>CM066228.1:7214294-8474547 GCA_033675125.1 Athetis lepigone | reverse complement strand
CAAGAAAGGAATCGAAAATGGTCCAGAAATCTAAACAAAATATAAATTACTATTATACACAGTGCACACCGCAACATCAAACAGGTCAAGATCGCCAAAGATTTCTGTTGGTTTTCTACCGAACCTTGTGTGACATAGCAGATGTCTTCCATGTGACAAAGAGCCATATGAGGTTTTGATTTTTTTCCCTTTCTAGCAGCTCTCTCCATAGCAACTAAGAGCTGGTTCACATTAGGTCGGGCCGATAGTTTTACCGGCCCGATAAACGTGTCGGATCCATATTGGTTGGTGTATGTATGTCAATAGTGCCGTTCACTTTAGGACGACCTGACCAAATTGTCGGTTACTCTGTTGAAACGACCAAACACTTTTTAACAGACTTACTTCTAGACAGTTCAAAAGTACCTGTAAACGGTTTAACATAATAAATTATTTTGAATTTTGAGACTGAATCCAATTCGCAGGACGAACTAGCGAAAGAGCGCAACAAAGTCCGCGAGCTAGCCGGGGAGGGCGCCCGGCGCGCGATACAAGAGCGCAGCGCCGCAGAGCAGCGCTACAACGCGCACTTCGACGAACTGCAGCACGACCTCGCCGCGCAGTACGACAACGTCGCTAAGCTACAGGTAGGATTCGACTAAAATGTTCTTTCGTCAAACTGTCTCGTCTAACGAAACGTGTATTCAAATACAGTTTCAGACTTCGACGAAGAATGGAATCGATGTAATAGTATTTTAGTGGGCGATAACGCCCCTTTGTGGGCGTTTGGGATTTTCGGGGGGGCAGTAGAAGCCCCAGAGAAAATAAGAGGGCATTGAGATGGCGCAGAGGGGACGTGGGTAGATCAAAAAATATAGTCTAAAAAGGCAAAAAAATAAGATGGGGGGCTCTAGACAAAAAACATATTCTCAAAGTAAGCTGAGCAAAATAAGGTTGATAAACCATGGGCTAAAGGGTTCTTTCGTCAAACCGTCTGAAGAAACGCGAAGTGTTTCGAAGACTGTTGATTGGAGAAATGTTTTCGTAAAAGCGGGCTTCGATGAAGAATGCAACCGATTTATAAGAATTCCTTCCGTAGTATTAATCTAGTACTACTCATCTAGTACTACTAATCGATCGTTTTGTGTGGTGGCACCTTAAGAGTGTTCTTTACGTAATAAAACTAATCATGTTAACCGAAAGACTATAAAGGTCATCCACAATAAAGTCAGGTCCACTGGTTGGCCGCGGTAGATTACCTGTCGACAACGAGTGGATGCCGTGCTACGAGGCGGTGCGGGGTGGCTGCCGGGTGGCTTTAATGAGCTATGACCTTTAAGACATCGACCATTTTCAAGATTTTACTAATGAACTGATACTAATGCGTTACAATCCAGCGAATTCTTAACCACATGTCAATTAATTCTGAAACAATTCACCATTTTCATAAAGTTGGATCTGGAGCGTCAACGCCGCGAAGAGAACGAACTGAAGCGAGAGCTGTCCATGAAGAATGCAGCTATTGACGAGCTGAAGATGGAACTCAAGAACAAAACATGTATGTATCCATAAGTAATAATGTCAAAAGACACTTAGACGAAATCCATTTTTTTTCTTCTTCCCATTGGCATTTTAAATAACATCAGCCGCTTTTTCTGTACCACTGGTCAAAGGAATCTTCTCCGATTATGCTCAAGATGAATTGGCGATTAATATTAATGAAGTCCAAGTTTGCTCATGATGTTTTGCTTCACTGATGCCTGTGATGTCCAAAATAAACTTTAGAAAGTACATATGAATTGAAAAAGCCATAGAAAACTGAGCAAAGATTGTGTGCTCATCTACCTCAATTTGTTGTACGCGTAATAGATGGTCAGATGATGTGTCGTTACACCCCATTAACAGAACTGAACACAGCAATAAAACAAACAACATTTCTGCTCTCAAATCATCGTTTTTGCAGCGTCTCTCCAAGCGGACTTGGCTCAAGCTCACGCAGAGAAGGCTTCTTTGGAAGAAGAGTTGGCCAGCGCTCGCCTGGCCATCGAGAGGCAACAGCGACAAGCCAAGCATGAAACTAACCGACTCAACTCTGAGGTATGATTTTACACTTATATTCACTACTAGCTGACCCAGATAGGTTCTGCCCAAAAAATGTAGTCTTCATTTCAAACAAAGATGAAGTAAAAATGGACGTTAAATTTTTCTCGAATTTGATATACTAAAATTCGGTCGACATTTTTATTTTTGCTCTTCATAATCACCATGCTCAGGCTTCACGAAAACACGTTTAGAAAAAAAAATACGTTTCAAAATTGGTCCAACCGTTCTTGAGTTTTGGGCTTAGCAGCATTTTGGCGATGCTTTTTTATTTATATAGTATTTCATGAATATACTAACTAGATAACGTCTCCACGTTATACGAGTATACTATGTTCATTCTTAATTGTAATTTTTTTCTTATGTTCAGATCCAGTCTCTTCGTCAACGCTTGGATCGTGCTGATGCTGACCTAGTACATTCGCGTCGTGAGAACCTCCGTCTTTCTGAACAAATCTCCAATCTGGAGAAAGAGGTACTACTTACCTAACATAATCTTTTTGAAATAAGTAACTGCCTGTTCAACTGTTGATAAGGATATTTTCCTAAGACCGCTAAAGGTCGAAAATAGATATAAAAGAAATAGTACCTACATTGTTCTGTTCACAGCAAACAATGAAGAACTTAACACCGACTTCACCGGAGAAGAACAAGAAAGAGAAAGAATTATCAACCATGCTCGAGTCAATGGAGAACAAACACGGTACGTACTTTACACAATGGTTAGATACTTTCGTTGGGTCTAAACAGAATACTAAATCTTTGGGAAATAGCCTCATTCAATGGGTAAACTATTGATGTTTTGAAAGAGTCTTCACACTTAAAACAAATTGGAACAATACCTTCAAAACATTCATACTTTACCCTTTCATCTTCTGCGCTTGCATGTACGTCTATAGTGCTATGAAAGGGCTTGTATTCTTTCTTAACTTTCAATAGTTTATTCATCAGATTGTTTACAATGACCTTCCCATAGTAGTGACTACGTATAAGAGTTAAAGCTAGAACATTTGGTTCCGCAGCTAAAACGGTGGCTGGGTTGGAGTCCATGATACATTCACAAAACAGTCTGATGGAGAAACTCACCGGCGAATGTCGTTTGCTCACAGACAAGCTCGACGACGCAAATCGTAGGCACAAGTACGAACTATTTACAATCTAATAGCATGATTATTATCACTTTCTTTTATAACTTCACTTTAAAATTGCTGGCTGAAATATCGTTACCCATTTAAAATTATTGTCTTAACGTCGTGCTGTGTTTTTATTGGTGGCAGGCAGTGCGCAGTGTCGCGGCCGTTCAGACGAACCAATCAGAACACAGCGCGACCATTCGAGATCGCGAGACCGAGAGACTCGCCGTTCCAAGCGCCGCTCCGCAAAAGAGTCCGATTCGTCGAATAACTTCGTGCCAATAGTTGTTGGCCCGTTGACGACCAATCAGGATCTCACGAACATCAAAGGGGAGAAGATATATAACCTGCCGCTTATGATACAACAGCCCTTTTTACGAGAGAAAAAGGAGCCGATTAAAGTTGATATAAGTGTTAAGTTGGTACCAAAGCCTAGGAAAAAAAAAAAGAAGAAGCGAGGAGCGCACGTTGAGGAAATAGTTGTGCAAGCTGATGAGAATAGAGGCGTTAAGAATAGCTTTAGTATGGAGGTCTCTGACGGTGATATACAAGTTCTGAACGAGACTGTAGAGATTATTGAAGATAAAACTAGTGCTACAGAGGATATAGATGCTAAAGACAGTCATAGTGTAGAGGAAAATGTCCAAGTACACGAAAATCAGCAAGATTCCAATACAGAGAAACCAATGGAACAAAATAATGTTGAACTTTCCGAAGTTCCGGAGAAAACTGAAAAGAATGATAAACTACAAGAAAATAATGATGATAAACCACAGGAAAGTACTGAAATTCAAGAAGTAGTTGAATCAGATACTGTTAAAACAGAAGATGAAACAGTGAAAGAGTCAGAGACTGTTCAAGAACATGAAGGAGAACAAATAAAAGAAGAAGATTCATAAAATGCTGATGATGGGCATTTTCTGATTGACTGAGCAAAGGAATTGATAGAGCAACGCGAATGATGTATACTTAGAGTTTGAAAGTAGTTTAGGTTTAACTAGTTATAGGAAAACACTGGTAGTTCGAATAATTTTTTTTTCGGCTCTTTAACCGTACAACACTCGTAAAATATTTTTGAAGAGAGATGAAATTAGTATTTGTTTTGTCTTTGAATTTTAATCAATGTTAGATATTAGAGGTCATTTAAAAACGTTTGTAACTTATATATTTAATTAATATTTATTTTTAAATATTGTCTAAAATGATTCCTGTAACCCATTGTTGACTACCAGTGTTCAGTATTTAATTCTTGTTGTTGTAAACGTTAGTGCAATGTAGTGTGATATTTGTTGGCTTGTTATATTCTTTTATTAGCATTTTATTCAGTGTTATCAATGTTTAACTCTCGGTGTTGTAAAACAGTACAAAATTTCAATAACTTTAAATGGGTAACGATTTTAAATAAGTGTGTGCAATAAATAGTTGTTAAAACTTTTCTAATATTCATTTAATTCAGCCAGTTTTAGTTTATTAGACTTAAAATCATTATTGAACTTTAGTGAAACTATGTTTTGTTTTTCAAAACATAGTTTCACTAAAGTTCAATAATGATTTAAATTTTATAAAATCAAATGATTTTTGGTCTTTTCAACTCAGTTCCACTATTAAAGTTTAGATTCATTCATACATACTACATAGTCTCATTTCTCATTCTAGTCTCACCAAATTCACTCACAAATTTCCATTTCAGAGCAGAAAGAACACAATTGCTTTGCAGGAACGTTGAATTAATGAGAAAGCTTAGAAACTTATGGAGTTCCCATAAGAAATATTGCACCACAATTACACCTTTGAGAAGCTATACACCTTTAAGTGGGTATCCACACAGTCGGAGCTCTTATGACCTAGATCGCACATATTACACTTCGACCCCTAACTATAGATCTAGATTTAGAAGAGACAGCCTTAGTGACTCCTCAAGGGACGATGTTGGAGGCTTAACCAGAAATCTAAGTGATCTATCTATTGATAGAATTGATGATTCTGATGATGATCCAGTGAAGGTAAGGAATGAGGGAGTAGATAGTAATGATGATGATGATGATTTGATAGTTGTAGACTAGCTTGCACGCATGGCTGTTGTTGTAGATTGAGTTAGATGTCATTTTAAAACAACAAAAGTTTCAAAGTAGATAACCAAAATATTTAACAGAAATTATTAATATTTGGCTGGTTCACACGGTGTAAACTCAATGTAATACAAAAAAAAATATGAAGTCTCAGTTCTAAACTCTGAAACTTATAGTTTTGAAGATACCAGTTATCAAAACTTCAATCTTGGTAAAATATCAACTGTTATTTAAAAAACTGTAAAAGAATTGATGTACAAGCGACGAAAAGAATCACATTAAGGCTCGAGCAGACCAAATGCGTATGCGTAGACTTAAGCGTAAACGTGCGCTTACCACTGAGTTGTAATGTAAGGACCTGTATAAGACAGGACACACCGCTTGGGTAACGTCATCACGTCCACGTCTTATACAGTTCCATACTTTACAACTCAGTGGTACGCGCACGTTTACGCTTACGTCTGAATAAAAGTTTGTCACGATGCCCCCTTTCAACGCAAATATATTTTTGCCAGAACTAATGAATTTTCTTGAGATTCCCAATAGAATTGATAAAAAATAATATCAAAAGATCATCTTGTCTAAAATACAGCTAAAGTATAACTCGCATGGTGTTTGCTATATGCCTCACTTTGTTTGTTTGTGTGTGCTCACAATGGCGCGATCAGGCAAGAACTGGCAACTCTCCAGCGTCAAGTAAACGGCCTCTCACTCTCCATGCAGACCCCACTCAACACGCCTAGCAGTTTACAAGGTATGTATAAAGAACAGAATAGTATGATTCTGGAAAGACCCAGTTTGTGGTCCGATGATATCGACCATTTAGGTCCAGTGTAGTTAATAGAAACTGAATAATGTTCTTCAAATTTCAATCAACTAGTTTGAAATGATGTATGTATAATTATACTTATTGTAAGTTAAAGGTCAATTCCCAAAAACAAAACTATTTAAAATAAATAGCAATCTCATCCCTTGAATAATGAATCACTTAAAATATTTATATCAGGGTTTAAATGATGCTGAGAGTCAAAATATTATTTTTTTCCTTTGGGCATTAAAGGATTTTTTTTAATTGGATTGTTCCAATATCAAGAGATTCTTAGAGATAAAGTCATTACAATCGAATATCAATGTTAAACAAACGTACCCTATCATAGCACTAAATAACAGATTTAACAACATATTCCTATCAATGGGTATTACTAATCAAACTTTCCTTACAGCACATCCCCCGCACCCGACCTCTACCGACAGAAATGTACCACATCCCCCGTCCGACAGCGGACGAGACTATACCGGAGCTGAGTCCCCCGGACACACCGCACACAGACCGGACGCACCAATCACAACAAACGAACGAGACGACCGTTACCAAGCAGAAATAAATCAAAACTCACCTACATACCAACCAGAACATGACCAAGACCAAGAGATTGAAGACGAGAATGTTACTGAAGGTGTTAAACCAATCGAAACAGATTACCAAACTGAACATTTTGAACAAGAAGAACCCAAAGTTAAACACCCAACAGAGCCGGTCCATAAAGAAGAAGCTGAGAAACCCATGGAAGTTGAACAGACCGGAGAATTCGATCCACAATATCAATACGATCAGAACTATGAACAGCCAGCTGTTGCTGGTGATGATCAATACCAACATTATGAAGAACAGCCATACACTGACCAGCAATATGAGAACTACGAACAGTATCCACAGCAAGCAGATGATCCAGTCACGCAATATGATCAACAGTATGAAAATTACGCAACAGATGGTAACTATCCAGCTGATCAGAATTATGATACGACTCAATACGCGCAAGAAATGAATGATAGTAAAAATCCTCAAGTTCAGACCTACGATGCTCAGTACGCGCAAGAATATCAAGGTGATCAGAATACTGCGCAAATCCCAAATGAAAAAGTGTCCGAAAGCAACAAACCGCAAGATAAATTACCTAGTCAAAGTTAGCAATTTTATTAGATTTAAGTTGAATTTGATTGTGCAATATATTTTGTTACTGAAATAGCTTTTTTGTTTAATGTATCTGTGCTAGTTTTAATTGTAGATAATAAAGCTTTTGATGTTAGAGATGTTAAATAGAAAAATATTGAAAACTGGATTAAAGAACTTTAACAAGCTATAGATCAACTTGTAGAGAGTTAATAGCTGTTGAAGTTGATTGAAAAGTTATGAAGCAACTAACAAATAAATGTAACGCAAAGTTTAGTTAAGAATACTGACTTAATAAAGCATTATGTAGCTCTACAACAAGTAAGATTTCGATTTAAATATCGAATTACACTTACAATCAACTTAAAGGAGTGAATTCATAAAAAGGACTAAAATTATTATCAATCCTGTCTTACTTTAAAATTCGTGAGATCTAGTCTAGAAACAAACGTTAATCTAACCAACTATTCTTACTTTCATTTCCATCTTGTAATAAATAAATCTCCAAAAATATAAGTTGTTGTCAAAACGAATTTAAAACTTAACTTTAAGGTGGTTTTCATCTATTTAATTGCTAGATTGACAGTTAGTTGCTAGAAACTTCTCCAGAACATTTCCATTAAACATTAATTGTCCACCGAGTAAAACACCATTAAATGACTAAATTATTTTTGCTCAATATAATGTTTATAGATCATTTTCTTGTTTTATTTCAGCACTTGATGTGTTTTTCTCAAGTCTTGTGTTAATTTCATGCTTACTTATGTTTATTTACTGCGCGGAAATAATGTGAGTTAGTTGAAAAGGATCTGACTATGTGGTAGTCGTAAGTAATGACAGACAGACAATTTGTTGACAGTATTTCAACACCACTAAATCAAAAACCTACATCTATTTCAAAAAGGTTAATAAATAAATGATGTATAAAGAAGTAGGTCTGTACAAAAAAAAAACAGTACCTACAGTTTAAAAGGTATGGCAGATTCTAGCGTACTAAACATGCTACATTTTAAAATATATTATAATAATAACGAAAACTCAGTCGACCATGATAACACAAATCCATTTAAATAGCCAATAATACAAATTAAAGACGACATCTTTCAGCAAATATCAATTTCGGATTTTATCGGAAAACATTAATTGTGGCTTTGTTTGGATTTGGCACGGCTATAGTACTGCGTTCAATCTGCAGTGAGTGCGCACCATGATAAATAACTTCTGTTATATTTTTATAATCTGTGCTTTTACTAATACTTTAGCGGTAAGAAAAAGTATATTTTTATTAAATACAATTATTTAAGTGTCGTTGGTTCAGAGGTTAGACGCTTTCCTCTGATGCATGAGGTTGCGGATTCGATTCCGGGCAAGTACCAATGTGACCTTTTCAATTCATGTATTTTTAAGTTTACAAACATTGATGAAAGAAAACATTGTAAGGAATATAAAATCTCCATTCTGCCTTGAGAAAGATAGGTCCACCCAAATCTGTTTTACTTCTTTCATCAAGAGAGCTAAGTCTTTACTTACGTGGTTCTTAAATAATTAGTCAAAATAATTGTACAGAGTTAGCCTAAAAAGCGAGGTTGACTGGGTGAGGACCTACTAATATTATAAATGGGAAAGTGTGTCTGTCTGTCTGTCTGTCTGTCTGTCTGTATGTTTATCTTTCTTTCACGGCACACGAATTGACGTGAATTTTTAAGTGGAGATAGTTGAAGGGATGGAGAGTAACATAGGCTACTTATTGTCCCTTTTATTAACGCGAGCGAAGCCGCGGGCAAAAACTAGTACTGCATAAATATGCAATACAATATACACTTTAACAGTGTTTTAGAGAAAGAAACCAATTCTAGTACAAGTCCATGACAGCATTAGATTGATTACACACATGGTTACATACACTTTTACATAATACAAAAACATCAAAAGCAATTAAATTACAATCAAACGATTATATGCAATCTAACTATATAAGATTTTAAATTACATTTTCACAGAAAGATGAAGACAAGGAACCCCAACTGAAAGAAACCACCAGCTATACAAAAGATTATTATGAAAACGAGGGAGAAAAAGATTTAGAAAATCTTTTTTCAAGTTTTGGCGTGAATCGTGTTGGTGAAAATAACGAAGATTATAATGAACCTTACACAGATGAATTAAGAAGCCACAAACTTATGGAAACAATAGACCAAGCTGTAAATGAGCCGGAAATCAAACATGAAGTAAGACGTGCACTGAGAAACAATGCTCAGATAACCACAAATAATTTTCAACCAACTCACATGCATAATTTACCCGTAAATCACAGGAACACTAAAAGTAACTCAATTGTACACAATCATTACACGAATAATGGTCAATTCTTGAAACCTAAGATAAGACTCATCTCAACGGCACGTGCTTTAAATTTAAATAAAATGTTGCGACGTCCTGTGACTCATATAAACCTAAAACCTGAGGTCTATCCTTTATCATCATCGGAAGAGGAATACGATGGTAAAGAAATAGCTGAACATATAGTATTAACTAATGAATATGCCTTGAATGATAGAAATATATTAACTAAACATTTAAATACAAACACAGTTAACAACAATGAATTATTTACAAGAACCGCTACTGCACCAAAGACAGAATCCTTTCATTTGAATGAAATTTTTAAACCATTACACAGCTATCAGACCGCAATCCGAACAGGAAAAGAATCTAATAATAACATTCTCTTACAAGAATTTTTAAAGAAACTACACTCACAATCAGCTAAACATATAAGATCGAAAAATAGGATGGAATGTACACTTTTAGATAAATTTCAGGATAAAATGGACGTAAAGAACAAAGACCCGCCTAAAACAATTTATCTCAGAAATGACGTCATTGAAAAATCAGATTCTAAAGAAAAATTTGATGAATTTATGAAATATTTAAAAATGGGAAAAGCCTCGATAACTTTTCAAAACAGATTAGCAAATCAACAAAGTAATACACATGTAAGTAATTTGTTACAAATATAAAAATATGTAACTACATTTAACCTTTCAACGAACAAGCGACAGCCGGCTGTCGGGCTACTATTGTCTTTCTATTGTGTTTTGAATCACGTGTGTTCGAAGGTTTGATAAGCTGTAAGGATGGTGATGGAAATGAAGTGACTAAAATGTGTTTTAGCAATAATAATAAAATCCAAAAAAGTAGGCTTTGGCGACAACAGGTCGTCATAACTAATGAATTCTCAGTCAGTTTGTCAGAAGGTTGAACTATGTAGTTAATTAGTTAATTTTTTAAATCACAGATTGCATCAAATGATTTTCCGTTGCAAGCAAAACGAGGCAGCTTCAGAAGTCGAAGATCCACAATCACACAGGCAGGTTACACCCAAGACCCTGACACTTGCAAAACATATAATGAAAACCTCGTAAAGCTCTGGTCTAACCTGTCAAAATACATAAATGTCACAGAACAACCTAACGAAAAAGCTTTACATAATATAGCAATTATGATACAAGCATACTTAGACCATCAAAACGGTAAACTACCCGAATCGTACAAAACAAAACACGAAGGGCCTAGGGATAAAATAACTGCAGCTATGTTCAAAATCAAACGGTTGATAGATAAAGATGAAGGCAGTGCAGAAAAATTAACAAAAATAATTATGAAGTACCTGAAACCGACTTACGTAGACGTCCAGAGCAAAGACTGTCAGACAGTTAATGAGGAGACTCTCGCTTCATCAGTTGATTTGTTGTATAAAACCTATTTACAGAATATTTTTAACTGTAACAGCGATGACATGGCAGGACTACATATCAAAACTGAGGAAGCACTATCCAACGACGGACACCATACAGTTAATTTAAATCCAGAAATTCATACCATACTTATTGAAGACGAGCTGTTAAGAAACTTACAAAAAGGGAAAATCCCAAGACAAAAATTGATAAACAGAAACAGAAGATTTTTAAGACCAACTAGAAAGGCTAAACATAGATTCCGGCCTGCAATATTCAGGACAGGAATCAAGAATGAAAGTGTACAGCCAAAATTACAGGCAACAGTACCACAAGTATTTGCCAGTAAGAAAATAAAGCTAAAATCTCAAAAATCTCATTTAGCAGATAATTGTGAGAAGTACTCAGTTCGAGAACTAATAGTTTCATTACGCCCGGCCATGGAGAGATATGTAGGACTTTTTGAATGCGAACACGATAACACTTTAAGATCTGAGAAGTTTAGTCAAGTTTTAAATAATCCTTACTATTTATATGTTACTAAACTGTTTTCCAAAGATGATTTGCGACGCCAAAGAAAGATTTTGTCTAGGTTATTGCCAACATCTATAGAAAGGAAAAGAAATGCATCGCGTAAAAAAAAATACTCGGAACGACATGACACTTCAGTTAAAATTGATCAAAATGGATTAGAGCACAATGGTAAAGCCGATTCTGAATGGCTAAAAATATATCATCTTGATAATATCAAAGGAATTAAGGCTACGAGACATGCAGTTACTAGTAATACAGGCACACGAGAACCAGAAACACGAAACAGTAAACAGCAACATAATATCCACGACCTTATTAAAACCCACAATAAACATTTCCAGTCACAGCCACTAAACGATGACTATACTAAACATGGATTTCCTAGTTTAATAAATCAGAATACAAAATATAAATCAACAGTCAGTAAGTTGCCTTCATCGAATAAACGAAATGACTTTAAAAATGATTACAGTTATGAATATACACATCCTGATGAAAATAGTTCGGAAGAACTATCACAGTCAAATGAGTACACCGTTGACCAACAAAATGTATCCAATTTAAATGCAGAGGGATCATTTATGGACTTAACAAAATTAGGATTCGATGATCAAATAATTGAAAAAGAGAAGAAGGTCCAAAATTTAGAAAGCATCGCAGAGTTTCTTAAAAAAGCTCGGGATACATCGCAGCAAACCCCAGAGTTTGCAGTACCTTTTGCTCTTGACACTAACAAAGGGTACGTAGAACTCACACACCTTATTAAATATCCCAAAATGCTCGTGTATCGTCCACAGTTCCTAGTCAAAAATATAATGCCGTACGACGATTTTCTTAAAACAATCGATAACATCACTTTGACCAGTGACGAGGTACGATTAATGAAAATTGTAAGACATTTGCCTGACAGTTCTGTTCAAGTTCTATTTGAATCTGAAGACTTTGACCCGCCATTCGAAATTCAAAATCTTAATGATAAAAAGGGGACTAGTTCGCCAGACCCTTTAGAAGCTAACCAATTCGAAAGTGGCATTGACACTGCTAGTACTGCAAAAACTGACACTGGGGAAGAAAATAAGACACTTTTTGTTCCGTCCAATCATAATAAAGCATATACACAGATAACGGACGCGTACGTTAATTCATTAAGTTCTAGCACTGTTGATGATTTCAAACACAGAGACAAAGAGGAACTATCCTCAAACACACATTCCGATTTAAATTTGGCCAAAAATGTATCAAACAAAGGCGTAGATTCAGATGTAGGCCCACTAACAGAATCAGACATGGATGTAGGATTGGAACCAGCTTTGGCTTCAGACTCAAATACAACGCAATCATCACAGCTGGGTTCATTCTTCGAGAAGTCGTTACCTTCCATTTCTAATACTCAGTTCATTTCCAAACCCATTTTAAGGTCAGAATCACACATAAACTCTTACTCTTCTCCTTCTAAATCACTCTCTTCTCCCAACTCTTACTCTCAAATGAACTCATACGCAGGTTCATTGACAGCCAAGTCAGGCCCTCACCCATTACCATCAAACACTGACAGTATGGAAGTAGGAAAAGCCATTTCTCCTTCATCTAACCCATTACTTCGATGGTGGAAACTGTGGAAGAAAGACATCGATGAGAAAATTAAGGTAACATAATTTTATAGTTGTAGAAATATAGGAACTTAGTGGAAATGGGACTGTGGAGAGTCACTGATTCTAATGTTAGGTTCCTTAAGTCAATGAGGTTTTTATGCACCTTACGTTTCTAAAGCCCCGTACCTCCAAAAGCCATTGGTGTTATCTGGGTTGTGGGGGTCTTATTGGTAAAATACTGGAAACCGACTCTAACATTCCTAATTGAAAAAAGGTTATTCTTAGGTAATTTACCAATGATTTTATGATCAAATACCTGTTTATGAATTCTAGAAGATTGGAACGAGGTGATGAATCGACTTTCGTCAGGTATTGGTGCCGATTCGCATGTTTACAAACTTAACTCTAGAATTAAACAGTTACTGGCTTAAACAATAAGTATGATAGACTTCAGTCTTCAACTTTTAGGGCTTAAACATAAACCTCCGATGCGAATTAGCAACGCAGAAAGCTGTGACCCAAATTCATGCTGTGTGATTTTGTGTGGCAGGTCTGCCATAAATGTTCTAAATTCCTTAAGGCGCAATGCGAATCAATTTTTGTGTTTGATCCCTTAACTATTATAACGTCTGAAGATCTACGCATGACAACCGGGACAATAGCTATGCTATAGGTGTCTTGTGTGCGTTGTTTAGCCGGTATACGATTGATAAGTCTGCAACAGGTCCGAATAATATTTTTTATTTATTTATTTCTAGCAACTTATTGGGAAGCTGGCTTCTCTTGCGGAAAACATCGACCACATAGACAAAGTACAGCAGTAGCTCTCGTCAATTTAATCATTTTTAGTATACCTTTGTTTTTTTTACCGCGTACAGGACTTTTAATAGTGCAAAAAATGCTTAACGAAGCCTAAAGCGACAACATTGTTTTTTGCAATCATTTATTGATTTTATTCTAGACCATACCTATAAGTTAGTTAAATTTCATATCAGACAAAAATGTGCTACAGAATTAATTCATAGCCTGAGAGAGGACTTAAGATAGTTTTTATCTCGAATATGCCATGGGAACGGGAACGAATTTATTACCTACATTAAAACTTCCAAATTTAATTTAATTAATTTAATCCTAATTTAATTTAAACTTAATCTTAATGTATATGGGTAATTACCTGAAATAAAGGAATTTTATTTATTTTTTATTTATTTATTTATTACATAATTTACTTAATTATAAAAACGATTTTTCGGAATAATTTATTCAGCGTCCCCACTCTCAACAAGTTGCTAGAAAAACTCACTTTAACCTTTCGACATCCAAGCGAGCGACAGCCGGCTGTCGGGCTGCTATTGTCTTTCTATTGTGTCTCGATTCACGTGTGTTCGAAGGTTTAAAGAAACAAAATAGATATGTACCTACCACAAACCTACTGACCGATACAGTTATTAGCATCTAGAGTTTACCCAACAAAAACTGTCTACTTACAAGAAAGAGAACTGAAAATTTTCAAATCGTCATTTTGGGCGACTACCTATATCATACACACAGTTTCTTGAATAACAACGGTGGTTCTAGAAATAAGTGGTTTAATATCATTGCCAAATAAAACAATATTATTGAAATTGTTAGACTAGCCGCACACACACAATAATATTGTCAATACAAGATTGTCAATAATCTAGATTCTATCTATCCAATACCGCAATACAGGCCGCACACACACAATATTATTGACAATACGTACTTTATTGTCAATATTATTGTGTGTGTGCGGCTAGCCTTAGATTTAAATCCAGAGATTTGTACTACGATTTGTAAATGACCGCGCTTTCTTGTCTATGGAATAATGGCTTTCGAATCTCTATTCTCAATGGTCACTCACTTTGACGTTTTAGTTTCAATATGGCGACGACGCTTCCACGACCTTCCTAAAGGCGGAACCACATTACCGTGTCGTGGCGTGTCGTGGCGCGCCAGAAGCATATCGGTTTCATACATTTAGTATGGTTAGAGACACACTTGTATGGCGTGTCGTGGCGCGACACGTTCGGCCGTGTCGCCGACTGCTCGCCACCGATTGCGCCAGAGCGGTGGTGGGGGTTTATGACGCGACACGACACACGGGCAAAATGTGTTTCTGTACCGGCGCGTGGCTCGTGGCGCGAACCGAACATCTGGCGGGCACTTTTGGATTTATTAATATTTGCAGCAAAATTACTGACGATCTTATTGAACTTGTAAATGGTGTTTGGAAAGAAATTGCTGAAACGTTGAAAGTCAATAAAATAGTATATTACTTTATTGTTTATTTAAAAAGGGATAAGCGAATAATTATACAAAATTAACAATCCTCTGTTTTTTTTTTCTCTTTCATTGTATTATTTGTGTTTTAGAATATTTTAATGTTTAATTTTTTTTTATTTTACTCTTCAATTGTTTACTATTTAACCCGTGTTTTAATTTCAAATGTTTAATTTAATTTTACGTTCATGTTTAATTCAATTTAATACTGTTTAATTTTACTTTGATTTCAATTTTATCGTGTACTTTAACTTATACAATTCTAAACTATGTTTAAAATGATGATGTATGCATGATGTGTTCTTCTATAACTGAAGGAGCACAAATCTTCAAAGAACTTTGTATAATAATGCATGTAATGTGTATCCTTTGTTGGAGTTCCTTTCTGAATAAAATAGGATGAACCTAGTATTTACTTTTATTTTTTTGGTCTGGAGAAATTTCAATGCTAAGAGAAATTGTAGGTGTTCATCAAAAGAAAACATTATGCACGTTTGAACGCTGCAAAGGTTCGTTAAGTACTGTTCAGAAAAAACGCCAGTATGCGCCACGACACGACACGCAAGTGTGCACACTCACCGCCACGCCAGTAAGCATCATGGCGCGCCACGACACGGTAATGTGGTTCCGCCTTTATATTCTCTTTTCCACAAAGGCCATTCATTGAGTTGAAGTTTTGTCTGTGTGAAAAACATTTTGCGCCTTAATAATAAACGCTGCATAAAGTTATGACGGGTTTATACGTCAAAAAATGTATGGTTACACAGGCTTTATTCATTGAATAACTTTACACAGCTTTACACAGTGAGTGATGTAAGGGCATTTGTGATTTGAAGTAATATAATATCAATAGTAATTTAAGATAATTTTTAGTTAATTTAGGATGGCTAACTTGATATTAAGTGACAGTGACAGTGATTTGGAAGTTTTAATGTTATTATCGGATTGGGATAGTGAAGAGGAATTGTTCATCCATAGTCAACTTTCAAGTTATAATAGAGAGCTCAAACAACGCTGCGTTAGTCCGGATAAACCTAAAGAAAATCAATTACACCCTGATGAAGATAGGGACGGAATTGTTTCTTCACAACCAAATGAGGCGGTTGGTGTTTCGGGTACAAAATCAGTCCAGCTATCGAATATAAATGGCTCTCAAGACAGATCAATGCGACGGCGACGACGCCACAAGATTCCACACAGTAATCGATTTAGAAAAGTAGAGAGAATGCAGTATCTTAACGACTCAGATTTCACGGTTAGATTTAGATTATCTAAAACTGCCGTGGACGCTCTTTTGACAGAAATAATGCCACATGTACAGGTTACTTCTAGTCGGTAAGTATTTTTAATGTATTTTTTGTTATTATTTATATAATAATTTTGTAATTGTTACAACAATCGAAGTAGGTAAATATTTATCACTTTCAAATTACAATAAATCAAACTAATCGACTAAACCTTTGACAGTTATCTTAAATGTGGCAATAACATTTTTTTTAATTTGTTTGAAATTGAAATTAAAGAAGTAGCAATAACTCCGTTACTCTTTCGATAAAGTTAAAATATTATTTTTTTAATTTATGAAGTTAGAAATAAATGACAAATGTTGTATCATGATTGCTTGGTTTTTAGTAACAATGGCGTGGCGCCACTGCATCAACTGTTGCTGACACTTCGTTTTTACGCAATTGGTGCGATGCTAGAATCTATTGCCGAATTTGTGGGGGTGTCAAAATCATCAGCGAGCAGGATCGTGCATGGAATATCAGGAGCAATTGCTAAGTTGTATGACAAACACGTCATAATGAATGATGAGAGCGATATAAACTTCTATAAGATCGCTCAATTTCCTCGTGTACTTGGCGCTATTGATTGTATTCATGTTCGGATATATTCCATAAGTAATTAACATGTAATTAGTATGCTAGATTCAGCTTTATTTTCGATTGGCAGTAGTTTTGCTTTTCAACCGAATTCAAAAAGGAGGAGGTTCTCAATTCGACTGTATGTTTTTAAGTATTAATTTTCGTTCCTGTCTTGACTTTTAGCAATATAACAAATTGTTCGTAATGGTTGCTTATGAATTGCTTTAATTTTTTTACAAGTTCTACCGACTAAAAGATAATGAGGCAAATTTTTAAAACGTATCTTTGCAGAACACCTATTTGGTGAGGAATACAAAAACCGAGATGGTTGTACCTCATTAAACGTCCAGGTTGTGTGTGATGCGAACCATAAGTTGATGAATGTGGTTGCTCGATCGCCTGGGTCGATAGACAATGACACAATCTTCGATAATTCTGATTTACGAGGTAAATATAAGAAATAACTGCTGTAACCTTGAAGTAACAGGAAAAACTATAAAAAAATGTGCTTTTTATAGAAAATGTGTTTGGCTTTGTTTGCAATCCAGTTTCTTTTTACAGCCAAATGTGAGAGTGGTTCTTTTGGTAATCGCTGGTTGCTCGGAAACTCAGCTTATCCTTGTAGAGCGTACTTACTGACACCGATATTCAAGCCCACAACTTCAAACGAGCTGAAATATAACGACGCACATAATAGGACTTGGGAAACTATTCAACAGTGAGTTAATTTTCAGCAGACGTGATAAAAATATGTAAAATTCTTTAAAACACAATAAGAGACATTTATGACAAACTTGCTCACAAAAACTAATACCTTTTTAACACGCTTTTTTTATTTTCAGCACTGTTCGCTTGTGGAAACGTCGGTTCCCTGTGCTAGATTCCACAATACGTTTAAATCTGAATAATATTCAAAATGTTATCATAGCCACAGCAGTCCTGCACAACTTTTGTCTCGATTATAATCTAGCAGATATCTCTCCTGAAGTTGATTTGCCCCAAGATAAACAGAATGTGCCTGCATATCCTCAAAATATGGAAGTGCAAGATTTTGGACAGAGAGCAAATTTAATTGAATATTATTTTAAAGTGTAATGATGAACAAAAATACCAAAAAAAAGCACAGTGTAATGTGCAAATAATGAGACGAAATGATTAAAGTTTTCAAATATATCAATGTAACGTGTTCAATTATTTTAATTCCATAGCATTCATTCATCCATTAGTATTAGATCTTAATTTTTGTATCAAAGTCGGCGAGTTTTTCGAATAAGATTTGGTAGTTTTAAATAAACATAGATTTTTGGGGTTTTGTGGACGAATTGTGGATTTTTATAGATATGCGGTTCGTTAGGGTAACAAATGGTACGCACTGTTGGAAAGCTTGTGCTAAATATAATGCTAACTTAGGAAGAGCGTTTCAGAATGTTAAGTTTTCATATCAAAACGAGATAAACGTGGTGACCCAATGATTAAAGTGCCTCTCATTTAAGTAACAGTATGAAATACAATGAGGGTTTAAGCGTATGAGAAATCCGCTAGATGGCAATACATAGGCGCCGCGTGAGGTCCAACTGCAGCATGATTGTTGAATTTTGACATACTTGTCAATATCATGTCGTTTTTTTGACAAAATACCCTCATTTTTATGTGCGTAAAAATAATATAAGATTTTCTCTTGGTAACTCGACTAAAATAATTAATTCTTGAGAATGGAAAACCATAAACAATGCAATGTTTTTTTTTTTACTAAATGATGACAGTGACTTTGACATTTACATGATTCCGTTCCGTCACGCCAGTCTGTCTGTGATTTGTTTGTTTGATAGCAAAGTTTCCAACTATAGTTGTATTTTACTACACAAATATCACCTTATGCGTTTAACGATTACTTTACGTAGTACTTAAGTTTAAGAATACATTCAGTAAAATTTACACTCGAATACAATTCCCTACTTGGTCAGACAGAACTTCAAAGGTTATAACTTTGTTTAGATAGAGAAACCTTCCAAAATGGTTTGTGAAAAATGTGAGAAGAAATTAGGTCGTGTCATTACACCAGATCCTTGGAAGACAGGTGCAAGGAACACAGTAGAGTCTGGAGGCAGAAAAGTTGGTGAAAATAAAGCACTTACCGCCAAAAAAGGCCGATTCAACCCGTACACAAGCAAATTTCAAGAATGCAGGCAAGTTCTATTTCTATTGTAATTATAGTTAATCTATGGTGCAAGGCAATATAAGCTCTCAACTGTAATTGTCCCTTTGAGCCTATTTTCTAGTTCTGTTACCTGCTTGAGATGGACAAATATGTAGTACAGTAACAGTAATGAAATGTGAGATAACTGGCCAAACTACAACAGGTTCTACAATGCAAGAAGCCTAGCTCTTAACCTTTTAACAACCAACCGACGGTCTGCTGTTATTGTCTTTCTATTGTGTCTCAAATCACGTGTGTTCTAAGGATTAAGTTGAAGGACTATTTATCACTTGAGACATAGTATAAAAAAAAGTTATTTTCTGCTGTCTGTTTGTCCCTATGCTCAGATCTTTAAACCTTCCAACACTCGTGAATTGAGACATAATAGAAAGACTATAGCAGAGCCGGCTGTAGCTTGGTTGTTGGAAAAGAATAGGCTATGCAACAAATTTTTTTAAATAGAGTGATTTAAGAGGTGAGTTTATGTGTAGAAGACATGCATATTATGCAGAGGATCTGAGATTTTTTAAAGATTTGTGACACCCTTACAAAGCTGCCGTACTTTGCTAGTATAAACTAAATAACAGTACCTACTAGACTTCTAAACAATGTCTAATCTTCTTTTACAGAATATGCAGAACAAAAGTACATCAAGTTGGTTCCCACTACTGCCAAGCGTGTGCCTACAAGAAGGGAATCTGTGCGATGTGCGGCAAGAAGATATTAGACACGAAGAACTATAGACAGAGCTCCACGTAAAATAGGTTAAGGTTATCATTTAGTGATATTAAAGCCAGGTCTGCTAAGTCTGCATTTCTGTTAAATTATTTATGTTATATTGACCATAGTTTTAAGAGCAACTATGGATACAACACAAGTAAGAAATTAGATATTTTATGTAACCTACCATTTGAACATAAAAATAGGACATTATTGCAATACAAACACACTACAGAAAACTAAAGGAATTTAAATACACTAAAACAAAAACGATGATAAGAAGCATGTTATATGTTTCAATAATGGGCCGTCTCATTCATCATTTCATTAATATTGTCATGTTATGAGAAAATTTACTTTTATAGACTAGCGTGATTGTTAACACATTTACGAAAAAATGCAGGGCTTGGAAACCGGAAAAAATTTCGAACCGGTTAACGCCTAAGTACATAGAGAACTTATGCTTTCGGTTTCGTTCTACCCTTAACCAAAATTAAACGGTTTGAAGCTAAAAACGTTTGTAAATAGGTTTTGTTCAATTTACCGGTTTTAAACGGTTTTTATTGCCTACCTCCAATGCGCAGACGGGCCTTCCGGAAGCGGACGCCGCGCGTCACTCGGCTCTTGCGGGTTAAACCGGTTAATAAGGGTTCTTAATAACGTTCTTTTAACGTTTCGACTCCGAACGAATTAAAAGATAAAACCGATTAATAACGTTTAATAACCGGTTATTTTCAAACCGGTTCCAAGCCCTGAAAAAATGTTTAACTTTGTAAATCTGTATATACTGTATCTACCTATTTAAAATTAAGGAATTTTTCAATAAATTGATAAGCATTTGTTGTATCTTTATGGTTTTTATGAGTATCCTGTGATAGCACATAATAATAATAATAAATTAGCTTTATTCATAGAGTGACAGCACATACAAAATATTAAATCTTAAATCCGATGTCCAGAAATCTAGCCACAACTCGTGATTTCTTTGCCCTGGTTTTTAAGGCCATGAAGACACTTTGATATGTCAATACATTTAAGAAATAGTTTGATCTAGACCCCCACTCCGAAAGGTTGTTATCTATGGAGAAGGACGGCCAAGGAACTCTTTGAAAAATAAAGCCTGTTAAACTTGCTACATAAGGCTCTCATATCTGTTTTAATAAGGCTCCAAAGAGCGCTTAACAACGAACATAGAAATAATAAATGACCTTTAGTTGAAGTTCAGAACTTCTAAACATTTCTAATTAGACCTACTCGGTTGTTCCACTACCTGCAAAGCCATTGCGGATTGTAAGTACAAACCGTGGCTTGTACACCATATTCCTATAAAATCAAAACACGACTGAAATGTATGTTTTGTTAATATTCAATCAAGATAACACATTTATCCAAATGTGAATTACAACATAGTGATTTTGTAACGGCTACCGAGTATAACTGCTCAAATAATGGTGAAAATATTTTGGAAATGAATGTATACAATTTACTTGTATTTTGTTTTGTTTTGCTCCTGTCTGATAAGGTATGATCATATTTTATTTTATTATTTTTAAACTGTGTCCAATTCCAGGAATTTCTCCTGTATTGGGTGCGATTACAAACATCAGACAAAGACTCACATATACCTACTTACAAGCAACTCTATCAAAACAAATGGTGCAACTTCACTTGATTGACAACAAAATATTTGCGTTTTCAATGCAACGCAATATCAACCTTATCGTAATCTGTGGCCGTAGCAAGACCGAAAATTGCATCAGATCAATACGCAGAGCATCAGCTAAGCGCTCAACCACAGTACCAACAATGCTGTCAGTTTTTTTGCCTTTATTGGATTATCTTTTAAAACAAAATTTCTGCCACTCTGCCAGTTTTGCTGAATTCAGTTCAGCGGAGATTTTTTACATGAAATTAGCATGAAAAGCCGTCTTTTACTACTTTTCCATACCGATTTCGCCCTGAGTACCTGCATAATCGATTTAATGCCCGCACGGCGTCAACTCGTTGTCGACGGGTGGACCACCCGCGGTCAACCAGTGGGTCACCCGCGGTCAACGAGTGAACGCCGAGGCGTCAACGGGTTGACGCCGCTTGGTCCACGAATTTTCGAGTAGTCTACTCAAGGCAGGCATTGGAGCAGCGTGTTGTCACCGAGTGGCCCACCCGCCGACCGCGCGCGAAGGGCTTATAACCGAGGCGATCCGGTGACGCTACGGAGTTGATATACCTACCTTTTTTTTTCTTTTTCTTTTTATTTTCTTTTTTTTTCTTTTTTTTTTTCTTTTTCTTTTTTTTTCCCTTTTTATATTGCACCTGCCATGTTATCTCTGCACCTCCCTGGGTAGACTGGTAGAGAATGCCTAAGGCATTAAGTCCGCCATTGTACATTTTTTTTTATGTGCATGAAGTGTTAATAAATAAATAAATAAATAAATATAGTATTAGTGAGCGCATGCCCATACAAATCCATATAAAGTATACTAGCCGCAGGAGGCGAGTCGGTGCGGAGTGGGTGCCGGGTGGCTCTAATGAGCTAATGACCTTAAACGAAGGAGTTATTCAGGTCATTGGTTCACTGACTGACAGTCATACATAAAGGCAAAGGATAGCTCTCATATAACATACTCAAGCATACTCTTACTTACCAAGGGCGAATAATCCATACAATTGTTCATGGCACTTCAGAATTACAAGTACCTTACCGCTAATAAAAAGGGCACATAATGGCGAAATACTCAAACGTCACTCAATTTTAAGACGCTCTCAAATGTGCTGCTATTTTTACTTCATCGGATGAAGTAAAAATAGCAAAGGGATGAAGTTCATCCCTTTAGAGTGACAAAGACAGAAACAGATTTGACGTTTGAGTATTCGGGGGTTAGGTACTAAAATTAGGAAACTTCTCCAACCAGTCGCGGAATCATGCATTAGAACGGAAGCCCGTGGATAAGTCTTAGTCAACCCCTGCCTTCACTGAGCGTCTAACTAAAAAGAAAATGTCATTCAATATTCATTTGGGGCCGTCAGAGTTTAGGGAGCGCCCTGTCTAAACTAAAGTGTAGCCCCAGCAATGCACTGCCCACCCAGCCAGTTGCCCAGCTACGTCCCTGACTTGTAACTGCCATTTATTCGTGGCATTTCGCCAGTCTTGCTGCCCTGAGTAAAACCACAGTCTTCGACTTTCCTCTTTCATATATTGAAGCTCCGTCACTAATCCTTTCACAGGCTCTATCCAATATAAACGTACCGCTAAAAGAAAATGATGATGTCGTTCAACAATCGTTCGCTAGACTCCTCAAAACAATCGTGAAAGTAAACGAGGAGAGAATGCAGGCACTGGAGAAAATTACTCAGCTGCAGGACTACATGCTTACAAAGAATAAACTGAAGACTGACGAGGACTCTATGGCCGAGTCTATGGAGGAAGAAGATAATCGGATTGTTTTAGCTTATGCGGTAAGTCTATTTGTATTAACAGAAGGAAGCTAAGAAATTAAGGACAGATAAGTCTGCTGCACACGGTGATAACCACAGTAGAACAACTAGTGATGAATAAAATTTGTCCCATAACCACCCTCCGAACTTCGTCAGATTAACTTTACCTACCTTACGTTCACTAAAGTTCCTGTGCTTAGTGCGATCAAACAACTCAAGAAGTTATGTATTAACATATAAGTTACACATATTTTAATCTATGTAATAATTTGCACACCGTAAGGTAGACTGTAGCCGATCTCATTAATTTATGTAACATCCTATACCTGTACCTACTCTCTTAGATAAAGTTCTATTCTGATATACGTTGTAGATTATTTGAATTGGCTATTACGGTTGATATTGATAGTATGGGAAACCTGGAAACTTGTAGTTAAATGTTTACCCATCGCGACGTTCGCCCTTAACTCCCGCGAGTACTAATTTCTTACCCATGTTTTGATCAATAGACAACGTAAAACGTACCTAAGATTTTTTACACTTCGCATTCTCTCTTGGATACCATTCTTCTGTTCTGTCTGCCAAGCTACTTAGGTAATATTTAGATGCAATTTAAAACTAGAGAGTCTAAGCCAAAGAATGCATCTTGAGCAAAATCCTTATATCATAACCGATTTTCAGGATATGCCACTACTGCGAAGAACAGAAGATGAAACGATAAAAAGAGCTATGTGTAACCAATTTAATATAGAAAGGAATAGTATCGATCTTTGGACTAAACAATTCTTGAAGCTAGCCTGCAATAGCCACAGAAGGAGTTTATGTGTGAACTCTTGCAAACAATCAGTACTCAAACTTTGCAAGAAGTTTCATTGTAATCATAATAATAAGAGAGATTTAATCACTGAATGTCGGGAGAAATGCAAATTTGTTTGAGCATAATAAACAATCAATAATTGGATTGCTTACAGAGCCGTACGCCATAAGCTTTATGGAACTTTGAACTAGAGGAAATCGGGCTTCGGGCATCATCTGTTTTTATTATTTTAAATAAAAAATATTATGGTGATGCTGTGTTATTATTTCGGGTCGTATAAGTGTAGGTCTATTTATATACTAATATTATAAAGAGGAAAACTTTGTTTGTTTGATTGTTTAATGAATAGACTCAAAAACAACTGGCCCGATTTTAAAAATTCTTTCACCATCTGATAGCTACATTGTCCACGAGTAACATAGTTACATACCTAGGCTATTATATGGGAGCGAAGCAGTAACCAAAAACCCAATGTAACGTGGGTGAAACCGCAAGGAACAGCTAGTAACTTATAAAGGAACAAAATTGACGTGGGTTGGTTCTTTTTAGCAGAATAAATTTAACTATTCTCAACATTTTCTTGTTCTTTTTGAGCGTTTGTACCGTTTCGCTTCTTGAAGTGAAGAGCACTTAGAAAGCTAATGCTTCGCTAAGAATGAACATGTTACATGTTTGTGTGGTCCGTAAAGGCAAACAGTATCGTCTTGATACACGTTTAAGTTTAGTTATGGTATAAAAACTGGTCAGGTGCGTGTCGTATTCGCGATTAAACGTCGTTTATTATATTTTATAGAAGATCTAAATATTAATCCGTACTAATATTATAAATGCGAAAGTAACTCTGTCTGTCTCTTCTTCACGCCTAAACCACTGAACCGATTTAAATGAAATTAGGTACAGATATAGTCTGGGACCCGGGAAAAGGACATAGGATAGTTTTCATCCCGGAAATCCCCCGGGAACGGGAGCTATTAATCCACGCGGACGAAGTCGCGGCACAGATTACTAAATAGTTACTACGTAAGTCGCGGGCAAAAGCAAGTTGCCTATACAGGGTGTCCCACGGCTATGCCACATGGAGGGAAAGTAGGTACTTACCTTAAATATTGTAGATAGAACATTTTACTGAAATAAGACATTATTTGAATTTTGAAAACATTTTAAACTGCATTCATAGATTTTTAAATAATTAAATGGTTAGGCCGGGAATCGAACTTGTTCCACGAGAAAAAATATCTTCCTATATCTCTCTGCCAATACCGGAAATGTGAAAGAGATATACTCAGTACTCGTTTGTTAAAAAAATTGACTAGGTAAAAAGACTATACTTAGATGATGTAGTAAGTTACGTTGTAATTTTGTTACAACCACAGTTACAACATTTGCAAGGTCATAGAGTCACGAAGTGAATCAATTAATTAATAAAAATTGTGTATTGTGATAATGATTTTTTTTATTTACCTACCTACGTAAGAACTTAAAAGTACCTGAGTACTCACAGTCGCCCCGACTGCCGACTGTGAGTCCTTGGAAAGATTTGATCGGTAAAATTTTGGATGGGCCCCGACTGTGAGTCGTTCTGTTCTATTCCAAACTACTGGGCTTGTTTCTTTCTTTTCAGTTTTTATTTAAGTTATATTTATCACGCATTTTTTAAAATTAGTTTTCACGCAGTCGGGTTTTTTGTTTTTTAATAATTTTTATTTTATTTTATACTTTTTAGTTACGGTTTATTGACTTCGTTATAAGATGGAAAATTACGCAATCTAGTAATTTCATTGAGGGAGTTATATCGTGGGGATTATTATGTAACTTGCGGTGGTCTAAACTACTGATGATTAGTCCCTCTAGAGACTTAACTCGGCTCAAAGCTACATAATGCTTGACCTATAACAAAAACGCGTGAACTTAAATCAACCACAGTTTGGTCCAAAGTAGTTCTTTGGAGCTTGTGTACAGTGACACCAAAGTGGTTTTTTTTTACCAACAATATTTGTTCTTCTTGTTTTTTCATGTTTTGTTTATATGTATATCGTTTATACTTGAAATAAAAATTTAAATCAATAAGCAAGAAAATTAGCGAGAATGATTGTTTTGTTAAATATAATAATATAATATAATAATTTTATTCAAAATTCTTTACAGGATAAATTACATACTGTCTTAAAAATACATCTTAATTCTAAGTCTTATGTGCCTGAACTAGGAAATCCTGTGTGAAACACAGGATTTCCTAGTTCAGGCAAGAAGATCTTAAAATAATTTAAAATTAACAAATAATCAAAAGAATTCTATAGTATATTACAAATGTGTAAAAAATCTGTGATACAGACAAATTGAAATCTTAACTTCTAAATTCCTAACTAACAAAAATACTTAAACTAGGTCAAAATTTTATAAAACAACTTTAAGTCGTTATATATATCCTAAACTATTATTTAAAATGAAAAATGATAAAAGGAACCTAAGGATGATTTTAATATACCTATTTAACGACACCCCACTCGACATAGTTCATCGATATTTTTTTTTTTCATTTTGACAATATGGCGTCTGGTGGTCGCTGTGGTGAATTTTGATTACTGTCATGTCTTTAGTGACACTCGCAAGGTTAAGACGAATCGATTGACGTAAGAATTATCAAAATCGGCCTACGCATTTGGTCTCTAGAACGCCACATAGAATCAAACATACATACATAGACTGATAAACACATTACCCTTTGCGTCCCGCAGTCGGGTAAATAAGGACGTAGTAGCGATTTCAATCATTAGCTATGTTTGCGAAAATTGCAAAAATATGCAAATTAACAAAAAAACATCAACTAGCAAGTAATTGATTATCTTGTTAATTAAAAAATACCATTTTATGTGATTCCCGCCAATTCAATCAATTTCGTAACGCTTTGTGGCTCGTGAACACTGCACATCGACGCAGTATTCCAAAAGCAACGATTAAAATGTTTAGGATACTAATAAACTGAATTTTTTTATAAAAAAAATGTTGCCAAGAATCACTTGTTGTGTTATCTTTGTCACATTAATCTGGGGTGTAAGTATGTATCATTTAATTATGTTTTAGCTTTAGATTTTTTTTATGTTGTAGATGAACATTGACATAAAAACTCTCAATTCTGAAGCCCTGATAAACGGGGCTTAACAATGTTAAAAAGTGGATTCTCGTATTAATGAACGCTCAAAATCCATTCACAACCTTAGAGATAAACTAAAAAAAAGGGTATATAGATCAAATGAAAGAATTTTTAGAAGTCTTCTGAAGCAATTTTAGAAGATTGTATTGTGAAAATGCGTAAAACTTACGAGATTACTAATTGATTAGTAATTTTATTAATTACGAATATTGACTAAACACCACCTATTAACTAAACATAGTAACAAACTTTGTGTGATGAACATGATTGTTTGTTCTGTGTCTGGATGGTTTTTATCTCTTAAAAATTATAGAAGTATCTAAATATATCTTGTCTGGTTACCAAAACGCAAGATCTCCTTATAGCTTGATGGCCTTATGTGACTGTGTGAGTTGTACCCGGATATTTGTTTATTACCTATTTACCTGCCGCTACCTCTCCATCCACATTTAAATGACGAATTATTCCTGATATTTTAATTCTACAATTCCAATAGGCACCCACAGGAAAAGAAGAGCAAATCCGAGACATATTCAAAAGTAACATGACTAGAAACGACTTCTCGAATCTTCTACAATCCTTAATCAAGCTGAATGAACAAAGAGTCGGTATTCTTAAGAAATTGTACAGACTCGAAGACTACGGAGTTCTCAGCGAGGTCTTAAGAACTGGTGATAATAACAGAGGAGACGGAAACCCCAACAACTTGTTTTTGATAGTTATGTCCAAAGTAAGTTATTAGTCTATGATACTCAATCATAATTCGTCAGTCGACTTTATTACCAGACATTCCGAAATCACATGTTTTAAGTAAGAAAGAAAGGGATCGGAAAGGTAGGAAATTCCCTAATAATTTCATAGAATAACTCTTCTTATGCCTCCCTGGAATCGCCATAGACCAGAAATCTTAAATCTCTTCGAAGGCATTTGTTTGATTCATTAAAGTTTGGTTCTACTTTTACTTTTCATTATTTACTATTTGGGATTCAAAAATTTGATACTTTCTTTTTGCAGCGTCATTTCACACATCCGAAAGCAAAAATTCCGCTAAAAACTTGATTAGATTTTTTTCAGCAGATCTGTTGTTTTTGTCCCATTTTCGGCTCGGATTGCAAACCTGCATTGGGCGTAACAATAAACTTGCTCACCATTATAATGTCCTATTAATCAACAAATAGGTAGGCCTTAAAATTACACCAATTCACGAACCACCATTTTAAACTAGGTTATATTTTCCAGAACAAAACAGATCCGTTACTATATATTGGCTTCGAGAGCGCGGATTCGGTACCATCACTCGATGGTAATAACAAAGTTCCATCATTATCATCATCATCTGAAAAACCTTACACCAATACTAGAAATCTAAATCTTATTAAAGATCCAACTGGCTTTATTCAAAACATTCGTAAGGTAATAGTTAGTGGCATTCCCAATGTTCATGGACTTAAAGAAATAAATATTATTGACGATGAAGGTAAAAATAACAGTAATACAGAAGAACCTCTAAACCATCTCGAACTCTACCAAAGAGCCGAAGAAAAAAATGATAAATTAGATTTTTCAAAAGCTCTAAAAGATATGCTTAATTATAAGAAACAAGGCAAGAAAAATCTTTTATTTGAAATAATAAACAACAAAGGTAGACTCAATGCAGCTCGAAAACTTCAAAAGTACGATATCAACAATAACAATTATTCTACAGCAGTCGTAAATAAGTATCCTGAATTAAATTTTTCATTCCCATTTCACAATGATGTATATCCTAAATCACACGATAAAGACGAAGCGAAACATTCATCAAGTATAGAAATACATACTAGAACTGACTATAATAATCAATTTCGTAAAATTAATAGTGATAGTTTCATAGAAAAGCTTTTTGGTAACCCTTCTGATTCTAATGTAAATAAAGAAGGCTCAAAGAACGAAATAATAACATTAAAAAATAATCAAAATCATGAAAAGTCTGTTGAAAATAACCTGGACATAAAGTACCATAAATTGAAGACAGATCTCGCCCGTGAACTGGAGGAAAGATTAAACGGTAACATGAATAGGTCATGGGTAAATGAACAAGAACCTACAGTTGGCATACAATTTTGGAATGACCAAAATCTCAACTTAAATAACCATAATACAAGGATAAATAAAAAAGAACCCACAGATGGCATACAATTTTGGAATGACCAAAATCTCAACTTAAATAACCATAATGCAATTACAAACATCACCGAAAGTAAACCCTTGGAAATAGTCGTGAAACATAAAAATATATTAAGGAATAAAAAAAGACATCGTAATAAATTCCCTTCATTGTCTATCATGTTTAATAATGAAACTGTTAACGGTAGTAATTTACAAGAAATAACTAAAGGTTCAGATAGGGGTTTTTATGGCAATAAGCCCTTAAGCGATGTTACAGAAAACTTTAATAGACTTTCACCGATAAAGGCTAAACCTCATAATGATCCCAATGTTAAAGAATTTATTATATATAAAGATTATGGAGCCGGAACAAAACCTGCTACTAATAATTTAATTGCCCCACAATTTGCCTTTATTAATAATGGATCTACTAATGTGGAAAGAAACAAACAAAGAGAAAATAACAAACAACGGGTACCAAATAAAAAAACACTTGAGGAACCTAAAATTCATAAGACTGCTTTAAGAAATACATACAAAAAACGCATTAACAGGGAAGCAATAAAATTTTGTTTGAAATCTTGTATTAGCGCTTACAAAAACGTTTGTAGAAGGCTGAAATGTTCAAGAAGGGCAAAAAGAGCGCTCAGAAGGGAGTGCAAACGAAGTTGTAGGAAAACTTTTGTCATAAAGCATAAAAGTAGCAGTTGTAGCGACGAATCGAAGCAAAATTATTGGTTCAATCCTCACCTACACTAAATCTCGAAAACCGAAAAAAATGTAACTGGTGATTTGTGCCGAGATGAGGCTGGTGAATGCCAATTTATTGTAATTTAGTAGCAGCAGATACCAACAAATTGATATTTAACATAATATTAATTATAAAATAAAAAAGAGTAGACAAGATAAAATAGTCACATAGGTATTTAAAGCAGTAATCGCCAAACTAGAGAGTGATTTACTGGGGCTTTACAGTATAATAAGTATTTTAACAATAAAGTTTGTCTCGAATTTTTAGTCAATGGTGTCTATTACTCAATTCTTGTATAGAAACCTGGAAGTTTATGAAAACTACAAAATTGGTAGCTTTGCTTCATTTTATTTTAAGGAAGATTTTATTTGTCGGTTCGGTCGTCGAAAGATAAATAACCTTTCGACGACCAAGCGACAACTCGTTAATGGTCTCATAGGGATAATAAATCCGTTTCAGTTCAATATTCAGAGTTTACTGTTAACACAAGATGAAATTACAAAATATCATTAGGTTCCAAATTTATTAAATCGTACCCTATTTATTATATATATTAAGTGTTTATAAAAGTCAAGGTTCTAATAAAATATCCAGGACTTCCAGAAATTACTTACTTAGAAAATAACTTTATTGGTAATAATAATATCATAAAAAGGTTTTTAGAAATCCTTTGTGTTCCGATAGCTATAGCATGGCTTCAAGCTTTGAGTATTAACCACATTTTTTCATCAAGTTTCTTTTGTAAGTCGATATAGAAGCAGACCATTATTCTTCATAAAACTGCCTCTTAGGCAGGACGACTAGATTTAATTATTTTACCTGGAAATGACCTTCCAAAGTGTCTTTTTAATGGTTTAATTGAAATAAACCGTTTGATTCCGCCTGTAGGACAGTGTTCAGCGTAATCATTTCTATATAAGTCTTTAGGGTTTACAGAGAATCGAACTCATCCGGCATCCAATCATCTCCCCTGGAACTGTTGTGATTTTACACATCATATCTTAATAATGACATACGCAGATGTCCACTGCTTGTGCAGTTCAATCCCATTTCTCCGTGGCAGCTCTCAGAATGCCATCAACTATGGTTGTGATAGAATGGATTTGTAACTTGTTCTTTAAGTTTAATGCTCGAAAGACTCGGTTTCGTATCTCTCTTGATGACCGATGTCTGCTGATTTGTGAAAGCATTCTCACGTCGACGAGTCTTCTATTAAGTGGAAATATAGGTTTGCCCCACTTGAAGTCTTTCATGGTCCAATAGCTCTTCATTTTCCGTGCCCTACAACTTAAAAAAAAACTATATAATGTAGCAGAAATGTTCGTATTTTTACGTTCATGTCCACTATTAATAACAGCCCGCGAAATAAAAGTCAGACCGTTTACCTAAAACTTCCAAAAATATTCGCACTGCATCCCAACTAGCTAATGCAAAATTTTTAATCATAAATTGTATGTAACTTTAGCTACCACAGAAAAGTCATAAAACTCACTATCGAAATAAAAAGTAACTACATAATGTATATTTTTATTGGTTTGTCAATTTTGGTATTCATATTTCGCAGGACTAGGAAACAATTTTATATTTTTCCAATTATAAAAACTTGCCAGTTCAGTATTAATTATATTGCTTTAGGTTGTGGTTCCATTATTTATGTTTTACTTGATCGGTCCATCGTGATCTTGTTATCTCATAGTTGTCTTTGTTTCTTATTTACCTTCCTACTTTATTTTAACAACTACGTGCCATTAAAATGATTACAGTGTATTTTGTTGTAATAATCCTTACATATGTCACTGTAAAGACAATAATAATTTATACTCTCACTATTAGTCTCTGATGTCAACTAGTACATTTATTACGGTGGAAAAATATACTCAGAGTCGAAATATTGATTGTCCGTCGGTCGTGCACTTGACACAATAGGTGGACTGGTAGTCCTGAACCCACAATATTACAGTATATATTAGGAAGTACTTGTAACATGTTGAATACCTAGTGAAATCTACCAGAAATCTTACACTCCAATCCAATACAGCTTAGACACAATGGTTATAAGCGTTTTGATGAGCCGGTCTCACAATCTTCTGGTAACTTGTTGTAATTAAAATATCTGGCAGACAACATTCATACAAAATCTGATCCATTTTTGAATTTATCTTGTATATAAGAACTATTTCTAGGTTGTGAAACACCCCTTAGTTTAACAAATACACAAATAACAGTAGCTAAGTTATTCAAGTAACAAAGATCTTAATGATTCTCAGGGTCCCGTTGACGCAAAAAACATTGTCAAAACATTCCGAATGCTGCGAAATAAAAATGAAAAAGAGCAACAAGAAAACAGTCAAGAGGTTGAAAAGAGTCAAGAAGATGAAAAATACCAACCAGTTACGAAAGCAGAAAATGACCTGTATGAGCTACTAGAACTAGTATCTTTGAAAGTGAGTTCTAACTAAGATACTTCTTTTTGTAAAACAGTAAATGGAATATCCATTGAACTGAATACTTTAATGACAATGATTGGGATGTTAGCCTATACTTGTAATGTAACTGTCACACCTTTTAATGACGAAGCATGTCTCATGTGCCTGTACTTACCTTGGCCTGACCAATAAACAATGTAACCACGCACTAGATAAAAATAAATTGATAGGCTTTCCTATGTTGACTAGTAGTAGATCTAGTAGCTATTACACGATAAAATGTTTATATTTAGGAACATAAGAGTGGGAAGGCTAACAAAACTTTGTCGAAACCAAATTATAGGGTTAGTTTTAATGTAAAAAACGGAATGAACATTCTGATCAAAATTTGAATTTTCAAATAGTTGATGATGATATTCGGTTTAAATCCTCGCGTGTATGTTTTGGTATTGTTCGAATAGTTCTGTATTGTGTCAGTAAACTAAGTGAAGTGTAAAATGATGGTTTAATGGCTATTCCTCCATCCATGAGACAGTATCTAGATGATATTAATTGGAAGAAAGTAATTAACAATGAAGAGAAAATCAAGTAATCCAAATTTGGACACAAACTACCTTCCAATTTGAACTAATCACACCGCGCGGGAAGCTAATGAAATTATTAGGCAATCCTAAAATAAACTAGTAAGTTAAACGCATACCCGAACGGAAACCAATAAGACAAATGATAAGATTGTAATATACTTAATACATTATCAATTTTCAGTACAATGAATCATTAACAAGAAGAAATGCAGGCATAAGTAGCAACTCTGCTGATATTGATGATGAAAGTGACTACGATGGCGGTGAAAGTAAAGATGATGATACATTAGAGCTACGGACACACAAAAAATACCAAGAGAAAGATCGTCATACGGGTAAATCTAAAAAACAATCAATGGTGCATACAAAGAAAGGTGGCAAAAAGAAGAGATCCAATGTTAAAACGAATGAAGTAGAAACGACAGAAGAAAAGCTGGTTGAAGAAGAAAAAACAACAGAAGTAATATCGAAAGAAGAGAAAAACAAAAAACAACACAGAATGGAAAATGAAGAAAAAACTAAAATTAAAGAAGAAGAGAAAAACAAAAAACAACACAAAATGGAAAATGAAGAAAAAACTAAAATTAAAAAAGAAGAGAAAAACAAAAATCAGCCCAAAATGGAAAATGAAGAAAAATCTAAAATAAGAGAAGAAGAGAAAAACAAAAAACAACTCAAAATGGAAAATGAAGAAATAACGAAAATAAAAGAAGACGATAAAATAGAGAAGAAAGAGAAAAAGGCAGAAGAAAGTACAAAGCCAATAAAAAAAGATTCAATGCGAGAAAGTAAGCAAAGAATAATGGTAAAAAAGGAAATAATAGCTAAATGTAAAGATGAAATCAAATCAAAAGTGAGTAAATGTTTTGAAGCTTGCCGCAGGAGCCATGAGCACGTCTGTAGCCGACTGAACTGCTCTGAAAAATCTAAGAAGGAACTTCGAAAAGAATGCGAAATCAGTTGTGGAAAAACTTTTGTTGCAGAATTTTGTTAGTAATTTTCTCGTAAGACTGTAGTCAATCAATAAATAGTCTATAGTTTCATTGTAATTGAGAAAAAATTAAATAAAGATTTTTTCCAAGTTTGGGTTTTTTTTGTTTATATCCTTGTATACTCGTAATAATGATGTTAGCAAACTTATCATTTTGTTCAGGTGTTGGATAATAGTCTAGTATCAAATGCCAAAGGTTCCTTAATAGTTAAACAACCGTATTAATGTGATACGTAAGCTTGAATGTCAAATTAGAATAATGGCTATTTTTTAATCTTTTAGGCAAAGTGGAGGCAAAAGCTTCCAAGTCTTGAATTGCAACCTTTTTTAGCCCTATCACCTTAATATTTTGCTTTTGAAATAAGTGCCTAATGAGTATTTACCAATGGTGTTATTAATAAATTATGGCCTTTCAGACTCCTCCATTAAAAAGAAATTTTGCCATTGCAAGCGGTCGCAGAATTGATGACAATGAAAATGAAAATTTTGATGTAGATGCCACACAATCAAACGAAGCGAAAGACAGAGTTGAACCAAAAAAAGCAAACTTACGAGGAGGTCCCAAACCTAAAGGAGGACTAAGATCGATACAACTAACTGAATGCATTAACGCAAACAAGAAAGAAATAGAGCAGTGTAGCACAGCTTGCAACCAGGCGAACAAAGAGGTATAACATGTTAAAATTCCTACTAGTGTCAATTCAGTAAGGCCTGTAGCAGAACCGACTGTAGAGAATTTAGTTAGCGTGATCTGAAGTAGTGATCACGTTTAGGCAAGCGTATTGTGGGGTGGGCCAGATGAATTGACGATTTGCAAAGGTCTGCCCTTTGCAAATCGTCACTGCATCGCAGCAACTAAATGAAGATCGGATTAAGAGGCTTGTTTTGGAAAAGGTACCTATCCAGCAGTGGGTTGACGCAGGCTGATAACGATGGGTGTATTCAAAGATAGGCAAGAGTCCTGTTTCCCCAAGGTCAAGTTACGACTTGAGAAAGTTCATAGAAAACAATCTTATTCCAAAGCATACTTGTTAAGCGCTGTTTTTGTACAATCTGGAAGTAAAATTTCTTCTTTTCATAGGTGTGTGACCGACGCAGCTGTTCTCTCAGAGCTAAGAGGAGTCTGGCAGAAGAATGCATCATAAATTGCAAACACATATTCGATTCTAAAGATTGTAATCAATATTAGTTAATATCTTTAACAAAACTGTGGTAGACTGCTTGAATTTTGAGTAAATAAAGATCTGATACTTTAATTTGATTTTTGATACTTTATTATTTTTAATGTACTCACTTATTATTACCAAGAAAGGGCGTGGCCAGAAAATGTTCTGAAGGGAGCAATTCAAAACATGGAAGATGAAAAAAAATGTTTTGTAGGTTTTAAACTCCTCTAAATCAAGATCCTGAAAATAAATTATCCGTTGTAGATAATGATTTTGATTTGTTTTCGACGTCGGAGGCTACAAAATACTTCCTTCAGATTCTGTAATAAGAACAGTAGAAAGTCCGATGTGTATAGCTTCACGAACTCTTGACTAACACTAGACGCAGCTGCTGCCCGCAGCTTCACCGATCCCACCTGGCGATGCACTTGTCCTTAAAAATGCAAATAATATTTTATGAAGTCGAAATTTAAAGAATAACCAGAATTCCGAGTCAAAATAATACAATAAACGGTTTCCGTAGAGCTCGCCTCATATATGATAATAGATTTATTTACGTTATATGATTATTTGAAACATAAAGAAACGGTAAAATAAAGTTGTAAAAGTTGTAAAAATACTGCAAGCCGCCGAAGTTAAGTATAGTAAGTTCTCCTACTTTCATGGAACATGAATTTTATTTTCGCAATTCTTTTGTTGAGCATATTTGTACGTACCTTTACCTGGTTAATGTTGATTACATTTACATTATTCTTTATCATTTCCTCATAGTATAACAACTTATAAATGTAAGACTTAAAAAAAAATCTTAATCGAATTTATAATTATCATCATCTTCTTGCTCCTATATTACTTTACTTGGGGTATTCAAATTGTTTTACTGTTTTAAGTCTCTTTTTTCATTTAATCCTTCACACGATCCATGCACCTTTCCTTCGGCCTTCTTCTCCACTTTTCTCATGTTTTTGCACTCGAAGTAGCTACCACCACCTACAACCATATTCGATTTCTTATCCTTCCTAGTTTTCAAAGCTCTGTGTGCTTTGGTAAACAATATTATTATCACTGTAGCACAACTGTCAAATTACGAGTTAAGAAAGCACATAGCTAAGCCATACGATGTGCTAACTTAAGTTTATGATAAATAAAGTTATCTCAACCTAAAATTCAAATTATTTTTAGTAGGTAGTATTTGCTTTGCAGGCCGTGACAAAAGCAAAACATAAGCATGTCACTTCTGATATAGATGATAAAGAAGACAGTGATGACAGTCAAGTTGAAGATGATGACGACGTATATTCTGACGATTCTACAGAGGATCTCCATGAACACAATAACAAGATATCAAGAACCCATTTTGAGACTAGAAGGTGGCATAGAAGCCATATCAGAAAAACCATTAGGATGTGCACCGGAGCATGCAGAAGAGCTTATACGACTGTTTGTAGGTACCGCAAATGTTCGCGAAGATCTAAGAAAGCACTCAGAAGAGAGTGTAGCAAATCTTGCTCAAAGAATTTTGATATTGATAGGTACGGAGCGGCTTATGAAGAATAATGTGTAATCACTATAATTTGTTATAGCTTTCACCAGCGTAGGTGATGTAATGCCCAACTCCTATTTTAACCATTTAGGGTAAGAATTTCCAAAAACCATTTCTTAGTGGACTCCTCACATCCTCCAAGTTTCATGTTTTTAAGGTCAACAGTTTGGGTTGTGCGTTGATATATCACCATCACCAGTCAGTCAGTTTACCATTAAATATTTTTAGGCTAAAGTGCGTGGGCCAATCGCTTGTCACGTTTGGGTTCCAGAAAGAATGGGACCATATTGAAGGGAGTGTCTCTTATATCTGTATTTGAAAACATCAAAAAGTACAATCTATGTCCTTTTGCTCAAAATAGTTGTAATATAATTGTAAACATCTAATTATGCGTTGCCTCGTTTTGTTAGAAGTAAGCACAAGTATTGTTATAAGTAATAATTTTATGAATAAATGAAATGATATTTTTGTGTCCTGTCATCATTTTACCTTGCCTTTTTCGTATGTTAGCGACACCCGGTCTAATTAGATACAGCTCAATACCAACCAATGTGTCGGCGTCATCACTTGCATGTGCCGTCCACGCTTGTTTTTGCATTATCTCATGGTTAAGGCGTTAAATGAAGTGCAACACGATTACACGACACACCGCTGTACAATAAATGGTCCCATGCTTAACCTTCTCAACGCCATCACCATCGCCAGAGCATAAAGCACTCGCGTGGCGTCTACGCCTAGAACAAATTCACCGCAAAAATACCTGAAATGGGTACTCCTTCGATCATATTATGATTATCAAAAATTGTACATTCATTTACAATGGTGCCGATTCCCTTGATCACAATCTAAGCAAGTTCAGCGTATCTTATTCTTCGTTCATTATGACAAGGACAAAAGATAAATATTAGTTTAGTCCTGTTAGGTAAATTAGTCAGTGCCTGAAGTAAATAGACGCAATTTTAGTGGCCATGTTTTTAATCGCGACTAAATTGTCTTTAAAGGATCTTAATTTGACAGTCCTATCTTACCTAATATTTAATCTTCTGTTCTTTGCTTAATGAAGTAGATAGAAAAAGATGCACTGAACTTGATTTGGTTAGCCTGTGAATAAGAGCATTGGCACCAATGACAAAAGAATAGTGGAGACCTTACCGCTAGTTAATCAATTCACGACATACACAAGTTACAATAACATAAAACAATTATTCGATCTACAGAAGTACCTAGGTAATGTAAAAATTAATTGAAAACATGATGTCGTTTGAACAGTTTGGTTAAAGTTCTTTCTATTAATTACAATGGATGTACGTGTAGTTGCTGTTCTTATATTGTTTTATGGTGTAAGTACATACTATATTGTTCTATCTTTTATGAAACCCTTTTCGATATCTTTTAGTCAACTACGTCAACTAAAAGATGTTGAAAAGGGTTTCTAAAGGCGTGTCCAGCCTGGAAAGAATTTGCCGTCTACATTAACTTCCTGTTCGTGATCGGTCCGTGCTTGCAAGTCACACAATGGGAATTCTGTTGCATTGCATGTCACATTACAGCAGTCTGGACACGCAAGACTCCAAGGTGTTGTCTCAAGGATGTTGCCTGGAAGGTGAGCAAAAGAAAGTTGCCTGGCCCTTCCATGTGGAACCTTATACCTAACACTTTGGACTATGGTATTAACTTGTCTATCTTATAACAGTTTCTGTAAGGGCTAGAGGTATACGAAAACTTGTAATTTGGACTTTGTGTTAACTTGTCTAACTTATAAGAGTCGCCTTAAAGAACTAGGGGTATAGACTCGCATTGTTAAAACTTGATGTGAACTTACTGCATATACATGATACAATTAATATTTATACTTTCCTTTTTCACTAAGTATATCACTTACCCTGCCCTTCTCTGACCATTCTTCCGTCCCGTTTCAAAGCTGTATCTTAGGAGCCATCATTTAAATCTGAATGTTGGTATATAAACGCCTAACGCGTCGTGTAAGACATGACACTAGGAGGGTATGGGTTTGTGAAAGAGTTTTTGGAAATTTCAACCCTAAAAGGGTAAACCGGGGGATGTGAAGCTGCGGGCACTTAAACCACCAAATACACTTGAAAGTTAGGGTTAAATAAAGGAAAGCGAGGTTTAACGAAACCCTTCTTATTTACGAGTATCTAGCAATGTATTGATCTATATCAGAATCTCTGAGCTCCTTTTGTGTCCTGTTGCCTGTGTCTTGTGTACACTCTGTTGCCTGTTTGTCCAGAAAAGTACTTCACAATGGCAGCCCGCAGCTGCACTATGCTGCCTATTATATGTGCAGGAATGTACTGGTCTTTATCAGCAACACTATGCTGACTGTATTGTATTGTCTAGCAATGTTAATCTCTGCTGACGATTTATTTAATTTCAGGCATCAATAGAAGCACTGAAGGAAGCCTTACTGACTAATAAAGTCAACCTCGATGTCCCCGAGAACAGATCAGTAGAGAACCCGTCGAAACTACTAACCGTAGTTATAGTACACGTAAGATCTTTTTTCAGTTTTTGTTTATCACTACTCGTCGTTCATACTCGCTATAATAAGAAAGGAACTTTTTTTGAAACGTTCTAGCTAGAACGTTTAAGGTCTAGGGTAGGATCTCGTATCGGCCAAACTTCTACCCTCGCTTTGTTTGATAGCTTTAATAATATTATATTTATCTACTCGTACTACTTTAACCAAATTCTATATTGTTTCTAAATAAAAAATAATGAAAAAAAAATATGGGTTGGTATAAAATTATATACCACTATGGTGGCAAACATGGGTACCAGCCAGGTGAATGAAGATCTCCATCAACCGAATGCGTGGCGAGTTGTCGTCATGCGTCATTGTGATACTATAATGGATAAAAAAAATACAATATGTAATTGTATTATATATTATAATTAAATGTATGATATTGTAATTTACAGGACAATGAAGAATCAGAGAAGATAAGTCCGAAAAAATACAGAGAACCAATGCTGCCGTTAATAGAAAATTTGAACTCCGAAGATTTCGACGAAGACACATCGGGTGAAACCAATTCTGACGAATATCCCAATTCTGGCGAATATCCCGCTTCTGACAAATATCCCCATTCTGATGCAGAATTGGACTCTGACAGTGAATCCAGTTATTATCATGAAGACGACTATTTAAAAGATCAAATAATGAAAAAAATAGAATTGAGGAATTCCGAAAATAATGAACTTAATTTCTTAAGAAATCGCTGGAAAAAGTGTCAGAAAACACAAGCAAAAGCGTGCACTAAGGCTTGCAAGGTGTCGTACAAGAACGCTTGTCAACGGCAAAAATGTAAAAAAAAATTGAAGAGAGCCTTTAAAAAGGAATGTAAATTAAATTGCAAGGATTTATTTGTAGAATAGTTTAGTTAGGTGTATTTTTTTAATACTTGTACTCTATTTATTGCGCAAAAAGCTGGTAATTTTATTGGAACCTTGATGATATTTTAATATTAACTGAATTTATCGTGAAATAACAGAGGTTTTTATCGTTTTTCTTTTGTCGCATAAGGCCGTTTACGCCATCATCGATACAAATATGTTTCAATTAGTGTTGCCGCACACAGGTCACACGCAACAGCCACCAACGCCGCCACTAGAGGCAAGAAACGGCCACAAAAGTAGCTTAAGCGCTGGACAGCCACTTGTGGCCGATGGTCCACACTTGCGGTCGGTGGTTGCTACTTTTTTTTACCCAGGCATGGAGTATCAAATTACCGTCCGCTCTAACAGGTTTACTGAGGTAAGGGAGAGAGGTCTGTGGCGATCAATCGCGCGAGTGGCGTGTGGCGATCAATCGCGCGAGTGGCGTGTGGCGATCAATCGCGCGAGTGGCGTGTGGCGATCAATCGCGCGAGTGGCGTGTGGCGATCAATCGCGCGAGTGGCGTGTGGCGGCTTTTAGTGTCGGCGTTTAGTGGCCGGTGCGGGCCACAGGAAGCAAGCTGCGTCGATCTGTAGCGTATGGCCGCCACCGGCGCCAACTGTGTGCGGCGAGTCCATATAAAATGTATGAAAATTACAGGAAATATGCCAGTGGCGGCGTTTTGTGGTTGTGGCCGGGAGCCCTTAAGTGCGTCGAGAAACTTAATAAAACAATGTGCAACATTTTTCGCATTTATTTTATAATACATCGATAAAATACAATATTTATAACTGTGATATAAAAACATGTTAAACTGTAATTGTTCCAAGTACACCGTTACTTTTACTTATTTTATCATCGACTTTTATCAACTTTAACAATCATTATGTTAATAAATATAATGGTTTGCTTCCATAATGGCCAATATAGCGGAATTCTCGACAATTTTGCTATAAAAATATCCCTCCTTTTGACAGTCGGATAAAGCAATGATATTTATTGGATTTTCAAACTCATATAAAATGTTACCCTTTCAAAAAACTAATCATACGAGTAAAATAGTAATTTTGATTTATATTTCATCAATTTGTTTCTTATCAATTTATAGATAATTTTATCATATTGTAGACCATTATGTAAAAAAACCATGAGAACTAATCTATACTTAATAAAGAAAATGGCCCAGAAATCTGTGTTTCTGCAATAACCGCTGCAAACCTAAATTAGTTCCTAAGTACCTACCTACTTTTAAAACTTAATATTTTTATTGGTAATACTTTCGGACGGAATGTCAAATGGTAATACGCATAATATTCATACAATAATTATACAATCTCATGATTATTTCATTTGTTTTTATTAAATATTAAATTGTGACAAAATATAAATTCTATTAAATTATTTAGATTTAATTTCACAACCGAAAATCTGTCAAAAAATAGTAAATAAGATATTCATAAATATTTTTATCGTTATAATAAAAAGGCACATTTGGAATAGAAATTTAGCAAAAAGTTCTTATTTATATTTAACAATAGATCTTAGTGTTCGTGGCACTGTAAAAGACACTTGAAAATTAAGCTTCTTATCTAATGCATTATTATCTTTAATATATTTATTTTCATAAAACTTAATGTATATATATCAGGATTTTATACAATTTGTATTCAATTGCTTAAAATATATACACATTTTGATAATGTGATCCCTACGTATATCGTTTTAAAGATATACAATATATTCGATGATAATTATAATTATCTTCGGCAAAGCAAAAAGCTGATATTTTAGATCAGAAAAGTCAAGCATATGATTCTTAACTTGTATAACTACAAATTGTACCATAGCTTGACTTCGACGGTCCCCGTCTACAAAATTGCGATTAATACGTCGCCATTTTGAATTTTGTGTCACCCGGATTCATAATGTATGTTGACTTGAATTGACCAACGTTTTTGAACATATATGTGTGCAATGGTCTTTTTTACGCTCTCTGACAAATTGGAAAAGGTGAGCAGCATTATGACCACTTATTAAGTGGTTTCTGATTTAATCATAAAAGTGTAATGATGATTTTGAAAACTGTTTTAAGTATTGATAATTATCGGGAAAATTAATCAAATGGTCACAGTTTCCCACCACTAGGACTTCTAGAGCTGCTCTTTATTATCGATGTTACAGAAATATTGCCAGAACTACTGAACTGTGGGGGCGGTGACCGAGGTAAAGAAAATTTCGTGTCAGTCAAGTTTTCCTGACTCAACGACTTTTGCGTCGTAAAAACAGGTATTTTCGAAGAAACTCCCGGCTGTAGAGGTTTCGATTTTTCCGCTTTCACGGGTATGTTACTCGGTTTGGCGGAAATCTGCGGTTTTTGTTGTTCTTGTGACCGTAACTGTAGTTGGTCTAGTTGTGACAATCTCCGGTTTTCTAAGTCTGTGCTCGTGACTATTGTGCCTTTAGGAGATTCGTAGGTCGCTGTGCGGAATTTTATGGTGGTGTTTCTTGGGAGGTCGAAGTCAGAATGACGTTGTTTCTTTGGTTCGTTCGATTGGTTCGATTTCGATCGTTTTTGCGCGTCAGCTTGTTGTTTAGCTGAAAAATGTCTTTCATTAAGAATGAAATCATTTAGCAGTTCAATATCTAATTCATACGATAGAGGAGGTTCTTCGTAAGGTGGCGCTCTTTGTCTGCTTGATATTTTGTCTTTACTTTCTTTCTGTTTTTGCATTTGTTCAGTACGTGGTGTGACAACTTGGATTTCTGTGATGTGTGTGTCTATATGGCTGTCTATGTCTTTGCATTCTTTTTGTAATCCAGTTATTGTTGGATTGATCGAATATCTTGTTTTAGTGAGTTCCACAGCGTCTTGACTTGAGGTTTGCACGTCTTCCAACTCTTGGATAATTCTTATTCCCATACGCGATAGTTCTTCGGGAGTCTTTTGGGACATGAAACTCGGATCATTTTTAAGTTTCTCCATTAACGCTTGTGCTTGTTCCTCGTCCATATCTGATGTATTAAGTATTATTGTTTCTGTTCTAGTGTAAGCGGGTTCATCTGTAGTGAAGTGCATGTTCGGATTTTGTCTTTTGATTTCATCAAGTACTCTCTTATCGATATCTTTTACATCACCTTCTTCTAACTGCATTTCATCAATTTCTCCTCCTCTCATAATACCGAAACTAACCTGTTCCACTTGTAAAGGAGCTTCAGTTTTGGTGGTGATGTACTTAGTTGATATTTTCTCGACATTTTGAGTTATAACTTTGTTCCCAAATTCGTCTTCATTTACATTTACTGTTACAGTTTTCTGTACGGGCTCTTGAGTCATAGTTAGGGATACGTTAGCTGGTTCCATGTACAATGTCCTTTCTCGCTCGTCGTGTCTTCGCCTTATGCCCTCCAGAACATCGGGTGGCATCATGCGTATAGTAGGCTCGCCTATTTCAATAGATTTTGTGTGATCATGGAACGTTTTTCTTTCCCGCTTCTCTTCAACGGGCTGAGATTTCTCTGTAGTTATAGTTACAACATTAGTATTGGTATTGGTGTTTAAATCTTTGGGTTCCGTCCATTCTGAGGTAAACGTTTCGAGTTTTTTCTTGTAATTGAGACTGCTATTGTTGGACCCAATTCTGATATTACTGACGAAGTCATCGTAATCTCTAACTTTTTCTGTTTGTGATGTCTTTAAGTCAAAGTTTACGATATCTGGTTGGTGCATTGCTGATTTAAATGAGTCTGTTTGTGGAGTCTCCTTACTGGTACTTGCTTCGTGCTTTTCCTTTTCAGAGCTTTGGTCAATGTGTACGTTTAATATTGGATTTTTGGCGAGCAGTTTCTTCATCATGTCGGACTTGGGTCTCTCTAAACTGTTAACGTATGTATTACGAGACATCTTCAAGTCATCTGGTACATTGGTATCATAAGTCATTGTTAACTTTTCTTCGTATTTGACTGGAGCTGGTTTGATTTCAGTTATAACAGGTACGATATCTTGAGTACTGTCTAAAGAGCTCATATTGCTTCCATCTGATGTCGATTTAGCGAATTCTGTTACAAGTTTCAAATGAACTTTCATATTTTCGTCCATTATCCGTCTTGCAAGATGATCAGAAGTTTCATGTTCGGTTTCTTTGTATAGCTCAAACTCTTTAGGCTTATTGAAACTATGTTCATCGTTTTTCTCTGAATCAACGGAACTAGAAGATCCCTTCACTATAGCATCTTCTAAATTGCCAAATTCTGAACCTTTCTTCAATCGGTTTCTCTGGAAAGTGTTAAGTCCTTCCATGGCTGATGTTTTAGCGATATTTAGGCTTAATCTAGGTTCTTTGTGTTTGATCACAATGCCTTTATCTGAATCAATCATATCAGGCAAGACATCTTCATGACCTGAATCAAAGAATGTAGTTTCAACTACAGACATAGCCTTTCTTTTCTTAGGCGATATGGTGCTTTCCTGGTTTTCAGCATCCTCTGCAGAAATATCCAAACTTTGGGCCCTTTCTAGAGTTCCAGTTGCAGGCTTGCTAGCCTTAGCTCTCAATTCAAATCTAGATAAATCACCGAGGGAAGCAGCTTTACGTTCATTTTCATCCAAAATGGATGTATCATCTGACACAGAGTGTACTGTCTCGTTATTTGGCGAACTGTGAATGGTTATATCACTGTTGTTAAGCTCTATTGTTGTAGACCCTTTATCACTCTTATCACTGTGGTTCAAAGACCTCACTGAATGAACATCTTGGTTGGAAGACAAGATAGATTTAGAATCTTCAAAAAAATTGTTTAGAGAATCGCTTTCCCGTTTGAAAGGTTTTGTGACAATATCGTAGATATCATCTTGACTGAAATTGATGGATTCATCGAGACGAGTAGAACTCTTTGTTTTGCTGACCTTTGGTGTTGAGGTATTGATTTGTGATGCATTGGAAGACCTGTTGGATACTATCGAATCATGTAAAAGACTCGAATGTTGTTTCTCATTACTTAAGAAGTCATTGACGTTTTTCAGTTGTTCGAGAATACTGTCATCAGTTTTGTTTTTCTCTGTATCAGGTGGCGAAGGAGCTTTGCCTTTGGATTTCTTAGGCTTAGAAGCTTCTTCTTTCTTATGTTCTACCTTTTCTTTCTCAATGATGAATTCTGTGGAGCTCTTTCTGTTTGTTCTAGCCGCGTTTGCCGCATCTAGCATATGCTGTGGTAACTCCTGTGGTATTCCGTTCTCGTCTCTTTTGATTCCACTAGAGTTCAGGTCACATCTTGCAAATGTCGTCATTACTGAAGTCTCAGATGTTTTTGAAGATTCTAGACTGATAGTTGTGTCAGATTCATTCGCTTTATTCCTAGCGTTTGGAATAGGAGGTGCCATCTTTTCCCTACGTTTAGCTACAACAGGTTTCTTTTGTTCTGTCTCATTTTCGTGTTTAATTTGCGTTACAGGTGCGGGCCGCTGAGGTTCAGGTTTGTCTATTTCATCAACAGATTTCTTCTCAACAGCAACGACTCCGTTTTCGACGTTTTTATGTTTTAACACTCCATCGTCAGGTACATTTGGTGGTAAGACTCTGATACCGAATTTCATGCCTCGTTTCGGATCATATTCTCTCTTCTGGACTTCTGATTGTTCAATGTGAGTCATGGCAGCGATACCATTTTCTGGTTGAATTATTTGAATGTCACTGTCAGTTGATTGTCTGTTTTTGTTCCTTTCTGGTTTGTTGACGGCTGGTGGGATGTCAGAAAGTCTTGATTTGTTTGCAAGTTTGTTGTTCTTTTCATTCTCTCGCTCTAATGTGGTGTGGCCTTCTCTCTTCTCTTTCTTGTTTCGTTCTAGCGTTGTAGATGTGATGATCTTCTCTGATATTATCTTCTTGATGCCGCTCTTGTTTTGTTTAGTTTCTAATGTCGAGTTGTTGGAGTGTGACGTGTTGGGTGATCTCGGCGGGTGCAAGAGTTTTCCTTCTTTTTCAAGCTGGAACAAAAAAAAGAATATTTTAATGGCATTGGCAATCTATTATATAACTATGATGAATGTACTTTCTTTATAACATAATAAAGGTACCTCAAAAAAAATACTAGTTCCATTTCAAATTGAAATTAGACAAGTTTTCGTCGATTATATTTGAGCTAATAAAACTAACGGAATTATCGACAAGACTTCTCACAGTTAATCATGTTTGTCAACATACCAATGTTGGCTAGTTGTTTGTGATTGAATAAGAAGGGGAAATAACATACATTCCTTAGAACTAGTTTAAATATCCATTTCCGTAGTAAAGGTATTTCTAAGCGAAGTAGTTAATCATTAAACATTTCGGATTGTGTAATATCAGAATGGCTGTTGCTTATTGGGTGTAGGGTCGTTTTCCCAAGTATCTTTGAGATCATTTTCGTTATAATGGTACATCGATTGAACTGAAAGAGTTGTTTGTTTAGTTGTGGTATGCGGTTGGTTTTTTACATTTTTCTCTTTACATCACTTAAAGAAAGAATGGCATGGCCAGGGACAGGTTTTTTTAGCGTTCAGCATAGTTAGGGTACTTATTTTGCGAATGTAATTTTGGAGCTCGTCAGAATTGGTTGTATGGTGTGTTCTTGATGATCTATATTTATTTACGTTTTGATTAGTTGTAGATGTGTAGATATTATAGGTAAAAAAAAGGTGTAGATAGGTTATAGGCAGTCAGCCAGTGGCACTTTAAAATGTGGCTATTTCACCCAATTGCCACTCGCAATACTTGAATCTAATTGTACTTAACGAACCTACTTTGACGTCTAATAGGGATGACGACAACATTAAAAAAATGGCATTCTGTTTAGTCCGTCTGATAGATCGGCCAAAAATACGGGACACGTATTTTTTGCTTGATCAAATTAATAAAAAAATACAAAGGTAAAGAGCAACAAAGTTCCGGAGTGGGGGCTTTTGACGTCACCGTCCTGCAAAATATGTATCTGATCGTGACGTCATGCGCAACTTTAACGCACTGTATCTTCGTCATTCTTCGTTTACGAGAGAAAAGAAAAAATACGTGTCCAAAATTTTTTGATAATCTATCTGACGGACTAATTACTTTTTTTGTCGTCTCGCCTATTGTTTGCCATTGCAATATTTAGGTATGTGTGCGTTTGTGTGTTGTTTTTTAAGATAGAATGTCGTATAAGTATACTAAGTATCTACCTTTTTACTTATGATATCATTTTTTCCCGTCCTTGAATAAAAGTCTCTCATCTCGCCAGCTATACACCATTATATCGCTCATCTTACACCCTTTAATTGCGTTTTAATTGACTTCTCGGAGGTCCCGAAGCAATGATCAACACACAGACTTATAAGGCGAAGAAAACAGTCAGAGGAATACATTAAGATATCGATTCATTTTAATCTTTATGCATAACGTGAAAATGTGTGCATAAAACTGACTATTGTTTAGCTAACATCGAGACAATAGACAGACATTCCATCCCATTGACTACGTGAAGTGTATTTTAAACATACATTGTTAATTTCAATAACATAGTGAAACAACGATACAGGCATGTGATAAACTTCCTTAAGATATACTATTTAGCGTTCAATGTTCTCTGTTTGTTTTTTACATTTTGCATAATATTATCTAAGAAAGTTGTCAGGATTTTTCCGTTAATGATAAAACATAAATTATATCATTTCAAAATGATACTGGAAAAAAATGGCATAAACGAAAACCTGCAAAAAGACGTTTGTGAAAGTGATATTGTTGCGTAAAAACGTAAAAATGACTTTTTGCGAAAATATCTTATGCAAAAACATTGAGTTATAATGTACTACGTACTAGAGGAGCTATTTCAAACAAAATATGGCGCGTAATTTGGTGACAGCGGAGCATGCGCAGTGCAAGCGGGCGCCATAGATAACACTAATGCGCGCAGATGCGACATATTTTTGAAGTTGACTTCTATAGGCTTCTCTAATATTATGTGCATTATGGGTATCGTTATAGAAATAGTTAAATTTAAAATAAGAAGTGTATAACATAAAATTATGTGGAAAATAATAATATAACAAAATAAAAAAAAATGATTGAAAGGGTAAGTAGTGAGGGAGTGTAGTGTCGATTGTGTGAGATAGAGTATCACAGTGTCGGTCAGTGTATACGTGGAACTTAGCAGAGGCAAAATTAGTCAGGAAGTCGTGAATTTAGAAGATACATAAGTATATTCAGTTGCCTCACAATATCTTGTATGATGTTATATAAAAAAACGAATTTAAACTGTAAAGTTTTTAATTCCCATGAAATAATTTAAGTACTCTTCTTGACTTTGTGGTGTATTTCTTGTTTTCCTTGAAATGAACGGAACATATTCGTGAATATTCTATTGGCAATCACGTGACTTTGCTGCGATTCTTCTGAATAAATTTAATCCATAATTCTCTAGTACTAGGACACGGACACGGCCTACGAAACCTTAAAAAAAATATATTTAATAAATAAAAAATATTAATATTACTTTATACATTTTTTCTCATGATTATTAATAACATTTTTTTGTTCGTAATTGTTTAACGTTACCCGACGATAGTGTCCATTCTGCGCATGCAACAAATGTTTTACTCTTTGATATTAACATCAACATGGCCGCCGTCGAGGTGACACGTCATACTTTCCAATAATAATTACAAATAATAAATTAGGCATGTTTTAAAGATAATATTTTGAACTTACTGGTAAAAAATCACTCCTTGAATTATATTTATATTTCTCAAGCTGTTTGAACAGTATCTCATTGCACACAAAGGCATATATTTTTTGAACAAAACTTTGCGCTCGAAATCGTCTAGCTGCTGCAAGCGCTCGACATAGACTAAGTGAGTTAGGGTGCATGCACTCTAACTCGTGTTACAAAAAATTTAGTTGAGGTGACTCCTCTAGTACGAAGTACATTATAACTCAATGTGCAAAAATGATTAAACTATTCACGACTAGCTTTTGCCCGCGGCTTCGCTCGCGTTAAAAAGAGACAAAAAGTAGCCTATGTTACTCTCCATCCCTTCAACTATCTCCACTTAAAAAATCACGTCAATTCGTCGCTCCGTTTTGCCGTGAAAGAAAGACAAACATACAGACAGACAGACAGACAGACACACTTTCCCATTTATAATATTAGTATGGATTGATTTTATTATATAATGATTTTATTATATGTATTGATGTATTGATTAAATAATGGTGCTTTTAATATTTTTTTGTTTTTGTATGGCCATCCTGGACTTTTTTTTAAAACTAAAAGCCCATTTCATAACATTTCCTTTCAACGATCTTTTCTTCAAAAGTTAGGTGACAGCGACAATGACAGTATTGCCAGATTACTAAACAACTATTAGGCCACTCATATACACGTGAATCTAGATTGTGATAATGTGGGGGGGGGGGAGGGGAAATCGATACAAATCTTTTATGAATAAAGGTGATATGGTTTAAATAAATTTTGTTTACATTAATAGGTAAGTGATACGAAGTTCACCGGGTCATCTAGTATGTATATAATAGTAAACTCACTGCCTGATATCAACGTGTTTGTTAATATATAACAATAACTAACTAAATACATTAAACTTGGAGGGTTTATTCTTTGTGAAGAATATAAAAAATAGCCCTAAAGGGTTAAAATAGTAGGTAGAAGTTCGACATCCACGCGGGCGAAGCCGCGGGCGAAGGCTAGTAAATATTTTAAATCTAGATATTTTTTTTATCTTAATATTATTTTTGTACGTTGGAAATAAGAAAAGCTGTTACAGTATTATTTTTTACAGCATATTACACGCCTTTTTGTTATTTCAAACCGTATTAAATGGCTTTTATTTGCATGATTTGGATTTATGAAAATGATTCCATTCGTATTTTGAAAACAATTAAACATTACTTATTTGTGTCAGGTTTGACGGGTTGTAACCTCTATGGTTGTAACTGTTTTGACACTTGATTTGCCGGTTACTATGACAACGACATCCAACCAACAGAACATGGACAACTTTTATATGGGAAAATGGAATTGTTGTTTTACTGGGCATTTTTGCGAAAAAGTGTACCAATAATGGAAATAAGCTTTCATTTTCAAAGTGTGTAATTTATTGGGGTTTTTAACTATTTTTGCTTCCATATGTATTAAATTTTAAGGAAAATACAATAGAATAAGTTTGTAATTTATTTTAATAGCATTTCAATCTAGTTTTGTGAGAATTAAACTCAAATTTCTGTCAGTTACATTACACAAACGTTACAGAGTTTTATTAAGTTTATTATGTAGAATAAAACAAATTATACCTCAAAATCGCATTTATTCAGTAAAAAACTACGTAAATACAAAAAATACTCAAAAGAAACATATTATTTTATAACTAACTATGCAAAATAGTGCGTATTTTAGCGCATTTTGTTACGTTAGGAGCTAATCAGTCTGTTAATTTTTCGAGTAACTTTTATAGTTTTTGTCTAACTTAAACAAAATTTAGCATTAAAAAAGTAATTAATATTTGTAACCAAATTATATACTATAAAACAACATAAAAATCAATAGTTAAAAAAAAAACAGCAATATTCCTAAAGAAAATCTGGGACAATTCAACGCCTGACAGATTTGTAACTTAACTGACACAGTAAGGTTGAGATCACACTCAGTCTAATATTACTCTAAATCACTTTTGGAGGGAACGTAATGTTTTCAAAATATCTTATTTCGAAAACATTACACTTGTAATGACAATTTAAACTCTAACCCATTTAACACAGCTCTAGTTTTTGAGTTATTATTACTTTGGTTTGAGAATACAGTCTGATTCAATATAATTATTATCTAAAACTAAATAAAAACCAATAATGTAACAAAACAAAAATGACAACATAAAAATCAACAAATCAAAAATTACTTTTAAACTATCTACTATAATAAAAAGTAGGTAGGTATATTTTTCCAACACTATAAAAACCTTAGTGTGTCACTAACTTTTAGCCGTCAGTTACGTTACATTCTTTGTCAGCCGTATATGTTACACTGCATATCGTAACGTAACTGACGTAACAACATGGCACTACATTTAGCACTCAAATTTATACATACCTGTATTCTACTAAGTCTCGACTAAATGTCTGAAGAAAGGCAACACCGAAGCACTTATAAATTTTATAATACAGCGTAAAAAACCCTGACATTCAATTTAGCTAAAAACCGTTACAACGTCCGTCTCGAAAATTTTATTCGTTACACTGTTAGATCTGACAGCAGAATGACTTCGTATTTGCTTGTTTATGGTCAAAATGTTGCCAATTTTATGAATTGTTAAAAAATATGGGGTAAAATGTTTAACTTTCTCGTAAATATCGTAACATACCCTGACCTGTCAGGCGCCATTCATATTTATTGAAAATTTTAATTTAATATAAAAATTAGTAGTTCAAACTATTCTTGATATATTTTGTATTATTTAGAAAGACATTACGTCATTTTATCCTACGAAAATGGAAACAGCTATAGGTCTCATGCGAAAAAATCAAACAATAGCCTCATAAAGGAGTTGTAAGATTTTGGGACAGTATGAAAACGAAAAAGTTTCTATTTTGAAATTTGATTTCAAGCTATAATTATTTATTATTTCTCTATAATTTTGGTTACAAATACGTGACACATAATTAAAGTTTACGTTCGTATCCTTAGTTGTAACCTTATGGGTACAGATTCGGTTATTAAAAATAAAAATGCTCTGGGACATTTTAATTTTTCCTAGGTACACTTTTTCGCAAAAATGCCCTACTCTATCTTTCTCGCAATTTTAGAGACAAAAAGTAGCCTATGTTACTCTCCATCCCTTCAACTATCTCCATTTAAAAAATCACGTCAATCCGTCGCTCCGTTTTGCCGTGAAAGAAAGACAAACAGACAGACAGACAGACAGACAGACAGACACACTTTCCCATTTATAATATTAGTATGGATGATATTAGCGAAAGTGACGTTAGGCATCATGAGTCATGCTGTTTTGCTTATTAAAGTTATATTTTTAGAGCGGGTAGATTTGGTAAAAAAAAATAAAAAAAAATATTTTATGTACCTAACTATTTAGTAAGATATAAGAAACTTACCATGCAAAATAAATAAGAAAAATCTAAATTCTCTGTTTGTTTTGCAAATAAGACTTGTGAATAAAATTGCACTGTAGTAGACATTTAAACATGACAATTCTAACTAGGCCTCCGTTAATTTGACAGTTATTCGAGCTTCGAAGCTCAAATTATACAAGCTTTGCATTTTTTTACATGAGGTTTTTTTGCCAGGTTAAATAATTTGTATGCTTACAAATAATGATCAAGTTTGCATACATGTTTTATTCATGAGTTACGGAGAGAAATAGCTTCGGTGGACATTACCGTGTTTTTATTACTTAGCATTTGCGCTGCATCGTCTATTAGGTTTATTATTAGTCCATTGCGGTCATTTTTAGCGCGCGATGTGACTCTAGTTATGCAATGCTCTTTTGTATTCAGTGTTGCCATTATGTGACAATGACAGGAAATATTTTTGTGTGTTTGGTATTGAATATGAATTCAGATCGCATTGCTTTATGACATAAAAACTTTTTGAGGATGACCGTCTTTATTGAAAAGTAGGATTAATATTTTATTTATTAGTATTTACTTGAATGTAATGTTTGCCTACCTACCTAAATCATTTTTATAAATGACTTATTAACAATTTTAAGTTATTATTATTATTATTATTATTTATTTTCTGTCTAGCTAGTCCTGCAGGGCAAAGACCTCCATATCCTTCAACCTTCACAATCTTGAACTAGTGTAGACCTATCCTGCATGCAAGCCGTGTAAATGTCAAGCTCATCCCGCCATTTTTACAGGGCTGCCAACATGTCGTTTTTCCGGGATTCTAAAGTAATCACTTTAACCTTTCATCGATCAAGCGACAGCCGGCTGTGGCGCTGCTACTGTCTTCCTATTGTGACTCGATTCAGAGGCGACAGAAAGTTTAAAGCCATTTTTTGAATCGAATCCAGACCCTTTTTATAATTACTTGTCTTGTCCATCATGTAACACAACCAACGCTTCAAACTTATATTCATGCATGAAAGAAAATTAATCAGAAATATCAAAGAAAGCGTCGGCAAAGAAAATGTTAGCAGCAGAGGCGTGGGAAAGTAGCGACAAGAAAGTTCTGTCGGTACTCCTCGCTTTCCAATACAGCTTCAAGCTGTATAAGTTAGTGTTTTACCAGATATCTTACTTACTATTGTATTGGTAAAAGGGTGAAAACGTGGTAGGCGTTTAGTAGGTGTAGTTCGGTAAGTACCTAGTGGAATTTGTATGTTGTTTTTTTACCATGGTACAGTATGTCGATGTCGCTACAATTACCTACACTACACTTACCTACCCTTACATACATTACACACACTACACTTACCTACACTACACACTACACTTACCTACCCTTGAACAAACTACGGGTCAGGTAATTGCGGCGAGGTTCTTTCCTGCTATCTGTAAAAGCTATCTCAGGTATTATAATATAAAACATTTGGTAGTTTCGGAAATAAAAGGTGATCAGATATACGATTCATTCCATAAGGGTTGCGTTTTTCAATCGGACGTTTAGCACCCTAATAAGATGACTTTTCGTTACTGCTGCTGGCAAACAAAAGTCTACGTCCACTCTACGACACCCAGCTATTTAGCCAGTCTGTAAATACGCAAGACAAGTCTTTAGATAGAGTTTTTTTATGGAAACTTCTAAAACCACTAAAAGAAAAATAGTCAGGTTATACATCTGACAAAAGGACTTGGCAAGTCTCGGATAAATCATACCTCGGGTCCCGTTACTTATCAATAGCATCCATAATTTTATAATCTGGTGGTGTGGTGGTCCTAGAACATTACATTTACACATCTATAATTGTAGAACTTTCTTCACTCACCGTGCTAACATCGCCCGTGGAGCCAGCCCTCTTCAGCAACGGATGGTGCACCCCCCTCCCCGCGCCGCTGGCTCTTCCTCCCTCCACCACCTCCAGCTCCACCGGGTATGGTGACGCGAGAGACAAGATGGCCACCGCGTCCTCTAGCGGCGTCCCCGTGAACTCTATCTTAATGCTTTTTATCTTGTCACCTGGAATGTAGAAGGAAAGGGTTTTAGTAGGAGAAAAAAATGTGTTCGAAATGGCTGTTCGTTAATTTTTCGTTTGTATTAAAGACAACGAAAACCCACTTCGACAAAGCCATCCGAAAATCGCATTGAAATGGGACTACTCGTTTGGAAGTAGTAGTCGATGTTAGAGAGCTACAAAATTCACAAACAGATACACATTGAAACTAAATCGTCAAAATTGGACCACTACTTTGGAAGCAATATCTCAGACAGATACTAAATCACATCACTTATCTGACTGACAGACTAGGATCTTCCTTGATTACAATTTTAATATTTTGTGTATTAATTTTCTCATATTATGGTCTTATATGCAAGTCGGGCTTATAAAAGGCACGCCTCTGATTTCTACATACCTTTTTTGTCCATAACCAGCCCCTTAAACTAGTCACTTACGAAGAATCTTGACCGTGCACTTGACAGTAAGATTTGTATACTAATGAACGAATATTCCATTTCTCCGAACTGTGCAGGTGCTGGCAAACAGCCAGGAATATTCTTGAATGATTATGAGTATTTATGTGGGATCTAGACTAAGAATGAGTCTATAATTCTTTCGTTTTTTCGTAAGCTACGCAAATTGAGCAGAGTTGTAGCCACACACATTACCATTATTTCTTCACCTTCTGATACCTTCAAAGTTCTCCAAAGAGTGGCGTTGTTGCCAAAAGTGTAAATGCCCTTTTGGCTGGATCTCGAAATACTTATTCATATACTCAGATTAGTAAACAGAAGGCAGATAGATAGCGCGGAACAACTCGAGTGAGGTCAAAAAAGCAAATACAAAACCAAAAGCGAATACAATCTCGAGTCAGTACGGCGCGAAGCGTCGCGCCGTAAACATGTCACAGAAAATATTCATATTTTCGAGAATGATGCCGTCTTTTGTTTTTAAACATTGCAAAAATTGTTCCCTAAATCAAAAGAAAGAAGATGGAGTACCTTTTTATGGATTAATATGGTTATTTTTGCCTTTTTGGATGTTATTTTATTTGGAACACAAAACCTCAACAGTAATCTGTCGGTGTTGCTATTTTATTGTGAAAAAATTTACCCCTAAGTTGGGAAATATGTATTGGACACAGGATTATCGATCTACAAGAACATTTATTTCGAGTGTTTTTTTCTTTTTGGTTGGTATGTTTGTATCATGTGTGTGTACTTATCTTGTATGTGTCAAAAGTCTTCGTTAATAAAACTAGTGAATGTTTTGTCTCTAACTAAAATTATGTATACACCAGTCGATTCGCCAACATAAAGTAAATATAGTAAAAAACAGTAAATAGAAAAAGATGACTTAACTAATATTTAATATTCTGTACTTTTCTTTAAGAAATGGAAAGAGACAGATACATTTTTAACTTAAATTTAGTATGTAGTTTGTGAATAAGAGAATAAATTAGCGCGTTCAAGTTTCAAACAAACTTTTTAGCTTTATAAAATTGTTATACACCTAAGCACTTTATTATTTATATCCCTAAGTTGTTCCATAATTTTAAACACAATAAATCAGTTATTATTTTGTACTATCTGCCCGCTTCCAGCTTAGCCAGGGTGCATTTTTTTTAATCAATTTTGTCATACCAACATTGTCCTGACAATTACAAACACAACAAAGTAGATTCACCTAATTAGGCGTAGCAGTTCTTATGCTACGCACGTACCTACATACTTTTAGTAAATTCATAAATTAATATAGACAGATAAGAATTAAATATATTACGGGTAATTTTTCATCATCCTGGCAACCGGAACGCACACAGAGACGACGTGTTCTTACAGCGCAGTCACGTGGCAGTCACGCACACATGTCTCGACATTCGCCGCACTCGTAATGTTCCGCGCTGTCTATCTGCCTACTGTTTTATAATCTGAGTTCATATATATATTTGTTTTAATAATTACAGCCTATTACATGTTTTCAGGCTTACAAAACCTACTATTAAACCTATTCCAAGTCATACTCATGGCAGATAGATGAGATAGATTGGTCTTTATGAAAAAGGACAAGCAAGAAGTTTGTTACCGCTTCCATCCCTCTATAATTACGAAACATGTATGTTTGTCGCCAAGAATAAACAATTGTTCAAGACAGCCAGTGATGTATGTCCGCGGAGCAGACGAGATCCGTATAGACTTGTGTTAAATGACTTACCAAAGCTGACCAAGTATAATAAAAGTTGTCTTGCAATGAGTGTGCGCATCTATAATAAAATACCAGACAATCTCAAACTAATTAATGTAAGATTTTTTAAAAAATAAATTGTACCAATGGCTAAATGAATACAGTTTTTATAGTTTGAAAGAATTTATGGATTAAAAACATTGACATTATATTCAGTAATTAATTATACAAAACTTAATTATCATTTATCTGTAACATAAAATTTTTGCATGCTATGTTTAATCTTAGCTAAACATTCTGACCTATGTATAACACCACTGTATACCATGTTTTACGCAAATAAATTATTTCATTCATTCAAGAAATTTCATGGACATTCTTTTCAATCAACCGGTCCAAAATCTTGGTTACATTATTCGCATTGCTTCTAAATGTGAAAACTATAAAGGAGCCCATGCCATGAGAATGAGACTCTTCCATGAGAGCTGTATTTTAGGGGAATACTCAAAGATGAGTTGTGAAGAGATGAGCTGAAGTCAGAAGAAGGGACAATACAAATATGATGAAAATCATATTTGTATTGTCTACAGCTAGACCTTACCCCCTCCTTTGGCCATACGCAGTTAAAGAAGAAACCTGCTTACATTAAAAACCGGGCTAGACGTATTGACTGTGTATTACTAACAGCTAATTATTATGAAGTCATGCAACTTGATGATTTAATATCTTGCAAATCGGAAGTGCACATGACATAATATGCGTTTGTAGTCCTTGCAAAAATAAATACATATAAGATTTATACATCGACTGGCCTAGTGCTTAGTAACCCTGACTGCTAAGCCGGACGTCCTTGATGCGATTCCCATCCAGAACGAATGTTTGTGTGATGAGTATGATTGTTTGTTCTGTGTCTGGTGTAATTTATGTATTTGAAAGATTATACTAGGTGTATTTTTGGTCTTGCACAAACCGCTAGGAGATGATTCTACTCATAATAAAAACAAAAACTTTTATTATGGAACCAACTCTGAAATCTCAAAAAAAATATCAGCTATTTCATACAGTCGGGAGGGCTAACTTTTGTTAGAAACAGCTGATTTTTTTTCGCGATTTCAGAGTTGGTTCCATAATAAAAGTTGTTAGTATTCATGGGTAAAATCATCTCCTAGCGGGTTGAGCAAGACCAAAAATACACCTTGTATATTGAAAATCCAGCCAGCCCCCCTAGACAAGCGGCATTGTAGAATAGATAGCGAAACGAAAACGATTGTCAAATGTATGGAGATGTCAAATTGTTTAGCGAAAGCTTATGTCAATTCGATACATTTGACAATCTATTCGTTTTCGTTTTCTATTCCACTTGGCTAGGCCCTTGGCCTCACCAGTTTAGGATCAGATGGCCGTGTGTGAGAATAATTGGTCATCATCGCGATGGCATTAAAAAAAGGTAAAACGGTGTTTGTCTAGACACGCAGGGGAAAGTCCCGTGTCGTCTGTCGGTCTCACAAATGTCAAAGTTAATGTTGTCTCTGACATTAGAGCGGTTCTGCCTCGTTAACTTGCGTGTTAAATGTCCAAAATAAACATAAGTGCTCAATTTATTTTGGGGATAACTACCTCAACTATTTTACGCAGCTTATCGAGGTTTGTCACTAGAATATGTTTCTTCTCTGTTTGCTTATAGTTTAGGCAATAAAAAATGTCTTTGTCTAGAACTTCTACTTTGACTCATTTGGGACCCGTTGCTAAACCCTAAATTTAACTTAGTAGCGGTTGCAGGCTCGCGCTGCAGCTCAGAAAGCACGTCAACCCCCTCTCTGGCACCGCTGCCAAGCATCAAGCCTAGCGACAGCTACATAATATAACTCTTAGGGCCAGGCCACACGGTGCGGTGCCGGACGTACCGTATGGCATACCATACAATTTTATATGTAGGAAACTGTTGCAGCACCGCTCAGGCGTCGCGCCGGAGCCGCATCGCACCGTGTGGCCTGGCCCTGAGTACTTCCCTGCAGTACATTACCTGGCTGTAACTTGGCTGCGGCTGCAGGCCCGCTCCGCAGCACGGAATGGACGTGAACCCCTTCTCTAGCGCCGCCTCCACATCTCAGGCCGAGACCTGTGAAGTCACGCGCCCATAGCTTTACGCGGCGTATGCGAGCTCTCTGTGGACAAATGACAATGGACATTAGACCTTAAATCAATAACTGTAAGGATTTTTTGAAAAGGTGGAACTGGTATTTTATAAGCTCCGTGTTCGGAAATAAAACACGAAAAAGTGTTGCGCCGAACTCTAATCGGCGCAAGTTTTTTTCGTGTTTAATGTCGTCCTGTCAATCGTCATGCTATCACTCATTCTTTTCTCCTTCATATTATTCTTCACACAATCCGTCCTACCTTCTTCTGTTTTTCTCTTTCCTGCTATCGTTGTAACATGGCTTACAATTTCGACCATCTACAATATTTGGTACAAAACAAGCATTTTATGTACCAAAATACACAAACAAGCATTTTGTGGAAAAATACTCAGCACTATAAGACTAAATTCGTTTTACTTCACTTGATTTACGAACTAAACCTTTCGATTTTAAAACACTTCCATTCCTGCATTAAAATTATTGTTATCACCATTCTTTCAACGGTGGATCAATGACCAATTCAATGCAAATTAAATGGGTAGGCCTTGCCAACCATACTTACTGCATACCTCACTATAAAAACTTGAAAGCGATCCGCACAATACATATCTGTCACTATCATTTTCTTTTGAAATGAATGAGACAGCGATATAAAGTATACGGTATAACGTTAATGTGTTATTGTTTAGAGATTATATCTAGAGGTTGGTCTCCTAAAGTTTTTAGTTGAGCAAAACTATTACTAACAAAATGCCTACAGAGCGTGCAGGCTGCAGATGCTGCAGGTCAACTTAATATCCGTGCTTCTTCATTAAAAGACCATCATTAAGCTATGAGACATTGACCTCTTTTTTTGGGATGGGGAATCATCAAATGACTTCTTCTGCTCTGGGCGGAGCGGAAGGGCTAAGAGATTGAACTCTGAGTTTGTTTTAGATGTTTCTTCTCAGAATAGTCAATCAGAATTACAAGAAACACCGACCCCACATTTCGCTTTAAAGAAGCAATAAGCAAAAATGGTACTGACGTGTAAAAATGCAATATTTAACTGGCAAGTAGGTAACGTCTTTGCTAATTCTTTTTGGAGTGGGAAAACATCTAAAGGAGGTTTCGTTTAAAGAGAACAAAACTTTATATCGGAGTTTTACCGACTAAAACCCAGTGGGGTTACTCCTTCCATCTACCTTCATTCGGGAGCCCACTTGTCGCATGATCCGCGCCCCCAACTTATTTCTATTGGCCTGCTTACCTAAATTTAATTGATTATTCAATGTAACTATGTAGTACTTAATCACTATTGATAATTCACCTATGTACAAAGTAGTACACATAAAAAATACGTCCGGTACTTGACCTCACTACTTACTATAAAAAAAACAGTCAAGTGCAGGTCGAATTTCCATGTGAAGGATTCCGTACTACGACCATCTTATGCTTTAGAAAAAACATCTTTAATTAAGTATTTTATTTTTTATGCCGCGTAGAATGCTAAAACAGACAGACAAAAACGGACGGACAGCGGTTTTAGAATTAGTTTCTTCAAGCACAGAACCCTAACAAGCACATTGACCTACAAAATCACCCCCAAATATAGCAATATCCGACCATATGGTAACACCATTTCATATAATTGGGGAACCTTGACGACCTCGTGTTACCAACGTGAAAATTAAAATTCTTCACGAAACGTAAGAGACATGAGCATAGACAAATATTTTTGACCTGAGAAGTTTTAGTATTACCTCTGAATATTATGTAGAAAACTGTGAGAATGGATGTTAGTCTTTCACACAAAAACTACTGAACGGATTTAGATAAAACTTGAGAGTAATAAACTCTAAAATTCCGATCCAAAAGCCATCGCTCTACTTATTTCTTTGTTTACTTTTACGTCAGTCTCAATTGTGAGAGATTGCAAACTGTATGTAACAATAAATTGACATCTTATCTTAAGATCGAATGCTGCACTTGACTTTGAGTCTTTGTATCACATTTTATCTCCATTTAAACTTATGTTATCTGTGCAGTCTAGACCGTGATTCAGATATTTTTCTTATTTATGTAGCTGACGATTTTGTTTTTTTTTTATTAGCTATAGCACAGATTAATAAATAGTTACTACGCTATAGTTCGGCTAAGCTACACCTGAAACTACAATTATTTACATCGCCCAATTAATGTATTAATAAAATACAATATTGCCATTATAAATAAATATAGTACTTGACAAACACAATATATCAGTCAATATTGACTCCTGGAGGTGGACTGGGTGAAACGGGGTTGACATTTTTTAAGCAGTTCATGTCTTTAGTTTTGGAGTCATTTCGTGTTCTTGGTTATAAGAACACGTGTATGATCTCCATAATATAATTTATTAACCGAACAATTGTCATTTAATCTGAAATATTATTTTCAAACTGGACATTGGCAGAAATCACCGAAAATTCGGTGGATTGCCAAAATAAATATAAAAGTTGAATTTGAAGTCTTTAGTTTTAGTTTTCTATCAATGGATTTTATTAAACAAGTTGTTAGAACATATTAAGGGTTCTAACAAAAACGAAAAAAAAATCATTACCAGTAAAAAATACAAAAAACTCTGCACTACGCTAAAATCTCTACAAGTGGTCACATGTAAACTACAATTGTATAACTACATCGCGCAATTAGAGTTTGACACGGGCCCACCAGAAGCAATTCTTGCCTGGTCGAAGGATCCTCTCGCCTCAAGCGAGTATGAGGAACTACACTAAGTTTTTCATACCTCTAAAACCTCAATCACGAAAGAAATGTCGTTATTAAGTACGTAACTCTGAAAGAATTAGCTTCACTTATCAACATCCCAGAAATCCAAAACATTCCTCCAATTAATCTAAACGCGACATACCACTACCATTATAAACACCTCAGTTAAATCGCATTTTAATAGCTGCAGGAATATTCCACAAGATTACAATATTATGACTAATTTATCACAGTTTAAATGACACTTAATCTCGTGATTTAGGTTAACTGGCGTCATCTTAACGTTTCGTGATTAAAAACTAATAAAAGACTGGTTTTCGTTAATCATTAGTGTGTGGATAATAGGCGAGACGACAAAAAAAAAGTAATTAGTCCGTCAAATAGATTATCAAAAAATTTTGGACACGTATTTTTTCTTTTTTCTTGTACTTAAACAAAGAATGACGACTATACAGTGCGTTGAAGTTGCGCATGACGTCACGATCTGATACAATTTTTGCAGGACGGTGACGTCAAAAGCCCCCACTCCGGAACTTTGTTGCTCTTTATCTTTGTATTTTTATATTAATTTGATCAAGCAAAAAAATACGTGTCCCGTATTTTCGGCCGATCTATCAGACGGACTAAACAGAATGTAATTTAATGCTGTCGTTATCCCTATTTTCTTCATTCGTTTTATGATGATGTGGTATCTGTTACATAACATTATAAACTCGTTACTGTATTTAAAGGATTCGATTTGTTTGACTCAACACTGAATGCATGGTCAAATTCGGTTACATATTTTGTGGCATCATTATTAGTTTATATCTATAGATATAGTAAGCTAGGGTTCACTATTTTCTTGTTTGTTGAAATGTTGCGAGTGGTCGTGACGTTCTCAATATAGATTAAAACTAGATTATTATTTCTATCTTGTATGTAGCGCTTCTTGATCTTCAATATTGCTTTTTGCTTATGTTAAACTAACAATGGGGACGATTTTCCTAGCAGGCTCTAAGAAGAAACATCTGAAGCATATTCAGAGGTCAGTCTCTTTAAAACTCCATACAAGGTTAGGGACTAAGGTGTTTTTTTGATGAGAGAAGCACACACATTTGAATGGACCTGTCCAGACAGTTAAAAAATTTATCAGTAGGTAATCATCATTTTCGACTTAAAAAGACAGATCCTTGAGCTATTTCTGGCAATTCTTTTCAAAAAATTCTTTTGAAAATGCCCACTGCTAGTTGTGAGTTTCAAAACATAGGAACATAGTGTTTACCAGCAGTTGTTAACATAGTATCATAGCACCTAGCAAGTCTACTTAGAACAGGTTCATTCACATCGCAGAGCAAATGCAGACTGGATCGATTTGTAACGAGTCGCATAGGAATGCAGATCGAAATTATACGTCAATAGGGCTGACACCGCAAAACCACTGTATACGCTAAGATTAGTATTTTTTCGTAATTTCCTAGGAAACTGTAATGAACTTGAAAAAGGTTTTTTTTTGTGAATCTTCTCACGAATGACTGTGTCACGCACGATACCATCGCGATCGTTCGCCCCGTGCCCGCTGAAAGTTTGATTGAAGAACGAACGAAGAAGAAGTCCGAAAGAATTGGCAAAACGTTCGCTCAAAATAACAATGGGCAGAAGAACATTCGCCAGAAAAACGATTGGCAGAAGAACATTCGCCAGAAAGAACGATTGGCACAAGAACGTTTGGTCAAAAGAAAGATTCGCAGAGTTTCCTGCTGAAAATCTTACATTGGAATTAAGCAAAGTAGGTAATCGTTTTTAATCATTAAAAAATAGTAAAAAAACACCTGTTTTTCTGCACTAAAGAGTAAAAAAACTGTGTTTTAGACCCTTAGACTGTCGGAGGCGCAGATCTACGCGAGACACAATGCTTTTTAATTGTTCTTTTAATTACGACAGAACTCCGGTTAAAGCGTAGGCAAGTGCTTATAGCGTTGGTATTTTAGTATTTAAAAAGTTCGAAAGATTATGAAGTCAGGTTACTGTAAAATAATCCAACCTGATTTTAATCTATAATAGAGTTCAAAGTTATACTAGGATAATACTAGTCACTGGTGACTTAAATCGAATTCCTAATTCTATTCAAATTTATCCAGTCTAGCTATCACACACAATACAATACTCAAACCACCAGAAATATCTTCAAACACGTTGTCAGGCGACAATTACTACATTCACCACATCACAATACAAAATATGCATAATTCTGTCATTATGCACCACTACCTGTATAATGTGCGCATTACCCGGCTAATACGAGAATTATTCATTGCATTTACTGTAACTTATATAGGTTCATTAGTTACGCTTTCGACTCAGACGTAAATATAACATAATTTGGTGATATTTGTTCTCATTTCAAGACTTTGTGTATAATGGTGCTTAGACTTAGACATAATACTAATAGAACAAATTCTACTAGAAAATAAATATCTTAGAAAAATAAAGTGAACAGAAATAGCTAATTATGGGTGGTCTTGAAGTACCAAGACCATAAAAAATAATCCCACCAGCAATTAAATTACGCAAACGCTGGATACTAATTTATTTATTTGCAAATACTTTATATTAATTAAAATAAGTTTTACACGGCAATGACTGTTAACTAGCTGCAGTCGACATTTTCTAAGTAAATTTTTGAAAAGAAATGCCAAAAAAAAAACTCAGTGAGCATCGTATCTTTTTAAGGGCCTGCGCAGACGAGGGACAATGATTTTGACTGTTTGCAGTCCAAATAGATATACCTAATGATAATGATAATGGATGGGGTCCGTGTTTCCTAGCTGATTAGACTGAGAAGAACAACCGAAATAAACTCAGAAGAAAGCTCCGACCCATTTAGATGGGTCACGCCACTTCAACCTGCTGGACTTATCCACTGCACATTTATTGCCAAAATACGATCACAAGGTAGAGACCGAGAAAGAAAGAAAAAAAAAGAAAGAAAACACATTTATTCTGGACACACACAGACACAAATTAAAACAATAACAATTAACAAACAAAGCTTACAAAATAAAGTCTTTGCGAGGCCAGAAAAGGCCCCTACCTCAGCATGAAGCTACGTCAAAAATAGGTTCAGCCAAACGCAAGATAATCGCGGACAAACATACATACATACATACATACAGGTCGAACTGAGAAAACTAACTACTGACTGTAGAGACTGCGAGAGACTAAGCCAAAATACATGGAAGAAACTTACATTTATCTCAACCTAGAACAAGAAAAGGACAATAATATTATGAACTAGATAAGCCATGACTAAAAACTTTTTGTCATCTACTTTCTATTTTGACACTCACGTATTTGAATTTTCTCTTTTACCTAGCTGTGCAAACCCTGCCTATTAGCGATGAACATGCCGCGATAACGGCAGGGGAAGGAATGACAGGGGAGGGAATGTATGCATAATTTGAAAGTTTGCTCGTAAGCTGGGCGTGTGCGGAAAACAGTGAGTTAGCTTTATTATTTTTAAAGTCGTTTGTAACTGGACATGGACTAGTGTCGTACTTTCTATCCAGTTCAAAGTTTATCTAAACCATAACTGACATCCCACATCTCGGAAAGCACTTAAATTGAATTGAATGCTTTTATTTTCTTTTAATTTGTTAAAAACATAGTCCCACAAAACTTCTTACGCAGTTTAACTGTAACATCATCGAGTCTTTATAGGTAACAATATTAATAACGTAATATCATAAATTAAAAATAGCCTTTGCTTCCGGTTGTCATTCGTAATATTATTACAGTCTTCACGGGTAGTCAAAAGTTACAAAGCCTGACAACCTGTCTACCAAGCTGTATCGAGTTACCCAGTATCTGGGTTCTGGAGATCTAATTGGCAGCGTTAGTTGGCCTGAAAATTACCATAATATAGTTTGGAAAAGGCTAAAAACGATACCATTGAACCTAATCCAGAAATTACTAAGTGGTTGTTGTTTTAAATTTCAAGGTCAGCCAAAAGACTGTAAAGCCCCGAAACAAAGTCCCAAGAGCCTTCCAACTCAATATATTGATAGTTTAAAGAACCTCCCTGCTGCGCTATTCGTTAAACATTACAAGTCTTTCACCATCTCTAAAGTGCAAAATATTGCTGGTGAAGTTACAGTATCATCAAAAAGAGGACTCAAATTATATCACAGACAGACAGACTTCAAAATTAGCAACCCCTATCAAACTTCCATTAAGTACAAAACCAAGACAACAGCCTCGTTTACAACCGTTTTATAACAGATATTCGTTTTACGACTCATATTCAATTGCCCAAAAGTATTGTATAACATGCATGACAGTATGTAACCAAGTGTTACATGGTTAATGCTATTTTGACATTACAACTCACATTGTAGAGAGGAAGTGGTGATGTTATGTAAGTGTTAGTTCAATAGTTTGTCAAAGAGCTCTTGCGTCTAGTATAGGCATCTTTGTAAGTAACACTTTCGCTTTGGTCTTCTTACGATGGAACGTGAATTTGTGTTTCTGTTTAAGGCTTATTGGTTTCCAGGGTTGTGCCTGAGATTGCGTCTGTGTTTTTAGGAGTACTTCCTAAATAATCCCACCACCCACCACGGGAACACGGAAACAAAGGGAAATGTGATAAAATCGGTGCTATATCTCAACCTTTCGACGACCAAGCGACAACCGGCTGTCGGGCTGCTATTGTCTTTCTTTTGTGTCTCGAATCACGTGTGTTCGAAGGAATTAACTAGATCAATAAGACAAGTGTGTTAATAACGAAAACGTGTTTGACTAACAAATGTAGAAACTTTCAGAATTAATAACAATGTTTAATCATTTACTAAGCTAAGAAATAGAATAATTGTTTACTCACCACAACCAATAATAGAAGACTAGTAAACTACTCTAATACGACAAACAAAAGATATTTACAAGACAGATGTAAGCAATAATATCGGGAGGTGACACCCAGGTAGAAGGACATACACTGACCTCACCGGTCATTGATCGTGATCTTTACAAAGGTTAAGAGCGTAATTCTCGAAGCGTGGGTGGATATTTGGATAACCAACAACGATAATCTGATATCTCCTTCGGCGAAGTTTCAATGCCTAAGTAGTTGACATTTCGCTTCTAATTCACTCCAATCTAAATTAACAGAAGTAGATTATTCGGACTATTACTGCTACAGGACATTTTCTACAAGAGAGCTGCAGATATTTCTATCATTTATCTTTGTATGATGCCTGTCAATTAGTCCAATCATAAGGATATCATTTCACTCTGTAACTTTGTTTTAAAAATCTGGCAGGCAGTCGCGCCATGTAAAATACTGGTATTCTGCTGAATTCGGTTCGATTGCAAACCGTCCCAAGTTATGAAAGTTGGGACATAGTTGGGAAACAGCTTGAGAGATAGATGGAAGAACAGATGCACACAAAGCAAAAGAAGTAAGAATCGCAACAAACAGCATTATATAATTTCAACGTGTTACCGTGGGAATAACTTAAAGGTTTATGCAAGAATGTTATTCCAATACACGTTCCTAAAAACTTTAAACCTAAAACCTTATAATCCTCATTTTATTTCCAGAAAACTACACTTCAAGAGACAGCCCGTGTTATAAACAGCTAAGTTAATCCTATCCAATTCGTTGAGACAGAAATAGCCAGCCAATAGAGTTGAATTGGCGATACCAGCCCGGCAATAGAGATACCATAATAGACAATAAACGTCTTGTTATCTTCATGATGTTTATTTGTAACTCGGGTGGTACTTGTGAAATTCTTAGGGTCTTGAAGGGTTATTGGTTTTTAGGAGTTGGTTTGGCGTTGTTAACTTTTGAGCGGTTATTGTTTTGTCTTATTAAAATAAGGACAAAATAAAGGGGATTAGAGCCATTAGAGGCCTGCCAGATAGAAAACTGTCCAATACGTGTCAGATATCCTACAGGCTTCAAACGATACTGTTTAAGGCGTCTGTATATCTGAATGTATGGCGGTCGATTATTACATTTGAATTATTTGACAATAAGGACATAATTCGTTTTATAATCCGCGACCTCATCTGCATTGTCATAAGCTACATTCATTTGCACGGTACCGTGGGCATCAACAAGTCTTTTAAATGAATGAACACTTGACTGCTGCTACAAAATTCTCAATGGTGAGCATATTTACCACTTTATATGAACCGAGAAATCCGCTTAAAAAACTCCACGCTTACGGAGAAGTCATACCAAAGAAGCCAAAAAAACTAAAAGTACCTGTAAATGTGAATCATCCTTGCTATGCTCTGGCTTAGTAAACTCCACATGCAGACCCTGGTGCTTGCCGCTGAGAGGCAGGGTCGGCGCCTCGTGCTGCCACGCTGTACGCTCATCCTGACGGAAACCAGGGTTGTCGAAAGCAAACTCGTCTTTCACGGACTCTGGGTCGGTTGTGAAGACTAGGTGCTTGCCTGTGGACAAAGAGGAAAGAAGCGTTTAGATTTCTTATGGTTTTTGTTGTTGCTATAAGTTTTGTGTCACATTGGGTAGGTAAGTAGGTATTATCGTTGTTAGATTGATTGCTTAGTTTACTTTTTTTTTCAATATAAAGATGAGATTTCCCTTTGTTCCTATCTGCCCTCTTTGAGTTTGCCACTGGGGGTAACTCTATTTTAGAACATTGTTCTTCTACAAATAATCGTACAAATAATAAAACTGTTGAAATGAGGTTGAACATCCAATATCTTCTTGAATCCCAGCAGCTGAGCTTGTATAAAAAGGTCAGACAATAAAGACAGTTGTAACAATATTTTATTCACAAGTCACAATATTTAGAAATGGAGCCATCTCCATTGCACGATTATGACGCTTTGACAATCATAACTGCCTGTGTATGTTCTAAGAAAAACAAATGCTTTGAATTATGATATGTTTACATACAATGATTACTTGATTACTTAATAAGTTATCTAAGTAACTTTGTGATTGCGGCCAAGTATTCTATAGGTACGTTCCATTAATACTGTTCCTAGAGTAGATATTGTTGGAACAGGTACACAATAACAGGTGGGTAACAGGTATGTATTCTTACGAAATTCAACCGTAGAAAGAAGTCGGTAAAAATATACTATAACCAAATAGAGTCGGTATGTTTTAAGATTTATAGCCGTTAAAACGACGGTTATTGTCATTAAAATAGCCATTTTTCTGTTCCGTTCTGGACGTATCTCACGTAACACGGCTTTAGTCTTAGTAATAAATTAATTCCCGTTAAAATTATCTTTCGTCGTATTTTATTTGAATATTTATCAGGGTTGTCCGTTTACAAAGATTTTTCTAGAGGTTTCTTTAAAATAAAAAGTGTACTTCTATCGTCAAAAAATATTTTTGAATATTGTACCACTCCTTCCTGTCACGTTTCATAACTACTTATTACTAATTAATCTACCCGCTTGAGTAGTACACATCATTTAAATAATTAAATACTCCTTCCTAAAAACTATATAAACCAGCCAAAATTATGGCGGAGTGTCCTGTTCCATCCTAAAGATTACTAACTCAGCAACCTATTTCATCCTTAAAACTACTATCAACGGTCATTTCCTGACCTGTCACTTTTCATAAATCGAATCTGATAAATGACGTCAACCATACTTTAGCTAAACTGGCAAGTTCGATAGTATTATTATGACTGGCAACCCTATCTTTAATCTACGTATAGCGCACACTAATTGACATTCTAGCGAACAGCGTAATACCAGTGTTAATAATTTCTCTTCGTTTTACTTTTTTTTGTTTTTCGTTCTACTTTTAATCCTCGGGTAGCCTTACATTCTAGTATTGAGGCAACTTTGAATACAGCCATTACTTCATTAGCGATAAGACTAGCTGATTGGTCATAACGATTTAATTGGGTTGATTATAGAAAAACACATTATTATGTGAATTATGTATTTTTCTACGAATAGTGGCATTTAGACCAGCTAGTTTATTTTCCGGAGACGTTGGTAAATGAACGATGTATTTATCTTTGTAGTTCCGACATCTAAAGCCAAAATAAATATAAGGTAACTTGGCAGGTACTTTGGCTTAGCTTCATCTTCATCTTCATCATGGGCCTCCCTCTGGGAGGTTTGGTTTCCGCACTTAGTCCTCTTAAGGTAGGACCATTGTAACGTGACTGGCTTAGCTATTATCTGTCTCAATCTCGCTAATCTCGTACTAAAACTAGACAGATTTCCAATATCCATCTTAGCTTATTAAGGGCTTAATGAAAGAATTGTTAATGAAATGATTTGGAGACAAACGAATTCAAGACACAACTGTTCCATACAACTCAAAGATTGAATTGAATAAAGCTTTAAAAAAATATACGATACGACGGCGACGGGTGTTTACAACTTATTTTTTTTTTTTTTTTTTTTATATTGGCAATCTGCCGAAGACTACGGCAATTTATGCCAGTGATAAGTGATAACTCATGGGTTTAAATAAAAATAAAGGGGGGGAAAATATGAAAAAGAAAACTAAAGCTTTTTGTGGCGATCCTTTCAGGTCTGAAACAAACACAAAACACATTTGTTTTAGTAGATGTTAGTACTAACTAAAATATTTATGTATACATAATTATATATAATTAATTAGTTTATATTTATTTAAATAAATAGATACAATGTTAGATTTTAATATTATTGTTAGAAATAAATTTAATAAAAGCACAAATCATTTGGGGGTTTGGGAAAAATGAGAGGAGATGACGTACGTTAACGGGCTTTTGAATTTTTAATTTAGAAATTACTTGGTCAAAGTTAAATGAGTTATTTAAGCTACAATTTAAAAAAATATGATCCAAGCTACCCTCGTCCAGACCACATTCGCACAGCGAGCTGTCTCGGACTCTAATTTTATTTAAAAATACGGGAGTGCAGCAGTGGCCAATGCGTATTCTGCATATTACTGAAATAACAGTCTTAGATGCCAGTTTAAATTTATAAAACCAAGGCTTTGGTGGGATGGTCGGTTGGATCGAGGCAAATAGACCACCTCTTATTTTACTTGTTTCTGACCAGTCTATTTGCCAGGACTGGAAGCGGTCAGATTTAGCTTTGTGGAGTAGGTCATAAATTTGAACTGAGTAGTGTTTTTTATCTGCCACATCACTATTGATCGCACTCTTGGCTGCTATATCCGCAAGTTCGTTGCCTCTTATACCAACATGGCTAGGAATCCATACCAATTTAACCTCAACGCTCCTTTTGGAGCATGAAAGTAATATTGTCTTGATATCTATAATAATTGGACTACGGAGATTATCTTGAAAAGGATTTTTTACTATGGCCTCCAGGGCACTTCTGGAGTCTGAGAAGATAACTGCTTTAGTTATTGGAGGATCCCAATGCACTCTCCGGTGAACACCGATGACTCAGGAGGGCATTGAAATTGGAGAAATATCTGAGAATTCGAATTATAAACTGCAACACCAGTTTTACCATCAGTGGTTAATTTAGAAGCATCTGTATAGAATTTATAGTGATTAGGCCACTTGTCATTAACAATGGAAAGAAAATAGTCATTAGCATTTATGGTGTCCTTTTTTAGGCCAATACTAGAGACATTAGGAACAAAGTTTAAAATTTCGAATGAACATGCATAAAGGGGGAATTTATTTTGCTGAATGATATTAGAATTTACTTCTATAGAGCGAATTTTTCTAAGAGACTTAATCAGAAGAGGAGGGTCCTTGTGTCTCCAGTAATCACCCTGCCGGCATAAACTATCCAATGTTGATAGTCCAGCCAAGAGCATGTGGTCACGGAGGAAAAAGGACTTGTATAAAAATTTGTCTGCTAGGTATTGTCTACGAAGAAGAAGAGGGGGGTCTCCACTCTCAACTTGTAGGGCGTTCTTAGGGGTGGACCTCATGCACCCTAGTATAATGCGGAGGGATCTTGTCTGGAGTGACTCTAATTTTGCAAGTGCTACTTTGCTACATGGTTCGAGCAAAAAATAACCATAATCCAGTAAACTCCTTATTGTGGCATTGTATATAAGTTTTAGGGTGAATGGGTGGGCACCCCACCAAACACCCGCCAGTGCGCGTAACATATTAAGTTTTTTCTCACATTTGTTCACTATATAGTTGAGGTGGAAAGCTCCACTTAATTTAGAGTCTAGGATGACGCCAAGAAATTTCACCTTATCTTCAGCAGTCATAGGAGATCCTTCAATTTCAAGAACGACATTAGGGGTAACACGTTTACGCGAGAAGACAACAGTGGAGCTTTTAGGAGCAGACAAGTTAAGGCCATGAGAAATTAACCACTGGTTAAGGGAATTGAGTGATATTTGCATGGACTCCTTAGCCTGTTCGAATGATGAAGTCGGAAGGTATAAACACAAGTCATCCGCATATTGCAAGATCTGGCAATCTGAGTTAAGGGAGTTATGGAGATCTGACGTATAAATGCTATAAAGGATAGGACTGAGCACTGAACCCTGAGGAAGCCCACGCCAGACCATTCTAGTGTCAGTAACTTCACCGGGAACATGAATTTTGACTCTACGACCTGACAGCAGGTTACAGATGCAGTTCATTATCCTTACTGGGATACTCAGCTGTCGTAATTTACTCCTGAGCACCGAAAGAAGAACATTATCGTAAGCTGCTGAAATATCGAGAAATACTGCCAGAACAGATTCATTTTTGCTGAAGGCGATCCGGATATCGGTTGTTAGAATGCCAATGCTGTCCATAGTGCTGGCTCCCTTTCGAAAGCCGAACTGCGATTTTGACAAAAGATTTCGACTTTCAACAAACCATTCCAACCTGTTTTTTAGTAGCCGCTCGAAAATTTTCCCAATAACCGGGGAGAGAGCAATCGGGCGGAAATGGTCTGCGCAATCTGGAGATTTCCCAGGTTTCAATATAGGGATGATCAATTGTGTTTTCCAACTTTCAGGGATGTGTGATAACGTGAAGCATGCATTAACAGCAGCCAAGAGGAATTGTCGCCCACTAGAGCCCAGTTTTTTAAAAAAGGAATATGGATGGCCATCTATACCTGGAGCAGAGTCATGAACATACTTAAGTACCGCATCCAATTCGCTTGCCGAGAAGGGTGCGTCTAAGGGGTCATTGAGGCTTATCCCATTATCAAGGGTACATGGATATTCATCAGCACTAGGGACAAAGGGGGGTGCTAATTTCTTAAGAAAGGCTTCTGCTAAGTCTTTTGGAAAAGAGGAACAGTTTTGGACAGAGTAGCCACGTTTAAAACGTTTGAAATTTTGCCAAATTAGGGAAGAAGGAGTTGAAGGGGAAAGTGAGGAGCAGAATTTCTTCCAACCTTCATATTTTTTTTTCCTAAACAGACGCCTGGACTTCGCAACAATCCGGTTATACTCTATCAGGTTTTCGATGGACATATCAAGGACATAGCTGTGTTCTGTTTCATTACGGGCCTTAATCATATTAGTGCATTCACGATCCCACCAGGGAGGGGATGACAATTTCCCAGTAGCTGAATTTTTGACAGGGATATGTTCATCGGCTGCTGTAGAAATGGCTCCGGAAAATTGCGCTATACAGGCATCCAGGTTGGTTGAAGAAATTTGCGGGAGCATGGGAATTGTACTCTCCAGGGCTTGGGTGTAAAGGTCCCAATTAGCACCAGAGAGCTTATATTTAAGGAGTGGTTGGTTTTCCTTGCGAGGTAGGGATCTTGTGGTCAGAGTTGTACAGATTGGGTAGTGGTCGCTACCATATGTGAGGCTCAGTCGCTTCCACTCCAACTGAGCGGTCAAGCTAGCTGAGCACAAGGTGAGGTCTAAGCAGCTTCTACTCCGACCAGGTCTAGGAAGGCGAGTAAAGGAACCATCATTGATGACACATAGACCCAAATCTTCCAACAAATCCACCAATTCGGAACCCGCACTATCGCAATGGTCAGATCCCCACAGAGAATGGTGACAATTAAAGTCACCCAAAAATATAGTTGGATTATGGGAAGCACACACATTACGTATATATTGGAAACATGAGGGGGTAGGGGATGGGATATACACAGATATGAAATTAATGCCAAGAGTGTTTAAGCCGACGGCATTAATCTCATCACCATGGGGAGGTAAGGATAGAGGGGTGAAGGGAAGAACATTATTTACTAGTAAAGCAGCTCCGCCATAACCGTCTAGTCGGTCATCCCGGAGCGTGCTATACCCAGCAATATTAAAATTGAGATGTGGCCTTAGCCACGTCTCGGAAACAGCAAATAAGGCTGGAGTGTATTGGTTAATTAAGTGGGATATTTCATGTTTTTTGGGAAGGATGCTTCTGGTGTTCCACTGCAGGAGATGGAATATGATGTGATTGGATAGATTGTATTAAGTTATTGGCAACGTGGTCTGGTAAAGGATAGGATGAGAGTAAGGTGGTGAGTAGGTGGATGATTGTTTGGATGGTCTGGGTGTTCTGATTTTCAGTGGCGGGGTTCTCATTTAAAGCACAACCATTAGGAGAAGGTGGGAATGTGAAACTATTAATTATATCCTGGTGAGCCCTTCGGTCATAGCCAGAATGCTGAGTAAAGTGGGTTTTTGGGCGGGGAGCAATGGTTTTCTTATAAGAGGAAGAAGTGGAAGGCTGTGAATGAGAAATATAGTTTGGAGGAGGGGGTCGGGGAGGACGGGGCTCATGGATAAGGGCCTGGTGGACGGACTGAGGGGGGGGCGTCGATGAAACAACATCTGCAAAGGACCGATAGGAAGGGGCGTACATTTTAGCTGCTTCTGAATAGGATACGTTATCTTTGGCCATTGAGGCCTTGATGTTCCGCTGTCTTATGAACTCTGGGCATTGTCGGCTATTGGCGGTGTGAGCACCAGTACAATAGAAACACTTTGGCTCCTCTATTGAACAACTATCACCAAAGTGGTCTCCACCACAGCGATAACACCGTGGCTTAGACCTGCAATTGGCTTTAGTGTGTCCATATTTACAACACCCAAAGCACTGGACAGTGGGAAAATTATATACTTCAACTGGAAGGGAGTTGAAGCAGCAGAAGACTCGTTCGGGGAGGACCTGACCATCAAATGTCAGAACTACGCTTGAGGTAGGGATCCATTCCGTTTTACCATCGTTATTTATTTTGCGGTTGAGACGCCTAACTTTCAATATCTTGCCAAGCGGGGAATTCAGGTTGTCCATGACCTCTAAATCGGTCCAATCACTAGGGACACCCTTCACAACACCCATCCTGGTGATATTGAAAGTAGGGATAATATTTGAGTAACCTTTTTCCTTAATAGTTTTATTATCAATGAAGGCATTTGCATCTTCTGGGCCTTTAAATTCGATTGAGATTTTGTTTCTGCCTAATCTCTTAATACCCCCTTCTTTTATATTATTAATGTTCAATTTTTGAAGTAACTGCCCAAATCTTATTGGATGGAGGGTAGTACCAATAGAAGTGTCCGATTCAATAAGCGATGTGTAGACTAGGAATGGTTCCCTATCCAAATTGGAGTATTTGGATCGTGAAACCAATGATGGGGGTGTCACTCGGTCGCGTTTGGCTGCGGTATTAATTCCCTCTGACATGTTCGCGAGGCCATTTGACTGTTCCGGTACCCTTTTTCGTTTTTGTGAGGCAACTTCGGTTTCCATTGCCTCAAACTGAGACAATGGTGCTGTCAGGATCGGTGTAATCACATCTTGTGAGTGTTGGGGGACTGGAGAAAGGGGGTCTGGAGGGCGACCCGGAGGCCGCTCTTCATCCCCCATGATCGCTCGGCATAAGCCGCAAAACTAAACTACTAAATACTTAACCACTTACCGACAGATAGATAGACGGCACAAACACAGAAATAAACAATAAACGAACACAAACACGCAATAGACACACAAAAACCACCAAAAAGAGCTCTGAGACAGCTATAAATCTAATTTAAAAACAACCCGCATGTGTACACCACCAACACATTCGGCCAAGTCCGTTTACAACTTAATTCAATAGCGGTATTCTGTCAAAATCTCCCTGAATATATGTCAAATTTTTGGATTACAATAAGTAGGGTGGAATAATAAAGGTGAGTAGCAAAATAAAGTAAGTTTAAACTGAGTTATCATTCCCACTGCGAGTATATAAAGCCAATAGACAATTTACAAGCTCTCACCAAAATTCTTCAAAAGAGATTTACAAAGAATCCACACACAGAAGTACTAAGAACTAATACCGCAGATAACTACCAGTAGCGTTTAGTTCCGCCACTACAGAACATGATTGGCGCCAGTAACCCACTCCAGTTGTCATGGTATCTTGCGCAAGATTACCGGCTTAACATTTTTTCTAACAGCTATTTGTTGTACAGTAGCTTGAGTGCAGTCTTTGTGGTTAACTATGTTTCTTGTGGAAGTCAGAAGGCCAAGTCTTGTGTAAAATAAATTACAATGAGTTTACGCACTTAACTAATGGACAGGAACGATGTACTTCAAGAGTAGTAAACTGCACGTTAGCATAGCATTGTCTTTATTAGGATGTTTAAAAGCAACTTCTCTAAATGTCAATAATGCTATCTTAGCATCTTGTTTCTCATTGGTCGAAATTTGGTAAACAAGCTGATGGTAGATTCTTCCTGTGACCCAAGGGCTGGCTTTTACCTTGGCCAAAGGTTTAGTATTGCCATCCAACGTGGCAAAGCTGACAGCCTTTTGGGCACTTTATCGTTTGACAGCGTTCCGAAGGAGTTAGAGAGGAATGAGACATAATGTTAAGTAGTCACCACTGCTTATAGACATTACACATTTGCAATATCAGAGGTCTCGCAGAAGCGCTGCCACCTCAGAGGCAACGTACCTACCTCTGCTCTTATTTCCTCTAAGGTGCAGGTATGACACTTTAGGCACTGTAATTAATGGCCATCTCATCAAGAACACCGCTCTTATCGGAGGTTACTTCTTGCAAGTCATATTTGCGGTGACCTACTTAGGTGTATCAACAAACTGCTTTCCATAATGTAGGTCATACACAAAAAGGAGTCAAATGGCCACTTTTTCCCCGGCTTTATTTTAGGGTGGAATAAGTCGTATTTCCTTCAAATGAGCTCCTTCACAAACAACTCTAATACTAATGTCACCATAACTCTTTGCTAATTAAAGGCCCCCAATCCTCGTGCTTTAACAAAGAACCTTCTATCATCGTCTTCCGATTTAGTCCAGTTTTCATTGAGTGAAATCATTAGGCCGGGTACGCAACTACGCACGAACAGATAAACGCAATCGTTTAAACTCGTATATCTGCAATTAGTCGATCGCACGCAACCGCAGATTAAGGCCGAGTGGTTGGACGAACAACCGCGGATGTTGCAATTAAAAATAATTTTGTTACTTCTTATTGGCGGTGTTTTTCAAGTGTGTGTGTGCTGTTATTTGTTTTGTCGATCGAGTTAATTTAATGAGCCGGCAATTAATTTAACAAAGACGATTGTTTTCGTTACTTTTGTAGGAATTAACGTATTGTGAAGTTTTACTCAGTATTTCTCGACAACCAAATTAAGTTGTTTTACTTATTTGGTATAAAGTTCAGTAGTGTTTTTTTAAATCGGTGTAATGAAAATAAAATAATTAGATTTTGACGTTGACTTTCGCAGGGAGGTGGCAAGAACCAACTGACTGTGGTCCCATACATAAATTTACAGCGAAAACACGACAACGATCGACGCATAAAATGAAAAGAACACAAACAATGAAACAACGAGTGTGCCATAAAGAAAGACAAGAAAATTAAAAGTTCTCTGGGAAACATAGCTATTACAAAAATGACCAAAAGACTACCTGGTTTTCTTCTTAAAAGTAAAAAAAACATCTTTTTGGCTGGCCCTAATATTAAAACCTCGGACACGCCCCAAATTCTAAGATGTATGGCTATGACCTAACTTTAACATAAGCCTCCTAACAACAAAAAACAACAGACGACCAAAAAAAAATATCGCATAGACAATAACCGTACACAAATCGCGCAAATGACAGGTTGTAACATCACTAGCGCGGTTAATTCACACGTAATTATCGACTCTTGCTTTCGATAGACATCGGATATACGAAGTGGGTTACTTTCACGTGTTTTTATTCTATTTATACCTATGCGCTATGACGGTTTCAATTCCTGCGAGTAATTGCTTTCTTTGACATTTGAAAGATGAAAGACGTGTGTTTTTTTTTGGTTGACGATCGGTTTCAAGAAATTGGGTTTTAAATAGGACTTTTAACATCTGAAATCAGAGAAATTGGGTTTTAAATAGGACAATAAAGACTTTTGAATCTGAAATCAGATGTAAAAGTGTGTGTGGTTATGTTATAAAGTATAAAGCACATTTGTTTGACTGTACAATGTTTTAGAACGAAATACAGTTGGCTACCCTGGTCCCAACTATAGATGCTGGCGGGAAAAATTCCGAAACATTCCCGTCGAATACTTCGGAAGTATTCCGAAATATTCTGAAACATTGGGAATATTTCAACTGCCAAAAAAAACCCGGTGAAATTGTATTAATCTATTAAAAGCCACTGTACTCGATTGAGTACAGCGTAATGAAGTAAAATATTAAGGTGTATCACCTAAAATTTACAAGATCTGTTATTTATACTTCGGAATAATGCTGTACTCAATCGAGTACAGCAGTTACCTCTAATGGGTTCATAGGGAATATAGCCTACTAGCTGTCCCCCGCGGTTTTATCCGCGTTTAATTAATTTCCTTTGGTTACTTCTTAGCCCCCCGTAAACCGTTTATTCAGCGCACGCAACAAAAGTCCTCAAATGTGAATAATTTTCCCCGTTTTTGCAACATTTCTCACTGACGCTTCGCTCCTATTGGTCGCAGCGTAATGTTATATAGCCTAATACCTTCCTCTATAAATGGACTTTAAAAAACAAAGAATTTCTCTAATCGGATCAGTAGTTCCTGAGATTAGCGCGTTTAAACAAATAAACAAACAAACTCCTCCGCATTATAATATTAGTAGTAGCTTTCCAACTGTGAAAGAATTTTTGAAAGCGACACAATAGTTTTTGAGTTTATTTATTAGGTTTTCCTTTATTTAGTAATACCTATCTATGTGACTCGCGAATACTTAGCGATGCGAACAGCAGAGCTATATACAAACTAACCAAAAACATAGGTAACCCTTTTTCAAAAAACAAATCAAATATGCTCGGCCTGGTTTTTTATTCCACAACTAACATTTTGAAAAATAGCATTCGACTTCGATATGACCTATATAAAAACAAAAAAATAAAAATCCTGTTAATTGCAGGATAACATATTATGTAGTAGATATGTTATCCCGCGATTAAAGGGATTTTTATTTTTTTATAAAAATATTAACAAATATACTTACTTAATCGATCAGATTTATAATAAAATAAAAATTTATATTTTACTAACTTATGTGCCACTGAAAAATAATTAATTCACCCACCACACAAAAAATAAACACGTTTATTCTTATTGAATAATTCGGGCGAAATATTCCGCGGAAACTTTCGATTGCGGGGTATGAATCTTTCTGAAAACTTCTCCGGGGGGGGAGCATCTCCCCTCTCACCGCACCGCCATCGCCTTCGTGCACACAGTCAGGCGGCGGCGATCGACGGTCGATGCAAAATTCCATTCGATATTTAAAAAAATATAAAAATATTTTGCAAAAAAATACAATTCTAAATTTAAATTCATTTTGAATAATTCTGATTTAAAGAAACTTTCCCAGAAGTATTCCGGAATTATTTCGAATTTTTCAGAAGTTTTGCAACTATAGTCCCAACAGGCTGAGCCATCCATCTTCTAGCGTAGAATTTTATAACTTAGCGCGAAGCTAAGTTATTAAATTCTATGATTACGCGACACGCTGACATTTTTTATCAACCCTTCAAAAGGGTTTAAAATTATTCTAATTTTATTAGTAATTCAAACTCCTGCCAAATCAATCTTTCCTGTCACATTTTTTTACAAAATAAATGAAACTTCACACAACTAATTCCTCCAACCAAGTTTCGTTAACAGTGGCTAATATTATTGTAGACAATTTTTTTTTTGCATAATGGCAAGTGCTAAGCAAAGCAAAGCAAGATAGATGTCCAAAGTTGGCAGCCAGCACCCCTAGGCAATTGGAATAGATGGTAGCGGCATTCGATACAAGATGTCAAATTATTTAGCATTTCTTTTCTTTTACATGGTACCTACAATCAATGCTACTTGTCTAGAGATGCTGGCAAGCTAGATCACTTAAAACCAAATATTTAAATGGCCAGTCCCACAATTCCCTAGATAACTGATTCTCGTGTTAAGTAGTAAACAATAAACAAAAACTATCCACGTGCTTGAGCCCAATCAAACGGAACGGCTTTTTATCTTGTTTTGCTACAGTAGCGACATCTGGGCTAATGAGATACAACAACAATCACGCGGTGAATTCTTCATTCTTCATGGAAATTATAAACAATACGCGCTGTCAAGGATGATGGTAATACAATAAACACACATTTTCTTCTTTAGTTTACAGCAACTTACGTTTTACCTATAACTTCTTCATTTGTGGAAAAACTTTAATTTGCATCTTAAAAATACTTAATGTTAGTACTTATACTACTTAAATCCTAAAATAAAACGTTCTTTAAATGGTACGACAATACGTCAGACGGATATTCTGTCAGATAGCGTGATATGCGTCCACATCTACCCAAAAATAAAAAATAATATTATTAAAAAAAACAATCGAATTGAGAACCTCCTCCTTTTTGGAGTCAGTTAAAAATGGCTGGCTCCGATAATACTACTTTGTGCCTTGACCATTTAAAGACCGAAAGGACACACATTTTGACAACGGAACCAATCATTATGCTTTGTCGTTTGAAACCCTCAAATCCTTTATTATTTTTTCCTGGAATTCAAGGGCGTTTCAAAATTCGAACATACCGAACTGATGACGTAACTTATGACGTCACTTGCGGATAAAAAGAACTACCTATTAATTTCATTGTGCAACTTGCATTTTAAATCAGTCGGTAAATGTACAAAGTAATTTGCACAAAATGGCGTCACCATTGCCTTTACAATGAAACGGTCGTGAATATATTATTATAGAGCAGGCCTCAAGTTTCAACTGTGATTCATAATTAATAACAAATAGACGTTTATTATCAAGAGTTATTAAAAAAAACGATCGTTCCCAGATTTTTCGTCTGGAAACTTTATCTGAAGATTAAAAATGTTAAGATTGACGAAATATCATGTATGAGTAGGTTTGAAAACTAAGCATTATACAAAGGCCAGGCCTATACTAAAGCAAAGGCACGTTTTCATATAAAACGTGCATCCTTCTTTCAAGATTCCCATATTCCCACACCCACCTTCCCTAGCCAAAGTTTCGCCATAACATTTGACAGTTGACAGCAAGTGTCAACAACGCAAAGAGTTGCGTGGGTGCTACATTAATGCTATGTCTACACGACACTGAGGTTAAGCAACAGACATATTGACATTCAGCTCTTAGCAAGTCTCACAACTTATGGTAATGAAGAAGACTCGACGAATAAGTATTGGAAAAAATAGAAGAAGTACAGTATGGAGATTATTGCTAGAGGAAATGGAAGACTCTTTAGAAACCAAAGTAGTAGGTAATTAGATATGCAAACTCAATATAAAAAGTATATGGAATATGGCAAACTGCAACTTGACATGCAACAGAAATCCAAGATGCAAATGTAGAATCGTAAAACTGAACACAACTGCATACATACAGAAATGCAATTCTAGGCAGGATGACATGTAGGACTGAGGTAATCGTTCTCATTACTTTTATAGCTGAAGACCGACATCTTTCAACAATAATTTATTGTGGAAAAAATTACAGCATTTACACCTAATTAAAACTTTTGCACACGGCATCATTGAAATGTCAAAACTGTCATTACGAAAACGTGACGTTTTGATTTTTTAATGGCGCGAAGGCAGAGGCGTTAAATTATACAGGCGCCTAACGATTGTAGAAATTCGACACACAATAAAATATCATGCATAATTGTATGTAATATAAGAGTATTCAGGTCACGATGGATGGCTTGCTTCGATGGACGAGTCACGTTGCCCAAAATAATGGCTGCAACGGGTGGTCTGCTTAAAACAATTGAAATACGTAAAAAATCTACACTAGGAGTTAATTTCAATGTGTGAACTTTAATTTGTATTACTTTCGAGAACAATTAGATGGATAGAATGTTTTTTATTGTTGGCAAAGCTTTGTGTTTTTTGAAATCTGACCTTTTGTTGATATTTGGACAACAGACTTTGCCTTTAACGTTAAAAGTCAATGACCAGCAGACATAACAAATGAGAATACATAATATTATTATCATGCAAAAATAAATTTGCATTCAATGAAATCTGATATGGCTGTAATCTGAACGTTTTTGGCCAGGTACCAAACGCATTTCTTTCAAAATGCATTAAATACTTATTCAAAGTATTTAAACTGGTTTGAAAGATGCATTGCTTACAATGTCTTTTTTTTTTTTTTGGTGAGTGGGAAATCATCCAATGACTTCTCCCGTCCTGGGTGCGACGGGAGGGCGTGTCAGACTCTTACTGACTAAAACCCACTCATGTTCCTTCGATTGCCCTTTATGTTCCGAGGTCACGGTAACTATTATAAACATTCCGCAACTGCTTACAATGTCTTTAACTGATTCCAATAAGGGGAAATTCTACGTTCGTCTGTTTGTTTTTCAATGTGTCCATCGATATTACCATCTTATACCGAACCAATTTGGTTTTATTTTCAGGGTCATGGATTTAAAAAGTTGTTATTCCCATTTGAGATATAAAGACGGTTTCTTTTCAGTTGTTTCTCATGCTTTATTTCTATCTTACTTCCATCACCTCTATTCATCGTAAACAGTCATATTTTTCGTAATAGCTGAGTACTACGATGTGTTTAGTTAAAGATGATTTCACTTCATTGTCATGTCATCTTTATACATCCTTGTGTGAATCAGTGGGTACCTTAGAATGGTGATTGATGTCACAATGATTCTAATCTTTAAACAAGAATCTTTTAATGGCAAAAAAACTGGCTGGCTTTAATATTTGTAAGTTCTTATTCATGTTATGGAGGTAATACTTATCTCTTTTGTAGCTCGGTGCTTCTAGGAATCCAATTTAATCAGCAGACTCATTTTCAAGCGACTTCTAAAAGGAGGAAGTTATAAATTCGTATGTATGCTTGTTACGCGTATCTTCGCCAAATGTGCAGCAATTTGAATGATTATTTTTAAATTTCCGAAGTCAAAAAGACGATGAACGTTATTTACATGGAAAAACAATGGAAGTTATTGGGCCTTCCAAAACATCATTTAAGTGTTTCTTATAGTAAGAGCTTTAACTTATGGCACTACAGCTCAATAACATACCCGTCGTTTCCAATCCCATCCTTTCAATAGCAGACTATTATCATGTCAGTGAAGTGCAGCGCTGCAATGACAATGACCCACATCAAGGGGTCACACTTTCACCACATTGTTAGTTCAACACTAAACGAAAGCCTTTCTCAAATGAAGTTTCTAGCTTTAACATTACACCTAATAAAATAATATTACCGGACTATCATTGTGCAAGCTAGCCAAATGACTCTTGTAATAAGAAGCCATAAGTATTAATCTCTACGCTTGCTCAAGGCGAATTAGCGTTGATTTTCCTTCCCGATGTCAATGGTGTCCAAGATAAACTTAGAGTGTACACAAATATGAGTTTGGCATTTATAGTTAGACGTGATCCCGCATAATGGGTATGGATTTGTCTTAGTACAAAAGCAAACCTGGGCAATCTTTCATTTAAGAAATATCAAAGGAAATAATAATTATGGCTTTACCATTAAAATTAGCAATCAATAAAATAAACTACAGAATTAAATGCTTTTTATAGAGTCTTATAAGAAACGAGTGGTAACAAAACGCTGACAATAATTCAAGAAAATGTGAAAACAAATATTAAAGACTAAATTTTCACGTATTCGTGACAGAAAACACCAAGAAGATGATACAGGATGACGTTGAAAACGCTGCGAATGAAGACGAATGTTTCTTCCTAACAAAATGTTATTCGATACGGAAACAACAACCAATAATTATTTTGAGGAAAAAATTTAATGGAAACGTTACGATACTGTCATTAGTGACATGCGAAGTTGTTAATGCATCCGAGACAGTCATCAAATGTAACGAATTTATAAAATCATCTTCTAGATTTAGAAGAATTTTAACTGTACCAACAGTGCCTAGGAAATTGTCGTCCATTGTTTAGAAATTATCATTAAACATTCCTCCGTAAGTAATGATAACTTTTAAACAATGGCCGACAATCCTGTCGTCGCGTGCGGCGTGTGTAGTTTAAATTTTCCAGAATTTTAACGTTCTTTAAAGTAACTTACTCAGGTTCTTGTAAAACATTCCTAGATATCCAATTTATAAAACTTACTATTATGTATAATTAGTTCATACTTTCTGCGCGGCCATATCAAAATTCTAATAAACTTAATGACTGCACCACTTACTCAAACGTATACTTACGCTTGGTATTCCAAATTTCCAACGATATTTTCACAATTATTTCTTCTAAGTCAGCAACACGCCAGATACCAACTAGTTTATTATAAAACCATACCTAGCTAAGCTCAATCAAGGTGTTTAAAGCACAAATGAAGACGTAATTAAGGAGATAATGACTAAAACGAGAGGAATGCGCTATGCTGACATGACTTACGGATAAACATCATGCCGGCTTAACTGCATGATATACGTAATTACAGGTTGGGAAAAAATCTATGAGAAATCTACTGAGAGACGTGGAAGTAGAAATTGATTGTTGAAGTGGATATGACATTGAAATAGCAAAGCTTGTAAATGTTTGGTCTCAGAGGGCAGCAGATAGTGCTAACTTAGAAGGCATAGACAAAGAGAAGAAGAGGCTGGAAGACTTTCTATACTGTAAGAACGAAGAAAGTCTAAGAGTCCTAGTACTTAAGATATTCATTGCCGTTTTGATCTTAAACATTTTACTGTTTGGTATGAGGAATAAGAAGAAAGTCTTTATTTAGTTAACTCGTTGACCGATTCAAAAATATAACAATAGTTTAAACAATTAAACTTTGCACCCGTGTGCAAACTTCGACGCTTGACGGGTTGTAGCAGAACTACAAAGGTACTCGATAAAGCAGGCAGGAGAAAATATTTTTATTTCATTTTGAAATATTCTCTGCTATTCTGATAAACTAATAAATAGCAAGTCACGTCTCAGAGAAATCGCACATAATCGCAATACTTATCTCGACTAAGTAATTTCAAGAATGTTTTTAACAATAAAACAAAAGATTCGTGTCATGTTCAACCAAGTTCAAATATATTGACAACTCTATAATAATTTGGGTTCCAAACATTAATTCGTAACTCCGTGGAGATTCAATTAGTGTTTCTGGAAAAATACACTTTATTTTATACATTATAAAGTCTAATTTATTGTGATAAATATTGTAGGAAGAATGAAGACACTAATTGCTTAATGGCAAAATGCAACTCGTGTAAAAAAGTCTTGAAAACAGAAATAACTACACTAATTGATTAATTGTGCGAAATTGTCAAATTTTGCAGTTTACATCATGACCATTCATGGCGGTCGATGACGCCATATTTGTTTTACGTCATTTCGTTTTGACAGTTTAATTTGAGGTTAGAACTGTTATTGATGTTGTTTGTGGCTTGTCTGTCTGCTGAACATGGCTTTGTCTAATAAGATCTACTGCTTACAAGGTTGTGATCATAATATATCTTAACCAGTTTTCGGACATTGCTTATGTGGGCCGTTTAAATATTACCTACATTAATCTTCTAACACCAGCAAGTATGAAACTTACTACATAACTTTTTTTTGACAACATCTTTTCAATGGACAATAGTTACTCAAAAAATGTCTTACGCAAGTAAATTTTGACAGTCAAGATGGCGCCAACTGTCAACTAGACGTCAAATAGAACATTTTAAAACTGTAAACCTGGACAGACTATAGTATCCAAAACCAGTTTAAATGAAGTGGGACAGGTCGCAAAACAGCCTCTTCATGTTTATTTAAGGAAAACAATGTAATGTGAAACGGTATACCTCGGCGAAAACGGAATATCAACTGTACTGTTTATTACCATGGCTTTAAGGGGGAGTGCAAAACCAGTTTTAAGAAAGTGTTGATGAATTACTTTCAGTTTGGAATTATTGTGTAAATGATTTTTTAAAAAAGAAAAAGCGTTTCACTCTTCTACATTAGCTTTCAAACTCTCCATCAAAAATGTTCTGTACTGACACCATGGAGTTATAATGTACTACGACTGACACTTAGAAAAATCCAACCCAAAACACTGGCTGGTTTAAAATACAACCAAACTAAGGACCTAGCTTATTCCAAACCAGACAAATTATACAGTTTGCAGATACCTGCATAGATATTACATACTGGATTAAAAAAAAACTGACGAGCTAAGTAAAGAACATACTTTTTATTTATCAAACCCAGAAACCAGTTAACAGAAACTCTCATGAGATTCAGCAGATGCAATCTAATATTGTTTTCCATCGCGATAATTTTATCATTACAAATCCAGTCTTAGCTTCGACTCGTATGACTTAAGTAAAAAACAACGACCTGCTTTAATGAAACCGGTTTGAAGCACGATAAACACTAGAATCTATTCCATAGACAAGAACTCTATACTTATAGGTAGACATTACATATTAAAAAACAAACCTCCCGTAGTCGCACCTGTCTGAATAAACTAAAAATAAAACTCAGAAACTAATTAACGGATTTTCAAATTATGGTTTTCACCAATGGAGGCAGAGATTCAGGGAAATCTAAGTGTATATAGGGTGACTGATAATTAGTATACGATACTTAAACACGTGATTGTGCTCATGATAACCATCAACTTATAATATGGGAACAAACCTGAATTTGCGAAAAAAAAAAACCGGCCAAGAGCGTGTCGGGCCACGCTCAATTTAGGGTTCCGTAGTTTCCCGTCCGTCACAATAAGTGTTCCCACTTACTTATAAGTTAAAAAAAAGGTTATTTGTTACATTGACATACTAAGTACGCAGAAATTATTTTGTACAACCTTTTTGTCTTTTTTGTACAAAAACTGTTCTTTCTATCAAGTTCAAAATAATTTTCCTAGAAAGTACTTATAAAGTTCTACTTTCCAGATTTTTTTCATATTTTTTAAACCTACGGGTCAAAAGTTAGAGGGGGGGGGACGCTTTAATTTTTCCTTTTGGAGCGATTATTTCCGATATTATTGACATTATCAAAAACTGATTTTAGTAAACCCCTTTTCATTTTTAAATACCTATCCAACAATATATCACACGTCAGGGTCGAAATAAAAAAAAAACACTTCCCACTTTACATACAGGGGGGCTACCCTAATAAAACATTTTTTTCCAATTTTTATTTTACCACTTTGTCGGCGTGGTTGATATACATATTGGTACCAAATTTCAGCTTTCTTGTGCTAAGCTAACGGTCACAGAGATTAAGCGAGGACGGACGGACAGACAGACAGACATGGCGAAACTATAAGGGTTCCTAGTTGACTACGGAACCCTAAAAACAGCTGTTTATTACAATTTATGATTGCCTAATGTACTGAACAGCTGATATTTTTTTCGCGATTTCGGCTGTGCTCCCATAGTAAAAGATGTTGGTTATCATGAGCACAATCACGTGTTTAAGTATTGTATATTAATTATCAGTCACCCAATATAATTCATTAGGGTTATTTGTGCATTGGCTGCATGTCGAAGATTGAAGAAGCTGACAAGAAAAACATGCTGTGTGCGCTTACTATGATCGCGTGCGCCGCGTAAATCAATGGAGTTATATAATAATGAGGTATTATTGTCTTATAATCAAGCAACAGATCTATAATGAAGCAATGCTGCAGCTCTATGTATTCTCGTTCCTAGTCTCCTGTAAACTTTGAGCTAACACACACAGCAAACCACAAGCGACAATTAAATATTTTTGACATTCAGAATAGCTAAGACAATATCGTTTAAAACTAGAACTTAGTCAATAAGGGGCCTGCTTCACATTATTTTAATATATCTGGATAAAATAACTGGCAGATAATTTCATACAAATTCTGTTCTGGTTATGACTTTTGAATAAAATACATAGGCCAAGAAATTGTTCCTATTATATCCCATTTGGCCAATCTTTGTTTTGCTAAGGGCGTCTTTCCTGCGCCACTCAAGAAATCTATTATTATACCAGTTTACAAGAGCGGGGACAGAGACGATGTCAACAATTACAGGCCGATATCCATATTACCGGCTATATCTAAAATAATTGAAAAAATATTTAATAACCGACTAATGACATATTTCAAAAAATTTAGTACGCTTAGTAGTTCACAATTTGGATTTAGACACGGAATTTCAACTGAAGATGCAGTTACTGCACTTACCACTCTTATAGCTGATAATCTGGATAATGGTAGCAGGTGTCTAACGGTTTTCCTAGACTTAAAAAAGGCTTTTGACACCGTCTCTGTTCCCCTCCTAATAAACAAGTTGGAAGCTGCAGGAATAAGGGGAATTCCATTAAATTTTTTAAAAGACTATCTGTCAAGTAGAAAACAACAAGTCAAAGTAGGAGAATATGTTAGTATTGACGCAGATGTCACTTTCGGTGTTCCTCAGGGAAGTGTCCTTGGCCCAACGCTATTTCTCCTTTACATCAATGACTTATGCAACCTCAAGATCAGTAATGCTAAAGTGTTCTCCTATGCTGATGACACTGCTGTAGTTTTTACTGGGAAGACTTGGCGTGATGCTGCCCTGAGTGCTGAGTCTGGTATGTCCCAGATAGCTAAATGGCTAAATGACAACCTGTTGACATTTAACACTACTAAAACAAATTATATCTGCTTCAGTATATCTAATCGTTCCCAGCCTGGTAATGAAATAAACCTAAGAGTACATACCTGTGACGGTTCAAATAGTTGTACATGCCCAACACTAGAAAAGGTATCGCAAACTAAATATCTAGGCGTTATAGTCGACCAAAAACTGTCCTGGTACCCCCACCTTGAACAGGTAAGTACACGAATCAGAAAAATGAGCTGGATATTTAAGACGTTGAGGCATGTTGCTCCAAGGAATGTACCCACTAATTCAACGGCCAGACGCAACCTTCTAAACGAAATATACATAGCTTTGGTGCAATCTGTCATAACGTACTGCATTCCCATTTGGGGAGGAGCAGCCAAATCAAAGTTTATTTACCTTGAACGGGGACAACGTGCTCTAATAAAATTAATGTATTTTAAAAACAGACGATTCCCAACGCTAAGTCTCTACCAAACCAGCGACTTACTCTCTGTAAGAAAACTTTATATTATTAAAACTATAATTAAGAAACACAAATCCCTTCCTTATGACCCCAAACAAAATTTAAAAAGAAGAAAAGACTTAATCGCAGAAGTACCTCAAAGTAAAACAAAATTTGCTAGCATGCAGTACAAAAAGCGCTCTGCTCAGCTTTACAACAGATGTAATAGAGAAATATACATTCACAAAATGAAACGGCATGAATGCAAAAAGGTTTTAACCGAATGGATAAAATCATTTAGTTATGAAGAAACGGAGGCTTTATTGCTATAAAAATATCATTAGTATTGTGCTTAATCCCATCTACTCACTGCATTATTACACACTCCTCACACACCCCTTACACACTCCTCACACACCCCTTACACACCCCTAACACATCCATCACACAACCTTCACACAGCCCTCACACATCCACATTCACAATACATACAACATACACATGCACGCACAACTCCAAGCATTCATCTACACTTTGCTTAACCTTCTATGTAACCCATTATAGTTAGAAGTTATTTTAGTTTTCTTGTTTAAAAACAAAAAGGATTTTTTTAGAAATATACAAGTATTTTATAAATACTAATAATGTATGGAAGAGCGGAGTCTCCTAATACAGGCTTCATACGCTTACAAGGAGGCTTCAATCACCACTGATGTAAAAAGAACTTGTAAATTCAAATAAACCTTTTTTCATTTTTTTTTTCATAAGCAGTTGCGACACTCAAGGATGGTGGTGATGGATGGAGGTGGTACATGGCGGGACGCGAGTTGCGATACCCAGGTCTTTAATACTTACCTAGCTAACAACCTACTTAACATTTTTCACAAAATTCTGTCATATTCCTTCTGTTTTAAGATTAAATTTCGTCTAATACTTTATCACGCGACGTTCCGGAATTGCAAAAACTAACGGGTAAATTTCAGAAATAATTGCGAATAACCTAGAAAACGCGGTACCATGGTCTACACAGCTGGAATTGCAGAAATCCGTTAGCGGCAATTTTATCAGGTAAATAAATAAGTAACAAATCGTGGTTGGTTATGTCATTACCGTTTCCCTTGTATTGCAAGTAGAGTTGATACTTTAAAGCCTGGGGATCAAGCGCTTTAATGATTGCTTTCGCAAATACGTCAATTTTGCATTCTAAGGTTAGCAGCCTTAGTATCTGGATAAGGACCATGCCAGGAGGATCAGGCAGAGCGGGACTGTCACTAGCTGATGTTACATTTCTCTTATTTGGATAGTATTTAATCGACTTCAAAAAGGAGGAGGTTTTTGTAGTCATGAAATGAAATGAACACAACACTTGAGAACCCACAAGGCTGATAATATTAAAAAGTTTTAAAATTCGTAGAGTTCTTCAGACTCTACAGTAAACTACCAAAAATATACTGATAATGCATATTGCGTCGAGACAGCAGAAATATTATAATGGTAGGTATAGTGTTCTGTCCACCGACCAATGCCTAGTCTACGGCTGGACTTAGTTCCTTAAAAAGCAAAATGTCACTAGTCCGGGGGTAACTTAAGTGGCGAAAATTAAGCAAGCCGATTTCCTTTATACGACATGACGACATCTTTTGTAATCTCCGTCTGCACACAAAGCAGTTAAAAACAACGTGTTTCCTGAAAGGATTATTGCTTTATCAAAGTAAACTATGAAAGAACTCCAAAAAGGCTTAACCGATAAGGTGCTAACACCATGACTAAAGTTACCAGCCGAGCCTTTAGTCAACATACTTACGGAGGAAATTATGAAATAAACGATTAGTGAAACAAAATATTGTGGAAACTTTGCCTTGAGTGCAATTTATCGGTACCTGCGGGCGGTTGGCTGATACGCGGACAAGTGTTCCACGATAAAATACCAGCCAAGAAAATATAGCTCAAAACCAACTCAATTTTACTAGCGTTCCTGCACTAAACTTCAGTAATTTGAGGCAGTCCATAGCATCTTGGGTGGGATGAGTAAGAACTAAGTTCACGTTTTCTGATTTCACAGCGATACCAGCAGAATAAGTTCCTGTTTACAGATTATTATTAGCCCGTCCTGTCTCACTACTGTATAAAGCCCCATCATAAAGGACGCCAAATTAGATTTCTACGAGAGAAAAGTCAAGCCAGTAATTTTTTTTTGGGAGTGGGAAAACATCGAATTACTCAAAATGTCTAGTTTTAAGTTAAACGAATAAACATAAATTAGAGCCAACTTCAGCCCTACATTTAAACATAATGAAGTGAACTAATTAAAAGAGTGTGACTTGACATTGAGTCGGGAAGCAGTCGTTAACAAGAAAAGACGTTAAAAATAACGATGAAAGTAAAAGTAGCCCTGACCTCCGATAACACCGTAATAAAGGCAAGGCACTCATGAACAAACATACAATACAACCATTGCATTTTATAATAGAAACCAATGATCTAAATGCAACTTAATGTGCCAACACGACTTCTATTGTAACCATTCAAGTATCAATCGAGCAAACCGGTCGCCATACCTCACGGCCGTCGCCATCTTGGTTTGACAGCTGACTTATAATGGCGGGAATGTTAAGTAATTGTCTATGGTTGAGTAATAAATTCGATACGGCATGTGACGCTGGCTGACTTGAATGATTTCTGTACCATTGCGGTTTGATTTGTGAAAAATCGTCGATTGTGTTTTTTTTTTCTTTTTCTTTCATTGTAATGCTATCATTGCGTATTACTTAGATAATCTTGATATTTGTAATTGAATTTTTGTGAAAGAGCGAACGTAAATAAAATATTTTGAACAAAAAATCATACTCATATTTTGGTCTTTTCAGACTTCGATTGAGGTTCTAGGTTTTTCTAACTAAATATAAAAAAAAGTCAGTAATTGGCACTTAATATTAAACCTTGTCATTTTATATTTATTTCGAAAGGCTGAAACTGTTATTTTAAACGATGCCGAATAGTGGGAATTTTACAGAATTATTTATTGCCAATGAAAAATATCTACAAATTACTATTTAGAATGCCATTCCCGGCCAATTACAACTATTATACAGTTCTATTTGAATAGGTTAATCAAGAGGTTTAGAACAAAATCAATTAAAAGTAATTGTTTCAGTATTACTCAGCAAGGTTGATTACTAACCTTGACACTAACTTCACGCTAGTTAACCGAGGGTTAAGCAGAACTAACAAACAGTAATACCCATTATACTCACTATAATAAATTCGTAAACTAGACAGGAAATCGATTATTACCGATATTCGAATCGGATCGAATTATATCGATTACAGTTTTGATCGTAATCATTTGTCTATGGCTATGTTTATGTTTGGATAAGGTCGTATTTGGAAGTTTTAGAGCTTTGTGTAAGTTCTAAAATTTAACTTTCTTCATTTCTTAACTATTTGAATTTACTTCGATGAATTTTAGTTCAGTGACCTGATCATAGGGAAATTGATTATTCTTAATATCTGATAGCTATCACAGCATTATTGAAAATAGACGTTTTTTGTACCAATCTAATGTACTGTACTTAGATGGGGGAACTTTTAGCGTCAGTAAGGGGAAGTAGACAAAATAAAACAGCAATCAAAATCTTAATTTTCCATTCTGTTTAGCTACATACTACGTTGAAAGCTACAAACAAAATGTAAAATTCCGTACTTAAAGTATTTTACTCTCTACTCAATGTCATTCAAATACTTTCCCATAGATGGCAAGAAAACAATACATTCATTACAAAGTAGATGAATGAGTAATACATGACATACGTCAATGTCACGTAGCAATCGCTTCTTTTAATTAAAAACGTTTTTTTTGTCTATACTCCGCTTTGAAAACAGATGAGTCAATGGGTCGCGTTATTTTTTTTGGGCATTTACGTGCGCGGTTTTGAAATTAATTTGTTATTCCTTGTCATGTCATTTTTTTGCGGTTTTATAAAATTAATGATGATTACTGCTGAATGTACTTACCAGCTGTGACTGCTATTAATTTTATCTGTTATAATAAACCTTTATCCGAGTAATTGTGTGGATTTGATCAGAATTTCCCAAAAGGAGAAGGAAAATCCATACTAGTTTACTAATATTATAACTATGTGAAAGTGTATCTGTTTGTTTTGTTTTTTCATGGCAAAACTACTAAACCGATTTATATGAAATTTGAGACAGAGATAGTCCATAGCTTGGGAAAGGACATAGGATAGTTTTTATCCCAAAAATCCCACATGGACAAGACATCCGGTAAGGTTGAATAATTACCTATCACAAATGCCTAACTTTCAAATGACTTTATATATTTTTTCCCAGTTGTATCTTTTCCCAACGGTCTTGAATTGCACTAACTTAAAGTTTCCTCCAAGTTCGCGGCCATTTTAAAGTCATAAGTTTACCTTGTTTTTTCTTTCATGCAACACTGTCCTTGCCCTTCTGCATATTTGGCCTTATTTTAAACACTACCGCGTGTATTTCGATACGGTTCTCATGACTGAGCCGTTTACCACAGATTATATAACGCGTATATATCGAAAAAAGGTCTTACTTCATATGTCTATTAATTTTACGCATATTTAACGAGTAATAGCGGGCCCGCTAGCTAGCTAACAATAAACTTTTATTTATTAACAGTAAACGTGGGAAAATACAGGTTTTTCTTGTAGTTGTTAAAAGAGTATTATGGTAATATTATGAGCGTGAATAATCTTCTCGTAATATATGAATATACGACTCGAATTTACGAAAATAATATTGACACAGCGTTGTTTAAATAACTAACAAAATAAATTATTTTTTATTTATTTTTGGTGACTAGATGATTCCGAAACTGGCTGGTGTGTTTTTAAGAAAGAAAGTGATGATTTAATAATTATATTATAAAACACATCGTGCAAACAGCTGAATATTACCGAAATAGAAAAAAGTACTACGTATGTAAGAGCACCTTCACACTAGCGTTTGTCCAGCGTAGGCGTTCGATAAACGTATGCGTGTCGCAGTCATCTGATTGTATGACTAGCGCGTTTATTGAATGACGACATTTAATTAAATGACTAAAGGACAACTCGTCAAGTTATTTAATGCAACGTTCAACGACTTGACTGAACGTCATTTAGCATTGTCGTTAAATGTGATATAGCCGACTTTGTAATGTTTGTTTAGGGTGAACAGAAGTTGGCAGCTTAAAAACTTAATTTTCACACTAGCGTTTGTCTGCGCCGCGATAGCGCAGCGTTCAATTGACTCCAGAGGAAACGCAGCCGCGACAACGCGACGCCTTCGCCGAGTAGTTGCGGCGTCTGCGCTGCACATACGTTAATCGAACACCTACGCTAGACAAACGCTAGTGTGAAGGCGCTCTAACTCTAATGTAGGTACATATTATATGTTCAGAAACTGCATTTTGTAAAAAAAATAACCAACTTCAATCATTATGATGATCAATCAACTGATACTTAAATGCCCTTTTTATATTTTGAATATGAACACCAACAAGCAAAATGACAAGCGACTAGTCATTGATTCCTGCCGACTATTCCCCGACTAAAAATATGAACTTCCACCCTTTCCCAACTAGTCGCCAATTCGTCGGTGCACCTCTAATCTATTCCTACATTGACAAGCACATAAAATTACCAGCGTACTCGCGCGGCCGATGGCACAACCAGTCCTGTTTCCGTAAAGCATCCTGCCATGTTTCCTACAATGTAACACAGGCTTATACCACAGATTAATAAATAGTTACTACGTAACAGATACTTCACTCCCATACAAAAACGAAAATACCTACGCTATAATTACCTACAAAATCATAATAATAATACTAGCTGTTTGCTGCGAGGAGAAATGTACCATAAGCACGCACAAAGACAGTTGAGATTGCTTTGCCCGCCGCGCGACCCACGTGCGATTGCGTCATCTAGCGAATGTACTAGGGTTGTACGTATGACGATAATGGTAATAAAACGAATGTTTTAGAATAACAATTATTTTTTTATTTGTTGATCAAATATTTTTTAGTTTAATAAAATGACTGATGCATATTTTTCGTTTCTTGAATTCCCGATTATTATATTTTAGTGTCGAAAATATCCAAAACCGCGTAAATAATTTTAATAAATAATCAAAAGGGAAACAGGAGAATTGGGAAACAGGGGAATTGCACAATTATCACGCAATAATTACGTGGTTTCGGCATTTTGATAGTCAGCGCTGTACCCGTGACGCGCGAGCACTCAGCCGGGCGCGCGACAGCCCGGTGTTCGTTGTATCGTCGACGATACGCGAAGCGGTAGGCATAAAACGCGTGGCCTTGAGCGAGTGACGGACGCCTGCTTATACGAATACCATTTTGTCTTTAATTACGTACAAACATTACTGTTTCTTTAACTACCGTTTTGTGTGGTGAAACCGGTCCATATCCGAGTAGGAAGTGTCGATTACCTGTAACAATAAAATTAAAACGTTAATTGCTTTGGAAATTGTACAAGAATAATGTTTAGTTATTAGAATTGGTTGGAATTCCCGGCACTGTCATAACGGGAAGCCGGAAGGGTTTTTGATCAACCATAATTCTAATATTAAAATAATACAAACGGATATGTGGTGCATTGTTGGCTTTTAGATAAATAAAAAATATATAAAATAGTTGTCTCTTTTTTTATAATAATAACCTCTAACTAACTCTCTAAGTAAAGTCTCACAAGAAAGTTTTCAAGTCCTCGACTATGTCTAAACAAGTCTGTTTGGATTGCAATTCCTGTCATTTATCAATCGGAATACCTAATCAAATTATCTTTATATGTCAGATCAACAAATTTAATTATAAGTACTGTTTTGAGAAAGCGCGGGAAATTTCGGTTTGAGCGGGTGAATTTTCTTTTGGCAATTTTTTAAAATTAATTTTTAGTAGTTAATAGGTTCAGTTAAGGTTGTTATGTTAATATATTTTCTTTGTAGTGTATATATAATATATTAGTGTATATTTTTCCTGATCTTTGGTAAGTTTTTTTAAATATTCATAAAATAGTTCGACAGGAATCCCGGGTCGTATGAACGACCCGCCTATTGTTGATGTGGGGGATTTAGGCCCTGGCTTAAGTCCCCCCGTTAGTAATTATGTTACAATTTCATCAAATGCGATGAGTGGCATGGACACAGATGTGTCTGTAGCCACACAAAGTGGAAGGGAAACTGATGCGTCGACCTCTGAAAAAGTTAGTGCATTAAAGCGTAAGCGACGTTCACATAAGTTAAAAAAGGTTTGCAAGCATTGCAACAAAACCAAAAGAAGTAGACAGGGAGTGATCATTGAGGGTGCCTCTTCTGTGGACATAGATTGCGCATGTGTTTCCGGCTCAGAAGTAGATAATGTTAATTCCAAATCTGATGTGACTCTAAACAATAACCATGCAAATGTTCCTACTTTGCAATCCAATCCACCTGCAACACAAACTGGCCAACCAGTTGGTGTAGGTAGGAAGGAGTACCAGGCCTCTGATGTAGGGCCTTACATTGTTCATGTTCAGCGTATTACCGACACTGAAAACAGTGGCACCATTCTGCACCCTATAGCATTTGGTAATTTCCTTAAAAATAGTAAATTTGAAAATATTGTTCCTGGTAGTGTCAAGAGAATTGGTAGAAATAAATGTGTTGTAGCTTTTACAAACCCTATGGCTGCTAATTCATTTATTAGTAGTAGCTTAGTGCCTCTGAATAAATTTAAAGCATTTCTACCCTCCTTTAATGTCACTCGTATGGGCTTGGTTCGGGGCATTCCGTCTGAATGGAGTGTGGAAGAAATTAAAGAAAATGTATCAACTCCCATAGGTACTGGTGAAATATTGAAAGTTAGGCGCCTCAACTATAAAGTTCAAGTAAATGGATCATATACATGGAAACCATCACAAACTGTTGTATTAACATTTGATGGTCAAGCTCTTCCTAAGAGAATTTATGTATGTTATAATGCACTACCCGTTGAGACATATGTGTATCCCACCATACAATGCTTCCGTTGCTGCCGTTATGGCCATACAAAAAATCAGTGCAGATCGGCTGCCCCGAGATGCTTTAAATGTGGACAAAATCACTTAGGTGAATCTTGTTTAGTAGAAGAAGATTCTGCATCTTGTGTTAATTGTTCTGGATTTCATTATGCTACAGATAAGACCTGCCCTGAGTTTCAGAGGCAAAAAAATATTAAACACACTATGGCTCATTCCTGTGTTTCCTATGCAGAAGCAAGTAAAATACACCCAGCTGCCTCAAAATCCTATGCTAATGTCCTCACTACTGTTGCATCTCATGATTCTCACACCAATAATAATTCATACTTCACTTCACAACCTATACCCTCAACTTCTTCATCATATAAAAAGACTGTTTTTCTTAAACCCCGCGCTCCACCCAAGTCAGTACAGGGTTATGACAGAGCAGCTCACAATGCCCTTGTTAGGGAGTTTCAACCCCCATCTTCTTTAGCGAATGGCTGTGCTTTGACTAAGGAATCCGATAACAAACAACAACAGAACGAGAATGAGCGGGTTGTTGATATTATCTTAGACCTTATCAAAATGTTACTAACTAAAAACAAATCATTTGAACCGTACGACGTGGAGCGGATAAGTAGTTTATTACTAAATAAAAACTTAAAAGATGGACACAATAGTTCAATGGAACTGCCGATCAGTAATACCTAAAAAAACTGACCTATATTACATATTAAATAAATTTAAACCTAATATTGTGGCATTATCTGAAACCTGGATTAAAAGTAATCAAATATTTGGTATTTCAGGTTATAATTGTGTACGCAATGACAGAGCTGACGGATATGGCGGTGTGGCCATATTAATTAAAAATAATACCACATTTTCTCGTATTTCTCTTCCTTCATGCTCTGATATTGATATTGTTGGAGTAATTGTTGATAATATTACTTACGTTTCAATTTACATTCCTACTGCTAATAACAATGCCTTGCAAGAACTTAGCAATATGTTGTCATCCCTTCGTAGGCCATTTTTAGTAATGGGCGATTTTAACTGTCACCATCAGTGCTGGGGAAGTGGTGAGACAAAAAGGGAGGGGATTCGTTTATTAGAAATTATAGACGATCATAATTTATGTATTATAAACACTGGCGAGCCTACTCGTAGAACTAATATAGGTGAAAGTGCTAGTGCAGTGGATTTATCTATATGCTCCCCTAGCTTGGCTTCATCCTTATCATGGTCTCGCTGCTCTTCTACCTTTGGAAGTGACCACTTTCCGTTGGTTATTACTTCCGCAGTAAAGTTTATTACAACACCTAAAAGACCCCCTAGATTAAAGTATAGACTGGGAAATGCAGACTGGAATAAATTTAAAACGCTTGTTGATGCTAAAATTGCTGAGCTCCCGCATATCACTCAAGGTGGAGAAAGTGATTGCTCGAAAGCTTTAGCGATATGTGTAGTAGAAGTAGCAGATAAAGTATTCCCTTTTAAAAAGTTTCCTTCTGATAAAATCCCCATGCCCCCATGGCCATGCCCTCATCGTGTTCTGATGCAGTTAGAAAACGAAAGGAAGCTGAGAAAAAATATGCTGAGGACATGTCAGATGAAAATTTGGTCGACCTCAGAAATATTATTAATGATACACGGATTTTTCTCAAAGATAAGAAACTTCAGGGGTGGAGGTCATTTTGTATGTCTCTGTCGCCCAGCACATGTCCATCAGAAGTTTGGCGCAGTATCAAAAGATTTAGAAAAGCCTTTAGTGATACTCCTTCCTTCACACAATTACCACAATCCCTTAATAACAGTTTTCTTGACAAGTTAGCACCCGCATCAGCTCCAGAGTACGACCAAATTTACCCTAATTCTACTTTGATAAACAATGATAATCATTCGTCTTTGAACGCACCCTTTTCATTGTATGAACTAAAAGGAGTAATATCATGCTTAAAAGACTCAGCCCCAGGAGAAGACGGTATTCCGTATTCGTTCTTCTCACATTTTAGTGATAATACATTATCATATTATTTACAAGTAATTAATTCTGTTCTGGTTTCCGGGAATATTCCAGAAAACTGGCGTTCCCAGGAAATTTTGCCGATCCTCAAACCAAATAAAAATCCAAATGATATCCTATCATACCGACCTATTGCGCTATCTTCAGTTCTTACTAAAATTGCAGAGCACCTAGTTAAAAATCGTTTAGAGTGGTATATAGAAAACAAGCAATTACTAGCAGCCAGTCAGTTCGGATTCCGTAAAGGAAAAAGTACAACTGACAGCTTAAGTGTATTTACCACTGACCTTCGCATAGCCTTTTCAAAGAACGAGTCGGTTATTGGTGCATTTCTAGATATAACAGGAGCGTATGATAATGTACTTATATCTGTCCTTAAACGCAAGCTAATTAACTTAAAAGTCCCTACTTTGCTTATACGGTTTATTATAAATTTATTATCAGTTAGATTTATTTCGCTTTTTTCCGGTGACACGAAAATAACAAGGACGGTGTTTAAAGGCCTTCCACAGGGATCAGTATTGTCACCTTTGCTTTATAATATTTATTCTTATGATCTAGAATCATCTCTACAAAAATCTGCCGATGTTTTACAATATGCCGACGACCTTTTAATATATACTACTCACAATAACATCTCGGATGCATGTAATGCTTTGACCGTCTCCCTAAGTCTTTTACAGAAATGGTTACAACTTAATGGGTTAAGTCTTTCAATAGAAAAAAGTGCTGTGGTAGTTTTTTCAAGAAAACGCAATATTCCTTCTCCAGCCGTTATTTACAACAATAAAAGCCTTCCTGTGAAAAATCATGTTAAATTTCTAGGATTAATATTAGATCATAAACTTTCTGGCAAACAACACTTTGACTTTGTGGTTAAAAAATGCGAACGCCAACTGAACGTTATGCGGTGTCTTACCGGAGTATGGTGGGGGGCCCATCCTTTTAGTCTAAAACTGTTGTATAATGCAATAGTTCGAAGCATACTTGATTACGGAACTTTCCTTCTTGAAGGTGGTAACAGAAAGGGACTTAAAAAGTTAGACAGCATACAGTCTAAAGCTCTTCGAATAATTTCTGGAGCCATGAAATCAAGCCCATTAAATGCCTTGCAAGTTGAGGTAGGAGATCCTCCACTTCACCTCAGAAGGCAATATTTATCTGACCGATTTTTATTTAAATCAATGCAGTTTTCTAATCATTTACTTCATTTAAAACTATTAAAACTGGATGATCTTATACAAATTTCATCCTATTGGCGGCACAAAGATGTTCCTTGTTTAGTTAAAAGTCTCCGGAAGTTTAATTCTATACCAGCGAGTGTACATAGGTCACCTACTCTTGCTTTATTTGAGTGCAAAACATTTGAACCTTTACTTGTCTCACCTGTAGTGCATTATAATCTCGGGGTAAAAAAAAGTGATATAGGAGCTAACATAAAGTTTAATGCTACTGTTGGTGAAAACTGGATAGACTGTCATTATATTTTTACAGACTCATCAAAGACCAGGTCTAGTTGTGTGGGAGTTGGTATATTTCATACTCAGTATAAAGTTATTCAGATGGTAAAACTTCCTCCTGAGACTTCAGTTTTCACTGGAGAATGCTTTGGTCTGCTCAAGGCATTAGAGTATGTTTTGATCGCAAAACTTAAAAATGTTTTAATATTATGTGACTCGAAAAGTGCGTTACAAACTATCGAAAAGTTTACATTTAAAATGAAGCCATTTTACCCCATTGTATTTGATATACGAAAACAGTTACATACATGTATTCTGAGAAACTATACGGTACAATTTGCTTGGATTCCAAGTCACTCTGGTATTCAAGGAAACGAAAAAGCTGATCAATTAGCCAAACAAGCAGTGCAGAATGGTGACATATTTCCTTATAAAAATTTCTGCCATGATCTTGTTAGCTTGCCTAAAGATTATCTTCGGCATTCCTGGGATCTTCTTTGGAGTGAAAGCTCTCAAGTAAAGGGCAAGGCTTATGCCTCAATCCAACCCTCGGTTCCAGTTAAACCATGGTTTTTTAAAATAAAAGGTTCTAAACTCATTACAAGCATGATAATTCGTATGCGGCTTGGCCACGTTTGTACTCCTTCCCACCTTGCTAAGTTGCATATTGTGGATAGTAATCTTTGCGAGTGTGGAGAGGATGTTGGAACTTTAGATCACATATTCTTCTCCTGTTCCCGTCATGATCGTTCTTCCTTCCTCCGTTCAATTGTTTCCCAAAATGTTCCCCTTCCTACTTGCATTTCTTGTTTAGTAATGAATCCCATAGAATATTTTAACTTAATATCTGCATTCTGTTTAAAAAATGATATAAAAATTTAGTTTGTGTATATGGGACGTTCTTCTTTTTTATCGACAATCTGTCCTGCAAATTTTTATATTTGATAAAAAAATAAACTTGTGATTTATTTAGTGAAATGTGATTTAAATTATTGCCTCATTATTGTAGATTACAAAAACATATAATGCAGCGAAGTATTAAATGTAATTTTCGTTTTATTTTAAATTTCGTAGGAATGGTATGAAAAAAAATAACACCTCAGTCACAAAAGTATTTATTTTTTTATGTCTCATTTTAAATCAGAACTTCCGTTTCTTATTAATTTCTTATCAAGAATATACACATTTACTATTATCTAGCTCAATTAGACGGATTTTTTAAAAAAATCATTTTTTTTAAGTTATCCATTACCACTCTGTCACATTTTTGCTTCATAAGACATAAAACTTTTTAATATTGTAAAAGTCGCCTAATAAAGTCGCCTAAAAATCTAATGAACACCTTTATTATTTAGCATATAATACTAGAAAACGTTATTTTTATAAATACTAACAATAAAGTGGTTCATAACTTACTTTGAACTAAAATTTTAAGGGGGACAAATTGTGACAGCGTGGTTAACTAAGTGACGGAGTGGTAAACAATGTTTATTTTTTTATGTTCTTTTGGTGTCATATCCTTAACTAACCTTTTGCGAGCATGATATCTCTCTAAATCTTTACGTTTTACTTCTGCAACAAGTTTAGGGTTGAGCTTTCTTTTTTCACGACACCGTCGCTGTCTTTCAGCCGCAGATAATGCCATTTTTTCATTTACTTGATGGTAATACCTTAAATTAACAAAATAGTTGACGATAGAATAACTAACATAAAAAAACTAGCAATCATCTATAATGGATATTAACTAAGGCTCTAAGTTCCATACAAACATGACCACTCCGTCACGAGTTATACCACTCCGTCACACATTTTCGTGACAGAGGTGCTACGTGACAGAGGTGTAAAATAGTAGTGTTCGAGATATTCAGCATTTTCCTAATTATAATTTACGCTTAAAACTGAGTATATATGAAATATTTATCATAAATTAATCAAATAACATTAAAACCCCGAAATTAGAATAGCATTTGGAAGTCGTAACTTACGTGACAGAGCGGTCGCTAAATAAACACACGCACCTCCTTTTTACTGTTTGCAAGCGACTGACTGGTATTGCCGGGGCGTAGGAACGTATAGTGCGAGTGCGTGGTGAAGAGGGACTCTTCTCGAGCCTAGTGACCAAGGTCAAAGTTTCTAACGCACAATATTTTGTACCATAAAATGAGTGACAGAAGGTAGCAACTAAAATCATATACATCGGGAGACAGCCAATAAAATATTTTTTTATTTAATAATATAAACACTAAAAATTATTTATTCTTATTAATGTAATAAAAAAGGTTAAGTAGTTTAGTAAATGTTCTTGAATAGAAACTTTTAATGTGATTTTTTTTTACGAGAGCAGTTTGTTTACATTACTAGTCATAGAGGGACACACTTTATTTGTGTGTATAACACCTCCGTCACGCTTTTTGTATACTATGTCACACTGATTTTTTAAAAAATAATTATGAGTAGAATCTAGTTTTGAGGATATTATAATTATTGCATTGTCCAGTGTATTTTTATAATAAAAAAAATAAGTAATTTAGTATTTATGAGCAAGTTTTGTTTTTTTTTTGTGGAGGAGACAAGTCATTGTCGGTAAAAAAGAAGAACGACCCATATTTATTTATATTTTTCTATCTATATTTTTAATTTTAATACTTCCTTTCCTGAACCTTACAAAATTTCCGTTCCTTTCCGATATTTTCCAACAAAAATATTTCCCTACCTTTTATTACCCGAAATTGGCACAAAGTTATAACTAGTGCCACACCAACAAAAAAAAAAAAAAAGTACTGTTTGACAGATGTCACTTGCAGTTATGTCAAATTGACAACTGGCCGCCACCGCGCGTACTACAAAACTGCTAAACCGCGTTTTAAAATTAAATAAAACAGCGAGAATTTGCAAGTTAAATAATAGTTGAAAATATTAGATGCGAAATATCTACATATACAATGTGTAACTGAATTAATGCACTTTGAGAAAATAGTTAGTTCAGAATCGTTTACTGAATCGATTTTTGTAATTTTATCCCTAAAATAATTAAAACTATGTAAAATGCTGTCACACTTCCGCTGTACAGTCAAAACAAACTAAAATGGATGAAATACCTACTACGCTAGACCCTTATTCTGTGCTTATATGCAAGTGCGACTGTGTGCATGCGTAGATTTGTAATGTGACTATAATTTTCTCCCACAATCTGTACAACTAATTTATAAAAAAACAGTGCTTTAAACATAATAATAAAAAATCAGTGTATGTATTATGATTATAACATAATATTCTAATTGGGGTGTCTGGTGGTGTGGGTTTATTCCGGGACATGTTGTATATATATATGCCATTATAAATTATCCAATGTAAGTAAATAATATTCAAGATACTTCATTAGCATTTTCCATTTTTCAATCAAAACATTTGAAAGTACCTAACTACATCATTTGATTTGCAAATCGTGAACAACCAAGGTCTTTCTATTTATAGACATAATGATCATTATCATCTTTATAACACGCGCTAATTTGTAAGCAAGTAACGGATTTATAAATCTTTTAATTAATTTATCATTGAAGTGTAATCTAACATTCGGTCTCAAATTCGTTACTAGTTCGTAGTGCCTAACCGCCAAGAAAAGAAAACATTGCTTAGCTTTTGCTAAAGCTAAAAAAAATTGCTGTCATCGTCGCTCAACTCTCAAACTGGGATAGTAATTTAAAAAGATAGAGAATAGCTAAGTCAAAGTAGTGAAAAGCAATGCATTGGCCTGAGTGTCCGATAAGGACTCTTAAAAATATTTTGGGAAAATATACGGACAATAAAAACACAGAGTTCTATCGAAAAAAAAGGAGTGGAATACCAAGTCCACGGGAACTGTAATCAATCGATTTACCCATTTCTGATTACATTATTCACGTAGATTGAAAATTGTAACAACTAAATTGAGTAATCAGTGTTTACTAATCATCCTTATCAAAGCCAAAGGCTCTCTTAGAAGGTCTAGGTCAACCCACCGTAGATTTGACCTAAAACATCTAACGAAGAGTCTTTTCAAAAGCCCAGGTCAAACTACAGGTGTACAAGAACAATAGCCAAGAAACAAAAGTCTTAACAAACAACACCTCATGAAGATAAGCTTATATGTACAGCAATACATATAAAGAAAGTAAGTACCCATTCACACACACTTACAAGCATACAATATTCAATATGATACGCGTTATGCATGTGTAATGGCTGCGATGCTATGCTCACCATAATAGCAAATAGTAGATATATTACAGAAGGTATATTCTCATAACAATTCAATAGGAAAGGACTTACAAGTGAGAGACTCACGGCCATTCAAAATATTTTTTCGGTCGACGAATTGGACGATATGTATGAGTTTATGTCAATTTTCTTCCTCTAGTATCCTAATCCGCCGATAGATAAGTTGATGGGAATGGCTGTGAAACGTTAAATACATATATCTTGGTCCAGATAAGTTAGAGGTATAAAGAGCAACAGTTGTATTACAGTTGTTGGTTGCTGAAGAAAGATCAAATTACTTCTGTTGAAGAAAGCATACAGGAGAAACTTGTTGATTACGAAGCAAAATTAGTTTTCCTGGCGTCTTAGTACATGTTCAACTTAATATCACCCCATGAGAAGACAAAACGCATTAGTCAGAAACTGCAATGGCTGCATGACGACGAGGTAAAAAGCAGCAGGTCTTCTGTGTTCTCGTATTATTTCCGACTTTAAGGCAGAGATATAAATAAACATAACTTATCAAGTACTTTGGCTATATTCTCCGTCTCTATCTAGCCATCGTAGTTTGTTGGATGTGTGACAGGGACAGGAATTGCTTAGCTAAGCACTAACAACGTTTACTTATCTCTTTACAAGTTGTTTTTCTTGTATTGTCTTTGAGAACTGACCCTTCTGCATCACTTGTATGGTCACGTACACCATTGTGGTCGTAAGTATCGGACGAGGCAGGTGATGTCATTTTAATGCCAACACTGTCGCAGGCTTTTATAGCAGCCATATTCACATCTGACGCTATGTTTACAGTACCATCAAACAGGCTATTATTAATTCTATTACCATGGGAGAAAGTTTGAATTTGGTTTTTATGGGCTCAGTAGAAGGGATCAATGTTGGTTTAACTCTTTTTTGTACTTTGAACACATGAATGATCGCAGATAATACAGTGAAACTGGTACCAAGGTGTGGTGGGGTTATGACCCTTGGGATTGGAATTTACTGGTCAACTAACTGTGGAGTTAGAAGTGATTTTCTGGCTTCAAGTTGATATTAAGGTTATAAAATGATAGTAGTGACTGAATTGCCGTTAAAAATTAAGCGTCATGTGACAGTGGTTTCTAAAGTTGGCTACCCGTGGAGCGGAGCAAGGTGAGGGGAGAAGTATCACCAAGACTTTACAAAACTCCAATTATAATTGAATCTTTTGTTTATTCCACATAATCATTATTAATGAAACACTTGTCACTTAGAAATTATTTGTCATAACTTTTGTTTGTCTTTCATTAATGATTTGAAGGTTGGTTTCTTAAATTAAATGGTTTTTCATGACCTCTGAAGGGTAGAACGCTGCATTAAGGTCAGTCAAATCATACTAAAACTTAGCAAGCTAGCTTTAATACTTGTATCCTACAAGTTACCTTTACGATTAGAATATGAAGTCTAATCAAACGATTGATCTTATGACGGGTAGTTAATAATATCAATGACTCATATTTATACTTGCCGACCTGGGAAACCCAAATATAAGTGTATTGGTACACCTATCTTATAAACAATCAAGACATGGTTTAATATTTAGCGTTGTATAGGAAGCATTATCTAACAAATACAATCTACGTACTCAAAATTTCAATTTGAATAGATGCTCTATTTAATTACTTTATGTTGTACTAGCAGGTATGATACCGGTAAGGAAAATAAATTGCTTTCAATAGTTAGACAAAAGAATGTATCTAAGTCATTACTGACATCTCCTGACTCAGAAGGTACGTAAAATCGTAGGACCCGGTTATTCATCTAAGATTTTTAACAGCCATTACGGGTAGTCGGAATCCAGAAGATACGATAATCAGTCAAACCACGCGTATAGTGTTCATTTAACAGGGTTGTGGATACCTGAAAGACTGTCGCCCCATGTCGTCTCTAGTATTCGGTTAGATCCAGTGTAACTAAAAACCAACTCTTAACAAAGTTGTGAAATGGTTACTTGGACAAACAGATGACGTTATCTTCCATTAAAAAAACACGAAAATATTACAAACACGAGAATTCAAAACAACAACATCTAATAAATACCTATTACCAAGAAAAAACGAATAATCGATCCGTTAAGACGTTTAGAAGCGAAACAAAACGTCAACCGTCCAAGGCTACATGATTTGTGCCATGTATAATCACGAACTTAAAGTACTCACACACGTAATAGATTGTACAGAGATGGGCCCAGTGTACGGCCTTGTGGAACGCCCCGAGAATGCATTCGTAATGCATGGCTGTTGGAATTCATCCAATATCAAACACCTTGATGTCATTGGGAGGTTGATGTCATTGTACATACCAAGGTATATGTTTTTGTCTGCTTGTTTTTCCTTAAGATGTCAGAATGGCAAGTTATTGCTTAGGTCAGTGTTTACCAATCTTTTTGCACCTGTGAATGCGTATTAGAGGTAATAATAATTAGCCTGTGGTGCTCTTATGAAAGATGTTTGTGTGGAGGTCTAGAAGGGATCCGGATTGATTACTTTGTTTACTTCAACTAACTACATAATTAGCTTTTGTTTGCGACTTTATTTGCGAATTTCGGTTAACGCTGATTCGGATGAAATTGCTAATTGAAAAATACCCTTCGTATTTCTTTAGGAATCAAAATTTTCAAGGGGCTAGCTGAACGAAACAGATAGACAAAAATGCTTAACCCTTTTTACATTAGGTAATACGAATTATAAAAGGTCCTACAAACAATGAGAAGGATTTAGATGATGGACAATGGCGTCTTCTTTAGGAACCTCTGCCTTAGGTAATAAATTAGTATGAGAATAAGATCATCAGTGTCAAACATTACACGTGCAAGCAATTAGTGAGTAAGCCAAGATATTGTTACAGTAGGAAGAACTCAATCATCATTAATTTTAATAGCTAAGTGCACTATGTTAACTTCATAACATTAGACCATCTAGAACAGATGTCAATAAGATAAATTATGACTATATTATTCTGTATTGTCTGTGGATTGTTATAATATGTGCAAGGTTTACCTATAAACATTAACACTAACACGTATCACCATTTATTCCCAATTCTCAGGTATGAATAGATGAAAGAAATTATCTTTAGTAGTCTCAACTTCTCAAGTCTGTGGTCTACAACTTTCCCTGTAGAATATTCGCGGCCACCTGTGCAAAAAGATTTTCTTTTGCATTATGATCTGAATGTAAACTAGTGGGCGTTTTTATTGGCCCTCTTATTCCTTTCAGTCCCTTATTCGAGGAAGGTTAAAAGAACGTTACTGGTTCTTCAGACTTTAGCTAATATTTAAGATAGGTACATGATATTCTAGACACCAGATGATGTGATCATCACAATTTGTTTAAAACCTTCAGTTTAACTTCAATTTTCCTCATAACAAGTTTTTGTCAAATAATTTTGTTGTTTTCTTTGTAAATGCCTTGTTCGATGTCTGATACCTACAGTGATTTCTTATTTAGTCGAAAACATGTTTTGGAGGGTATGTATAACATGATTTGATCATGTTAACAATAGTTTATTTTTGTCAAATCCTGGGTTAAATAACGTCACTTCAACATTGTGATCTAAACTGACTAATTCAAAGTATATTGTATACATACAAATAAATAACATATAAAAGTAAGTAAAATTCGTAATCTAACCAACTTAATTTTGAACTTAATCAGAACAATATTAAAAATAAAGACATTGATCAAATATTAATTAGGTATCTCAAAATAAACTATCTACATTATAAATTGTAATCAACTTAATTGACAACAATTGATTAAAATATTCATATTATTAACTACATATTCACTGATTTTGACGCTAAAAATACTACCATCAATTTCTTCCTGAATATTTTGCCTTCGAAATATGTATAAGAAATTACTACCTGAACTACCTGGTGTCTAAATGTCACAGAAATCGTGTCGCTGTGCTATATTGTGATATCTAATTTACATTCCAAGTTTGTTATGATCATTTGCAGCCTGTTTATCAAGTCTACGAAGAAAAACAAGATTTGTACCACGGAAGAATAGTGGTGTATAATCTTTATTATTTTTATCTTTTCTCATAAAAGAGACCTTCTCCTCCTCTTTTAAGTTACTCTGAATCTTCCTCTCCTCTACCCTCTTGTCAAATCATTTTCAAATGGCGTTTCAAATAGGTTATTCCCAGTTGTCGCCACTGTCAACGCCACCACTGGTGACAAATGGGATTTCTTTCCATATAATGTCCCATTTGCCACCAGTGGTGGCGTCACCAGTGGTGATACAGATATTTTATCAGTGACACAAATAATGCATAATAACATGTAACATTAATTAATCTCGGCCTAATTATTTTTTACCTGAATCCATGTGTTTTCCAATTGATTGCTCGATAGTCAATATATGTACCTAAGCATTAGCCAATTTGTCATTAACCTTCAGATCGCCGTCCTCTACAAATTCACAAACTTTACAGCTCTCTTTACAGTTCATTAGCTTCATATTATCATGGTGAGAAACGATCCCCTCAATATAGACTCAGCAATTCTGTAGAAAATATGCAAAACATGCAGTTTCGTCACGAGCTCCCCGTTAACAAGTAAACAGTACTTAGTACTTAACGATAAGGTTTATTTGTCTTCTGTGTTTATTGTTTTCCATGTGCAAAGGAAAATATTGAACAGTTCATATTGTTATAAATGTACTTGTGTACATACTGTCTCCCACAATAAATACCATAATTTCAAATTATGTGCAGCTCCTTATAGCCTTCTTCATTACCAACAGAACTGAATATAGACACCTCTGCTTTTGCCTAAACCTCATTAACGCCCTGTCAGAGTTTAATTCTGGATAAGCCTCTTATTGCTTGTCTTTCATCTGAACCCCCGGCTACTCATCCGTGTTACCCTGCGAGGTTATCAGTCCTATTGGCTTCATAGCTCATTCCACCTTTTTGGGTTTGTCCCGTCATTTTAAAGACACGGATATTCAATATTGACACAAAGTCAAGGTATTTCAAAATAAAAGCATCTCTACAGTGGCTGTAAAAGGCCTTTGACATTACAGAATGGCCTGATATTACATGCTATTCTGCCCTGCCATTTACAGGCAAGTTCGGATTGTCAAGGACTCGATCAGTAAGTCACATGAAGCTAATTGCTGCTTAAACTCACCTTCGATCGAACGATGGATTAATGTAACAAATATTAATATTTGTCAGCTTAATGTTTTATTCAAAATACCAGCAACTCTAGACAAGTGGCATCTCGAAACTCGACTAAATAAGCTTTATCCAATCCCATACATTTAACAATCCATTCTATTCTTAAATATCACTTGTCTAGAGGTGCTGAGCTTAATTGCACATGAGCCTAGTGCTGAACCAGATGTACATCTATTTTATAACACCCTTCAATATGTGGAATAACGAGTTTATTTGCACACCTTTTCCATATATAAACTAACTGTACCAAATCTTCATCTCCATTCGTATTATTTTTAGATAAAAGAATAGAAAATTTACTTTCACGTTTTAATTTATACTCATAAATAGATAGTGCACTATTATGTAAATAAACAATCTAAAAACATAATGATATGGAGATTGTTTAATTTCCGTCCACTTGATGCGAAGCTTCAATCTGGAATGGCATCATTTCGTGGGACAGAGAGACAGTAAACAGATCGGATTGTATTCAAATCACTCCGACAACGTCCGGTGGACGTGTGTTATGTGTGAGAATATTTTTCTACAAAGGTTTTAATGCAGGTGGGATTATGTAATGAATTATTATTTATTTTAAAAATGTATTCACAGGGTTTAAGATTCAGCCCCCTTACCATGACGTTTAAAGTAAGATTGTTTTATTTCTGTTCATTCAAGAGTGTGCAAGTGACAGCGTTAGACACGTTGTCTAGCGCCATCTCTTTCCCACTGAAAGTAATTTTAAAGTAATACTGCTAATAAGGGCTGGTGGTACGCCCCCTGATCTTACAATTGGAAAACCTCAAAGACTAATTCCTGACAAATACAGAAGTAATTTGACAAGTTTTACATTGTATGTTAAATGCACAGCAAAAAGTTGTTAGCCGCATTTATTCATAAACTATGTGAACAATTCTACAACTATTTAGATACACAAAAACATACAATAGGTTCCAATAGTAAAAATTACAACAAAAACATGGTCGACCATCTTTTTGTCTGAAACAAGGTTGTGAAAACAAAATCGCTACAATTTGTATTCAGGAAATCTTGTACTGCGACCTTATTGTTATATTATAGGTATAGTTTATCCTTCTGTATCTAAAAAAAATGTTCTAAACTTTTTTTTTTTTGGTGAGTGGGAAATCATCCAATGACTGCTCCCGTCCTGGGTGCGACGGGAGGGCGTGTCAGACTCTTACTGACTAAAACCCACTCATGTTCCTTCGATTGCCCTTTATGATCCAGGGTCACGGTAACTATTTTTTTTTTTTTTTTTTGTGGCAGGAGTGGGAAATCCTCATGGACGCCCAGACAGCCTCACCGGGAGACGGTCTGGGCAGTGCCGGACTCTTACCGGCTAAAACCACACTCCTGCCATGCGAAGGCCCCCTAAATATACTTTTCTTACTCCTCCGTTGTTCTTTTCTGATTAATTTCGTTGCGGGATCCAAGACAGTTGAATCGTTTCTCCGGGACTCGTCAAGCTTCATTGCTCGGCGCTTTTCTGGCGGACTCCACTGTTGATTCTGGCTTTCAGGAGTTGCAGTGGTTGGGAATAGTGTGGTGGGATTGTCCCAATAAAAAAAAAAAAAAAAAAAAAAAAAAATGCGAAGGCCCCCTGCCATACAGGTAACGCAGGGACGTTGTTATGGGCTTGTTATTAAGTGCTTACTTTTTTACTTTTCATTTTTAAATAAATATTAATAAATAGATATAATATGTTGTGCAAATTTCATAATAATGTAATCGTTGGTTCAACTATATGTTGTAGATAAGTTCGTCGACGCTATATACTAAAATTTTATTCTTTCGTTTAGAATTTGTCATAATAATTATACTCTAGAGATTCTTCTTATTTTTCTAAAACGTATGTATATACCCTCTGACTCAAATTATTTTCATAAATATATGGATTTTACTTATAATTTAATATCTTTCATTTTACGATAATTTAATAATACAATATTTACTAATACAATAAAATTTAATATAATTAATACATTTTAATATCAGAGAATCTTAACTAGAACCGTTTAGTTTTTGCACATATTGGTGCCGATTCTCTTGTGCACAAACTATCGTAAATTTAAGTTAGGTGCATCTTTCTCTTTCCATTTCTTAAAGAAAAGGACAGAAGATACATTTTAGTTTAATCCTGTCAAATTAGACAGCGCCTGATGAAAATTGACGTATATTTAGACGCCATGTTTTTAAATTGCGTCTAAATTATCTATGGAGTGTCTAAATTTGACAGGACTTAACTAATATTTGATCTTCTGTCCTTTTCTTAATTAAAAGGAAAGAGAAAGATGCACTTAACTTAAATTTACGATAGTTTGTGCACAAGAGAATCGGCACCATTATTAGTTTTAAATTATCCTAACAAGTTTTTGTACAGGCCGGCTTTTTAATTTGCGACTGTCGGGATACCGCTGGGGACGACTATGGATAGTTTGGCTGTGGTTGGTCTGCAATGTGTTAGTATTTTTCGGCTGTGACGCCGTCCACTCCGGGCGGACATATCGGTTTCGCTTTCCACCGTCGATTTCGGCACTGTGTGCGTAAGCGGTGGGTCATGTTGGTCATCATGCGACCACTCGCTTACGCGACGGGCCGCTTTTTGGCTTGGACGGTGGTCGGCTTGGACGCAAATTTTTGTCGTTCCGGAGGAACGGTCTCCGCTAGTTGCGACTGCAAAATTTCCAGTGCCGCCCTCAGCAGTACGCTACCGCAAGTCGAGCCAGCGTGTCCCATCGGGCCCGGACAGGGCACTCGGGGCTAAAAGCATTGTGGTCGGACTTCTCCATCTTCGCCTTGACGCAGTTGTGGCATTTTGGTGGTTCCGCCTTAAGCCACTGGGCACACTCTGCACGCAGGTGCGGTCCTCCGCAGTGGGCACATAAGTCGGCTGGTTCTGCACAGAGCCGCCGGCTATGGCCATATCCCAAACACCGCGTGCACTGCACCAGTGGCGACTGGTCATCGACGAGGATGGACTGCAGGTCTATGCGCAGTTTGCCCTTGTCGAGTGCCCTGCCCCAGATTTTCGGCGACACGCTGACTATGATGTTGTGCGTGTGGGGATTTCTGCTGCTCTTTTTAAATTGTATACGTAAGCGGTCCTCACTGCTGTCGAGGCCGCCAAAGAGGTCCTTGTTCTGAGTCCGTAGCGCCTCCAGCACTTCCTCATCAGAGTAGATGCGGAGGACACCACGGAGTACGAGCAGAGGGTCCTTGTTTTTCGCGTCCTCGACAACGAGGTTGGCCCCGGACTTCTCGATTTTTTCCCGCACTTTATCGCGTTCTTCGGCCGACCTGCACCCCATAACAATCTTGCGGTCCTTGGCCTTGCGCACCATCTCTACAGCTACTTCCCCCTCCCTTGCATTAACCGCCTTTCTTATTTTAGAGAGGACCTCTTCTCCCGTATCTGCATCGTCCTTTGACGTGACCACGATGGTGTGCAGCGCGGTCCTTCCTGGGGTCTGCCTTTTCGGTGGACCCGCCGCCACACTCGCATACGTGGGCGTCCTCTCGAGCAACTTTTCCTGTTGCTCCATTGCGCGCTGCAACCTTTCTATTTTCTCGCTGCTCTCCTTCACCAGCGCGCTGTGCTCCGCTAGTGAAGTGAGCAGCGAGTCTATTTGTGGGACAGTTTGTGGGGGCGGCGTTGGTAGTTTCGCCTTCTCTTGGGCCCTTTTTAGTGGGGTGGCCGCCGATGCCGCCGATACCGCCTCCTTGACCAGCTGGAACAGTCGGTCCACCGACCGGGTTACTCCGGCCTTTAGATTTGCCTTCATGTTGCGCGAGTCATTCAGATATGACTTCGCGCGCAGAAGGCAAAGTCGCGCCTCCTTCACCATGTCCATGGGTTCCTCCGGCTGTTCCTGACTCGTTCCCAGCGACGCTTCCGTCGTCTCGACCGTTTCGCGGCGCGGCGCATTTGGTCTCCGGCTGGGCCGCAGCTTTCATAGACATCCTTCGGGGCGACGCCTTGTTCGGGACTACTTTCTTCGCCTTTGGAGGCACGGTGCGGGCGGCCACACTCGGGGGCGTGTCAAACTTATCCTCTTCCTCCTCCCGCTCGTCAATGCTTCGCCTCACGTCTGCGGCCTGAGCTGAAGCCTTGGGAGAGGGAGTGTCATCGTCAAAAGTCAATTTTTGTTGCTTCTTGTAGCTCAATTTTTTGCGGATGGTGGGTTCCAGAACTGCATAATATACATCCATAATAAATAATCAATAAAACTTGGCAATAATGTAAAGTTAAAATCCTTAGACTGCTCCCTGTAAAGAGGAGTGCAGTGTATCGATAATAATTATAAGCCAATAATAATTTTTCTCAAAAGAGATGTCAATATTAAAAGAGGGCAATATCTTGCTCAGCTATTTAAGACTGTAGAGGGGTCTTAAATATTAAAGCCAGACTTTTAAACAAGTTAAAATTTTATACCAAGAATTTTGGGTTTCGCCGGACTACCACACAGATGAAACGGCCACTATCTCAAGTTTTTGAAGTTCAACAGCTCGGAACGGCGCGTGCAAGGTGTCAAAAGACGCGGCTCGGCGCGGGCTGTAGGACTGCGCAGAAAACCGAAAAGCGCTACGAAGAAAATTTTTGGAAAACGGTCAAAAACCCGTTTTTTAGGTCGAAATGTTAGAGAAAATTGAAAATTTTTGCAAGTTTCCCTACAGTCGGCGGTGCAAAATGCGGTGCGGAGTGCGGGCACGGAAGGTAAGTATTTTTGCAAAAATTTTGAGCTAAATCCAACGAGCGGTTTTTGAGTTAGAAAATTTTGAATAACGAATTTTGAAAAAAGTGGTTTTTCGTGAAAAGCGGAAAATCCAACGAGTGCCGGTCTGTCGTAATATGTCAGAACGCTATCAATAGCCAAGTCTAGCTTGTACCAGCAGAAAACTGCGTCAAAAACGGTCAAAAAATGTTCGAGATATTACCCACGGTAACTATTATAAACATTCCGCAACCCCAAATGTTCTAAACTTGTCGTTTCCTAAATTGCAATTTATCTTTTTTATTTTATATGGTCTAGGAAGGAATAGTTCAGGTTCTAAATAAGACTAATTTACTAGACATCTGTTGGGCTTATCCGCTTATGCCACTCAACCTCAAAAATCTTGTACTACTACAATCGCTTGGGAGTTAAAGTGGAATAAATGTACGGGCCGTAGAGTTTTAAGAGCAATAGCTTTGGGGTTTAGTGGCATAAGCTATTTATTGAAAGTTGTTTACTAAAATACAGATTTTTCCTAATATTCTCATGATAGGATTTTAACAAAGAGTATGTAAGTAGGAACAATACAATAAGACGAGTTTATTTTGTTATCCATGTTCTACTATTTCGCAAAGGCTTTCCCTAAATTCTTCCGCAAATTCATTTCCCGTACTATCCCTAACTTGTCCTCATCGTAGGGGGGTTTTCTCATTACTGGGTCTAGTACATTTTTGGGTCTGTTCCGACCCAATCATAATTTATGATGAACTAGCTTTTGCCTGCGACTTCGTCCGCGTGGATTAATAGCTCCCGTTCCCGGGGGATTTCCGGGATAAAAACTATCCTATGTAGCAAATTTCATTCAAATCGGTTCAGTGGTTTACGCGTAAAAGAGACGGACAGACAGACAGAGTTATTTTCGCATTTATAATAGTTATTAGTATGGATAAACGTACAAATATAAACGTCTACTTAAAAATAAATTGGCAAAAAAATAAGCTTTTTCATTACCATCACTGCGAAGATTACACATATCGCCTTTCACTCAAGCTTGAAAAAACTTAGTTAAACATTAAACATTAATAAACCGTTAATGTTAAAATACCAATAAAATAATCATAACTTATTTGAGTACCAATCACAGTTTTATCAAGTTAATGGATTAAAGTGACGAGAATGACTGAAAACTAACTTTTACAAATAAAACATCGTTTTTACAAAAGTAAAAAGGCAATAAAACAAAATTGCTATCGCTCCGCAATGCAAGATTGCATGTATTTTATAAAAGAGAAAGTGTCGATGAAATATTTTGATTGCACAGCCTACTTGCAATCCAGATTTTAGCTCAAATTCTATCTATGATACAAACTTGCGTTGCGTGATAACCCACAATAATAGAGATCTCTATACGTAACGATTTCATAAAATTATGCCAGTATAATACAATTCGAAGTCTCCACGATCGTATATATTTTTAGAGATTTATTTATACGTTAAAAATATAAATGTAAATCGAAATCGTGTAGTAATTTTATTATGGGGGATCAAAATCCGCCATATTTTTTTTTGTGACGACAGCTAGCTGCTTTCTGATCTCTCTCTTTCGTCTGATCACTGAATAATAATGATACTTATTATAAATAAGCACACTATTAGGCATGCGACTTTTCTAGACAGTAAGAAAAAACGAAGAAGATAAACATTTTTTTACAAATACAATTTTTTTATAAGTACCCTTAGTACACTAAAAGACATACTAAATAATCCTAAATATAGTAAGGTTATCTTTAAAAATAATTATTCTCGCCATTCTCCGGAATTCTATAAACCGAGTTATGCAGCCTTATTAGCTCAATTAGCCGCTAATTAGAAAAAAAAATCTTATATTCGGATTGTTAGAATACCTATGCTGCTTTCAAGTGAATTTATTACTCTGCAATGACGTATAGTTTTCAGCTATTAAATCTATGCTGACCTCAATATCAGGATATAACCCCGTAAAAGGGCGACTTGTTTCCAAGTTTAGCAATCCTGTTAAGATGTTTGGCAGGAGGTCAGTCCTCCTGACGTTGTTAGGAAGATCATCACTTAGATATCACCTCATTGACCTAAATCTCAAGAGTACTAGTCATTATACTCATCATATTGCTAGATATGCTGAGCGCAGGCCTCCCCTAAGCAACACCAGTCGTTCGCCGCCCGGCACCTTCTTTTTATTTATTTACTCGCTTCTGCCCGCGGCTACGCTCGCGTTAGAGAGAGACAAAAAGTTGCCTATGTTACTCTCCATCCCTTCAACTATTTACACTTAAAAAATCCCGTCAATTCGTCGCTCCGTTTTGCCATGAAAGAAAGACAAACATACAGACAGACAGTCAGACAGACACACTTTCCCATTAATAATATTAGTATGGATTCTTAGGAGAATCAACAGGCGATTAGATTATGTCCTTTTCTACAAAATTAATCATCGAAAAACTCGCATTTTATAAGTCATCATAACTTTTTGTTCGTTTTATAATGGCGATAACTATATACACCAAGTGCAATAGTATCACACATACACTCAGGGGCTCAGTCTGCTATCGCAATAGTGGTTTTCCATACAAAACGTCAAAGTTGTCAAATATCCGGCCAATGACTAGTCATTGAGACACGATTGCAACAGCAGACTTGAGCCCCGGCCCTGGTATGAAAAGCCTTAATCTGAAGTAAGAATTACACACAAAACGCGTGACTCCAATTTAAAGATTGAATTTAGGTTACGTTTAGTATATTTCTCTATTACTCCAAATCTCTGTTACGTTCGCAGCTGTATGATACAATGTACAACTCACAGAATGCCAATGAATTTGTGTGTTGTAACCTATGTTCTCACTTAGTATGCAATACACGTGGTCTGTTCAAGCGCCTTACCTTGTATGGCACAAAAGACATCTTATTTTTCCAGTCTAGACCCGAGAGGTAAACGAACATAGAGCAATATTTTTTAATAGTATGAGAATCAAAGATTTGATTACCATTTTAATAAGTTAGAAGACGTGGAGAATTACTTACATAATGTAATTAGACGGATAACAAATAATCATTACTTGGCGTGTACTCTGTCTTAGCTATTCTCCGTTAGTTTTATCGTAGTTTAGCAGTTGTGAGACAGACAGAAGAAATGAAGAAAAATCTGTTCATTCTTACAGTACAAAATAAATTAAATAAGGTTATTTTGTACGGTGAGAATGAAAGATTTTTTAACTCGGTCCGTACTAAATTATTTTTAGATTTTGTTATGGTGTCTGATGATGGTAAAGTAAAAACATTACCATCATCATAATAAGGATATGGTAATGAGGAAACCTGAAATTCATAATCAATGGAAGTATGAAAACGCCATCCACTTGAGCGTGGTCATCATACCTTTGCCTTATAAATAACTAGGTATGTCTTACAAATAAATAGTTGACTCTGTTTCTTTTTTATAATACAAACATGAAGCGGTCGTTGTCGTGTATTGACAATATCAAGCTGGTTTTATTAATTTTAAATGAATTTTAGTACTAAACAACCTCCAAAAATTTCAAGTCATCACTAAAATTAACAACGTAATCAAAACCCAATTAAAATTTACGAGGCGCCAGTGATTTCATAAATACCGACAAATAATTAATAACCTCCACATAATTGGACGACAACGATTGCTGAATCAGTAAGTACTTAAGTAGGTGTAGGTACTCTAACTAATTCACGCTAACCTTATCAGATAAGACTGATAAGAATTGTAAACTCACGACAGTATTCCCGCAATGTTTACATACCAACTTTGTCTTAAATATATTTGCAATCTAATCTTTACGATGACGAAATTGTAGTCACGTATGTTTTTAAACCTAGTTCGTGAAGGAGGCCGTTGTTTTTATGGGTTAATTTAATAAGAAGAGGAAGGTAAGGATGGCACAGTCTAGACTGGCTGATGGTAATGAGTTGCGAGTATCGGATTCGTTTAACACAGAACAAATTAAACATTTTTTTGCTTATATTTTTCAAGCCCCTTAAGAAATTGCGCGAATTCCTAGAAAATATAAAACCGGCTGTCGAACGGTTTTTGAGGTATTATAATAGTCTGATTGTTGTTTTTAATCGCACCTATGAGATTTTATCAAGTGAGGGAGAGATTACAATGATGGTATAATAACATTTACTGTGCTTTCATTTTTTAACAGTACGTCGGCGCCGCTCAAACACTTTCTGTGGCAAAGGCTTTATGACGTCAAAACTTTCAGCCACACCATTCTCAATCCCAAGCAATGTAAACTCTGTAAGTTAGGATCTATACCTATTGTATGTATGTATGTAGATATATAAGTAAGTGACCACCAGATTGTCTAGGCAGTGTAGCTCGTGCGATAGTTTTGTTTTGTTTGCTCAGAAAGTGGGGCAATTTCGAGTTAGACAAGGCAGTTTTTCTTTACTGGCAAACTAACGCAATACTAAACAAATTTATATACATATACTTACTAACTTATTTAACTTTTGTATTTGCGAATTTGAGAAAGGAGTTTCTATATACCTCTCGATGACCATGCGACTGACAGCGACAGCCGGTGGTTTTAATAATAATATTGTTTCGAATCACGTGTGTTCGAAGGATAATCGATTTCAAAATAGAATGAGGTTTTATGCCCATCTATGTATTTTTTAGCGATTGGCAACATTTACCAGCTGTTTCTCAATATTGAAACAGTAAATGTCAAGCATACTCAGATGATGCCTGTGCTAAATTTATTGTAAATTGCATTGTAAACAAGATTTCCTAATAGATATCTTGGGATGATACATTCTAATGGAATTAGTTTCGTCGAAGGACGTAGATCTAAGTAGGTGTAGGCAATTAGCAATGATAAAGGTGATAAAGGTGATACCATTGGGTATAGGAATCCGTTTCTTCCTAATAAACATTGAACCTAATTAATGCTTTAGTGATAAAGATGAAAAGCAGCATTACATAAAGGTTATAGATTGTAGAATGAAAATTTTGGAAAGGTTTTTAATTCTGGATGGTATCTTTAAGATGGTATCTTCAACGGTTTGCACACTTTGAAGTAGCACAGCCTTGATACAATTGAATAATTTCCGCTAATTTGGACAAACCGCTTAATTTCATTCACATAATATTAAAAACTTGAACATTAGAATAGATAAGCAGCTTTTAAAATTTTATTAATCTAAAAATCACACAAAAAAAAACGCCATTCTCAAGATATTTCCGTCCCCCATTTACATTTTACGCAGTAAATTCAATAAATATTTTGAAATTAGAATACGACAGTGTTGCCACGCTCATCTCGTACGCACCGCGGCGCAGGTGGGAGCGGCCGGCTGGGTAGCATTCCACGACTGACCCACATAGCTCGCCTCTAGTGCTCCCGCTGCGAACTGGCCACTGCACCACCATAACGTTGATCACAAGTTGAAATGAAGGATGAAGGCATTGTATCAATGATAGTATAATAGTTACCGTGGCACCGGAACATAAAGGGCAACCGAAGGAACATGAGTGGGTTTTAGTCACTAAAAGTCTAACACGATGTACGGGAGAAGACATTTAATGATTTCCCACTCATAAAAAAAAACCATAACGTTTATCACCTGTTGAAATGAAGGACAAAGGCATTGTTTCGAAGAATGTGGTTTATTGAGAAATGTGTACCTAGATCGTTTTAAGTTGTTAATTAGCGAAATAACTGTCTCTTGTTGCCAATTTGAGTGCGTTTAATTATTTGTTAAATACTCAAAGATACTTATTGTGTACAATATTGTAAAAACATTTTTGTGGTAAGCAGAAACTTACATTATTTAGTAATGTAACTACATTACTAAAAAAAATATTTTTTTAAGTAAGTACCAAAGATCCTTTAGAAACAGTAATTAACGAAAATAACTGTCACAGCTTGCAAGAATTTAACGTACCTACTTTAAGTTATTTTTTTTTTGCATGACAAATATACGTTTATTTCTTTAAATATTTTAATACAAAAATAAACCACGAGGTTAGTACTTACATTATTGCATTAATAAAACACAGTTCTTGCACAATCTCGTGCCCATAACGGCCATGAAAAAATCACATACGTATAAATCAAACAGGCCACTTTATCAAATCAATGCAAATGTTTTTACGCTCTGCGTTGTTGCGAAATATTATGTGCAAAACAAAATTAAACTAAGATTTTAGGTAACAGGCACTGATTACATACATATTTGATTAAAGACTGATAACCTAAATCCAAAGCCGCAGGATGATGTCAGTTTTGGTTTTATATATTTTATTGCGTTAGTTATTTTGTTAGAACACGTTTTCTGACGTAAGGATTTGTCGGGCAGTCGGGTCAAACAGTGAAACCAGTAGAACAAATTTGGCCTACTCACTGCGACACTATAGTTTGAAATTCATGTTTTTTTTTTGTTCTTATAATAATAAAAATACCAATCTCGTTTAGTGTTAATATTTATTATTATGTGTTTTAAGGCACCTTATACATATTATACTAAGCCTTAGTGAAGATTGGAATTCCACAATTCGAAATAAAAATCACATAACTACGTGTTTTATTCACACCTTATTATCTTTAATTAAATATGGTCGAATTATTTGTTGTATCGTTCATAACAATAATTATAACAACATTAGCTACTGTTTGTCTTCCGTAACCTTGCCTTTGAAACCGATTGTTCACGTTCGTAATGATAAACACACATACATATGTATCCACTGAACGAAATATACTTTTGTTGAATACAGTAGTTACTTTATTTACGTTCTCAGTACCTACTTATTAAGTTAAATTATGCTCGGAATTGTACATTACAAATTGAATAAACTGCGGTTGTTTGCGATTTGAATATAATAAGAATTCTTTAGCTGAGAAAAATATTAACCACAATTTTTCTCAGCTAAAGAATTTTTGGCATAACAAATCGATATTTTTTACACTTTAAATAAAAGACACAAAAAATGGTTGCCTGTAAAGTCGGTTTTACGGGCGAAGATTTTACGTGACAACGTCTTTTACCGATCATAGTTGAGTGGGAGAGAGACGCAAGGCATTCGGCGGGCCTCTCTCTCGTTCGGTGACTCATCGTAACGTTACCGAGCGTTACACTTTTTCATAAGTGACTCCCAGCCGCAACCTAATTTAAGACGTTGTCACGTCAAAAACACTAAATTTACGAGCAAATAATTCTGATATCGAGTTTTAGGGAACAAAAACAAAATCAATCACGTTTCAACGCCAATGCTAGCCGTCCCCACTACACAATAACTTGAAGTACCTGTATCAATGACGTCACCGTCCTTCGAATGCCGAAGGAGTTTTTTTCCCCCGTTCCCACTCCCAAAACAATTAGGCGAGCTTTTGTTTTTGTTAGCAACATTGTTGACGTGCTTCAATTTAGAATTTCGAACTTCGTGACGGAAAAAATGGACGGTTCTTGAGTGCAATCGTTCAAGTTCTACTAACATGCAAGGGCGTAATGGAGGGAGGCTCAAGATTTATAAAATAAATTACGTCATACTGCATTCTTTAGGCCGGTTTTAGTGCTCGACCGACCGTCGGTGCGTACATCGGTCGCGCTTCTCATTTGTATGAAAATTCACAAGTCGTCACAGTGCTCGACCGACGGTACGCACGCGTATAAATGTCAATTTTCATACAAATGAGAAACGCGACCGATGTACGCACCGACGGTCGGTCGAGCACTAAAACCGGCCTTAGGAGATTGATATCAATAATCTGTCAGGACAAAAAAAAACAAAGGTTTATTTTTATGGTCACTTTTAGCCTAATAAAATTCCCACACCTACACTTCGTCATCATTTATTGAAATGTCAAAACGTGACACGATACCGGAACGATATCGATACGTTATCTTTCTGTAAATGATTACATACTGGTGTTTGTAAACAGAAAATCGCAAAACATTGTTTGTTTTTTGTTTTGTTGTTTCGAACGCGTGGAATGTCATACAATGTTTAGCAAGGCCAGTGTGGGTTCTTTAGGATAGCCACGTGAGCTGTTTGTCCAAGGAGCTGTGGGAAAAATAATGTAGTCTTGACTGGTTTTACCATATTCAACCTCATTTTAGATACTTTTCCAATACCTAGTTATAGTTACTTATAATCACAAAGATAATTATTAATGAAAAAAATGGTAAACTGACTGACTGTTGAATATATCAACGCATAGCCGAAACCGCTGGTCCTAGAGACATGAAACTTGAAAGGTAAATTCGTTGTAAATAGTAAGTTATACTCCATTCAATAAAGGGTTTTGGAAATTCCAACCCTAAAGGGCGTGAAAGAAAGTTTCGAGATTATCGCGGGCTAAAGCCAGTCTTTTTTTTACATTTTGGCTCGTTTCAGTCTCCAACCAATCTCTCATGTAATTTCAAACCTATGAGTTTGCAATACGCACCAACCAAAAACTAAAAAAGGTTTTCTTCGGTCGAGCAAGCAGGCTGCGCATAACTGTAATACCGGCCAGATGCAATAGGACGTATCCCAATAAGGTAACGCGCTCTGTTCATAAAACAGACATACACAGAAGGCCCATCACTCAAGACACTTTACAACCCGTAAGCGGTAAAACTTATCTGTGCACCACGCTGGAATGCTCGCCCTCTTCCACTTCCTCGCGCGGCGCCCCGTGTTTGCCTCGTTCATTTAGTAGCGATAGCATTCCGCCAGCGTTACGTCACAGTGCGAGGTGCACAGTTAAATCGTACGGGTAGTGCAATAACTGGGTAGTTCAAAAACTGTTAAAAGATTCGAGTAGGTCTTCAAAGGCAAGTCGGTCAAAATCTTCAAAATAAAACTCAATAAAGAAGTTTGTACCTCATAATTTGGTGAATTTTCTAAACACTCGCTGTTAATCGGAGTCAATCTTCACTATACAAAAAAGCACTGATATTTAAAAAAAACCGTGTCTCTGGCGTATGATAATTCAATAAAATAATCTACCGTTCAAGGCCGCGGGCCGCGACTGGCTTACTGGCTTGGCGCTTAAAGCATTTAAAATGCCATTCTAAATAAAATTAAACTCACCACAATCGATCACAAACACGTATGAACACACAACACTTAAAACCTAATTAATTAATTCACTTTTCTTTTGTGTTCCGAGTGAACCTTCTCTCTGTTTCTTCCAATACGGCAGGCCGACGAAACTATGAGTTCGTTTTTTTATTATTAAAGGATATATAGTGGACGTAAAAATTTACTTTTTTGGTGCGGCCATCTTACGGTATTGGAAATTACGGTATTTTATTGACTTTCCGAGGACATTTAAGTATTTGGCGGTGCTCTGGTCAACCTTTCAAGAAAATAAATGGTTTGTCATTTTGTCATAGGAATAGTTTATGAATGCCAAGGGTATGCTTGCTTTGCTATCATAGACCCCAAAAATAAACATAAATCATTACAACCTCCGAACTAATTCTAGTTCTTTTTTCTATGGTCAGTTTAATTGCTTGCACGTTGATTGTTTTTTGTTAATCATTGTCAAGTTCTAATTTGGAACACTTGTCAAATTACTTCGTGCATTACAAAATTAAACATGGAACAACATAGATTGAGGTTACAATCAAGAGGTCTGTATTAATAATGCATTATACTCATCCATAAGTATTTAGTATCGTGTGCACTTCGCTTTAATCGTTTCAATTATTCATAGACAAGCTTTTTGCAAGTTATATTGCCTTTGAAGGACTGCTGGACAAGGGTATAAATACTTGTCGACTGGTTTATAAATTGGGTAGTTGCTTTATAGAATGTAGCCTTAAGGCGCGGTAAGTATTCGCGGCGGTGCATCGAATTAATAGAAATAAGGTCGAAAATATTTTGGCAAAACCGCAAAAATGTAAGTAATTTTGCAGTTTTTATTGAATATTTAAAAAAATACAGTTCTGTGTTTTAAAATTTTTAGATAAGTATGTCTTTAGTTTACAAAATTTTCTTTGTTATTTTTCTTTGGCTTGTGGTATGTATAGATACGGCTAACTTTGCGACGAAAATCCAGACTTTTACAAGGTGTTCGCTATGGACAGCGCCTTAAAGCGATGATAAAAATAATAGTCTTGTATAGTTTCTTTTGGGAGTTACGTTCCAAGTTTTAGAATTTGCTGTTATAGCGGAAACAGAAATACTCAGTCAGTGAAAATTTCGACTTCCTAACTATCACGGTCCATGGGGTCTAGTTCACAATATCGACAGTCACTACTTCGATGAGGTACAGACTGACAGACAAACAGCGAACTAATAGGGTCCCGTTCATCCCTTTCCTTACGGAATCCTAAAAAGCAGTTCGTTTAAAGAGATAGCCAGTGAAACGACTTCACAACCACCATTTAAGACTTGTGATGGACATTTTTGACATGATAATTTGGAATCGCTATACGAAAGTCATTACATTAGTAATAAATTACAAAGCTTATGTATTTCAATTATTGCTTTTCATTTTATTCGTAAACGTTAAGGTAGAATAACAGTTCGAAACGAAATGTCATTTACTCAAGCTTATGTCATTTCCACAATCTATTCTACAATGCACTTGTCTAGAGGTGCTGGTGTAAGTAGAATATTCTATACCTTGGACCCTGGATGAATCAGCAAAATACAACATCATTTTTGGTATTATTGCTATATTTTTTTTATATTTAAATAAATGGAAAACAAGCTGAGGGCCCACTTAATGTTAAGAGGTGATGGTGGCGGGCAAAAGCTAGTTTTTAACATATTCACAATTCGCCTAAAAAGCCTAGACTTTTTAGTTACATCGGGGTAATTATACCTGCAGCATTAATTTGCTATTTTAATAATAAGGTACTCCTATGTCGCAGTTCTAGGTACCATAACAATTTAGTTCCCAGGTAACTCATCTTACTTTCACCGTCCACGTTAAGTCAGTTACGACTGACGTATACGCGTAAGTTTACGTTAGCTTACGTCACAGTGGTGTGACCTTTAAGGGAAAGTGTAATTATTTAGCTTTCACAGTTCTATGTATGATATTAAGTCAATTATTGGGCTTAGACTGGGCTGCTGACAGTTGGTCGTGAATTCGTGATTCGTCTGGACTTTTTCTTGGATTTGAGATTTTTTGACATTTTTACCACATATTACCTGTTTACTTATAAACGCTTTATGCATTATGTTCTAGCTACAACATAGATCAAGTGACGTCCAAACATTGATGTATTTAATTATCAAAAGTCCCGACGAGAGGTCCTCGCGACTTAGAAACGGTTTTCGTGTTTTAGAGCAAACCAAGCTGCCAAACATAAGGTTTGACTATGTTTGACAGCTTGGCTTAGTGTAAAAACATGGCAAATATGCACTTTTGGGACTGTCACACGAAACCAAATTACACTTCTTTACGCCGCAATGCAACTTTTTTATTTTGTCAGTAGATCAACCACTGTGACTGTGTCCTGTGCAACTGTTTAATTCATGCTGTAGATCAACAGTGACACTGCTAAAAGTCGTGATGAAAACATTATACTTACGTTAATTGAATGAAGGTAAGGCTGAAGATAATACCCATGCGAGCTAACATGGCACTTGGCTTGAAAACAAACCTCTCCCCGCGACCCCGCGCGGCGCCCCTGCGCTCGTCTTACCAGTAGCGTTAGCATCACTATTACATTATACGGCACAAGTTTAACTAAAATGGCGGATGTGCAGAAACAGATTTTCAGGCGTGCACGTAATTTTTTTTACAACTTTGTTTCTAAGTAGTTTGTTTTGTCACATTTAAAACGTCGTAGTACCTACTTATGTTATGAGAAACAACTAAGCACAAAATAAATGTTATTATTAAAAATACTAAAATAAATTTCAGTAAGGATGGAGCCCGGGCTAGCACAATGTAAACCAAATAAAATTATATATTTTTTATTTTTTAAATGATGTTAGCATATATACCTGTCATCTGTCATAACTAGTGTTAGCCCAAAATCGAACGTCTCCTTTTTTGCACTTAGTACTTTAAATGACACTCATTCAACCCAGGCAGCAGGTGCCATGTTAGCTCGCACGGATAGTAGATATATTTCTTCTTGATATAAACTGACAATAGCACTTGTTTTAGATTCGCAATTTTGTATCTAAATCGTACATGAACATGATAGACGAAAACCAACGTAGGCAAACCGTGTTAAAAGATTATGCCACACATAGTATCAAGAATAAGTTATAAAAAAATATTAACACATTTAATATGAGGAAATTCACGTTTATTACTATGATTCTATTCAACAATAGACGTGTTGATATTATTATGGAGAAAGTACAAACGTTTCTCTTTAAAAATTACATATCTTAACTGTGACTCCGTTTATTTTTTGGCAATTAAACGTCAAAACAGCTAGGTACTTTCTTTACGTTAAGGTGTAAGTAAGCAATATGTTTATTGTCACTAAAAATTAAAGCATCGTTTAGATATTTTAGTTACGACCGAAAAATAATATGCATATGGGTGAACTGTACTTTTTAGGGTTCCGTAGCCAAATGGCAAAAACGGAACCCTTATAGATTCGTCATGTCTGTCTGTCTGTCTGTCCGTCCGTATGTCACAGCCATTTTTTTCCGAAACTATAAGAGCTATACTGGTGAAACTTGCTGAGTGGATGTATTCTGTGAACCGCATTAAAATTCTGATACAAAAAAAGAAAATAAATAAAAAAATTTGGGGGTCCCCATACATAGAAATAAAACTCAAATTTTTTTTTTCATCATACCCATATGTGTGGGGTATCTATGGATAGGTCTTCAAAAATGATATTGAGGTTTCTAATATCATTTTTCTCTAAACTGAATAGTTTGCGCGAGAGACACTTTCAAAGTGGTAAAATGTTGGTCCGCCCCCCTGTAACTTCCAAAATAAGAGTATGATAAATAAAAAAATATATATGATGTACACATTACCATGTAAACTTCCACCGAAAATTGGTTTGAACGAGATCTAGTAAATAGTTTTTTTTAATACGTCATAAACCGTATATCGGAACGGAACCATTCATGAGCGAGTCCGACTCGCACTTGGCCGGTTTTTTAGTCTGTGATCAGATTAGCTGGGGACAATTTTAGACATAAGTACATGGTAAAATGTCGCTTACAGCGCGCTTAGAACTTATTTAGGTACACCTTATAGTCGTTTAATGGTTAGCTTGGTAGGACCAAAGTTGAAGCTGAACGAATGAGAAAGAGTAAGTATAAATTAGATAGATAAACAATTTATTTGGTGCATTAAGACATCATCACTACACCCAAAATTACAATAAAAAGTAAAAGCTAAAAATAACAAATTATTGTAGGTTCAGTCAAGACTCCCCTTGACTAACCATTCGTACTTTTTCTAGCTGTAGCTCTTGTTGGCTCTAAGGGGACTTAAGGGGAACAACTACCCTATAGGTACTTTGGTGTCCCATGACAGGAACCAAGAAAATAAAGTTTTATTACACAAAGAACGCCAGGTGGTATTTTAATTTCTTCAGAGCCAGTAAAATACCACCAGGTAACAACATAAGTAATGAAAGTTTCATCTGTCAACAATAAAACGTGTTTGCAAGAAACTTGTAAACGTACAAAGTAAATAAAAACTTTCTTTTTTATACCTATACTGTATATACCTACCTACCTACAGTATATACACAAGTACTTTGTTGTGTAGCTTCCGGAAAGTGAAAATTATAAGCGTGAAAAAGGCATTTTTCTCTGCCACTGCTGGTGTGGTTTCCGGCAGTCGCTTAGCCTGTTCTCTTCCCGTGTTGGTTTAAAGAATGCGAGGCACAACTATGGCCATAATCGCAAAAAGAAACAGGCCAGTGTGTTGCTTGAAACCGCCTATTTTTTCAAAATTTCTTAAAAAAACCTTCAATGATTTCATAAATATATTATGTAAGTAGGTATTTGTTATGGAAATCTTATCGTTATTTATTAACACTATCATGAAATACATAGTAGGTATTCACTCATTAGAAATTTGATTAAAATAAACTATTATATTAAATTATTAAGTAAGAGTGTGCCTACTTAATTAATTATCGCTTAACTAATGTAATCAATTATTTCATATACTACTTATACTTATTTACCTACTTACTTAATTCATACTCTTTTAATCCTTCGAACACACGTGATTCAAGAATAGAAAGACAATAGCAGCCCGACAACCCGGCTGTCGGTTGGTCGAAAGGATGTTATTTTATTTTATAAGCTCCGTTATTTTACGGTAAACACGAAAAGAAACAAAGTATACAAATTACTATTTATTAATGGTCCTTATTTAACAGTTATTTTTCTCATGCAGGCAGGAGCGTGGTTGTCGAACTTCTAATCACTATTTTACTCATACAGAAGTCGAATTTCCAAAAACCCTTTCTTAGTGGTAACTTACTCTTCGAAAAGAACACACCCTCGAAGTTTCATGTCTCGTTGCGGAATGTTTATAATAATTACCGTGACCCTGGAACATAAAGGGCAATCGAAGGAACATGAGTGGGTTTTAGTCAGTAAGAGTCTGACACGCCCTCCCGCCGCACCCAGGACGGGAGCAGTCATTGGATGATTTCCCACTCACCAAAAAAAAAAAAGATTCATGTCTCTAGAACCAGCGGTTCGGGCTGTGCGTTGATTTTAAAAAAATCAGCAAGACAGTCTGTATACCATTTTCTAACATAATTATATAGCTAGCTTAATTAAGTACATTAATACGACTATTCATTACGAAACTAAATACGGTATTTACCGGTTTCATGCTTCATTAGATAAATCAAAATTCTTGCTGTGCATTTTTTCAATTAATTATGCAATGCTAAACGTCTGAATATACACTTCGGTAGGTTTTAAATTAAAAGTGCAGTAATTACTTGATGTTTCTAATTATTTTGGACGTAAATGTTAATTTATAGTTAGGTTTCATATTGCTAGAACGTTCAGTAGCATATAAGTATGAACAATCTTTACAAATAAATAAAGTTGAAGTGTTTTCGTTTATCATTATCTTTGTAACCTGTCGATGCCTTTTCCCAATTATTTTAGAACCGACTTCTAGTCTAATAAGCACCTCTAAATGCATTTTATTTATCTGTCCATGGTGCCGATTCTCCTTGTGCACAAACTAACGTAAATTTAAGTTAAGTGCATCTTTCTCTTTCCGTTTAATTAAGAAAAGGACAGAAGCATGGGCGTAGCCACACTGAGGCAAGCTGGGGCACTTGCCCCACCCTGGCTCTGACCTATTAGGTGCCTAACTAAAAAAAATCTTATACTAAGAACAATCATAATATCCGTAAGAAAGTTACACAATAAAATTAATAGTCGACAAGAAAAAAAGTGCGATCAAAACAAAATTCGCGCACGATTGACCGAACGCGCGCATAGCAGCAGCCTTTTGAAACAGAGCCGTATTACTGTAGATAAATACACACATCAACATGGTCTAGGGATATTTCAATTAAACCTAAATAACTATAATTCTATTAACTTTTTGTTAAGACACCTATACATTAAAAAAAAACCTTGTTTAATAGCCTATCTAATCTGATAATAAACTTTTAGATAAAGTATAAAATTTAAAAGAAACTTAGAAGAAGAGGAAAAACTCAGACAAAATTTAAATCATGACTTTATTTTTGAAACATCAAAACCTAAACGACACAGCTATTTTGTTTATAAAAATTGATGAAAACTTAAAATTATTATTCCGTGGATCCACCTAAGACTCTCCTGACACATCTGCAGCGGTTCTGCATACTCAAAACAAGGGTGTCAATTTGCTGTCTGTAGGGCAAGATGACAGGCTCTAGCACCTCATCTCGGTATTTCTAGCAGTTATTTCAATTCAAACCATAATCGTGCCACCTTGATATGCATGAACTTGTTGTGGATGCTGCAGTCGTTTCCAACGTTCAGGTTCACCCCAAACGCGTACTCTTCGCGAATCAGTATGAAATCCAAACCTGGATTCAAAGTGAAAAGCACAATATTTTATTGGGACAACCCCACCACACTATTCCCAACCACTGCAACTCCTGAAAGCCAGAATCAACAGTGGAGTCTGCCAGAAAAGCGCCGAAGCAATGAAGCTCGACGAGTCCCGGAGAAACGATTCAACTGTCTTGGATCCCGCAACGAAATTAATCAGAAAGAACTGCGGATAAGGTAAGAAAAATAAATATTTCCACTTCCCTCCGTAACAAGCAGGGGACAGAACAGAACTAGGCCAGGAGGCACAAAGGAGCAATCACAACTGGGAGAAGCCCAAATTGCCTAGCACCACGGAATACAGTTTGTAATAAAATTACTGGGTCCTAAAAATGTGAGCTGTTACAATTGATTCCAATAATGGGTACGGCAAAAGCGCTTGAACGCACGGAAATTGGTTCTAGTTTCCACAAGGTCCGCATAGTAAACGACACCAGATGTAACCTGTATACTATCCAACATTATATTGCGCTCATTCTGCCAAAGAACACACTCCCATAAGATTGTTCGTATTCACAACCCAATGCAGAACATTGACACAAAGGCGAAGCAACTAGTTTAAAGGAATATAATTTACTCTTAAAATTGCCATGACCTGTGAGAAATTGGGCAACAACAACCTCCAGCCAAGTCCTAGCCAGCCGCACACGAACGGATGGAAAGAACAGATGGAGGTGTCGGCCCTTAGTGGAATTATCCCATTCGGATAAAAGTTCCTCCCAGACTTCAGTCTGCGGTTTAAGTAATCTAGAAATTCTATTAAGGTCACGCTGTGTTACAAAGTTAGTGTCCATGGCCTCCCGCACGGAGTAGTACATTGCAGCACGTCGCTGAACCTCAAGATCTACTGGAAGCACACCTGCAAGTACCGGTAGGGCCTCAGTACTAACCGTCCTATACGAGTACGCTTTGCATAAGAATATCAAAGCCAAGCGTTGACTTTGAAGCAATTTCCGACGTGCCGCCCCTATAGTAGCTCTATCGGCCCAAACAGGTGTACCGTAGCACAAACAACCTAAGTAGGTAGCCCTATAAATAGTTTTGAGGGTTAAGAATGAAAGACCCCAAGTAGATTTAGATATTCTCGTCAAGGCATAAAAGTTTCTTTTAGCTTTCTCGCCTACTGTTTTAATATGCTCAATAAATGAAAAGTTCTTTTCTAACACCAGACCAAGGTAGCATACTGATTGTTGTTTTTTAACCGGGACGTTATTAAATTTTATATTGGGCCACGATTTGATATTACCTTTTAAGCTAAGCTTTTAAGATAAGTTGATAGGTTTTTTGTGGTGCGAAGGTGAGACGATTGCCAGTACCCCACTGAGATATTAAACGTAGGCTAGCGTCAGCCAGCTCGAGTACTGGACTGAATGAGCAGCAGGCCGTCGTCCGTTAGTGAACAGCCACTTGGAAGCGGAATCGCGAGAAAATTGTCAAAACCTAGATTCCAAAGATAAGGACCGATATCTGAACCTTGAGGACATCCCATAGTTAGTCTTTACCTTTAGTCATAGAATTGTCCAAGCTTAAGTTTTGCAGAACCATTAAAAAGGTAAGAGTAAATTAGATTATATATATGTTTTTGTAGCAACCACGAATTTTCCACCATGCGTTATCAAAAGCCCCAGAAATATCCAGAAAGATCCCAATTACGTATTTATGCTCTGATAAATTAACGATTTTTCTGACAGAAAGTGCCCGACGCGGCAATAGTAAAACCGAATTGATTATTATGAAATTTAGGTCCGTTCGGTAACAAACGTGGAACGATAAGGCGTTCCAGGAGTTTTCCTAAAGATGGTAGAAGTGTAATGGGCTGGTATGACTCTGGTCGTCCAGGGGCTTGTCGCCACTCTTAGGAATTATTCGTACAAAACCACGGCGCCAGTTACGAGGAAAAACGCCTTCAGCAATACATCGGTTAAAAACAGTTAAGATCGCGTCGGCCGCTGTTTTACCACAGATTAATAAATAGTTACTACGTAACAGATACTTCACTCCAATACAAAAACCAAAATACCTACGCTATAATAGCCTACAAAATCATAATAATAATACCAGTTGTTTGCAGCAAGGAGAAATGTACCATAATTACGCACAAAGAGAGTTGAGATTCTTTTGCCCGCCGCGCGACTAACGTGTGTGCGTGTCGTCCAGCAAATCTGCTAGGGTTATACGTATGATGACAATGGTAATAAAACGAATGTTTTAGAAAAACAATTATTATTTTATTTGTTGATCAAATATTTTTTAGTTTGTTAAATTGACTGATGCATATTTTTCGTTCCTTGAATTCCCGACTAATATATTTTAGTGTCGAAAATATCCAAAACCGCGTGAATAATTTTAATAAATAATCAAAAGGGAAACAAGAGAATTGAGAAACAGGGGAATTGCACAATAATCAGGCAATAATTACGTGGTTTCGGCATTTTGATAGTCAGCGCTGTACCCGTGACGCGCGAGCACTCAGGCGGGCGCGCGACAGCCCGGTGTTCGTTGTATCGTCGACGATACGCGAAGTGGTAGGCATAAAACGCGTGGCCTTGAGCGAGTGACGGACGCCTGGTTTTACACGCTTCTTTAATCATTCTGTTAGATATTTTATCTTCTATCTTAGTGAAAAGTAGGTTGACTTCTGCCCCATCTTGAGCCCAAGGCTGGCTACGCCCATGGACAGAAGATCAAATATTAGTTAAGTCCTGTCAAATTTAGACACTCCATAGATAATTTAGACGCATTTTAAAAACATGGCGTCTAAATATACGTCAATTTTCATCAGGCGCTGTCTAATTTGACAGGATTAAACTAAAATGTATCTTCTGTCCTTTTCTTTAAGAAATGGAAAGAGAAAGATGCACTTAACTTAAATTTACGTTAGTTTTTGCACTAGAAAATCGGCACCAATGTCTACAAAATCGGTTGTTAGTGATCGATGACATAACATAACCTAAAATAAATGTGCTTAATCATCAGATTAAAAGATAGAACTTTGATTATGGCGTAACTAAGTGTTTAATTGGGTAACCTATTTACCCATTTTATTTAACGCTACAGGTCAAAGTAAACCAGACGACAAACAAACACGAAATATTGACAACAGACTCATACCAGTTCAACCAGATTAATTATTACAATTGGTCAGTATGATCGATCAACGTGATCGGAACTCGTTCTACGACTTACCTGATGACATTCATATCCTTGAGACCTCTATGATTTTGCAATAAAAAAGTTAAGCTTTTTGCTGACTTGCTGTCTGCAATGAATTGGATTAATAAGGCTCTGGTTGAAATGATTAAGAACGTTATATTGTTCTAAAACTAGAGGAATATTGGGCGCAGAGGAGGAGCAGAGGGCGAAAGAAAAAATAGAAGTAAGAGATAACCCCAAAGATTAATATAAGTACTTACCTATTATATTTTTTTGAATTGTTTGTTGTTTGTTAAGGCGGCAACAGAAATACATCAACAGTGAAAATTTCAACTGTCTGTCACAGTTTATTAGATACAGCCTCGTGACAGACAGACGGACAGACATACACCGGAGTACCGGTATTAGTAATAGGTTCCCATTTAACCCTAAAATAAAAATAATCAAGCGAATTTTTAACAAAATGACACTACAAATAACTTAATTTATGTATCTATTCAAACTATATTCGATAAAGATAACTATCAAAACGGAGTGCTGAAAGCTTTTAGGAATGTAATCGGGTAATCATCTAACTAACACTTACCACTTTATCAGATTATTTTGATTAGGTATTTATGCTTTCCAGTGTATTGTCTTACTCTCTCTTTCGATAAAGATAAAGGACAAAAGACTGTTCAATTATTTATACTCTCTTATCTTAATTTAAATTTCATCAAGGAATGTCTAATTGATAGATAGTATTTTGAATAGTTATACAAAGATTATTTAAAGTAGGCAGCTATGAGACCTGTAAGGGGGTGTCATTGTTATACAAGACGAAAACGCGTCAACGGGGACACCAGGAAAGGAAGTTTTATATATTTCAGTTGTCCCCATAATGGGCACAGAATCAATGGGGACACCAGGAAGTAAATTTTATTTGTTAGTTGTCCCCATAATGGGGAAAGAGTCAATAGGGTCACCAGGAAGAACATTTTCTTAAAGTTTCGACCATTTACCTACAGATTATTTAACAATCTTTAAGTAAAACAATAATTTTACTGCAGAAACCAAAATAAAACAAATCAATCATCGCTTTAATTTTGATTCATGACTTGCACAGTGTACTGCGTCAGCGCAACACAATTTAAACCTAATGTATGTCATGTATGCGTATTATAATCACAATTATTTGTACTTCTTATCGGAAATGATAAGGCGAATTTCAGGCTACTCAGAAAACCGTAACCGGGTAACTTACATAGGATCTTAGAACCTGGTGGCAATTCTTTTAAGACCAAGATAAATAAACCATATTATATTTTTTTTTCATATTATGAATATTACCCATTTACGAATACGAGATTTTTTTTTCGAAATTGTCTAATAACAAAAAGTTTTTGCTGTAACGTATAAAATGGTAATTAATAAAAACAAGCGAGAGAGTTCACTTTCGAATTTCGAACGATTTCTTGATAGAGGTTCGAAGATAGCGAAAAAACTGCAAGGAGGTATTGACCTCCTTGCAGTTTTTTCATCCATCAGACTTTTATACTGACATAGCTGAGAAAGGTGAAAAAAATGTAGGTGAATATAGATACCAATGTTAGTTTGCGTAGTGTGTACAATTACGTACTTATATAATCTTAATTCTTTGCATATCGGTCATAGAATTCTATAATCCCTACATCTGTTGATACTGATACTGTGTCCACAAACATACTTACCCGATTCCAATTACAAAAAATATTTTATAACGAGTATCGCATAATCCAGCACGTGATTAAGAACGTTTTTGACATTCAAACTTTGTTTTCGTTAAATAAAGATACATAACAGGCAATGTTTAAGTATTTTAATTTGAAACAAGTTTCTCCAGTTTAATAACTTTTAATATTCAAATGTCTTGTAAAATTATTCATAATTTGTTATTTGGCATTTAGTACGTCTTCCTTGTCAAGGTCATCGCAATAATTTAGAATTTAATTTTAAACTTTTTTGTTAGAGTTTTTCCTATCTTAACCTGCCCACAGATTATGTAAATTTTATGTGCCTACGTATTAAAATGTATGTGTCTGGATTGTAATTACAATATTACTAAGTTATGGCATTTGAAATTATGTTAAAATCGTTTTTCGATTAGCTAAATTTATCTTAATTAGCATTTGTTTGGAATAGGAAGTGATCAGATTTTTAATAAAGTACGTATTACCTAATTAAATTTTTACTTACCTATTTATTTCGACAAATGAGAAATGAAAACCGCAAATAAGCAAACTTTAACTTATTGAGATAGTTGGGAAACCCCTATCCCAGGAGCCAGCTAGAGTGACGTTGGGACAAGGATTTAAAAGGATATTGCAGGAGGAAAACCAAGGATGTCGTCTTAAAGCAATAACTTTAGAAAAAACCCAGCTTGGGGTCAATCAGCAGATAATTATTGAGATGATGAATAGTAGAAAAATAAAAAATTGTTTCTACATAAGGGTTAGAGGCAAGTCTACCTCTAGTTCATATTTTTCCTGATTCAAATTAAGAACACCAGCCATTAAAACAGTGGAATGAAAATTCATCACAGACTTAATTGCACCCCAGACAAAAAACTATATAGACAATCCTTGTCTTATCTATGGAATGTTTTACGCAATAAAGTAGGTACGCTAAATACTTATTGTGAGTTGTAATCCGACTGCGCACTAACTTACTATTAAAGTATGTACTTACATGAGTAAGTATGGCGCTTGCTAGATAATTATGTTTGTCGTGAGAGTTTAGCAGTATTTTAGCGTATTTATTTACTCTTAGCTAATTAATGTGCAATACTGGACATGAACATTAGTAAAAGCGTTGTGTATTTCTTTTGTGATTCAAGAAGTTCATCTAGGCTGATTTTATTTTAGATTGGTATATTAGCAGAGAAGTATCAATGGCCGTCTGAATTATTTTTATTTTCAAAAACCGGTGGAATGCTTTTAAGTATAAATGATAATTATGGTAGAAAATACTTAGTCTTTTATTAACTTAAACATTATTTGAGTAAATGCGCCGTTCAATAAAGTTAGTTCTACCACAGGTTCTACATTGTTGACTGTACTTAACTAGATTACAGCAAAGAAACGAGACAATGCTGTATCGAGTCGTGACTGGCAAGTATTGTTTCATATCCGTTTTATGTCCTCATATAAAAAAACCACTGCACAAACAACAACACGCCTATTCCACAGGAAAATCAACCGAAACTGCGCTACACAGTGTAGTATCGAAGATAGAATGTGCAATAGACCACAAATGCTCCTCCCTGGCGGTCTTCATTGACATCGAAGGAGCCTTTGACAAGACTACGTTCGAAAGCATAAGCCTAGCACTTGAGAAATACGGTGTTAGCCAAACACTAAATGGATGGATCACAAATATGCTCAAATCAAGAGCCGTTCAAGTCACAGTGAATGACACCACGAGAGCCATAGTGGCGAAAGGATGCCCCCAAGGGGGCGTTCTCTCGCCGCTCCTGTGGAACCTAGTCGCTGACAGCCTAATCAGACGACTAAACGACGAAGGGTTCTACACCGTGGGATATGCGGACGATATCTCGATAATAATCAATGGCACACATGAGAACACACTCTGCAACCTTATGCGCCAAGCTCTTAGAGTAGTAGAAAATTGGTGCAGGGAATATCAACTCACAGTAAACCCATCGAAAACCGAACTACTCCTTTTTACGAAAAAGAGGAAACTGCCAAAGCTACAACTACCACGGTTCCTCAACACCACCCTGAACCTAGCGAGCGAGACCAAGTACCTGGGAATCTACTTGGATAAACAGCTCAATTGGGCAAGGCACACCGACTACATCACAACGAAAGCCAGCCTATCCTTATGGCAGTGTAAACGACTGCTAGGTAGGAACTGGGGCATAAGCCCCAAGGTTATGCACTGGCTGTACACCACAGTAATACGACCAATTATTACATATGGCTCGCTTGTCTGGTGGCCCAGAACAGACCTAAGTACAGCCCAAAAAGACCTAGATAAGCTGCAACGGCTTGCCTGTGCTGCCATCACTGGCAGTATGAGAACTGCACCCACAGCCGCTTTACAGGCGATGCTGGGCCTACCACCACTGCACCTATTTGTTCAGGAGGAAGCCGCCTCAGCAGCTTTTAGGCTCCACACTGCGGGCAACTTAAGCCAAGACTCCAGAATCAAACACACACGAATAATAAGAGATGCTGTCAAAAGACAACCTCTTCTAACAGCCCCCAACGACAAAATCCAAAAAACCTACCACTTTAAAAAGCACTACGATGTGCAGCTCTTTGAGGAACCTCGTGAATACTCGGGACCTAAAGAACTGAGAATCTACACTGACGGGTCAAAGACCAGAACAGGAACTGGTGTTGGAGTCTTCTCCAACGACCTCAACATGAAGATATCCCGCCCACTGAGCAAGCCCAACACTGTTTACGAAGCGGAGTGTATGGGCATAATCCTTGCAGGACTAGCCATAGAAGCTAGAGGAATCAAGGATGCCCACATACGCATCCTTTCTGACAGCGCCTCAGTGCTACAATCCCTAAGCAAGAAATGTTTCACTTCGGGACTACTCCTAGAATGTCATAAAACGTTAGAACGAGTTGCGGAGCTCAACCGCAACACGATCACACTACAGTGGATTAAAGGACACAGCGGATCCCTGGGAAATGATGCAGCTGATGAGCTGGCAAGGAGGGGATCCAACACAACAGCGATTGGACCTGAACCGACAATACCCATTCCCTTTAGCCAAATACGTAAATGGATAGGGGAACACACTCACACACAGGCTGAACACTTGTGGCACTCGGCACCAGGCTGCAGACAATCCAAGGAAGCTATGCCGACCCTGGATTGTAAACTGACCAGACGCCTTCTGCGACTGGACAGACCTAGTCTGCGCCTGTTGACGGGGACCATAACAGGACACTGCTCACTCAACAAACATTTCCACAACCTAGGTATCACAGATAGCCCTCTTTGCAGAGCGTGTATGGATGCCGAGGAGACGGTCGCGCATGTACTTCTTGAATGTACAGGCGTGACCGAAGTCCGGAAAGAGATTCTTGGTTCCCCAAGTTCACTCCCGGATGCCCTGAGAAGTCTACGGAAGGTGATCTGCTTCTGGAAGGAGGTGGGCTGGCTGGAGTAGCGGCCGCCGTGGCTCACGTACAATGGTCCTATATAAGAGGACTAAGTGCGGAAACCAAACCTCCCAGAGGGAGGCCCATGATGAAGATGAAGATGTCCTCATATATAATTATTAAACCATAGTAAAATATGGAGTTATTATTGAACAGAAATACAGTTTACAGAGAAGCTGGTTTGCTTTTATCCTAATTTGATTCTTGGTTAGATTAACTGAAAATTTTTCAAAGAGACTATTTTCCTATGTAAGTGATTTCCATTAAAATATTTGTCATGAGTTTACATGAGGAATATTGAGGAATCTTTATCACCTGTTAAATTTTTCTATCTATGTTGGGGTTGCCTTCAAGAATTGGTTGTTGCTGAATACCACTTTTTTACATGGAGCGGCTTTCTGACCTCTACAACCCACCCAGTTACTCCTTGCCCCTTGGACAAATCAGTAGTCAGAACAATTCGTTGTAAGAGCAATCTCTGTTTATAACAAAAACACAGAAGATGATAAAATTCCAAGCTAATGTTATCCACAAAATAAGAGGAAGTATTGTGAAGTCATTATTCCAAAGATCTCGCAACTTTAATGATACGTTGGACAACTGAAACAGTAATCACTTAGCGAGCGACCATAGAGTCGTACCCTTGAGTTTAATAGCATAGTTTTGTAAGTAATGGCTAACAAGTACTGGACAACCTACGCGTCGTATTGTTAAGGCTTTTTCCTCTACGTAGCCAGTGGAATTTAATCCCCACTCGAGCGTGAATGTTTACATGGACTTAGTAATGTTTGTTCTATATGCAGTCTAATGAGATTGTCATTGGAGCAAATTATTCTATGTGTTTACGAAGCGAAGTTTGATAAGGTGCTAAATCTTGCCCAATAATATATTTGACCTCTAGAGGTTTATTTTTGTCGACGTCAAGTAAGGGTTGGACTCTAGTTGGCCATTTCTTTTGATAGGGTGCTTTGTTTCACAAGAAATAATGAACTGCTTCAAGTTTTATAGGTACGTTCTGCTATGAGCATCACTGACAACGATCAAATAAAATATTGTGTTGAAAGTTAGGTACATGATATGTTAAGTGAGGATGAATAATATTTAGCACCTGCTTTGGCTTAGCTATTCTAATGTCTCTATTCTTTCGTAGTTTGACAGTTTTGTGATAATGACAGCAATATTCATTAGCTGAAGCATTTGCTAAGCAAAAGTGTATTTATCTCGGCTTAGCTCTAAAATCGGCCATCATTAACGATTTACCTCATTTTCTTTTAATAAAAAGAGTATAAGTAGTCAATTAATAGTACAGTTATAGATTGAAAGCCAAAGATACTTCGCTTGAATGCGTGTTGCGTGTAGAGCTAAGTACATACCTACCCAAGTATGGCGGGAAAGATTTAGCTTAGTAGGTCACAAGAGGGCTTCTGTTGTCGTGTTATCAGAAAGTCTTAAGTATCTGCAAGGTTATGAGTGGAAGTGGAAATCTTAATTAAGTTGTGTAGGCAGAATATTAACATAGCTATTAGATAGACAAGAGTTAGTAGGTAATTACTTTCTATGTGGGTAGTTAGGAAATCTCTGAATATGGCAATATGTGTGGTGAAGACGTAAAGTTTTGGTATGTACCTAAGCGCTTTTCTGAGTTTTGGAGACAATGCTAAAGGCAAAGATAAAGGAGAAATAGAGGTAGATAGGTATTAGGGATTATTTAATTGATAGTAGCAACAGCACTCTTTATTACGTAGAGTCTGTAAGTAGAGATAACTTAGATGGACCGGCAAGGCCCTATTCTGATGAATAGAGAACTTACATTTGAAATAAAGGGGAATGATATTTTCAAGTTTAAAATTATGGTTCAGATAGGAAATATAAAAAAAACTTAGTTTTAAAAAGTCGCACTCAAAGACATTAAACTTAAACCAGATTCGAATGTTTTTGCTGACCATAGGCTACAATTGCTTTCAAAACCTCCTCTATCAGGACAGTGGTTATCTTTTAGTAGTTTCTTGTGCTTACAGACCAAACGCTCGTTAACAGTTTTAACTACAATTATAACGACGCAGTTAAGTGCTTGATATCTAAATCGCGTTGCTTGCCTGCTAAATTAACATAAATGATGATAAAAATTACCTACCTACATAATTATGTGTGTTAAAATTTCTGTTGAATGTTTGTAACTTTGACTTATAACTTTACCATACTTAGTTCGAAACATCTACATCACCAAGTAGGTAGTATTTTTAAATAATTGACAAAAACTAGGTATAGATATAGGTCCTTTTAGCAACATCTAAAAATATGAGTCATCTTGCAAAAGTTTACTTATAAGAGAAGAACTATAGAAAGAAACAAACAAAAAATATTACGTTCGAATTTCGATCGAACGGTAGTGTTAGTTTCGAGTTCGGTAGTGTTGCCATCCGTCCGGATTTCCCCGGATTTGTCTCAATTTAGAGAGCATCTGGGGTGTGTTCTTAGAGGGCATCATTTGTAGTTCAGATTTTTTGAAAATTTAAAGTCTTAGAGATTTTAGATGAGGCAACCTTACCACTGGGCTACTAGTTCTGTACAATTCCGTTTATTCTTAGATAGGTACCAACAAATGATTCTCCTGACCTTTACCCTAACCTTGCTCTTAGAGAAACCAGATTTTTGCTTATGATTCCGCTTAATTGAGAATTCCTACGCTTTTTATGCCTCCGACCACTATCGTTTGTTTTTTTTTATCGATTGGCCATTTGTAAAAACATAATTTAAACGGTATAATTAAATTAAATCAGAATAGAATTCATCTAAGTATATTTTGGAGAAGATCTTTGAATTCAAATGAATTCCTACTGCGTTTTTAGTGTTCAGTGTCCAAATATGAGAACCCTATTTCTAACGGTGCGACTTAACTAGCCGTATTTGGAAAAAAAATGCTCGATTTTAATATGTATTTTAGATTTTATGTACTAGCGCTATCTACTTTTTAAATTACTTTTTTGAAAGAAACATCCCACTCTCCGACAGCGTTAAATCTGCAAGTTGGCAGTTGGCACTACTGCAGCGATGAATGATTGATTGATGCGCGTCGTCGTCGTTAGCATGTGAAAATCGTGAAAGTGCTTAGGTAGTTCTTGCTTAGCTTTGTTTTGTTGACATTATGTGATATAGGTACTTAGCCTAGTCACAGACCTGAGGTTTTATAGAGCCTAGAGGTTTTATGCGCATTGGCAATGACTATTGTCAATGGTAATTAGATTTCCAAAGAAAGTTTTAAGTTATTCTCTACTGGGCTGTAATGATTTATTATTACTGACCAGTTGTTCTTGTTAAGCAAAATATATTTAAATAGTAATTATTGTCTAAATCATTAATTTTCTGAAGATCTAGACACTTATTAAACCTCTTGGTCGCAACACACCTTGAGAACGACTTATGAGTTTTAAAACTTGTTTTTATGTTTTCTTATACTTATAAAATTAAAAGTATTTTTGGAAAGATTAAAAAAAATGCACAGTTTATTAGAATATTTCTGAAAACTTAATGAACGCAATGAAATTGTTTCCATTAGCAGGTAAAACGTTAATGAGGACAACAGGAAGTGCATTCCTGTTGTCCCCATCGATGTTTTATCATAAATGTTCCCGTATCACTCTAAAAATAATATCTCTAAGCATCTTTTTTACTTATCACTGCTGTTTTCTAATGTACCCATAGAAGGTATTATTTCAAACCAGTTTGTTAACCAGCTTCTTAAAGGAATATTTCGCAACACGTTAAGCATTAAACTCAGTCATACATATTCAATGAACGTTTAACAGTAACTTGAGAACTGTTGTAAACGGATTTGTGCATTCAATTTCAATATTTTTGTGTTACGCCATTATTAACCATAAATAAAACAAACTTGTTTTGTTTTTTTTTTCTTAAACACAGACAACTAAAAAAGGTAAAGGTCGTTGAATTATTATTTCAAGTTTAAAATACGTGGGCTGCCGACTCATCGTTTTACGCCGCAAGCGTTGTACGAAAAAAACTTAATTTGCTCACGTACCTTTCCGTGATTTCCAATACAGTTTCCTCAAGTAATAAGCTGCTGCTACTAAAAGAAGTGCAGCAAGAAAGGCACCGATAGCTGCGCCAGCAACGCTGCCAGCTCCATAACACGCCGCAGCCTCTTGGCCAAAAACACTAGGCACCAAAACGGTCACAAATAAAACCAAATTTAATAAAACACCCATTTTTAATCCACACAAATGAACATCACTGTATTATGGCACTTAGATGGTTCGACGACGAACACCGATCACATTCCTAAGATTTGAATTTTCGAATTCGGAATGCGTTGTAAACTTTTTTTAGCGCAGTGATAGAGACGTACGCCGCGTCAGCCTGCGCGGTCGACTGTGGTTGGTTGGACGTTCGTTTCGTTCTCTCGATCGTAGTAGATCGGCCGTTTCGGTTGTGAAAAGGCTGTGATTGTGGGACAGAGAGCGTGTGTGGAGAACGTGTTTTGACAGCCGGTGGGTGTCCGTCAGAATGGCGTGTTGACGTCAAGTTTGAATGTAGGGGAGATTTTATAATAAAAATGGTGTAGATTTTGTTAAATCCAAAGGAAAATTCATAAATTGTTGTCATTTTAGTATCTCGCAAAATCTGTAATTATTGAAGCTCAATTTATCACCGTTTCCAAATATGCGAGTCAGTCCGAGTATTGGACGTCAAAGTAAGTCCTTATAAAATCTGCCACCACAAAAAAGTCGCTTTCCGCTGTCTGTCTGTCAAATTTTCATGCGTTTTTTTAATAGTCAGAGTGATTCAATACGAAGGTTTATATGTAAAATACGAGCAATTAATGTTATAAACGAGAAAACCGGGATTTTCACTAGTAAAAAATAATTATTTGCAGTGCTCTACAGGGTCCATAATAAATTGATACTTTTAGCAAATTAATTTAAAGGTGACGTTCCAAAGTCTCTCCATGGTCTAATGAAAAAAAAGAATTTTTATTTCATATTTTCTAAAGTTATGGTTCAAAAGTTAAGAGGGGGAGGGGCACATTGCTTTTTATTTCTGAGCGATTATTTCTGAAATTATTGACATCATCAAAAGATGATTTTAGTTCATTTTTAATACCTATCCAACAATATATCACACGCTAGGGCTGAAATAAAAAAAACACTTCCCACTTTACATATAGGGGGGCTACCCTAAAAAAACATTTTCTTACAATTTTTATTTTACCAGTTTGTCGGCTTGATTGATATATATATTGGTACCAAATTACAGCTTTCTAGTGCTAACGGTCACAGAGATTAAGCGAGGGCAGACAGATAGAGATAGACATGGCTGGTTGACTATGGAACCCTAAAAACGTTGGATCGTTAAAATGGCTTGTTTTATCAAATTCGGTGAAAACACACTTTAATTTAACAAATCATATTTTTATCTTTTAACATTAGTATGCAGCGGTAAATTTAACTCTAATTAAAAAAAACTAAATTACAACACGGTCCTGCCACAAAGACGTACAAACACACCTGTGAGCGAGCGTATGCGCAGGTATCACACGCACACAAACACACATCACCCACACTGCTATAAAGCCTGTAGGTATACCGTTGGTATATGTGTGTGTGGTTTGTTGTGATCCGAGATGTAAGCTATGTAATCACCTTTTTAAATGTATCAGGTTCTTGAATCATCAAGTTTTAATATTGAGAAGAAAATATTTAGCTTCCAAGCAGATGTTGTACTTGCTTGGTAAATTGTCTATAGCCCGTTCCCATGGTATCTCATCACTAAATATGGCTACTTTTTAATGCCAAGTTTTTAGGAATTAAGTTGCAAAACGATTTTTTAAGTTTGACACTTTGCTTATCTTATTGTTTGTTTGCTTTTGCTTGTTCCTTTTCTCAACAACGCGACACACGTTCTTTCCTTTACAGGTTTACATATAATAAATAAATACCTATCTTGGGTCAACTCATCACACACGGCCATCTGATCCCAAACTAAGCATAGCTTGTACTATAGTAACCGAATGAATACTTATTTAACTATAACAACATAGAACAAACAACCATTTGAACCCAAAATCTCCAGTTTACTAGTCAGTCAGGGTCACTCACTAGTCTCACCACTAGACCGACAGACCTGCATATAGGTATATACACTAGCTTTTGCCCGCGACTTCGTCCGCGTGGAATAATAGTTCCCGTTCCCGAGGGAATTCCGGGATGAAAACTATCCTATGTCCTTTCTCGGATCCCAGACTATATCTGTACCAAATTTCATTTAAATCGGTTCAATAGTTTAGGCGTGAAGAAGAGACAGACAGACAGACAGACAGAGTTACTTTCGCATTTATAATATTAGTACGGAAAACGGAAAGTACGGATAGGTGTCGTGATGGCCTAGTGGTTGACGCGCTCGCCACTCATCCATGAGGATGCGAGTTTGAAACCAGGCAAGCACCAATCTGAATTTTAACTTATATGTAGTTCAGTACATAATTTCTATTTAAAAAGTTGTTCGCAGACAGTCGTTACGAATAGACAGAAGCCAGAAAGTCTGACAATCAGTCTAACCAAGGGATATCGTGTTGCCCAGTAACTAGGTTGTAGAGGTCTGCAAACACTGGTGTGACTTTTCATTTCAAATCATACTTATGTACTATCGACAAAATTGTATCATGACCCATTTCAACGACAAATCGTTGGAAGCTGTCAAAATAATAAGACTAGACGTGTGACATTTTTAATACATGTTTACGCGATTGTCGACCTAATTGTATTTGAATGTCTGTAGGAAAATAAGCTTATGGTATGCGTATGGTCATGATTTCATTTTGTCGATTGTACTTTCAGTTCAGTCGCTCCAAGTAAAACACTGGTATTCAGATGAATCCGGTTAGACTGGAAGTCGACCCAACGTGTTATATAGTTGGTTAGGAAGATGATAACATGCACATTCGGTCACATTCCTCTGAACACGCTAACTCCCAAGTTATTCAAATGCGATCTCTATTTATAAATATCATCTCGTTCTCCATTTAGAATAACAGAAATTCAAACGAAATTGCAATTAAAACGAACAGACGAGTTCATTAATAATGCAAACGAAGCACGGATCGAATGGAATGCGGTGTAAACACAACTTCAATGGGTCGCCCGGCTATTGCATACAATGAACTGTCATTGTCAAAATCACAAAAGAACTGGGAAAGAAGCATACAGCTGTATCTATTTTTAGAATATTCCTGTTAATATTTAAAAAAAATTCGTTAGGTACATTGCCCCACAGGAATTCCTACTGTATCATGTCGGCACTTAAATCTCTTTTACAGTGTCCGGCAGGATAAACGGTCAATGGGCGTATTAAACGTTGAATTTATGCCCAACAAATGTTTCCCTATTGCTTCTATTTGCTTCCTATTCACAAACACCTGATTCCATCGTATTCTAGAAGAATAAAAGCATTTTAAGTGTGACCGTTAATTCTGATGTCAGGCAGGACGGGTGGCCTGTTAAGGCCTGTCAAATCAAAAACAGAATCTACCCTCAGTTAAATGAAAATAAATGAACAAGGGCAAATGAAACATTCGGGCAAATGAAATTCGGGTAAATGAAATTCGGGTAAACGGCGGTATACCAGTAAATAAATATCGTTGTACTTACAACGTTAAATGGCCAATATCAGCGACAATACGACTCTGTGACCGGCCATCCTGAGATCAGAAAAAACGTTCACCCATTTTTTTTTTTCTAGAATACGATGGAAGAAAGTTTTTGAGAATAGGAAGCAAATAGAAGCTATAGGGGACACATTTGTTGGGCATAAGTTCAACGTTAACCGCAGAAGGACGTCTACATAGATAATACATATAATACTGGGACGTCTACGTCTTTAACATACAGGTACTGTATAAACAGGAAGAAATAGGAATGCAGGGCCTGGATTTCGACTGACCAGGCGAAATTTAAAAAGGGGAAAACATGAAATAATTTGAAAATGATCGAAAGCTATAAACCTAAATCAAAAGTATTACTAAAAAATAGTTACGACTTTTCATTCTCTATAGACAAGAATTCAAGACATCTATTAAACGAATTACGCACGCCTTTCTGTATATTTTTTCCAAATTAATTAGTGATGAAAGTGAGTAAAATTTTATGTGCAAATCAGATTGTTCTATTCCTATTCGGTCTAGTTAACACTGAAATAAGTGATTTAATTTATAATAATTACAACAACTCTCGTGCTGCATTTAATTATCTTTCAATGACAATTTAGACAAGAGTATTTAATTTATTGTGTAGCAGAATTAGATTATGTCGAGTCGTTAAGCCAAAGGCATACCTATCTACTCAACTCCGATTTATCAACAACTTAGGTCTCAAACAAATCATTGTTCACTTCGATAGACCTTGTCATCATGTCTAATGAGTCTGGTACTGAATCTTGATTCCACTTTGCAAGATTCAGTCGATTATTCAAAATAATAATCTCAGAGTTAAAAATAAAAGAGCCGCCATTGTACATATGTGCATAAAGTTTAAATAAATAAATAAAGAGAATTTGTTGAGTAAAACTCAAAAACGGTTAAACCTATTATATATTTTCGTTAAATATTCGTTGATATAATACCTATACTTACGACGAAGGATCTATGAAAAAAAAAACCCAGAAAATTATCAAATTCGTGAATAACTGGATTCGTCTGAGCTGATGCTCTAAGAAAGGATCGCGTGTAATTAACTACTAATTAACCTTTTGGCTACCAACCGACAGTCGGCGGTCGGAGTGTTATTGTCTTTTTATTGTGTCTCAAATCACGTGTGTTCGAAGGATTTAAAATAAATTCTTGAGTCTACATTCGAAAATTCCTGGACTAAGGCAAAATTAATAGGATCAGCTAGTTACTAATAAAAGTTAGAGAATTTAAAGTTACTAATTTTAAATCCGCGTCATCATCTATCCGATAATCAGACATTCGCAAAATTGCAAAATGCAGTTCCCACTTTTCACACAAAAATTATATTTTTGTTAAAAGATTAGGATACGCTTTGAAAGTTTGGACACTGTAAATTATCAGCATTAAATTTTTATTCCGTGAATATAAATAACATCTAAAAAAGTATAATCCCAAAAATCATTCAAACTACATCAAACTACGATTAAAATTTTACCTGGATTACATTCTAATCACTAGAAAGTTTTGATCAAAGTAGCGAATCCCGGGAATTTTCGGTCATTTCCATATTTTTGATAATAATAGCACCCAAATACCGACACAATGATTGCCCTACCTAGGTGGGAGTTGAACCCACGAAAACCTATACCTGTCGCCGACCAATCGACAGCCGGCTGTCGGGCTGCTATTTGTGTTCAAAGATAGTATCCATGTTAAACATTGTGGTATCTTACTCTTAGTTTGCATAAATAAGAAATAAAATTAATTTACCTTCCAAGTATCAAGTAAGATTGTGATTCTAGTTGCTTGCCGGGCGCATTTGCATAACAAATGGAAACAGGTGCATTTGGTGAGACAAGAAGTCGTGAGTTAAACTCAGATGGATGACATCACTAATTGTTATTATTGTTAATAAAACAAGCACAAACAAAATGAATAAAAACGATGGTCCTTCATCAAATCTTTGACTCAATTTATTCAAACTTTCCGTAGGTACGAGTTAAAACTACTTAACTAATATGTGTAAATATTAAAATTAATTGCGAAAAGAAGACCGTTTGACTTTGACCTTATGTAGTTGTGATTGTAACAGACAGTAAAATTTTTGTTATGAAGTTTTCGAAAATGGCGCTCAAGCTCAAACGAACGTAGTGCTGTACTTACGCCAAACCATAGATTACGCCAAACTATTGTAGTTAGTCGAACAAAATAATATTTTTTTTTATTAATTCTATTTCTAGTTATTAGTTGCCAATTATCACTCGTATTACAATTCAGTTCTGATGACTGCAATGTGGGTTTCATTTAGTCATTGTTAGTCTACTGTAATGTAACTTAATAATATTGTTTTTGTAGAATTTATAGTAATGTCTAAAAAGCCGTAAAATATTTATATTTTTGGTGAGTGGGAAATCATCAAATAACTTCGCCCGCCCTGTGTGGGGCGGGAGGGCGTGTCAGACTTTTACTGACTAAAACCCACTCATGTTCCTTTATGTTTCGGGGCCACGGTAAAAAGCCTTAAAATATGCATAATAAATTAATAATATACGGTTGTAAAACATGGGGCATAATCGTTCTAAATACGTTGATAAATATTAAAATTAAAAAATGTTTAATGACACCACTTTCATATATTATGTAACTGTCAAGATTTTAGTAGCTTTGAAAAATGTACCTAATCACAAATAGCCTTTACGAAGATAGTATAGATGGGTCAAACCGTAATTTTTTCAAACCGGTTGAACCGAATCATAATTTTGCTCAAACCGACTTACAAACCGAATCAACCAAACCGAATCATCCAGTACTGTGTGACGTCATTCATTCGTTCATGAACCCCGTTATAAATTACAAACCGTATGATAAAAATACTCACTTGTTACTTTTAGTAGTTAAAGTATTTATATATTTTTTTAAAGTATTAATATTAAGTATTTATATACTTAATATTATTATAATAAAATAATAAAATTGGATACTTTCTGAAAAAACGATGTTAATTAAAATATAATAATTATATACGATAACAAACAAATGCCTATTATAAAACGGAATGAAAATTTGGCGCCACCATTTGACATGCAACTCGTCGCGTCGCGTCACCGGTCGGCGTCAGCAACTTCATTCGGGATAACTCGGTTCCGTTCGTTATTCATTCGGTTCGGTTCGGTTCAACCCGTTCAACCCGCATCAGCTTATTCGCATTGCATCGCATTCGTACTCGCCCGAACTGGACACGAGTTGACGCGATTGCGGTTTCAAACTGAACCGGGTTGGATAGACTGTAGCTCGGTTTGATGCGAGTTGCCCTCAAACCGAATTGATTCGGTTTGGCAAACCGGGTTGACCCATCGCTAGAAGATAGTGCGATTTCGTTTACTAACAAAAATGTACTCGACTAAATGTTACCTCGTTAGAATATTTTTTAACAATTGTATCGAATAGAGTGGTCTTTCCCATCCTTATTAAAGCGACATTTTACGTTCGGCAATCTGACGTTTAATTTTCTTGGAAATTACTACCGGCGGAGATTATTTTCTAAAATTTGCAATTTAGTTCTACGAATGTTGTGTATACATCCATAAATAAATATGGAAAACGATATATTGGACTCATTGAACGATTTGAAGTAAGATTTATATTATCATTTTAGGTTATATTGTCCCCCTTTTGCTATATAGAATTATGTTTTATAAGTGATTAATATTTCTCGAAATAATTTTCAAAGTATTGGTTATGTACCGTATGAATAATATAATTAGTATTCCTGGTCCTGAGTGCTAATAAAAGCAGCTAAAACGTGGCTGGCATATGCCTTTTCTAACTTTAAAATCAATAAGCTAACTTTTTTGAATTTGTTGCGTTGGCGGAACATACCAGACGCTACAAATACCGAATTAGATTATCTGGTTAATACCTTAATTTTACCAATTACGTTATGAGCAATTTGCAAATTATTTCGGCTAAATAATGAGGAACAGAAAGTTTCATTACTATCCCTCATGATTGGCTACTTAGGCTAACTCTTTTTATAATGTGGGTTTAGTAGTATTAAATCTTCATAATAATATGCTTGGAATAGCAACAGAATCAGTTTGTATATCTGTTTTTTTTTAATAAATTCATCAAAACCTCAAAAAGTTTTTCCCTATTGGCTATTGTTTAAAGTTATGCAATACACAAGGAAATAAAGCAAAAGGCTAATACCTAAATAAAAGTATTAGTACAGTATGTTAACTCAATTACCTGACCCAACACTAGGCCAAATTATTTTTGTAGGGTGGGTCAATTAATATATCAACACCCTGTACTAGTTTCTGATGACACAAATTAATTCTTTAAGCTATTGGGAAATAATCAGTTTCATTATTCATAATAAGCTTTTTACAAAACTCTTCAGAAAATTATTTAGCTGCATACTATTAATGATTTATTGCAGTTTATAATTATTAACCCTTAGACTGCTGGAGGCGCAGATCTACGCGAGACAATGCTTTTTAATTGTTCATTTAACTACGGCAGACAACCAGTTTACAACCACTTATCAATAAATGCTTATCAATAAAAATATACCTTCATAACTGTAAAAACCAATTCGGCAAAACTACTCATAACTTATAGATAGATACCTCACAAATAGGGGATCCCTTCTTTTCGCATAATATTCTTTGTCCTAATATACTTCGGCATAACGATTTTGGCACAATTTGTTTTGGCATAATAATACTTCGGCATAATTTTTTTTGGCATACATTTTATGTTGGCATAATCATGTTAAAGACTAATTTGTTTTAGCATAAATTTGATTCGCATAACGTTAGTAGGCCTAAAGACTATTTAGCATAACGTTAGTATAGGTGTACCAGTAACTGATGACTGATGATGATGGTGAACTGAACTGACAAAAATGGTAAATAAAATATGATGGCAGCAACACTGGGGAAAAGGGATTACAATGTTTTGATACTTGTATTTTTCCCTTAAAAAATTATTACACTTACTGTTTATTAAAAATACTAATATTTTAAACATTTCTATGTATTTTGTTTGTTACTCTTTCATGCAAAAACTAACTGAACGGATTTTGAATTTGAACGTAATTTGAATAAGACATAGGCTATAATTTCAGGTTTGATTAGTTCTATTTTTCTATGAGCATGGGATGATTGGGACCTACCTACTTGCGGCCTACTCTGGGTAAAGCTACGAAGGCTTCACGAACTAATGTTAGCTCTTAACCAGCGAGCTAGCTAAGCCACTGAACCGATTTGAATGAAATTTGGTACAGATATAGTCTGGAGTCCGAGACAGGACATAGGATAGTTTTCATCACGGGAATCCTCCGAAAAGGAACGAAGTCGCGGGCAAAAGCTAGTATAAAATAAATTAAGATAAACCCATTCACTATAATATACTTTATTTACACAATAAAGATGAAGAAAATTGTGTTTTGGTTTGTATTGGCTTCTTCTTTGAAAGGCTTCTGCCTTCTTTACCTGCCTTCTGCAATAATTCGTCGTATAGTACTAGTACACACCCCTGTAAAGTTATATTACGTTACGTAATATATATACGTATTTTAAACTCATATAACTGGATATGAAACAAAGTATCAACATTAGCGAGTCATACTAACCAGTCAACGTAAACAAGCGGTCTAAAATCGAAATTTGCGTGTAAGCTGCACCTTCTTCTTCACAGATTTATCGGTACACGTTATAAACAGTGCTTCTGAATTGTGACCGCTGTGGTTTCTTAGTCTTTCTTTCACTTTTTACTAAAGATTTCTTAAAAATAACAAATGTAAACAAACAAACGTAATGTCACTTGACAGATGACATGACCAGTATACCATATAAAAATCATTATTTGTTTTACTTTTTTTTTGTCATGAGTTACTGGTACACCTATAGGCCTAATGACTATTATCATAATAATGTTTAGGCATACAATTAATATAAATAACAAAAACAATTTTCATGCAAATTATATATAAATATATATATACATGACATTATGTAAAGCAAACCAATTTGCTATAGTTTCTGTAACAATCAAATAAATTGTTGGTTAAAAAGTTAATATGCTGTGCAACAAAAATTTGTGACAGAACCGAATTGCTGCAAAATCGACTCCACGTAGTCTTGTTTGTCCTACCCCTAGAGTGTTATTTAAAATCGCGTAGGCGCGTAGGGGCGAGGCGGCCCGCGAGCTGAGGAGCAGGCGGCTGGGAGCGAGCCGCGGCTGAGGCTGGCCGGCGAAGCCGGCCAACAAGCCGAAGCTGCGGTGGTGAGCGAAAGCCGTCTGCGACGATTAGCACGCGTGGAGCCGCCGGAGGCCCGCAGCGCCGGAGCCGTCACAGAAACCCTGCCTGCTGCATGTTGCATGCTTGCTTGAATGCTGCATACTTGCTTGCATGCTGCATGCTTATCTTATCTTATCTAATCTTATTGTGGGGCCGGCCCAAGCCGTAGCACTTCGACCCTTTTGGATCTTTTGTGCTGTACCCCTCCTTTTACTCAACCCCTAGCCTTCTGTGCACCTCCTTCATTAGTCCCAGTATGGCCTTGATGGGGCTGAGCCTGTAGTCCTCTGGTCTTGGGAATGGTTGGGCCAGATACCCTAATCTTTTGGAGCCTAGTGCTGCGCAATCACACAGCAGGTGTAGCATAGACTCCTCTGCTTCTCCACAGAGCCTGCAAGTCGGGTCGCTTGCTAGTCCCATGTTTTGGAGCTGTTTGTTGGTGGCGTAGTGCCCTGTGAAGACTCCTGTGATTGCTCGGAGCTGTGGTCTGCTGTACCTCCATAGTTTCCGGGTCCAGCCATTATCTATGTCGTTGAGGAATAGTTTAGCATGCTTCTGGCCCGTTGTGTTGTGCCAGTGCATGCTGTGTGTCCTCAACGCAGCCTGTTTTAGCGCGTGGTTGATGACCCTTGGTGAGAGTCCTATGAAGGGTTCCGGTCCGCAGAGGGGTGTTTCGGATCCTTTCCTAGCTAGAGCGTCGGCCCTCTCGTTGCCTTCTACTCCTGTATGACCTGGCACCCAGATCAGTCTGACCTGGTTGCGCCTTCCTATCCTGTTCAGTATTTCGATACAGTTTAATACCAGCCCAGAGTCCACTCTATTGGACGTAAGTGCCTTGAGTGTTGCTTGGCTGTCGCTTAGAATGTAGATAGTATCCCCTTTGGTATCTCTATCTAGTATTTCCTGCGCACATGCGATTATGGCGTAGGTCTCTGCTTGAAAGACCGTCGCCAGTTTGCCCATGCTTAGGCTGAGGTTGCAGTTTTCGCTGTGTACCCCTGCACCTGTACCGGTGCTCATTTTAGAGCCATCCGTGTACCATATCTGAGTGTTACCTTTGTGGGGTTTTATTCCACCTTTCCATTCCTCCCTGCTCGGAATGTAGATTTTGTATTCCTTTTTGAGATTGTGGATGGTGTGTATTTTGTCACATCCCATGTCCATAATCCAGTCAAGTACCCTGTTTGGTCTTGTGTTGATATGGTTTGTTGTGCAACCGGAGTTTGTCCAGTGCCCCATACTTCTAAGCCTATGTATGGCCCTCCTCGCCTCTAGTTCCACTTCAATGTGTAGGGGGGTGAGATTGAGCATTGTTTCCATCGCCGCGGTTGGCGTGGTCCTGAATGCTCCTGTTATGGCCATGCAGGCAATCCGCTGCACTTTGCTTAGCGCTTGTCTGCATGTTGCCAGCTTGGTTCTAGGCCACCATACGATGCTCCCGTATGTGATTATTGGTTTCACCATCATGGTGTAGATCCATTTGATTACTTGGGGTTTTAGACCCCATGTTTTCCCATAGGCGGAGCGACACATGCCAAAGACCCTTAGAGCCTTATTTACTGTCGCTTCGGCATGGCTTTTCCACGTGAGTTTGCTATCCAGGATTACTCCTAGATATTTTACTTCCGTGGACAACTCTAGTGCGGTGCCGTAGAGCTTCATGGTTCCCATTTGAGTTAGGTCCCTCCTTCTGGTGAACGGTATTATCACCGTTTTGCTTGGATTGATGGATAGGTGATTGTGTTTACACCACTTTTCCACCATGTCCAGCTTTTCCTGCATAATCTCTGACACAGTGTTAGGAAATTTTCCGTTTGCTAGTATCACGAGATCATCCGCATAACCAACCGTGCGCGTTGGTCCTTTGTTCAACTCTGTTAGCAGTTCGTCTATCACCAAGCACCAGAGGGTTGGTGAGAGTACGCCTCCTTGTGGGCATCCTCTTGTGACGTGTGCCCTTTTGGTCTCACCTAGCAGTGTTGACTCTATAACTCTGCCCTTCAGCATATTGTCCATCCAGTCGCATATGGTGGGGTCTATGCCATGTTTCTCTGCAGCTGTTCGTATCGTTCTAAAGGTAGTCCGATCGAACGCGCCTTCTACATCGAGAAAGGATGCTAGGCAAATCTCTTTGCGCTCTAGCGCCATTTCGGCGCGGCTAACCACCTGGTGTAGCGCCGTTTCCGTCGACTTGCCAGGCTGATATGCGTTTTGCATCCTGTGAAGCGGTTGTTTCTTCAGCGCTCCTTCCCTGACATGCTTACTTGCATGCTGCATGCTTGCTTGCATGCGGGTATAATATCTAATATTCTAGGTGTTCATAAATTTTCCATTGTTATACGTCTATAAAAATATGTTTTAATATTTTTATGCGAAATTTATGCTTTAAATTTTATGCTTTAGGACATTATGCTTACAAACGTTATGCTTTAGAACTTTATGCTTAAAAAAGTTATGCTTTTGAACTTTATGCTTAATAAGTTTATGCTTTAGAATATTATGCCTAATCATTATTATGGTTAGAGACATTATGCTTAAAAAAGTTATGCATGAGCAGTTATGCGTAATTATGTTATGCGAAAATATAATTATGCCAAACAACATTATGCGAAGTTATATTAGGTCTTAAAATTTTATGCAAATAGATAGGGAACCCACAAATAGTTCTTGATTTACTAAGGCACACTTGCACAACATATAACTGAACAAATTTAGCCTTAAACAAATTTAGATTATCACTGCATCCCTGTCAAATTGTTAAAAGTCCTTCAAGTCAAGTTGTTAAGTGTCCTTTCACACTTTCACCTTTGACATAGGTAGAGAAGGTATAGGTAGAAAGTAGGTTTCTTGACCAGATTTAATTCAAATCGGTCCAGCGGTTTAGACTTGAAGAAGAGACAGACAGACAGAGTTACTTTCGCATTTATAATATTAAGTACGGATTACACATTTGCAAACATGATTTATCTATACTAATATTAGTAAGAGGTAAAATTTGTAAGTTTGTATGTAGGGGGTAATCTCTGGAACTACTGGTCCGATTTTAAAAATTATTTCAGTGTTAGATAGCCCATTTATCGAGTAATGCTATAAGCTATATACCATCACGCTACGACCCACGGGAGCGGAGCAGTAACGAAAAATGCGGGTGAAACCGCAGGGGACAGCTAGTTTTCAATATGTTCTAAAACCATCTTCCTCATTATTGTGCATGAGTTTTTGTGTTAGATTCTCAGATCTGACAATTTATTTATTTTATTTTATTTTATAGCCTTACATCAAAACTTACAGAGTTTAAATTACATTACTTAAAAAAATATTTAATCTACGGTAACGGTAACAGATTCTGTGTGCCTTCGGGCAAAGGCCTCCCCCAATTTTCTCCATTTCTCTTTGTTATAAACTAGTCTTGTCCAGGTCTTTGTTTTTCCAGATCTGACAATAATAAAATACAAATCTGACTGCATCATCGTTTTAAGGTGTCCTAAGCAACTTACTCACACATTTTAATTAAAACAAACTCAATTACAGATATGAAGGCCCTCTATCTGATGAGGCTGCCTTCACCAAGGCAATCGAGGGAGGCGTCAAGTCCCTGGAGTACACAAAACTTGTCCATATCATTGCCGAAGAGATCAAAAGACTTTGTAACCTGGAAGAGACTGTCAATATGATGAATGATCCGGATGAGTCTAGCGCGTTTCTGTTGGAGCTTAGTTCCTTTTTGAAGGAACTTAAGTGTCCGTACAAGAAGTTGGTTACAGGTTTGTTGAATACTTATTGTATTGATTACTTTGCTTAAGTTATATATGTATTTTGAGGGTCATCATCAGCCAAAGAGATTTACCAAGAGATGGTGGATAACACCTTAAAAATTGTCTTAATATAGACAATATTATTGTATGCTATGCTTATCCAGCTCCCAAGCTATTTCTTTGTCAAATTATTATAACAATAATAATAAATTTCAATAATTTACCAATGATGAGATAACAAACATACCATAGATTTAAAACATTACAGTGAAAATTGTTACTTTAGTTTGCCGACAACCATTAAACATTTTTTTGAAACATTAAATTTTAGCCCAGTTTCATTAGTTTTACTTTAACAAAACTAATTTATGTTTCAGGTCACATGTCTTCCCGTCTTCAAACTAAAGAAGATCGCTTGCTCCTGCTAGATTACTTAATATCAGAGTTGATGGCAGCAAGAATGGTGAATGTAGACTGTCCCAAAGAGAAGCAGGCTTCCGGCTTGGAGATAGTTATGGTATGAGAAAATAATTTTCATGAATTTGTCCCGGATTGTTAAACTTCCTCAGTTTGTTGTCTAAATATAAATGTTCTGTTTGTGTTAATATCATGCTTTGCCTAAGGCCGGCTCCACTCGTTGGCCCCAATGCTCGTACCAACGTTGGAGCGCAAATTCGGTGAGCCGTACACACGTTGGCGAATAAACTAGTTCTGTCCCGTCAGAGCCAATGTGAAGATGTCCGTGCTCATTAATGATTCCCGCTTTTATTTTAAATCTTCAATTGAAAAAATCATTCCCATATTTTGTTGTATGGTACGCCATGCAACAGCTATTAAATTTTTATGCTCCTTTCGAGATGCGTCCCATATTATTGGATGTGCTTGATAAAGTTCAATAAACTCAATAACTTTTTCATTTGTCCATGCCGGTGACGATTTTGCGGATGAGGAAGCCATTCTCGCTTGACGTATGCTCTCGCTGCGTGTTGCAACAGAACTGAGCAAAGCGCCAACGTGTGGACGGATCACGAACGTTGGCGCGCAGATTCCTTTGATGAAACCGACACGAGCCGGCCAACTACCAATACTCGCTCGAACGTTGGGGCCAATGCAATTTTCTAGATCCACACGTTGGCCGAGTAGCGTTGGGGCCTATATTGGGGCCAACGTGTGGAGCCGGTGTAAAATGTTAATTTTGTGTTTCATAAAAGCTAAGTTTAAAATGTTACTCTGAAATTAAGTTCAAAGTAAAAAATCTGTTTCAATACGACCATGACCGTTACAATACATTATAAAAAAAATCTAATTGTCCTTTTAAAAATATTGTTTTATTTGGATAAGAATAAGCAAGCGAGAAAAGACTTCTTAAAACAAAGTTCCAATAAAAAAACTATTCAGGATATTCTTTATTACCTACATCTAACCGTTATATTTATTTCCATATAACTTTTCAGCAAGAGTCACCTACAGCAAAGGACTTGAAGGAAATCCTAATAGCCCTGAAGTTCAACAAGCCACCTCCAAATATCACTCCTGAGATGCTCTTCTCAAAGCTTGAGACTAAGCTCAAGGATACCATACAGAAAGAAGGTACAGTTTTCCAAGATGTTTAAGAAAAAAATTAAGAAATTTCTATAAGAATATTGTTTGTAATGGAAAAATAATGGTTTTGTATTTTATTATTAGAAGCTTTTCTAATCGGATTTATAAAATATGAATTTCTCTTCTTTAAATACAGGCAAATTATTCTTTTGCAATTAAAATTACTTGCAGCGGAGTCATATGACCTTTTCTTCACTTGCCATTTAATTTTTTCATTTAGTAGCGTGTGCAGAAAAGCTAATGGATGATTTTTTTTCTGTGCCCATTTATCTCTCCCGACACGTACTCTTTGGACACGTACTTTTTCTTTTTTCTCGTAAACGAAAAATGACAACGATACAGTGCGTTGAAGTTGCGCGTGACGTCACGATTAGATACAATTTTTCCAGGGCGGTGACGTCAAAAGCCCCCACTCCAGAACATTGTTGCTCTTTATCTTTGTATTTTTTTATTAATATGATCAAGCAAAAAATACGTGTCCCGTATTTTTAGCCGATCTACAAGACGGACTAAACAGAATGTCATTTTTTTATGCTTCCGCCATCCCTATTGTATTGAGACTTGCCAACATGATAGAGTTCTATTTAGAAAATATTAGGTTCCCTTCTACCTACATAACAACATTGTACAGACGGGCCTATTGGTCTAGTGGTTAGTGACCCTGACTGCCAAGCCAGAGGTTGTGGGTACGATTCCCATCCAGGACAAACATTGTGTGATGAGCATGATTGTTTGTTCTGTGTTGGGGTGTAATTTATCTAAAATATGTATGTATTTATAAATTACTAGCTGTCCCCTGCGGTTTCACCCGCATTTTTCGTTACTGCTCCGCTCCCGTGGGTCGTAGCGTGATGGTATATAGCCTATAGCATTCCTCGATAACTGGGCTATCAAACACTGAAAGAATTTTTCAAATCGGATCAGTAGTTCCAGAGATTACCCCCTACATACAAACTTACAAACCTACAAACTTACAAATTTTACCTCTTTATAATATTAGTATAGATATATGTATGTTTATCAGTTGTTTGGTTAACATAGTACAAGTTCTGCTTAATACGGTAGTTTCCACCATTATCAATTGACGTACTTTTTATGAGCTGTCAAAACGCCATTCTCCAATAGATTTTGTATGGCAATGGCGATTTATGACGTCACTAAAATAACTACTCAGTTGACGATATATTTATTGATTTCAAAACAACTAAAAATCAAATATTATAGCAAATTGAAAATGAACCGAATTTATTAGGCTGAAATTAATAGAGGTTTTATAGGAATTGTGTCTAACATTTATTGGTTAATGGTGGAAACTACCCAATTTGGGATCAGATGATCATGTGTGGGTTGCCCCAGAATATTTATTTATTTTATTTATTGTTCTTTAGGAGAACAGCTAGTAGGCAAGCCGTTATACAACAAAGCAGTGACGGAGAAGGACTGGAAGCAGCTGGAGAATACCTTCACAGAGATGTTTGAGGAGTATAGATTAAGGAGAGAGACGCTCATCACTCGGTTAGAGTGCACTATACAGAGCTTTGAGGTGAGAATAAATTAAATAGTTTCGAAATTCAAAACATTTATTTCACTTAGACCATTTACAGGTACTTGATTTGGTCGGTCGGTTAGTCAGAAAAGAAAAGTGACGCTAATTGCCTGTTCCAAAACGTAGATCTCTATGGAGAAGAACAGGCAAGAAACTCCACGGACACTCTTTTAAAAAAAAACATGTTTTACAAAATCTTGGTTACATTTTCTTTTTGTTGCTTCTACATGTGAAAACAATGTAAGTATGTAACAAAATAATATCATTTAATAATTTCAAAATTTAAATCGATTTTCTAAACTGATATGGTAAACATTCTTTGAAACTGTCTTTACGTCTTTTTAAAAAGATCTAATGTGGTCGAAGAATTTAACTATGTTAATTGTAAGGACTGTCGTGTGGACGATGAAGGCGACCTCTGAATTTGCTTCGTTTGTTTCTTCTCAGAATAATGAGCAAGGAAACATCGGCCTTATAATTCGCTTAAATAAGAAAACCTTTATTTGATCGATTCATTTCGATGTTTAACCAATTAACAAATTAAAGATCATTTTATCACTAAATTAAAATATTTTTTCCATGGCATAATGTGGATTAGTAAATAATTTAAAGCTTTCAATACATTTTGTAATTCCCAAGGCAAAATTGGCGAAGGCAAATTTGTAATATCCAAGAATATAACAAACTAATTTATCAAACCTGCGTTATTAATTTTCTCTAAATATAAGTCTTTCTGAAAATATTTTATTCTAAATGAAAATAATTTTCCTCCCAGTGGTCCGACCGCCTAAAGACAAAGAAAGACCTCATCCAATCCACGTACCGTCCGAAGCGCGAGAACCTCAAAGTGAAGCCGGACGTCAAGCTGTCCGACTTCCTCGCCGCCCGGACTTCCCTTCTGCAAGTCGAGAAGACTTCCAGCGCGACCGTCCGGAAGAACACACAAACTGATGTGAACAAAGTTATTATAGGACAGGTGAGTGTGATATGTAGGGTAGAAGTTCTTTATTTTTTTACATTAGAATAATTTTGATTGAGTTAACGCTGTGGTTATTGTGCCTGCCTCTCATGTTTTTCTTTGAATTTAGTCACCACTGTGACTTTATCAATTTATAATACATAATGTAAGTTGGCTTCGTAGATCTAATTTGGCATACTTAGATCTGCGAGTGACAACCGGGATGGTTATTATGTGTTATCAGAAACGAGAAGTCTTGCAGTGAGATAAATAGACATTACTTAGCACATACTCTGGTTTAGCACTATACCTGTCACTTTCATACGTCAAGTGCACGATAGAGACAGAACATAGTTAAGCCAAAGTACGTGCTAAGTAATGTCTATTTATGTCATGAGAATTAGCCTGAACAAGGGACAGGTAATGGGTAAAACAATACCCAGTTACTGGATTGTAGTGGTCTGAAAAGTATTCAGCTGGACTCGGTTAAACAAGAAGCTGACTTCAACAAAGTTTGGAAAAGGCTAGGCAAATGATTATTATTGATATATGAACCCAAAAGAGTCAAAGAAAAAATATTATTCAGTTTGGAACTTAAGTTCCGATTTATCTAAAACACCCCCACATTTTCATATACATTTTAATCTTATACCCTTAGTATTAAGGTAACTTATTGTTTGCAGGTCCCGGACCGTGGAGGTCGGCCTAATGAACAACAGCCTCCGCCACCAGAAATGCCTTCCTGGCAACAGAGAAATGCCGTGAGTTTCTTCCTATTTTTTTTTAATAAAAAACTTATCTTTAATAGTCAGGTCGGTTTTAGCGTTTTTTTCTCAACCCTGGAAGTTTAAAGAATGTTAAACCATTTCAATTCAATTTTTATTAATTATGGCAAGCCATCGAGTTATCGGTGATTCCTGCTAATGTCCAGTTTGAAATAATATTTTTCAGTGATGATGTGTGGTTATTAATTATAGTAACGAGATCATACATGTGTTTTTAAATCCATAAACAAACACGAGATGATTTGTTAAACCATTTAAAGTAAAGTACCTGACTTGAATTGTCAAGTAGTCAGTCTGTCAAAAAGTTGAAGCTATTTGCTCGTTCCAAAACAGTAGGTGAATGGAGAAGAACGAGCAAGAAACTCTATGAACACTCTTCTAAGCTGCATATACAGGGTGTCCCACGGCTATGCCACATGGAGGGAAAGTAGGTACCTTAAATATTGTAGATGAATTTTGAAAACATTTTAAACTGCATTCATAGATATTTAAATAAATACATAGTTGAATGGGGAATCGAACCTGTTACTCGAGAAAATTAATCAGCCTGTAGTTTTATCCTACCGTTTGAAAGACTTCATAACAAGGATTATTTTTTGCTAAATAACATAATGTCAAAAATAAAAGAAAGACCATGAATTTTAACATTTTTAATACAAAAATTAGTCAATTTTTCAAATGCTCAAAATTAGCCTCTTCTCGAATACAAAGTGATGACTTGAATACTTCGTTCCCTGACGGATTTTTGGTCTTGTTGTGGTGGATATTTATTTATTTAAATGATGCGTACTACTCTAGTGGGTACATTAATTAGTAATAAGTAGTTATGATTGTCAATTATACGTCCTTACGGCAATGGAACTTTTTACTTTTTAGATCAAAATTTTACATCAAATGTTAAAATTCACGGTCTTCCTTTTATTTGTGACACAATGTTATTAAGCAAAAAACAATCCTTATGATGAAACCTTTCGATCGGTATGTTAAAACTACAGGGTGATTATTTTTTCTCGTGGAACAATTCCCGGCCCAACCATTTAATTATTTAAAAATCTATGAATGCAATTCAAATTGTTTTTAAAATTCAAATAATGTCTTCTTTCATTAAAATGTTCTATCTACAATATTTAAGGTACTTTCCCTCCATGTGGCATAGCCGTGGGACACCCTGTATATTTTTACTGTAGTGATTTGTTCAGTTTAATAAACATCTGGTTTACCAATCACAGCACAGCAAAGAACAGCTATTCAAATAATCAATATTTATGCGACATCCATTTTTAATCTTAGAGTGGCACATAAATTTTCGATTTACCACTATTTTATAAATGTATACGCATATTTCAACCTAATAACATAACAGGGCGGAGGCGGCGGCGGCCGAGGGGGTCGCGGAGGAGGCGGGGCTGGAGGGGGAGGGGGAGGGTTCAACAACTCATTTAACAACTCCAACAACACTGGCTTTAACAGCGCTCCTGCAGGGGGACAGGACCGGGGGGGACGAGGTGGACGGGGGGGCCGGGGGGGACGTGTGCAGGGCGGGTACAGTCAGGGGGGAGGAGACCAGGGCAGGTACGGACGGGGGTAGACACAATAATCATACTTATACACCGTGTTAGGTAAGACGTGGGATATATTTAACGACGCGATAATAAAAAAAATATGCTCACATATGGCTAATAAATATGTTAATAAAATCGTAAAGAAAACCGTGGTTTAATTTTTGCAATAAGGCTCCCAAAGTCTTAAAAAAGGATCGATTGGTCGCTGGCGGTTGAGAGTTTAAATCGGTATAATCCGTTCTTCTTTCGACGGGTATCTGGCGCGCGTGTCAACAATATATTAATTTAATGAGGCATTTGATAAAAAATTAAGTTATTGTTTTTTTTTACATATTTGTAATGGGATTCGAATATTGAATAGCCTCCTTCAATATGTTCCTCGTCTTACCTAACACGGTGTATATGTATCTTATTACGAGACACCACCAAAGCGGAGGTGAGAGGATATGCTTCAAAAAAAAATTTACCAAAAAAAAAAAAAAATGCTTCAAAATTTACCAATAGAAAAAAAAAATAGTTATTTTGTAATTTGGTAAAATCAACACATTTACACGTCATTATTGTTTTTTTCTTATTTTAATTGCTGATTATATGATGAATAAGCTGATTGGTTTTACGATATATCTCTCTCCTCCGATTTGATGAAGTAATGCGCTCTTAATGCTATACCACACTGGTAAATTTACAGGAACATAATACAGAAAATGCCTATTTTCGAGTTTTTGTATTTAAGAGGCTTTTATTTAGACTTTAGCCAAATTCGTTACAGAATTTTTATTAATAGACAGATGACAGAATAGACAGATATACAGATGTAATAATTTGTTTAATGTTTACAAGTAATATATTTATAAACGTAAAATTTACTTTTGTTTGACTTAGTACATTATATAAAAATCAATTTTATACTCCTACTATTATTTTTATTTAATAATTATTCATGGAATTTGGCTAAAGTGTAGTGTAGTGTAGTTTCACCTATCCCAGTGTATTGCATGTTAAATTTGACTAACTTATGAGTTTCTTATTGACCTGAAGTTTTGCATGCCGTATGTAAGTCGGATGACAATGCAATATTATATAAGAATACCTTTTTATATTTTTATGACTGTTATCTTTATTTATATAACCTTTTTATTCGGTATTTTATATTTTTATTAAGTTTAATTGTTATAATGGTAACGATACTAGTGCTGATTCTCTTGTTCACAAACTTAACTAAATGTAAGTTACGTCCATTTCATTAAGAAAAGGACAGAAGATACACTTTAGTTTGGAACTGTCAAATTAGACAGCGCCTGAAGAAAATTGGCATATTTTAAGTTGGTATTTTTTTAATTGCGTCTAAATTATCAAGAGAAGGACTTAACTAATATTTTATCTTCTGTCCTTTTCTTAATAAAATGGAAAGAAAAAGATGCATTGAACTTCAATTTTAGTTAAGTTTGTGAACAAGAGAATCGACACCATTATATAATTTCTAATGTTTTAGTTTTATTTAATTACTGAATGTTAACCTTTTAATGAGAATGTTGAACCGTCAACAGAGTAGATGATTACTTATCGGCTTTGTGAAGTGACTAGGGCTGTCAGATATAATGTATGTTTTAGATACAAAAGAAATGATTTTTGTTAGTTGACTGTATATGCCTTTAGATTACTTTATGTAGTTTTCTTTGTAAATATGTAGTGCTGTGATTTGTAGAAATAAATAAATAATAAACCTAAAAGGAATGGTAATAAAGGAGTCAATTTCTGTTTTGTACCTAATTAGCAGACAGAGGACCGATAATGGTGGCCAAGCGAACCCACAAACTTAGGTGATTCTATACATTCCTTTCACATTTTCATTCGTTCTTCTTTATACACCCAGCAATACGTAGATACGATCTTCGTTCCTGATTCTGTTATTCCGGGTCGGGTTTCCTTATTTTTCTGCGCCAAGGCATACTGTTGGATTTTAACCGATACAATACCGATATCAACAGAAAAAAGTATTGACTATACGCGAAGGGTAGCCTTTAAACGATTTAAAAAGCTGTAAGCTTAGGATAGAAAGTAAAGAATTATAAAATTTTAACTAAGTACTAGCTTTTGCCCGCGACTACGTCCGCGTGAAATAACTCCCGTTCCCGTGGGATTTCCGGGAGGAAAAATATCCTATGTCTTTTCCCGGGTCCCAGACTATATCTGTACCAAATTTTATTCAAATCGGTTCAGTGGTTTAGGCGTAAAGAAGAGACAGACAGAGTTACTTTCGCATTTATAATAATAGTACGGATAGAACGGATTGCGATAAAAAATATATATTATTTACGTAGATACTGCATACGTATTTATTGATAACAATATCTGATTTGTAAGTCACTGTCACACGATGACACAAGGAAATTTATTTATTTATTTATTAACACTTCATGCACATAAAAAAAAATGTACAATGGCGGACTTAATGCCTTAGGCATTCTCTACCAGTCTACCCAGGGAGGTGCAGAGATAACATGGCAGGTGCAATATAAAAAAGGAAAAAAAAAAGAAACAGATCGGAAGAATACAACTAAAATTACAAAAAAATACACATATATAATTACCTACTTATATATACAGGGTGTCCCACGGCAATGCCACATGGAGGGAAAGTACCTTAAATATTGTAGATAGAACATTTTACTGATAGAAGACATTATTTGAATTTTGAAAACATTTTAGACTGCATTCATAGATATTTAAATAATTACATAGTTGAACCGGGAATCGAACCTGTTACTCGAGAAAATTAATCAGCCTGTAGTTTTATCCTACTGATCGAAAGGCTTCATCACAAGGATTATTTTTTGCTAAATAACATAGTGTCAAAAATAAAAGAAAGACCGTGAATTTTAACATTTTAATAAAAAAAATTGTCAATTTTTCTAATGCTCAAAACTAGTCACTTCTTCTTGAATACAAAGTGATAACTTTTGATTATTTCGTTCCCTGACGACTTTTTGGTCTTGTTGTGGTGGATATTTATTTATTTAAATGTTGTGTGCTACTCAAGTGGGTAGATTATTAAGTAATAAGTAGTTATGATTGTCAATTGTATGTCCTAACGGCAATCTAAACTTTTAACGTTTCAGAACAAAATTTTACATTAAATGTTAAAATTCACGGTCTTCCTTTTATTTGTGACACTATGTTATTAAGCAAAAAATAATCCATATGATGAAACCTTTCGATCGGTATGATTAAACAACAGGGTGATTATTTTTCCTCGTGGAACAAGTTCGATTCCCGGCCCAACTATTTAATTATTTAAAAATCTATGAATGCAATTTAAATTGTTTTTAAAATTCATATAATGTCTTCTTTCAGTAAAATGTTCTATCTACAAGATTTAAGGTACTTTCCCTCCATGTGGCATAGCCGTGGGACACCCTGTATATAATAAAGTATATAAAATATACTATATATGAATATATACACATACATACATACATATATATACAACAGAGAGTGTAGTGATTGGTCAAAAGACTCTGCTCAAATGTTTCGAAAATGAATCCTCAATTTCCGCTTGAACCCATAACGGCTAGTGGCCGTCCTGATATCGAGAGGAAGCGCATTCCAGAGAAGAATGGATTGAATCCGAAAGGAAGAATGAACTAAATCCGAAGTATGAGAAGGGCAAAGTAAAAGAAGATTGTTGGAAGATCGTAGGTTTCTAGAGTGCGAAGAACACAAATATTGGAACTGAGATATAAGATAGGAAGGAGGGGTGGGACAGTGTAGCAAAGAGAAAAGCGTAGTCAGAGCACGCAAATTTCGCCTCTGGCGAATGGGCAACCAATTTAGCTCAGACCTGTAGTCAGAGACATGATCATATTTTCTCAAGTTGAAAATAAACCTAATACAGTTATTAAGAATTCTGTCCAATTTATCCAACAAGATCGAATTCAGGTCAAAGTAGCACACGTCACCATAGTCGATTAAAGGGAAAATTAAAGCCTGCACAAGCATGGTCTTCGTCTTAGCAGGCAAAAAATTCTTCAGACGATACAGGGAACGCAAGGTGCCATTGGCTCTCTGACTGACACTGGAAACCTGCTTTTGCCAACTAAGCGTCGAGTCAAGATGTAAACCGAGATCTTTTACATCTGGGCTGAATGGAATGACGGTACCATTAAAAATAATTGGAGGAAGAGAACTAACCGTCACTCTGCCTAAGATCCGCGAGCTACCTATTATAATGGCCTGACATTTTGAGGGGTTTACGGACACCCCAAATCTATCAGACCAGTCTTTAATAGCCTCCAAGTCCCGGTTTACATCCTCAACAGCGACACTTAAATCATCTACTCTTGCTGCAGTGTATAACTGAAGATCGTCGGCATAAAGATGATACGAACACCGAAGACAGTGAGTTATTAAATTAATGAAAATAGAAAATAACAGAGGAGATAAAATACCGCCTTGTGGAACACCAGCATCCAGCTCACGCCAACTTGATGAATTCTCATCGACGCGCACCGACTGCTGACGTCTCCGAAGATACGAAGAGAACCATTCCAGTGCTTCGGAAGAAACCATAAGGTGTGACAGGATAGCTAATAGGATGTCGTGACTGACGGCATTAAAGGCATTGGAGAAGTCAATTAACACAAGCACAGTAATTTTTGTATCACTCATGGCTTCTCTAATGTCGCCAGTCACTTTAAGAAGAGCAGAAGTAGTGCTATGCCCAGGCCTGAACCCAGACTGGAATGTACTTACCAGATTGTTCCTGTGCACAAACCCCGAGAACTGCCTGTGTACACAGGCTTCAAGCACTTTCGACAAGAAAGGGAGAATGGAGATAGGCCGAAAATGATTGGGAAGAGAAGGATTACTAATTTCAAAAAAATCATTAATTTATTTCATTACGTGCGGGGATTCCCCGACCATAGATAAATTGTACCGCGTTTACATAAGCGAATAGTTTTGGCGCAGAATTTAAAATGTATCGGCAAACTGAATTCAACTTTCATCAGAAATTAATTTCTTCTAAAAAAAGTTTAATAAAACTTTAGACTTGCTAGTCGATGGCCCACCCACGTTCTAGTACTTTTGCTTGAGCAAACTATTTTCATTAACATCTCCCATCATCATCACCTCATCTTTATTTTTATTTATTTTTTAATTTTACTAGTATGGCAATATTTACAAAAAGTTATATCCAATTTTGGCTAAAAAAAACTCCAGATTTCTACTAGACAAAAATTTTCTACTGTATTATGTACAACAACCTATGTTTCACAATAAAGAAAATTTAAAGTTTTAACTTTGAAAAAAAAAATTACATACAATTTTCTTTTACAGGCCCCAACCCAACAGAAATTATCAAACATACGAAGTACCCCCGGGTGGTTACAACCAGGGTCAAACCTTCAACCAAGGTCAAGACCAGAACTACAACCATGGTCAACAGAACCAGGGGTATGGGGGAGGTGGGGGGTACCAGAGCGGGTATGACAGTATGGGCAGCTTTAATCAAGGGTATCAAGGTAGGTGCAATATTTTTTTATAAGACTTGGTAAGTTTTCTTATGTACTGTGTTAGGTAAGAGGTTCAGTATTTGATTCTCTTTATAAATCCGTACTAATATCCGTACTTCCGTACTAATATTATAAATGCGAAAGTAACTATGTCTGTCTATTTCTTCTTCACGCCTAAACCACTGAACCGATTTGAATGACCTTTTAATTTATTTGGTGAATGGGAATAATTAAACTTCACTGTTACGGTTAACTTTCAATTTAGACTTTTATTTTAACCTTAATATTATATTGGTACAGATATAGTCTGGGACCCGAGAAAGGACATAGGATAGTTTTCATCCCGGAAATCCTCCGGGAACGGGAATTATTACTCCATGCGGACGAAGTCGCGGGCAAAAGTTTGTAATAAAAATTGTTAATTTTTGGCTAATTGACCCACAAAATTGTTGACTGGCGCTCATAGGTACCCCTCAAACGAATCATATCTACTACATTCCCTTACCATAGCTCAGTGACCCGACGCAACCGCGAGCGCTAGAGTGTCCTTTTTTAAAACTTTGAAAGCTTTATTGCTTTAATTTAACTACGGTTCTCTTTACGATGTATATTGTTTTATTATTATTTAATTTTTTATTAGACGTATTATTTTATTGCGTCCTTGAATATGTCCCTCGACTTACCGAACACGGTGTATATATTAACAAAATATTAAGTATGTTGCTAGTTTTTGTTTTTAATTTGATTTACATCAAAAATAACTTTGATCGGTTTCTAGGCGGCGGTGGCGGCGGTGGCGGCGGCCGTGGTGGCTACAAAAAGCCCTACCAAGAAAACCAGGGTTACCAACAGAACCAAGGCTATCAATCGCAGGGTGGCTATCAATCGCAGGGGGGATATCAATCGCAAGGGGGCTATCAATCTAGAGGGGGGTATCAGAATGAACATGATGATAGGGACCGACGCGGCCGGGGAGGATACAGGGGGCGGCGTTGACATTGAGAAACATCCTGTATGTAGACTGTACTTGATTATTACTTATAATACTTTAGAACAATTTGCGATGGTTTTTGCGTTGGTAAGGATTTAAGGTATAGTGAGAAGTTTCTCAATCATATTGTTATGTAGATGCACATGTATCCTCGAAATCGTGGCCAATGTCATCACCATGTCAAACTATTTTTTTTGTAACACTTGTTGTTCAATTTTATATCTGACAGAAGAGATTCTGGCAGAACAATACATGTCGGTATTTTTGCCATATATAATTTGAATTTAAAATAAGCAGATTTGTATTTCAATATTTTTTAATATTATAGGCTCGACGTGGGAGAGTATGGACAAACACTTGCAAAATCTTTAATTCCTTATGTGTGCGTCAATGCAAAAACCATCGCAATAAAATAAATATTACTTACTAATATCATGTTTCTAGCTAAATTACGTTAAATATATCAAACGGCGAGCGACCTATAGATTAGCAAATTTGAACGATATTATTATGATTATGATATAAAAAGCGGAAAAATATTATTAATAGTGAATTCAGGTTGTTTAACTTTAGTGCATTATATTAAGTACCGATTACTGCTGTAAAGCAGTGTTGCTATGTTGTTTAAAAAGTGACGATGTAACGGGGGTGTTTTGAAATTATGCCCACTAGATGGCAGCACTGAGGCGTGTGGTATAAAAACCATCATCATTTCCCTAGTGCTGGTGTTGCAGAATAGTTCTAATCATTACCGTGGCCCCGAAACATAAAGGGCAACCGAAGGAACAAGGGTGGGTTTTAGTCAGTAAAAGTCTGACACTTAGGACGGGAGACGTCATTTGATGATCTCCCACCCTAAAAAAAAACATCTCCCTAGCCTCTTACCAATTATGTTGGGGTCGGCTTCCAGCCTAACCGGATTCAGCTGGATACCAGTGTTTTACGTGAAGCGATTGCCTGTCAGACTTCCACAACCCAGTTGCCCAGTTCCACAACCCCTTGGTTAGACTGGGCAGACTTTATGGCTTCTGATTACCCGTAACAACTGCTAATGTTCTAAAATAATATAAAAAAGATGGCGCTATGTCACTTTTGACAGCAAGTGTCAGAGTACGTCCCTATTCTCTTATAAGACCTTACGTCACATTGGCGCCATCTAGTAGTTTTTTCGCAAATACCCTCATTACAGGCACATGAGACATTTCTTTGTCTCTGGGATGACAACGTATAGAGGATAGAGTTATTGCAGATGTCTATAGGCAGTGGCCATTTAATATTATCTTACGTTATTGTACTCATTTAGTTTTCTACTGACCTTTACTATAAGGGCTCTTTCAATTTGATGTTTCGTTGTTGCGGCAACAACGCAGCGAAGTATCATTTTCAACCAACCAACTTATTATGTACTGTTATACAATACTTAAGCCTTAAGTAATCTCACTTTATAGAAATAATTTCACTAGACCGTTCGTTGAAGTCGCGAAATCCCGGCTTTACTTGATGTCAGATAATAAAATAATACGAAGATTATATATTTTTAATTACTTTTGTAATGGAACTGTATCAGAATGTAACAAGTTAAAAATAAATAACTTCGCGAAGAGATTTGTTATATCAAGGAATCTAAAGTAATAAGTAATCATAATTACTTTTGCGGTAATACTAATATTAGACTTCTATACATCTTTGACATTATTTAATACTTAAACTTAGAAAGAGTAGATCTTCTTCGCGAAGTTATCCGAGAAATAGAATTAAACATAAATGAAATAAAAAGATGTTGTGGTTTCAGTTTCACATACCTCGCCATAAAATAACGCTTAAGCAGCAGAGGAGTAAACAGCATTATTCTCAAGCAGTTTACATTTGTTTATTGATATTCAACTGTAAAAATATTGTAATAGAGTTGAAAATTTTACAAGACTTGTGAAATGCCACACTTCAATTGTTGTCTTACTCTAATTTATGACAAATCGGCTCTTATTTCAATACCAGTTCAGTTCATTATCATTTAACAAATAAAAAACGCGTCGAAAATAATGCTGATTTCTGTGCTAAACTGTGCGAAATCGATTTATTAGTTACAATAAGTGTGTCTTTTGTTATTTACATAGTGTAATTTATTACGTTACGTATGAAGGGACAGTTATTTTTTGCGGTCAATATTATGGTTAAATTCTCCGCAAAAATGAAACGGAAGCCTGATCTATCTCAGTATATTTTTTAAATTCTAGTATCGTAGAAGCAATATATTATCATTATCTGTGTAGTATAAGTTGCGCGTTTGACTGTATTTAGTGTTTTTTGTGTCATTGTGTTACGATGTTACAGTTTGGTACCTACTTAAGTAATAAATTATTAATAACAATAATTACTGTTCGGAAGGAAATCGTTTGTAAACAGCTGAACATATTGGAATGAATATTCTCAAAACGACATAATATTATTTGGAATGTCAATAAAAAAAATTGCAGTTGTGATTGTTTGACCAAATTATCAACCACCAATGGGCTGTTCAAGCAAGCGTAACAATAGCGCCGATTCCCTTATTCACAAACTTAACTAAATTTAAGTTCAGTGTATACTTTTCTTTCTATTTCATTAAGAAAAGGACAGAAGATTAAATATTTGTTTAGTCCATGTCACTCCAGCCTGTTAATCTTCATGCCTTGCAATTCCCACTTAAAAATCACATCAATTCGCCGCTCCGTTTTGCCGTGAAAGACTGACAAACAAACACACACACTTTCCTATTTTTAACCGACTTCTAAAAAAAGGAGGAGGTTCTCAATTCGGATGTTTGTTTTTTTTTTTTTTAAGTTTGTTCGCGCATATCTCTGTCATTTACCAACCGATTTGAACTATTCTTTTTTTGTTTGAAAGGGTAGACTTCCCAAATGGTCCCATTGTCATCAGGTCCAGAATTTGATGATGGTATCATGCCGAAATCGAGGGAAGTCGGTTATTTTTTTGCAAAAAATTATCTTGTTTATAATATTAGTATGGATTTTTATATGTACCAAACTGTAATCATCTAAGCTAGATATAAGATTTTGATGTGTCATATAATTGTCTTAAATTCACATTATCCATTATAATTCAAATTTTGCACGCTCCATTAATCTTTATTTATATTCAAGAGGCCTTCACGAAAAGTATAGCAATATGTATTTAGCATTGACGTTTTACTAATAAGCAAATAGTTATTTTATTTATTATAATGATACAGTTATCTGTAGTTATTCCTCTGATATACAAAGTTTTCTTATTTATCGAATAAATTATATAAATATTTGTGGTGGTTTTTTTATTGACATCTCCCTAACTTTTTCCTGTGTGTTAGAGTCGGAATCCATTCTAAGGCCCGAGTCACACGGGAATGGCAGCGGCCGGCAGCGGCGCGGCGAGCACCTTCAGTGTGAAATAATTTTAAACTAAAACTACATACTTAAAAGACTAGTATCGCTTGAAAAGCTAGAAAAGGTCGCGATGCCGCCCGCGGAGCCGCGCGCCTCGTGCTTCTTCCGACGCTGGCGGCCGCTGCCATTTCGGTGTGACTCGGCCCTAACTGGTTCCAGACGTATACCAATGTTTAACATAAAGGGATTGCCTTAACAGATCCCTGCTACTTACTTCCTGGGTAACATGATATCCCTTAGACTGTCCGATTTTCTACCTTCTGACTACCCGCACCGACTGTGAAATTTCTACAAGAGAGTCAGAATCAGCGGCTTAATCTTTGCTCCAAGGCAAGGGATGTCTTACTTGCCCGGTTTCGAAGCTGTAACCTTACACATGAACCATCACGAAATTATTTATTTTATTATCGAAAATAATGTACTATCGACAAATTGGAATCATGACCCATTCAAATCGTTTGAAGCTGTCAGAATAATAAGACTAGACGTGTGACATTTTTAATACATGTTTACGCGATTGTCGACCTAATTGTATTTGAATGTTTGTAGGAAAATAAGCTTATGGTGAGTCATGATTCCATTTTGTCGATTGTACCTATAAATGTTGTGTTATGCAAGGTGGGTTTCTTTTTACTACAAAGAAATAAAACAAAACAATACACATTGACTAATGACTTTAATTCTATAAAAAAATATTTACAATCTTTTACATATTACATAATTACGTAATTTCCTACTCTTAAAATTCCTGTCAATCTAATTTCATCTTTATACCCGTGTATATAAAGTACATTACAAGTCTTCAGTGCTCCACTTATAGGCTTCTTCTTCTTGGGCTTTACGTTTGCTCTGTTGATCGAAAAATTTCTTCTCGTAGCCGTTGGAACGATCCACTCCATCCCAACGATACCCGGGACGAATGTTGAAGCGATTTGGCGGGAACTGTCCTTTGTATGTTGGTTTTTCTGTGGGAGATGAACAATATTAGTTATAGTAATTTATTAAATTGTTAATTCTGTTGTTTAGATTGCCGATTGCCGAGCTGATTGGATGATCATTCAGAATATAATTTAAAATGCCGGAGTGCGTGTCGGATCGCGTGTTGTAAAACCTGCTTAGCTAAATATTTCTTTAACTACAGTTGCGACTTTTTTCCTGTTTTCAAAAGCAACCATTTGGCTGGCAGAGAGACTAACAAAAATTGACACATTATAGTTACATTCTCAAATAGATCTGTTAACGCCGTGTCCCAACCCTACGGCCGGCCGCCATGACAGCGCGGGAGCAGACGCGACGCGCCGCACTCCACAAGACTCCGCCACACAGCGCGCTCGCGATCAGTCGATATTTCTATTCTATCTCAAAATTCTATGTAAAAGCGTAACCAGTGCACACAAATATTGTAACTACTTAAAATTAATATTATAGTTTTGTAAAAGTAATACTTGAGTGAGTTAATTATCTCTCAACACATACCTAAAACCTCAAACTCAAGCAGTACACCAACATTATGGCGACCGTGACAGGACCTTGTTCCGTGCGGGAAGCGCGGAATAACTAGAAGAAAGAAGACGAAGTCTACACAACCCCGGGAGTACGGACCAGTCGAGGTTGGAAGTGGAATCCAGGGCCTGGCAGCAAGCTACCTCTGTAATAAGGTGTGCCCGTTCCTTATCCTACCTACTAGACATCCCCGATTCCGGTACCTTTGTGTTCTTTTATTTGTGTGAGCATTGGTTGTGGCTAAGAATTTACGGCTGCGACTCTGCGAGTGTCTAGCTTAACTGTAAAGTGGATGGAGTCACTATTTGCATAGGTTTCAACCGCAGGTTACCTATTTACTATTTCTCTAAAGAGGGTACAGTTACCTATTGTACATATTCGTTCGTCTAACGATTACATAGGCTGTAATCCCTGGGATCAAAAGTACTATCTGTCTCCTAATTGTTATTGCTGTTTGTTGCATTTCCCGCCTAAAGGGACGTACATACGTCTATATACTCTGTCTGTTATATTCTGTGTCATTTCTCTCCAAAACTGCACGCTGCTAGCTTCTGCACCGCTTTACAGCGCATCATATTAACCGTTTTCAGCTCAGCACATACCTAGAGTACCTAGGTGTACATACATAAGGCGCGGCGCGCACATCGGCGCACGAGGCGAGTGACGCCTGTACCGGACGAACCTCTCCCCCGCGCGTGCCTACCTTCCCCCGCGCTCCGCGTGACTTGTACGGCGGGCATACCGGGACGCCGGGACCTTACCACGTGGTCTACTGACGCTGATTTGCAGCTGCTGCATGTGTACCTAGCTGTGAGGTTTGCGTGGAGATCAGGTATTTAGTTAACTTTTATTATTTGGTGGGCATAAGCCAGTGCATTTTCAATCTGTAACATGTCTGACACAGAGTTAAAAGACTTAAAACGCCAAAAGGCATCTATAAAGGGAAGATTAACAAACTTCAAAAAGTATTTAAGTGAGTTTATATGTGATGAGTCTACAACAAAACAGCAATTCCTAGAGTTAAAATTAAGATTAAATAAAATTGAAGTATTATTTAGTAACTATGATGTCTTGCAAGATAAAATTGAATTGTTAGATGCCACGGAGGACTCAGATAGAGATTTTACAGAAACTATATTTTATAATCAAATAAGTTTAGCTCAAGAAATATTATCTAAATCTAATAATGTTCAAGATACATTTGAAAGTGTACAGTCACAGTGCGGTGAAAAGAACTTTAGCAATATCAAGTTGCCAACAATTAAGCTACCTAACTTTGATGGAAATTTCAACAAATGGCTAGAGTTCCACGACACATTCAGTTCTTTAATTCATGATAATCCGGATTTAAACGAAATAAATAAATTTCAATATCTCAAACTATCGCTAAGTGGGCAAGCGGCATCTGTAATCGAATCTTTAGAAATTTCTACAAGTAACTATGCAGTAGCATGGAAATTGATATGCGATCGATACCATAACACTAGACAACTAGTGCACAATCATTTGGTGTCACTAATGAATGTAACAACTGTCAAGAAATCAGAAGTATCACTCAGATCACTGATTGATCACATTTCAAAGCACATGCGAGCCTTAAATAGTTTGAATGAAAAAACAGATAATTGGGATACTTTAATCATCTTTCTATTTAGTCAAAAATTAGATTCAACTACCTCCACCAAATGGGAGGAATATAGAAATAGTTTGCCAGATAAACCTACACTAAATAATTTCTATGAGTTTTTAAGAAGTAGTGCTAACATATTGGAAATGATCAGTGCAAGCCACGGTGACAAGCATACTACAAATGAAAAGCCACAGAAGTCAAATGATAAAGCGCCTCGTTCTGAGCGATACCATAAAACATTTGTTGCCGCAGCTTGCCAAGGCAATTCCAGTAAGTCTAGATCTTGTATAATATGTGGTGGTGAACATTTCATTTACTATTGTGAAAAATTCAATAGCATGTCTATTAATGATAGAAATGTAGAAGTTTCTAAACATAAGTTATGTGTAAATTGTCTGCGGAGTGGACATTTTGCTCATCAATGTCCTGCCACTCCATGCAGATTTTGCAAAAGGAAACACAATTCCTTGTTGCATAAAACTAATTTGTCTAGTTCTAATAATGTAGAAAGTAAAGATAATTCTAATGATAATTCTAATCCTACTACAAGTATATGTAATCCTATTGCGTTATCAACCTGTATGGAAAACCAGGTACTTCTATCCACGGCAATTGTTATATTAAGTAGCAATAAGCAAAGCCATGAGATCCGATGCCTATTGGACTGCGGTAGTCAATCCTCATTTATATCGGAATCTCTAAAATCTAAACTATGTATTGATAGCCAATCTATTAACACTGTATCTGTAACTGGCATCAATAACATGATGTGTGCAGCTCTAGAATGCTGTAACATTACTATTAAATCTCGTACTAATGAGTACTGTAAAGAGATAAAAGCATTTGTTATCCCAAGAATAACAAGTAATTTACCTAATTCTAAAGTTGATGTATCAACACTAAACATGCCTAAAAATATCACACTGGCAGATCCTACATTCTATAACCCGTCTCAAATAAATCTGTTATTGGGAGCTGATATTTTTTGGGATGTAATTTGTCCTACTAATCAGATCAAATTGGGAAATTCTAATCAACCTGTACTACAAAACTCCCAGTTTGGTTGGTTAGTGGTAGGGCCCATCATGTGTCCTAACTATGTACCAAGTAAGGAAATTCACTGTAATTTCAGTCAAGCTATAAGACAACCACTGAAGCAGTTCTGGAGTTCTGCTGGAGGAGCTGCCAGAGACACCGAAGCTAACCGAGGAGGGACGTGCCTGCGAGGAGCACTTCATGCAGCACACGCGCCGCCTGGAAGACGGCAGATTTTGTGCCACGTTGCCTTTGCGAGATAAACCAGCACTATTAGGTGATTCTCATGCTCGAGCTAAGCAGTTTGTTTTCACTAGAAAAGAGATTCAAAAGGCAACCTGACATAAAAGAACAGTATGTAAGCTTTATTAATGAATATATGTGAGGTCAACTGATGCTCTAGGCAATGTGACAGTACGTCTTTTGGCTGCTAGAGCTAAGGTGGCGCCACTGAAGACTACAACCATACCCAGGTTAGAACTTTGTGGGTCCTTTCTAGTAAATAATAATAATAATAATATAATAATAATTTTATTTACGTTCTTTTACAAAGTAGTACATTAATAAACTTATGAATACTAAGTAGTACCAAGTTCTAAAAAGATGACTTAATTACCTATTTAAAGACTAGTTAATTTAATAGAGTATACTGAACTACAGAGTGGAGTGTTAGTACTTACATTTTTCTTGTAGCGACCTGCCTGAGCTAGGTTAATAAAAACCTGTGTTTCAGGCCATCGTCAGACTAAGCGATTTGTTGTTGATTGGTCCACAGAATTACTACCCATACAAATACAAATTAAATTAATTAATATCTAGTTCACAAAATTGTAACAATAACAATAAACTATACTACTTATACAAAATACAGAATAAGGGATTTCTAATTTAATATCTATGAAATTATTGGAGTATATCTAAAAGTTTTTCTGTGTCCGTATAATCAAGTTTTCTCAAATACTCGAATATCTTAAGGCTACACTGTTTATAATTAACACTATAAATATTAAGAATTTTATTGAGCTTATTATATAACACGGGTCCTAAAAATACATAGAAACGGTTTACAAAGGCATGTCGAGTGCGTGGTTTAATGCAAACCAAATCATTTCTTCTTTTGTCCGAAAGTATAGGCTTGTAAGCGACTTCAACGTGCTGCTGTAATATGATGTGCAGTATAAATAATTGTCGTACTGTTAGTACCTCACATGCAATGTAAAGCTGATGAGTAGAAAATCGAAAAGGCCTGAAAGTGGCTACCTTGAGAATTGCTCTTTGAGCGCGTTCTAGGGGGAGTAAAATTGACTTTGAGGCACCACCCCATGAAGTTATGCAGTAGGTAAGAACAGATTGACACAAAGCCAAATATACCTGTTTAATTAATTTGAAGTCAGCAATGTGGCGTAAATTCTTAAAGATATATATTAATTTACGAACTCGAGTACAAAGCAAATCAATATGTTTACGGAAATTCAGATTTGTGTCAATCGTGATACCTAAATATTTTATGTAATCGGTTTTAGTTAGAGTAGGGCATGAACATGAAGCGTCAGCGTTTGTCGTACAGTTATGAGCGTAAATGTTAGGGTTAGCAAGTGTCATATTAGTGTTTCGCATTCTAAATAAAATATATTTGGTTTTATCTGTGTTTAATGTTAGTGAATTTATACGAAGCCAGTTTAATACTATGTTAAATCCATTTTGAGCATGTTTACAGACCTCCTCTCGTGATTTAGCTGAGAACAATAGGGCTGTGTCATCTGCATATGATATTGTAATAGCATCGGGTATTTTAAGGTTGCACAGTTCATTTATATATATTAAGAACAACGTCGGTCCCAAAATACTTCCTTGAGGAATGCCATAGCCGCTATTTTTAAGCTCTGAGCTTTTATATTGACCAAGTTTAACACACTGATAGCGATTGCTGAGATAATCAGAGAAAAGTAGTAGTTGTGTTCCTCTTATCCCAAGTGCCTCAAGTTTTTGCAATAATTTAAAACAAGAAATTGTATCGAAGGCCTTGGCAAGATCCAGGAAAATTCCCATACAATGCAAGCCCTTATCCAGATTCGTAGTGATATAATTTGTTAGTTGGTGTACTGCATGGCTGGTTGATCTTTTTGGTCTAAAACCAAATTGACTTTCTGAAAGTATATTGTTGTCCTCAAGATATTTTATTAATCTATTATTTATAATTCTTTCCAAAATTTTGGACAGTCCTGTTAAGACTGATATGGGTCTGTAGTTATTAACGCAGTTCTTTTCACCAGCTTTAAATACGGGGGTGACCAATGCCTTTTTAAGTAGGCTAGGGAAAACTCCATTTGTCAGACATAACTGAAAGATATGTGTTAGAGGTTGGGCAATCAGATATTTAAATTTCTTAAGTATTCTATTTGGTATTTCATCCCACCCAACAGCGCAGTCATCTTTTAACCCGGAAATTACTTCTAAAACTTCCTTTATGTCGGTATCCAACAAAACAAATGAATTTACTCTATTTACAGATACACTTGTCTGGTTTTGGCAAGGAAGAGGTCTAGTTCCAAGTGTTTTGTCAGCTAAATTTTTACCAATATTGGCAAAATATTCATTTATTTTATTTGTTGCTATAGATGGGCTAACGTCTATTGATAGCAAATCAAGGGGAGGTTCAGAGTTTGTCACACTAAAAGTATTTGTCTTTATAAACTTCCAGACTCGTTTACTATTTTTTCCCGCAGCTTGCAGCTCATATTTATCATGTTGGATTTTTACTTTTTTCAGTAGGTTATTACAGAAGTTTCTGTACCTTTTATATGTTATGCTAAGTACCTCGTTGTCAGGTGCGAGTTTCGACTTAAAATGTAATTTGTCTCTATGTCTTATACAACGGACGAGACCAGGTGTAATCCAAGGTTTAATATTAGAATATTTTCTGGACATAATTTTGGTAAAAGTATTTTTAGATATTACATGTTGCAGTGAGCCTATAAAGTAGTTTAGTGAAGCATTTGCATCACATGAGTTGTAAACGAGGTCAAAATTTATGCTGCGTATATCATTTTCAACTTTTGCCATATTTACTTTAGTATAGCTGCGCATGCAATCTTTCCTAGGTAACGATAGTTCTAATGTTAGTAAAATTGCATTATGATCGGTTAGTGATGAATTTGTAATGAATGTTTTAGCTGTTTTTTTCGTTTTCAAAAAAATATGATCTAAGCATGATCCACTTTGATGCGTGGGGTGATTATAAGCCGGCAATAGTCCGTGATATGAGCAAATGTTTAAATAATTATGTGCATGATTATCGATTTTCCCGGATACAATGTTAATATTTATGTCGCCTACTAGTATAATATTTTTTAAGTTACAAAACTTTTCTAGAATAGTGTTGAGACCATCTAAAAATCGATCAATGTCTTGAGAAGGAGGTCTGTAAACAGTAATTATTACCGTATCGGGGTTAATTGCAATGATTAAGCAGTTACTATCGGGAAGTTCTATGGGTTCCTCTACTGTTGCTTTCAGATTTTTCTTGACATACACTACTAAGCCGTCATTTTGATTAATTTGTCGATAGGTTTTGTAGGTAGAGTAACCGTCCAGGGGTGGCAAATTGTGTGTTTGATTAGACAACCAACATTCTGTCAGAACAATTAAATCACAGCTTATACCAAGATCTTGTAGGAGTACTTCAAAACCATTCATATTTTTGTTTATGCTGCGAATATTTTGAGTGAGCACGGTTAATGTTTTGTTTACAGAAGGGATAAAGAGTTTGCAGTCCTCGACCTTACATATTTTACTTTCAGACACAGAAAAATTGTCTATATCATAGAGTAAGTTATTTATCATAATTATAGTTACTATTAAAAATAAGAAAATAATAAAATTAGACTTCCGTTGGCGTGCTTAAGAAGATATGAAATCTGTAGCGCTCTTAGGCGCCTTCATAATCTATAGAGTTTATGTAGTTTTCCTCAGCGAATTTGCGTGCCGGGCAACTAGCATCACCTGTCTGATGATCACATTTGCGTTTGAAGCGATTGCACGTCGCGCATTTGGGGGGAGCGTTCTTATTGGTGCAATCCTTAAAGGAATGTCCAGTCTCGCCGCAGTGATTACAAGTTGTACTTGTTTCTCGGCAATATTTAGCTGCATGTCCGAATTGCTGGCAATTGAAACACCTGGTGACTATTGTGAAGTCTCTTACGGGGCAAGACGTCCAGTTGATGAAAACTCGCCCTTGGTCAATTAGGATTCTCCTGATATTTGCTGGTAACTCAAGAATATAATTACAGGTACTCAGATTTTTCTTACCTGATTTATGACTTAATTTTATTGTAGCTAAAAGGGACTCACGGGTTGTGTTTGGCAGCTTTTCAGAAAGGTTTTGCTCGAAAATACAATCAAATACCTCCTGCTCTGATAGGGTTACGGGCACACCAACAATTGCCACTCTAGGACGGCGTTTTGTTGTTTCTTCAACGGTTAGGCCTGAGGAAACTAGTTTCTCTGATTTGCGTAGTTTTTCTATATCTGCTTTCTTGTCTGTGCTGATAATGACGCCTCCATTTCGCACTTTTTTTACGCCACGAACATGAAGTTTGAGTTCTTCGGGAGAGATTATTTTCTGGACTAGAGATTTCGTGTCGTCGCTGGTTTTAGATTTATCACTAGGGTAGATAGCAACGGAGCTTATATTTGCAGGACGGATGTAGTTGTCGGAGCCTTTCTTGACAATATTCGCGAAGGAAATAGGTTCTGTGGGCTTCAATTTGCTTTCTACGACTTCTTTGAATTGCCGAAGTGAGGTCGCAACACCCTGTTGATTTTTCAGGTGTTCAATAGTAGAGAACGCCTGAATAGTTTTATGCGTCAAGGACTGATACAGGACTGCCATCTGAGATGTCCCGCTAGTCACCTTACGGCATAAACCAGCCACACGGACCTTCTGTTCAGAGTTCATTTTCCCTTCCGCCACTATGCTACACACCTCACCCAAAAAGGTCTCGATCGTATTCATCCATCTCTGAATCTCCGACGTGGGGAGCACTTCCGAGGGTAACTCATGTTCCGTAGTTTCTGGAGGAGGCGGGGTCAAGGGCTTGGCTCGTTCAGTAGGTGTCGGCGGGGGGCTTCGTCGCAGCAATTGGCTACGGCCAAACGGGCTAGAACTTGAGCTAGCCATATCCACCACAATAAGACTAATCTACGTACTCTAGTTCATTGATATTGGCACACTTTACTAACTCGTGACACACTTTATGTTGAGTGATTACACAGCATATTATGCAAATTCAATGCAGAATGCAAAAAGTAGTGTAGTAATTATTTAATTATAACATATTATAGGCAAACAAAAAACACGTCCGCTTAGTTAGGCGACTAATCGCAGAAAAAACCGTGGCTTGTTTGGCAAAAATAGTGGCTTGCTTATGTGATAAAGTTTGTAAATCACTACATTGTGATATTTCTAATAAAGTATATTGGTCTGATTCTAAAATAGTACTGGGTTGGTTGTGCACGCCTTCACATAAACTACAAACTTTTGTAGCGAATCGAGTAGTAGCTATTAATGAACTGTGCAATGACAGCAAATGGCTGTATGTCCCTACATCACAGAACCCGGCTGACATAGGCTCTCGTGGTGTCTTTCCAAACGAAGTAAAATTCTTGTCATTATGGTGGCAGGGACCTACATTCATTAAGGATGGAGAAGAACATTGGCCATGTCAAGGCAGCAATGTAATGAATGCAACACTACCTGAAGTAAAAGTAAATACTTGTGTGAATGAGGCACAAGCTTCTATTTCTGTAATTAGTATTAAGAATTATTCTAGTTTCACTAAGTTAAGACGTATTGTTGCATACATTTTTCGATTTTATAATAATGTTAAGAATCCTAAGAATCAGAATAAGCAAATGTTAACTGTAGAAGAATTAGCATATGCAGAGAATAAGTTAGTTTACATCTCTCAACAAGAAAGTTTTCCAAATTTTGAGAAGCAATGTAAAGTAGCTCCATTGTTAACCGATTCGTTGCGACGCCCATTTTGGTGCACTTTTATGCGTGGCGGCGAACAAATATTTCGTGACACGACAGTCGTGTCAAGCGCCATATCAGTTGATGACACGCCTATTGTGCCATCAGCCATGTACAGAAAAAAATGCTGTTTTTTTTTGTTTACCCTTGAATTGTATTCAGTCGACTTCCAAAATCGAAAGTAAACGGTCAGTTACTTTGTGTTAAGTGGTTTTGAACTGCCTATGTATGTGTATCACTGAAAATGGATGGTAAGTGACTTTTTTATTCAGATGTTATAAACCTTTTGTATTGTTTTATGATTTACATACTTATCATACTGGGATTGTAGGTTATAAAGATTCTAATTTCTGTTTTTATTATTTGATGTCATTTGTTGTGTTTCATCGATGTGTAGTAGGCAAGTGCCCTAATGATAGCAGAGTATGGATACAGATATTTTCCTGCAAAAAAATCTACTTATGTTTTGTTGTCTTTACAGGCGAAAGAGTTATAGAAGAATCATCTGAGAGCTCAGATCTAATATCTGAGCACTCCGATATCACAACCCATTTAGATTTTCATAAACATTATGATGTAGATCCTGAAGGAACTACGCCAGAGCTGGATTCACCAGATTTGTTTACAGATAACGAAGTAAGTTTTTTGAATTATATTTTAGTAGTCAACTAGAGAACTAGACTAAGTAGGGAGACCCGTTAAAAATTAAAAACTAGAATAAGACATATATGTTCAGCAGTGGACTTTGTTTGATTGATATGATGGTGTATTTATAATTATTTTATAGATTTATATAGGTACACGAACATAATATTATGTTTATTTTCATTGTTTTAGGGAGATTGCAATATTCCGGCCAATAAAGTATCTATCGGCACAAATACGGAAAATCATGAAGAAGTGAAAGAAGATATTAATATGGACACCATTAATAAATGTTATACGCTGGGATTAATTATAGGAAGAGCCTTGAGTACGATGTCAAAACAAAGACGGGAACATTGTATGCACAACATAGCACATTGTTTCGAAAATGGTGAATTACAGTTTTAATTTTGTATAAGGCGATTTTCTATTATTAATAACATTCTGTAATTAAACAGGATAGCTTCTTAGATGATCATGAGAAATGAAAGTATGAAAAAAGAGTAAATCACCATTTTGTGCTGAATAAATCACCATTATTTTATTGCTAAGTGCAATAAAATAATGGTGATTTAATTGTGCATAAATACTAGTTGATTATAACATCAAAAATGTTAGCACTGACTGATTAGAAGATAGTAAATAAAACTAAGTTTATGATTATGTAATGTTTATTATGATTAATAAATGACTAGTCCAATCACATTTTTGTTACATATTACGTAGTGCGAAAATATAAAAAATAATAATAATCAACATCAAATTAACGTTCTAGGTAAAATTCAATAATTGTGATATTCCCTGAAACATTGCAGGCATAGCCCTGGGAATCCGGGACAATCTGGACATCCAAATAAGACGGCGACTCTTTTTTTTGTTTTATTGTAGCAAACCCTACATCTTTTTCTCATTGTCTTGCCATTTCTTTTTAGTAAGTTAGCCGGTAAATGAATTTTCCCTGCTGATGGGGGAAGAGGCATATTGTTCGTATTTGGCAGTAGGCTTTCTATTATACTTTTTCTATAATCATAGAGTGTTATATTTTTAATTTCCTTATTATATAACAGGAAGCCATTCACTACACATATTTGTATAATATGAATAATTACTTTTTTGTACCAGCGCAGGGTCTTGTGCTCACAACAATAATAACTCAATAGTTGGTCGTGCTTATCTATTGCCCTCATATATTTATTATACGAGACTTGTACGGCAGGTTTATAATGTACCCTATGAATTCGGCGGCGACTGGTTGTCCCTACATAATCACTTTTGTGCTCAGTACTTACAAAAAAAATTTCTCTTTTGTCTTTCCATTTTGTTACAACTATTTTTTTTCTATTATGCATTATGCATGATTCGCCTATTTTCAAAGTAGCATTTTTCACTTCGCCAGGATTTCCAACGCGATTTGCACGTAGGGTACCAGTTACGTACGTATTTTTAGCTAAAAGAGCGTCAGCTAGCTGCACACTGGTATAATAATTATCAATATACAAAGAATGGCCTTTGTCAAAATATTTTTGCATAAGCAACATAACAACTTTTTGCACATGGTTTTTTCCACCTACTTGTTGGTCTTGTGAACCTGCATAAATATGAATTTTTAATATAATGCCACTAGCGTCAGCTAAAACATACAATTTAATGCCGTATCGATGGGCTTTTCCTTTCAAATATTGGCGAAAAGAAAGTCTGCCTTTCCACAAGATAAGTGATTCATCAATAGCTAGTTCTTTTGATGGGTGATATATAGCTTCAGCGGATTCATTAAATATGTCTATAAGGGGTTTTATTTTCATCAGACTTTCATTTCGTTCACTATTCTGAACACTTAAAGCTCTCAAAATTAAATAGAACCGGTCCCTTGCCATGTATAGTCGTGGACTAAGGCGAAATAAATAATGGTTCGACCAATAATCAGCCATCCTATTTAGTTTTATTGTTCCCATCAATAACAATATTCCTACAAATGTTCTTAATTCATTAATAGTAATATCTGTCCATGCACGAAAGCGAGCCCGTGCTGGCGTTGCTTGGGTTTTTAAGTTATTCCCGCACTTATTAGTACATTCTAATATTAAATTTAGCATTTCATTATTAAAATATAAAAAGAAAAAGTCCAAAGGGCTTTTATCCCTCATTTGTTGAGCTGGAATTATTCCAGGTGTTCCTGTGAAAGGTATCTCCACCATGTTACCTGGATTACCAGGACACCAATCATATCCTTCTTCTGGAGTAGTTTCTTCTTGCTCTTCATCCGGTAAAGCATCATTTAATTCTATTAACTCATATTGATCCATGTTCGTCACATCGTCAAGAATTTCATCATTGCTGTTTGTCAAAATCCCATATAGATCTGAATTAGTAATTTCAATGTCTATGCCAGGTATATCATAAAATTGTATGTCATGTGGAGACATCATAGCAGATAACTCCACACTTATAGGATCCAAAGCTGCTGATGGCCCAGGTTCTGGTGAACTTGGAAAATTGTGCTCCATGTTAATTATATTCTGAAAAGAGAAAACATCAGAATGAAACAATAATTTGAATACTATCTTTTTATAATACTACATTTAGATTATTTGACCTGATATTGCTTTTTTGCGGTAAATAAGAATGAATATGAATAATACGTCAAGTGATACAGTTAAGCACGTTTTGTTTGGGTATATGAAAACTTAAGTACAATAAATAATTTATCATTAAAAAACCTACCTGTAGTGTTCGGGATCCACACGTGTTCGTGAGTCAAACAGCAACAGAGTCCAGGTTTACGGGCCACAGTGATCACAAAATCAATATCAGTTTCCAGGTACACGAGCCACAGTATTCACAAAAGCAAAATCAGAGTCCATAACACAAGCCAATATCATCGAAAAGTTAAATAAATAGTCGTTGTAGATTACGTCCAGTGCGATTGATTCGGAAAGTGGAGGTATTTTAAAAACAGTAAACAAAGTTTCGATACCATGCGCCGGAGATTTTCTGTCATCATACTAAGAAAGGGCACAACTGCATTAAACAATAGGGCAAAACCACACCTTATGTTAAGGACTTTAAAGTCGCTTTTTCCGTTTGTCAAAAATGGAAGTTGTGTCCTTTCTTTGTATGCCAGCAATATAGTTAAATAGCCGGCCCACAAACAATGGACGCCGGCACCTTTCTTTATGAGTCCTTATTAGTGTTTCACGCAAAAAGGAACCGTAAGACAACACAATATGGTGTTTTCCAAAATCTTGCCGAGACGATCTAGCCGACTTACGAAACTTGTTTACAAAATAAATTCTTAAGGGATCGGAACAAGATTTAGCAAATGTGAAATTCATTTATTATTTATATGTAATACCTACCTACTTATGTATGTATCTAGGTATAGGAAAAATAGATGCAGCTATTAATAATAATTCGAGGTAAATAATGCATTTCATTAATACGTACCTAATCGCAGTAATCGTAATGCAACTTATCGAGGTTGTCAACCCCTGGAATTATCTGATTTGTATTATTTCCAGAAACGAAGTCTATAATAATGATCCGCATTCAAAAATATTAATGTTTAGTTCAAGAAGCACCTCAAGAAATTTCGATTTGAGCGAGTTATAAGACATTTAAAAATGACACGAAACGCGTGTCATACGCCATATGTAAAAAAATTGGATGGCACGTCTGTCGTGCCATTCGCAACGAATCGGTTAAGTTTAAGTCCGTTTATTGATGATGATGGATTAATGAAAGTTGGTGGCAGACTGCAAAACTCGCAATTTGAATACAATAAGAAGCACCCCACTCTCATTGATTCTAGTCATCACTTAGCTAAGTTATTGTTTACCTATTACCATATTTTACACCTGCACGCAGGTCCACAACTTCTCCTCTCACTAATTCGCGAAAAGTATTGGCCTCTAAGAGGAAGAGCTTTAGCCCGTAAAGTTTTTAGAAAATGTGTTTTGTGCACTCGCATGAGAGGAGCAGTTGCCAGACAAATCATGGGTAACTTACCATCTCCTAGGTTAAGTCCAGGTTATCCATTTGAGGTCACAGGTACAGATTTTGCTGGGCCGTTTCTATACAGTGATAGAAAAGGCAGAGGTTCCAAATTAATCAAATGTTATTTTTGTGTTTTCGTATGTTTTAAGACTAAAGCTGTACATTTAGAATTAGTAAGTAGTCTTAGCACAGAAGCTTTTATTTTAACTTTGCGTCGTTTTATAAGTAGAAGGGGCAAACCTCTTGAAATATGGTGCGACAATGGTACAAATTTTGTCGGTGCCAGTCGCGAGTTAGGTACTTTTCTAAAATCTAACTCTAACTCTGTGTCAGAGCCTTTTACAGAAGAAGGCATAAAATTTAAATTTCTACCTGCATACTCCCCAAACTTTGGAGGTTTGCATGAGGCAGCTGTAAAGTCTGCTAAGTACCATTTGAAAAGGGTCTTGAGTGATATCCATTTCACATTTGAAGAGCTCACAACTTTGCTTGCACAAATAGAAGCAATACTGAACTCACGACCCCTTTCCCCTCTTACTACCATCTCTCACGATCTGTCCCCTCTTACCCCAGGGCACTTCCTTATCGGAAGAACTATGGCAGCGCTGCCAGCGCCAGATCTACAGCAAGCTAAGAGCAGCAGCCTGCAGCGGTACGCCAGGATCGAGCAGGCCAGACAGCACTTCTGGCGTCGATGGAGCCATGAATATGTCTGCGAGCTACAGCAGCGCACTAAGTGGCAAAAACGCCACCCCAACCTGTCACCTGGGCAGTTAGTTCTACTAAAGCAGGAGCTTACCCCACCATTAAATTGGCCCCTGGGAAGAATAGAAGCAGTTTTCCCAGGCTCAGATGGCGCCTGTCGAGTCGCCGACATCAAAACTACCAAGGGCATCGTGCGCAGAGCAGTGAACCGCATCTGCCCACTCCCAGAGGACGAGGACGACTCTTGAAACGGGAGGTTTCAAGGCGCGGGAGGATGTTAACGCCGTGTCCCAACCCTACGGCCGGCCGCCATGACAGCGCGGGAGCAGACGCGACGCGCCGCACTCCACAAGACTCCGCCACACAGCGCGCTCGCGATCAGTCGATATTTCTATTCTATCTCAAAATTCTATGTAAAAGCGTAACCAGTGCACACAAATATTGTAACTACTTAAAATTAATATTATAGTTTTGTAAAAGTAATACTTGAGTGAGTTAATTATCTCTCAACACATACCTAAAACCTCAAACTCAAGCAGTACACAAACAAGATCCCTTAACTAAAACTGGCATGGTCGACACTGCACACCATAGATTAAACGAGAAAAATTGATCCCCCATTAGCGACCCGCCTTTTTTTTTTTTTTTTTTTTTATTACAATGGGCTTGCTCTTGGTCCCAGACTAGCCCGAAGGCATAGACGGAGCCTACGATGGAGCGAGCTTACCCAGTAGATGCCTATGCACTCTATTCTTAAATACTTCCGGGTTATATGAATTTGGAAACACAGACGTCGGCAGGGAATTCCATTCCTTTGCGGTGCGCATTATGAACGATTTTGAGAAGCGCTGCGTGCGGATGTGAGGAATATCAACCAAGAAAGGGTGGTATCCCGCCGTACGTCTGGATGTCCGGTGGTAAAATGGGGATGAGGGAATGAGCTCGTGTAGCCCATGAGCACACTCACCGAAGTGCAATCTGTAAAATACCGCCAGACAGGCAACTTTTCGCCGATGTGCTAGTGGTTGAAGTTGAGCCACCAGCTTCTTGTCGCCAATCAACCTTCTGGCCCTGCGATCCACCGAATCCAATGCGGCCAGTTGGTATTTGGCTGAGCCATCTCATAGGTGACTGCAATACTCCATACACGATCGGACTTGAGCTTTATAAAGTGTTAGAAGCTGTCCCGGCGTGAAGTATCGCTTAACCTTGTTAAGGATGCCCAGTTTTTTCGCCGCAGTCTGTGCTTTGGACTCGATGAAAGTGCCGAAGTTGAGGTCAGAACTCAACTCCATGCCAAGGAGTTCAAGGCAGCCGGTTACTTTTACAGATGCACCTCGGAAAGTAGGAGCCAGGTCAAATGGGCTCCGTTTGGCGGAGAACAGACACGCTTGCGTTTTGGCGGCATTGAACTGCACTAGATTGTCATCGCCCCATTGGGACACACGACTCAAGGCAAAGTTCACTCGCTCTACCATGGTCTCTCTCTGTGAACGAATATCGTCCCTACTGTCTTTTGCGCTGGCCAAATATCTCTCTACAACAGTACTGTCATCTGCGTAACCGACTATGCTAGGATTTAGCATATCGTTTATATGGAGCAGGAATAGAGTTGCAGAGAGAACAGACCCTTGAGGAACACCGGCATCAATGGCCTTTAGGTCCGAAGAGCAGCCGTCGACGACTACTCTGATCGACCTTTCCGTCAAAAAGTCCGATACCCAGCTACAAAAGTCAGCCGGTATGCCATAAGCAGGAAGCTTGCTAAGGAGACTTGCGTGCCAAACCCTGTCAAAGGCCTTTGAGATGTCGAGTGAAACGGCAAGGGCTTCGCCGTTTTTCTCAATGGCTTCACCACAGCAATGTGTAACATACACTAGAAGGTCCCCAGTAGACCGACCACGGCGAAAGCCATACTGCTGGTCATTGAGTAGGTTGTTGTCTTCTAGGTATGCCAACAATTTGCTATTTAGTACTCTTTCCATGACTTTACAGAGCATGGAGGTGATGGCGATTGGTCGATAGTTACAGGGATCGGCACGGCTGCCCTTTTTGGGCACTGGCTGCACATTAGCAAGCTTCCAGGATTTTGGCACCGTTCTAGTTTGGAGAGAGAGCCGGTATAGACGTGTCAATACAGGCGACAACTCAGGCGCACATTGTTTAAGCACTCGCGCAGGTATTCCATCTGGTCCACTGGCTTTATTCACGTCTAAATTCAGCAGAACCTTCCGTACCTCTTTTTGGTGAACAGCAATATCCTTCATTGAGGAATCGCAATGAGGTATAGTAGGTGGTTGATGGAGGCCTGCATCAAGACGAGAGTTGCTCGCAAATAGGGAAGCAAACAAGTTCGCTTTCTCTATCGCGGAGTGGGCCAGCGTACCGTCAGGTTTCTGCAACGGTGGAAATGTGGAACGGCAGAAGTTGGATTCAACCGCTTTGGATAGGGACCAAAACTGCTTGCTACCAGAAGGGTAGGACGTGAGTTTGGCCCCTACTCGACTGATATGGTCAAATCGAGCCTTCCGAATCACCCTTTTGCAGGACTTGGCGGCATCGTTATAGGCTTTCTTCTTCCTGCGAACCCTCTGGGCCCTTGCTTTGGTGTCGCGGGCTTGCACCCAAGCCAGGTATGCAGACTGTTTAAGGGCTTCAGCCCGAGCACAATCCGCGTTGAACCATGCTTGAGTTCTGTGATCGAGCGATAAGTCGGAGAACGGAATATAATATTCCATTCCCTGCCGAATCACATCTACGACAGCCTCGGCAGAACATGAGGGATCGCCGGAAGAAAAACAGACCGACCGCCAAGGGAAAGACGCAAAGAATTGCCGCATCTCATCCCAATCTACTGACTCGTATCGCCACACTCTCCTCGTGCCCCGTGGGCTGAAATCCGGAGGGGAGCAGACCGATACGGATTTTACCAGACAGTGATCTGACGAGCCCAGCGGAGCTGAGACCGAGACAGAGTGCCGATCCGGATCTGTTGTCAGTAGAAGGTCCAAGCAATTGGGTGTGTGGTCAGCAACATCCGGTACCCGCGTCGCAACGTTCACCAGCTGGGTGAGGTTTAGCGACAGCGCAAATTTGCGTGCTTCCTTGCCAGCGTAGCAGGTTTTCTCGAACGGGGGCAGCCACTCCTTGTGGTGGGCGTTAAAGTCCCCGAGAAATACTAGTTCCGCAGCAGGGTACCGTTGTTGGGCATTATCTGCAGTCTCAGTAAGATGGTCAAATAGCCTGGTTGTCTCCTGGTCTCCGACGTGCGATCGGTAAACACATGCATATAGGATCTTCTGGGATCCTGTGTCTACGATGGCCCACAGAGTAGAAAACCCGGAAGTCTCAAAACAGCGAAGACGCTTACAGCAGATGTCGTCGCGGACGTACACACAGACCCCAGCTTTCTCTTTGAACTTATGTTCTAGTGAGTAGCCTGGGTAGTTGAGGTACGCCACGTCCGCTGGGGTTTTAATTTGCGTCTCCGTTAAGAAGAACAGGTGCGGCTTTTCAGTCTCGAGGTGGTGGTGGACTGCGTCGAGATTTGAGTGCAACCCTCGTATATTGGATAGGTGCACTTTCAGCGGGAGGAAGTGCCGCCGGTGTTTGACCGTGTTCTTCTTTTTTTTATTCATTTTGTTGAGTAGTGCGGGTTGGGGGACGTTTGGATGTCGAGGCGCTGCTTTCGCCAAGTAGATTGCACGAGTGACACCAAACAGTGAGGAGCTCACTTGGAGACTGCGGGGACGCCCGAGCCCCCCCGAAATAGCCACCGGGTCCTCCCATCCAGTCGCCAGCTGGCACGGTGGAGCTATTCCGGGATTTTTCGCGAGGTGGCGGGGCAGCCTTTGGCACGTGGCTAGCGCGCTACTTGGGCCCCCAACTACCTGCGGTCGGTCACCGGCAAGACCGTGCCACGGATCCCGCTACCCTCCAGCGTGAGCTACTCGGTCCGGCGTCGCTCAAGGATCTACAAGAACGGCTATATGCAACACAACTAACAGCCATTCATCCCCCCAAAGGCTCTGGTGTTCCCGCGCACAGATGAAACACAGCAAGCTGCTTGACACCTGACTCCGGCGGGAAGGTTACCGGGCGGACTACCAGGCGGACTCTTGTGAGACCTACCACCGCTGGCTGGGTCGTTCAGCCGTCACCACAAGTGGTGCCGTTGCCCGAGGTGGACCTCTAGGAGGTAGACCCAAACCACCTCAAAAAGCCTTAGCTTCGCAAGGGTGTTAAAATCAGAGAGAATCCCGGCTTTTTCTACAATATTTTGTATGTATTATTCATATAAACCTTCCACTGGAATCACTCTATCTATTAAAAATACGTATCTAAATCACAGCAGAAAACGACTTTGTTTTATACTATGTAATTATGAAAAAAAATTGTCCCAACATACTTATTTAATAATATCAATATTAACCTGGTCCCAATTCTCCCCTCTCTCTCTTCCTATCCCGCATATACTTCAACATGGGATCTCCTGCCCTTTCCACCTGCCTCAGGTTGTCCTCAAGATCCTGGTCATCTTTGAATCGAGCCAGCGGTTTGGATGCCTCGTGAATGAACTCTTGAACGCGGGCCTCTTGGTCCTCTAGCTGTTTGATGCTGCAATTATTGAAATAAATATGAAAAACAGTTTTAACGCCGATTTGTGAGATGCAATAAAAAAACCCAAATAAAAATCATCCACAAGTGCCCTAACCGTGAAACTATGAACTGCAGCTCATCCGGAGTCAATCAGCCTCGCACGCTCGCGTTTGCAAAAATAGTGTTTTGAAGTGAGTTGAGCCGGCACCGACCTTAATTATACAACCCTCAAAGTACATACAACGCTATTGAATGACTTTTTCATTAAATAAGCAATCAATCGCGTTATCACTTTGAGGGCTGTTTTGATGATTTAAATAATTATAATTCTGTAAGTGTCGAATCAAATCAAATCATTCTATATTAACATACACCCAAAAACTGAGCTGCAAATTGCAAAAAAACGTTCAAAATTTGAATTTTGCGGGCTACCTTGAACATCCACCTTGAACAGCATTGTTGTGACCCAGAAATGAACTATTTGTATGTATTTTAATCCTTACTAATATTATAAATGCGAAAGTAACTTTGTCTGTCTGTCTCTTCTTCACGCCTAAACCACTGAACCGATTTAAATGAAATTTGGTACAGATATAGTCTGGGACCCGAGAAAGGACATAGGATAGTTTTCATCCCGGAAATCCCCCGGAAACGGGAACTATTATTTCACGCGGACGAAGTCGCGGGCAAAAGCTAGTTTAAATATAATTTTTATACTGACTTAAAAACAACCACTACCGAAAAAAGTAGACTAGATTGATGGCATGATGCGATTATTACTCACCCTTTAGTCCATTTCTTGTATTTCTCATCTAATTCCTTCTGTCGTTCGGCTTTTTCTTTTAGTTTCAGCCGTTCTTCCGATGTTTCCCTTTTGGCTGCAACATAAATTAAAGGTGAAAATAATGATTTAAAAATAGCAAACAAATAAATTGTAACTTTAGATTTACTCACTTTTCCTAGAAACAACCTGAGCATTCCTCCCAGATACTTCATCGGACATCTTATTGAATACATCTTCTTCCCTTTTCCTAAAACTTTCATTCTCCTGCCTCAACTGTCTAGCGTCTTGCAAGCCCGCCATCTTGCCTTCCAAAGTCTTCGCCATTTTCTTGTTCGACGGCGGCGGACTATCATTCCCTCTCTTACTTCTATCTCTTTCAGAAGTATTCCTGTCTCTTTCCCTTCTAGGAGGAGACTGGTCAGAGTCACTGTTGTATTTCCTTTTACTATTGTTATCTGGAGGTTTCTTACTCCTTCTTTGTGGGGATATTGATTTCTCTCTCCTATTTTTTCTGGGTGGTGAGAGATCGGAGTCAGTGGAATGTCTGAGCTTACGAGGCTTCTCATGCCTAGTACTGCTCTGATACCTGTCTCTGTCTTTGTGACTTTGTCTGTGCGGAGAATGCCTCTGCTTTTTAGTCGGAGACAGGAATTCTGGACTTTCATTCCTTTTCCTACCATCTCCCTTAGATTTCCTTGATGGTGACACTTCTGAACCATAACTCTTTTTAGATTTCCTCAGAGGAGAATCGTGACTTTTCTTCATTCTCCTCGCTGGAGACTGGTCTGAATCATAGTTCTTTTTAGATTTCCTTGGTGGAGACTCATCTGAGTCGTAATTTCTAGATTTTCTTGGTGATGAATCTTTTTTCTTTCTGGAAGGAGATAAATTACTTGCACCTGTTTTAGGAGAATGCTCTGTCTGTGTAGGCTGTAGTGTAGCAGGGTCTTCTGGGCCAAAATCACCCCATCTACTAGGTTTGCGTACCCTCTCTCTAGGTTTATCTGGTTTATGAGGTTCATGACTCTCATTTCTACTGCTTTTTTCTTTTACTGGAGATCTATCATTATTTTTTTTTGGCGACTTATCATCATTTTTCCTCTTAGGTGTTCTATCACGACTTTTTCTTTTTGGAGACCTATCATCATTTTTCCCTTTATCATCCCTTGACCTTTTGGGAGACCTTTCATCAGTCCTTTTAGTTGACTTATAATGCTTCTCATCCCTTCTCTTCGCAGAATAATCCTGTCTTTCATTAGGAGATCTATCATCATGGTTTCTTTTAGACCTATCATCCCTTTTTCTGGGAGGACTAGGATCACTATCATAATGTCTCCCTTTTTCATCACTTTTCTTTTTAGATCGGTCATCCCTTCCTTTAGCAGAATGATCATGCCTTTCTTTAGAGGGATCATTATGATTTCTTTTAGATTTACCGTCTTTCCTTTTGGAAGATCCATCATCATTTTGTCTTTTAGGAGATGTATCTTCCTTTCTTCTGGGAGGACTAAAATCACTATCACTATCATGATTTTTGGAAGATTTCGATGCCTTGGCTTTATCATTATTTTGTTTCCTTGGAGGAGAGAGATCAGAATCATTTTTCTTTTCGTCTTCCGAGTCACTATACATTTTGCCAAATATAAGTTCATTTTCTTTTTCCGCCTGTTTAATGTCACTCTTTATTTCTTCTATTTCTAATTTACTGTTGAAGCCATCATCCTGTGAATACAATTTGGGTTATTTTCTACTTCTCTTTAGTTGGTAACAGCACATAATTCATTCTCCTGAAAGGTGAAATCAATAATCTTATAATCAAAGTTAGCATAAAATCTTTTTTTATATTTTTGTTGTGCTTTCTTCATACTATTATTAAGAAAAATTATTTATAACTAGCTTCCTGGAGATTTTTTTTTATTTTACTGTAAATGATTTTTGGGTAAATTACAAAACAAATAGTTTAGTGATTTTGCTTCAAAACATAAAAGTGGAACATATTTATATATTAAATTCATAATTGAGTTCAGTAGTGTTTAAATATACTTGTCTAGCTTAGAAACTGGCAATATTAATTCAGCTTTGAGGCTTACAGTTGACCATAAAGTAGCTAAATAGATTGTCTTAATGTACTAAACTCATTTTCAGGCTAAAAACATTCTTTGGCTAAGCATCATCTTTTGGCTAAGCATCAGTTTTTAGCACTGTTTCTAAACTCTCAAGTTACAAGTGAAAGATAAAGAAAATATCTAAGCTGAGTATATAAAACTTTTATACTAATAAAAATATTTCAAGGTTTTACAAACTAGTTAATTCATTTCATTTATTGCGGAAACCAGTCCATATGCATAGATAAATAATACCAAAAATAAAATAACAATTCTTACAGTTCCACATGTCATTAATAATAAAAATAGATAAAAAACACGATATAATAATACATACCTAGTCAATTATAAAATTAAATTAAAAATTATATACATTATAAAATAATAATATTACCAATCCAATAAATAATAAAAATAAAAAACACATCAAATTACAATAAGTCAAATAGTTAATGAGTTCAGAAAATCTCTAACACATTCAGAAATATGTATTAACCATGACTCACCTGATTGATAATCTTCCATTTAGAGCTAGAACTGAACTGCTCCGCTTTCTTGACTTCTTCAGGCCTATCATCAATGATACCAGCAATCTGCGGGGCATCCTCCCCTTGGTCGAACACATCCAGTTCATCCCCATCCAAGGTACGAAGCTTTGATAGGTCAATGTCATCGTCTATTATTTGTAATCTAAAATTTATTTATACAATATTTTAAAGCGGAAGAGTTTGTTTGATTGAACATGTTAAATTCAGGAGCTGTTGGTCTGAATTTAAAAAAAAAATTGTGGTGGAAAAAGGTCCATTTATGGACTATGAAAAGTCACTCTACAACTTACAGAAGCATAGTAGTAACCACAAAGTGAAACAGCAGTTCTCTGTATATTATCTAGTTTAAGAATATAATTAATTGTTCAAGGATTGGATTTTTTGGTTTTGAGGTTATTGGAGTTTGACCTTTCGACAACCAAGCAACAGCCAGCTGTCGAGCTAATATTGTGTCTCAAATCATGTGTGTTTGAAGGAATAGAGTAGCTCAGTTTTAATAAGTTGTGTTTAAGACTATACATTCATATGTTTACTTCAATAAGTTTGTACAAGTAATCATTTTGACCTTTCAACAACCAAGCCACAGCCAGCTGTCGGGCTGCTATTGTATTTCTATTGTGTCTCAAATCGTGTGTTCGCTAGGCTTGCTAGAAAAACCTGTTGCCATGTCCAGTTTTTCCAATATGTCTTGGCATCATTCAACTCCTTCAGGCTCATTCCCTAATTAAGTGGAATTAAAACAATTGGTACCATATGTCGGCATGAAACCCTGCCTGCTATTGAGGTACAGACATGATACTTTGTTGTAATATTTTCCGTGAGTGTGTGATGCTTACAGTTTAGTTTACACCCAAAGTAACCTATAAAGTATGATAAAAATACCATAATATTGTGGATACAGCAATGAGTAAAGCTGTTGCTTATCAAATGGCGTTTAGGTAAAAATCGATTTTGATAACTTACGAACATACTGTGAAATAATGTTGTTGTCTGTTACAAGTGTAGATAACCATATTGTTTACGTTTTTGTGTAACAAATCTTATAAAAAAGTGTAAGAAAATTATCTGACATACCCTGTGCCTTTGACGGATTTTTTCTTCTTTTTCTTTTTGTCTCCAGACGGTCCACGGAGATATTTTTGTAAATACGCTTTTTGATTTACTGATGTAGACATTTTTACTTTGTATTAAATATTTCAATACAATTTTATTTCTTCACGAACCAAACACTTTTGACATTTTCACTTGAACTTTTTGATTTGCTTAGAATTTAAGCATTGCCAATGTGTTTTTTATCTCTTTCTAACATGGGCAATAGAAAGAAATGAATTTATGTATGCACAAAATGTAAACTGGTTTGACGTTTAACGTTTTCGAATAGAAGTGAGGGGTACACAACCGTTGTTTAAAGTACGGTTTTACGATATTTGTTATAAGGGGATGTCCTTTGTCAAAATTTTCACTTTAGCACCATTCAATAGGAGCCGCTATAAGCTATAGCCATCTATTACTTATCAGTCCTGTGGCTGTTTCATACTTTTATCGTAGTGGTAAATACTCATTGCCATTTCGAAGCATCTTTCCGTCAGCCAGCATATAAATAGAGAGTCAGCATTAAGGATGCTGTGAGGTGGATGTTGAAGGTAGCCCGCGAAATTCAAATTTTCTTACGTATTTTTGCAATTTGCAGCTCAGTCAGTCTGGGTGTATGTTGATATAGAATGATTTGCGACTGTAAGAGGCTATTAGTTACAGACCGTGAAGCATCCCCCTTAAACATTTCTTAATATTGAATGTAATGATAACAAGTAACTCAAAATTATTTTATTTAAATGAACCCAGGGGTTCCGGACCTTTGGAAGGCGTACGAGGGGCCAAAGCCAACTCGTAGAGGCCCCTTGAGCAAAACTTTATGTGGAATGGGACACCAACCGACGATTATTCCTATCTGCACTATGTAAGTGCACCTAAGGACAACCCCTGGTTGGTGTTGGACTATTATAAAATATGGCAACTAACAAAAAATTTGGACTATGGGTTGGATTCTTTAATGAATAAGGTACCAGATACTATAGAATGACTATGGCCCCTGCCTGATCAATGTTTGACTTGCACACTCAGTAAATGGGTCCCCGAAAACGGCCGCTAGCATATAGTGACGTAGCGACAAGGGGGCAACATATATCGAGGTGCTAGAGGAGTGGAGAGGTATTCCACGGCTATCAGGACAATCCCGGAAGTACAGTCAAGATCCCTACCAGCATCTTACTGGAATACTTCCTTCCCCCGAGCACGTTTGCTCTTGCGATTCTCCACTTATTATTATTATTAATAGTGTAGGTACCTGCTATGTAATTAGTGTTTTTCACTCCGTATGTAAAATATTGATTTATTCATGAGAAGACCACAAAAAGATTGACAAATAAAACACAGTTTTGCTGCAGCTATGCTCTTATTAACAAAAATGTAATTCATAAAGAAAAAAATAAAATTTTCAATCGTGTCCATTTATAAGTAGCAAGTGGTCGTTTATATCACGTTTGTTGAGATTTTAGAAGGTTCTATTTCTTTTGATCATTATTGTTATGGTTACGTTGGCGGAGATAGGGATTAACGAGTCTCTGTAAAATAAAATAGTTAATTTAAATATTTCTTTGTAGCCATAAAGTACATCGGTTAGATTGTTGGTGAAGTGGTAATAATGAGTGAAATATTTTATATTACTTTATGAAAAGTATGTACGTGTTATGAATAGCATTATAAGAAACCTAAAGATATTATTACTTAGAAGACAAATTAATTCAAGTATGTACGTCGCAATCGCAAAGGTATATCAGTTCGGTCAAAAAATATTTAGAATACTTTTTTTTTTGAGAGCGGGAAATCATCAAATGACTTTTCCCGTCCTGAGCGCGGTGGGAGCGCGTGTCAGACTTTTACTGACTAAAACCCGCTCATGTTCCTTCGGTTGCCCTTTATGTTCCGGGGTCACGGTAACTATGTATTATAAACATTCCGCAACATATTTAGAATAATCACATTTCTGTCCAGGTAAAGAGATTTTCAAAGACTTTACACCCGTGCGAAGCTGTGCAGGTTGTTAGAGTCTCTATCTACAGGGGGTCCCAGGGCTATGCAACATGGTCTTTCTGTTATTTTTGACACTATGTTATTTAGCAAAAAAGCCTTTCGATCGGTAGGATAAAACTACAGGCTAATTAATTTTCTCGAGTAACAGGTTCGATTCCCGGTTCAACTATGTATTTATTTAAATATCTATGAATGCAGTTTAAAATGTTTTCAAAATTCAAATAATGTCTTCTTTCAGTAAAATGTTCTATCTACAATATTTAAGGTACTTTCCCTCCATGTGGCATAGCCGTGGGACACCCTGTATATCTTTAATTCTTACTTACGTTGTTTGTCAAGTATGGTGCTTGGTAAAGCTATAGAAGAGAAAAAAAAAGAATTTTAATGTAGGTGTTAATGGAAAGCGTTACCTATCAAATTAAGATAATAGGGCTACAATATAAACTAAAAGTGATTAAGTCAGTGTCGTTTCGATAAATTCATTGCTCCATTCGTATACAAGACGTTTTGAATTACATTGAAATAATCAACCAATAAACATCGGAAGCGCATGCAGAATATTATCTAAAAGTTTAATTTCTGATTTCCTGAAGATAAGGGGAATAATTATTTATTAATTAGTACTCAAACGTCGCTTTAAGACGCTCTTAAAACTATTGCTGTCCTTACTTCATCCCTTTAGAGTGTCAAAGACAGCAACAGATTTGAGAGTGACTTCAAAATAAGTGACGTTTGAGTGTTTGGCCATAAGATACACATTAAGCGAAACATTCCCCTTGAATGCTGATTTCGCATTATATAGAATTTTTATATCATTAGAGTTAGGGCTTACATGAAAAAGTATAATATAAATTGACTTGTAGCTGCGTCTACAAAATTTTAAGTAAATAACAGATTGAGTCCAGACTGTAAAAGTTTACTTACGCTGAATTGACTATGTTTAACTTGATATAGCTGCGGCTGCGGCTTTAACGTAAAAAAGACATCGACAAATGAAAAGCAAGTATTCAGTACTACTAAACTAACCAAGTACTAGCAGAACAAGGATATGAAGACAAAAATACGTTAATGCAAGAAAACAATTCATTTATTTGTAACAGAGAAACCAAGTCCAACAACGAGGTTGTGTGCTTTGACTAAGCAGTGTTACTGTCACCGTCGCACAACTATAAAACTTCGATGGTAACATAGGGTCGGCGAATGGCTAAACCAAAATACGTGCCAAGTAACGTAAATTATGTCAGTCTCAGTTTCTTTGCCTTAAAATAATTAAAAAGCCATTTAATGGATTTTATAGAAAGATAGGGTCATTGAGCTCAAGTTTCAAACTTAGTTTCGAGCTAATACTGGACACTTATTGGATATGTACTTTTTAAGTCAGTCAGTTTTTGAATTTTCAGCCAAAACCATTTTAGACCAACCTGTTCAGTCAAAAGTGCTTTTGACTGATTTTGCTAGTCAATAGTACTTTTGACTAGTTAAGAGTTTTTACTGCAACAGAGAAAAATTACTGTTTGCAAACTTTAGCAGTTAGAAAAGCTTTATTCGTTGTACCTCTTTGTATCTCTGCAGTCTATTCAGATACGGTGAAACCTAAATGTAAACAAAATATTATTTATAGTATAAATAAAATAGATTTTGATACAGAGTTCTTGGTCGGCCGTACGCAACAGCAGCAGACAACGCGACGTTTTGTTGTCGACTGATTTCATGTATATTTAAGAAACATTTTTGCAGCTAGCGTCACTTCGGCGTCTTCTTACTATATTATACGTCACTCGTGTTGTCCGACTTATTCCAAATCACAACCGATCTTACTGTTCTATAAATATAAAATTTAATGGCCATGCCGTCAAAAGCAAAGTTATTCACGTTACCTCTTTATATCTCTGTAATCCACTCTGATAAGGGAATGGTGAAACCTAAATATAAATAGAAGATAATTTGATTATAGTATGTAACACGATTTAAATGTAGTAGCAAGCACATCAAACTTTCTGAAAATCTCCCCAATTAGGCTTGGACTTAAGGTATGATTTCGACGACGGTGCCCAGCAGCAGTTGACAAATTGCGATCGCTGATTACGGAATATTCAGAACTAGCCTTAAATCAAAAGCTAAATTATTCGTGTTACCTCCTTGTATCTCTGCAGTTCACCCAGATCTGGTGCAATCTAAATATAAAAATACGATTATATAAGTCAGCATATATCAAGCTACCTGTAATAAATTATCCCAAACATTTTCAAACCTTAACGATTGGTGATAAAGTTGAAAATCTATTAAAGAAGAAAGAAAAAAGTAGGAAAAACAGTTTATTCGCACGTAGTGAGCTACAAAACAAAATTTAAAAAAACTTATACACTATAAACCTTAAAAACTAAGAAAGCTAAGTAGCATCACTACAGACAGACATTCCATTTTTTCTGAAACTTACATATTTAAAGTTGAGATCCTGTAATCAAAATATAATTTAAGTTTTAATCGATTCAAGTATTACACTATACTTCAAATAAATAACTATTTACAAAGAATCAGAATTACGGTATTAAGAGTTTTAACGAGTAAATAGTAAGTGTATAAAATACACTAACTTTTATTAATAGGTATATTATTAAGTACACCCAATAGAGCTGAATAGAGCTGAATAAATGTGCGTAGTCCGTTAACCGGAAATCATCATCATTATCATCTCCTTAGCCTTTTCCCAACTATGTTGGGGTCGGCTTCCAGTCTAACCGGATTTAGCTGGATACCAGTGTTTTACGCGAAGCGATTGCCTATCAGATCTCCACACTAGTCCATACGCGGTTGTTGGGTCCCAGGTTAGACTGGTCAGATATTTCTGACTTTTGACTACCCGTAACGACTGTCAAAGATCTTTGAATGGCGACGTGACCGGAACCAACTTGCGGTTTGCGAGCTTTCAGAGACACGGAATGTCAGTGATGTCCAAGATGAAATTTAGAAAGTATATTATGATTTGAAAAGTCACATCAGTGTTTTCCCGAATCCACCCACAATCTTTGGGCCAAGGGCTATTAAAAAAATTATTGATTCTATAATTAGTATTTCGTAAATTGTTTACTTACGCCTAAGTCATAAACACCGGGATATATCTGTAAGTTTACAAAATATGGAGTCATTACTATGTGAAATTAAAAATAAAACGCACTATTGCCAAATATTTCAGTTAAATGATTACGTACGTTTTGATTAACTGGTGGAGTCTATAAAATAAGAAATGAATGTCTTTTAAATTAAATATTGCAACTAATATCAATATAAAAGAAATAATTATTCCAAATATGAAAAGTTTTATTTAGACTTAATGCTTACGTAAGTTACTTTGAGAGTCTGCGAAAAAATAAAACAGTTTTATTACATAAATTGGCAGTTTTTGACAACATTTAAAAACATTATAGCATAGAAATAAAAAACTTCTCCACCCACTTTTGTGAAATCAATGTGAGTACAAAAGCTAAAAATAATATAAACCCTTACAAAATGATCATGATACAAATTATACTTACGCCTTGACCACCGTATCGCTAAAGTGAACAAAGATGAAGTTAAATGCCTTTTCAAGTCATTAGCTTAATCGTAAATAAATATTTAATAGAAAACATAAAACATAGTGAAATGATAAAATTACTAACAGCAGACAGTTCATCCACAGTCTGGGCAAGGATGTCGTGGATCTGGTTACTCTGGAATCCAAAAGACTAATATCATATTATTAGATGCGATTTTGCTAAAGTTACGGTTTTTGTACGCACTATTTGCATAAAAAAAATAACGGAAATCAAATCAATAGTGTTACATTGTTAAAAAATACTGCAATACTGTATGTTCATTTTAAATAAACAGTTAAAGCTTATTTTTTAGCATTGTTAAGATTTAAGGAGATTAAAAGATAATTAAATACGGTTTCTTTTACACAACTTTAATGTATAATATGTATTTATTGGTTGTAAAATCGGCGTCTTGATTACGAATTAAGGAGCAATCAACATTCACGAGACAAAATTGACTTTGTGAAAAATGAAATGTGTTTAGGGGTGGGCCAGCGAGCAGTCTGCACAGTATATTTCTGATAAAAGACGTCAAAATGATACAGGTATATCAATTTGTCAAACGTGGCGGCCATTTTTTTCAAAATGGCGATCTGTGGCGCCATTTGCAAAAAAAAATAAAAAAAGGAAAGAAGTTTGGAAGTTTTTTTTAAATGGAATAAAACTAATAAGAATGCTATTTTTATTGGAATCTTTATAAAATAACGTAAACATCAAAACAATATAGATATAATTAGGATTATAGTGTAAGTAATTATTGTATTTTGAAATTAGGAAAATCGAGAATTTGCCGACTTTTCCGAATGTACAAAAGTCGTTATATTTAATAACGTACGTTACGTTTAATTCATAGAACTTTTATATACGAGAACGGAACATTAGAGGCTGCACGCTTGATCATATTTACCCTTAGTGAACCGTGGTTAGAGTCGTCAATACTGTTGCTATTCCTCTGAAAAATAATATTACACAATTAGTATAATAAGTATATGGAACTAGCTTCTGCCCGCGGCTTCGCTCGCGTTAGAAAGAGACAAAAAGTAGCTTATGTTACTCTCCATCCCTTCAACTATCTCCACTTAAAAAATCACGTCAATCCGTCGCTCCGTTTTGCCGTGAAAGAAAGACAAACAGACAGACAGACAGACAGACAGACAGACACACTTTCCCATTTATAATATTAGTATGGATTAAGAAAAATACGTGAACAGTTTCAATCGGTCGGTTGCGCCAGCAACGAAATGTTTAAGAATTGTAATTGGTTGTATTGTATGGGGGGAGGGGACAGAAATCTGTAGAAATACGGCAACCCAATTACCACTAAAATGTATCAAGTACCGAAGTAAAATGTATCAAGCTTCATGGGCCTGCCATATTATCTATGTAACATTTAACAGATTGATCCTAATATACTGGCGTCGTACGTAAGTGGTAGAATTTAAACTTTGAAACTTACGTTTCTGTTCCGGCCGTAGCTCTGCAAAGAAAAAAAAAATTATTCATTAATCAGTTAAGAAGAAGTGTTAACTGAAAATGGGCTATTCGTTTATTACTTAAAACGATTTAGAGGAAAAAAACAGAATAATTTCTTCATCATCATTTCGTTGGGGTCGGCTTCCTGTCTAGTCGGATTCTTGTGAAGCGACTGCCTATCAGATCTCTAAAATCCAATAACGGGGCGACATGATACTACTTCCAATCAGAAACACCTTCCTCATTCTTGCGACACTGAAGGCGTCTGATAGAAGCCGAACTGTATTTTAGTGTGACCAAAATCGTTCAGCGAATCGCGAATGGAGCTGAATAATAGTGTGAACAGACGATCGAACTTGGTTCGCAAAAAGCTATTTAACAAAGCCATAGACAATTACTATTTAATGAGGCGTAGTATAGGCGAGACGACAAAAAAAAAAGTAATTAGTCCGTCAGATAGATTACCAAAAAATTTTGGATACGTATTTTTTCTTTTTTCTCGTAAACGAAGAATGTCGACGATACAGTGCGTTGAAGTTGCGCATGACGTCACGATCTGATACAATTTTTGCAGGACGGTGACATCAAAAGCTCCAACTCCGGAACTTTGTTGCTTTTTATCTTTGTATTTTTTTATTAATTTGATCAAGCCAAAAAAAGACGTGTCCCGTATTTTTGGCCGATCTATCAGACGGACTAAACAGAATGCCATTTTTTTAATGTTGTCGTCATCCTTATTATCAAAGCGCAGTAAATCACTTACGCTCCAACTACTCCTTCTCTCACTATTTTGTTGATTATCATCCCACTGGTCATTGCTGTTCTGACTACTTTCCCGTCTGTCGTCATTTTGCCAATTTCTCCTGAATCGTTGTTCCGACTTAGATCTTTTGTCACTGCGCTCATCATTATTTTGGTAGATGTTGCTTCTGTCGCCATCGTTCATATTGTCATCCGACCTGTCGTTATTATTTCTTACATCGTCATTTCGCTTGTCACTGTCTCTTCTGTCATCACTAAGTCGGTCATTATCATTTTGACTATTGCTGTATTTATTACGCCTATCGTTACTCCTATCGTTTTCTCTACTGTCGTCATCTAATCTCTCGTCCTCGCTACGATTGTTGTTGTATCGGTTTCTATCTCTTCGATCTTCATCAAATCTGTTGTCATTGCTATCATATCGGTTACTGCTATATCGGTCACTGCTATATCGGTCATTGCTATATCGGTTATTGCTATATCGGTCGTTACTGCTATATCTGTTTTCTCGTGAATCGCTCCGATTGTTGTCATATCGGTCGTTATTGTATCTGTTACGGTATCTACTATTGCTGCTGCTTTCACTCCTATCAGCATCATTTCTATCGTTATAGTTACTGTAACTGTTGTAACGGTTTTCTAGATTCAAAATTCTGTCGCTGTTTCTGTTACGTGAAGAACTCCTATCACTATTTCGTTGATAGTTGTCACTACTGTTACTATCCCAGTTATTGTTTGAACTGCGCTGAGACTCTCTTCTATCGTTAGATCTTTGAGACGAACATTTACTTGAGTCGCACTGTGAACTGGATGATTGATCGTTTGAGCTTCGTCTTTCGTTGCTGCTCTCGCGACGGTCCCAGCTGTTGTTATCATTGGTGCTCTCTTGTTTCTGTGAAATTAAATTATCTTTTATTTATGCAATGTTTCATTTGTACTATTCAAAATTTTCTTTAAGACGCGTTTTACTGACGCACGTCAGATGCATTTGCAATGCGCCACAGAAGCAATGCCAATACGCTACTCGCTACTGTAGTGCTGCAAAAAAACCCCCAATAGCTGCAAAAAAGTCGAAGTTGGCGGAATACAGGCGTTACAAAACATTTGTAAAACTGCTTTTGCCTCACCACAAATCTATTTCTATTCTATGTTCCTGTCTTAAAAAAAAGATTATACCAAGGTTTCATCGTCGCCATTATCATCATCAGCTCTATCGCGGAGTTCCTGTGAAACAGAAATGATAATTATTTTTTAGACGTCTAATCCTACGGCGTCTACACACACATGACACACACACACATTTTTATTTGTTAAAGAAAGAAAAACAAGTTGTAATTATTTAGTTTCATTCAATTTAGTTCATTCTTGCACCACTTCACTATCTTATTTTGTTGAAGAAAATTAAACTATTCTATTAAATACAACAGCAAACGTTAACAGTAAAATCAAAACTTACATCATTTTCGTAACGATCTTCAGTTATCTAATAAAACGAACAATCAAACATAATTACAAAAATCATGAATCTTTTACATGTTTCTGTTCTTTCTTTTAATTGTAAGGAAGATCACAAAGTATTTAAAACTAACATTAACAAATAAAAGATTTTCAAACAAAATGGTTCGTTTTTTTACTTACCGATGTAGGTGTGGCTAGCACGACGGCGAAGCAAAGAGAAAAGAGGATTATCCACCTCATCTTTACACTGCGAGCTCAACAAAACGCTACCGAAACGCCCCGTCAGTCAGTATTTATAAAAACCGGTAGTTACCGTAAAAAATCGAAATTAATTCTAGCACGGTTTTCTAATTAAGCATGAAATCTCCAAGCGATTGTGAAAAGTATAATTTAGATGTATTTCGATTTTAAATGAATTATTGACTTATTATTAATTAAATTAAAATCTTGTTAGGTTCTGATTATTTTGGTGTAAAGATAATTGAGTTTTTTATTGACCTTGATTCATGAGAAGTTAAAAATAACCGTAGGTCTTATGGTCCCGAAAAGCAGAATAGGTGACCCCGTTCTTCTACAGAGTATTAGTAGAAGGCGACTAAGGGATTAGCCGAAATACGACGTGAAAACACTTTCCGCAAACCTATGCTTGGCGGTATAACTATATAATGTACTGGTATATTGTACTGGAATAATTCTTTACGCCAAAAACATTGACATGATCACAATCGAATCGAAAGTGGAGCAGCACCATCATCATCTCCCTAGCCTTTTCCCAACTATGTTGGGATCGGCTCCCAGTCTTAACGGATTCAGCTGGAGTGTTTTACGCGAAACGACTGCCTTTCAGACCTCAACAACCCAATAACTGGGCGACACGATACCTCTTGGTTAGACTGGTCAGAAACTTTGGCTTACCCGTAACGACTGTCAAAGTTCTACGAATGACAACCGAGACCAACGGCTTTACTTGTTTTCCGAGGCACGGGATGTCAGTGATGTCTAAGATAGACTTCAGAAAGTACATATGAACTGAAAAAGTCACACTGGTACTTGCCCGAATTCGAACCCACAACCTCTTACCTTATCCACAGGGCCATCATGACCCTAAAGTGGAGCATCACCTTTACATGAAAATTATGCATGTGTATGCCCTAAATTCTGCACACCCGGACTACAACTTTTAACAAATGCTGGCACTAATAATGCATCCTATAATGATTAGACGATGTATGAATATAATAATGATGTAGATCAATGATATTATAAGTAAAAAAACTTTTTTCAAAAAAATAATAACCGCCTTCAAAAACTAAAAACCCAAAAATTACTAAAATTTCGGAAGTCGGTGGCAACACAAATTGACTGGCAGAACAGAAGCCATCTTTCAAAGTAATTTATCTTATAAAACGAAAATAGAAACTTGAAGAAAAAGCACACATCGTCTATGAATATTTCGTCATTTTTTTTGTTCTTGGTGAATTTTTCGAGAAGCACTGAACCGATCGCCACAAAATGTATATGGGACCAACCCTGAATCATGACTTATCAAACAAAAAAGAACCATCAAAATCCGTTTACAATTGACGGAGATATCGCGTAACAAACATACAAAAAAAAAACATACAGACGAACTCCTCCTTTTTTGAAGTCGGTTAAAAAGGTGTAGATAGGTTACTTATATGACATTCTATCTTTTAATACGGCACACTAATGCACACATACAATTAGACTTCAAATTAGAATGGCATGATTTAAGTATTGCAATTGACTAAAAGACAAAATATAACTTCTGACTGAAGTGATTGGGGTAAAATGTGGGTAAAAGCCACATTTTAAAGTGCCACTGTCTGACTGCCTGTAATCTATCTACACCTTTCTACGTATATAATATAATATCATTGATGTAGATTGTCGCCCCGCGGTCTCAGATTCTGACAACTCCAACAAGCGACAAAAACAAGCTGTTGTTTTCAATATTTTAGTGCAAATTGTATTAATTACGTTGTCTTTCCATCCGTTACACAATTTAAATCACAAAGCTAATTCACTTAAAAGCTTAATGAAAGTTGTTCTGAATAAAAAAGTTTCAATGGATTAACTGAACGGATACTTTCGACGGCTTACAAATGAGTTTGCATTTGTTTTAGTTACGAAGCATAGACGGAAGGTTTTTTTTTCAGAGCGGCTAGAGCCTGTCTTAGGAATTTTAATTTAGAAGTAAAAACAGAGTAGGTTTTGAAATGTACAGATTTACAAATACAAACTTAGGTGGTAGTTTAAATCTGTAGTTTTCAAAGCATAGCCACGCGAAGCCGCTGGGTACAGCTAGTATACACATAAATTCGCACGCTACAAACTTAAGTTCTAAATTAGAATGTATTCTTATAGAAGCGGCTTTGCACGTGTGGTTATGCTTTGAAAACTACGGGTTTTAATACAACGTTTCTTATCAAATCTTTTCTTAGGGGTTGATTTTTTTTAATCCGTTAAATTCCATGCGTCTATCTATTGCCAGAGGTATTAGCTGTTCATTGATCGATTAGTTAGTGAATCAATATGTCAGTTTCCTTTTTATAATTTATACTTTTGTTATACTTAGGTATACTTTTTGTTACATATTTAGCAGTCGACAACAGTTATAATTTCGTCCTCATTATCATCACCATTGACAGTCCTTAACAGCATTTGCGTCTATCATAGACTACAGCCGCAATAGAGCAAAGGCTTATCCTCAGTTTTACCACAACAGTCTCATCAGTTTAATCTTCGATCCATCCATCAAGAGGTCTACGCACTTTATAATGCGGGCCTCCAATCAGCCTCAAAGCATCCAATATTTATTCGGCCATTATAACAAAAAAGCAAATTATAGCAAAGAACCAAGTGAAATGTTACGTTATAAAAGCCCAATTTCGAGGCTCTTATCCCAATTTGAAGAGCACTTCGAGATCGAGCCGGGTTTAATCGAGTTGAGTTTAATCGAGTTTGATTGAGGAAAGATTCATCGAAGTTGAATGTCGCACATAGTTTGCCAATTACAGGTCAACTCGCCACTTATCGAATACAATTCGAGCATGTAATTTTCTCTAGATTGGGGTTCGGAAAGTTCCGGACGGTTGGCTTTGTGCTGCTGGGTCGATTTGAACTGAGTGAGGGGAAAATGTTTAGAACTCTTACACGTGATTTCGTCTGCGTGAATGTGAGTTTGGTAGACGAACTGGTAGAATGGCGTCTCGTGGTTTTTTTTACTTAAATAATAAATACTTATATTACGCTCAAAGGCAAAGGTTGTGTTATTTGGCTAATTGCACTGATTGATCTGAGTGAGTTAGCTATGAATGGCGCTGATTGAGTGAGTGATTGACTGACTAGCTGACTGGTGGCCAAACCAAGTTGCCTTTAACAACGTCGCTTAAACGTTTAAAAGATTGGAGTTCTCGTGTACTATGCACACAAAGATAAAATATTTACTTATCAAAATGAAAAACGCATAACCATTCTTGGAAGTCTGATATAAAGTAGGGTTTTCTTAGGTTCCAAATGACTGCCAATTTTCACTCGTTATTCATTTCAATGCCAACACAAAATGTATATACTAAATCACTAACATATAACGACTTAAAAAACTTCACCTTAAAGTCCTGTCAACCAAGTAACTAGCTAAGTAGAACCCAAATGAAAGCCGTCATTTACTTAAAGTCAACTTTGTTAGTGGCTCTACGTTCAGGGTGCTATTAGTGCTACCATGCATCTATGCAGTAAGTAGGCGGTTATCTTGCGTATAAAGGCATGAAAGTCATTCTCGCAAACTTCCGAGAACATGCTAGATGCACTACTTAAGCTGGCCAACCCCTAACAACATCCTGAAACCATTTTTGTTTTAGGCGCGCCAGGCATTGCCATGTGGGATGTCAATTGATAAACATCTGACTGACCAAGGTAAAAGCCCATGGGTCACGGGAAGAGCCCACCAACCTTTCGGATTGCTAAAAAGTCTCGTCTCGCTTAATCTTCAATATTTTAAACTTGTTAGGGTGAGGCCAAACGAGCGTAATTTTGTGAGTTGTGAGTCGCGTATTTTCGGTCAAGTATTTTACGTTCAATTGAATTTCTGTTGAGCTGCCAGACAAACTGAATTTATTTATTTATTTATTCAGATGGAAAACCAACAGCTATACTTAAAATAATGAAAACAGCTGATTATGTAACACAAAGCCAATTACAGGTTTTCACGGTTAGAAACAGTATACATTATAGAGGATCTAAAGGATCACTGTCATAGCACAACACAATTTGAAAAGCATGAAAACTAAAAATAATGCTTACGCTAATGGACATCGAAAGGAAACTAGTACATGACACTATAACTATTAGGCTTTGAAAAAATTAAGGTACTATTGTGCGTTGGTACGGGGTGTTCGTGTCGTCGAGTGCGATGGATCTTATAAAAACATTGTGTATTTACGAAGCATATTTCGAAGATAAGGCCAGAAAAAGAAGCTGGGTAAATCCACTCAATAGTCAGAGGCTGATATGTGGACGGTTCCATACTTTATATGAACGTTTACGTGCAAATTCCGATTTTTTTGAAAGTGCTACTATATGCCATTACGTGTTTTTCAAGAATTATTACACCACGTAAACACCACTCTTCACCGCTCCCCTTCCTTGCCCTTCTCTCACCCCAAACTGAAATTCGGTCGAACTTACGTGCATTGAGTCGGCAGACAACTCATTTTGCGCCGTCGTGTGGCACCAAATGCCTTTTTGTATGAAACCGAATGCAGCAGAATTTCTGTGGCCGAAATACTGCGACCCATGACTCACAAAATTACGCTCGTTTGGCCTCACCCTTAGTCACGTTTTCAACAAAAACTTTGCTCTTAGAGAAATTAAAATTTCCAACGACAAAAAGTGTTGCCTTATAAATTATGCTTTCATAATATTTCATGCGACAGCTTCCTTTCAGACTTATGAAAAATTTTATAAAGCGCATAACAGTGGCCGGAATTTAAATAGGAGCCTTATGTTATAATTTTTCTCAGCGGTGCTCGAAATTTGACAGTCATTTTTTTCAAATTCGTCACTCATCCCTATAATTTGCATTTTGGGTGCGTCTTTGTGCATCGACGTTAAGGGTCGGTACACAAAAGCTCCCGAACACACAAAACTTAAACCTTACTTAAAACTTAAAAAAAGTTTTGAGCAAGAGAAGACCGGATCTGTAAACATTGCTTTATTTTACCAATTTGGCCAACGCTGAGAACCGTGATACTTCGACTCGTGAAACCTTCCTATATACTCTAGTTTAAGGCCAAATTCTAGCCCTGGAACTGACAGGCCCAAGTATGTATGGAGTTTGGTTTTGCCCATGTTTTGTCCATCGGTACTATATGCTCCCTTGCAGGGAGGAATCGGGATGAAACTTGAAAGGGATTTAATAGTTAAACTAATAGAGTACGTTATTATCAAGGATATTTAATCGACTAGGATCTATATTTTCGTAAAAACAATATAGCTCCTTTCTTCAATAAATAATAAATACAACGGTCAATGTCATTTAAAAAGTTCGGTTTTCTTATCAACAAACAAGTGTTAATTTATTAATACAAATTAAAAATAGTCGTCCTTCAAAAAACAGCAATAAAGTCACTATACTGTATCCATGGTTTAATTAATTAATTTCTTTGGAAACAAAACAACAAGAAATCGTTTAAATCTGCGTGTTTCAAATATTTTGTTAATTAAAATTTAGAATTGCGCGGTGGGTGGTTCGAATCCCACCCAAGATAAACATTGTGTGATGAGCATGATCGTTTGTTCTATGTCTGGGTGTAATTTATCTTATATATAAAAATGAAACCCGTTTTCCGTTGTCACGACTTGGCATGAAAACGGCTTGACCGATTTGGCTGATTGTTTTTTTTAAATGGTTGTTGTAGTTCAAGGATGGTTTATACGGCAAAAAAAAAACGAATAATTGTCGGGAAAGCCCTAAAAACAGCCCTTTTCTTTTTCCCATACAAGCGTTTTCTAACTAAAACGTAGAGTCAATTTGAGCTTTAACACCATACCATAAAGTTCAAGTGTTAGTCGAGAGGTTTCGGGAAGCCAAAACAATTGAGTGACGTTAGTATCGTATCGTCGTCAAACACGAATTATCTGACGTAAAATGTCACTTGAAATGTAAAGGAACGTCTTTGATGTGGTAGTAAGTAGGTAGGTAGTAGGTAGGTAGCAGGTAGGCAATTCGAATTCAATATTCATAGTTGACAGGACAACGTCTGTCGGGTCAGCTAGTCTTATATATAAAAATGAAACCCGTTTTCCGTTGTCACGACTTGGCATGAAAACGGCTTGACCGATTTGGCTGCTTTTTTTTTTAAATGTTCGTTGTAGTTCAAGGATGGTTTATACGGCAAAAAAAAAACGAATAATTGTCGGGAAAGCCCTAAAAACAGCCCTTTTCTTTTTCCCATACAAACGTTTTCTAACTAAAACGTAGAGTCAATTTGAGCTTTAACACCATACCATAAAGTTCAAGTGTTAGTCGAGAGGTTTCGGGAAGCCAAAACAATTGAGTGACGTTAGTATCGTATCGTCGTCAAACACGAATTATCTTACGTAAAATGTCACTTGAAATGTAAAGGAACGTCTCTTTGATGTGGTAGTAGGTAGGTGGGTAGTAGTAGGTAGGTAGTGGGTAGGTAGTGGGTAGGCAGTGGGTAGGCAGTGGGTAGGCAGTGGGTAGGCAGTGGGTAGGCAGTGGGTAGGCAGTGGGTAGGCAGTGGGTAGGCAGTGGGTAGGCAGTGGGTAGGCAGTGGGTAGGCAGTGGGTAGGCAGTGGGTAGGCAGTAGGTAGGCAGTGGGTAGGCAGTGGGTAGGCAGTGGGTAGGCAGTGGGTAGGCAGTGGGTAGGCAGTGGGTAGGCAGTGGGTAGGCAGTGGGTAGGCAGTGGGTAGGCAGTGGGTAGGCAGTGGGTAGGCAGTGGGTAGGCAGTGGGTATAGGCAGTGAGTAGGCAGTGGGTAGGCAGTGGGTAGTCAGTGGGTAGGCAGTGGGTAGGCAGTGGGTAGGCAGTGGGTAGGCAGTGGGTAGGCAGTGGGTAGGCAGTGGGTAGGCAGTGGGTAGGCAGTGGGTAGGCAGTGGGTAGGCAGTGGGTAGGCAGTGGGTAGTATTTTTTTTTTTTTTAATTGGGACAATCCCACCACACTATTCCCAACCACTGCAACTCCTGAAAGCCAGAATCAACAGTGGAGTCCGCCAGAAAAGCGCCGAAGCAATGAAGCTCGACGAGTCCCGGAGAAACGATTCAACTGTCTTGGATCCCGCAACGAAATTAATCAGAAAGAACTGCGGAGGAGTAAGAAAAATATGTTTTCCACTTCCCTCCATAACAAGCAGGAGACAGAACAGAACTAGGCCAATAGGCACAAAGGGGCAATCACAACTGGGAGAAGCCCAGATTGCCTAGCACCACGGAATACAGTTTGTATTAAAAATTACTGGGTCCTAAAACTGTGAGCTGTTACAATTGATTCCAATAATAGGTATGGCAAAAGCGCTTGAACGCACGGAAATTGGTTTTAGTTTCCACAAGGTCCGCATAGTAAACGACACCAGATGTAACCTGTATACTATCCAACATTATATTGCGCTCATTCTGCCAAAGAACACACTCCCATAAGATGTGATGTGCAGATTGTTCGTATTCACAGCCCAATGCAGAACATTGACACAAAGGCGAAGCAACTAGTTTAAAGGAATATAATTTACTCTTAAAATTGCCATGACCTGTGAGAAATTGGGCAACACAGTGATCCACCTCCAGCCAAGTCCTAGCCAGCCGCTCACGAACGGATGGAAAGAACAGATGGAGGTGTCGGCCCTTAGTGGAATTATCCCACCTACTCTGCCATTCGGATAAAAGTTCCTCCCAGACATCAGTCTGCGGTTTAAGTAATCTAGAAATTCTATTAAGGTCACGCTGTGTTACAAAGTTAGTGTCCATGGCCTCCCGCGCGGAGTAGTACATTGCAGCACGTCGCTGCACCTCAAGATCTACTGGAAGCACACCTGCAAGTACCGGTAGGGCCTCAGTACTAACCGTCCTATACGCTTTGCATAAGAATATCAAAGCCAAGCGTTGACTTTGAAGCAATTTCCGACGTGCCGCCCCTATAGTAGCTCTATCGGCCCAAACAGGTGCACCGTAGCACAAACAACCCAAGTAGGTAGCCCCATAAATAGTTTTGAGGGTTAAGAATGAAAGACCCCAAGTAGATTTAGATATTCTCGTCAACGCATAAAAGTTTCTTTTAGCTTTCTCGCCTACTGTTTTAATATGCTCAATAAATGAAAAGTTCTTTTCTAGCACCAGACCAAGGTAGCATACTGATTGTTGTTTTTTAACCGGGACGTTATTAAATTTTATACTGGGCCACGATTTGAGATTACCTTTTAATATAAGTTGATAGGTTTTTTGTGGTGCGAAGGTAAGACGATTGCGAGTACCCCACTGAGATATTAAACGTAGGCTAGCGTCAGCCAAGTTCTCAAGACCAGCTCGAGTACTAGACTGAATGAGCAGCAGGCCATCGTCTGCATAACCTGTTAGTGAACAGCCGCTTGGAAGCGGAATCGCGAGAAAATCGTCAAAACCTAGATTCCAAAGATAAGGACCGATAACTGAACCTTGAGGACATCCCATGGTTAGTGCTTTAGTTATAGAATAATGTCCAAGCTTAAGTTTTGCAGAACCATTAAAAAAGTAAGAGTAAATTAGATTATATATGTTTTTGTAGCAACCACGAATTTTCATTTTTAGTAATAGCATGGGCCACCATGCGTTATCAAAAGCCCCAGAAATATCCAGAAAGATCCCAATTACGTATTTATGCTCTGATAAATTAACGATTTTTCTAACAGAAAGTGCCGCGTCGACGGTAGATTTACCTATAGTAAAACCGAATTGATTATTATGAAATTTAGGTCCGTTCGGTAACAAACGTGGAACGATAAGGCGTTCCAGGAGTTTTCCTAAAGATTGTAGAAGTGTAATGGGCCGGTATGACTTAGGGTCGTCCGGGGGCTTGTCGCCACTCTTAGGAATTATTCGTACAAAACCACGGCGCCAGTTACGAGGAAAAACGCCTTCAGCAATACATCGGTTAAAAACAGTTAAGATCGCGTCGGCCGCTGTTTTACACGCTTCTTTAATCATTCTGTTAGATATTTTGTCTTCACCTGAAGATTTGTTGACCGGTAGCTTTCTGACAACGTTTATGAATTCGTCAGTGGATGGTAGATCTGACGAAGGTGATTCAGGCGGCACAGAAGCCCACGCTCTGACCTGTTGATGGTAGTCGCTGTCGTGTACAGGCGAGTCATCAGGTATAAGAGTATTAAGTAGCACTTCCGTTGTTTCTTCGATACCGGTGGTGTGCTCACCATTAACTTTAATATTTTCAATGTACGCAAGGTCGACTGATCTATTTGCTTTAAACTCGTGATATAAGGGAGACCAAGGACCTTCCTTTTCAAGTCTATCAACGATTTTCCGCAGCAAGTTTCCTTTAGATTTTTCTACCGATGCTTTGTAGCGTGACTTGGCAACTCTAAAAGTATTTAAGGCAATAGTAAGCAGATCTCCGGTAATCTTACGTTTTTTAAGCTTATTAAGGTGTCTACGCGCTTTACGATAACTTTTACGCTGTTCAACTAAGTAATCACTCCACCAATCACATCTACGGATATTGGTCATAGATCCGCGACCAATGGCGATGTCAGCACAGTAAGTAAAGGTGTCAGACATAAGGTCAGCACTTTCTTCAGCTGACAACCCTTCCCGAGTGAAGTCTTTGGCATGACACGCAAAAATCGAACTGAAAAATTCCCAGTTCGCGCCTTTACATTTATATCTAAAATTACCCGAAATATGTGACTGACCTTGTGTAAACCCAGGAACAAATTCGTACACGATCAAGCGGTGATCACTACAAGACGCGTCCGGTAGGACACGCCACCTGTCCAAGCGTACGTCGGCACTAGAAAGTGTGACGTCAATACAAGATTCGCCCATTTGGCTACAAAAAGTAGGTGGTGCATCGGGGGTGTTATGGATGGAAAGGTTCATTTCAGCAATGAAGTCCTCAACAGCGCAGCGACGTTCGGTATCAGTAGCCCGAACTTTGCCATACCAAAGAGACGATGACGCGTTAACATCCGCGCCAACGATAACTTTGCAGCCCGCGAGCGACCGCAAGACGTGACGGAGGTTGTGTATGTGAGGAGCCACAGGGTCAGAATATTGAAAATAACAGCTCACAATATAAACTTTAAATGAAGCCGATGAGACTTCCGCAACTGCACAGTGAGGCGTCATGAGGTTACGCAGAGACGTTACAGTAAAGTTAGAAGAACGCGCAACATAAATACCGGCTCGTGCCTTGCAATCAAGCTGTACTACCTTGTGACGTAAGCGCGAGTTTTGATATTGTTCTTGAACGAGTACAAGGTCTAAATTGTAATCGATAATTAATTGATCTAACTCAGATGTCGCCACCCTGTCGTTGTGAAGATTTAACTGACCTATGCTTAAACTATCCATCCTATTAGTAATTGGTATTTAGAATAAGTTGCTCGAGTTTAAGTTTATATGTACCGCATTGTTCAGACCCACAACGATGGTCAAATGGTTTTTTAAAGCGTTTACACGCCGCGCAAGTTGGTTTGTAATTTAAATTATCTTTATGCGGACAATTGTTTGTTTCGTGTGACTCGGCACAATTAGCGCAGGTAGGTGATTTGTTTACGCAGTGTTTTTTTACGTGACCGAATTGTTGACAATACGCGCATCGAACTATCTCGATATCATCAATAAAGCGGCAAGTGGCCCAATCTATGAATAATTTATCTTTGGTGGATACTAAATGTTTACGCACCGCAGATTCAATTTCTATACCGATCCATTTTCGACCATTATCAGTGGACCGCCTACGAATGATTTTTGTTGATTTAATAAAATCGTCTTCGTTTAATGGAAGTTCGTCTTTGATGTTTTGGCGGTATAACGCGTGCAAAAAAGCGCTGTCCTCCATTGAAGCGGGAATATCTTTAACTAGTAAGCGCGGCCGGCGGCCTTTCGGTTTCTCTAAGCGCAGGCCAGCGGACCTAATAGCGTCGACCGATTCTAATTTTTTAAGTTGGTTTTCGTTAGCTACGCGTAGCACAACACCAGACTTTGCGGTTTTTTTCACGCCGACAATTTGAAATCCGTCGTCACTTGGTTTAATCGCCTTCATAAGGGCTTGTTTGGTCGCGGAGGAGGACGCATAATCAGCTGATCGCTCCTGGGTCGGGTATGCAACAATGCAGGGCAATGATGGGCGAGTCTCAACAGCCGGGGCGACCTTAGGCAAACGTAGCTTTAACGAGTCCGCGTAGGTAATGTTTTTATTGTCAGTATTGACAGTTTTGACACCGGAATTTAATTTAATTCTCTCTAATTCCCGTTCACTATTTGCGAGCTTCGTCTCATTGCAAGAAGATTTTAAGGCCAGCAAAGAAACGATAGCCGTAACTTTCTGAGTCATATCCATGATGGAGGCTTTATTGGCAACATTAATTCGGGATCCTTGATCGTTTACGAGTTCATTGATTTTCGATAGATAAGCGGACGCCTCGGAGACCAAATCACAATAATCAGCACTGTTCGCATTGCTAAGATTCGATATATTTAATATTGGCGAGGACTTCTCAATAGACTCACACGTTTGTAGTCGTTTAGACCGATCATCGGGCGAAATAAATGACGGTGACATATCGCTGAACAAACGTTTGGAATTAGCGGAGGTCGACGCGGGCGGCGACCTGAGAGTTTTTGTGTTTCTACGGAAGATTTCTCCACCACGATCAGGCGGGTCATCATTATTCGACATAATTAAGTTTTAAAACGATTCAAACTTAAAATAACACACAAGGAAGAAAATAAAAAACGGTCAGCAAAAGTTATTTCGCGACACCCTCACAAAAAGAAAATAAATGTACTTACCGATAGCTGCCGAAATTAACGGATTTATAGTAAAATACCGAAGCAAACACTAATAAAAACTTACAATATCAGCACCCAACACAATAGTACACAACCTGAATCAATTCACGAGCCGGGAATTTGAAAGCGATACACAAAATTCGTAAATAAATCAGGAGCGTGCAAAAATCGCTCCTTACGCCGCGCGCGCGAGGAGGGAAGTCCGGCAGTGGGTAGTATGTATAGTGTAGTGTAGTGTAGTAGAGTAGTATAGTGGGTAGTATAGTATGTCAATTCGAATTCAATAATCATAGTTGACGGGACAACGTCTGTCGGGTCAGCTAGTCTATAATAAATATGTATTTATAAAATTACTAGCTGCCTCCCGCGGTTTCACCCGCGTTAAAAATGTTAAGGGTGAACAACCCTTATCACTTAGGGGTATGAAAAATAGATAGTAGCCGATTCTCAGACCTACTGAATATGCATATAAAATTTGGTAAAATTCGGTGAAGCCGTTTCGGAGGAGTAAGGTAACTAACATTGTGACACGAGAATTTTATATATAAGAAGATACTCGTACATCAGATGTCTCGTACCATAGTGTGTAAGTTGTATACAAGATATTTATAAGATATTACATTTTAACAGGTATAAAATAATTAACAATGGGCGGTTTAATGTTTAGGCGTTAATATGTAACAAAAAACTTACTACGTGTTACGTTAGTTTTAAAACAAATCAAAGCATTTATTTCACTTAGATTAGACCATTTACTTATGAAATATCAAAGACTCAGTCGGTTAGACAGTTTATTATTATTTCTAACTAGCTGTCCCCTGCAGTTTCACCCGCGTTATATCAGAATTTTGGTTACTAAAAAAAGAAGATAAAAGTATTCTATGTCCGTCCCCTGGTCTTAAGCTACCTCCCCACCAATTTTCAGCCAAATCGGTTCTGCCGTTCTTGAGTTATAAAATGTGTAACTAACACGACTTTCTTTTAAATAATTATATAGATGTTAGATTCGAATCGTAACCTAAATACATATTAGATTGCGTACAGTCACGTGTATAAACATGTACACACCACGCTAACTTTAAAATAAATTTTCTCTAAGAATAACTATAATAATATTTAGTTTTAGGGCATATTGTATAGTAGTCTATGATAGAATTACTATAAAATAAGTTTCAACTAAAAGGTATGGCTCATTTAAGAGAAATTTGAATCAAATCTTTGTGAAGTGTTTACATGTTTATGCTCGTGACTGTACTTGCAAGATTCGAAAAATTAAGCTCATTTACACAGAGCTTATAAGGAAATATAAGAAACGAAATATGGAAGTACATTTTTTATGTCATCTTCACGCTCACAAAAAATGATGTTCACAAAATGACTATTGCTCAGCATAACTGTTAGTCTAACTGTATGTTTACTTGTTATTGCAAAGCAAAACAAACATATAAACAACAACTCGAGTGCCAGAAGAATATTTTTAGTTAGCAATTAAATGAAAGAAATATGTATCACTCACAGAAATATTTATTACACGACTAACAGAAAAAATCGACTAAAAGAAGTGTTTGTAAATGATCTACGTGAAATAAATGCTTTGTATTTGCATCATCATCTTCTCCCTGGTCACCAATGAATATTTTAGTGTTTTAGATGAAACGATTGTGTATATTTAGATTATACATTGGGGCTAATTAAAGTCCAAGTACATAAAAAAATATTTAATTTAAAATCGTGCGTACAGTTATAACGTCGGTAGCGGAGTGTGACAGCTAATACAATTTATTTCAAAGGAACAGAGTAAGTTAACGCCTGATAAAATTACGTTAGCAATTAGTCGTTGATTAGTGTGATTAATGTTTAATAACCGTGAGGCCATAGGCCGCAACATATTCCCGGCCGTTGAAAGGTTCCTTTCAACTGTTTAATTCCTCAGCAGTAGGCAGCGGTGATAGGCGGGTAAATGGGCGACGAACGCAGCCTCGAGACGTTTGGATTTCAGCGACTCGTGCAACTCCATCTGGTCCAGGGAACAGCCGCAGAACTCGACCAAGGCGCCAGCATAGTGGGGGCGAATTATCTTCGGCCAATAGTACCATATCGCCCACGTTGAGCTTAGCATTTCCTTTGCGCCACTTTGTTCGCTGCTGCAGCTCCGACAGATACTCTTTCTGCCACCTTTGCCAGAAATGCTGCCTTATTGTTTGAAGGCGCTTGTATCTGTTGTGCTGGTTGCCATCTTTCTCTTCCAGGGCTGGGAAAGGCAGCGCATTCAGCGGACGGCCAATGATGAAGTGCCCTGGGGATAAGGAGAGGAGGTCGTTAGGACTGGAGGACAAAGGACACAACCCAACTAACAATTTAACGTCGTCCAAAAGTTTAGTAAACGTTATCTTAATTCCATTGATCGTAATACCTAAGTCGCACTAACGTTATAATAACGTTTACTAAACGCGAAAATGGCCCCAGTTATACGACCAACATTATCGTTTAATGGACATACAAAAGTCGCAAGATGACTTCGTTACGTCATTCAAAAGTCGTATGAACGTGATGGAATTACCACTTTCGTCGCACAGAAGTCGCATCATAACTTTACAACGGCTCGTTTGTTGTATTGACGCCATACAGGTGTTTTTGAATGACTAAAACGTTTTATTTGAGTCAAGGAACAACTCCTGTAAGACTTTTCTATTTTTCTTGTTAGTGGCATACGTGTTTGGATTTGATTCGAGATTTGAGTGCAAAAGAAATAATTACAAGGAAATAAAAGGTGTATTTAACTTATATTATATATCTCGCTAATAACTGTATCTGTCTCTTATGCCGTTTAGTTCAAGTGGGTATTAAAGTTTTATGATAATATACCTATGTGTATTTATTTGAAATTTTCATGCCCCCTCTCAATTTTGTGTTTAAATGATTATATTTTTATTAATAAAAATATATTTATTCCTAAAAATGTAGGACATGTTGCTTTTGTCACACACTTATCTCTTTACGACGTTGTAAAGACATAAAGTCGTATTAAGGTTATTTCAAGACCATGCAATACGCCATGACAGCAGCTAGCTATTAGGGTGCCTCATAAATTTAAAACCCTTTTCATATTGTTCACAGTAAAAGTACAGTGCAGATTTCAAATATTTAAACATTTTTTTTACTCTTTTTTGAAAGTTCCACTACGTGTAAGTCTTCTCCACGAATTTTTACCTTCCATTTTTCGTAGCAAATTTAATCAAACGTTCCGTAAATATGGCGGCCAAGACGTTTTAAAGTCAAAACTTGACTTAAATGCGACGACAAGTTTGATTAAAGTCAGGGCATGACAATAAACAGACATCATCAAATATATAGGTTATATTTAAGTATCGAATAAACCACTAAGTCATTTAAGAGTCTCCAATTGACCGCTGTAAAACAGAATAGTGATCGTTATATAAACGTCACTGTGAAAACGTCTATACAACTGCTACATTACATAGATGTCATATAAAGGTTTTTCAAAGACCTAATTTGGTTAGTTCAAAACGCTTAATGGACTATAACGTTAGTACGACTATAGCGTTGTCGTACAAACGTTCTAGCTAAGACTGTAATACAACGTCGTATAGTTTAGTCTTACCAACGTTGCTAACACCAGCTTATTATGACATATTTGTCGCAGAACTAAAAAGTTAAATTAAAGACGTCTAAAGGACCTCGAAGTCATCTCACTATCATTATAAGACTGCTATCCAACTTTATGTCGTATAAGTCAAGACTTTTATGACGTTTTTGTTTGTTGGGAAGGGACGGCTATTAAGAATCGCCTCCACTTGTGCAAACAAAGTTATAATTTCCTCGAAGGTAAGATTACTATTGCCAATGACCCGTTTAATGTGATATTTAGCCGATTTTACGCCGGCTTCCCAAATGCCGCCGAAGTGAGGAGCGTAAGAAGGTATAAAATTGAACTTAATACCCTGTTGACTTGCAAAATCTGATATTTGTTCTGTATTTTGTTTAAGGAAATCGCCTAACTCCTTCGCGGCAGCGACAAAATTGCGACCGTTGTCACAAAATATTTCCGATGGTTTTCCTCTGCGCGCAACGAACCTTCTGAGAGTCATCACAAACGCATCTTTAGTTAGATCACTTACTGCCTCTAAGTGAATGCATTTGTAACGCAGACACACAAAAAGGCACATGTAACATTTAATTAAGCGACTTCCACGTCCTTTACGGTTAAGTATAAAGAATGGACCAGCAAAGTCCAAACCAACGGACAAAAATGGAAAGTCTGGATTAACGCGCTGTGAGGGTAATTCACCCATTTTAGGGCACAGCGTTCTGCCGCTTAAGCGCCTGCATATCACGCAATTGTTAGCGGTCCGCCTGGCAAGATGTTTACCATTGACAGGCCAGACTGTTTCTCTTACTGTTGCTAACAGTAATTGCGGGCCTGCATGTAAGTTCGTGAGATGCTCTTGGGCAAAATATAATTTTGTTAATTTGTGCGCAGCGTGCAGAAGTATTGGATGTCTTTTTTCAAAACTACATGAGGACGCATTTATTCGTCCACCTACACGAATTAAATTATCCTTGTCTAAGAACGGAGACAAAGGCAGTATTTTACTTCGGGCCGGTAGTGGTTTACTTTTTGCGAGTAAATCGTACTCAGTGGGAAAAGACTCACGCTGAGCGATGACGCATAATACGTGAAATGATTTCAACAGTTCGTCAGCCGTGATTATACCTACACGTTTGGCATTTGGATGCTTCATGTTATATGTGAATCTACAACAGCGTGCAGTTATGTTTCGAAGTTTGCTGAATGATGAAAATTTATTAAAATCTATTAAATTATTATTATCATAAACAGATGACGTGAGTACCTTTAATTCAGGTAAGTCAGTCACCGTGCATTCCTTTAGCACTGGCCATTTAAATTCGTTTTCTTTTAAAAAGTTAGGGCCTGACCACCACAACTCCATGGATAGCAAATTTTTTGCATCCACTCCCCTGGATATTAAATCTGCGGGGTTCATTGCAGTGGGCACATAACGCCACGATGATGCTTTAGTAAGATCAACTATTTCACAAACGCGGTTTGCTACGAACATTTTTAATTTAGTTGGGTTACCTTTTATCCAGCTCAGAACGACACTGGAGTCGCACCAGTGCACCAATCTTCCCGGCCTGCACCGAAGTGAATCCATGACCGATTTGCAAAGCTTGGCGGCCAATAGCGCGGCACATAATTCAAGACGTGGTATTGTCGTCGGTTTTATAGGAGATACCTTTGATTTAGCACATAATAGCTTGATGGTGCTATCGCCATTACTATTTACTGATTTTAAATAGATGCACGCACCGTAAGCGCATTGAGACGCATCACTAAACGAGTGTAATTCTATACGTTCAGGGTTGTCGCATAGAACTATTCTAGGAATTTGAAATTTAGGTAAGTATTCTAGATTTTCTGTGAATTTTAGCCAATCGTCCTTTAAGTCATTTGTAACCGCTTCGTCCCAATCTAATTTTTGCTGCCACATTTTCTGTAGCATAATCTTAGGCTGAATAATAACCGGACTTAGTATTCCTAAAGGATCGAAAATCTTGAATGAATTTGACATCACAAACCGTTTTGTGATAGTTGCCTGTTTGTCAAGCGTAAAGCTTTTAATTGGGAAAAACAGTGTGTCACTGGATGGCGTCCATCCAAGACCTAGAGTGCTTGAAGATTCACTAATAGTTAAATTGTCCTGATTTAAGTTAAGATTTTCAAAAATTGCTGGATTATTACTTTTGTATTTTCTTAAGTTAAAACAGCCTTTCTTTAACGCTTCGGAAACGCTTTTTTGAATGTAACGTAGATCCTGTGCGTTATCAGCTCCCGTTATTAGGTCATCTACGTAAAAATCCTTTTGTATAATACATTTAATCATATCATCATCTTGTTCCTCGCCCAGTTGCCATAGGCAACGTGTGCTTAGATAACTGGCGCTTGCTGTGCCATAAGTGAGTGTATTTAAGTCATAAGCTTTTATAGGTTGCGATTCATTCTCTCGCCATAAAATACGCTGTAGACAACGATCCTCTTCAGCAACGAGGACCTGCCGGTACATTTTCTCAATGTCCCCAGTTAAGAGGAACTTGTACTGCCTAGCACGGACTAGTATAGCGAAGAGAGAGTCTTGAAGGGTCGGGCCTACCATTAGAATATCATTCAGCGCACAACCGGATGTGGAAGCTGCTGACCCATCAAAAACGACACGCAATTTAGTGGACTCACTCTCTTGTTTCAACACCGCATGATGACACAAATAATACGAAGGGCCTAGTGTCTCTTTAGCTAAGGAAAGATGACCTAATTCAGCGTATTCGTTTATAAATTCTGCATATTCAGATTTTAATTGTGGGTTTCTCCTAAATCGTTTTTCTAAATAATACAGACGCCTTTTAGCTAAGTTGTATGTATCTCCCAGGCAGTCTGGAGTGTCCTTTAGTGGTAGATTTACACAAAATCTGCCCGTGGTTTCCCTACGAGTGTGAGCGACGAAATGTTTTTCGCACATCTTTTCGTCTTCGCTCATTATAGGTTTTATGGGAACTTCTTCTAATTCCCAGAATTTGTTTAATGATTTTTCAAAATCATTTTGATTGGTTACAATGATTTTATTACAATAAATTTTATTTTTATTAGTAACGTATGAACTTATAGGTCCGGATATTATCCAGCCTAGCTGCGTATTTATCAGCTTTGGATTTTGTGGGCCAAGGGAACGCTGCTCGTCACCAAGGATATCCCAAAATAGATCAACGCCGATCAAGAATTCTACTGGTGCAGGCTGTCCGAATGTTGGATCAGCTAGCACAATGTTTTTCGGCAAATTCAAAGAATGAATATTGACCGGATATTTCGGTATTAAACCGGTTAATTCTTTTAAAATTAGACAGTTACATTTTGCACTGTATTTATGATCTAGAGATTTAATCTGCACATTGCAACTTTCGGCAATGTGAGAAGAAATTGTATTTCCTATTCCCACGACCTTTAGCGAGTCAATAGATATTGATTTTATCGAAAGCCTATCCTTTAAAGCTTTAGAAATAAATGATGATTGGCTACCACAATCAAGCAGCGCTCTAACCTTCTCCTTTTGCTGGGTCTTTGGATTAGAGACTTCAATCATAGCCGTTGATAAAAGCGTTTGACTTGAGTTTCGTCTCGAGTAACTCGAAATTGTTTCACAACTATTATTATTGTATTCATCTACCGCAACAAGATTATTTACATCAGGGCACGCAGCAGGACGGTGCAGCAAACTATGGTGCCTTTTATTGCACTCACGGCACGGTCCCATGCGACATGCTCCTACTTGGTGTCCCTGCCTAAGGCAGTTGGGACAAAGTTTATATTTATTTACCTCTTGCATCTTTTCGTCTATCCCCTTTGATTTAAAAGTGGGACAATCAAAAATTCTGTGATTATCGTTGCAAATAACACATAAATACGCGTTGGAATTATTATTATTACCATTTTTAGCATTATTCGATTTAGTATTAGAAGCAGCAAATGACTTTGTATGAGCATTATTTTTACTGGAATATTTTTGGCTAACTGAATTATTACCACTACTCGCCACTGGAATATTTCGTTTGGGCGTGTTATCTTGTTTGTTGCGATTTAAAGATTCTAAGACATCCGCGCGGTCTGTTAAGAACTTATAGAACTGTTCTAATGTTGGGCTATCTTCGTCTATATGCTTAATATATTCTTCCCATTTTGCAGCAGTACTACTATCTAACTTTTCCGTTAAAATAAAAATAAGCAGACCATCCCATTTGTCCGTGGGTTGTCCTAAACTGGCCAAAGCACGTAAGTTTTTACTGACATGGTCGACTATAAATCGCAATGACTTCTCTGTCTCCCGTGTAAGCTGCTTAATATTCAGTAGTGAGTTAAAATGGTGATTGATTAGAACTCTTTTATTGTCATAACGATTACAAAGTAATTTCCACGCTTCCGAGTAATTTGCGGTGGATACCTCCAAGTTTGAAATAATCCTGGCGGCATCGCCTTCCAAATACGATGTGAGATAATGGAACTTCTGAATTGATGTTATATGCTCATTTTTGTGTATCAAACTCTCAAAAGTGTCACGGAACCCCAACCATCGAAAATAAGAACCGTCAAATTTGGCTATTTGGATTTGGGGTAATTTTACGCCAGCCACTTGATGATCCGAGCAACAAGAATTATCATGAAGGGAACCACGTCTATGTTCACATTCTATCTTTGAAAATTTATCAACTAACGTTTTCGCGGTAGCAATGTTGACGATAATGTCGCACTCGATACTTTCGCGTTCATCAATTTCAGCTGACAAATTGTCCGAATTTAAAATCTCGATCTCATTTTGCAAGTCATCAGTCTTAACCGACAATGCCTCGAATTTAGCAAGCTTTAACCGTAACTCAGTAATTTGAATAGTATTTAACTCGGTAAGCTTCGAAATACTACTCAAATAATTCTTAAACTTTGTTATTTGCCCTTTGGCGGACGATCTTTTAACAATTAAATCCTTCAAACGACATTTATCTGCAGAATCGTTAGGCATTGTGAGCGAAAACGTATAAAGTAATAAGTTCAATAAAACAAATTATCGCAACAAAAAACGAAACAAGTAATTAAACAAAAGAATGGCTCACGCTCCTCTATTCGACGGCACCTGTTGTCCGAAAACCGGTTCCGCTCGCACAGCTGATTGCAGACAGCGAGACAATGCACTCGGCTCGGGCGGCGTAGATAAGGATCTGAAATTATCGGCGTTACTTAATTAGTATTCGTTGCTGAACTATGAAATCAAAGACGCTAGTGACCTTTGGACCCAACGGCTACGATTTCTTAAACGCGTCGGTACCTAGGAATAATACTGCTACAGCTTGAAATCCTATATTATAAACGATTTAGTTTAAGACTAATATTATAGCTATAGCAATGAATAACGTACGTATCAGTGATTTGTAAAGAATGAAGCTATTTTTTAACAAAGAAAATATTTTTTAAACTTGTAGGTATGTTGACAAAAATATAAAATGATGATGCAATTTTGCTTTAAAATCCTTTAAATAATGTATTTGCACAAATGAATTCGACTCTCAACAGCTAGGAATAATATTTATAGGACATTGGATTGGATTGGTGTGAAGATTAGGAAAAATAGGAAGGACAGGGCACTTATCTGATTTTGCAGAAGTCCGATGCGCGATGTGATCTTTTGCTGTATCACTGGTCGCTTCAGCCTGAACTCGTAGTTGATTCTGGCTACACCTTCAATCTTGAACCCCTTCTTCAATCTTCAATTACGCCAAAGAAGCCCGCATCCGTTGTCCGGCGATGTGTTGGCGAAGTTTTTGTTCCAGTTTTCTGGTTACTTTTCTTCTTCTTTTATTTGCGTATTTCTTCGTATTTTAGTATTCTTGAATTGTATTTCCCCTCATGGGCCACCAATATGTATATTTAGATTATACATTGGGGCTAATTAAAGTCCAAGTACATAAAAAAAATATTTAATTTAAAATCGTGCGTACAGTTATAACGTCGGTAGCGGAGTGTGACAGCTAATACAATTTATTTCAAAGGAACAGAGTAAGTTAACGCCTGATAAAATTACGTTAGCAATTAGTCGTTGATTAGTGTGATTAATGTTTAATAACCGTGAGGCCATAGGCCGCAACAGATTGCTTACTAGTTCTTAAATCACCACAACCCAGTAACTAGGTGACACGCTACTATCGATAAAATTGGTTATTTGACTTTCTGGCTTCTAAGTTCCCGTAAAGCCTGTCAAAAAATTTATTTATTTAAACTTTATGCACATATATTATGTACAATGGTGGACTTAATGCCTTAGGCATTCTCTACCAGTCTACCCAGGATGGTAAATATCTACGAATGAGAACCAGGTCCAGCGGCTGTACAGCTTTCCGAGGTACGGGGTTGTCACTACTAACTTACAAAATCTGGGATGCTACTAAGATATGGCAGGCCAATGGGAAATTTAATAATAGTTGCTTTATTGGATTCAGGAATCAACCCTAGGACTCAACTCGGCAGGAGCCCTAGAGGCTGAGACTAATGAGGAACAGAAATATGTTTAGCTAGCTTTTGCCCGAAGATTTGCCTGCGTGAATGTCGAACTTTCATCCAGTATTTACCCCTTTGGGGTTGTAATTTACAAATATCCTTTCTTCTGGATACTTCCTTTTTACAAAGAACACACCGTGCAAGTTTTGTGTCTCTAGGATCAGCGGATGGGGCTGTGCTTCAATATCAAATCAATCAGTCAGTCAGTTTACCAATTCTTATCTATAGATCCTCCTCCTCCCTCTCCTCCCCTCCCTCCTCCTCCCCTCCCTCCTCCTCCCCTCCCTCCTCCTCCTCTCCCCTCCTCTTCCTCTTTGACTCCTCTTTGACTCTGCCCATTTCTTTCTTTTTGTCCCAACGAAATATTATTACAGCAAAGCGTAAACATATTGACATTGTGTAAAAAAAAAAAACGTTTACACCAATTAAATGGGCGTTGTTCTTTCGACTCATTTTTGCAATATCAATAATTGCAAAAGCAATAGTTTGTAAAACTAGTTTATATTTCCGTCCTTTCTTTATAAAGTTGTTGCTAAGTTTATTTTAAATAAGGGTAGCAGTTCGTAGAAGCAGAACAGCACTTGCCAAGTCAGTTGTTGTGTAAGAATCACAGGCTTCTTGAGGAAAATAAACTATACATTTCTATTAAAAGTTCTTCAGTTTTCTGACTGTTTTACATAACTTGTTGAAACACTACAAAGGATGGAATCTAGTTTTAAAATGTCTTGTGCAAGCAAGTGTTGTGAAATCAAAGTAGCTGAATGATTGTTGCGCGTGTTTGTTGCCTGGGTTCGATTCCTGTCGACACTAATATTTATATGGTGTTTGGTCCTTTGTGTATGCGAGTAGTTAATTCCTAGAATAGATTAACACCTACAAAAAAAAAAGAAAAGTGGTTAGGTACCTCTCATGAGGTTGTGGGTTCATAGCCTGGCAATTACAAAACGTTACATTTCAGTTCTTGTGTAATTTTTTTAGCGAAAATATACATGGTCAAAAAACGTAAATTTTCTTTTCCAGTTTAAACGATTTTTTTTTGGTTTTGAAAACATATAACTTCAACATTCTGACTGACAGACCTCTAGACATTATAATATATAATTAATAACATTTTGCTTTTGAATTATTATTGTATTCAGCTACCTTACTAGTCTATTATTGTACAATACGTTCTTTGGTGCATATCATGCGACAAATCAAAAACGCACATAGCTTTTTCTTTGATTTTCCTGAGAACTTAAAGAAGTATCTTGGCACTTCACACACAAAACCACCTAATCCCAAATTAGGCAGAGCGTATAATAATTTATAAAAATCTTTATCTTTTGTAAAAGGTCAATTTCGCTGTCTGCTTACTCAGATTTTTAAATTTTTTATACAAATACAAGTGATTTGAGACACAATCCTCCTCATATCCGCACGCAGCGCTTCTCAAAATCGTTCATAATGCGCACCGCGAAGGAATGGAATTCCCTGCCGGCGTCTGTGTTTCCAAATTCATATAACCCGGAAATATTTAAAAAACGAGTGCATAGGCATCTATTGGGTAAGCTCGCTCCATCGTAGGCCCCGTCTATGCCCTCGGGCTAGTCTGGGAACAAGAGCAAGCCCATAATAATAATAAAAAAAAACAATAGAAAGACAATAGCAGCTCGACAGCTGGATGTCGCTTGGTCGTTGAAAGGTTAAAGCAGTTTCAGCAACCAATAGAGTAATTCAAGGGAAAGGTTTAGTTAATTCAAGCTTATTATAGTAAAGAAAACCCGAGATATTCAAAGATTTGTAACACCCGTGGCGCGTCTCTAGGTCTTAAATAAATTACACACAGTCACTAAACAAACAAGCACACTATAGATTTGTCCTGTGTGAAAATCGAATCCACGACAATTACCATCCTTTGGGAAATGATTACAATAAATTCAGACCGCCATGAAAATAATTACAGATTTAACCTCGTTATTTCAGTCCGACTGTTTATTGGAAAATGGAATCCGCTATCCAACCAGATCATTTACACGATGAGAAATTCTCGCCTATACAAGGTGTATTTTTGGTCTTGCTCAACCGGCTGGGAGATGATTCTTTTCATAAAAACAAACAACTTTCATTATGTAACCAACTCGGAAATCGCGAAAAAAATATCAGCTGTTTCATACATTATGGTCGGGAGGGCAATGAACTTTTCATAGAAACAGCTGATATTTTTTTCGCGATTTCAGGGTTAGTTCCATAATAAAAGTTGTTTGTTTTTATGGGTAGAATCATCTCCTAGCGGGTTGAGCAAGACCAAAAATACACCTTGTATATAATATTTCCAAAAAGAGGTTTATTGTTTTAAGCTAGAATGGACTCATGGTGACAGAGTAACGTAATTGACAAGATTCGCATAGTAATCATTATCATCCAGTCAGCCTTTTCTCAATTAATGTTGGGGTCGACTTCGACATAACCGGATTCAGCAGGTTACCGGTGTTTTACGTTAAGCGACTGCCACCAGACCTCCACAACCAACTTCGGGCGACACGATACCCCTTGGTTAGACTGGTCAGACATTACACCCGGGACTAAGGCTTTTACGTGCTTTCCGATTCACGAGATATCAGAGATTCGCATTGTAGACTGCAATAATATTAGACACACACGTGTAAATGAGCCTTGAACGAAATATTTTCAATTTTGTATTCCGTATTTGTTCGTTGGGTTAACAACAGATCGCCATATTGTGCTGTTCCTCCATTCATGTCGTATAAACACACAATAAAATTATTATTGGAGATTTCGTTTTCAAAATATACGCAAGCTTATGTATGTAATTTAACAAAAATATAGAACTTTTGTTGTTTACGTAATTTAGTATATGATTCAAGTACTTACGTAGCTGCGTAGATATCACATGGCATATTCATTTATATCGTTACTATATAAAAAAATATTAAGCTTGAGTTTGTTTAATTGAACACGCATAATCTCAAATATTGCCTTACCAATCTATATTGTATAACAAACCAAAAAAATATTGGTTCTTTCTTATTTTATCCTCCTTGTAAACGCAAGCGTAGAGCGTATTAGGGTTTTGACTTCGAGTCCGGGGTCGGGCAAAACGTAATTGGATTTCTCCATTAGGAATTTCTCAGTACTAGTTTGGGGTTGGGAAGTTCGGACAACCCCGTGTCTTAGGAAGCATCTAAATCCTCCGTCGTGATGTTTAGATATTTACAGACTTATCTTGCGGGATCCAAGACAGTTAAATCGTTTGTCCGGGAATCGTCGAGCTTGCTTACTCCACTATTGATTCTTGCTTTCAGGAGTTTCAGTGATTGGGAATAGTATGACGAGTTTCTCCCCTAAAAAAAGTCAGAAACCAGAAGCCAAGTGTAAAATCATTTTAAGCCACTCTTGGCTTGATTCGAAGCCAGACAGATGTAGACCTAGGTAATCACTACCAAATTTAAAAAAAGGGTCCTGCTCCCTTTACAACTGGCACTGTAGAATACATAGCGAAAACGAATAGATTGTCAAATGTATGGAGATGTCAAATTGTTTAGCGAAAGCTTATGTCAATTCCATACATTTGACAATTTATTCGTTTTCGCTATCTATTCTACAATGCCACTTGTACAGTTTTATAAGTGACCCCTAACTCGTTGCCAAAAGGTTATGGAGAAGATTGGGATACAAAATTATGTTCAAAAAGCCAATCTTGCTCACTAATCCTTCGAACACACGTGATTTGAGTCACAATAGAAAGATAATAGCAGCCCGATAGCCGGCTGACGGTTGGTCCTTGAAAGGTAAAACGGGAAAGTTAATAAAGTAGAAAGCTACATTTTCTTCCCCGTTCTCCGTGATTAATCCATTGCTCCCACATATTAAGCCCTTCCTGTAACTGAACAAAATACGGCGTCATTGTGACGTGTTTTCGGTCACAATGCCTTAAGTTAGTCGTTAGGAATGGATCGTTCTTTTATCTCTTGATTTGTCCTGATTTTCCTTATTTTTTGGTGATAGCAGACAACCTGACGACTTACTTAAAGGCATTTTTTAAGCCTCGACGCAAAAAGGGGTGTAATAAGTTTTTTCGCTTTGTTTGTGTGTCTGTCTGTTTGTTTGTGGCACTTTTTAACGGGTGAACCAATTTGGATACTTTTTTTTATTATTGAAAAGTAGGTTACTTTGCAACAATCCTTAGACATGTTTTATCAAAATTAGTTTAGCCGTTTTGAAGTGACCAACTCTTGTGAGCTACAGTCGCAAGTTTAAACTTCAGGGGCGGGAGATTTTTAGAATTTTATTTTACACTTCTTTCTAATATTTTTTTTAAACGTAGAGTAGGGCACTACTCTACAATTTCTTCTGTATCCTGGGTACAAACATTATAATCAGGCTACAACGGGTACAAATAGGCCATACAAATATTTGACCCGACCCGAAATATTTAACTCCATTTCATTAGCCATTTACAAAACCCAATTCAAACAATATTAATTGACATTACCATAAAACATTATCCGAAAAAAATCAAATTATCTTTGGCCCAATAAAAAAATTAATTTATTCCATTTTCAAATCTCCGCACAAAATGGTGGCATTGACAGCTAACGTCAATTTTAATTATGGAACCGCCATGTTTCAAAACAAGTGCGAGAGCGTACAATTTAAAAATTCAAAATAGGTACGCAACGAAATCGGAGCGCAGCGCGTCGGGGGAACGATCGCCGGTTGCCTAGCAACCGTCTCCGGGCGATCGCCATAGATTTAGCGAGGAATAGACAGGGACACCTTTGTTGTGGAAAGAATAATTATTTTACGTAGTAGCAGCCTGCTGTGTCCGTGGCGTCGGTCACGCCTAAAGAAAAATTTAACACTGTTATCACAATTCTCTAAGGCCCGTATTAATAGACGTCACTCAATTCTGAGACGCTGTCAAGTTTATTGCTGTACTTATTTTTTCCCTTTAGAATGACAAGGACAGGAAGAGACTTGAGAGCGTCTCAGATTTGAGTGACGTCTATTAATACGGGCCTTAGTGATCTTAGAGGACAAATTCACACTAATCTGTGTGCTTCTTTCATCCAGAGGTCTCTCAGGCATTATCAATTGTACTTTAATTGTTAAAATCATTAAAATCATCATATTTATTTTGTAAATAGGTTATAAAATAACACTTTTACACGTCAATATTGTTTTTTTTATATTAAGCGAACGATGGAGCCGGTGTTTCGTAGCTGGACTGCTCTGAGAAGAAACATCCGAAACAAACTCGAAACATCCGAAACAAACTCCTGTTAATGCCTGACATATATTATCAAATGGATTTTAACTTAGACTTCGCTTCTCGTTCTTATTTTAGATGCTTCTTCTTAGAATAGTCAGATAGGTAATAGCCGCTTCGTCGTTCGCAAATGGCCGTTTTTTTGACGTTTCATAATGTGAAGCAACTCCCAGAACAGATCATTCGTAATCACTACACTCATGAGATACAAGCCGTCGACAGACGGACGGACGTTGATCGATAAACCCATAAAAATTGCTAAACAGGTTTGAACCTTACAAACAACCTTTTTATTCTTAAAGGGCATGCTGCTCCCATCATAACCAAATTTAAGCTTAAACGATATGAAACGATTCCCTCTCTGTCAGGATTTTGATATTTTTCACTAAAAGATGTTGGATATCATCCACAAACTTCTCATTTTTTATCAGCTGTTCAAATATATTGGTAAGAGACTCCAGAGCTTAGCTTAAATGCTGCTTGCTATCGTATATGCTATATATAAGCCCCCTATAGGTGCACAACCACAAACCACGCACCCAGCGCATGACGTATTTAACACGGCCTAATTGATTGATGTGCACTAATTGGTTTGAGTTCAGAATGCGCTGCAATGGCCGCCGCCGGGCGACCGTTACAATTCTGATAATGACGGTGCAGATTTTGGTCAATTGTTTTCGGGATTACTCACTTGTAAGCTTGTGATGTTTGTACAAATTATGTCTGATTACCTGAATTGTGATTAGTATAATTGAATTGAAAAAAAAAACAGACTAATGTATCCTTACATTAAAACAATCTCCTCCGTGTCTGCCTGACTTCTTGTTCGAGATAAGCTCAAAAACAGTAGAACCGATTTGCGTGTAGTTTTAACTAAAAGCTGGAAAGTAGTTCATGAGGCAGGTTTAAGGTGCAAAATATGAGCACATTTAATAAAAATTTAGAATTTGTAAAGTGGTACGTGGCATTAGTTTTTAATTTTGTTTTAAAAATTCAGGATTTAAATAAAAGAAAGTAGGTACCTTTTTTTTACTTCATTCCATTTAGGTTAAATTAAAGATCATAAATCATAGAAAAAACAGTCTATTTTTAACACAGATTTTCGTCCAATATCTGAAGTAAAAAACATATTACAATAACCTAACAAGCCGAAAAATAATTCAGAAACAAATTTTCACCGACAAAAAATAATAAATCCCTCTGTGCGTTTTCATTAGTCTACATTTAAGGCAGACATCACGTCTCCGACGCGCGAACGCCCCCCTGCCTGACTTGTACCATGATACTTTATATAAAAACGCACTGTCGTATTGTGTCGCTGTAAATTCGACTATTACGGCTGAAATGCGAACGATAGACGAACGATTTTCACTTGAAATTATAAATATTTTAAAATTGATTGATGATAAAGATTAATGATATCGTGATGGCCTAATGGTTAAGGCTCTTATCTATAAAATCGGGTCCGAAACAAGGCATTGTGACTTTTTAAAATAAGTTTATCTAGGACATCACTGGAATTGGTGAAAGAAAACATCGTAAGGAATCCAGGACTTAAAAGGCAAACGAAGGAACATGAGTGGGTTTTAGTCAGTAAACCAGGACTTACAGTATAACAGCAACAGTGCTTTTTAGGGTTTTATCTTTGCGAGGCATTAGCTCTGCAGAGGGACAGTAAAAGGTTGCTGTTATTGTACTTTTGTTGGGTGAAAAGTTAAATTATTAAAAAAAAGTTAGAATAAGCTGATTCTTCCCTTTTGATCGACGGGCTACCCACTCCAGCAGCGACTATCGGTTTTGTAACAGATATGTTCAACCAACGTGAGAATAATCCCCCATTTCCACTTTGGTGTGTGAGTGAATACGTAAAACTCATAAACACGAAAGAACTTTCGCGGAGAAACTCTTTTTAAATAATTTAACGTACTTACCAAACATCCTTTTACATAGATAGTTAATTACTTAATACCTTTTTTACATAAAAAAATATTTGTGTAGGTACATGATGAGATAAAATAGGCGCTTCTTTTGGCAATACTTATTAAAGGTCCTTTGAATGACCAGTTCTAAAGATTAGTACCAGAATATTTTTTCACATTGGAAAAATTATTCTGGGTAGCCAGATTAAAGTGAAGATAAGACATAATATTATTACGATTTGACTCACTTGAGAGTAGCGGTACCCAAAACGCGTCAGACAAATAGTAGTGAAAACGAATTGCGATAATATCTTGGTACCAGCTAGACAGTTCTATCATAATTTTATTTGGCCGCGTTTGGCCGTACATGTGAATTTTCTCATAATACTTGCTCGCATACATTGTGTCCTTTGACTTCGTTTTGCTCTGTATGCATTATGTTCCATGTGCTATTTCGCCATTAGTGCCAATTCCGTTGTTCACAACCTTCCCGTTTTTTCCTGTCAACTTAAGTCACTTCACTTATTTGAAAGGTATAAACTAACATGTATCTTCTGTCCTATTTCTTGATGAAATGGAAAGAGAAAGATGAATTTAACTAAAATTTGTGAACAAGCGGGCAAATCGGCACCAATATCTTTAATTTTTCTTGAGAGACCACTCACACACGGCTGTCGGATTCCAAACTAGGCAGCTAGGTACTATGCTAGCACATGGCTAGGTAACATCATACGATAAAACCTCTACGGGAATTAATAAAATAATAAATTATTTTTGAGATAATTCACACACCGCCATCTGATATTCCAAGCTAAACAGAACTAGTGTTATGGTAACCAGACATGTGATATACATCTTATATATAAAATTCTTGTGTTACAATGTTAGTTACCTTACTCCTCCGAAACGGCTTTACCGAATTTTATCAAATTTTATATGCATATTCAGTAGGTCTGAGAATCGGCTACTGTCTATTTTTCATACCCTTAATATTTTTAACGCGGGTGAAACCGTGGGAGGCAGCTTGTCTACACTAATATTATAAAGAGTAAAACTTTGTTTGTATGTTTGATTGTAATGAATAGGCTCAAAAACTACTGGACCGATTTTAAAAATTCTTTCACCATTCAAAAGCTACATTGCCAACGAATAACATAGGCTATTAATATCACGCTAGATCTCACGAGAGCGAAGCAGTAACCAAAAACCTAACGTAATGCGGGTGAAACCGCGAGGAACAGCTAGTATTTATATAATTAAATAAAACATAATATCTGTAAATAAAATGGTAAACTGACTGTCTGATCTCTGATTGTTGATATATCAACGTACAGCCTAAACCGCTGGTCCTAGAAACATGAAACTTGTGTTTGTTGCGGAATGTTTGTGAATGTTACCGTGACCCCAGACCATAAAAGGCAACCGAAGGAACATAAGTGGGTTTTAGTCAGTAAAGGTCTGACACGCGCTCCCGCCCCGCCCAGGACATGAGAAGTCATTTGATGATTTCCCACAAAAAAGGGCTGGTGTTTGTGAAGGTAAATATCCTTTAAGAAACGAGTTTTATAAATTACAATTCTGAAGGAGTAAAATAGGGGATAACCAAGCAGGAGAAACCACTGGCGAAAGCTAGTAAGTACAAGAAAATTGATAAATGTGCAAAGCGCAAATCTCGAGAACAACTGAACCGAATCGGCAATTTTCAAAAATTTGTTGATTTCTTAGAAGACAAACATGGGAAAAGTTGACCGGTAATGTTAAATATATACAACGGTTCGCAAAAGTCTCCTTTACACTTAAAAGATAAAGGCTATAATTACTGTTTCAAAATCGTATTGTCTTGTAAGTAGAGTAAAAGAAAATGGTGCAAAGCTTAGGGGGTGATAAAAATCAATGGCGGTTACTTAGTTGTCTGTTGTTCGGAGTATTCTGATGAATTGATAATGATCCTTTGTGTTTCGTTGTTTTGGGGTTAAATGTACTTTACAGGGTTTTATATTGACGATGTAATGATGGGCAGAAGTGATTTTGTTAAGCGTGTTGCGGTTTGATAGGATTAGATGGTATGAGTAAATTTTAGACTCAGTAGGTCTGGACATAGGGTTCGGATCATCAAATCATAGTTATTTTGTAAATTGGTTGAATTATAACACTTTTACACGTCAATATTTAGATTTTCTTAGTTTAAGTGGACGAAGGAGCCGGTGTATCGTCGTAGTTGACTGTTCTGAGAAGAAACATACGAAACAAACTCAGAGGTCTTGTTTCGACCAATTCAAATGGACTATATGGGTGTTATTTATCTATAATATGTATGTATTTAAAATTATATAAGTATGTATATCAGTTGTCTGATTACCATAACACAAGCTCTGCTTAGCTTGGGATCAGATGGCCGTGTGTAAGATGTCCCAGGATATATATATATATATATATATATATATATATAGTTGGATTTGTCAAATAATGCAAGAATCATTAAGGTTAAGTCGACAGATACACGATCCGATTTTTATTGTGATGTATATATCAATATTACAGTTAGATAAAAGCTGTGACTTGAAATTCTTCGAAATTGAAATTGTTATAGACGAAGACGAATAATTTTATCAAAATCAATTCTGTGTTTAAATACTGAACTATGATAAAGTAAGAATTCCAAGGAAACATGCTACTTTTTAATTAATCAATAACTTCATACGTATCTGCCGATTTTCTTCAACACAAAGTCACTGCAAAAAATTCTTTCTCGCAACAGGATACTGCATACGCATGGAGTGTAAAACTCAATTAACTAAGTAAGAAGTGGGTTGTCCTCGTGCTTACTACAGACGTGCAGTGAGATAGGTACCTACATCGCACACACTTCACTTGTAAAGGCATCTGTACATTAGTATGTGATGATGACTTGAATAGACACACTATTCACCGATCTCTTCATATAATTAGGCAGATTTCTGTTTTTAATTAGGTATTTATTTATTTCTTTGTGCTTACAAAATATCGTGATGGACTCGCTTGTGAAAGGTAGAAATGCGGGCAAGTACCAATGTGACTTTTTCAATCCCTATAAATGTACTTTCAAAAGTTTGTCTTGGACATCGCTGGCATCCAGTGCCTGGGCAAGTAAGTAAACCGGTAGTCTCGGTTGCAATTTGTGGAACTACCTATGATAGTCGTTACGAGGGCTCAGAAGCCAGAAAGTCTGACCAGCCTAACTAAGCCTTTGGTTGGCAATCGCCGGAGGTCGTGGGCTCGATTCCCACCCAGGACAAACTTTGTGAACCATGATTTTTGTTCCGTCTAATTTTATAAGTATTTTAATGTTTATCAGTCGTACCTACACTACACCACACACAGAATAGGCGAGACGGCAAAAAAAAAAGTAATTAGTCCGTCAGTGAGATTATTAAAAAATTTTGGACACGTATTTTTTCTTTTTTCTCGTAAACGAAAAATGACAACGATACAGTGCGTTGAAGTTGCGCGTGACGTCACGATCACATACAATTTTTGCAGCACGGTGACGTCAAAAGCCCCCACTCCGGAACTTTGTTGCTCTTTATCTTTTTATTTTTTTTATTGTTTTGATCAAGCAAAAAATACGTGTCCCGTATTTTTGGCCGATCTACAAGACGGATTAAACAGAATGCCATTTTTTTTTGCTGTCGTCCTCCCTATTTTAGCAAATAAATACTTCACCGACAAATAGCAAATGTGGATAATGCGTAAAGGTCTTTACCGAAGTGTCTCACCCAGCTTCCGATCTCATCAAACTCAAGGGTTTTCGATTACCGAGACGAAGGTACAAGTTGTGTATTAGTCAGAGCGGTCGTTTAAGGTTTCACGGAAGCATGAAGTTAATTATGTAGTAATAGCTTTTGCCCGCGGCTCCGCTCGCGTTAGAAAGAGACAAAAAGTAGCCTATGTTACTCTCCATCCCTTCAACTATCTCCGCTTAAAAAATCACGTTAATTCCTCGCTCCGTTTTGCTGTGAAAGAAAGACAAACATACAGACAGACAGACAGACAGACACACTTTCCCATTTATAATATTAGTATGGATCTCGGTTTATAGGCAGTTGTTAAGATAAGCAGTTTTATTGTTATGGCGTAAACAGTTGAGTCATGCTTATTGTCGGATTTTGGTAGGCTTGGATTGGATGATTCGGTTTTATGTCTGACTAGCTTTCGTCCGCGGCTTTGCCTGGGCGGATGTCGATCTTCCATCCAATATTTTACCCTTTAGGTCGGATTTCTAAACACTCTTTCCTAATGGATACTTACTCTTCACATATTTTCAAAATTGTATGTCTCAGTCAGTCAGTCAGACAGTCAGTCAATATATCCTACCTATTTCCATAAAAAAATTCGTTCCCTATTTTACCCTGCTAAGAGTAGAATTTACAAAAATAGACTTTCTTATAATCTGTAATCATTTAAGAAAATAATTTATTTACTTTGAGTTTATAATACCATAATTATATTTATTAGATTAAAGGAAAATTCACTTTTCCTGGGGGATTTACTGATATCTTAATGTCGTCATGCCTGCGCATTTTAAATTAAATAGCCCTAAATGCCCCCTAATAATAGGTATTTAGTTTTGTTTTATTGCCAAGAAACTATTTATTTTCTTAGGTTTCTAGCTCAACTATTTGGTATATATATATAGGTCAGTTAAAAAAGTTTGTTATGAGTTGAAAGTATCGGCAACCAAGTAAATAAAGGACTATAGAGATACTAGATTAATTAAATTAAGCTAGACTCAACAGTATTTTTAGAACATCTTTCTTGTTTCATATAACGTTATCACTACATAGTTTGTTCACTTTTATCTTTTGTTAAAACGTAGACAATGGTGGAGGTTACGTGTTTAACAAATCTTAATTAAAGTTTTTCTTCGTTATTCTGAGTATGTAAATGGTTTTATCCCTAACAAATATACAAATCAATACCGTCAAAACCTAACCGCAAACTTCCTCATTTTACTTAAAATCGCCTCTTCAATCACTCATCAACCAAAGCTACAAACGCTGCAAATTATCTCCGTAAAGCGAAACCAAACCTTATAGGCAAAACAGTAAAGGTAAGCTTAACTCACTTCATAACATAACCGTAAACTGAGGGTTAAGAGTTGAGTTCAAAGCCGTTTACTTACAAATCCGTGACCAGTTAAAAAGGGATGAAAAAGAGGAGGGGAGTGCTGGGTTTGCTCATTTAGGAGAGGACTTAGTTTTATGGGTGAGAGACTCGATAAATAGGAGCGTAGGTAAAGATGATTGTGGCATCTTTATTTCTTACTAAAAATAATAATTATTTATTTTGAAAGTTAGTATGGCATAATACAATAAATTACAGTACAATTGCATATTTATTTCTTACTGGCTGATCCCCGCGGTTTCACCTGAGTTATGTTAAGTTTTTGGATACTGCTCCGCTTTTAAGAACCATAACAAGATGCTATTTAGGATTTCCTATAAAGCTTCTTGTTACTGCCTGTTTATGGAATTCAAATTGGTAAAAGAAATTTTCAATGCGGTTCAGTATTTTTAGAGTTTATCAACAAACAAAGAAATCTTTTCTATTTATGAATGAATGCTTATATTTTCTTTTAAAAAATTCTTAAAAGCTAAATAATAAATAATATTCGTATGGACTAGCTGCCGACTCCGACTTCGCATGGTCGTGTTTAGGCGTCCAGCAGTATATCTCTTTGTTTTTATAATATAAATATAACTTTCTAACATACTAATATTGTGCTGACGATTAAAAACACATCACAAAAATATTTAGCTAAATAGGTGCACCCGGTTTGAAGCTATGCGATAAACACACTTTTGAAAATTGGTTTTTATAGGTACAGTAGCGGAATGAAAAGGTTCGTCACTTTTTAAAGTGATTCGATTAATGTGTCACAAGCACATATTACCTTTTGAAACTTTGTCACTATTTAGACTATTGCAAAGAAAAAGATGTCTAACTGTTCGAAGATAGAGTTTCAATTTATTCAGGTCAAAGTTGATTGGTTAATATTGTTTAAGAAAGTAATTAATTTTAATGAACTAAAACCTTCTTGTTATTTGTATATATGATTAAAACTATTGTCGTATAAATAATTATTTACTATTATGCCAAGACCTTTAAATATTGAAGAAAGGGCGGCAATTATTGCCGAACAAGAAGCTGGCTACAATATCCGTGAGATATCGCGTAGTCTTAATATTACCAGAGATAGTGTGAGATTTTGGATAAGAAGACACGACGAAGAAGGTGCACTTATTGATCATCGGCACACTAATTCTGGTCGCCGTTCTATACTTAACGCAGCACAAAAAGCCGACATGAAAAGAAAACGGCTTTACGCCAGTAAAACATTTCGCCCAAATGTATAATGTTTGTCCAAGAGTGATTCGAAATGAATTACACAAAATGGGATTGCATTATAGACGACACGCAAAAAAAGTTGCTCTGACACCGGCTCATAAGGAAGCACGTTTAAGATTTGCGGAAGCTTATTTAGACTTTGATTGGAGTACCACTATATTTACGGATGAAAAATGCTTTAAATCAAGCCAACATGGGCGGATGAATTTGTGGAGATATAATGGTACGAGATATACAGAAGACCATGTTGTTCCTGTTTTCAGTTGTGGGCGAATCTCAGTCAATATATGGGGGTGGATGTCAGCGGATGGAGTAGGCGAACTCGTTCTTCTTCCTTCTAGAGCAAACGCAGCAGACTATCTGTCTGTTTTGGAAGACAGTATGTTGCCAAGTGTTCGTACCGTATATCCAGCTGATGAACTGCCTCAGATCAGCTATGTCCACGACAATTCTCGCACGCACACTGCCCGTATTGTGACAGAATGGTTTAGCCGGCATAGTGATGTAGTGGCGATTCCGTGGCCAGCGAAATCTGCAGATTTGAACCCTATAGAGAATCTATGGGGTATAATGGTACAGCGATGGGAAAATCAAAACGAACGGACCAAGGACGCCTTAGAAGACCACTGCCGAACGATTTGGGAGGATATAAGAGGGGGGGATCTATGTTCTCGACTCGTGGGTTCTATGAGGAATTGATTACAGTCTGTAATTGACGCTAATGGTGGTTATATTAAATATTAAAAACAATTTTATAAGCAGTTTTCATTTAAAGTTAATTTGGTTACTTGTTCTTTTTACGTGCCGCACTGATTAGAGACGTCATTAATCCTTCGAACATACTTGATTTGAGACACAATAGCAGCCCGACAGCCGGCTGTCGGTTGGTCGTTGAAAGGTAGGCATTGACGTTGTATGACACTGGTAAGGAATAACGAGCACATTTTAAGAGCTCGTACCGATCGTTGTCATTTAAAAACTATGTTTTTGCGCCGCGCCTAATTTCTTTTCTGTAGTTTTCTGTTGTTTCGTGTCGGTGTAAACTTTGTTGCCATCCTAAGTGTTCTTAGAACACACACAAACAACTGGATAAGTGGATAATAACGCATCAGTTTGGTAGAGGCTCAATAGGGTATTACACTGTATAAGAGAAAAAATCTAAAAATATATTATTGGGGTAGCTTATGCAAAAAGCAGCCGAACAGTGTTAGTTTTAGTTCATAAAACTAGAAAATATTTTTTTAAATTCAATTCAAAGTTTTCAGTTTTTTTATCTGTTCTTGAACACACCGAAATACAGACCACAGACAGTGACAGCTGTCGACTGTCAACAGTGTCAACTAGACGTCATTATTTGTTTTATTTATAACCTCCTAATACGATCTTTATTATAAAAATATACTTTTTCATGGAAATTATTGTGAAAGATATTTTAGATGGCTTAAGCACTTAGGTACTTACATCAAAGTGATATTTACTAAAGTACAAACGGGTTTTTATGGTGTAATAGTTGGAATACTCTTCCCACAACTTTTAACTAAGTTTTTCTTAAATTTGAATCAGTTAACACTAGAATTCACAATTATTCCGATGTTTTCACACTTGTGTTCTTGCATTCCGAAACGCACACCAACGGTAAGGTGAACAGTAACTAATTTTTAAGATAAAATCATTAATAATGATGTAAAGTGTCACAGCGCATTTGTTTACTTACATGACGTAAGGACGTCATATCGCCAAAGCAAAACCACGCCCACGGCGTTTTCTGATTTTGGAAATTTCCGCGCGAAATTTGAAAATACAATTTTTAAAAGCGTTTTTAGGGTACTTTTAAATAGAAGGGTTTTTTTAGTGGTTTCTTAGTACTGTAGGAGTTATTTGAAATACTTAAAAAAAAGAGTGTAATACCCTATTCGAAACCCACGGTATTTTGTTTGACACTGACAGCCAACTGCTCGCTTTTATATGTCAAGCGGCAAATCACGGCATGGCAGGACAGTTATTTGATAGCAATTTTTTTTTAAATGTTAACAGCACTGTAAGTTTTTGCACCGTTATTATGTTGGCTAAATCATTCTAGTGCGAGTGCAAACGAAAACCTACTTAACGGTGACGAACCTTTTCATTCCGCTACTGTACATCTAGATATTAAATTATTAAACTAGCTTAACTTCGTCATCTTCGTGGAAATTGAACCTAAGTTTTAATTTTCCACATAGATCATATTTCGCTGCTTTCTAAAGGTAGTCTCAGTTAGAACTTATAAAATTAGCCATGTGTCATTGAGTCAGTTTTGACAAAATTAGTCCGGCCGGAAATTAGCAAACTTTTGTAGCATTTAGTGATCCAGATTTTGAATCCAGTAAGTGTTTAATGTCATCATCGTTCCACATCATTGTACGAATTTTTACAGTGTTACCACTGCAATTTCTTTCAAAGTGATCTTTCTATATGTTTCTTGGCATTCTTTGGCAGGGTGTATATCATACTAGCTTGACAGTAGTTGTGTTTTGTAAGTCTTCCCAAGTTCTTGAATAAATAAAAATAAATAATTAAACAGACAACGTGCAGACAAAGGAAAAGCACTATGACAGTTGTTGATTTAGGAAGCAAAAAAACTTATTGCCTTTGGACTTCACTATTGACGAGAACCCATTTCGGTACAAACCAATTTATTAATAGCTTGTATACTGCGGTCTTGTTCGCACGGTACGCCTTAGATTACTAGTAACTGTTCTATGTGTAATTATTATGTATATATTAGTAAAGTTTAATTAAAGTTCTGTAGGTTCTGTATTTAAGTAAAATAATGTTTTAACATTGAAACATTATTTTACGGAAATACAGAACCTACAGACAGAACTTTTGAATAAAATTTTGCTCCCTGCAGGGCAACAGACTCTCTTTCCATTTATAATATGTTTTACATTTACTTCTCCCAAAAACTACAAAACATACAACATAGTAAATTGGACTTACCTCGCTGCATATTTTTGCCAAACAAGTGACCCAAATACACCTATTTTTTATTTAAACACTAAAAATAGCGTTACACTATATAATAAAGGGGACAATTTTCCCCAAAAACGTAGAAAAGCAACAAACGAATAATATATAATACTACGATCACACACACGCTTTTGAAGTGTAGTAAAGTCGGCGAAAATACGGGGTAAACCGGCCCAGACGTTTTCCGGCTTACAAATTTTAAGGGCTGATAGTTATTTCGGCCGCTGAGTTTCGTCCGCTGCAGTTGAATCAGGACTTTCATTTAACTTCTATACTAATATAATAAAGCTTCAAGGTCATAGCTCATTACAGCCACCCGGCAGCCACTCCGCACCGACTCGCCTCCTGCGGCTAGTATTCTTTATATGGACTTGTATGGGCATGCGCTCACTATATCGACTCCGCACCGTCACCGGATCGCCTCGGTTATAAGGCGAGTCGGTGCGGAGTGGCTGCCGGGTAGCTTGGTTGAACGCATTAAACTCAGGAACTGCAAGACCGATTTTGAAATTATATTTGTGTTGGATAGCTCATTTATCGAGGATGGTTATAGGCTTATATAACATCACATTACGGCCTACGGGAATGGAGTGAAAACCAAAGACGCGGGTGAAACCGCGCGTAAACATTAGTAATAATTTTGGGGGTATTTCGAGCAATACTTTTTTAAAATCAATTGATCACGCTTAGTAAGTAAAATCACTTTATCACTTTATTATCACTTTCACCATGTAAAATTAATATCAGTACGGTGACACTTAAGGTTTTTTCATTCTAACCATATAAAATAAGCTTAAAAAAGTATCATCCGAAATGCCCCTCAATAATATAAATAAAAATATAATTCCTGTTTCGACCAGAGCGGACGAACCTCAGAGAACGAAACACCTACTAAGCCAATTTGAGGTATGCGAGGGGCGGAAGTGATACTTCACATGAATGTTTTTACAGGAAGGGGTCTATTTGTACCACAATTACTGACATCCAAATAATGTAAAAACAAATTGAAGGCGGTTACGGGTTGAAATGGTAGTATTCTTCTTTTTGGGAGAATTCGCTTTCTGTATTAAGTTCCTCAAGCTGTGTGAGTGGCGTGGTTGGTACTACCCGTACGAGTTAACTGTGCACCTCGCGCTGTGACGTAACGCTGAAGGAATGCTATCGCTACTAAACGAACGAGGCGAACACGGGGCGCCGCGCGGGGAAGCGGGAGAGAGGTCGCATTCCAGCGAGGTGCACAGATTAGTCGTCCGGATTGTAGTCTAGCCATTCTATACTCTGGACACAGCCATGATACTAAAAATGTAACATTTGTGATCTTTTTGGTAATAATAGAGATTTATTATTAAATTATTCTGTCTCCTTTCAGAAATCGATTACTCTCTTCAGCCGTCTCTGTAAAAAACGGTCTGTCTGCCCCCCGCGTTTTACCTCGCGTATTATAAATCTGAAGAGTTAGTTTCCGCGCTAATCTCAAGAACTACTTGTCCGAATTTAAAAAATCTTATTGTATTAGATAGCTCATTTATCAAGGAAGGTTATAGGCTATGTAACAACACGCTACGTCCTACAGGAGCGGAGCAGTAACTAAAAACGCAAGTGAAATCACTCGAGACAGATAGTAAATTATAAAATTCAAATGTCTAATGTCAAAATACATCCCAGCACACTTAACTTCAGCAGATTTTCAACTTTATAACGAAAGCGAAAAGTCCAAAGCTCATTGAGAAAAGTTGACAGTTCGTAGTCGTACGTTAAGCAATAAAAAATCGATTCGGAAAGTTACGGAAAAGTTGTGATTCGTACCTAATTACGACTCAACGTTCGCGTGGGATCAAAGCGATGTATTATGTTAATGCTGCTTATCCGACCGGAATAAGCCTAAACAGGCCTAATGCACGCATGGCCGGCGATGGTGAACCCATGTGATTAGAGATAGGACACTCTGTGGTTTAGGCACTATGTTACCGTTATGAAACTACTAACTTCTGCCCGCGGCTTCGCTCGCGTTAGAAAGAGACAAAAAGTAGCCTATGTTACTCTCCATCCCTTCAACTATCTCCACTTAAAAAATCACGTCAATTCGTCGCTCCGTTTTGCCGTGAAAGAAAGACAAAACATACAGACAGACAGACAGACAGACACACTTTCCCATTTATAATATTAGTATGGATTAGCGATTTAACACTTGCGATATAAAGATTTGTTTACAAGAATATTTTTGACAGCTTTCTATATAATCTAAGTTATGTTTTTGGTAAATAAATAAATAAACTATGGAATTGTGTATCTATGTATGAAGTCCAGTAAAATTTAGGCTTAAGGTCATTTTTGTGTATCTGCAATAGTTAGGTGTTTTTTCCCACCAAACGCTTCCAAACAGTATGCGTATCATTTTTAAATTAAACGAAGTTACTTGACAAAATACTGTCTAGTCCAACACCTATATTCTACTAGCTTCAGCCCGCGGCTTCGCTCGCGTTAGAAAGAGACAAAAAGTAGCCTATGTTACTCTCCATCCCTTCAACTATCTCCACTTAAAAAATCACGTCAATCCGTCGCTCCGTTTTGCCGTGAAAGAAAGACAAACAGACAGACAGACAGACAGACACACTTTCCCATTTATAATATTAGTATGGATGGATTTACACCCCCTACAAAAAGGCCTTTAGTCTTAATATTTGACTTCCTATCATATGTACGAAAACAATAACAGAACAGTGATCTACAAACAGCTTACTTAGCAGCAAATTCTCAAGCTGTAACTCCGAAGAGGCGGCAGAATTACAGCATCATTTGCAGCCTGCAGCCCATAACGGTCCATAACGGGCTGTACCGGGCTATAACGGACCATTATAATAACTTAGGCTCAGCTCCTACGCGAGCCTAGGGTTTATTGTAAGTGGTGTGCAAATTGTATGTATTGCTGGCATTTGCTGGGTTGGCGAAAAACACGTTTACTGGTTTTTGAGTTTTGGTTGCAGGTTCGAATACGGATTTTTGAAGTGAAAACTTCTTTAGCGGCGTTGAGCACTTTTTCTGTAATGGGTATAAAATCTTAAACTCGCGTCAGGACACGTGACCCTGATCGAAAAAGCGTAGGACGGATAACAATTGAACGGGCGATAAAAATCTCACACACACTGATACAAGGTACAATTTTCCCGAGTTCAAAGTTTAGATTTTAACCCGTGGAGTAATAGTGTTGGAAAATCTTGGCGAAACAGCTTAATATAAGCTTGCTGTAGATAGAGAGAGAGAGATATAGTGGTCCTGCTAATGGCTTGGGGCAGGCGAGCCAAAGGCACACTCGTAAATAAATGAGCGAATGTGTTTTTGAAGTGAAAACTTCTTTAGCGGCGTTGAGCACTTTTTCTGTAATGGGTATAAAATCTTAAACTCGCGTCAGGACACGTGACCTGATCGAAAAAGCGTAGGACGGATGGATAGTAGACAGCTATAATCAAGTTTTCACTTCTGCCGGCACTCCCGGAGTGTTCTTTTTTTGAAAGCTCCCGCAGTTTTTCTACCTCAATTTTTTTTTTCGCCTCAGTCTGAGAGGGAATCATATAGTGTTGTAAAAACCTTGATTCTTGATGTCTTATTTAATTATACTTGAGCAATTTTTTCACTTGACTCTTATAAATAAAAATTAGTGCTCGAGTTCTTCAGACTTTGAGTCTTTTGTTAAAAGGGTTGAGAGTCTTGCCAAAAATAACTCAAATGGCAGAGGTGATTAGGTTACTTGCATTTAATGTAATTTAATTCGTACATGTTTGTATTGTGTCATGTATTTTCCATCAGTAAATAAATTTGACGACATAAAATCACAAAGTATTACTTAATATACACCAAATCAAGTTCATGACTAGCTCAAAGATTGAAGACTCGAGAGGACTCAGAAGACTCAAAGGACTCGGACACACGTGAAGACTAAAAGACTCGAGTTCCTTACAACACCAGAATAAGATTATCTCATTAATACCATGCTATTTTTATCTCTGATCAAAGGTCAGAGAACATTTCTAGCCTGAAAGTTAGATTGTGTAACTGTTATTTTTTCTAAGGATAAAAATAACTTGTACTTTTCTTAAGATACAAACCGAAGCGTGAGACGGACTTAAACACCGTGGGTTCGGTACATGCTGGTCGGTATGATAATATTTCGTTAAACAAAAATGTGCCAACAAGCAGCCAATTTTAATCCTTCTGAAGTTGTACTCAAACGCGATTTCCTCATGTATTTTACTTGAAGACGCCATATTATTATTTAATTATTTTTCATAGGAAATAACATTAAGCAATTTCGAATGTGTCTCCCAAAACCGTCTTGACGGCACGGTTGAGTAACCGGCTTCGTATTGTCTTTCCCAGAAACGGGCTTGTGCAGTTCTGACTGGCAGTCATCAAGTGATATTCAGCTGGACCTGATTAAACTGGAATCCAACCACGACAAATCCGTACTTCCATATTAATATCCATATCCATCCATATATTCCATATTAAGCGAAAGTTAATCTGTCTGTCTGTCTGTCTCTTCTTCACATCTAAACTGATAAACCGATTTGAATGAAATTTGGGACAGATAAAGTCCCGAGAAAGGACATAGGATAGTTTTCATCTCGGAAATCCCCTGGGAACGGGAACTAAAAATCTACGCGGACGAAGTCGCGGGCAAAAGCTAGTAACAAATAAATGGTAATTGACTGAATGTTGATATTAACGCACAGCGCAAACCGCAGGTTCTAGAGACATGAAACTTGGAAGGAACTTTGTGAAGAGTAAGTACCCACAAAGAAAGGATTATTGGAAATTCCAAACGTAAAAGTCACGAGCCGTGAGCAAAAGTTAGTTTGGCAATAAACTAAATAACTACAAGCCTACATATACTACATATACTATATACATATAGTAAACTTATTCATAACATAGCTGAAAAAAGGCTTCGAAGATGACCGTCATCAAGCGTTCTGTATAGAATTTTCGAGATGAGCTAATATTAACTCAAAATATCGTTACACTTTTTAGATTCTGTCTGTTTGTTCGATTTCGATGCGGATTTTATATAAATAGTGTAATTAAAGAAGAAGGTTCGTAAGTATTGCACTAGGTGTATTTTTGATCTTGCACAACCCGCTAGAAGATGATTCTACCAATAAAAACAAACAACTTTTATTATGGAAACAACTCTGAAATCGCAAAAAAATATCAGCTGTTTTTAACAAAAGTTCAATGCCCTCCCGACCATAATGTATGAAACAGCTGATATTTTTTTCGAGATTTCAGAGTTGGTTGCATAGTAAAATTTGTTTATTTTTATGACTAGAATCAACTCCTAGCTGGTTGTGCAGGACCAAAAATACACCTAGTATTTTCAAAGATTTGTGAAGCTCAGGCAGGTCGCTAGTAGCAATATAATTTGAACAAAGGGTAGTCCATCTTTACAGAAAGTCACAGTCACGGTTCTCATTTCCCAAACAATGAGGAACCCTAAAAATTGTAAGAGCGCCAGCAAGAGTGTACCTTCATCAATTACTTGTCAAATCTGCGGTGTCCGCGACTCTCAGCACAAGAGATTCATCTCAAATATAATTTGTCATCTTTTGATCTTAGCGTACCTTTAGGGGTTTTCTGTAGATTATTGATTTGTGGCTGTTTTGGCAAGAAATGGTGTGCGATAAATGATTGAGAGGCTATTTGCTTTGGATGTTTCTATCTCGCGCATTTTTTTAACACTGTTGGGGACAGATTTTCCAGTCAAGTAAAACAGTTTTCTGGTAAAAACATTTGAAATCCAGCGATTTTTTAGAATATGTATACTTTATTTTTTAGATTTCATTATTATTCTTTATTGTACAAGAAAAAAAACCAAACAAAAAAGAAAAAAAAAAGACCTTGAAAGCATAATGCGCGTGATTCAAAAGTTTATCTTGGGCATCACAGACATCAGTGAATGAAAATATTGTGAGGAAACCTGGACTTGTAATGGAAATAAGTCCGATATCGTCAATACGCCTTGAGCAAGGGTGGTGATCAATGCTCGTGCCTTCTCTGTTTGAGAGGAGGCCTTTGCAAGGCCCGGTCGAATTTCCAAAAACCCTTTAATCGTTGATATCTACTCTTCACAAAGAAGTCTGACTCTGATCTGACTCAGATATAAAAAGACTTTGTGGCTTTTTTTCCTCAGCACGGACGTAACAATACTTCAGCGCTACTAGGAGCACAATATTCAAGTACATACGCGTGGTCCTCTAAAAGTAATGACATGACATGACATGAATCCCTCTTGAGCGTAAGTACTCATGGGACACTGAAATCAGGAACAGATATATACTGATAAAAAACATTACTTGAAAAAAAAAACTGCAAAAAGGAATCCGACTTCAAAGAAAAGGGAAAAATAAGTAATTTTGAAAATCGCCTCTTCGGAAATCTTCGGTTTGTTTATGGCCTCTTCTCATACAGGGAAGTCACGAGCATTGATCACCACGCTTGCTCAAGGCGATTGGCTAAGTCCAGGTTTTCTTACGACGTTTTCCTTCACTGATGTCTGTGTTATACTTTAGTAAGTACATAATAAAGAGTCACATTGGTTCTCTTCCGGATTTTGTCTTAACCTTTAGCTAGGCCATCAAGACAACATTATGTAATATACGTAATATTATAAATATATTTAATAGTGCCCATTATAGCAGACGCAACGCTCATGCAATATCTTGGGACGGGTCGCTAGTTCTTAATAAAATTAGCCCCAAAATAAAATAAAACAAAACATTTTTTTACCTAAAACAAGGCTGGTCAAACATTATTGTACGACGTTTTATGACTAATTAAATAAATTGTGTGTCAAAAAACTTTGTCGCGAGTTCAGGAGTCAAGGCCACAGGAGGGTGGTCAAGTACCCTAGTGGTCATTGGCCTTTCTTTTCTCATGTAAATAAAAAATATGGAAAAACGGATCGATCGTTAATTTTACTGAAGGAGATTTAAATAAACATATTGTGATGTCGACAGGTTTAGCTGGCGTAATCTGATTGTTTTCTTAGAAATTTGAATGTGCTCGATTGCTTCCCGTCTGGGGCTGGTCGATCTTTGCAGAGATTAAAAGTATATATTACTAGCTGCTGCCCGCGACTTCGTCCGCGTGGAATAGTTCCCGTTCCCGCGGGATTTCCGGGATGAAAACTAACCTATGTTCTTTCTCGGGTATTACTTTGAAATTACTTTCAGTGGGTCACTTGCATACTCCTGAACAGGAATAAAACGTTGCGGAATGTTTATAATAGTTACCGTGACCCTGGAACATAAAGGGCAATCGAAGGAACATGAGTGGGTATTAGTCAGTAAAAGTCTGACACGCCCTCCCGCCGCACCCAGGGCGGGAACAGTCATTTGATGATTTCCCACTCAAAAAAAAAATCAGGAATAAAACAATCTTACTTTAAACGTCATGGTAAGAGGGCAGATGACTTACATGTACCGCAGTAATAATGAATAACAGGTAGAAAATAATGACAATTTGCCATAATTATTCTTCTGATAAAAATATCTGACTCATCATCTCGCTAGCAATTTTTTAACACTGTTAGGAACAGCTTTTCCAATCTAACTGAAAACATTTGAAATCCAGCGATTTTTAGGTGGATATGTATACTTTATTTTTTATATTTTATTATTATTTTTAACTGTACAAGAAAAAAAAAACATACAAAATAGCAAAAAAACACGAGTTTTGTACATTGGCGAGCTTAACCCAAAATTGAGTTATCTTCCAGCAAACCTTATTTCTATAAAAAGAGATTGCAATAAAGGATATGCTTATGTGCAATAACAATACGTTTTATCTGAAAATTAATATTACATTTTATATAAAATACCCTCAAATCCTCCATTTTAGAGTGGAAAAGTCGAAAAAGACGTTTGAAGCGACGCCCCGCCGGTATACTTGTCTTTAACCAACTTCCAAATTCCAAGCTGTTACTGAGCAATTTCTAATGAGATACCCAGTAACATATTGCCTGACCCTGAAATTAGAAAAAAATAATCTAACTACATGTCAATCATGATAGGAGAAAAAAGCTACCAACTTATTTTTATTCCACTGCAGAGCAAAAGTTCCCTCTACATTTTCATAAAGTAGATAAGTAAGAGCAGCAAAAAATCAGAGACATAATATTTCTTTTATATCATGTAATAGGACGAGTTAAGTAACATGGAAAAGCTTTTTACTTCCACGAAGCTTCTACAAATTATCTTCAAGCTCCAGTTTTTTTATAGAAGTTTGTTTTAAAAATGCATCAGTACACATAATGTCAAAGTAACTCTGTCTGTATGTTACGCTTTTATCGTCACACCACTTAACCAATGTTCTAAAGAAAAATTAGTGTGACAAGCCTGAACTTCAAGGAAGGCTTTAATTTAAACTAAAATCACACTTGTCACACTACAACTTTAATTTAAACCTGATCTTGAGTTTATTGCATCTTCGGTCACCAACATTAAAATCCCGTGTGAGAAAATAGCCGTTCTATAACCGTTGTATCTCATAAAGTATTAAATATACTCTATAATATACTTTTTGTTTAAAAAAGATGGAAAAGAGGTTTTTTGACCACCACGCACAGGTCTTTCGAATCTGCAAACTTGGTCAAGTAACTAACAAACCTAGGGTTGTGCAACCTACAACTTAAATGACTGTCCTAGACTGGGACCTACGGCTTTACTTGCTTTCCGAGGCACATATCAGTAATTTCCAAGATAACCTATAGAAACATATATTATGAATTCAAAAAGTCACGTTGGTGCTCAGGTTTAAACCGGGTATTACACTTCTGGTAATCCTAACAAAATTATGACCCCATAATATTAATTTGTAAATCAAACACTTTAACATTGACCTTAGTATCCGGCCTTTACGTCTCGACATGCCCGGTCACTGACAATTTTAGAACATAACAAATTAAAAATAAATGAAGATATAATTAGAATATAAATTAGAAGTAACTTAGTGAAAATCATTAAAAATACATCGGGACCTGAGTTACACGAAAGGTTAAAGGACAAGTTTTACTGTAGATTTCCATTCCGTTAATTGTGTTTTTAGCGGTAATAGGACAGATAAAAGTATATAGTAGGTAGGAGGTTGGTTAATTTTTGAACACGTCCTGGGTGCGGCGGGAGGGCATGTCAGACTTTTACTGACTAAAACCCACTCATGTTCCTTCGGTTGCCCTTTATGTTCCGGGGTCACGGTAACTATTATAAGCATTCCGCAACCCCTGCAGGCGTTGGCCCTTTTGGGCCCCTTCCCCTGCTGACTTCTCTTTGACGCGCGTGTGAAACACTAACGCGCCGTCGACGCGGGACAGGTCCTAGCCGGGCAGCGAGCTACCCATCGCTCGCCGTCCGCAGAACCGCGCCTACGGTGGCCGGTAGTCGTCTTGCGACTCTCGACGTCTACGCCTGGGAGAGACTAGGTTTAGCCCGCGTCTTCACGAGAATGTCGGTATTACCATCCCTTATTTCATCCCTTAGAGTTAGAATTTTCAAAAATCATTATTAGTGGTAAAAAATATTTATCTTAAGAATTTCATGTAGTTTCCCTTCGGGACTCATTGACATATTCCACGCTGTAGTAAAGTATCGATACAGCAAGAAAAAACGTTCAGTGAATAACTCAAAGTCATTTAGAACACCAAGTAATTAAGGGACTGTTAAAAATAAACAAAGAAAATTCAATTTGACCGCAATCAGTAGACGTTCCCTTAACTAAACTAAGATAGATCGTGGTATTACTGCAGCCAGTTGGAGCCTAAATAAATAAGTGCCGGGAGCGATCCGGCGTGTCCATCTCAGGACCATGATCCAAGATGGCTGCCATTGTAGTACATATTTTATTAAGGGGTAATATTACGATGGGAGTTCCGCATGTGAACGATGTTATGTGTAAGATAAATAGACAGCTATATGAGAAGACGATAGTGTATTTATCGATAACTTTGAGAAAAAAAATCATTCTTAAAAGGAATAAGACTGTGATTTAAGATGGCGGCCTCTCTGATACCGTCATGAGCATAAATACGTGTGCACTTAGCAAAATTTAAAAGCCTTTTCCTCGATGTTTTGTGTAAGATAAATAGACGGCGGCTGTTTGAGAAGACGATAGTGTGCCAATAACTTTAATGAAATCATTCTAAAAAGGAATAAGACTGTGATCCAAGATGGCGTCCACTGTGATACCGCGTGAGCATTAAATATGTGTGCACTTAGCATAATTGAAAGGGCAAATAGAGTCGCAAGACGACTACCGGCCACCGTAGGCGCGGGTCTGCGGTCGGCGAGCGATGGGTAGCTCGCCGCCCGGCTAGGACACGTCAGTGTTCCACGCGCGCCTCAAAGAGTAGTCAGCACGAGAAGGGGCCAAACAGGGCCAACGCCTGCCGGGGTTGCGGAATGGTTATAATAGTAACCGTGACCCCGGAACATAAAGGGCAACCAAAGGAACATGAGTGGGTTTTAGTCAGTAAAAGTCTGACACGCCCTCCCGCCCCGCCCAGGATGGGAGAAATCATTTGATAATTTCCCACTCCGCGAAAAAAAATACATGTTTAGTTGAAATACATGATTTCACTTCAGAGTTTGTTTTCTATTTTCCTTCTTTTAAAATAAGAACAAATTGACGTGTGAAATGTTAACCAATTTATACATATCTACATATTTTGTGAAACGTATTACGTCCAAGCCTATAAAACTCAATTAATTTTCAATGAACTGTAAAACTAGATTTTACTTGATTCGAAATCATTTGTATAGTTCGAGGCTTTCAATTGAGTTTGATAATAAATGACTTTGTTTTTCACTATTAAATATATTGGAGAAAAACCGTTTTGACAAACAACAGTTCGTACCACTAAACCAACAGACCCGTCTGTTGGTTAGTGAACCTGGCTGCTAAGCCGGAGGTCGTGATGCGAAACTTCAACGCACTGTATTTTCGTCATTTTCATCGTCGCCATGCTCGTACTTTGGCTTAGCTATACTCCGTCTTTATCTTACCATCGCAGCTTGACACGTGTGTGACAGAGAGAGGAATATTTCTTAGCCACAGGAGATGCTTAGTAACATTTATTTGTCTCGGTCTAAGAATAAAAAACATTTTATTTTCCTTTATATGCGTAGAACGCCTAGACGTCTACATTCGTGACTATTTAAAAGTTTAGGTGTAAAACTACTAAATACAGAACTGTGTTATAACAACGTTTTAATGTCACGAAAGTAACATTGAAAAAAATTAGGTTATCAGTGAAATCAGCTATAAACAGTTAACATTTGTAGTTGGTTGAACTTTTAAACTACTTATGAACTTAACTATTTATTACATTTACCGAATTGCTGTCTCAACTAACTTACTAAACCAAACCAACAACATGTTTTGTTACTTTTACCTTTCTGTCATCGGTATGTTTCTTCTCCCTCAGAATTACATTCGGCCGACTTTTGCACTAGTGTTTTTGTTACTGTAATTTGGGCCGCGGACCAGAGGACAGTTTGCCCCTAATTCATAAAAAGAAGCTACTGTGTTAAAAAAAACCGTTGTTTAATTAATCCGTACTAACTAATATTATAAATGCGAAAGTACCTCTGTCTGTCTGTCTCTTCTTCACGCCTAAACTACTGAACCGATTTGGATGAAATTTGGTACAGATATAGTCTGGAACCCGAGAAAGGACATAGGATAGATTATTTTATTTTGTAGTATTTATTATGATGGGCTTATGACATTATTATTGTACCTTTTAATTTTATGCTTTAAATAGGATTGTTAAAAATGTGTGTAATGGACTCTAAATTCTATTATAATGCCGTCTAGCGTCCGGTATCTCATATTTGTACGCCGTTCAGGCAAAACATGACTGTCGGATAAATATAATATATAACATCTTGCATGCGATTTGTGTGTATACTCATGTTTTGGACAAATAAAATTATCTTTATCTTATCTTATAGTTTTCATCCCGAAAACCCCCAGGACCGGGAACTATTATTCCACGCGGACGAAGTCGCGGGCGAAAGCTAGTTTAAATATAAATAACTAGCGGTCACCTGAGACTTTACCGGCGTGGATGTTGAACTTAAATTCTCTATTTTACATCTTCAGGTGTCGGATTTCCAAACAATCTTTCTAACTACTCTTTATAAACACCCATAGCCCCACATACATATATCCCACACACGAGCTGTGCGTCGATACATCAACAATCAGGCAGTTTATTTACTTTCTTCTTCTTCCTGCCCCTATCCCATTTTACTTGGGGTCGGCGCAACATGTCTTTTTCTTCCATACCAACCTGTCACCCGTCATGCTATCACTAACTCCTTTCTACTTCATATCATTCTTTACACATCCATTTTTTCAGTCAGTCAGTTTATCTATACTAATATTATAAAGAGGAAAACTTTGTTTGATTGTAATGAATGGGCTCAAAAATTACTGGACCGATTTTAAAAATTCTTTCACCATTCGAAAGCTACATTGTCCACGAGTAACATAGGCTATATAATATCACGCTATGCCCCATGGGAGCGAAGCAGTAACCAAAAACCTAATGTAACGTGGGTGAAACCGCGAGGAACAACTAGTTTACTATATTTATAAAATGCTAATAAAACTGACTATCTGATTGACTGACTCTTGATAAATCAACGCACATGTTAAACCGCTCGTCCTAGAGACATTAAACTTGCAGAGTATGTTCTTTATAAAGACTATATAGCCTGATTTTCACGATTACGATTTGCCACTGCAAACGAATGCATTGTACCTATCTACACATCTAGTTTTCTTATATAAAAATCTTGGAACCTTACACATAGCCATCAGACAGAGCTTGTACTATAGAGCCTAAACAACTGATATACAACTTATATAATTTACTAAAATATACGCAGGTATTTTAAAATTAATTACATGATACAGAACGAACCATCATACTTATCATACAAAAGTTTGCCGTGCGTGGCAATCGAACCCACGACCTCAGACTTTGTAGTCAGGGTCACTAACTAGACCAGGCTATACTAACTTTTGTCCGCGGCTCCGTCCGAAGTAAACGAAGGTTATAACGGACGCAGACAGTCTGGATCACAAAGCACCCTATGTCCTTCTTCAAGGTCCAATCTAAAACTACATTCATGAAAATAGATTCAAAGGTTAAGGCGTGAAAATATAACAAATACTTACACAACATTATATAATATATTTCTAGGGTTCGGATAGAAAGGAAAAGGAAAAACTATTATAGTTTTTCCTTTTCCTTTCTATCCGAACACTCTAAATGTTGTCAGGATTAAGGGGCCACATGGCCAAAAAAGCACTAACACTCGAGACTGTTGACAGCCTTTGTTAGAAAATTCGAGATTAATGGCGGAAAACCGCGCCAGAACACCAATACTTCAGTCTTGTACCATTATGCAAACAAAATTACCTTTATTTATCCCTATTTTTCACTTTATCGCCCATAAAAATGATATTTAATAAATATTACTCACCGAATTTTGTTAGACGCTCCGGGTGACTCAAAAACAGGGGGCCAGTCGCTCCCGCACCCTGGCTCGGTATAGTCGTGTTTCTTCTCCGCTAATAATCCCGCGCTTTTGTTCAGTGTTAGTGTCATTTTGAATTTGGAACGTTTTGTGCGTGTGGTGAGTGTGACATTTGGATTTTTTCTAACGAGTATTCGAGTATACAGCCTCCTTTGTAAGTACAATCTATGGTTTTCTTTTTTTTTTGTGCCTGCCTTTATTTACGAGCGAATCGATTGTCAGGACTTTCCTATCCTTAAAGTTGAGTTGGAAAAACATATTTTTTGTGAAAATGCTGAATGAAAAGCTGTGTATTTTTTTTAGAGGTGTAGTATTAAGTCATTATTGTATTTTTTCTCAATTTTCTGTTGGTTTTAAAAACTGTTTGCAGTTATCTTTACAACAATTGTGAAACAAATGGCTGTCACGACCTCAGTGTATTAATGATGAGCTTTTATCACGACACGTCCATTTCATTTGCTAATTTCTGGAGGTAGGTGAGTTTATTTTTAGTAGTCAAAATGTTTCATGGAATTAAGGTTGGGCTATATAAATTATGAGCCCATTGTGTATTTTCGGCTTTTGAACTATTTTTGGGACTAAATAGGTTGGGGTTTTTGAACCTATTTGGTGAATTTGGCTTAATTTTGTCTGGTCAGCGGTCATTTATAAATTCGGTGTTTAAATTTGGAACCCATGCGGTTTTCCGTACGGAAAATTGAAATCGTGAATGGTTTCCTGGTTCATATATTTTTTCAATTGATTTATTGCCTGATTACTTATTTCCTTGTTGGTCTGAAATGGTCATGAAAATCTATTTTATCATTGTTATTATAACGGTTGTCAAAATATTAACTTTTATGTTTCCAATTTTATTTAATGGGCTCTCTTGCCAATTCTGTAGCCTTGAGTGTTAATAAAATTATATTTTTTCAATATATCTTAAAACACGATCACATAGACGACTGTTTGTCTAGACGAGTAGCCTCGGGTCAATGATCTCTGGAGTACCATTGTAAACCCTAACTTTAAAAATATTTTAAATAACTTTAAAATTAAAATAGTTCTTATTGCTTTAAAGTAATGTTTTATTATATTTTTCAATAACTATTTTGTAATTTGCGACTGGCTGACATCGATAAAGGAAAACATCGAAAGGAAAACTAGAATTGGGTAGTTTACACCATTAACCAATAAATTTTAGACCAATTTCTATAAAACCTCTTTTAATATCAGCGCAATAAATTCGGTTCATTTTAAATTTGCTATAAGATTAGATTTTTAGTTGCTTTGAAATAATAAATAGATAGTCAACTGAGTTGTTATTTTAGTGACATCATAAGTTGCCATCGCCATACAAAATCTATTGGAGAATTGCGTTTTGACAGCTCATAAAAGGATAATAATAGAAAAAATATCAATAAAGGATAATCAATTGATAATAGTGTAAAATACCGTATTATAAATGAACTAACTTTAAAGCAGGAATATTGTAGATTTTCTTCAGGGATTTTCATTTTGAATTAGATCTAAAGATTCTTTGCAAATAAAATCAAAATCAAAGCATTTATTTCACTTAGACCATTGGCGCAGGAACTTATGAATTGTCAAAGAGTCGGTCGGTTTGTCAGAAAGAGGTTGAAACCAGTTGCTGGTTCTAAAATCTCTAGGTTAAACTCTATGAAGAAGAACAACTAAGAAACTTCATGGACACTTTTTACAAAAATCAAAGTTTACAAAACGTTGGTTAAACCTTCAAGCACACGTGATTTGAGACACAATAGCAGCTCGACAGCCGGCTGTCGCTTGGCCGTTGAAAGGTTAAATTAATCGTGTTGTGTTATCATCATCTCCCTAGCCATTTCCCAATCGTGTTGGGGTCGGCTGCCAGCCTAACCGGATTCAGCTGGATACCGGTGTTTTACGTGGAGCGACTGCCTACCTGACCTCCACAACCCAGTAACTGGGCGACACGATACCTCTTGGTTAGACTGGTCATAGTTTCTGGCTAACCAGTAACGACTGTCAAAGTTCTACGAATGACAACCGTGTAATCGTGTTGTGTCTGTATATGTATATGTAAATAAAAAAACAGAAGATGAGCAAGCATGGTAATCAATGATTGTGCCTTCTTTCTAGGTATAAGAAAAGGCCTATACCCCACAGAGAGACAATAAAAGTCTGGTTTACAAAGAAACAAAGGAAATAAAAAGAGAAACAAAGTTACCATTATCTGTAGAATAAGAAATAAGGCCTAGCCCCGAAGGGTTTAGATTTTTCAAGGAATCACCACATAGTACCTAAAAATATCGCTGTCTGTTCCTATGTATGCCTAGATTTTATAACTTATTAATGTTTTTTTAAATAGATAGAGTGATTCAAGAGGTAGGTTTGTGGGTATAATACATGTATATTGTAGAGGAGAAAAGCCGTGAGGATTTGTAACACCCGTGAAAAGCTGGCGCGGGTGCTAGTGTCAGTATATTATATTTTAAATTTTAAATTTGTGTGTGTTTTATTTTTATTTTTGGTGGGATAGAATTTCCACAACATTAATTTAATTACGTTATATATATTTCAGAATATGCAAAAGCGAAATTTAATATATTCCTTACATATTTTATTAAAACGTCTCCATGCCTCTCTATTCTCGATAAATTCAAAAAATATTCAATAGATCTTCATGCTCTTTTCACCAAAACATCAAATATTTTGTTCGCTCGAAGAAGCATTTATAAAAAGAAAATAATATTGTACCAAACAAGCTTAGGGCTTTCTCCCTATCTCAAAATAAGACAAAAAAACGCTAGGTCACTGACCCTACAAGGTCCTCACGCTGGCCTCGGAATTCTAGAATCTCATTCTAGAATCGGCAACAATTTGAATTCCGAAGTGTCTATTGTCACATTCATTTTTGGAACTCTGTGATTCGAATTGCTTCATAGACAATCGATGTTCAAACGTTTCAATCTCGATTTAAAATAAGAATTCAATTTAGTATTCAAATCGATTAATTTGTGAGGTTTAATGGATTTTGACAGCAAATGATTATTTTATGACAGTTTGTACTCCTAACACGCTGTCATTAATCACTGTGTGCCTTTCAAAGCTTACATAAATGATCATGGAATTGTCCTGATGAATGAAAAGCATTTGAACTTGATAATGTCTAGTTTATTTTATTAGTTAGTGCACATCGATTAAATATTATGTATCTTTCGCTTGTGGCTTCGCTCACGTGTATGTTGAAAATTCCATCTCCGATTTTACCTTCAGGGGTCGAATTGTTGCGGAATGTTTATAATAGTTACCGTGACCCTGGAACATAAAGGGCAATCGAAGGAACATGAGTAAGTTTTAGTCAGTAAGAGTCTGACACGCCCTCCCGCCGCACCCAGGACGGTAGCAGTCATGGGATGATTTCCCACTCACCAAAAAAAAAAGGGGTCGAATTATAAACATCCTTTCTTAGTGTTAAAGACAAAACAAAACTATTTGCCCATACTTTACTGTCGATTCCCTTGTTCATAAACTAAGCTAAATAGTTCTAGTAAATAGTGCTTCTTTCTCTTCCCATTTTATAAAGAAAAGCACAAAAGACAAATAAAGTTTAGTCCTGTCAAACTATTCAGCCTTTGACGTAAATCAACCCATTTTTTACTAACTAACTTTCCTTAACCTTCGAACACACGTGATTCCAGACAATAGCAGCGCGACAGCCGGCGGTCGCTTGGTCGTCGAAAGGTTAATCGCGTGTAAATTGACTATAGAGTATCTTAATTTAACAGAACTAAATTAATATTTAATCTTTAGTAATTTTCTTAATGAACGAGAAAGCTGCACTGAACTTTATTTTACTTTAGTTTATGAACAGAAAAATCGGCATTATTGTGCGAGTCCTAAGCATTATTGGTATTTACGTTAACTTTCATGATACCAATATGCACGTCGCTTTGTTCAGAGAGGCCTTATCGGGAATCCTAATTAATCGCTTGCCAATATCTCTATATTAACAATCATGACGTAGCCAATATTGTTGTGAAGCGAAAAATTATTTACTAAGTACAGATTAATTAATCTTGTCATGATAACAATGGTTTTTGAACCTATCCCAGGTTCAAATTCAGGCTTTTAAAGTTGATGAATTGAAAAGTTTATCTACTTGATCATTAAAAGACATCTGCGAAAAGTATAAATTGAATGTTAGAAAAACCTCACCCATGAATTTATATAATGGTGCCGATTCTCTTATTCACAAACTAACGTAAATTTAAGTTACGTGCATTTTTCTCTTTCTATTTCATTAAGAAAAGGACAGAAGATAAAATATTAGTTAAATCCTGACAATTTTGATAATTTAGACGCGATTAAAAACATGGGGTCTAAATATACGCAAATTTTCTTCAGACGCTGTCTAATTTGACAGGATTAAATTAAAATGTATCTTTTGTCCTTTTCTTTAAGAAATGGAAAGAGAAAGGTGCATTTAACTTAATTTTAGTTAAGTTTGTGAACAATTTTCACAATTTCTAAGTTTATCCGTAAAATTACTGACGTCTCTTTAAGCGCGTTGGTCCTATTGCCATTCATAGATCTTTGACAGTCGTTTGTATGTCTGTTTCTTTGTCTGTCTGTGGCATCCAAGCTCTTAATCAGGTGAACTGATTTGGATGCTGATTTTTTATTTGAAAGTTTGTTTTCTAGCGATAGTTCTTTATGAAATTGAAATCGTTTATTTTGCAAGTAGGATCTTAAAATCACTTTTACATGTCATATTTTTTATGCAAGTTGGAGCCGGCATTTCCTAACTGGACTACCTCTGAGAAGAAACGCCGAAACAAACTCAGGGATCATCGTCTCTTTTAAAGTCCAGACAATTTCAATATTTTTGTGCAACAAACCATACAGAATAACATTCGGGCTAGCCTTTTGAGGAAAGTGCCAGTAACAGTTTTGGTAAACCTGCCTCAAAAAGCATCGTGAGCTCAACTTTAATCAAAAGGAGCTCCACAAACGTATGTTAAAATCGATCCCGTACTTTTGAAGATATCTTTCTTTTGCTAGCTGCAGTCACGCACGATATTAATAACTTCGGAGGCCGTAGTTTTTTTATTTAATTTACACTTACTTTAACCTCTCAACGACCAAGCGGACAGCTGGCTGTCGCGCGGCTATTGTCTTTCTATTGTCTCTCAAATCACATGTGTTCAAACGTTTAAGCACTAAATTGGATCAGTAGCAAAATCATGCAGGCCAGCCCCTCTAGACAAGTGGCATTGTAGAATAGATAGCGAAATAGAATAGATTGTCAAATGTATGGAGATGTCAAATTATTTAGCGAAAGTTTAAAAGTAAAGCTAGCTAAAAGTTTGTTTAATAATTCACCTTTATAGATGAAAAATAAAGTTAAATTGAGCAACAACTGAAAGTCAATTTTTGTAATGGAAAATGTTCAAAAGCTCTTCTTGTGATCTCAGCGATAATCCAAGTCAATAATAATATTTAATGTATGTAATTGAGATTGAGAGAGGACTATTAAGTCCTCTCTCAATCTCAATTACATAGATTTGATTATTTTCCAAAAAAAATAAATATTATGTTGATTAATTTTTATACTTAAGCATTTCATAGTATAAATGAAAGCCGCTTTCCTATGTTGCGTCTATCCCTATGTTTGCTTAGATCTTTGATCTACGCAACAGATTTTGATGTGGTTTTGGATTCAAGTAAAAGTTTTAACAAGCATATTACCTATAAGCTGAGAAAAGTCGGGATTTTCAACACCCGTGCGAAGCAATGGCGGGTTGCTAGTTCAACTATCTTTTGTAATATTCTACTTATTTTAAGTTAAGTTGTTATTTAAGTTTATCTTGGACATCATTGACATAGGAAAGAAAAGCATTATAAGGACTCCTGGTCTTAAAATGACTATGTGTCTGAAATCGCCAATTCATCTTTAGCAATCTTTTTTTTTTTTGGTGATTGGGAAATCATATAATGACTGCTCCCGTCCTGGGTGCGGCGGGAGGGCGTGTCAGACTCTTACTGACTAAAACCCACTCATGTTCCTTCGATTGCCTTTTATGTTCCAGGGTCACGGTAACTGTTATAAACATAACATTCCGCAACCTTCAGCAATCTTGGTGATCAATGTTCGTGCTTTATCTGCATAAGAAGATACCTTTGTCCTGCAGTGGGATAGCAATATTTTCATTCTTCTAGGAACGTACTGTTTTAGAATAAGCAATAGCTTCAATTTTTTAATGACATCTTGACAATTCAAAAGAGCGTCTCTGGTTTGTCGAAAATAATTTTAAGCTTGAGTTCCAATATTTCTTAAGAAAAATCGTTAAACGATCTTTCTGCAATCTTCGACTTGATCACATCACTAGGTGACATTTAACGTCACAATCAGGCCGGCCATTTTGAAACAAAAATGGCTCACAAAATCTACACCGTCACTAAAATAAATATTAAATTACATGTCTATACATCTAGCTTCAAAAACCAATCTAATCAGACCGCCACAATCCCCCTGGACAGGAGCCGCATTAAACCATGATTTATGTAGGTACAGTGCACAACTAAAATTTCACAGACGAATAAACTGCGTTCGTTGCTGACCTTACAAGTAATAAACATTTCATCTCGACACTACTGGCGTTTTTGGCAACGGCATTTTATGTTCTGTGGCTCCTACCATAGATAATCTCCATCCTCTCGATTAGACGTTTAAACGAAATTGCAATCGAGATTCGAATTGTTATCAAGATGGCGTCGCGACGTGACGTTTCAAACGGTAATTTATTCGATTTTAAATTAGAGATTTCGATATGTGTTTCGATTTTGGTAAATTAGATTTTACTTGTAATGGTTGATTTTCACTGTTTGTGTTTTGATTTAAATTCTGGTTTGTATGCAAGTGTTTACTTTTTATTTAGAAAGCCCTTTTAAATTCTACTTACTTAAAGTTGTTTTGGAGACTTCGACACATATTCTCTCAACGTTCTCTTATTCCCGTAATTGTTTCCCAGGATATGAACGTAACAAACAGAAAAAGAAAGTTAACCGTATGGCTACTTTCATTGGAATATGCCCAGGTTGAGGACCTTTTTTCTATTATGTCCTAATTTACAGTTCCCTAAACTTCGCACTTTACCCTGTACACAACGTGTAATAAAGTTCCTGCTGTTTTGTACACAATACGTCTCCAGCACAATATTATATAATAGATAGAAGTAGATTGTTCAGGGGGCCTAGTGACCTGACTTACAGGTTTTTTATAAAACTTAGTTTAGGCACCAGTGTTCCACAATTTTTTATGACAAAATTGTTCTGTAGACTGTTTAAACGTCACGATATAATTTGTGGTAAGAAAATAAATATATTCTATTATTCTATATTATGCGGGTTATTATAGATAATAATACAGGCGATCCTATGCGTAATAAAATATAATTCTCTTGTGGTGCCAGTAACGTTGTTAACTAATGCTGTGACATTTGTAAACAACACCGCACGTTCGTGCAACTTTTTACAATTCTGGCTAAGTTCGGTTTTCTTAGGGTTCCGTATCAAAATGATACAAAAGTAACCCTTATGATTTTGGCTTCCTGTCCAAACGGTTAGATAGATAGAATATTCTTTATTGTACACCAATAGGACAAAAAAGTGAAGAAAAATACAAACAAATATGCTAGAGTACAAAGGCGGCCTTATCGCTAAGAAGCAATTTCTTCCAAAGCATTTTTTTTTAAGCGGAAGGTGAAAATCCGCATTTTTAATAATATTACGAAAAATATAATTTTATGGGATACCTCCCATTCACATAAAGTGAAGATGATTTACAGCTTTTCACGTTCACAAACGCTTGTACTAAAGTCGTTTAACACACAGTGTATAAAAATCTCATAAACCTAAATACCTACGTTTTTGTAATTTTCAATACTCAATACTCAATACTCAATATCTTTATTGCATCCATATGTTAGGTACATCAAGTTGGTAGATGATAATACAATTAGTGTCAATATGGACCCTGTAGGGCACAGCAATAATTAAAAGATGAAGAGGGCTGCTTAATTAAGTAACTTATACAATTTAACAAATAAATACTATTACTACTATTATTATTATTATTTTCTCCTAACCTTTGACATCGTAATTACAATAGTTTATTGCCGTGTTTAAATGCTTTTGCTAACGACTTCACACTTTGTTCCTAGACAGTTTATTACTAAGTAGAGTGTTTTAATTAGTAATTAGAAGAGACGTAGCGAAAACGGCTGTAAACATAGTTAGGTTAAACTTGTGGTTAATAATACCAGCTTATTACTGTCTCACTGCAGGGCAAAAGCCTCTTCTCGTACAGAAAAGTCACAAGCATTAATCACCACGCTTGGTCAAGGCGTGTAGGCGATTTGTCACTCATACTAATTATGAGTTCAGGTTTCCTCGCGATATTTTCCGTCACCGATGTCTGTGATGTCCAAGATACATTTAAGAAAGTACATATGAATTGAAAAAGTCATATTGGTACTTACCCGGATTTGAACCCACAACCTCTTGTAAACGTGGCATATTTCTAGAAAATTCGGTGGTTTCTAAAACCCATAGTAGCATCTTTATTGTGAGTCCTACATAATTAATGAAAGTAGTCGCTAGACTGCGAATAAGACACAGGATAGAACTGGCAGCTCCTGGTAACTATTACCGCTGATTAGTCCCTTGAATAACAAGATACTGCCTTTGTTAGAGTCTGAGCCTAACAGATCGTCTTTGTTGTCTGTTTGTGGCACCGTAGCGCGTAGCTCTTAAATGGATGGACCAATTGAGATGCGGTTTATTTACTTGAAAGTAGGTAATGTAGCGATAGTTTTTAGATATGTCTTATCGAAATTGGTTTACCTGTTTCGAATTTATCAATTCTTATTTAGTTGCAGTCGCGTTCCTAATAAATTCGAGGCACGGTATTTATTATTTTTTTTTTACACTTGCAGAGATAACACCGGTTGTTGCTAAAACCCATAGTAGCATCTTCATTGTGAGTCCTACATAATAAATGAAAGTAGTCGCTAGACTGCGAATAAGACACAGGATTGAACTGGGAGCTTCTAGTTACTGTCACTACTGATTAGTCCCTTGATGAACATACTGTCTTTGTTTGAGTTTTAACCTAGGACGCCTTGTTCGTCATTGTAGCTTTTTGTTCAATGCTGTGGCTTTGCGCGTGTAGTTTAACTTGAGTATTATCACGTCAAGTTAAGATTGTTAGATAACATTGCTAAATAACTAACATTGCTAGATATAACCTACTTTCAAATAAAAGAAACTCATCTACATTTGTTTCACCTATTTAATAGCTACGGTGCCAGAAACAGATGCCCAGACACACACACATAGTGGTTAAACTCCTTTTCTTATAATCGTCTTGCGTCGGGGGTTAAAAAAAGGTTGTTACCGGTTAAAAAAGCGCATGAAAATCCGGTAAACTGTTTTTAATTTTATCGCGAACAAACAAACACCAACAGACGCGACGGGGTACTTCGCTTTATAATTTGTAAGGCCAAATGAATTTTATTTCTTTTTCGACGGCAAGCGGCCATAGAAATACAAATTCTGTTAAAACACGAACCTCTACCAAATACGGTTCAAAAGACATCCTATAACACAAAGGGCGCCGTTTGCCACCCTCCTAAAAACAAGCTAAAATAAAGGATTCGTTTGACGCCCGAAATCTCGTACAGGTCAAAACAGATCGATGTGACATCTGAGTGGTCTCCCCTCACGGAATTATTAAGTGCTACTGTCCCTTCTACAATTGATTTAACATTACAACACATCTGACACGTGACAGCTCGCCATTTGACAGACGGCTTAGTGTTGCACTACTAAAAAATTCACCAGTGTTGCCAATTTAGCGGGAAATATTCTTTAGTTCATAGAACCATGAAGGTTTTAACGTATTAGAATTTAATGGTTGTTTTGTGTATAATTATTATTAATGTAACTGTGTCGCAATTCCTCAGAGTAATATCTAATGACCTTAATAGGGAGTGTACTGGAAAACAGCAAAATTATAATTTGTTGCTTCATGTTTCGCTGTAATAATTTCGATTGTTACGATATCCTTGAGGTACTAAAAAGTTGAAGTATAATGTTAAAATATTAATGGTTTTGAGCCTTGAAGCCTGGTGTAAAATGTTTATTGGGACTTAGAAACGTTTTTAAATTGTCTATAGGGTATCTTAGTTTGGCAGGTCTAAACAAATGTTTTATCTTCTGTCCTTGTCTTAATGAAATGATAAGATAAAGACGTTAAATTAGGTTTAGTTTGTAAACAAGAGAATCGGCGCCAATGTGTCCTTCACATCCCGTGACATCTTAACCTATGTCGTAAAATTAATAGATAGTCAGAAAAGTCTGCTCGAGACAGGCTTTGATGACCATTTTGTGTGAAACTTCACCGCCGTCAAACTTGAAGTAATATAGGTACGCAGGTACAGTCAGCAAAAGAGATCATTAATCATTCGAACACACGTGATTCGAGACACAATAGAAAGTTAATAGCAGCCCGACAGCCGACAGTCGCTTGGTCGATGAAAGGTTAACCAGCAGCTAGTCCAGTGGCTGTAGAAGCTTACGCTAACCAATTTGACATGTTGTATTTTATTTTTATTTCGTATTTTGTTTTACTGATGGACAGTTTTCTAATAAAATAATTATTTATTTAAATTTGATTTGAAATCGTCCTTCGGTGTTCATCATCATCATATCCTTAGCCTTTCCCCAACTATCGGGGTCGGTTGTCAGCCTAACGGCATTCAGCTTTGTTGGGTTTTACGTGAAGTGACTAGCTATCACACCCCCACAGCCCAGTTACTGGGCAATGGGTATCCCTTACATAAAATAAAATAAGGGGTGTTTTTTTAAAGGTGGAAATTTTAAATTTAAATAAGGGACATACAATTGTATACAACGTGCAAGAAATGGTTTTACTTGAAAGACAATATTATTTAGGGTTTAGTATGGTTATTCGTATGTGTTTAAAAATGATGATGAACAAAACAAAATAGAGACATGATTACAAACTGTTCAAGTGCCTTGGTTGGATTTTCCAAAAATATTTTTGTTTTATTTATTTTAATTTAAAGTTTCCCACCCCTAAAAAAAACACCCATTATCTACCTGATGTATTGTACAAGAAAAGAATTATTCGTCTAACTGACGGCCCTGCATACCAATCTACTTTGTTACGTGTACCCTACACTGACGAGTATAGTTATCGACCCACAAAGTTTGGCTATGATGTATGGTGGGATGTGTACGGAATAATGATTCGAATCTCAGGCGGTGTAAGAAAAAAAAAACTTCTGTATTAGATAACATTGTGATTCGTGGTGGCCTAGTGGTCGATAGTCGGACATGTTTCAATGTAGGTAACTTTTTCAATGACTGGCCTGTTGTTCAACTGGTGCCCATTAAACGCCCATTGAGTGTCCACACTAGAACAAATGTAACCTCTGCCAGAACAAAGCAAAGTTATCATCAGCAGAATAATTTCATAACCTGCTCAACAAGACTCCAATTTTGAAGTTTAGTTTATTCTTACAGTACATCCATACTAATATTATAAATGGGAAAGTGTGTCTGTCTGTCTGTCTGTCTGTATGTTTGTCTTTCTTTCAGGGCAAAACGGAGCGACGGATTGACGTGATTTTTTAAGTGGAGATAGTTGAAGTGATGGAGAGTAACATAGGCTACTTTTTGTCTTTTTTAACGCGAGCGAAGCCGCGGGCAAACGCTAGTAGCTTATATGTACATCAGAATAACAAGACATCTAGTAATTAAGTAAATAATTTGGTATTTGACGTCATTAACTAATAAATGTATGACATAATTTCTATAAAACCACTCTTAATTTATGGCCTAAAAATCGGTTCATTTTCTATTTACTATAGTATTGGATTTTTAGTTGCATCGAAATCAATAAATAGTTAGTCAATTGAACTACTAACTGAGTGACGTCATAAGGTGCCATTGCCATCTAAAATCTAGGGGAGAACCGCGTATTGACAAGTCATTAAAAGTAGGTCTATTAATAATGCTGTATAATACCGTATTATCAACCGTTCTAGATCTTAGCATTTAAGCTTCAATTTAACCAAGGCTTGCTTACTTAAATAAACAAATATTTACATAATCCTCTAGAGAGGTTTATCCTCCAGTTACGGAATAATTGCTCGCCTCTACATTTCAGGAGATAACTTGACGTACCTAACGAAGTATATTAGGTAACTGTAAACAGTTGATATTTAACGTTATCTATATTAATAGAGGGTGATATTGAGTTACTTTAGAGCCAAAATTATAAAATAGTTTCTATAGTAGTCCCGTTTTGGTCCAAGTTATGTTAGGTCTTTGGTTAATAAAGTGTTTTACTGTGTGTTGCTATAGCGAGAGTTGCAACGGAAGATAGATCTCTAAGTTTAAAAAAATGTGGGGATTGTGGTTGATTGGTGGTTTTGGGGAACAATTATTGTGTAGATTTTGAAAAGCTTTTGTAATACTCGTCATAACTTTATACTAATAGCTCATGGCCTTTGATGAGGCTTTTAATAATAATAATAATAATACCAGCCTATAACTGTCGCACTGCAGGGCAAAGGCCTCTTCTCATACAGAGAAGGCACGAGCATTGATCACCACGCTTGCTCAAGACGGGTTGGCGATTTCGGACTTATATTAACTACAAGTCCAGGTTTCCTCACGATGTTTTCCTACACCGATGTCTGTGATGTCTAAGATAAACTTTAGAAAGTACTTATGAATTGAAAAAGTCACATTGGTACTTGCCCGGATTCGAACCCGCGATGATGAGGCTTTTATAAAATATTTATTGAAAATTCTATATTTTTCTTTGTTTGAACGCTAAAATCTTTGAAACTACGAGTCGGATTGGAATAACACGTTTTATAATATATTACGCAGCACGCTAACATCGTAAGAGAACAGAATAGTAACCATATATCCATTAATGAATCCATGTTGAAGAAGCCCATTGAATTGAAGAAAGTTATATTCAATAGAACATCTCGCTATAACCTATTGAAGCGGAGTAATCTATACTTCTATACTAATATTATAGTCTATACTAATATTATAAAGAGGTAAAATTTGTAAGTTTGTAAGTTTGTAGGTTTGTAAGTTTGTATGTAGGGGGTAATCTCTGGAACTACTGGTCCGATTTGGAAAATTCTTTCAGTGTTAGATAGCCCATTTATCGAGGAATGCTATAGGCTATATACCATCACACTACGACCCACGGGAGCGGAGCAGTAGTAAAAAATGCGGGTGAAACCGCAGGGGACAGCTTGTAAATTATATTCACAGATACATAGACCTCACTCATATAAATATTGAAACCGCAAAAGAGGTATACTTGCTTCTACATTCCTTTTACTCCCTAATTGGCCTACCCATAGGGACAACCGGGTTTGTGTGATCCACACAGAATCTTAGATGAGTGTGAAATCAAATTTAAAATTAAATTCTCTAGAGGCCTGTCCTGAGGGTTTGTTTGTGACCCAAAGGGCTGAATAACGAGGCAAGACTTTAATCCCTTTTGAACTAAAGGGTAAAGAGATGTTTTTAAAGAACCCACATGGAACTTAATAAAAACAAAACAAACCTCATTGCTGAGGACATTGACATATTCTGCTGCACTTTGGGTGAATTTACAAAAACAGCGATTTATACGATTAATATTTATCCATACTAATATTATAAATGGGAAAGTGTGTCTGTCTGTCTGTCTGTATGTTTGTCTTTCTTTCACGGCAAAACGAAGCGACTAATTGACGTGATTTTTTAAGTGGAGATAGTTGAAGGGATGGAGAGTAACATAGGCTACTTTTTGTCTCTTTTTAACGCGAGCGAAGCCGCGGGCAAAAGCTAGTAAGTAATAAATATTAAGTGTGCTACAATATTGCATTGAGTTTAGCCTGTAAGGATATTGTATTGTAAAAATAAATAAATAAAATAAATAAATAAAAAGGAAAAATAATAAATAGAGTCCAAACTACATAGTTTAGTTCTTTATTTATTATTTTTGGGGACAATCTCGCCACACTATTCGCAAGCAACTCCTGAAACCCAAAATTTAAAGTAGAGTCTACCAAAAAAGGGCTGAGAAAAGAAACTCGACGATTCAAGTGTCATTGTGTGGATTAAAACATTTTCAGAAAATAAAAATCGTTCGGATATCCCGGTTGATTTGAGCAGAATTGGGGTAAAGGTATAAAGGGGCGGTTACAACAGGGAAAACCCAGACTGCCAAGGATCACAGACTTCTACAAAATCCATCCCATTTGACGCACCTGTTGGTCTAGTGGTTAGTAGTAGTAGCCCTGACTGCTAAGCCGGAGGTCGTGGTTTCGATTTCCACCCAGGACAAACTTTGTTTGATAGCATGAATGTTTGTTGTGTCTGGGTGTGATTTAACTATAGTATGTATGTATTTAAAAATTATATTAGTATGTTTATCAGTTGTCTGGTTACCATAACACAAGCTCTGCTTAGCTTGGGATCAGATGGCCGTGTGTGAGTTGTCCCAAGATATTTATTATTTATTGTTATTTTATTATTATCCTTGTGAAATTTTGCACACACATTTAGATCAAAATTTCTTTTAATAATACCTTCTTTACACCAGTTTCTGAACTACCAATCCCCATCCTAAAGTTAAATCTTAACTCTAACCGACTGATCAAAACTTTACAAAAACTTTTTAACCGTTGGAAATTCGAAGGAAGCAATATTCAACACCCCTTAAAAAGGAACGGTTAAAAAGTTTCAGAGGGTTGAAAAGGGTTGGAAATCTGTAACGGAGTGGGGATACAAATAGACATAGATAATGTTTGATATTTAAACCCTTTACGTGTCTACGTTGGGGGGTGCGAATCGACTCCGACTTATGGTGGTAATGACAGCGCGTAGCGATAATGTGAAGCAATAATGTGAATTGTTCACCAATTTATCATCGATCATCGATGTGAATGGTGCTTTTCATTTAAAAATGTATTTAATATTTTCAAATACTAACATAGAACTTCTGAAATTGACAATAAATATCCTCAAAAAACTGGTAAGTATTAATTAAAGCCGCCGACTTCATAAATTAAAGATATTTTTCCCTTTTATATTTTTGAAGGCAGTATAACCAAGTGACGCCGTGTTACCCAGTAACTGGGTAAAATTATACTCGAACATTCTTATTCTAAAAAGTTAGTAAAGAAGAAGAGTTTAGTAGGTGACGTGACGTGCGGTGGACACGCGGCTATAGTAAATAAAATAAAATAAATAAATAAATAAATATCTTGGGACAACTCACACACGGCCATCTGATCCCAAGCTAAGCAGAGCTTGTGTTATGGTAACCAGACAACTGATATACATACTTATATAATTTATAAATACATACTTACATATTAAAGATGTATTTCTATTTGACATTGATGTGTACTTTTTAAAGTATATAATCTTTTTTTTTATGTATTTCTATTTGACATTGATTGTACTTTTTAAAGTATTATGTATATGTTTTCGTGACATTTTTTTTTGTGAATGTAGGGACTATGGAGGTCGTTGGTTTTTTTTTTCTTTGTTTTTCTTTTTTAATATATTCGGTCTGACGGTTTGAGTATTTAATGCGGCCTACCCAAATGTCTTTACTTTGGTACTGTTCGTCAAGACGTTGGGCTCCTTAGTTTTTAGTTGAGCTAAACGATTACTGACAAATGCTTGCACTGTCTGGACAGGTCCACTCAAATCTGTGTCCTTCTCTCATCAAGAGAGTGCCTCAGACATTAACCTCCATGGTTCTCGCACATTTTTGACCAATACGATTGTATGGACTTTAAAAGAGACTTTGACCTCTGAGTTTGTTTCGGATGTTTCTTCTCAGAGCAGTCCAGCTACGAAACACCGGCCCCATCGTTCGCTTAAAAAAAAACAAAACAAAAAAAACAAAAAAATTGACGTGTAAAAGTGTTATGATATAACCTATTTACAAAATAAATATGATTTTATGATTGTATGATTTTTTTTTTAGATAAATTACACCCAGACACAGAACAAACAATCATGCTCATCACACAAATTTTGTCCTGGGTGGGAATCGAACCCACGACCTCCGGCTTAGCAGTCAGGGCTACTAACCACTAGACCGACAGGCCCGTCAATGTATGTATCGCCACTTCGGCTCTCGTTCTCGTTGACGTTACGGTATCGGCGGCGATGGACAAACTGCCTTAGCTATCAAATGATATCAATTCAAAGCGCGATCAAAAATGAGATGAAAAATTACCCCTCATAGATACAAAGTTGGTAAACTGGTAAACAGCACATCTTTTGCCGACAACACTGGTTCACTCACTCAAGCAAATTGAGATGAATTAATAACAGATTTTAATTAAAAGTTATAAACTGCTGTGTTGTCTGAAGTTGAAGCGTTGTGAGCTTCTGATCGTTTTTAGAGTTCCCTGCTTTATCATGGAAAACGGAATCCAGATAGGATCACTTTAATGTATGGTCGTCTGTTAGAAAATGACCTTTTTCTTAACTACCAATTAGGTATTGAGCTGAAATTAATATTAACTTCTGCAGTTCCTTGAAGCGGTGGAAAACTGAAACGCCGAAGCCTGTCGAACCAATCAACAGATACGATCGTTTATACTTTTTTTATGCTGCATAAAAGAAATTGCGATTACAATCTTAGTTTTAAGTTAGTATAAAACTAACTGCAACCTTTGTTAATGTAACATAGTTTTCTAACGACAAAGTCAAGTTTGTCTGATTGTTTCCATGACAAACGAACTATCTACGAGTTTGAACGGAACCCTCAGTGTATGTATCCGGCACGCCCTTTTTAATTATGTTTGCTTCGGATTTCATAGCGCTCTTTAATAGTCGATTAGCATCAGTTTTGAATCCCAGACTTAGCAATGTGTACACAGTATTTCATTAGGAAGTTAACGGTAGCAACACAGTTTTTAATTGGCTGCATGCCACGTAATTCAACTTCGTTGAGGGGAATCATATTTATACTAATAAAATTTCTTAATACTACGCACTAGGCTACATTGTCTTTTTTATGTATTTTTATACATGATATTCACTGAAGCGACCAATGAAGTATTGACGTCCCTTTTGAAATATATTTGAAATTCCAATATTATTATGCCAGTTTTTTTTTATTTCAAGCTCAAAATTAAAGTATTCAATAATTCTAATAATAATTCCAACACCTAAGGAGGCCCTCGCTTGGCAGCTGGATCAAGGGCCTGATACAGAACGCGGTGCTCCTGGACACAGCGCGCATAGCCCTGACCCTCGGTAGCTTGGACCCTGTTCCCGATGTCGGTGGGCTACTATTTTTTATATTTTTAAATGTTATTTTTAAAGAACTTATCTCTTTCCTTTTCTTTTAGAATTGTTTCCGCTGCCCGCTTATACTCCAACCGATCCCAAGCCATCCCCAAACTTAGTCGTGTTGTGTAAGCACCTCCTTAGTTTTAAGTCGACCCTGCGGGAACGAATATCGTCTCCTATTAGTCACGGTCCAACTCCCGCTGTAATAGAACCTTCATCTTAAAGCCGTTTTCAATTACGGGGACAGTTGTACACTACTAAGTGACTATAGTTAACTATAGTTGACTATAGTGGCTCTGTTTTTGGGTGTAACGATCAATGGTAGGTTTCTAGTTCACAAAAATAACTAAATTTAAATTTAGTGAATATTTTTCTTTCTATTTTGCTAAGAAGCGCAGAAGATAAAATATTAGTTTAGTCCTGTCAAATTAAGATACTCTATGGACGATTTAAACGCGATTACAGGCAATTAGCGTCACTTTTCTGACTAACCTATCGGCTCTTTGACAATTCATAATTGCCTGTAAATGGTCTAAGTGAAATAAATGTCTTGAAATTTGAATTAAAAATCATGTCCACTAAAAATGCGTCGATTTACTTTAAGTGCTGACTAATTTGCCAGGACTTAACTAACATGTGTCTTGTGATACCAGAACCTTGTACATCAGAGGTGAGCCTCAACCACTAGGCCATCACGACACGCTAGTTAAGATACAAAAACAATTGATGACAGAAAAGGTTCCAGCCTAAATCGTTAAAAAATGCAAACGAAGACATTTCTCTTTCTAAAATAGAATGAATTTTCTTTGTGTAAAAAAGAGGCTTTTTCAGAAGAATCGTTTGTTCGGGTTCCGTACCAAAATGGTTCAAAAGGAACCCTTATTGTTTGTTAGGTGGACCCTAGGCTATAATTTTATCCACTCACAATTTGGCACCTAAAATTCTCTAAGGCCGGTTTTATTGTTAAGCGTTTAGGCTGCGCCGTTGGAGCGTCTGAGATGTATGAAGCAGAAGACGCGCTTCAAAAAGCGCCGTTCAGTTAATGCACGCTGTTCGGCAGCGCTACTGAAACGCAAGTATGCGTTTTAGTTTGACGCCGTTACCGCGTTGCGCCGCGCTTGAAGATAAAAAAGCGCATTTTAACGTTCATTTTGTACACTAGTTTTCACCCGCGGCTTTGCCCGCGTGTTGTCTTTTCTTTTTCTTTTTAACTTCCAACCCCTATTTTACCGCTGTAAGGATGGACTTTTCAAAAATGCTTTCTTAGTAGATACTTACTTTTTACCAAAAACACACCCTCGTGGTTTTTGCTTTGCGTTGATCAACAGTCAGTCAGTCGGTTTACTGTTTTAGACGATAGAGTTTCTATTTTCAGGTTGGAAAATCATCAAATTAATAATAAAAAAAAAAAACTTATTGCCCTTATGATCCGGGGTCGCGGCAGCTATTAGAGCTATTCCGCAACCCCGGCAGACAGACTTACTGCAGCGGAACGCGCAATACCTACCACGTTTCACAGCGCGCTAATGTCGAAGCGCGAGGGGAGACAGGCAACTAGACTCTCGTACGCCGCTCCTCGCGCTGCTGCCTTCGAGGCCAGTTCCTTACAAATTTACTAGCGACCCGCCCCAGCTTAGCACGGGTGTTCTAAAACTTGGAAGAACCCGGTTACCTCTACTATATTATGTGTGTTTTATACATATAAACCTTCCACTAAATCACTCTATCGATTAATCCTTCGAATACACGTGATTTGAGACACAATAGAAAGTCAATAGCATCCCGACAGCCGGCTGTCGATTGATCGTCAAAAGGTTTAAAAAAACCGCATCAAACGTACGTACGTAATTTTGAAGATTTAAGATAGAGAGAGACAGCGGTGAGTGACTTTGTTTTATACTAGGTATTGATGAAGCTTTAAGCTTTCGAACACGTGATTAGAGACACAATAGAAAAACAATAGAAGCGCCACAGCCGGCTGTCGCTTGGGCGTTGAAAGGTTAAAACGCCCCGCTCACTAACAAATCATTTTAAGTACAGGTGTTGGGGCACCCGGTACCTAAAAGTATTTTTTGAAAAATAAGTACTTTTTTAGGCTAGGCTCTCGTGTAAATAGTGTAAAAGTGAATAGACCTTCGTCATCTGGCAAATCAAAGCCAATCTCTGATAAATCACTACTTTTTCTTCTTCTTAGAGCATAAATCACCACACGCATTTGATTTTGGTTAGCACAAATCTACGTGTTAGCCGCTCCCTGTTTGAAATGGGACAGCACTAATGAGATACAACAGGAGTGGCGGCCATGATTGAGATCTATGGGCCACGTAAACTGAATTAGGATAACCTAGAATTGCATAACCTTGAGCGCTTGAAAAGCTGTATTACCTAAGCTTTTGCTGTTTTATTTTTAACCTCCGACGGAAAAGGGGTGTTAGTTTGACTTGGTTTAATTTATATTTAATATGTCTGTATTTATAAACTACTAGCTTCTGCCCGCGGCTTCGCTCGCGTTAGAAAGAGACAAAAAGTAGCCTATGTTACTCTCCATCCCTTCAACTATCTCCACTTAAAAAATCATGTCAATCCGTCGCTCCGTTTTGCCGTGAAAGAAAGACAAACAGACAGACAGACAGACACACTTTCCCATTTATAATATTAGTATGGATGGATAGGTATTAAGTATGTATGTTTTAATCGTGTTTTTGGTTGTTCTCAGGTTGGTATTATTTTTCGCAAGTAGTGTGCGTTTAGCTTAAGGGCAAATAAACAGATGTATTGTGGAGTCTCTTCTTCACGCCTAAACCACTAAACCGATTTGAATGAAACTTGGTACAGATATAGTCTGGGACCCGAGATAGGACATAGAGTAGTTTTCATCCCGGAAATCCCCCGGGAACGGGAACTATTAATCCACGCAGACGAAGTCGCGGGCAAAAGCTAGTATTATTATAAAGTGTTTTGCCTTCCCTTCAGAACATTTAAAGTAAAACTAACCAACTACATTTTATGAGACTTAAGCAACCAAAGTCTCAGAACTTAACCCCAAATACAAAAGCCCAACATAAAATTCAAAAGTATGCACCGCGAGCTATAAAAATAAATTATTACAGACAGACGGAAAACTTTGAGAATCACTGCTAGACGGTCTGAGAACTTAGTCCGAAGCGACTGGAAACAAGCGCAAGTTAAGACTATTTTATTATTAACTGCACCGTGGAAGTTTTAATATTACTTGATTTTTAATTGTTCTTTATGAATAATGTTTTGGAAAGTGCTGATTTGGTTCTTGGAGCTTGAAAAACTTTTCAAAAATAAATTAACTGCCTTCAAAAACTGAAAACAGTAAAATAACTTAAATTTCAGAAGTCGGTGACTTTGTTGTTCACTATTGCCTCCGACTTTTTATTTAGTTTTTAGTGTGTTTTTTTCTGAGAACTATTTTTTTAAGTCGTTTAGAATACTAAAACCTTCTCTTAAATGCAACCTAATACTTTTCTAAGAACTCCTCAAAAAAACCTCAAAATCTTGCGTCAAGTGTAAACCGGGGTCCCTAAATATGGTATTAGAAGGAACCGTGACTTTTCCCAACATTCCCAAAAACAAAAACATATTTGAGGAGCTACTGATTCGAATTAAAAAAAAACTTTTAAAATAAGAGTACTTCTGCTTTCAAAACCCATCATCCTTAAAAAAAATATTAATAAAAATCTGTTTTTAATTCATTTTACATTTCAGTTTATCTTATCAACCGGTAATGCAGCCGGATAACCGTGTAACACGAAAAAATGGCGGACGTTTTTCGATTTAAAATGAAGCAAAAACATTATTGGATTTTCGATGTATCGAATATTTATCACAGATTGCATTAAATAACTTCATAAGTAGATTTATTTATTATTAGGTTTGTACGAATAAGGTGACTGGTGATTATTGAGTGGTGATTTATGACCAACACCCATGTTTCTACTCATTATCTACACTAATATTATAAAGAGGAAAACTTTGTATGTTTGTTTGTTTGATTGTAACCCAAGTAACAAAATTTGGTACTTTAAAAGTCCTGAGAACGTTTTGGAGCCTACCAATTAGTGTTCATGATTAGCACTATAATGGTGTTGTAAACATTTACAGAACCCCGATTAGGCCCTAGTTTTATCACTGATTTATTTTTTCATAATAATTCATAATTCATAATTCATAATAATTTATTTGTTGAACATAGGTATAATAGTACATGGTATAAAAATTGTGTTGTATCACTATGTTTTGCCTTGCAAGGCGTACAAATTAATTGAAGAATAAGCTAAATAAAAATAAAACGTTTCATAAATAGAGTAATAAATAGATCGGACATTTCTTATTTTATGTTTTTGTCATCTAAAAACTCATTGATAGAGTAGTAAGCCTTTTCAATTAAAAATTTCTTAAGTTGCGATTTAAAATGGTTTATGTTATTAATAATTTTTAAAGTTTTCGGTAATTTATTGAAAATTTTTGGACCCATGCCGAGACAACTCTTCGAAAAAAGTGCAGTATTGTGTCTTTTTGACTTTAGTGTGCTTTGGTGACGTCTAGTATTAAGTGTTTCAAATTTAAATAGATTCTCCTTTATAAATATTGCAATCTCATAAATATAGAGGGATGGAAGCGTAAGTATTTTTAAATTAACGAAATATGGTTTGCAACTTTCAATAGTTTTTAAGCAACATATGGCTCGAAGACACTGTTTTTGGGCTTTAAATGCCATTTCTCTGTTGGTAGAGTTGCCCCAAAATATTATGCCGTAACGAAGAGTTGTGGAGACATATGCATGATATGCGGTAAGGACAGTACTACGGTTTGCAACCTTGTTCAAGTTGTGTAGAGCATAACAAAATTGATGAATTTTTTTTGTCATAGTCTCTATGTGTGTTTTCCAAGTCATGTTTTCGTCTAACCAGATTCCCAGAAATTTGGTTCGTTCCGTTTTAATAATCTTGTTTTGGTCATAATTAATGTCCAGAATTATAGGATTAGTTCTTTGTTTAAATGTCATTATTTGAGTTTTATTAAAATTAATCTGTAAATTGTTATTATTTAGCCATTGTATTATTAGACTTAAGCTACTGTTTATGTCATTTTCATGTGAGTCACTATTTTTACCAGAAAATACTACGGTGCAGTCATCAGCAAATAAGGTCATAGGATGTGCTATGGTTTTCGGAAGGTCATTTATATAGCATAAAAATAATAATGGGCCAAGCACACTTCCTTGAGGCACGCCGTAATAAATTTGTCTCTCTCTCGATTGATATTTAATTTCAGTTTTACTTTTGACATTGACTGCTGTAATACTAGTTACCTGTTTTCTGTCAGTAAGGTATGACTTTATTAAATTTAAAACGTTGCCCCTAATGCCATATTTATATAGTTTTTCCAGAAGGATTTCTTTGTCAACTAAATCGAAAGCCTTAGTCATGTCCATAAATAAGGCTGTTACAGGTATTTTTTGGTCCATATTCGTAACTATTTCATTAACTAATTCGTAAATTGCCATGTTTATGTTTTTGCATTTTCTAAAATTATTCATTTTTTTTATTGTATAACCATTACATAAAGGCTCTTACGGTGATTATTCAGTACTAAAATAGTGCTGTTTTCTATGTTTATGTCACAAATTTGCACTAAAAAACATGCCTATAGTGCTAATTTGGACCGTAAACGATCCCAGTGATGTTTTTTATCAAAATATATCGATAAGTTATGCTTTATGTCATTTGCCATTGTTGCTTAACGTAACATTTAATAAATTGGACATACAACAAAACATTCATGGACCTGTATTCACGTAACTCTCCCATTACTTGCACTTGCGAAAATTATTGTATCGATAAAACCAATATACTGATTTCAAATTTGACAATGCGCCCTTATAATTTACATGTTTTAATAAAATTAAAATTAATAAAATAAAGGTTTGTCCCAAATATGGCTGCTATAGTATACATTGGCTTCAGGCGTGCTGCTAATGTGCTATCGTGGCAGAAAACAGCAGCCATATTTTTACCGATATATCTGGGAGTCACTTAAAGGGCTATTTAGAATGATTATGGTACTATTTAATACTATAATAGAGTTTTCATGACTTTACAAAACTAGACCCATAGCAATATTGAGGGAGCTTTTAAAAAGCGAAAAGGTTACGTAAAGAGTGTGCGAGGTGCTTTTATAGTGCAGATTGTTTCTGTAATAACGTTTTCTATATTACTACAAAACTAGTACTGTAAAAGTTACTTTGACCCTTTATTAGTGCAAAATAGATACATGAAAGGGACAGTAAGGTCCTCTATAGTACTAAATAGTACCTACCATAATCACTTTATTCGTATCTATTACAGTGCAGAACATTAAAGATTCTTTTGTATGGTCCTGTAAACGTTCTAAGAGCTAAATTATAGAACTTAATCTTATAGAACCAAAAAGCTTTGTTAAAAACCTTTATAGTACAGGCCTACTATAACACTGTTTGGTGACAAAACGCCTTGGTTATAGAACCTTTTGATGAATAGGCTCAAAAACTACCGAACCGATTTTAAGAATTCTTTCACCATTCGAAAGCTACATTGTCCACGAGTAACATAGGCTATATAATATCACGCTAAGTCAAACGGGAGCGAAGCAGTAACCAAAAACCTAACGTAATGCGGGTGAAACCGCGAGGAAGTAGCAAGTAGGAAGTAACAAATAATTTCCTACGAAAAATACCGTTCTTTGAACATTTTCCAAATATCTTCTATTTTTCTTAAGGTGCCAATTCACGTGGCTTATTTAACAAAACGTTTGTGTTAATATAAATCCTATTCTAAGTCTAGAGTATAACTACAAACTATACTCTAGACTTAGAATAATGTTTATATTACGCTGCAATGAACATGCACATATTTTGCCCAATAAGCCAAGTAAAGTCGCACCATTAAATTAAATCTCAAATTGACGACGGGCCTGTTGGTCTAGTGGTTAGTGACCCTGACTGCTAAGCCGGAGGGCTTGGATACGACAACCACATAGGGCATGCTTTGTGTGATGAGCGTGATTGTTTGTTCTTAATCTGGATGTAATTTATCTGTTATGTAGGTATTAAAAAAAAGAGTCATTTTTTAAAAGATCTATTTATTTATTTATTCATTTGGGAGAACAAACAGTTACACACTATGAATGGTTTTAAAATAGGCATGCACAACAATATGAGTGAGTGTGTATCCACAAATTATATATGAAATAGGCGAGACGACGAAAAAAAATAATTAGTCCGTCATTGAGATTATTAAAAAAATTTGGACACATATTTTTTCTTTTTTCTCGTATTCGAAAAATGACGACGATACAGTGCGTTGAAGTTGTGCGTGACGTCACGATCAGATACAATTTTTGCATTACGTTGACGTAAAAGCCCCCATCCAGAACTTTGTTGCTCTATATCTTTGTATTTTTTTATTATTTTGTCTGTGTATTTTTGGCGTTGAAAAAAATACAAATATACACGTAATATAAAAAGAAATAAACATAATTACCCATGCTGAAACGAGTGACTTAACCACCCGGTTACCACATTTCAACGACCACAATAGTAATATTAAAATATACAAAGTTCCCGAGAACGATATTACGTTCTGTTCAAACAACTGGGAAATACTTCCAACGCTTCAAGTGCTTGATATCGAGGATGGAAAGTTCTCGAAACCAAAGAGTATAAATATTCTTGCGAACAATATTCTAGTACAATCTACAGTTCTTATTGTTGCGTTGGTCTTGCTCTTGCAAACGCGATTTTTTACCGTGCCTTCGGTTCGGGAATAATTATTTATATTTGGCAACTTACGTCTAAAAAATTGACAGTCTTCTTCATTTTACTAAGGGCTACTTGACAATTTCCAATAGAGATTAGAAATTGGATCGAAAAATATCTATGAAGCCCTTCACTTGAATATTTTATGTTAAGACTAGCTTTCGCCCGCGGCTTCGCCCGCATGTTAGCGACCTAATATTATATTGGTCCCTTTAGGGTCGAATTTCTAAAAATCCATTCTTAGTGGATACCTACAAAGAACCCACCCTCCAAGTTTCATGTATCTAGGACCAGCGGTTTTGGGTGTACGTTAATATATCAACAGTCAGGCCGTTTACCATTTTATTAATTCTTATACTACTACTATTCTACTAAACAACTACTACTATTCTACTAAAATAGCTGTTATTGTCCCACTGCAAGACAAATACCACGATTTTACAAGGTGTATCGCTTATAGATAACTTTCTAGAAACTTATTTTTGGTAGTAGCATTTTCGTTTGCTGGTGGAAAACTCAATTCTGGGTTAGTTGCATTGCACATAAGTAATTTGTATTTTTATGCTTATTGTTTTTTAAAGACAGACACGTGTAAACATTTATATATAAGAAGCTGTAAACATAAATAAACAGTTTTGTTTAATACAGAATAAACGAGAGACACGCGCCGAAGTTATGATTGGAAAAGTTCGTGCGAAGTGCACTAATAACTTTGCTTTACATTTAATAAACATTTTGATTAGATTCGCCTTTACGCAAAGATTTATTAATCTGTAATCGTAACAGTCGAAATAAACATCAGCAGTAGGATCTTACAAGATTTAAAACAAAATTACGTAACTTTCTTGATAAAATACACGATCCAAGATTTTTTGAATTATTGACATGTATTAAGACTGTATTTCAGGGCAAGTTGCTGATAAATAATCCTGGTTTTTTTTTGGTGATAGTCATCAAATGACTTCTCCCGTCCTGGGCGGGGCTACTGACTGAATCCCACTCATGTTCTTTCGGTTGCCCTTTATGTTCCGGGGCCACGGTATCTATTATACCTATTCCGCAACCCCGGAGAATCCAGAGGGCCTAGACAAGTGGCATTATAGAATAGAAAACGAAAACGAATAGATTGTCAAATGTATGGAATTGACATAAGCTTTCGCTAAACAATTTGACATCTCCATACATTTGACAGTTTATTCGTTTTCGCTATCTATTCTACAATGCCACTTGTCTAGGGGTCCTGGCTTCAAGATTGTGTCTGTCCGTTAGCCAGACTAGAACACCCAGAAATAATGTCGGATTGATTGATTCCCCAGGACGGTGGCAATATGGCGAAGGTAAAAAGTCTGGGATTAGAGTAGAAGTGAAATACTTCAACAGTTACTTGTAACTCTACCCTAAGCTCGGGCTCATTAGATTAAATTTGAAGAGTCAAAATTTTTAATTAAAAGCTTGAAATTGACAGGACCAAAACGGCGGAAGCTAGTTACTAAATAAAACAAGAAAATAAAAACCTGAGTTGCATACTTTTTTTAACAGCTTGTAAATTCGTTTATCTAAAAAATATTTAAACCTATTTCTACTACCCCGTATCTTAAAAGTTATGACAAATACGGACTGTTAATAAAGACATTACCGTTAATCCTTGCAGAACCTTTGTAATTAAAAATGATCACAGCTCCTTCCCTTATCTTAATGATACGTAATTACTGGGTCTCATCTTCCCTTTTAAGGTCAAATTACAATTTAAAAGTGATAAGAATTAAATTCTCATTGTAAGTCGCGTTAAGGCACGGCAGGGCACAAATGATTCAATCAAGATAATTAGGGCCAACATTGTTACTTTTGCCTTCTCTCCTCTGAAATTCTTTGAAGTTATAGACCGTTTTTAGGATACCGTAATCAAGAATGAACCTTTTAGTTTAGTCATATTCTTCAACGTAAGTGTATTCTGAATGTATATCTCTCCTAGCCTTTCAAAACTTTGTTAGAGTTGTCTTCCAGTCTAACTAGTTTCAGCTGAAACGACGATGACGACGCATTTGCCATGGTATTGCAAGATTCTATAAGCAACGGAAACCATTTAACATTAGGTGAGCGGTAAGCTTGCGTCTCATTCAACTTTATTTGGGCATGCTCAGTACAAATACTTTTTGAGATTACATTTTCCTTTAATCGAAGCAACATCTACGATGCATTAAGTATACTTTTTAAACATTGAAATTTTTGGTGATCAAACGCACAATTTGACGACTTTATGGGATTTCATTTCTCAAATTTTACTTAATACAATTTGAAGCGACGTTGACGCTGACGCTGTTTTACATGTAGCGACTGTCTATCAGACCTTCATAATCTTGTAACTGGCCCATTATATGGCCCGTGTGTGATGTATAAGCTATATTTCTATATTTTACTGTAGTATACTAACAAACAACAGCCATTCATCCTTTATCCAGCACACTTTCTGTACATCGTAGCGTTATGTTATATATTTTTTTCCATATTATAATTATGTATAAGTTCACAGTTCAAACATTAAATGTGTATAATAATGTCATAATCTTCAGGGCTAAAAAAAATAAGTTATTAAAAAAAAATGGCGGCGCACAGGTCCCTGGAGAACAAAATTACGTAAACGTGAAGAGTGTTTATAACTCCTGACAGAACTTTTGACTAATGATATTTTAACAAGTATTTAACTTGGCGTGTATTTCAATATTTCATCAGAATCTATTTTGAGAAAAGAAAGATTAATGTTAGCTGTCAGTCTGTTATTTATGTTATTAAATATCAGAGCTGTTATTGAGTGATGTATCGTATATTTGTGAAATAATTTTGTGTGTTTATTTATTTTGGCTTTAACATGTTAGAGTAATAATTTCTAACGCAGTCCCTGATACCTTTAACCAAGCTTTGCTGTACGCATGGATTTAATCGGAATACAGGAATGAGATTTGAACTATTACAGGAAAAAATATATATTTTATTTTAGTATTCCCGTTTGTGCACCTATTTTTTTGGACACCTATGCGAAGTGCACCAAAAAGTGTTTGCGTAGTGCCTTTTAAGTTGGAAAATGGGGCTAGGACTTTCGAGCATTTCAATCAAAAATTTAACCTCTTTACTTATTTCTTTAGAATGTATTTAATATCTTGAGATATCTGATACATGGTTATTTGATCCCAAAAGTAGGTATAGCATGTACTGTGGTAACCAGACAAGTAAGATATAAACACTTATGCATATATGTAGATACATATACATAGAACAAATAATAATGCTCAGCATACAATGTCGACTTGGGTAGGAAACCTAACCCACGACTGATACAGTCAGGGTCACTAACCACTAGACCAACAGGGCAGATTTACCCATTAGATACTAATGTATATCAAATAAAACAATAATTTGTTAAAACACGCCAGCTTTACTTCAAGAGACAAACAAAGGAGTAATTACTCCTTTGTATGTCTCTTGAAGTAAATGGGATTTTCCTTCAAAACTACTACTTAACCTACTCAAGAAAATAGGCAATAACTCACGAAACTTAATACCAGTTTTACTATTCACTAGTGATGTGCCGACTAGTCGGCTAAGCCGATCATATTCAGGAGTGTTCGGAAAGTTGAGACTCCTTGTTTAACCTTTTGACGACCAAGCGACTGCCGGCGGTCGCGCTGCTATTGTCTTTCTATTGTTTCTCGAATCACGTGTGTTTGAAGGTTAGAAGCTGGGCATTAAAGGTAATTTTTCTAGACTTAAAACTGTGGTGTAACTCGAAATGGTTGAGGCCAACACGTCCGCACTCTCTCTCAGCCCTCTGAGAGCATTTAGGTACATAATTGTTTACTTCTGTTAAATTGTTTCTTAACTTTTACTTTGGTATTGGTCGGATTAAGGTTCTGTAAAAATATAAATTCCTGCTCTTATTATTAAAACAATAAAAATAATGTTAATTGAAAAAAAGGATGTTCTGTTGTTTAGGTATTGATAAATTAATAATTAATACCAAATAAGAGGCCGAATAGTCGGCAGCCTTTGCCGACTATTTGCCAACTTGTGGTGGGAAATCTTCATATGACTGCTCCCGTCCTGGGTGCGGCGGGAGGGCGTGTCAGACTTTTACTGACTAAAACCCACTCATGATGTTCCTTCGGTTGCCCTTTATGTTCCGGGGTCACGGTAACTATTATAAACATTCCGCAACCCCGGCAGGCAAAGTTGCCAATTATTCGGCTTCATCGACCAGTTGCCAACTATCATCATCATGGACCTCCCTCTGGGAGGTTTGGTTTCCGCACTTAGTCCTCTAAGGTAGGACCATTGTACGTGCAGTTGCCAACATATTCGTCGACAAAAGTGGCCGACTAGTCGGCAAACCTAACGATTCGCCGGCACATCCCTACTATTCTCATAATGAACCGACTAGCAGTTATGAAGTACATTATGCCCATGTTACAACTCGCCTAATACTCTGTTAATGGCTGTTCCACACTGTAAGAGCTGAAACGACATAATTAAATGAAAATTGTTTATTCGCGGCCCGTTGTGCGTTTAATTAGAATTGGCTTTAATTATGAAGTAGAGAGATATTAGTTATGCGTTGTGTAGGCTTAGGTAAGGTAATAAGTTAAAACTTATATTATTTATTCCTACTTTGTTAGGGACGGCTTCCAGTCTAGCCAAATATAGCTCAGTTATTTTTTTTACTAGTCCGTCGGTTTGTGGCGTTGTGAGTGCGATTTTGTTTATTTGAAAGGTATTTAGCGATGGTTCGTCAACATAGGTTTTCCGTTTCGAAGTTATTAATCGCTATTTTGTTTGCCGCAGTCGAGGATTTTATTATTTACACTTGTGTTATGGATCGATTGCTTATCCAACTTTCCTTCTCTGGCTACCTTTAACGACTGTCAAAGTTTAAAATTGGTCCACCTGTTTCCGATATTAAAGAGATAAAGCAGACAGCCGATTTTTTTTCGAAAACCATTTTTGAGCTTTTACGAACCAATGGTTCAAGCACCCTCGCCTTTGTATAGTAACAACAAAAACAACAAAATATAAAATTAAAATAATATTGGTTTTTTTCATTCAGGTTCGCAATTTCAAGCCTCCTTTTAAGATATTTCTTCGCAAAGATAAAAGCCTAGAAGGGTCTGTTTTCTTTGTATTATTATGTATTCAAATTATTTCGCGACTGAAATTGATCAAAGACCTTTGTTTTAGGTAAATTTTCTACTTGACGTTTTTGGGTTTGCATTGTTTTTGCTGTTAATGTTGATAATAGGGAAAATATATGTAAATTGTAGATTGTTTTCCTTTTTTTATTTTCTACTAACGCTTTGCTACGGGTGCTACAATTTTTTGAAAACATCGGTGAAATCCGGCTAGGCCTGGTACCTGGAAATGTTTGGATAGCGTTGTAGCTCATCTAGGACATCACTGACAATCCATGCCTCGGAGTGCCCCACAAAGCGTAGAGTAGTTAAATAAATAAAATAAATATATACTGGGACAACTCACACACGGTCATCTGATCCCAAAGTAAGCTCCGCTTAGAGCTTGTGTTATGGTAACCAGACAACTGATATACATATTTATATAATTTTTATATAAATATTATATGAATATAATAATAATAATTTAATTTATTTCATGACAACAAAGGTCCTAGGAATATGTATTTGTTCTGTGTCTATTTCTAATTACATCCAGACACAGAACAAACAATCATGCTCATCACAAAAAAGTTTCTTCTGGGTGGGAATCGAACCCACGACCTCCGGCTTAAGCAGTCAGGGCTACTAACCACTACACCAACAGGCCCGTCAGTTGTTCTTGGTTGTAGTTATGGACAGTCTTATGTGGAGGTCTGGTAGCCATTGGTATTGGTATTCAATTGGATCAGGTTTAATTGGAACCCAAATGTACTTCGCTTCTTCTTAGAAGCGAAGTGTAAGGGTGCGTCCCTTGACTTTCTAGTCCCTTGACTACGCACTCTTATACAACTTCATTCGCTTTTCGTTGAACGATTTTTTCTTCACTTTAACAGTTCTGCTTTTCTATGGACTTAAGCGAATGGTGCTGAATAAATGTGGGCAGTCCCTTCATCACTGTGTTGTTTTATCTTGAGAGAAAACGAACGTACTTTATTTTTGCACATTAATCAGGCACTCTGGAAATAAACCACACTGTCCAGTTATGATGTTAATATCGATATAATCACTAAAATACACCTAGACTAGTTTCGCAACCCCCTATTACCTCCCTTTGTTTACACACCCCCACTTAAGCCCGCAACTGACCAACCATAGAAATACTCTTATCGTCGCACAATAGCGCTGGCGATAATAGGGGCTCCCTAAAGCGGGTCAATAACACAAACGAACAGCCCTTCTTCAAAGTGACAGTCGCACTTTGGGTTCAATGTTAGGGTTGCTATTTAGGGTATCTTAGGGCCTTATACCAGGATAATTAAAAAAAGTATGAAATGTAAATTTAAAAAACAAAAACGTAACTTAAAAACTGTTTTTTTTTAATTTTAGTTATTAAGATTGAAAACTGCAGCTAACAAAAAAACAAACCAAGAAAAACTGGAAACGCTGATCTGATTTTGATGCAACACGTGAATATGACTGTCAAATAAAATAAAAACGCATCCAAATCGGTTCACTCGTTTAAGAGCTACAGTGCCGCAGACAAGCAGACACGCTTTCGCTGAAACTAATAACACCCCTCTTTTTGCATCGGGGTTAATTAATTATTAAAACTTTATAGAATCACTTCGTTGCTCAGCTGTCAGTCACGACCCGTTGACGCCGGATCAAGTAAACCTATCGAGTTGAAATTAATATAAAACACTCAGGTCTCTCTATTTTTGCTTCAGTCAACTTTGAAGCTGAGTTTAAAAAAACTTTTATTAGAAGATATGGCCATATCTATACTAATCCATACTTAATATTATAAATGGGAAAGTGTGTCTGTCTGTCTGTCTGTCTGTCTGTCTGTTTGTCTTTCTTTAAGACGGATCGCCATTATGTTTTTCATTGAAATATCGCTTTGCAGTTAATTAAAGCCTAGAGATATTATGTGGTAACTTTAAACCAACTATTTTTGAACAGTTTTTCCCCGCAGTTTTGCTCGCGTTATAAAGAGACAAAAAGTAGCCCATGTCACTCTCTATCCCGTCAACAATCTCTACTTAAAAAAACACGTCAATTCGTCGCTCCATTTTGCCGTGAAACCCGGATAAACACACACGCACTTTCTTATTTATCCATACTAATATTATAAATGGGAAAGTGTGTGTGTGTTTGTGTGTGTGGTTGGATCACCAAAAATGGATTGTTTTTGCACATACACATATCCTCCATTGCAATTAAAATTTCATTCCTGTTGCGTTTTTTACCACAGGTTTTTACAAAATAATTATTTAAAGTAACAAAATTAGGCCAGAAAATGAGACTGTACCAGGTCCTCCGTCTATATATGTAGTAACCCTATTACATTGCTCATACAAATGAGCGTAAGGCGTTTGTTTTTGGTTTGTGACGTAGGTTACTCCACAGGGAAATGTACCGACATCGACCACATATCCCTACTTATGTGGTCTAGAGTTATTTGGTAAATCTGTCTATATTTATCTTATATCCTCTGTATAACATAAATATAGATAGATTGACTCTTTAGAGGCACCAGACGTGTCTGTCTTTATGTTAGAAAAACAAAGAAAAGGAGACCCTTGCGCTCGCGGTTGCATCGTGTCACTCACCAATGATTTGAGATTGAGGTAGGTAATCCGGGGTATTCCTCGGAGCGCTCCTGTTTTGAAGCGCTCCTAACGAAGCGCTCCCAAAATATTCCGCCAAGCGCTCCTGTTGGGAGCGCTTAGAAAATCAAACTAAAAATATTATTATTTCATTCCTCGAAGCGCTCCTATGACGTGCGATACCATAGGGCAGAGCATGAAGGATTTGTAAGTAACCATATCGATATCGACGTTTTAAAGTTCAACTATCATAATTGGTATTTTTTTTTAAAACTACTAGGGAAGCATAAATGAACTGGAACTACGTACTTTAGTGACTTTAGTGACACAAGCAAGACACTACCCGCTGTCTGTTGTAACCCTGCTTCCCAGTTTTATCCTAGAGAGTCGCGTGGTCGCGTTACCAAGTGATTCCGAATGCAGCCGAGCATTTCCGGAACTAGTTTACATCGAATACGCATTTTTTTGTCTTCTAAACTTATTAGTTGCGAGTGCGCCTACGTAACATGAAGTTGTGTACTAAGAAAAGTTTGTTTTATTAAAAAAATGGCGAAAAGTGAAAAGTTTGTTTTAATTTGTGATCAATCTATGGCACGTATTGCTGGGATGGATATGAAAGAAAGGAATACCATGAAAGTTAATTATTAAAACTATATTATTATAATATACAAGTTGAGTAGTATCGCATAAAGAATTAGTTCTAGTTCATTTCTGTTTTCCTGATAGCTATAGGTTATGTACTGTTATATATCTATAACTACTTTTTAGTCATAAACAATTACTAAATAATAAGATCGTTAAAGTAAATAATAATAAAATAATTTTAGACTCTAATCGTTGGTGTACAATTTATAAGAGATCATTTAGGTGCCTCCTCGCAATTTCTGCCACCCTGGTCTCTAATCGTTGGTGTACAATTTATATGAGATCATTTAGGTGCCTCCTGGCAATTTCTGCCACCCTGGTACTTTTCATCGAAGCTTTTATTTTTAGTATTCAGTTATTCTAGCTATTTCTAGTTTTAATATAAGCAACTAGTAGCCGTCGAAATGTTTATCGATATAATTTGTTACGAACACTTCATACTCTTCTCTATGTTTCGTCATAGGAGCGCTTCGAGGAATGAAATAATAATATTTTTTGTTTGATTTTCTAAGCGCTCCCAACAGGAGCGCTTGGCGGAATATTTTAGGAGCGCTTCGTTAGGAGCGCTTCAAAACAGGAGCGCTCCGAGGAATACCCCGGTAATCCGTTCTCCTGTCAATAGGTATTTAGCGCGCGTGTCTCTATTTATTTATTTTATGAGATAATTATTGATCTCGTGTTAATGTCGTGATGGCCTAGTGGTTAAGGCGCCCGCCTCTCAGGCAAGAGGTTGCGGGTGTGAATCCGGGCAAGTACCAATGTCACTTTTTTAATTCATATGTACTTTCTAAAGTTTATCTAAGACATCACAGACATCGGTGAAGGAAAACATCGTGAGGAAACCTGGGCTTGTAGTTAATATAAGTCCGAAATCGCCAACCCGCCTTGAGCAAGCGTGGTGATCAATGCTCGTGCCTTCTCTGTATGAGAAGAGGCCTTTGCCCAGCAGTGGGACAGTTATAGGCTGGTATTATTATATTATTGATTTAAAGTTTAGGTATTTTTTACATATTTGAAATGAGATTCGAATACTGAAAAGCCTTCTTCGTCATGGTGTAGATTTCATTTCAAATCAATTTTCCCTCATGCCCCACATAATTTCCTTCACGTGTATATTCTCGCTAAAACAAAAGCATCTCATCATAAAGGCGTCACCACACGACAGCGATATGTCCGGCCTATTCAATGTTTTATGAAGGCCTGGTAGCTTACTTGGTTATATATGTGTAATTTGTAGAAAGTTGTGTGGTTGTGATACCTTTGTTGGTAATGCAGTTTTAGGAGGTCCTGATACAGTTGATGTTTGATAGGGCACTTTCAATTAATAAATAAATATGATAAATAAATAAAAATGCAGTTTAACCTTTCAACGACCAACCGACAGCCGGCTGTCGGGCTGCTATTGTCTTTCTATTGTGTCTCAAATATAGTACTGCTAAATACAATATTTATAATATATTTGGCCCGTCTCACATATTGTTATGTTGTACTAATAAATTGTTTGTCCAAAGAAACTAATTTTGTACGCCATAATTGGCAAAACATGTAGCCACATCACGTTAATTATAAGACTTTCATATTGTTCTTATGTTTTACAAAGTAAATATTTATTCTATCATGTTCAATTACTTACTTTACTCGCGACACGCCCCAGCTTCGCACGGGCGTTATAAATATTTTCTCCACTATAATATGCAATGATACACGTATTATGCATATCCAAAAAATTAATTAACAGACCACGACACCAACAATATAACCATACATTAATATCACGGCTTTGTGGGTCTTTGGTGACGGCACTGGTTCCCCCTTTTGTTTTTAATTATGTCCTCAATTCAATTTTTGTTTCACAGACTTATATATATATTATAATTTATTATTATAATATTTTTTATTGTATTTTATTTAGACAAGATAACCTGTTAAAGAAAAGTACTGTGATGGCCCAATGGTCGGTGGAGGTGTGCAACACTTGGGCGAGCCATCGCCGAGTCCTCGCAGAGGCGATCGGTGGTGGTGACCTCTCTCGCCCGGCGCTCTGGTTCAGGCAATGCCCCGAGACGAGACTGAATGGGAAGCCGTAGTCTCCTTCTGCGAAGCGTTATGCTGGTGGAGGAAGAGTCATGCCTCGCGCCCTGGACAGGGAACCAGGCGTAGGCGTTGAGAGTCGCAAGACGACTACCGCCCACCGTAGGCGCGGGTCTGCGGACGGCGAGTGATAAATAGCTCGCTGCCTGGCTAGAACCAGGCCCGCGTCGATGGCGCGTTAGTATTCCACGCTCTCCTCAAAGAGCAGTCAGTACGAGGAGGGGCCCAATAGGGTCAATGCCTGCCGGGCTTGCGGAATAGTTATAATAGTTACCGAGAACCCGGAACATAAAGGGCGACCGAAGGAACATAAGTGGGTCCCGCCAAGGACGGGAGTAGATGATTTCCCACTCACCAAAAAAAATTAGGTTAAAGCTCCCCTTAAACTTTTCATATGACTCTTCCAATCCAAAGTACTTTGGAAATTACTTTCATTCTTTGGTGCAAAGCACATAAGACATACATAGATACTACGTGAAGTCAGAACCAATAAAGTCTCACAATCAATCTCTCGATCCCAAGGGGTAGAAAGTCACACAGTGATTGAGTTGTGACCTTGACTTCATCCATGAATGACCTTATTGTCTACATACCGTGGTCAATAACCAGACATCTTCTGCCATCATATCTCTGCACTACCGATGGTTGACTGGTAGAGAATGCCTAAGGTATTAAGTCCGCCTCTGTACATGAATTTTGTGCATAAAGTGTAAACAAATAAATTAATAAATACACCTGATAGATAACGGTTTAAGCTGTAGAGCGTGTCAAATACGCTCGAAAAACAAAACCCTCCTTTCTGCAGTCGCGTAAAAATAGTTGAACTTAGTCGCTCTAGTAATTTCTAGTAATCTAGTCGCCCAACTAACACAAATATATTTCCTTCAAGTTAAAACTCTTTGTACGCAAAAATATAATCCTTCACAGCTCTATTTCCATTCAACGATCACAAACATGTTTAGTACGGCACGGTTGAATAGTTAAACTTATAACGACGACACACTGGGTGAGTCACGACCACGGAATAGAGAAAACAGGTGGATGTGGCCCTACTCTGCTCTAGTACAATAATTTGTCAGAATTACCTTACCCACCCTACATCAAAATACTTTTTAGAGTAGATTGGATAATAGTGGTAACATACTATGATGATACTCTATGAGAATCGGTGCCACCACACTCACAAGCCAAGTTTATTATGTAAGTAGTATTTGATACACCTCTACAAGGTAAATTTCTTTTCTGCCATCGCTTTTGACTTCTGTCGCAGAGATGACCGCTTTTGTGTGTGTGCCTGCTTGTTTGTCTGTCGGTGGCATCGCGATCTTAGTTACTTTAGGGGTGGAAGTTTTAAAATTAATAAATTATTTCAAAATCGCACAATAAGGCAAGTTTTCTAAAACTTTTGCTAATTTTATAAATATCAATAAATTCACAGTGCACAGTCAATTTTGACATGCGATCAGCGAGCAAAATATGGGGCTATAGAATAAAAAACTGGTGTAAGTAGCATACGGGTAAGACGCAGACAGTAAATTCGATTAGTCAATCCTTGGTCGAAATCAATGATCGCGACCGCGCAGATTGATCGTGTGTAAATTAGATTGACGAAGATTTTACCGTCAATCAAATCGGGTTGACTAATCGGATTTACTGTCTGCACATTACCCGTATGCCACATCCACCAGTTTTAAATACTTCATGGTCACTGCTAAGTAGAAGTTGTATCAAACAGCTTAGGGGCGTTATACTGCGCAGACAGACAGACTAGTTTGTGTGTTGAGGCAAATTGTGAAGTTGATAGTTTGTGTTCAGTTCCCATTGAGTAGTTTTGTATAATACTATTGAAGGTGATATCGTACCTTTATTCTCAGGCATTAAAAGCAATTGTTAATTCTGCTTTTTTACGGGCCTGTTGGTCTAGTACCTAGTTAGTAAACCTAAGCCGGAGGTCGTGGGTTCACCAAGGATAAGCTTTGTGTGGTGAGCACGACTGTTTGGTCGGTGTCTGGGTGTAATTTATCTATAATTTGTATGCATTTATAAATTACTAGCTGTCCCCTGCGGTTTCACCCGCATTTTTCGTTACTGCTCCGCTCCCGTTTTCAAATCGGACCAGTAGTTCCAGAGATTACCCCCTACATACAAACTTACAAACCTACAAACTTACAAATTTTACCTCTTTATAATATTAGTATAGATATACTTAAATATGTTTTTTAGTTGTCATACGTGGAACATTGACAGTCGTTACGGGTAGAAGCCAGAAAGTCTGACCAACTAAAAACTAAGGAGAATCGTATAGCCCAGTTAGGGTTGTGGAGGTCTGATAGGCAGTCGTTTCACGTAAAACACTGGTATCCAGCTAAATCCAGTTTGGCTGGAAGCCGAACGCCAACAAAGTTGGGAAAATGCTAGGGAGATGATGATGATCAGTCGTTTGGTTTCCATAACGTAAGTCCTGCTCAGCTTGGGAACAGAAGCCGTGTGTGAGTTGTCCAAGGATGTTAATTTATTTTATAGATTTCGCTACAATATTAATACGTATTGACCACAACCTACATAACACAATTCTACATACAATGGTAACCTCGTGAACGACATATTAATAAATAAGAGGTTTCGCGTGCCATTTGTCAGCCGATCAGAATAAAGACATTGCTTAGATTTATATTGAGCATGGAGAAATACTTCACGACAATATGGCATGTCTTTTGAGGCAAACAAATATCGACCTTGTTTAAAATGCATGAGGTTGGATTTTTGATGACTAGCTCGTTTTTTTGGGAGTATGTGAGGATTTTTTATTTTAGGCTTAAGAACCGAGTACCTATAAGGTTCCTGGTAATTAACGTCCGTCCGTCTATCTGTAAAAGCCGGTCAAGTGCGAGTCGGACTTGCGATTCAACAAACTTTTTTTTGTGAAATTACTACAAATTTACTGTTTTCGGAGTTTTTCCTTTACTTGTGCTACATGACATTGCTTCTTGCCAAATTTCATGATTTTTTATATATTTATATGCAATATAAATGGAACATAAACAGCCGTATCTTTTTATTGCGTTGATTTAGAAATGTGTTTTTTTTTTCACTGCTTTGAGAAACAGCAGACGTGAGTATGTGATATTAATTTCAGCAAAAAAAAGGGTCTCTCTTGACAGACGGACCGACTGACGGACAACAAAGTGATCCTATAAGGGTTTCGTTTTACCTTTGGAGATACGGAAACCTAAAAACTAACTGACTGATATCAACGCACAACATAACTACTGTGGATTTGTTACTCTGCGTGACGTGCCCACATTTTATTTGATCGCAAATATTGCTACAGGCATAATGACGTCAGAACGAAATGCGCGGGTTTAACACGTCAACATTATTTACATTGCCGTGAACGGCGGCGTTTACATTGGCGGTGCTCATCGCTTTACTGTGTACTCAAAGTTCAAAGCTTTTATTTCACTTAGACCATTTACAAGCACCTAAGATATATCAAAGACAGTGGGCTAGTCAGAAAAAATAAAGGTAATTGCTAGTTCCAAAAAGAAGGTCTCTATGGAGAAGAACAAGCAAGAAACTCCATAGACACTCTGTACACACTTAACATTCGTGTAGCATATATTTGTGAAAATAATGAAGGTAAAGAAAGAGCTATGTATACTAATACTTATAAACCTAAAATTTAGACTTTAAATTAATCTCAAATGACTGCACCAATACACGAGCATGACGTTTATTTCTTTAGGTATCAAGCTTCCTTGTATTTTTCAGGTAATTTTATCTAATTTATACTATTTTTTTTTATAATGCCGAAGAGTTTTTTTGTTGTTTCAACGCACTAATCCCAGGAAGTACTGAACAATTATTTTTGTGTTAGATAGCCCATTTATCGAGGAATGCTAAATACCTACGCGATACGACCTACGGGAGTGGAGTAGTATTAAACAAAGATGCGGATGAAACCGCAGGGGACAGCTGGTAAATATATCGGCAGGTTGGGCAGTAGCGACCCCCACGGACCTGACCTCCTGGGAGACCCTTTGTTCTTAATCTCTGGCTTGCCTTCATTGGTCGGCCAAAGTGAGCACTGACGAGGAACAAGGCTCCCACCTCATTCTTGCCTTCATTGGCTGGTTTGAGTGGAGAACCGCAAGAGCAAACGTGCTCGGGGGATCTTGACCGTACTTCCGGGATTGTCCTGATAGCCGTGGAATACCTCTCCACTCCTCAAGCACCTCGATATATGTTGCCCCCTTGTCGCTACGTCACTATGTGCTAGCGGCCGTTTTCGGGGGCCCTTTTACTGAGTGTGGAAGTCACCCCCTGCCTTTTTATCCGTGTTTACTAGCATTGGCTAGGCAGGGGCCATAGCCATTCAATAGTCACAGATAAGTAATCCATCTTAGCAACCCAAACCCATAGTCCAATATTTTCTTTATTCCATGACTTGCAATAGACCACCACCAACCGGGGGTTGACCTAAGGTGCACTTAAGTGGTGCATATATGGTTAATCGCCGGTTGGTGTCTCACTTCATATTTTGAAGCTTTATCTAAGGGGCCTCTGCGAGTTGGCTTCGGCCCCTCGTATGCCTTTCAAAGGACCGGGACCCCAGGGTCCCGAGAAACTTAAAATTTAAAATATAAATAATAATAATAATCATTTTATTTCAGGCATCGGAGGCCCATAGTATAAAATACATAAAATAATCTTAAATAAAGACACTAATCCTTAGAAAGAACACTATGAATGGTACACAACTAACCTAACCGAAAACACATTGGTACTTGTCCGGATTCAAACAAAAACACAATACATATTTTGACACTAGAAATGGAATCAAAATTTTAGGGTACTTCCGTGTGTTTTAGTTAAGTTTGTCTCTCAATCTAGTTTATCTTGCCATAGGAGCTATTTATACAGAAATCTTAGTGTGTGAGTGGAACTCGCTCTTGGCCGTTTTTTTTAATTGTTGAGTAGTACGCAGGAACTCGGTTTAGTCCGTTTTTTACACTTTACACAACTTCTCTTTTTATTTATAATAGCTCGCTTTGAGGTTGTAACCTACGTAATTTCTCATTTAAATTCCTTTTGGTCTCCGTTTAAAATGAAGCACCCTGTAACTTTTAGATGTCGTTAAAATTAAGGGAAGTTATATGAAGAGGAAGTTATCATCGTCGGGTTTCGGTTTAATTATTGTAACGAACATAGAAATTATTATTTTTAAATAGTAGAGCAAGGTGAAGAAAGGCACCTCAAAATAAATGAAGATCAAGTCACCAATAAAATAGTGGTTATGGTAGAATCGCATCAAGCGACTAAAATAAACTACAGAGCACTAAACTTAACACAGATTGACAGAATTAAACTAAACTACCCCAAATATAGTCAATCCGCATAAAATAAGCGTGCCATTTGCTTGGCAATCTAAGAGAAATAGGTTGCTACTATTTTACTCTTTACCAAATCAGATACAAGGCCACACTAAACTAAACCTGACTAAAATACACTAAACTAAAAAAAACTAAACTACACTAAATACACAAACATTGCATAAAAGCACATCCAACTACATATACACAAACAACACAGTGTACAAAATATACTGTGGAACAGGTCGACACACTAGCTAATGAGCAGAACAAAAGACAAACAAAAGCGGTGCAGTTGGAATACGCTATAGCGAGCAAGGTTTTCATTATACCGGTAAAAGTCATGCGTGATAATGGAGCCGAGTGGCTCTGTTAAAATGAAAAATAATTTTGAAAAACAAACGAGAACACCGAATGTAAACGAATTATTTTGAAATTTGATTAGTGTTTGACACCGAGGTTCGGAAAGTAGTTATGGCGACCAGCGACCAATAAAAATAATTTATCTATACTTAATACTTAATATTTTAAGAGGTAAAATTTGTAAGTTTGTAAGTTTGTAAGTTTTTATGTAGGGGGTAATCTCTGGAACTACTGGTCCGATTTGAAAAATTCTTTCAGTGTTGGATAGCCCTTTTATCGAGGAATGCTATAGGCTATATACCATCACGCTACGACCCACGGGAGCGGAGCAGTAACGAAAAATGCGTGTGAAACCGCAGGGGACCGCTAGTCTATATATGAAAAGGTAAACTGACCGACTGACTGACTGACTGGGTGGTATTACGGTGGTACTCCAGAAACATTGGACTAGGATAGCATGTTGTACGCACAGAGTAAGTTGCCGCTCGAAATAATTCTAGGAAATTTTTGCATTTAGAAGTTAAAATAGGGGAAGGAAATCAACACGGGCGAAGCCGCTGGCGAAATATAGTAATTTATCTACAGAAATATACAATCATAATTATACAGGTTGTATATCTCTTGTCAACGGGTCTGCGGACGGTGAGTGATGGGTATAGCTCGCCGCCCGGCTAGGACCAGGCCCACGTCGTCGACGCGGCGCGTTAGTGTTCCACGCGCGCCTCAAAGTCAGCATGAGAAGGGGCCCAACAGGGCCAACGCCTGCCGGGGTTGCGGAATGTTTATAATAGTTACCGTGATCCCGGAACATAAAAGGCAACCGAAGGTACATGAGTGGGTATTAGTCAGTAAAAGTCTCCCACGCTCTCCCGCCCCGCCCAGGACGGGAGAAGTCATTTGACGATTTCCCACTCCCCAAAATAAAATAAAAATCTCTTGTCAACAAAGTGTTGTTCATGTTAAAGGTTAAATAATACAGAAAAACTTTAAGAGTTTTCATTGTCATTGATATACGTAAAGATATTTCAACACTTCGTACAAAAATAATATCAGCACTTTTCTTGTATATTTCAGCCTACAGACGCCTGAAAATTATTATCCTCGACGATACAATATCTTTCGCGTGTATCTGTAAGTACGTACTTACAAGAACCTATATATCTTTTTCTCTTTTATCCAATAAACCGTTGACTACGTGTCTAAAAATAGAATTCGAGAGAAAACTGTTTTATATAAAAATAAAAATGGAATAAAAGAAAATACGTCTCTGTTTGAATAATAAATGAGTGACTGGGAAAAGGATTTATTCTTATTACGATTTGTACAGTTGTGAATTTGTGCTAGATTCTCAAGTAAGTAATACACTAAGGGCTGATTTTCCAATCATCAGTTAACTTCTATCTAAGGAATAAATATGACGGTTTGACATATTTTCTATACAAAAACTGTCAAAACGTCAAACATACTCTTCAGATAAAAGTTATCTGGCGATTGAAAAATCGGCCCTAAAAATACTACTGGTGTATTTTGGTTTATGTGCATGTAGGTGCCTTTTAACATAGAGAAGACACAAAACATCTGTTGATAAAAACTTTTTTCAAAAAAAAAGATAACCGACTTCAAAAACTAAAAGCTCAAAAATAACTATTTCGGAAGTCGGTGGCTTCTTTTCTGCCGGTCGAATTGTGCTGCCTTGCCACCGACTGGACTATCAAACTTGACTGTCATGACAATGGGACTATTTGAGAAGTCTACCCTTTCAAACAGAAAAAGAATTGTTAGCAAACGACGGAGATATGCGCAAACAAATATAAAAAAAAAAACATACAAACATCCGAATTGAGAACCTCCTCCTTTTTTTTGAAGTCGGTTAAAAACAGGTTCATTTGTGGCTCTCCCAATCTTAAATATACTATTTAAATTACTCATGCATTATATGAAGGCATCGTTCAAAGCAGTGGATAGATATTTGTTACTCTTTTACGTAAAAATTACTGAATGGATTTTGTTGGAACTTTTCGCACTATAGTTAGAAAGGAGCTTGGATAAATAGGTTCATATTAGAAGGTTTATCTAGAATTCTATTTATATCTCAGATCAATATCTGCTGTCAAATCCCGGTGGCTTTGATGATTGATTGGGCAAATATCAAACAACAGGCTTGTTCAATAATGATCATTAAGTAATATGAGAAGTTTAATTTGGTCATTTGCTTTCCCAAGGCCAACGTCCTATCCAGAAATTTTGGGAGTCGTGGTGAAAAGCTTATGCTAAGTTTGGATGGCCTGTTGGTCTAGTGGTTAGTGACCTCGACTGCTAAGCCGGAGGTTGTGGGTACGATACCCACCCAGGACAAATTTTGTGTGATGAGCATGAGTGTATGCATTTCTATTTGTTCATGTATGTTTATCAGTTGTCTAGTTACTATAGTATAAGATGTGCTTATTTTAGGGTCCGATGGCTGTGTGTGAGTGGTCCAAATATTATTAATTACTTGCTTTTGCACGCGACTTAGTCCGCGTGTATTAGTTCCCGTTCCCATGGCATTTCCTGGATGAAAACTATCCTGTGTCCTTTCTCGGGTTCCAGACTATATCTGTACCAAATTTCATTCCAATCGGTTGAGTGGTGTAGGCGTGAAGAAGAGACAGACAGACAGACAGACAGACAGAGTTACTTTCGTATTTATAATAAGTATTATAGTACGGAATAAGTAATAATAATTAATGAATCTTTACACTGTATCAACGATGTCCAGAATAAACTATGAAAAAGTTTAAGTACTTAGAGTAAAGTTAAATACTTAGATGTATTACAACAACTGTAACAAATTATACCTCGTTAAAATTACATACAATTAAATGGTATATAAGTCACGCGATTTTTCTGTGTTCCTACTCCTTAAACATACTTAAATATTTACATCAAATATTTAGTTTATGAATAATTGTACAGCCATAACGGAGGTTATACAAGGACATTATACGGACTGGCTTAATTTAATACCAACTAGCAATTCGCTCCAGTTTTGTGCGGGTGTTACAAATCTTTAAAATTTTCGAGTTTACTCTGCTATAATTTGAATGTATTCAACTAATATTATAAATATGAAAGTGTATGTGTGTGTCCGTCTTTCAAGGCAAGACTACTGAACCGATTTAAATGAAATTTGGTACTGAGATAAAAAAGCTTGGATACGGACATAGAATAGTTTTTATACCAAAAATCTCATGGTAACGGGAACGACGCGGGTAAAGCCGCCAGGGACAGCTAGTGTTGTATATTGTAGGTCCACTATTTTATTCTCATGTGTTAGCCAAAAAAATGAAAAAAAAACAGAATTTCTATAAAACCTGTCTTAATTTTAGCCCCAAAAGTCCGGTTATATTGAATTTACTGAAAAATTGGATTTTTAGTTGCTTTGAAAATTGTAAAACGTTTATCAATTCAGTTGCTAACTTAGTGACGTCATAACGTGACATTGCCATACACTATTTAGGAATGAATCTCGTTTTGACAGCTCATAAAAAGTACTTCAATTGATGTTGGTGTGAAATATTGTATTGAAAATTTATTGAATAACTGTTTATGACATTGTGAATAACAGACATGGCAGGTTATATCTCGGTGGGAAGATTGTCAGCTGATGCCCTGAAGGGTGTGACCAAGACAGAAAGAAGCATCTACTGCCTTTTTAATTGTACCAGCTGAGCATTTTTCCGTCGGTAGGACTGATTTTTTTACTAGTTACGGAATCATAATTATCTGTTTATACGGAATCATAAGTATCTGTTTAAGTTTCTGTAATAATATTCTGTTTAAATCTGTTTAAATTTAATTTAAGTCACATCAGTCTGCCTGACGATAAATGTACCAACTTTTACTTTTATCTGATCTAATTTTATTATTATGGTCCATAATAATAAACGTATTTTTGCAATTTGCAGCTTTGTGTCTGGGTGTGTGTTGATATAGTATGATTCGGGACTGTAATAAGTATTTAGTTACAGAATTATTAACATTTAAATCATTAAAGGCTACAAAGTGCATATAACTTGATTGATTTTCTATTTCATGAAAAAGTCGCATTCAATCGAGTTGTATGCACTGTGAGGGTTGTATTGATGATATTACTAATTATGATTCTGTGACTAAATATCTATTACAGACGCGTATCAATTTTGTTCAATGTACCGCTTGACAATGACCGGCACATTGCAAAAAACGTACGAATATTTGAATTTCGCGGGCTACTTTGAAGCTTCCCCCTTAAGCAAGCGTGATGATCAATGCTCGTGTCTCTATCTGAGAAAAAAACTTAGCCTTGCAGAGGAATAGTAATAGGCTAGTATTATTAAAACTAGAGGTTATATATTTTAGAATGACAGAAAAAACCGGCACATTTTCTCAAAACATGTTGGCATTTAAGAATTGACCTTGACTAAAATATAGTTTGTAAAGCTTTGATATCTAAATAACAACACGTCATCGTATGCTACCGTTAGGTAAAGTTGACTAACGGAAGTCGAACAATTTGACGGATTAAATATGTAGTATGTCATATTGTCAATAGGTATGCTTATCTTATCTTATCGAGAAGGTCGCAAATATAACCGTGAATTGATGTGTTGACAGGTTTAGGCTTTAGGTGTGAAGACAAGTTTATATCGACTTGTCCAAAATACTGGTTTAGGCTTCCTGTGACCCAAGGGCTGGCTATTTCTTTCATCCGACGTGGAAATGCTGCCAGCCTTTTGGGCACTTTAACGATTACACCGACAGCACATTGATTTTTTGATTTCATATTGTTTTTTTTAGTCTTTATTTTAGTTTAGTAACGTAGTTCGTCAATTTTGCACATAATTATTAGTTTTTAAGAGTTTGTATGGGTTTATATAATATGTTTAGGAGTAGTTGTGCTCTTTGGGCATGAACTCAACCCGGAAATACTATCACCATACCTACATTTTTCAGGTTTAATTATTGTTTATAATATTTCTATTAACTGAGTGATTGACTGGCTGACTAATCGTTGATATAACAACGCACAGCCCGAACCGCTGGTCCTAGAGACATGAAACTTTGAGGGTATATTCTTTTGTGAAGAGTAAGTAACCACTTAGGAAGGATTTTTGGAAATTTCAACCCAAAACGTTAAAATAGGGGATGACAGTTCCGATATTTTTCGACAAAGTACTACTACTACTAGAAGTACTTTGTCAAAAATAGTACAGGGTTATAATTAAAAGTTTCATGTACTTTGTCACTGTTAATTAAAATTATGGTCAACGTTTCTATTTTACACAATATCCCATCAGAAACACTAATGAATCACACCGCAGCGACTAAGGATTGAAACCACACGTAATAAAGTACACAGGATGGTGCAAAATTAATGCAACCATTTTGTGCAGTAACGTGCTTAAATATACGTTATTGGTACACTATTTATTATGACATTTTTTTATTAATGTATTGTATTTGTTGTTGTGATAAATATTAATTGTAATTTTAATGCTCCAAATACTAATATAGGGTCTTTCAACAAGGACGGTTAGATGTTGACAGTTTGTGGCGGTCATTTGGTTTTGCCGGGATTTGTCAAATGCGTTGCTATTTCTTCAGTGACTGATGCCAAATCACCATGACAGGTTACACGATTGAGCAGCACGTCCAAATGATAAAACTTCCAAACTCATGCTGAGTGTTCGTTAGTGCAAACGTTGCGCGCATTACGTCCATTTTACGGTAGATGCGTTAGCCCTTTAAAGTCGACTCTTCAAATGTTCAAAGAACTTTTGGTGGCCAAAACTGAGACGACTGGTTCAGTAAACAACCAACTTACGTCAAAGGAACGCCAGATCGTCAGAGAGTGTGCAGGAGACTCCGAGGTGGTCGATTTCGAGTGAATATATGCAGAACAGTAATTGAAAATTGGACCTCTCGGATCCGTGCCACCGTTTGAAGCCGCGGTTGACATTTAAACGATATTCTATTTCATACAAAATGGCATAAATGGGCCTTTAAAATAAAACAATAATGTCTGTAAAATCTCGCATACAGCTTGTTTTATTTAATTTCAACATCGACCCGTCCTTGTTGAAAGACCCTATATATGTATAATTTAATAAGTCCTTTGTTATTTTATACTACAGTTATTTATGACTGACAAACGCAGCATAAATATGTGTTGTTTATTGGCATCATTATTAAAGTGACAACTTCCCAAAGCAAAAATATGTGACGATAATATATTAATTCCAAAATGATGTGATTTCTCTTGGAGTGCTAAAATATGTGCCGTTTACTAATTCTGTGTTTCTGTTCAGTGTTTAATGTTGCTTGTATTAAACCCTAGAACACGTGATTTGAGACACAATAGAAAGACAATAGCAGCCCGACAGCCGGCTGTCGGTTGGTCGTAAAGGTTAAACACTGAATCATCACGGCACTTCATACTGCATTTTCAGTAAAATAAACCTTCAATTAATTTCTGCGTTCTCCAAACTGTAGCGGTATTCTCCACACCCTGTAACAGCGAAACATGAAGTTAATTAATAGATAGTGCTAATAAAGGCACGCCAGACTTGTGTAAAGGTTTACCAGACGTGTTAAAATCGCTTTGAAAACTAATACGGGTAAAGCCGGGTCTTGAAACCTGATAGCAAGATTGTAGAGTTACTCTGAGTTTAGTTCTTTGTTTGTAAAGAGATTTATGTAGAGATTTAAATAGAGGGGATTTGTGGTATGTTTTTTTTGACGGGCCTGTTGGTCTAGTAGTTAGTAGTTAGTGACCCTGACTGCTAAGCCGGAGGTCGTGGGTTCGATTCCCACCCTGGACAAACTTTGTGTGAGGAGCATGAATGTTGAAAGCTGTGTCTGGGTGTGATTTATCTATAATATGTATGTATTTAAAAATTATATAAGTATGTTTATCAGTTGTCTGGTTACCATAGTACAAGCTCTGCTTAGTTCGGGATCAGAAGACCGTGTGTGAATAAAAAAAATTGAAAGACAAGCAGCGCGACAGCCGGCTGTCGGTTGGTCGACGAAAGGTTAAAGTTTACCAACCATCTAATAAAAAAAATCAGAGACAACAAGCTATCACACCATTTTAACCTACACATTTATTTATTTACAAACTTAAAACTACCGTTACAGTTTCCTAATGCGGTAGCTAAGGACTAAGGACACATAACACGTTAAGAAATACAGAATACCACTAATAATAATGAACATGGATTTAACCCTACCAATGTCTGCCTTGGGTCTAGACAAGTCCTTGTTTAAATAGAAAATCACCTCGCTGGCAGTCAGAAGCGATCGATAGTAGCCATGTAGGACTTTGTTCTTATTATAAGTTTCAACTTTACTTTATTTGAAACAACGAACAATTTGTTAGAATATTGCCAGGAAACTCAAACATATTTTAATTATAAGACTCCCAAATCTGATGTTGTATTTTGGCCGAATACTTTAACCAGACCTAAGTTATAAAAAAAAAAAACTTTATTTTGGACTAGTACTACATCCATAGGGGTTAGTAAGAAGATATCTTAAAACTATGTTAGTATTTTATATGGTTACAAGCCTATTGTTGGAGATACATCGTCGCACAATATCACACAATATAGGTGAATCGTACCTCTCTGCAATGGTTTTCAGGATGGAGTTGGCACTGGCGCGCACTCTGCAGAGCAGCGAGGCAGACTTCTGTCTAATGATGGCATGGAAGCCATTAACGTGAGCGTGTGCGAACATGCCAGAAGCACTGCAGAAACGGGCCAGTCCCATCAACATCCTGAATCGATTATTATATTATTATTTATTTAAGACGGTCTCAATTCTATTGCTGTCTTTGTCACTCTAAAGAGATAGAGTAAGGTCAACAACAGATTTGAGAGCGTTTTAAGGTTAAGTGACGTTTGATTATTAGGCCAAAACTGTCACAGTTTCGCAATCTTATACGTTAAATAGTATTAGTTGGCAATATTTAACGTTAATTACTGGGCTATAACGACATTTGTGGTTATATATATTTGTAAGTATAAAGTTCTGTAAAACAGCTACAACGAGCGTAGCGATTCAGTTATTGCTACGGCGTAGCTGACGTAGCACATACTATCACGTAGCGTTTAGCTACGCCGTAGCTATTGTAAGTATTAAGTGTTGCATAAATAATTTTATTATACTCTTTATTTTTTTTGGTGAGTGGGAAATCATCCACTGACTGCTCCCGTCCTGGGTGCGGCGGGAGGGCGTGTCAGACTCTTACTGACTAAAACCCACTCATGTTCCTTCGATTGCCCTTTATGTTCCAGGGTCACGGTTACTATTATAAACATTCCGCAACCCCATTTTATTATTCTCTGTCCTCTTACAAACTAGCTTTTGCCCGTAACTTTGCCTGTTGGAATTACTAAAGATGTACTGCATCATGTCCTGGCGGAGTGTGTTCGTGTGGGAGTCCAAAGGCGTCAGACTTTCCCTAGCGACTATAATGTCGGCTTCTTTAATAGTGTTCTAGCCTCACTATTGTCAAGTAAGGCTAGAACGCTTTATCATATGATTATGTTACATGTTAGGTTGCGAGTAGGTTAGTTTAGTATAAGTATATATTGTATGCAATCATCGGGGTGACACATTTTTTAAAGAAGAAACCATGTAAGTAAATAATGATTAAAAATAAAACTGCCTGTGTGGATGTCGGTTATCGCGATAGATGTCGATTATAATATTAGGATGAGAGTATACTATTGTAAACTTGGCTGTAAATTGTATTAAACTTTATTATGATAATCTGAATTTCGTGACTACATTAAATGGTGTGTGCTTTGAATCTTGTTTTTTTTTAAACTTAACTGTAGTATTTACAAAATACCTATGTATTTCTATATATACGAGTTATATACCTGTTCGATAACACTTTAAAAGAGACAGAGTTCAAATTAAAATTCTTTATTGCACACAAAAAAAGATACCTAAAATTAGCAAAAAATATACAAATGCGAGCTAACTCATAAAATAGTGAAAATAGTGAGATTTACATTGGATAAACTTATGTACAAACAATGCATTATATTTCTTAAATTAATTATTACAAACTATGACTTTTACTAATTATTCAGTCATTTTATCCGCTCCTACTAATTTAAGCTTCCACGGAAATAAAAAGTCACCTTACAAGGTAATAAAAAGTGTCATAAAACTAGGTATTCCAATAGTTTCATTACTTTTCCACAATAGCGTGACAAAGTCACACAATGTATCCACACCATATCCTCATTGTATCCAATATATAGGTATTGTATCCAATTACTTTAAGTTTCAATTGGATAGTGAATAGGAGGACTCCTATTTCATACCCTGTATTTTACAGCATATTTATTTATAGTTTTATCAAAACGGGCTTAACTATAAATAGTACACTCTATATATAGATAGTTTGTGTGTGTGTGTGTTTGTGGGATGTTTGTAACTCTTCGACGCAAAAACTACTAAACGGATTTTGATGAAACTTTAAAGTAATATAACCTATAAATCTAAATGAGTTATAGGCTACATAACATCACGCTATGACCTACTGGAGCGGAGCAGTAATGAAAAACATTACATGCAGCTAGTCATTTATACATACACGAGCGACCCACCCCAGCTTTGCAATGCTGTAACAAATCTTTGTAAACCTCCTCTTTTCTCTACTGTAATATATGTATGTATCACTATATCCATTAAAAACCGCATTAAAATCTGTTGTGTGCTTAGTTTAAAAAGCACACATAATATTTTAAATTATTACTTAACTTTGTTTGTCTGTCTGTCTCTGCTTCACACCTAAACCACTGAACCGATTTGAATGAAATTTGGTACGTGTATAGTCTGGGACCCGAGAAAGGACATAGGATAGTTTCCATCTCGTAAATCCCCCGGGAACGGGAACTATTAACCACGCGGACGAAGTCGCGGTCAAAAGCTAGTTTCAAAATAATTTGAATGTATGTTAAGTTAATTATATTTTACAAGTTGTACACCTAATTATTATTGGCCGAATTATCGAAATAACTTCTCAACATACAACAAAAGAATTCTCCAAAGGAAATAAACGGTAACATTAATTCATGAAATCTCAGTAAGTAGCAAAATAAGGAATTATTAATTGACTACCCTATTATAAGACCAGTTGGTTCTATTTTAAGAAAGAAATACAAAAGGTTGTATTTTTAACTGTGTGGACCCCTTGGGGTCGTGACTAAATAACAGTTACTGTTTTTAACTTCGTTGAAAAAATACTAGACATCACTACGTCCCTTGGTATCCAATTAGAACAAAACATTCTTTTCTTTTTCCAAATCTGTATTTTTATCTTTAACTAGCTGTCCCTTAGCGAGAGAGTGTACTATTCTAAACTTGGCTGTAAATTATATTAAACTTTATTATGATAATCTGAATTTCATTACTACATTAAATGGTGTGTGCTTTGAATCTGAATTGTTTTATTAATGAAACTTCACTGTAGTATTTACAAAATATGTATTTCTACATATACGAGTTATACACCTGTTCTATAACACTTTAAGAGAGACTGAGTTCAAATTAAAATTCTTTTGCACACAAAACAGGATACATAAATTTTGCAAGCGAGCTAACTCATAAAATAGTGAAAATAGTGAGATTTACATTGGATAAATTTATGTACAAAACAATGCATTATATTTCTTAAATTAATTATTACAACCTATGACTTTTACTTTTTTTTTTTTTTGGTGAGTGGGAAATCATCAAATGACTGCTCCCGTTCTGGGTGCGGCGGGAGGGCGTGTCAGACTTTTACTGACTAAAACCCACTCATGTTCCTTCGGTTGCCCTTTATGTTCCGGGGTCACGGTAACTATTATAAACATTCCGCAACAACTAGCAGGCTGTTCGTCAGGGTTTCACCCGCTTTACGATATGTTTTTAATTACTGCTTCGCTTAGGTCAAAGCGTGATGATATGTAGTCTATATGTTATTCTAATGTGTAAGCTATATTACTGCAAAGTTTCATCAAATCATAAATCATGCATTTGTTTGTTAAACATAGGTAATAACATAAAGTGGTTTTTGTAGGACATGTTTTGTCACCAATGACGAAATGAAATGAAATGAAATTGTTTATTATGCAAGTAGGATATTACTTATTTATTTATTTATTTAGGACAACCAACAAATCTTACACTAGTTACATTTATATATTACAATAATATGAAATCCTATGTTAAGTGCAGACTCAATTATAGGTTGCCACAGCATGCATCATTTTGTGGTCGGATTTATATTTTTTTATATAATATTAAAAGGTAAAACAACAAGAATGTAAATTTTAAGCAGAACGTAGAATTAAAGGACAAGGCTCAATCATTGTTAGATGGTGAACGATGATAAAATGTTACGACGGAAGACGGAGTATTTGTTTGAAAAAATATCAATGCTTGTGTTTTTCTTGACTAAGGAATTGTATTGTTTACCTAGTCGGTTGATTACATCACTTTTACATGTTTTTTTTTAAACTAGTTGGAGTCGGCATTACCTAGCTCCTCTGAGAAGAAATGCCGAAACAAACTCAGGGCATACAAACTAGTTTAATTACATTATAATAAAACTAGCTTTTGCCCGCGGCTTCGCTCGCGTTAGAAAGAGACAAAAAGTAGCCTATGTTACTCTCTATCCCTTCAACTATCTCCACTTAAAAAATCACGTCAATTCGTCGCTCCGTTTTGCCGTGAAAGAAAGACAAACATACAGACAGACAGACACACTTTCCCATTTATAATATTAGTATGGATACATGATTAAATTTTACATTGTTAATACTTTCCTTACGTCATATTTTTTTAAACTAGATGGAGTCTGCATTTCCGAACTTACTATCTCTGAGAAGAAATTCCGAAACAAACTAAGGGATTAAAAGTATTCCCCCTAATACCATGGTTTTATGTGTCTCTCTGTCTATATCCTTTCTAGTAACAGCATATTTTTAATATGCATAGAGGCTCTCACCTACTAGGCCAAATCATAACTATTATTATAGGACTAGATGAAAACCCGGCTTCGCTCGGGTGAAATATGTGACTCACAATACACCTCTAGATATAAAATGTTGGTAGATATTTCTGTAGTTATTAGTTCTCAAGGAATATTATATTCAAGCAAGGCATAGATTCGTATAGCTTCGGTCATTGTGTTTAATAAATATAGTAAATAAAAACTGCAATAGTTTTTACATAAATAATTTTTATTTTAAATCAACTAACATAAATTAACAAAACAAATAACTTTTAAGGTTTATTCTCTATAGTCCTTTCTTTACTTTGGCAGGTAGATAAGTTACTACCTACTAATTAAGAAAAAAAAAGTAAAATATTCAACTCGGCTAAATCAAAAATAATATTGTGAAACAAATTGTGTAAATTGTAATTATACAATTAGTATTCACCCGAGAATTTGGCAACGGTACTTATTAAGATATATCAATTAAACATCACAGATTGATTATCATAAATTTTTTCTATATATAACATTTTTCGTTAAATATTTTTCACCTTTCAGGCTTTGTTCAGTGGTATTAATAATGTGAATTTTTATATCATCAATTTTTTTTTGCCTTAAAATGATTAGCATCAGATGTATTGCCTTTGTATAAATCTAATAATATATCTGGAATTAGCTTTAATGTTCTATCTGCGTCTATGTATACCTTCCCATTATGACCACAGTTTTTAAAATGATTTTTAATTTTTTCACCTAAAAAATGAAGTGCTTGACATTAAACACATTCATAAATCATAGAACCAACTGAATGTACAGATACTTGAATGGTGTTATTTGAAAGTGCTAAATATACATAGTTAGTCCGGGGGGCTGATGTTCTGTAGTAAATCTGCTTGAATATTTACGTTTCTTCGGGGGTCTACCTGCCATTTGAAATGTTTTCATTTTAATCTTCTTTTAAAGAAACAGAATCACTGCTGACTGACAGCATTGATTCTTGGAGCTACATCGTTTTTTTCTGTTGGTACGAAGAAACATCATCTCTTCTGTTAGCGTCAACTCTTCATTATCCACCTTAAAGGAGAAAAAATACAAATATTCAAACAATAATAAATAATTATTTTGTATGTATGTAGGTATATCCTCACACCTCTATCTGGTAATAAGAGTTATTTTTCATTTTACTGTACTCGGTGAACTGCACCATTAACTTACCAGAAAGTCATCAAATAAATCTTGGGATTGTATCATTGATTGGTCAGATGCATCAGGAGCAGTTTGATTTATCCTTACTTGTTATTTGAATGCAGAAATTCTTACAATTCACTTTATAAGCATAAAACAGAACAAAATTCACTTAAAAGCACAACATACTTACTAAAATACTACCCACCATCTTTACGAAGAGCCATTCGCTGCATCCATTTTCCACAATTGTGACAATGTTTACCAAATGCAAGAAGATTCGGCTGTTATCAAAATTATATATAGGTATCAATCATAATGTATGTAGGTAATCTAAAATTCTAAAATAAATAAATGATATAATATTGTAAATCACTATGCAAAACTAAATGACATTTGAACTGAAACAGAATAAAAATATTTATTTTTGTTATGACTCACTCAATGTTTCCGTCAACACTTTTTTTACACGGTCACATTATTCACCTTTTTTTGTAATTTATACTTTTTTAATGCGACAACGTGTTGATTGGCGAGACGTATTTGAGAGCTATATAATATATTGTCTACTCAAAATGGCGACTGCGGTTTGTCCGCCAGTGTCATTAAAATGAATTAATAAAACGAAATAATCTCCGTAATCCGAATTTTGCGGATATATGTTGTCGACTCGAAATCGATATTTTTTTATGTTTTGTTATTCAGGTAATGTTTCGATCGAGTCTACCGTACCCCTTGACGAAATTATTAATATAGATATAGGTGGTAAACATTTGAAAAAGTAACAGTGGTGGACACAGCAAAAGAAATACATGAGGACGTCATTCTTATTTAAAACTACCTTCTGCCCGCGGCTTCGCTCGCGTTAGAAAGAGACAAAAAGTAGCCTATATCTCTCCATCCCTTCAACTATCTCCACTTAAAAAATCACGTCAAAAGTCGAAAGACAAAACTACAGACAGACAGACAGACACACTTTCCCATTTATAATATTAGTATGGATATGGAAGTATGGATATTAGTAACAGTTGACACGCTGTCACAATTAGATACAAGATACATAATAGCATATTAAATAACTTGTCAGATAATTTGCTATTCATATTCAAGCATTGATTAATGCTCCGGTCACGTAGGTAGGTCGATATGTATATTAATAAGTGGAGAGCATAGATAGTTATATTTAACCCGTATTTATATAAATTTTATTTAGTTACGCTTGTTAGATTAGAAAAACATCATCATCATCTCCTTAGACTTATCCCAACTATCTAGGGGTCGTCTACCAGCCGAAACGGATTTAGCTAGATACCAGTGTTTTACGTGAAACGACTGTCAATCATTCCTCCACAACTAAGATAATGGGCGACCGGTACCCCTTGGTTAGACTGGTCAGACTTTCTTGCTTTTGACTACCTATATAATCTGTCAAGGTTCGACAAATGACACCGGGACCAACGGTTTTACGTGCTCTCTGAGGATGTCCAAGATAAACTTTAGAAAGTACATACGAATAGGGATGTTGACTACATCAAAAGAATGACATTCTGTTTAGTCCGTCCTGTTAGACAGTCCAAAAATACTGGACACATATTTTTGGCTTGATCAAATTAATAACAAAATACAAAGATAAAGAGCATCAAAGTTCCGGAGAGGGGGCTTGTGACGTCACTTCTCAGTAAAAATTATACAAAGGCGTTTCACGAAACTTCAACGCACTGTATTGTCGTCATTTTCTGTTTACGAAAAAAAAAGAAAAAATACGTGTCCCTGACGGACTAATTACTTTTTTTTTGTCGTCTCGCCTATTGAAAAAGTTACATTGGTATTTGCCTGGATTCGAACCCACAATTTCTTACATGAGAAGCGGGCGCCAATCACTGGGTCATTACGATTAACTAGGTTAGAATAAAAAAACATTTTATAAAATGCTCAATTTTAAGATCTGGCCTGAATATTATGCATACCAAATAGCTCAATAGACTGTCCGTATTTTTCTACTTGAACCACTTTCTTCCATGGCTTTATAAAATAGGGTTATAAATGTGTGATAAACGACGCATGACCATTTCCTTAATGCGTAGTTTGGCAGTAAACCGAGAGAAATAGAAAAAGAATTATCCCGCCTCTTGGCACATCCTTTAGTGTTGCCATTAAATCATACAGTTCCTGTCTAAAGCCCGTTTTGTTTCTTTTAAAGAAGAATATAAAATGAACGCTATAAACGGCCAAGTGAGAGTCGAGTTGCGTGAATGATTCCGTAGAACTGTATATAAGATGACTGGTAATATGGATGTTGACTACATCAAAAGAATGACATTCTGTTTAGTCCGTCTGTTAGACAGTCCAAAAATACTGGACACATAACAAAATACAAAGATAAAGAGCATCAAAGATCCGGAGAGGGGGTTAGTGACGTCACTTCTCAGTAAAAATTATACTAAGGCGTGACGTTTCACGAAACTTCAACGCACTGTTTTGTCGTTATTTTCTGTTTACGAGAAAAAAGAAAAAATACGTCTCCCAAATTTTTTGATTATCTAACTGACGGACTAATTACTTTTTTTTTGTCGTCTCGCCTATTAGTGTACGATACTTAAACACGTGATTGTGAACTGAAATCGCAAAAAAAAACAGCGTTTATGTTTGGTATTGTTCTGAACAGCTGATATTTTTTTCTCGATTTCGGTTTTGCTATTGGTTTCTGCTTATTTTTTTCAGTCTTGCTTTTTGTTTGACCCCACGGCATGTCACTCATTAATGATGCAGTTTTCATTTAACTTTTTTGACTCAAACCAACATAAAGACTTTGAATGTTTAATTAAGTGTTTAATCTTAAGTCACTTATTACTAAAAACCCTATATTTTCTTAGCGGTGTCTCCGAGCTTAGCCGAGGACTGTCAGACCGTCAGATGGTAATACATTCAAACGGTCCTCAGTGCCAAGGAACCCCAATAAAAAGAGGTTTCAATATCCCGAAAGGTCGATGACATGTATGTATTATTACATAATCGTGTACGCTTCACACGCACGATGTGATCAAGTTACGTGTGAATATGCCAAGGATTCATTAAAGCTAGATATGACTGTATGTTCGGATAATTCTAGTTTATTGCGTTGGGCAGTTTTAATCCCTGACGCAAAGGGGGGGGGCTGGGGGGGTGTTATAAGTGTGACCGTAAACGGGAGAATGTATTTGGATGTGTTATTTTTGTGAAAGGAGGTTCTTAACTCATTAGTTCAGGCAGTACTCAGCACGCTTCTAACGTCATTGCTGGGATATTAAAGTAAAAAATAACATTACATTGCATTTATTATTAGTTATGCGTTGGCCAACATGATAACCTAGGTTAATCATAATGACGCTTATGTTTTCTATATTTCTGGATTAACCCCAGCCCTCCCAATAGCGTATGTTTACAGAACTGTTTAAACAAATCGCCAGACTGCACGTTCAATCGTGCTGCTTACGCGAGGAACAGTCTTAGCATCAAATAGGTTTATAAAGCCGAGGCAAATACCTACCTATACCCGATTAGTTTAAGTAGTTGTCTAAATAAAAACAGTCTAAACATGTCATTTTATAAAAAAAAAATATTGTTGAAGTAGTTCTTAAGTTTATCTCGTGCATTAATACTGGATTCTGGAGTCCATTTATCACGTTTCTCTTGAACAAACATAAACAGACGAAAGTTCTAATAACTATATTTTTGGCTGCATTGTACGTTAATGTATGCTACAGCACAAATGCAAGCACATGACGTGTGTTTGTGCTCGAGCGTACATATTATGGCTAAACTATTTCAACGATGTATATCTTCTACCAAGCTGGTTGTATAGTTTATGTTGTACCATACTACTGTACTTGTAACGTATGTAATCATTTTTACTGGAAATAAATTTATAGACAATTATTGGCAGCTTTCATCTGCGGGCATGTTTATCACAAAGAACATCAATCATCATCCAATTTTTTTACCTCAAGAACCTGCGGTTTAGGCTGTGCCTTGATATATCAACTACTAGTTTTTGCCCGCGACTTCGTCCTCGTGAATTAATAGCCTCCGTTTCCGGGGGAGTTCATGTCCTTTCTCGGGTACCAGACTATATCTGTACCAAATTTCATTCACATCGGTTCAGTGGTTTCGGCGTGAAGAAGAGACAGACAGAGAGAGTTAATTTTGCATTTATAATATTAGTACGGATCAGTCAGTTTACCATTTTATATACGCAGATAGATAACTCCAAGAAATTCACCGAAAAACCAAACTTTCCACACATGTGCCGTAATTAAAATAAATGAACTATTCTAAAACGCACAGACGCACATAAAAAAGCTCATTACGCAAGTTGAAGCGAAAAGAAAGTTAAATAAAACACACCTGAATACTTTTACGACCCAGTTTGGGGGTAGGCGAATAAAATTTGTTGCGGTGTAAAGAGAAACAAGGGACTGACGTGTTTAGGGTTCCGTGTAACAAAAGGAAAACAAAAAAAAAGGTTCTAATTGGAATAATTCCACGCCTTTCGAAGTTTAACTCCTTTAACCTTTGGACGAGCAAGCGACAGCCGGCTGTCGCGCTGGTCTTTCTATCGTGTCTCAAATCACGTGTGTTTGAAGGTTTAATATTTATTTTATGTTGTAGTACAAAATATGATGTGTACAATAAATTTATTAGTCTAGTGACACATTTTAAGCCACATATTAGCATTAGAATAATAGTACTGCGTCACACATAGGATCTATATTATTTTATCTTACGAATACTGTACTATTCGCAATTATTAAATTATGAAAGTAACATTTAAAATCAAATTAAATTTGCCGTTGATCCCGCCTGTTTTTTGTAGATTTTTGAACTGAAAGAGATGTCAAACTTAGTTTGATAATAAGGGCGAGATAAAAAGACGTTACTTAGCACGAAATTTGGATTCGCTATGTTACGTCTCTATCGTGCACTTGAAGTTTGACAGTTGTATAACAGCGACAGGAATAGTGCTAAGCTAAAGTACGTGCTATCCCGCCCTAATACTCACTGAAGCTATCGAGATGCTCTATTTAAATCATCTTAGTAAAAATATTTTAAACCATGTACCATTTCAAGTAGTATCAGTTCATCACCAAAACAATATGGAGCCCTCTGTGCACGTGTTCAACCCGCACTTGTCAGGTTTTTTATTTGTAGGTTAAGTGATGAGGCGCGCCCAACGGGTTAACGTGGCATTGTACTAGTTTTAACTTTATTAGATAGTTAAAATAGTTTTCTAGAATAGTAAAGAATCTGACGACAATGGTATTTAGCCTTGGGTTTTTGTGGTAGATTTTTATCAGTTACAGTTTCAGGTTAAAAGATTGCGACATTGGAACGAAAAAGTTTCAGACGTGACCAAAAATTACAGTAGTGATGTAAAGACATGGATGTCTACCATACTAGTTCAACTTGTAGGTAGTTGAACTCGTATGGAAGAAGTCCGTATATTAGATTAGAAAATTTATTTCCGCCTAATCGCTTATTTTTATCTCCTGTCAGTAATTCTTTTGTTTTAATTCCGGTGTGATCCCTTTATCTGATCTATTAATGTAAAACTCGTTCAAAATGGAATTCCTCTTATATGGAATACTAGCTGCCTCCCGCGGTTTCACCCACGTTAAAATTGTTAAGGGTGAACAACCCTTATCACTTAGGGGTATGAAAAATAGATAGTAGCCGATTCTCAGACCTACTGAATATGCATATAAAATTTGATAAAAATCGGTAAAGCCGTTTCGGAGGAGTAAGGTAACTATCATTGTGACACGAGAATTTTAAATATAAGATTTTTAAATTTGTGGTCAATAATGTGAAAATGAGGATGAGTGGATGTTTCTTACGCTTGGCGCTAAAACCACTGAACGGATTTTAATAAAACTTTACCGTAGCTTCCACATCAAAACATAACACAATGCTATGGCCAACGGGAGCAGAACAGTTATCAAAGACTCAGCATGAAACCGCGGGAAGGGACGGCTAGTACAATGTAGATTAAAAATTCTGTTTTTTAACGAATCATAACCCTTTATGCCCAGATGTTGATTAACAAGGGGAATCTCACAAACCTGCGTTGACGGTCACCCTACTACAAATAATACATTATAAGCGACATAAAAATATATTATAACGCCACCAGTAACATAGTATAAGCAGGGTTAAGACATTTAGCACCAGTTACAGACTTTTCAGAATTTAGATTATCATGAAAGCATATGAAGTTAAATGTTCAACGAGTGCAAATTTGAAATTAATACAAACTCTGCGTTATTAAGGTCGCAACTAATAAATAATAAAAAAAGAGATTAGCCCTTTTTAAGAGTTAATTACTTCTCAATGGCTACACCTATTTGGTCGAAACATCTACGAACCATTGCTATATTATAAACAAATTTCAATATTATGACTTTTCAGTTTTGAGTTAACTTTGTGTAAATTTCAGGGCTATCCTTGAAATTTACACAACTAACCACTAAATCAACAGGCCGTGAATATGTCCCTCGTTTAACCAATCATGGTGTATAACATTATCTATGTTAATGTATACATAATCTATAAAAATTGTAATAAAGGCGAAATCGTGTGCATAACCGAGTACAGTACAGAAATGACTTTGGCACAATTACCATTCATTTCGTTCACTCTAAAATTTACTGAAATAGCACAGTTAGGTTAAAGGTTAATGCTTACAGTTGATACGATGGGCAAGGCGATGGGTTGGTACGGAATAAATTGGAAGGCGGGACGACCCCGATGCATTATTATGTCGATTGCAGTATGCCAGATGTAGAAATATCTACGGATTGATGAAATTGAGGTGACTTAATTTTGGATAGATTTTGTGAAGGAACTATTGAAAGGAAAGCGTTGGTATTGGTATGGCATATGAGGACAACATGGAACAATAATGTGACGCGAAGACGCCAACCCCAAGTAAAATGAAATAAGAAAATGAAGAAGAGATAGCATGATGGCCGGATAATGGAAAGAAAGAAGACATTACATCTACCTTAAACAACATGGAACGAGGTAACGAGGATAAAGATGATGCTTAAGATGCTGTTAATGCTGTCAATGCTCAGCAACAGAATCTAACCACCCACCTTTTTTTTTTTGGATGGGAAATCATCAAAAATTGAGCACAATTCCCAACCCTGGGCTGGTGCTAAGAAATTCCTGATAGAAAAATACACCAGTTTGTTACTCCATACGAGAATCAAAACTAGGACTCCACCGTCACTGTTTTCGTTTGCGACAAATTTAGTGGCGGCTATTCATATCCACACATATTTCAAGCCACTTACACTGAATGACAAAGAAATGTTTATGAAATTTTAATACCTGTTGTATTCAACAACCAAATATAGCTGTTTCTAATGCTTAGCATGCAAACCAACCTCAAGGTTATCCACCTGTTAACTCGTTGGTTCGATATACCACGGATACTGGTTTTAACTAGTTTGACCCAGTTGTGGGGCGTCTGAAACAAAACGGTGATGAGTTGCGATGAAAAGGTGGTTTATAAGAAATGAGGGTATGGTACTTTGAGAGTTTCGCGTGATTTTATGGCGATAACCTTGGGGTTTATAACGGCGTTGGTTTTCGTATTTTAGTGTCAACGTAGATGGATGTAGAGGGAGTGGAGGTTTGCTGAATAGATGAATGGATTGTGTGAGGAATGATATTTTTGAAAGAAAAGAGAGTGAGAACGTGAAGATAGACCGGTGAAGGTAGAAAGTAGAATGAAAGAGGAAAACGTGTAGCACCGACCCCAAGTAAAAGGTACAAAGGAGAAGGTGAAAAAGTTGTTGCTATAAGAACGCCTTTCGAAGACTGTTGTAGAAGGATTGCATTAAGATGCAGTTTCGACCTTGAGCGGCTGTTTTAGGATCAGTATGATGGAATTCATTTTGACAAGTAATGTCTGGATAAGTAGCCGTGTGTTTTGAACATGATACATTGTGATTTGAACATGTTAATTCAAAAATCTATATATTGTATCATATTTCGATCATGAACCTTAGTTCAATAATGTAGACTGCAGTTAAAATTAGAACAAAGACTATTACGTTTTGAAAATGGTCCGTCGTATTGATTGCTACTTGGAATATGTAGTTATGAACTATAATAACTCACTTTATGGCCCCATGCTCACCAATTACTTTCCAATCGGACTGCTTTATGTGTACTAATGGACCTACTCCAACATCGTTGGTTTTTTGCAAGTGTATTAGCTCAGTTCTGGCTTCAATACGGTAGTTTCCACCATTATCAATTGACGTACTTTTTATGAGCTGTCAAAACGCAATTTTCCAATAGATTTTGTAGGGCAAATTGATTTCAAAGCAACTAAAAATAAAATTTTATAGCAAATTGAAAATGAACCGAATTTATTGGGCTGAAATTAAAAGAGGTTTTATAGAAAATTGTGTCTAACATTTATTGGTTAATGGTGTTAACGACCCAATTTCCAGGCAGGCAAAAAAGTGCTTTTGGTATTTACTGTTATGAATTTCTCAATAGTTGTCAGTAGTTTATAAGTTGACGGTTTAAAACCCCCTGTGCCTTTTTTGTGGATGGAAAATTATCAAATATCTCTCGCTCTGGGCGGAGCGGGAGTATCAGACTTCTACTGACTAAAATATACCCATGTTACTTCTTATCTTTAAAACAATTTTGGATTTTGAACTCCGAAAGGGGTATAATGGTTGCGGAATGTTTATAATAGTTACCGTGGCGCCGGAACATAAAGGGCAACCGAAGGAACATGAGTGGGTTTTAGTCAGTAAAAGTCTGACACGCCCTCCCGCCGCGCCCAGGACGGGAGAAGTCATTTGATGATTTCCCACTCACCAAAAAAAAGGGGTATAAAATAGTGGATGAAAGTCTGACATTCAAGCAGACGAAGCCGCGGGTGAAAGTTATTGTATTATAATGTTGATAAATTAAAAAAAAAACTGATTTCAGACAAAGTCCATAGTTTAATGATAGCTATTGGAAAAGTATCTTAGCGAAATGCTGGTTTTTTTATATGTGCTAATTTTGCCCCCTAGATACACCCCTGTATAAAACTAAAGTCTGTCAACAGAACGATTTCTCCAGAACCAATTGGAAACTCTTAATTGGTACCGGAGTGCCTTAATTAAATAACTAAAACTCAATTTACTCCCATTCTTTCGAATTACAGGTAATTGGAACCGACTTGATTGAGTTAAAGAACTTTTTTATGAAGAAATCTAAGTACCATACTGGATTGCTTTTTAATTAAAACAATGATAAAAGTTTTTTTAATACAACGGGAATTGAGTGGAAAATTACTTAATGAAACATAAATTATGATAAACAATAAATTCTAGTCGTAATAAATAATGAAATAAAAAAAATGATATATTAAATCATTCACTTCCAGAAATCTTTGGCAGACTGAAAAGTCTCCTACGATTCTGGGAAAGTGTGGGATGGTTGAAATAGGCGACAAGCCACACACGCACAATGGCCCAATTATGAGGCTAAGTGCGGACAAGCCCAGCGAAACTAAAACTAAACTAAATATTAAATCATTAAATTTATACCAATAATCCAAAAAACTAGGCTGACCTCTTTATTTCATTAGTGAAGATTTAAAAAAAGATTCGAAAAAGAATTATTGTATTCCATTTTTAGGATTTTGTACAAAATGGTACAAATGGTTACATAATACGTTTGTACATTGCATTGCATGTATAAACTACTTACAAACCGCATAGCCAGCCTGACCTATGGTACTAGACCCTACACTAATTGGCCTCTATCAAGAGGTCTCTTATTACGTGTGAAGGTCGCGGTAATTGCCATTGGCGGTCCCAATTACGTGTAGGTGGACTAAATTGTTACATGTGTGCTAGAAGTTACTGTGTCTATCATGGTTTTTTTCTATGATCATTGATCATCGAGGCGTCGCGTAATTTTTTGCAGTTTTTTTACCTTTAAAATGGTACGGAACCGTTCGTTCGCGAGTCCAACTCGCACTTAATAATATTTTTATCTCTACACTAAACCATATCAATAAAAACCGAGTTTCAAACATTTTATATCGAAATGCCAGACAAAAAACTTTTTTTTCTGTCGTTGCCTTTCTTTTAAAAACCGAAATCTTTATTCTACTTAGTTCCTAAAATACAAGAGTACTCTTTGAGCATAGTGTGACGGGCTTATCTCAAAATATAAAAAAAGTAACGAGGAACGCCAAAAGAAACCGGCCATTTTAGGATACGCCAAAAACATTGTCGGTAGATATTAAGTAGAATGCCTCCTCCGCTTCTTTGTATGATGGCCTATTTTTGCGGAATAATGTGCAATATACTGACATTCCCCTGTTGTGGGTCGTACGATTAATGACACAATAAGTTCTGATGTGAATTTAATACTTATGTGGGTTTTTTTGAAGGGAATATGTATGTGGCAATTTCTTTTATGTTTAAGTTTTGAAATTTCTAGAATGGGGGTGCTACAAAATATGTTTACATGTACAGGGTGTCCCACGGCTATGCCAAATGGAGGGAAAGTACCTTAAATCTTGTAGATAGAACGTTTTACTGAAAGAAGACATTATGTGAATTTTAAAAACAATTGATATTGCATTCATAGATTTTTAAATAATTAAATGGTTGGCCCGGGAATCGAACTTGTTCCACGAGAAAAATCATCGTTTTATCATGCCGATCGAAAGGTTTCATCATAAGGATTATTTTTTGCTTAATAACATAGTGTCACAAATAAAAGGAAGACCGTGAATTTTAACATTTGATTTAAAATTTTGTTCTGAAAAGTTAGAAGCTTACATTGCCGTAAGTACATACAATTGATAATCATAACTACTTATTACTAATTAATCTACCCACTTGAGTAGTACTCATCATTTAAATAAATAAATATCACCCACAACAAGACCAAAAAATCGTCAGGAAACGAAATAATCAAAAGTTATCACTTTGTGTTCAAGAAGAAGGGACTAGTTTTGAGCAGTTGAAAAATTTACCAATTTTGTATCAAAAATGTGCAAATTCATGGTCTTTCTTTTATTTTTGACACTATGTTATTTAGCAAAAACTAATCCTGGTAATGAAGCCTTTGGATCGGTAGGAAAAAACTACAGGCTGATTAATTTTCTCGAGTAACAGGTTCGATTCCCGGTTCAACTATGTAATTATTAAAATATCTATGAATGCAGTTAAAGTTGTTTTAAAAATTCAAATAATGTCTTCTTTCAGTAAAAAGTTCTATCTACAATATTTCAGGTACTTTACCTCCATTGTGGCATAGGCGTGGGACATCCTGTATATAATCTCGCATATCGCAAACGAAATTGTCTAGAAAAAAATCGTTTTTCTGGTTTCCACTACTGCTGTGGCTTTCAGGAGTTTCAGTAATTGAAGAAAGAAAGAAAGAAAGAAAAAGAATTTATTTGGTACAGCACTGGCACAAGCACAATACACACAAAACAAAATAAGAAAAAAAAAAAATAATAACAAAAAGCTAAAAGTTATATTGTGCCCCATGGCTGCACCAAAATAGGTCCAGTTCAGCATAAATGCCAGACACCTAGTGTCTGACGCTGGTTTTCAACTGAACCTGTGGCTGTGACGCACGGACGTACAGCGGTTTTTTGCGTGCATACATAAATAAATAAATAAATCAGTGGTGGTTAAATAATACAATAAAAATAATATATAGTATAAAAAATATGGTTTTAATAAAGAGTGAATTGTGTTGATAGTGATGAACATTTGTGTAAGATAGTGTGTCTGTGTAAAGTGTCAGAATAATCAAACGAATAAAACAAAAAAGCAACAAAAAAAAAGAAAGAGGATAAAATAAAGAAGATGTTATTTGTGCTATAATTGACCAAATGCCGTAAACACCAAGCCCTAAAAACATCATCAAACGCAGCATATACCCGGGTATATTATATAATTGAGGTATTTTGTGCCACCATATCAAGCTTTCGTTGTGCATCGATCAGATATTGTCGCAGGTGTCTCCTAAACGTACCTATCGTGTTGGCCGCTCTGATCGGTGGTGGGACATTGTTCCACACTTTGGAACTCGCATAACGAAAGCTTCCCCTAAAAGCAGCTGTACCATGGGACCTGGTTGTAAGTTGCTGCGAGCACTGCCTTCTTTCGGAGTCCCGTCGGCTCGTAAGCCAACTGAGTTTATTAAATAAGTAGTCCGGTTTCTGGTACTTAACAACACCGAACAGAAGACAAGCTAGGTGCAGTTTGCGTCTAGATTTCATCTTCAGCGTAAAGTGCTTGTTTAGATATGGCGTTACATGGGTTCTGCGAGGAATGTTGTAACAAAACCGAGCGCAAGCATTTTGTACCCTTTGGATGAGGCGATCTGTACGAGCTAACAGGCGCGGGCCATATACCGTGTCTGCGTAGTTCAACCTAGAAAGAACTAGGGTTTCTACCAACTGCTCTCGTAATGCTTCTGACAAATACGGTCGCATCTTGTATAGAACTTTCAGGCGATAGAAACAATTTCTAACTGAGTCTGCTACGTGTTTCTCAAAACGCAAGTCTTTGTCCATAACTAGTCCCAAATTCCTCGCCTCATACACTCGCTCGATCTGCTGGCCCATTAGTTTAAGGTCAAATGATAATGGCAACTTAGCAAGCTGTTGTCTTGAGCCAAACACCAAATATTTGGTTTTTGTAGGATTTAATGACAAGCAGTTCTCCTCAGACCAAGCGGCAATTCTTTGGAGGTCATCGTTAAGCTGTTTTACGGCTTCACTTTAGTCATCTGGTCGGAAAGATATATAAACTTGGACATCATCTGCATATATGTGATATTTACATTTATGGAGACACTTAATGATGTCTGCACAGTACAGGATGAAAATAATCGGACCTAAGATGGAGCCCTGAGGGACTCCTCTCTCTACTGCAATAAGTGACGATCTTAGAGTAGTGCCATCGCCTAAACGCAGATTGACAAACTGTTTCCTATTTGTGAGATAGCTGCGGAACCACTGCACGGCGCCAGGATCGAAACCGTAATAACTCAACTTGCGTAATAATAGCGGAATATTTATTGCGTCAAAGGCACGGGAAAAATCCAGCAAGACGAGCATTGTACACATTCCCTGATCCTGAGCAGCCAAGATATTATCTGTAACGTCCAGTAGCGCAGTAGACGTACTCCGTTGCCTCCTGAACCCAGATTGTAAGTCGGGTAGAATATTATATTGTTCCAAATTTTAATTGGGAATAGTGTTCACCTGCTGATATTCATACATACCTTCACCCCATAGTTCTCACATATACTTATTGTCTAATGCCTGTAAAATCCACCAAGAGCGTGTGAACGGAGATTTCATGCAACTAAATATATTGGAGGATTTTCGAGTTCGCACACGGCTTTGCTGTCTTCAGGGCTCCGCTTCAGGGCTCCGTTTTACGGGTTGAATTTTCAAAAAATCGCATCTTTATGGGCCTCTACGTAAAGAAACTACTGTGTCTATTCCACGTTTCATGCTTTTGTAGTTTCAGATGTGAGTTTATTACCACTGCACATTCAACGCTAGTCTTCATAAATAAAAATAAAATTTCTACCAAAGGTGAACCGGGTGAAACAAACCACAATAAAAAACCGCCATAGAGCGAGTCGCACACGTGATCCGAGTTCCGTACTTACAATAGGTACTTGTAGGTATAGAAAATATATTACAGTATTTTTTTTAGATCCAACTACAAAACGGTTTTCTGTTTTTTGACACTGCTTCGGGCCAAATTTCATATGACTTAGGACAGGTCAACCGCAGGTAACCTATGAGTTTTGATTTCTTTGAGAGTGTCAAAATGTACAATTATTGCGACATATACGACCGTATCTTTTTTTTAACCGACTTCAAAAAGGAGGAGGTTTTTTTTAACCGACTTCTAAAAAAAAGGAGGAGGTTCTCAATTCGGATGTTTGTATGTTTTTTTTTATGTTTGTTCGCGCATATCTCCGTCGTTTGCCAACCGATTTGAACAATTCTTTTTTTGTTTGAAAGAAAGGGTAGACTTCCCAAATGGTCCCATTGTCATCAGGTCCAGGATCTGATGATGGTATCATGCTGAAATCGAGGGAACTCCTCAATTTTTATAGAAAAACGTAATTTTTTTTAAAGTTACTCTAAAACGTAGTTGGGACTCTAACTAAAAAGTAAAAAATAAAAAACTTTTTCCAAAAAAAAGATAACCGACTTCAAAAACTAAAAGCTCAAAAATAACTATTTCGGAAGTCGGTGGCAAAGCAACACAATTCGACCGGCAGAAGAGAAGCCACCGACTTCCGAAATAGTTATTTTTGAGCTTTTAGTTTTTGAAGTCGGTTATCTTTTTTTGGAAAAAGATTTTTTTCTTTTTTTTTGTATATTGGTTACGCGTTATCTCCGTCAATTGTAAACGGATTTGGATGGTTCTTTTTTACTTTGATAAGTCATGATTCAGGGGTGGTCCCATATAAATTTTGTGGCGACCGGTTCAGTGCTTCTTGAAAAATTCACCAAGAACAAAAAAAAAATGACGAAATATTCATAGACGATGTGTGCTTTTTCTTCAAGTTTCTATTTTTGTTTTATAAACTATATTTTGTACTTCGGCATCGGTTGTAGAACACGTCAGAGTCGACACTAAAAAGTAATAAATAAAATCTTTTTTCAAAAAAATAATAACCCAAAAATAACTAAAATTTCGGCAGTAGGTGGCTTCTCTTCTGCCAATTAATTTGTGTCGCCACAGACTTCCGAAATTTTAGTTATTTTTGGGTTTATAGTTTTTAAAGGCGGTTATTATTTTTTTGAAAAAAAGTTTTTACGTTAACTAAAAAGTTTCATTTTTTTCGTAGCGCAAAGAACCGCAATCTTGACTATATGGCGTTAATTTAAGCTCGATACCTCTTCACGTTCCCGAAATAAATGGTCTTCACAGACAAACAGGCACACAGACGGATAACAAAGTGATTCAATCAGGGTTTCGTATATACCTTTTGAGGCATAGAACCCTAAAAACAAAATTGTACACACACTTTCATATATACCTTTAGATAAACTTAATAAACCTAACAAAACCACAAACTTCACTACCCCAAAAGATTAACTGAACCATTTTGAATTTTGAACTACCCACCTTTTCAAACACCAAAATTCCAACGTTCTAAATAAAATCCGGTTCGTAAAAGCCGGTAGTCTATCAGGTCCGGTTCGTGATTTGCCGTCAGGCCCGGTTCCGGCAAAATAATTTATTTTTTGAACGTACCTTGGGTCAAGGGTTTCAAAAGGTTGTAATTACAACTTCATTCGTGCGGTCCGTGGGTTCATTAACTAGGGTAAATAGTTTGAGGGCGAAGATTTACCTTGGTCCGGTGTTTTTGTAGCGTCAGCAATATAAATAGGTGAATAAGGGAATACCGGTTTATATAATCAATATTAATGTATAAGTATTTATTTATTGTTTGATGTATTTAGTTATTTATTGTTCGTGATTTGAGACACAATAGATAGACAATAGCAACCTGACAGCTGGCTGTCGGTTGGTCGACAAGAGGATATTATTACCTTCGACCACAGCTTGGCCCGCGAAATGTTAATAATTCCATTCCCTTTTTCCTCCTTTTAGGGTTTTTTTTGGGGAGTGGGAAATCATCAAATGACTTCTTACTGACTAAAACCCACTCATGTTCCTTCGGTTGCCCTTTATGATCCGGGGTCACGGTAACTAAAGGGTGTCCAGCGGAAATTTTTCAACTTTAAACTGCAATTATCGAAATAATAGTGGGGTGAGGTGAGCGGGAGGGGTATCATTGAAAGCGCGGTACTTGCGGATTTGTTAGTAGCCATGAGTCACTGGACAAGAGCGCACTGCTCGTTCGCGGTTGAGCAATATCTAAAGAATGGTGAATCGTTGGTTCGCGCGCGTCGAACGTTTTAATATTCGGCGTTTAAGTGATGGGCCAAGCTCGCACCTTTTTTGGTCGTGGATACAAAGGTTTAGGCAAGAAGGGACAATGCTCAACAGAACTCCTCCAGGGCCATCAACATCAGCAGCAACGCCCGAACGTGTGTCTGAAGTTCGAAATGAAATCATTAGGAATCCACGCAAGTCGATTAGGAAAATTGCAGCCTCCACAGGAATCAAAAAGTCAACAGTGCATGTTATTTTGCAGAAGAAATTAAGGCTCCATCCATACAAAATGCAAATTGTTCAGGGTCTAAAGGAAAGCGACTATCCTTTGCGAGAAACCTTCGCAAGAACAATGTTGGAACGCTTTCGAACACCTACCACGTTGGGAAACATTTTGTTTAGTAATGAAGCACATTTCCACATTGATGGATATGTAAATAAACAGAATATGAGATACTGGTGCCCAAAAAACCCAAGAGAACGCAACCAGAAACGTTTAAATTGCTTGAAAACCACAGTTTGGTGTGCCATTTCAGCTAGCGGTGTAATTGGGCCCTATTTTTTTAACCAAGGAGAAACAGTCACTGCTCCGGTGTATTGCCGTATGATAGACGAATTTCTGAGTTATTCCGGTCGGATCCCCTGATCTGATCCCCTGTTGTTTATTATAGTATTTTAATTCCTGTCTGATCCACTATTAACTTTGTCATTCCGGTCTGATCCCGTTACTCTTTTTTGACAGGTAAGTACAGTCAAGAGAAAAGCGGTTGTTCCTGCTACCGCAATTGCAGCTGTATTCAGGATTTCAGCAAGACGGTGCCACTCCGCATACAGCTAGAGTGTCGATGGAAAAGTTAAGAACAATTTTTCCAAATAAACTGATCAGCAAATACGGAGACATCTCATGGCCACCCAGGTCGCCCGACCTCACGCCCTGCGACTTTTTTCTATGGGGTTACCTTAAATTGAAAGTTTATGAGAACAATCCCCGGACAATTCAAGCCCTGCAGGCCAATATTCGCCGTGAAATTCAAAGCATTACTCCAGAGCTTTGCCGTCGCGTAATTGCAAATGTAAGGGTTCGACTACAGGAGTGCGTATAAAAAAACGGTCATCATTTAGATAATATAGTGTTTAAAAAATGAAATCCGCATTAATGTAGTACATTTAGTGTTAATAAAAATAAATAAAATCCATGTAGTTTTTTTTATGTGAAATTTCAAAGTTGAAAATTTTCCACTGGACACCCTTTATTATAAACATTCCGCATTTCCCCTTTCTTAATTGTTACTTGCTCTTTATAAAGATCCACGTCTCTTAGACCAACGGGTTACGCGGTGTCTACTCAATAAATGTGTTAGGCGACTTCCGTTGCTCACCATACAAGCTAGAATAGGGAATTTGAATTTAATTGAGCTATAGAAATATTTGGAGTAACTGGGGTTTTTTATTGCAGTTTAGTTTCTGTGCTTTTGGGATTTGCGAAAAGGCCTGTTGGTCTAGTCTAGTGGTTATAGTGACCATGACTGCTAAGCCACAGGGCGTAAATTCGATTTCCACCCAGGACAAACTTTGTGTGATGGGCATGATTGTTTGATCTGCGTTTTGGTGTAATTATGCTCATCACAAACATATTTGTCGTCAATTGGAATCAAACCCACGACCTCCAAATTGGATATCAGGTTTACTAATCACTATAATAGACAAACAAGCCTGGTGGTTAGCAAATCTGATATCTAATATTATATTAACACTAGCGGCCCGTCCCAGCTTCGCACGGGTAGATATAAGATTACAATAAATATAGCCTAATTAGCGCCCATATTTTGCGTGAAATATTGCGAAAGAGAAAACTCGAAAACATGCGCTTCCCCAGACATAAGACTGAGCTAGATCGATTTCTCGTCTCCGAAAACCCCCACATATCAAATTTCTACGAAATCGTTAGGGCCGTTTCCGAGATCACATGCTTTTTCAAGCAATCAGCGCCATCTGCCGGGCTGATTTGTGAATCTAAACCATCCAGGGCGCCACTCAAACGCATACAGAAAAATTCATTTAAATCGGTCAAGCCGTTTAGGAGGAGTTCAATGACATACACACGTACAGCAGAATTATATATATAAAGATATCCATGCATTCAATTCTGAAAATTACAGTTGTAGTAAATACCCAAATAATATTGAGGTTAGAAGTAGGCTAGTCAGATTACGTCACAGACCAGCCAATAATACTAAATTTAATTAACCATCGCCAGAAAACACAATTAATTCGCGTCCCATTAGACCCCGCTAATTATTCTAGTATTAAGTCAATTATACGGACGCGCCTTCACTAAATAACCATATAAACCATACGAAATGAGTCATGGTAAAATGAGTCAGAAATTAGGTGGTTTTGTAAAAAATAAGGCCTGGGTCTGAGTTCTCAGAATCGTGGGGTGCATGAGAGCCGGGTGCCTTAACCACTAGGCCATCACGACATCTCATGAATAACATAAATTAATAAAATAAATTAATATCTGGGACAACTGAAACACTGCCATCTGACCCCATGCTAAGCAGAGCTTGTGCTATGGTAACCACAACTGATATTATAGATTAATTATATCCAGACACAGAACTAACCATTGTGCTCATTACACAAAGTTTTTCTTGGGTGGGAATCGAACCCAAGACCTCCGGCTTAGCAGTCAGGTCAAGGTACAGAAGAATATGTAAGAATTTGTTGTTGCCTTCTAAACACTAAAATTATAACTAAATAAGGAGTACCCTAAAAACACACTATACAAATTAGTCCAGTCGAGTTCTTTCTATAAGTAACACTTACTTTTTACAGAATGAAAAGATTAGTCCTGCCCACCCCTCGCAATTTACCGGAGACGTAGATATCAGTGCTACCGAATATTAGGGGCCCTAAAGTTACGGGGGCCAGGGATGTATCTAGGTATGAGCTGAGTGGAACCATGAACGATCGTGTGACTCGATCTTTTTTAGGGTTCCGTAGCCAAATGGCAAAAACGGAACCCTTATAGATTCGTCATGTCTGTCTGTCTGTCTGTCTGTTCGTCTGTCTGTCTGTCTGTCCGTCCGTATGTCACAGCCATTTTTTTCCGAAACTATAAGAGCTATACTGTTGAAACTTGCTGAGTAGATGTATTCTGTGAACCGCATTAAGATTCTGATACAAAAATAGAGAATAAATAAAAAATTTTGGGGGTCCCCATACATAAAACTTAAACTCAAATTTTTTTTTTCATCATACCCATATGTGTAGGGTATCTATAGATAGGTCTTCAAAAATGATATTGAGGTTTCTAATATCATTTTTCTCTAAACTGAATAGTTTGCGCGAGAGACACTTTCAAAGTGGTAAAATGTTGGTCCCCCCCCCCTGTAACTACCAAAATAAGAGTATGATAAATCAAAAAAATATATATGATGTACATTACCATGTAAACTTCCACCGAAAATTGGTTTGAACGAGATCTAGTAAATAGTTTTTTTTAATACGTCATAAACCGTATATCGTAATTTACCTTTCATTCAATCAACTCAAATATAACAAAAACTTTATATTATGTTACTTGCTGCTACGGAACCCTTCATGAGCGAGTCCGACTCTCACTTGGCCGGTTTTTCTTATAGTACCAGCATATTACAGGGCAACGATCTCTTTAAAAACATAGAAAGCACGAACTTTTATCACACTTGCTCAAGTCGGATTCACAAGTTCAGGCTTACGTTAAATTACAAGTCCAGATTTCCTTACGGTGTTTTCCTTCATCGATGTCAGTGATGTCTAAGAAGACAAACTTTTCAAAGTACGGGTAAGATTGTAAATAGAATAATTAATCACATTCACACTTTATTTATTAAAATAAAATCATTGCCACACACTTGTATCGGTGCTTATACATTACAAACTAACACACACATTTATACATTAATAGCTTTTGCCCGCGGCTTTGCTCGCGTTAAAAAGAGACAAAAAGTAGCCTATGTTACTCTCCATCCCTTCAACTATCTCCACCTAAAATATCACGTCAATTCGTCGCTCCGTTTTGCCGTGAAAGAAAGACAAACATACAGACAGACACACACCCTTACCCATTTATAATATTATAGTATAGTATATAGTATAGTACTAGCTATTGCCCGCGGCTTCGCCCGCGTGAATGTCGAACTTCTATCCACTATTTTAACCCTGGAAGGTTTTGAATTAAAAAGGAACTTTTCTTAGTGGCTCAGGCTTCACAAAGAATAACCCCTCCAAGTTTCATGTCTCTAGTGAGTTATTATTAAATATCAACAAACGCGTTGATATCAGTTAGTGAGTTTACTATTATATGTATATATTTATATCAAACGACTTTTCCCACCTTGGACGGGGCGGGAGGGAGTGTCAGACTGATTGCCCTTTATGTTCCGGGGCAGCGGTAACTATTAGAATTAATCCGCAACCCCGGCAGGCATTGGCCATAGAGGGCCCCGTCACGTGCTGACTGCTCCTTGAGGCGCGAGTGGAGCAAACGCGCCGTAGACACGGACCTAGTTCTTATCCGGCGGCAAGCTACCCATCGCCGTCCGCAGTACCGCGCCTACGGTGGCCGGTAGTCGTCATGCGACTCTCGACGCCTACACCTGGGTCACTGTTCGGGGCGTGAGGCGTGACGGTGTCACACGCGCGCCGCGACCGCCTTTTTCAGCAGAAGACTCGACTGCTTCGCAGAAGGAGGTGACAGCTTTCCATTCATTCACCCCCGCCAATTATCTCTGCAAGAACACGGCGCGGCGGTGGCTCGCCCGAGCGGGGCTTACCACCATCGTATGCTCCACCGTGTCCTGGAGACGACCGTTGCTGCAGTGGTGACACCCAGGCGTCGTTTTCGTTCGGTGAGGACCTATTTCTGGCGATATGTGAGGGCGCCTCTCCAGCCACTCCTCAAAGAGGCGTGCCCAGCACTGGGTCGCGACAGTCGCAGTCTCCAATCCGCCATAAGATCCCGCCAGAGCTTAGGAGCATTGCGCCGCGATTAGCCGCAGCAGCGGAGTCATTTTTGGTTACTGATCGGCTTCCGTGGCTCATGGTGCAATGTTATGTAGCACAATATTATGTGTTATTCTGATGTATAAGCTACGAATATCTTGCAAAGCCATCGGCCAGCCTTGCTACTGCCCGTATGTATCATCATTATATTGCTGCGGAGTAATTTTAAAACTCTGTGATATCTCTAATTAAATTTATTGTAATAGACGAGATGATAAAAAAAAAGTAATTAGTCCGTCAGTTAGATAATCAAAAAATTTGGGACACGTATTTTTTCTTTTTTCTCGTAAACAGAAAATGACGACAATACAGTGCGTTGAAGTTTCGTGAAACGTCACACCTTTGTATAATTTTTACTGAGAAGTGACGTCACAAGCCCCCTCTCCGGAACTTTGATGCTCTTTATCTTTGTATTTTGTTATTAATTTGATCAAGCAAAAAATATGTGTCCAGTATTTTTGGACTGTCTAAAAGACGGACTAAACAGAATGTCATTCTTTTGATGTAGTCAACATCCCTATTAAATTATGTAAACGGCAATTTTGAAAACATGTATTGGATAAGTTATTTATGTTGATAAGGATTTACTATATTCATGAAAACACCCTGGCAAATCATGCATTATTTTAGAACTAATTTCATTGCCATAAAAATGTTTATAGTTAGTGAATTATAGATATATATTTGACATATACTGTCGCGAACTTTTTTTAGAACGTTTTAAGAGACGCAATTCTTTGGTACATAATTTTTGCGTAACTTCAACCATTTACGCAGCGCACGCAACGGATACCAACAAAAGGAATATTTTTTCCCGTTTTTGTCACACTTTTCACACACATTTCTGCTCGGCTCCTATGTGTCTCAGCGTTATGTGATTGACCTATAACCTGCCCAGAAGTATGAATTGTAATCGTACTAAGTTTGATTAAAATCCCTTTAGTAGTTTTTAACCCATGCGTGCACATACAGACAGAGAGAGAGACAAAAAATTTACTGATTGCATTTTTGGCATCAGTATCGATCACCAATCATCCTCCAATATTAATCCGTACTTTCGTACTAATATTATAAATGCGAAAGTGACTCTGTCTGTCTGTCTCTTCTTCACGCCTAAACCACTGAACCGATTTGAATGGAATTTGGTACAGATATAGTCTGGAACCCGAGAAAGGCATAGAATAGATTTAATCACGGAAATCCCCCGGGAACGGGAACTATTTTTCAACGCGGACGAAGTCACAGGCAAAAGCTAGTTTTAAATATATATTCAATGTACACAATTGAGCTCTATACAGTTTGTGGGCACTTACGTAGTAACTATTTAGTAATCTGTGCTTATAGGCTGAAGATGTTGTTATAGCGGCAACAGATAACTATTCGACTATCATGGTGCATGAGATACAGCCTGGTGACAGAAAACAAAAAACCAAAAATCCTCTCTTAGTGCTCACTTGTTTCAGTGGTAAAACTTAGATACAAAGTTTTAAGTGAATCCATAAAGAAATAAAAACATTTAATTTACCCCTATTTTGTCCCCCATGGGGAGAATTTCCAAATATCCTCTTGCAGTGCTCAGCTGCATCATTGGTGGAACCTACATGCAAAGTTTTAAGAAAATTCATAAAGAAATAAAAAAAAATATGTTTACCCCCTTTTCTCCCCCATGGGGGAGAATTTCCAAAAATACTCTCGCAGTGCTCAGTTGCATCACAGGCGGAACCTACATGAAAAATTTAAGTGAATCCATTAAGAAATAAAAAAATCCGTTTACCCCCCTTTTCTCCCCCATGGGGTGGAATTTCCAAAAATCCTCTCTTAGTACGCGCTTACACCCTCCAACAAATACACATGCCAAATTTCAGCTCTCTACGACCAGTAGTTTCGGCTGTGCGTTGTCTGTCAGTCAGTCAGTAACGGAAGCGTTTTATATATACAGATAGTATGGATATTTCCCTCGTGCCACTGCACTAACCTTGTCGTCGCTCTTGTGTGGATTGAAACCCACATCCTCTTACACTAAAGGCGAGATCTCTAAACCAATAGGCCATTCTAACCCATGACTCACTCTATTTCATAGAACTTAAGATAAAAGCAGAGGCCCCGATCTCTTATGTTTTGACCGGGGCCCATTGCCGTCCTGAATACGTCCCTGTAAGCACCAAAGGTATATTTATCAGAATTATCATCCCCTACCCCTCCTCCTTGGGAGACACTCCATCACAATGATCGTCTGATTCTGATTTATGCATGGTGCGTGACACCAGGCCATAGCTATAGTATTCCAATTGTAAGGAGTGCCCACAATTATTTAAAGGGAGGTTCCTTGTAATTTACTTGATGTTAATTTGGTATAGGTTTGTGGCCATTTGGGTAGAGCTAGAGAGATATGGCGTTGATTTTAATTGTTATCATGCTGATGAATAAAATTGATATGATTGTTATACTAAAAATAATGTGTAAATTGATCTCATTTTTTTTAGTTAAGTGTTAAGGACATTTTTTTAATAAAATGTTAATGTTTGCATGCCGAATGGTAGAATAAGGCTGATCTCTATATCTTAACATCTATTCATTCACACATCTATTGTAAATTAAGTTGGATTCTATATACACACACCTAGGCTTTCTGGTGGCAATCTACAGGAGTGAGAATAACATAAGGCTGGTGAAAACGCGGGGACCACTAGAAAGAATAATAATTTGATCTAAGGATTTATTAAGCTAAGTTTAACCTAAACGGTTCCTTTTTTATTACAACGCCCTAAAAACGCAAAAGTTTCTGTAAACATCCTATCTCAAAGCTATAAATAAAACGTGTACCAGAGAGCAGAAAAACTCATAAACCTTCATACATTTTAAATGGTGTTCAGAAAAATTGTGCCAAAATTATAAACAAGCACTAGAGATGTCCTCGTTACGTAATTAGTGGCACTATTATGTATTCATAGCAACCCCCTGCTAGGGATGTCCCGCAAATTTTAATAATTACACTTGCGCATATTAATTTACCTTCCCGTTGAAATGTTCAGCATGCATGAAATGTGGTTGTTTATTTCAGAGGCTTTTTGTGCCTGTTGGTGGTATTCTAAAAAAAGCTTTATTTTCTCATAAAAAAGATGATTAATCTTTGATGTAGAACGATGAAAAATAACTCCGGAAGACGGTAGCAACGCAAAACTATGAACAGAATAGAAACCACCCTGTTAACCAACAACTCAATGGATGTTCATAACGGGTTCACTTATGGACAGAGTTATTTATAAGAAATAAATAAAAATCTTGGGACTAGTCACACACGGTCATCTGATCCCAAGCTATAATCCATAAATAATCTAAAAACATATCTTCTATATTCACAGCCAACTAAGTAATAGAAGCGAAGATCTCTTTAAAAATAAATTAAAAATCTCATTTTCTGAAAAGCACTTGATTGATTAAGTCTAGGGGATGGAAACCGAGTCCCCCCGAGTTTACCCGAACGATTTCCGAGTAATTTTCAACTCAAAAGGATATTAATAGAGAATGACCTATTTTTAGCAAACTCTATGAGAATTTAAAGTGTTTTAGCTACGTAAAGTACCTCGTTAAAACAGCTTTAGATTTTATAATAAGATTAATTTTAGGTGCCTAGTTGTTTGAGTGAATTCGTGCCTAGCACTTGGTTGCTAAGTAGTTCTTTAATATACTGAATTCAAAGCTTTAATAACTATGTCATGTTATATTGCTGATATCATAAACTATAGTGTTGTGATGGCCCTGTGGTTAATAACCCCATGATTGGTCCTTTAAAGTTTTTGACCAATATTAGGAAAACAATGAAAAAATGTTTTGTGTAAAATGTTCATTTTCTTGTAACTGTTCTTTTTAAGTTTGTGCATCCGTAAGATCATTTTTGCGAAAATTTTCATTATGTTTAATTCTTCGAACATACGTGATTCGAGACACAATAGCAGCGCGGCAGCCGGCTGTCGCTTGGTCGTCGAAACGTCAAAGTTATTTTATAGAAAACATGTGGATAATCTGACGATATGTATGATGTGATTGTGTAATGTGTAAATGTCGCAAATGTCTGAGTATTTTTAACAAATCTCATTGTCTCATTCCCAAAATCCACGCTTGTATTTTAAAATTTGAATTGTAATAAAAATGTCCCGAAATCCTTCTTTGAAAATTTTCAATTTCCCAAAACACACCCACAATTTCCTCTACGGCTTCCATTTGTCTTTTCTCTATATTTTCAAAATTTTCTCCAAAATTCTCGGCCATAAACAACAACCGCTTTACACACTGAACTCGTACTCATCTCAACAGGCACAAATGCCTCAATCCTGGTATTTATCAGCGTGTGTAACGAGCGATACGAAAGCCTTCCGGCTCGCTGCCTGTATCGATCAAACCCTGTCTAGCCTAGGACGAGCAGGATAACATTGAACAGTGATAATGTAGAAGGTTAAGTGAGCACTGCCCATGAAGATAAAATTGTAAAACATTACACACTCGCCTTAAAGCGTAGCTACATATAGTTTAGTTTAGCTGGGTTTGTCCGCACTTAGCCTCATAATTGGGCCATTGTTTGTGATTGACTGGTCGCCTATTCTAACCAACCCACACTTTCCCAGAATCTTAGTAAATTTTTCAGTCTGCTAAAGATTTCTGGAAGTGACCCGGGGTGTTGGAGTAGTTCTGTCCGTTGTTCGGCCACACTGGTACACTCCATGAGGACTCTTCTGCCTCTAAGCATCCTCTGCATAGAGGGCTGTCTGTTACTCCTATTGTGAATAGGTGCTTGTTCATAGCTACATATATCGAACTGCTGTTACGTAAATAACAACAGTTCGATTATGCTTTTTTTTTTTTTTGGTGAGTGGGAAATCATCCAATTACTGCTCCCGTCCTGGGTGCAGCGGGAGGGCGTGTCAGACTCTTACTGACTAAAACCCAAGTTCGATTATGCTCGTGCTTTTCTAATCAAGAAAACACCTGATTCATTAATCTTTGTTGTTCTTTCAAAAGAAACATTGATCTTTTTTTCGGAGAGTTGGAAATCATCAAATGACTTCTTCCGCCCCAGGAGGGGCGGCAGAGAGTGTTAGACTTTTACTGACTAAACCCACCCTTGTTCCTTCGGTTGCCCTTTATGTCCCGGGGCGGCGGTAACTATTAGAACTATACCGCAACCCCGGCACCTAAAAAGACTCTCTACATCGAACTGTTCCTACTATTTGTTTTTGATGTTATTATAAGTCTTAAGGTCGTGCTTCTCTCACAAAGAAACACCTCGAAACCTTTGTTGTTCTTGCTTTATTTGACCAATACAATTGTATTAATTTGAAAAGAAACCTTGACCTCTGAGTTTGTTTTGGATGTTTCTTCTCAGAGTAGTTGACTAGAAAAACCAGCCCCTTCGTTCGCATAAAATAAGAAGATGTGTTAACCCGTGATAAACTGACTAACTCCTTGATATTGTTAACCCACCATTAAAAAATCTATTTTCAGCTCTAACCAAGAAACAAATAGAAAGATTAGAAGCATTAACGTTAATAAATACGTAGTTAGAGTAGCAGGATTGTCTGAAAAGTCACATATCAATGCGCTAAAGTAAATTATTGTTTCTTCTAAATCAATAGTAATGTAATTAAATTAATAAAGTAATGTAATGTCGTGATGGCCTAGTGGTTAAGGCGCCCGCCTCTCATGCAAGAGGTTGTGGGTTCGAATCCGGGCAAGTACCAATGTGACTTTTTCAATTCATATGTACTTTCTAAAGTTAATCTTAGACATCACAGACATCGGTGAAGGAAAACATCGTGAGGAAATCTGGCCTTGTAATGAATATAAGTCTGAAATCGCCAATCCGCCTTGAGCAAGCGTGGTGATCAATGCTCGTGCCTTCTCTGTATGAGAAGAGGCCTTTGCCCTGCAGTGGGACAGTTATAGGCTGGTATTATTATTATGTGTTTTTATTACGTGTCTTGTATATATACATATATATGTAGAATTCGTTAAAGTTTGAAATTACAAATCTTAAAAAAGCCAACGAAGAAAGCGTAATTTTAAACTTCAATATTTTACACCGCCTGTAATGGAACTTCTGTGTTTTTTATTACTTTGGATCAAGAGTTCGAGCTTGTCTAGTTTTTTTTTGTAACATTTTTATGGTAGTTTGTAGAGTTAAAATGTTTTTCTTTTAACTTTCTTTTTTATATAGTAAAGATTTTACTGTCTGTTTTATCAAAGTAAATATTATTTTTATTAATTTTTTATTTGTATCTGTAGTGAAAACAAAACTATAGGTTTTCACATTTATAACTTTTAAGAACCTCATTCAAAATCGAGGGGTGTTAATATAGGTAAGTACGTAATAATAATAACAGCCTGTTACTGACTTTTAAACTTTCGCGTTTCATTATAACAACATAATATTATTAAATCGGGTATTAACATCTATATTAATAAATATTATTAATCGGGTTTTCGGGTATTTAAATAAATATTATTCGCGTTAATACCCGATTTAATAATATTATGTAGCCTGTTACTGTCCCATTGCAGAGCACAGCTTGCAGAGAACGAGCGTTAGAACGGACTTATTTTTGTGATAAGTCCAGATTTACTCAAGATTTTAGAATTTGAATTAAATTTCAATTAGGTAAACCTAATTTAAAAAATGATGTTTCTATAATATAATTTTTAAAGTTAATATTGTTTAACTGTTTTACTCTTATTGTTATTAATGATCTTTTGGTAATAGGTAATTATTATTTTGTGTGTATTCTATTGTTTTCATTTGTAATTTTAACCAGAAAAATCTGATGTAAAACCATAAGTAGCGCATGTAGTGTTAGCCTTTAAGTAATTGTTTGTTATGTGTTGTTGTGTTAACAATTGTTGGCTAACCAAATTATATAAATAAAAGATATATTATTTCACCGAAGACACAGAAAAGAAAGGACCATTTACACTTTCATCACGTCCCTTAAATTAAGATTATAGCTTTAGGTCTAAATCTAGGGTCAAAGCCCAAACCTTAGACCTTTAATACCAAACCGAAGCGATTGGTTTTCAATAGAAGGTCCTTTGGGACCCTAATGTATTTAGAGGATATTTCTTATACTCTGCTCCATACAAATGTGGTCTAGTTAATTGATTGACAAACATAAATGTATGTATTTATAAATTATATAAGTATGTTTATCAGTTGTCTGTTTACCATAGTACAAGCTCTGCTTAGTTTGGAAACAGATGGCCGTGTGTGAGTTGTCCCAGGATATTTACTTTATTTTTAAACAGTTATTTATAGTTTGACATTTTGGTGAAATAATATGGATACTTGGGTCTAATATTGCGAAGACTTATGTACCTATATAATAAAATCAAAACTATACATTGAATGTTTATTTATAATATTCCTAGGCCTAGATGGTCTAGCTCGTAGCGAGGTATTATACAGCTTTACTTGATAAATGGGCTATCTAACACATATATTTTTTTTCAAATCGGACCAGTAGTTCCTGAGTTTAGACCGTTCAATCAAAGAAACAAGCGAACTCTTCAATTTTATAATGTTAGCATAGATTTATTTTTAAGCACTTTTAGATAGACAATAAAAAAAAAACAAAAATCCCAACTGCTATTTCGGAAGTCGGAGCCTTTGTTTTTGTTTCATGTAATTGCCACTAATTTCCGAAATAACAGTTGCTTTATTTTATAGCTATTTTTTATTTTCATTGTTTTTAAATAATAAATAAATAAACGTCCTTTGTCACTCTCACATAAGACGAATATAATGACACCTCAAATGTCGAAATCCGTTAAACAGTTGAGGCTGTAGAGCGTGCCAAAGAATGAGACATACATACATATTAACTATGCTCGAAAAACATAATCCACCTTTCGGCAGTTGGGTAAAAATAAGGTTGAACGTTTGTACGGAGAGCGCTGTTGGGACGACCTTATAAAGGTTAAGCTTGGGTCCAAAGCCTTTTGTCATTTGTGTCAATCGAATTTATACCTTGTCCGAAATAAGTTATCTACGTGCTGTGCCTGGCTATCTTATAGATAAAGATATGTTGCTACCGTTTAAGTTCATGGACGTTTCAGAATGTCAATTCTACTTACTAAATTGCCTTTCAAAGCAATTTTATCTCATCGACAATCAACATCTCAGATTGACAGTATTAATTATTTATTTTATTTCGTAACTTAAAGCTACCATTACAGTTTCCCAATGCGGTAGTACACATAATACATACAAAATTAATTAAAACACGGAACTCTCAAAACACAATATAACAACTAACTTAATTTATGTAACAATGATTAATCAAATCTTAAAAGAATACACTACAAACTTATAAAAAAATAATCATAAGAAGTTGCTTGCTTTTATATAAACAATAGTTTGCTTCTGCGGTTTAGCGTGATGTGTAAAATAGGGGAAACATATTTTTTTTTATGAATATTGGACGGGCGCAGATGCAGAAAACAACTAATATTTAAAGGGTATGATTTAAGCTATCGCCAATTTAAATGGTTTTAGGTTCCCTAAATAATAGAGTTTGTCCCCAAAATAGTAGATTTGTCACCAGATTGTAGTCACCAAACTAAATAAAATCAATTCCACAATAAATCACCTAAAATCATGGAGATAAAGGTAGGGTCTAGTACCAAATAAGTATTTTTGTATGTACTATAATTATAAGTATTTAAGCAAAATAATTAAAATAGATCACCAATAATTATTCTAAAACAGAGCAAATAAACTAATGTTTGCTTGGTAAAAGAGGATATCGTTGTGTGGTCACAGTTCTAACCTAACCTAACCAACCATTTCGATATGGGCTTAAGTGTTTGGTGACAGATCTATCATTCTGAGAACAAAGCTATTATTTTAGTAATTAAACTATTAATAGACGAACAAAGCTTATATTCATTTAATGAATCACAATTTCATTGGTAATCGATCTCTTATTTTACATATATTAACATTAATTTGATAATTCATACCTGGGCACACTTTTTGTTTATCTGAGAACGAAAATATTTCGTGGCGATATATCTATTTATTTGGTGACACAATTTGTATATAGTTCCAATATTTAAATAAAGCAGAATACGGTATTTTCAACAAAAATAAGAGTGTTATAAGTTTGTCTGTCTGTCTGTCAGGCTGCCTGTCTGTAGCAGTATACACAAGTTTCATTAAAATCAACTCTTTTGTTTGTTGCAGTCGCGATCTGGTAAATCAATTTACATTTTGTTCTAGTATCATATTGAATGAAGCAGTTCCACTCGCGTCGTTCTACACAAAGCCATTTCAATTTGGTATGCAAACGTTTCGCATAATTTAGATTATCATAAGACTTGCATATTGCATGAGACATGATGTTATGATCTTGCAATGCCTGCCGGGGTTGCGGAATGTTTATAATAGTTACCGTGACCCTGGAACATAAATGGCAATCGAAGGAACATGAGTAGGATTTAGTCAGTAAAAGTCTGACACGCCCTCCCGCCGCACCCAGGACGGGAGCAGACATTTGATGATTTCCCAATCACCAAAAAAAAAATGATCTTGTTGCAAGTATTGTGTGCTGGGTTGTACTCAGATAAAAAGGCGGTGATTTCTTTGTAACAGTTATTAAATGACGTGATGTATGATTGATACTAAAACATGAGTACTAGTTAAAAATTTTACAACGGATTTTAATAATAAAAATAATACCAGCCTATAACTGTCCCACTGCAGGGCAAAAGCCTCTTCTCATACAGAGAAGGCACGAGCATTGATCACCACGCTTGCTCAAGGCGGATTGGCGATCTCAGACTCGTATTAACTACGAGTCCAGGTTTCTTCACGATGTTTTCCTTCACCGATGTCAGTGATGTCCAAGATAAACTTTAGAAAGCACGAATAGAAAAAGTTACATTGGTACTTGCCCGGATTTAAACCCACAACCTCTTGTATGAGAGGGGGTGCCTCTCATACAAGAGAACGGATTTTGATTAAACTTATTTTTTATATTGATTAAACTCTAAGAACCATTGCTAGATAATCAATTTGGTTCATACGTTTAAGACCATAGGCAAGCAGATAAACAGACACACAGACACCTACCCCGCTTTTTGTGTAGGGTGTTAAAAATAATAATGAAAATGATGATTTGATTTCTAGCCTCCTTCTCTCCCGGGGGTTTTCCTTGTATTTTAGGTTACTGCGCCATTCCTTCAGACCTTAGCGTAGTATATAACGTTGCCTTCTTTGAACATTCGTCGTCAAGCCCGTTGGTCTATAGTGGTTAGTGACCCTGGCTGCTAAGCTGAAGGCCGTGGGTTCGATTCCGATTCTGTTCGATTTACCTTCCGGGCTGGAAATCATACTCACCGTACCCACGAATAGTTCAATTCAAACTCTAATATATCTATGTTCAAAATACAATAAAGTCGTGTACAGACATCGCATTACAGATAGAGCAGAACATCAGAGAATAACACGAGAGCGGTGTAAACGCGACGTAAATTCGATCAATATTTAAATTGGAAATACCCGTATCGCACGTAATTTTTGTTTAGTTTCATGGTTTTGTTCAGCTTTCATGTAAGAGTTGGTGGTTTTATATCCAGGCACGTATCAAATAGCTTTTCAATTTATTTGTACTTCTTCAAAGTTTATTTTGGGCGTCAAAGACATCGGTGAGGAAAAAAATCGTGAGGAAAACTGGACTAAGATTATAAGTCTGAAATGAATCCGCCTTGAGCAAGCGTAGTGATCAATGCTCATGTCTTCTCTGTATGGGTGTTACCACACCAATCGAGCGATCGTCGATCGATGCCATTGATCGATGGTAGAATGGATTGGTCGACGCGATCGATTGGTTAGTCGATCGGTATCCGTCGACCGATGCCATCGACCGGCAATCGATCGATTGGTTAGTCGACCGGTATCCGTCGATCAATTAAAGCTACCACACAAATCGATCAACGTCGACCGATGTCAATCGATGGCATTGATCGACCATCGATCGATTGGTGTGGTAACGCCCTTAGGAAAGAGGCTCTTGCCCTTTAGCGAGATAATAATAGGTTGATATTATTAAACAAAGAAAAATATCCGAGAATTCTGTAAGATAATCGCATTTCTAGTAGTAGATTTGTCTAAATACTAATAAATCAGTGGTGTCAAAGATATAATAGCTAGCCTTTTCCTAACAATATTAAGGTCTGCTTTCAGTCCAGACCTAATAAACGAGTGAAATCGATGGTGACAGTAAGTCTACACTAAGCTAAAAAAAAACACAGAACAAATAGTAAAAAACCGCGGGGTTATTACCTATGAAACAGCAATCAGCAATATTTGCGCAGTGATCGCGCGGTCACCGCGCGATTAAACGCTTAACGTATAAAAAAAACGTATTATGTATGACCCGATTGCTAATCGCTCGCTAATTGTTCTAATGCACTTATTGCTACGATGAGGATAAAGTAGCAATCGCTGGAACTAATTATATATCACCTTTAACAAAAAAAAAACTTAACTTTGCTCTTAAAAACCATAACAACTACGAAACCACCAAACGCAAAATGAGGAAACCTGAACTCATTTATCTAGCTGTTCCCCGCTGTTATACCCACATCTTGGGTAATTACTCCGCTCCTATAGGTCGGTCGTGATGTTAAATAGTCTACAGTATTTTTCAATAGGTAAATAGGCTATCAACTACAAAAAAAAATTGTGAAGGGAAACATAGTGAGCTGGTTCAAGAGATTTTTTTATGGGACAATCCCGCCTCTCTATTCCCAACCACTCATCATCATCATTCATCATCAGCATTATCAGCCTATTATAGACGTCCACTGCTGGACAAAGGCCTCCCCCAAAGATTTCCACATGCATCGGTCCTGCGCCACCCGCATCCAGCGGGACCCGGCGATCTTGATGAGATCATCGGTCCATCTTGCGGGAGGCCTGCCCACGCTGCGTTTACCGGTACCTTTCCGCCCCAACGGCCGTCAGTTCTACGAGCTATGTGCCCCGCCCACTGCCACTTAAGTTTGGCAATTCGACGAGCTACTCCCAACCACTGCAACTCCTGAAAGCCAGAATCAACAGTGGAGTCCGCCAGAAAAGCGCCGAAGCAATGAAGCTCGACGAGTCCCGGAGAAACTGCTTCAAGAGATTAGCGAATTATAAACAAACTCTTTAGCTTTATAATATTAATAGTATGATATGCATACACCGTTTATCGACAATGGTTGTACTTTTACCCCACAGAAACAGAGCATTATAATTAATTTATCTATACTAATATTATAAATAGGTAAGATTAGTATTTTTGTATGTAACGAATAAACTTGAAAACTACTACACCTATTTCAAAAAATATTTTTTCATCAGAAAGCTCAATTATCCCTGTGTAACATAGGCTATATAATATCACGCTATGTCCCACGGGAGCGAAGCAGTAACAAAAAACCTAACGTAACGAGAGTGATACCGCGAGGAACAGCTACTTTTTTATAATTCAGAAACAAACAGCCCGACTTTCTTATACCTTCTTTGTAAGGGAAGAGACCTTAGCCCCGCAGAAGGACAATAATAGGATTATATTATTAGGTGTACCTAAATATTTACCTTTTGAAACCCATCCTACTGTAATTAATTAAACATAGGTTTTGAGTTCAAAACCCTTGACATTTTCGGATTCTCAAACTTAGACACCTATTTATATCTTAATACCTAGGTGTCTAAATTAGTACAAGCCTAAAAGGTGTTCAGAATTTTGAAATAACCCAAAAAGCCAAAAGCCGCTGAAGACACTTCAACCCTAAATATATAAATTCACGAAAACTTTTTAAAATTATGTTTTACTAGCTTTTGCCCGCGACTTCATCCGCGTGGGATAATAGTTCTCGTTCCCGGGGGATTTCCGGGATAAAACTATCCTATGTCCCTTTTAGGGTCCCATACTATATCTGTACCAAATTTTATTGAAACCGGTTGAGTGGTTTAGGCGTGAAGAAGAGACAGACTGAGTTACTTTCGCATTTATAATATTGGTATGGATTTTAATTTTTTGTGTGATCTCATCGGTGCAGGCCGGCTTGTGGCTTGTATTGGCTTGTATTACAGGTAGCCACTGAAAAAATAATTTCACGTAGGAAAAATTTGCAAAGTGCAAGTCAAGCCACGAATAGAATAGGGTCCCATAATAAACTATTTCGTTTAATACTTTGACAACCTTTTCGCATTATACCGCTTTGGTAATACAACAATATATCGAGACTTAGCATTATCTGCGTTTTTCTAGTTAGCCTTATATAACTCTACTACTGAACTTAGTTATCTAAGCCGTCATAGGTTTCTTTTAAAGTTTATCATATACGAAACTTCTCAGGCTCTCTTTAATTCAATTCACAAAAATATAAGTATTGATTTCAATTTACAATTTCAACTAATTCTCAATGCTCCCTTATGTAAATAAGAAACCCTCGCAGTGGTAAATAGGCTGACATTAAAATGTGTGACATTAAATAAAATAAGCTGACAGTAACATTACACAGCGATATAAATCGAATGTGTAATGCGAAGGAATATAAAATACGTCGTTTAGACGCATTCGAGTATAAGGCTGAGGCTACATTAGGCCGCGACGCGACCTGCGACACATGAGCGATTAAAACAAGCAAATGAATGCTCACGGCTAATGGCTACACCGTACATCAAATATTACTACCGAACTTTGATTTCTTTATGCGATAGGAACAACATTACTGAAATCACGGCATCGGCTACATCAACATATGAGCGAAATTGAAGCGAATTTATTAGAAATTTTCTCACTTGCACGTCTAGTTCAATAGTGCTGCTAAACACGCGTGTGGATGATTTGATCGCATTCTAATTCGTTGTTGAGCATGTGTACTGTAGCCATGTCATCGCCGAATATACGCCCGAATTTCGCTTGTAATGTAGCCATACCATGTTTTTCTCGTTTCGCTCTTCCAGTCGCATCGCAAATCGCTCCCTACTGTAGCCTCAGCCTTAATGTGGAAAACTTTTTGCGTAGGAGATCAAAGATTTGCGATTTTCACGAATTATCTTGCACGAAATAGGTTAATCGACAATTCAAAACCTCTTGACGACCAACCGACAGCCGGCTGTCGGGCTGCTATTGTCTTTCTATCATATCTCAAATCACGTGTGTTCGAAGGATTAATAATTTTGATTTTCATTTGTAGTTTGTAGAAGACAAGCACAAAGTTCAAATTCAAATTATTTATTTGTAAATCGCAGTAGGTATATCATAAGGAGATCTGATTCTAATGTCAGAAACGCTATGTTTTACCTAATAGATGCCTTAGTGTTAAACATGGCGATCTATATGATACTAATGTAAATACAATTTTCTAGACTTTACAGACAATAAAATTCTATTAATTAATTTGGGTTTATCGTGGAGAGACAAGCAGACTACACAGATTCTAGATTGTAGACTATATCGCCTGCCTGTCTGTCCAGGATAAACTCAAAAATTACTAAACAGATTTTCATGCAGTTCTTGCTAACAAACAGAGATCAGTAATTCATGAGTAAAGTTTGTACTTGCATATAATAGTAAAGAAAAGCCGAGAATCATAAAAAGCTATAACTAAAAGTTATTAATAAAGAAAGAAGATTGCATACAACTACTTAGTTAAGTTGTAAATGACACTTCAATTTCCGCTTACAAATGAATGCCGACTGCATACATTCCCACTCCATTGATCAATACAACTACATAGAATTTGTTCAGTAGGTAATAACTAAAATCTATAGTGACCACTACCTAATTACACAAAGGAGAACTAGATTATTTTTTCTTTGTTATTGACGTTCTAAAGTGCCTTTTAAATGGTCTATCCATACTAATCCATACCAATATTATAAATGGGAAAGTGTGTCGGTCTGTCTGTCTGTTTGTCTTTCTTTCAGGGCAAAACGGAGCGACGGATTGACGTGATTTTTTAAGTGGAGATAGTTGAAGGGATGGAGAGTAACATAGGCTACTTTTTGTCTCTTTCTAACGCGAGCGAAGCCGCGGGCAGAAGCTAGTTAGAAATAAAGGATTTGAGTTTGAGTTAGATGAGAGATTGAATGATGTTTAAGTATTTGTATTTACTTTTGTTTCTACTTTAGGCTGTTCAATGATAGTGAAGTGAACACTCAGAACTCATGTAAATTAGTTATAAGCTGTTGAGTTTCCATTAAATAAATAAAAATAAAAAAATAAAAGTATTTAACTGGCCTGCGAGTGGTTAGTAACCCTAACTGATAAGCCGGACCTCGTGGGTCGATTCCCACCCAGGACAAATATTTCCTTGATAAGCATAATTGTTTGTTCTGTGTCTGGGTGTAATTCATCTATAATAAATATACTTTTGATTTTTTATATAAATAAGTATGTATGTCAGTTGTCTGATCACCATCACATTGTTCAATTTTCCTGAATAAGTATCTCATCTTAAGTCTTTCTTTGTTTCAGATTTACCTTCAACGAGAGCTTCACCAGACTGCTAACTATGTTATAGTGGAAAGTTTGTTCCTAAAACCCAAATCTAGTGCAGTGTTCCTATCAAATAAGTATTTTTGACACTAATTTACATTAGTGTACCAATAAGTGCTAAAAATGGGATGCAACACGAGTTCCGAAGCCAAAACTGCCAATGAAGAGAAGAATGACGCCAAAGAAAATCAGACAAATACTGCCACAGGTATTTCCAATAAAATTATTCGTACAACATTTTTCTACTATACTTAGCGAAATGATTTAATACAGCGCCATCTAGTGGAATTTTCCGACACCACTATGTGAAAACTGACTTCTATGTATGAAAAGGTTACATGAGGTCAGACAATGTTTTCAGTAAGCTTTCAGTAATTGTGGATAGATGGCGTTGTTAAAGACTGACAGTTTCTTGAGTTTAATAGCAGATGGAGCTGATTCTATTTTTATTTAAGTTCTGTTTTGTCTATACTAATATCTATCTATACTATTATTATAAAGAGGTAAAATTTGTAAGTTTGTAAGTTTGTAGGTTTGTAAGTTTGTATGTAGGGGGTAATCTCTGGAACTACTGGTCCGATTTGAAAAATTCTTTCAATGTTAGATAGCCCATTTATCGAGGAATGCTATAGGCTATATGCCATCACGCTACGACCCACGGGAGCGGAGCAGTAACGGAAAATGCGGGTGAAACCGCAGGGAACAGCTAGTTCTATATAATTTTGATTTTCTACAACCTATATTTAGACTATTTTTTGAAATCGCAAAAGATGTGACTGTATTTTAAATATGCAAAAGTAATAAATAGATTTTAACTAAACACTGCAATAGCATTTACAAAGGCCAATAACGATACCTAAACTCATGTTTGTATATTTGGATATCAAGTAAGGTGACAGCCCATCTGACAAATAAACCTTCGAACATACGTAATTCAAGACACAAAGAAAGACATATATTAATCTCAGGAAAGACAATAGCAGCGCGATGGCCGGCTGTGGCTTGGTCGCCGAAAGAGTGATCATACCTGCCCATAGATATAAGAACCCCTAAAATCAGAGGCCTTGCAGATGCATTACAATTCCAGCGACAAAACTGACATGTCTCATGCCTGTAATAAGACTCACTAGTTGGACATTTACTCTGCATCACAAAAACAATGTCCAACTGTAGAAAACCTACGATAAGTAAAAGAGACAGGGTGTCTTCTCGTAACTGTCAAGAAAATAGTGTTAACGAGAAAATATCTTGTGCCGCCTTGAAACCGTTTGTCATTCTGTAAATTGGTCTGCCAAGCTAATGTATTAGATGGTACTTACTATTAAAACGTTTGTATTATTGTGTTTATACGTATAATATGTTATTGTGAAATTTAGTTTTGTCTGTATACTAACGTATCCTACTAATGTTATTGTGAAAGATTGTAAGTTTGGATATATGTGTGTTTTTTACTTACATATATCCAAACTTACAACCTACGCGAATTGTAGCCTATATGTTATTCTGATGTATAAGCTAGATTATTGAAAAGTTTCAATAAAATAGTTTTTTCATGAAAGAGTAATAAGTATCCATACATACATTCATACTCATAAACTTTAATATGTATTAGTAGGATTATAATATTAGTTGGAAGTAGGTTTTCAAATGATTGTCTATGTAAACATAATTTCGTCCGAATCATAACAAGATTCTAGAAAACTCTAAAAACAAAATTGCAAAAACAAAATTAGTCCGGACTTTCCCCTGTTAACAGAAAATTGCGACTAAATAATTTCCAAGGGCGCTATCCAGTTCGTTCCCATTCAAATAATAAAATATTTACAAGGCTTTGACTTGGCCGCGGCTTGGGATTTTTCCTTCCATAAATAATCTCTACTTGAATAATTCTCAGCATTTCTGTCGAGTTTCTCTTATTCCGTTATTTTTTAAGGTCCGATGAATCTGGACTGTCCTAAATAAGGCTGGATCTTCACCGAAGTGGAAGATGATGAACTGACGAAGCGGAGATGAGATGTGCTAGAAACTACCAATCAAGTCTATTGTACTAATAATATTATTATTTAGTAAGCGTTTATCGCAAATTAGTACTGTGGAATTACATTATTGTCGAGCTATGATTGGTTGAGTTAATGTCGCAGAATCATCAACGCATTCGAGCAATGGTGATTCGGACTGTCATTTAATTTAATAGCGACTCTTTTATTTAGTAAGTAGTAACGAAAGAGTATCGTGTCGCCCAGTTACTGGGTTGTAAAGGTCTGATAGGCAGTCGCTTCACGTAAAACACTGGTATCCAGCTGAATCCGGTTTGGCTGGAAGCCGACCCCAACATAGTTAGGAAAGGGCTAGGGAGATGATGATGACTTTTATTTAGTAAGTAGTAATATTTAATAGTAAGAGTTGAAAACGTTGGCAGAAGTTATGATTATTAAAACGATGATAGCTGCAAAAGTAGTAAGTCTCGCAAGGTCGCTACTACATCAATGAGACTCTGAGATTAGACTCCAAGCGGTTTATCTTTGATACTAGAGTTAGTTAGACTAAGAGATAAACTTCATTTTGTAATAAGGTTTTATTTAGTACCAGGTCCAGGTTATTTACTCCTGGTTTAATCCCAGTACCATATTTAGATCGCGTTTTGTAATAGCTGCAAAAGTTTATAGAATTGCCTAACCATTGTCGGCGTTGGTCGGGGATGAACCCGTTACGGTTGTCGATAACCTAAAGACCTACTGATGTTGACGGTCGACGACGCGACGGCAAAAGCCGACAGGTGTTGACAGCTTCAAATGGTGACGACAGCTAAATGCTATGTCCGCATTCGTGACCGACGATTCAACCCCTCTTGATGAATCTCTGTGGAGAGGCGAAACAGATGGAATAAAAGTTCTGAACATCAAGTTAGAAAATTACTTTTGCGGGGGAGTGGTGGTGGTGGGGAGGGGGGAATGGTGCTGCATCTCCCAACCAAGGTTTGATTTCAATTTGGCTCAATTTTTTTATTCTTAAATGCACTTACCGTGCTATCTCTTCACCACCTTGGTTGACTTTTGATATTGCCTATTCTGGCATTGAGTCTGCATTTGTACCCTTGTGCATCAAGTGTAAATAAATAAATGAACAAATTAAATTAGGTATGTATTCAATTTTGCTCAATTAATTTATTTATTCAAGTATGATGAAGTATGTCGTGATGTTGAAGTATGTCGTGATGGCCTAGTGGTTAAGGAGCCCGCCTCCTATACAAGAGGTTGTGGGTTCATATCCGGGCAAGTATCAATGTGACTTTTTTAATTCATATGTACGTTTTAAAGTTTATCTTGGACATCACAGACATCGGTGAAGGAAAACATCGTGTGGAAACCCGGACTTGTAGTTAATATGAGTCCGAAATCACCAATCCGCCTTGAGCTAGCGTGGCGATCAATGCTCGTGCCTTCTCTGTATAAGAAGAGACCTTTGCTCTGCAGTGGGACAGTAATAGGCTGGTATTATTAATTTATTTATTCGTTTACGTGTAGCCAAATGTCTCTTCTATGCCCCTCGCAATTTCACTCTGTCCGGTGGGGTGGGCCTTAAGGTTGGCTTAGAATTATTCGTCGCTATGGTATTTTTTATGCGTTTTTAACATCGTTATAAGTGAATTAGAACCCAAACATGTTGTAGTTCAATTAACTCTGATGTTTAATGGGTTCCTGTTTCACATCGCTGTCCGTCCGTCTATCTGTCAGCCGCCTTATGGACCCTGATACAATGTAGAGTTAGATTTTTACAGAATGTGTATATCAATTGCCGCTGTAACAAACGACAAAATAATGTCATAAAATAAAATGAAAAGTTAAAATTAAAGCTAGTCTTTGTAGCTCAAAAACCTATTTTTAGTACTTTAAAATAGTTTCTACTTAAGGTCTCATATCTAAATACTTAGCATAGACCCCGGCTTTACAAGGTATTCTAAAATTATACCGAAATAGTTGTCAACTATCCGGGTTGCTTTGAAAGTTCCCCGCAGTGGGATTTACTCTAAAAGCCTTTGTAGGTGATACTAGGATTTGGAAATTACATACCACCTTTTGTATGAATGGTCTGTCTTGTGGTGGAATTAGTAAATATATACAAGGTGCATATTTGAAACTGTACAAGATTTTAGGAGGTGGTTATAAAACTCGTACATCCATACTAATATTATAAATGGGAAAGTGTGTCTGTCTGTATGTTTGTCTTTCTTTCACGGCAAAACGGAGCGACGAATTGACGTGTTTTTTAAGTGGAGATAGTTGAAGGGATGGAGAGTAACATGGGGTACTTTTTGTTTTTTTTTTAACGCGAGCGTAGCCGCGGGCAAAAGCTAGTAATCAAATAAAAATACGATACCTGGCCAACAATTAATAATACTTGCTATTGTATATATTTCTTTTATTTTGTTTGTTTTTCAGAAAACGCTCTCATAATAAACCTCGTATGCTTAAGATCTATGAATTTATCGTTTGCGTTTGTTTGTGTGTGTGACCGCGCCGTCATAGGAAGGTAACAGACTGGCCGCGTTTTAAGAACGGTAGTTTCACATTTACCGATATGCAAAAAAGAACATATCTATATTATATTAATAGCTATCAATTTTGTTGTTCATTCTGGTTGAGAATCATAAACATATTAATCCCTTCGTAAATAAGAATAACTTTAAATGAAAAACACCTACCCATATTATTGTTTATTCTGATCACTAACATAATTGCCTCCTAAAAAGTTCTGCAGATACAAACATGAACCTAGCATAACAATATCGCTGTTATACTATAAAGAAACTTTTATAAATCCGAGGCGATTTCTTTTACTTTACAATCCACATAAAAACATCGTATATATCGATTACATGTACCGTTACCGGTGCTCCAAGTATTTGAGAAGAGCCTTTTTGTAACGCTTTTTTCATGATAATAAATGGTTGGTGAATTCACAGTGAGTTATGGTACGGTTTTTTGTACATAACGATAATATCTTATGTGGATACGGTACAGGTTTCAGGCTTGAATTGAAGGGTTTTTCTAATGTGTTGTGTGTACGTAAGAGGAGTATTGTTGTGTTAGTGTTACATAAAAATAAATACATAGGTACCTAAAACTTTTTTTTACCAATTAACCTATTACAAAAAAATGAGTGTCAAAAAATCAAAAAATAAAAATTCAGGCTGCAGGGCAAATTCTTTTTCTAATACAGAGATGGCGCGAGCATTAAATTCCATACAAATATAATAAATGCAAAAGTAACTCTGTCTGTTCGTCTGTAACGCTATCACGCCTAAACTACTGAACCGGTTTAAATGAATTTTTGTATAGAGAGAGTCCATAGCCTGAGAAAGGACATGGAATAGCTTTCATTTTAATGATGGCAGTGGGAACAGGAATTACGCGGGTATAACCGCGGCGAACAGCTAGTGTTAAATAAGAACAGATTTCCTCACGATTTTTTCATTCATCAATATCAATAATGTGCTAGGAAGCTAAAAAAGTATATATGAATAAAAAAGTCACATTGGTACTTGTTTGGTTTCTAAACTAACAAGCCAAATCCTTTCTTATTAGTATAAATTAATATCACAGAATGACTTATTTACCCCAACAATATTTAGACACGACACCCATTAATTATTCATGTAATTAATCATAATGATAGCACAACACGATAAAAATACACCGTGTTTTACGAAAATATACCCATGGTTTTTAAGTATGCGCGATAAATATTCTCCGGTATGCAAATATGACACATCTCATTATAACAGTTTGTACGTAGTACAAAATGAACAGTAAAATTATGAGGCTCAGAAATATTAGCGGTAGAGTACTGTAGAGACACTGGCTGATAGTGTCATAGTAAAACCTTTTTAGACTCATTGTTCGTGATGAGATGAGATATTTTTAAAATTAAAAATACTTAACAGCTCCTAAGGCTGACAAGCGGTCGACGTAAAATTAAAGAAATATGAAAATATAAAATAATGACTAAAAATATCTTTTAATAAGTATTATAGTTGTCCCGGTACAATAGAGGTCCTTCTGACCTTTAAAATACCATGCAACTGCTTAACTATCACAAAATTTTATAAAAAATTAACTATCACTCGCAGTTTTTTTTATTTTAAGTCATCAAATGACTTCTCCTGTCAAGAAGTCACCAAATGACTTCTCCCGTCCCGGGGCGGGAGGGCGTGTCAGACTTTTACTGACTAAAACCCACTCATGTTCCTTCGGTTGCCCTTTATGTTCCGGGGCCACGGTAACTATTATAACTATTCCGCAACCCCGGAACACTCACGGTCTCGCCAGCGTGAATGGTGTACAGGTAAGTTGACTGTTTAGTTGACTGGTTGTTGAAATATCATCGCACAGTCCAAACCACTAGTCCTAGAGACATGAAACTTAGATGGTTTGTTCTTTGTAAAGAGCTTACTTTTCACAAAGAACACATTTTCAAAAATCCACTAAAGGAATTTGGCAATTCGATCTTTAAAAAGCTCAAATAGTTAATGGGCGTTCGACATCCACGCGGGCAAAAGCTAGTGCCCTATAAGGTTTTGCTATTAACCTTTCAACGACCAAGCGACAGCCGGCTGTCGCGCTGCTATTGTCTTTCTATTGTGTCTTAAATCACGTGTGTTCGAAGGTTTAAAGTAATTATTTGTCAGGCTATCTTTATGAGGCAGAAGAACTAACACCTTGGTTATTTTCAATTTCTCTATATTCAATAGAAAGTTTATTTTGAGAATAAATTCGGTCAATAAAACGCAACATCAACAAACAAATGAAACATCTCTTAAACTTAACCGTGCCTTGTCTTAAACTTGTGTTCTTTATTACTTATTACTCCGCTCCTGTAGGTTGGAGCGTGATGTTACACAGCTTCTAACGTTCCTCGATAAATAGGCTATTTTACACATAAAGATTTTTTCAATTTGTACTAGTAGTTTTTGAGATTAACGCGTTAGACAAACAAACAAACTCTACAGCTTTATAATATTAGTAAAGATTATTGAGTCACTACAAGATAACGGTTTTTTTTAATACAGAGAAGACAAGCGGTTAAAACGCTTGTCAAAGGCGATTATAGGCGCGTCAGTGTTCCACGCGCGCCTCAAACAGCAGTCAGCACGAGAAGGGGCCCAACAGGGCCAACGCCTGCCGGGGTTGCGGAATAGTTATAATAGTTACCGTGGCCCCGGAACATAAAGGGCAACCGAAGGAACATGAGTGGGTTTTAGTCAATAAAAGTCTGACACGGAGGACGGGAGAATCCATTTGATGGTTTTCCACTCACCAAAAAAAAGGCGATTACAGACTTACTTTCTATTTTGAATCCAAGTTTTTCTCACGTGATTTTGATTCACTTGATTCCTTCAATAATTTTAATGCAATATATTTTGGTGTTAAGGATATTTGACTTAACTATTTTCTCATTTTATGTATGTATGTTTTAAAAACGAATAACATAAATTATAATGCATATTTTTAAATAATATATGCTCCACCCGTCCCGAGGTAATAAAATTCAAGCTGGCTCACCTAGTTTTTATTAAATACTAGCTTTATATCTGTACCAAATTTCATTCAAATCGGTTCAGTGGTTTAGGCGTGAAGAAGAGACTGACAGAGTTACTTTCGCATTTATAATATTAGTACGGAAGTACGGATAACATGTAGTAATTTTATGTTTTACTCAACTTAGAAAATATTTAATTTCTTACAAAAAGAAAACAAGTTAACTCACTGCTTTAACTCACCTACTTTGACCTGAGAAGTCTAAGAGAGCACTACAGGATCTCGTAGGCGTGCTACGCGGCTACGAGAACTTGTAGCAGTTGTTTATGCTACGAAGGTCTACGGGTCGTAGAGGCTTGTTTATATTGCTGTAAGACGCAAGTTCATTAAGAAACCAATAAGTATCTTGTATTGGTTGTTTAATGAACTTGGTTAATCTGGGCCAGGAAACAACTGCCCCTGGACGAGATGTCCACTTTTTAAAATGCGCATGAGTATATTCGCCCGAACAATAATGTGCTGTTCAAATATGGTCATTCGACTTTATGGTTTGCAGATTAATCTGATATTTAATGCAATGCGTTATATCCATTAAAATTTAGACTGCTCCATTAAAAAAAAAACAGTAAAGAGCGACTCGGACTGGCAAACCAAAGGAACACGACCAGTACCAGTTTAGTAATCCATAAGTTAACTTTTTTTATATAATATGTATATTTTTTTCAATATTTGAGGCATTTATCTCCGAAACTAACGAAGTTTCGGAGATAAATGGAGGACATTAGACAAACATACAAGTGATCATAAAGGATTCTATTTTCCATTTTAATAATCGAAGTATGAAATCGCCAATCCACCTTAAGCAATCGTGGTGATAAATGCTCTTGCCTTCTTTGTATGAGCAGAGGCCTTTTGTTGGATAAAAATAGGTGTTAGTATTTTCTACGTTGAAAATACTTCAATCGGAAATCCTTGAAGCTATAAATACTAGAAATAGGTTACGTTAACTAGGTCAACGGTGTAAACTGAGTTACTTGAGCATAACAACTTCAATAGTTTATTCTTCTTTTAGTACAGGTAGTTATGAAAGTCTAGGATCCCAGGGTCACTGGACCCACGTTAATTCAATTTGGTTGCCATTTTACACTCGTTTCAATTTTCAGAGTAATTGACAGATTATTTTACAATTAATATAAATGTAAATAATCTAAATGTGATTTGTTGCGAAATCCATAACTTTGGTTTGTTTTTGGGGTTCCGCGCCTCAAGATAAAAAAGATAACCCTTATTGGACCATTTTGGTCTCTATCTGTCTGTCTACACCCTTTATCTTCTCTTCTCTATTAACGTAGAACTATAAAATTTTACACAAAACAACGTCATATTTTATAGCATCAGTAAAGGTAAAAATCTGAACACCGTAAAGTAGTTGGACCTTAAAAAAATTGTATAAGATTTCTTTACCTACAAGTATGTACGGAATCCTCGGTTCGACTCGTAATTGGCTGCTTTTTATTACACTTTTACACTATGAGTTTGGTTAACAAGTATATAGATATTATTACTAGAAACAACAACGAAACCCATATATTGGTGCCGATTCTCTTGTGCACAAACTAACGTAAATTTAAGTTAAGTGCATCTTTCTCTTTCCATTTCTTAAAGAAAAGGACAGAGGATACATTTTAGTTTAATCCTGTCAAATTAGACAGCGCCTAATGAAAATTGACGTACTTATATTTAGACGCCATGTTTTTAAATTGCGACTAAATTATCTATGGATGTCTAAATTTGACAGGACTTAACTAATATTTGATCTTCTGTCCTTTTCTTAATTAAAAGGAAAGAGAAAGATACACTTAACTTAAATTTACGTTAGTTTGTGCAAAAGAGAATCGGCACCATTAAGACCCCTCCATATGTGTTTGACAACTAGTTTTAAAAACCAAAACAACGGCAATAGCAATATATCAAAGACGTAAGCCTGACGACCATGGGATCTCGGACTATAAGATAAGCTTATAAAGCGCCCTCTCAGCTTACATTGTGAAGTGAAACTTCGTAGAATTAATCAAATAAAGGAATGAGATTGTTTTTCTCGCAAAGGAATGGCTTTGTTGCAAAATATGTTATGTTTTATTGCCTTTCTGTTCTGCCGTAAAGGCGACAACTGAGAGTAATATGGGTTCGATTTCCGGTTAAGCGTTAATAAAATGTGATTAATCAATTTTAGTCACATTTTATTCATCACTAGCCTTTGCCCACGACTTCGTCCGCGTGGTTAATTGTTCCCATTCCCGGGGGATTTCCGGGATGAAAACTATCCTATGTCCTTTCTCGGGTCCCAGACTATACCTGTACCAAATTTCATTCAAATCGGTTTAGTGGCTTTGGCGTGAAGAAGTAACAGACAGACAGACAGACAGACAGAGTTACTTTCGCATTTATAATATTAAGTACGGATAATCATTTCCGCTATCTCAATAAATACCCAAATTTCTTCGTCATTCATAGCTTTTACATAATTTTCATTTTCATTAGATACAAAACAAAAGGGCTCGAATTGTCACTCAGTGGGTGCCGTAAGACGGGCGTCGTCACCGAGGGAGGCCTAGGAAACGCTGGCGGGACGACCGGCAATCATTCATGGAAGATTGGCAAGATAAGGCATTACATAGCGAGCTATGGAAGGCTATGAGGGAGACCTTTGCACGGAAGTGGGGCAGTATGGGTTGATAAAACAAAACAAAATAATACAATGAATCCGATTCTTTTTATTTCATAGGTCATAGTCGCTAGTCTAAAAATATCCTTTAATTAAAAAGTTCGTTCAAAGTTTGAAATCTTTAGCCGTATTTTAGTTCTTGCGAGCCACTGGCACGGAACCTCAGATTCGTTATTATTTATTATTCAGACCAGAGGAAGAGTGAACTAAATAATAGATATTGCAGCTTTCTTTATCAAGAGCTATGTATTATACATTTTATATTAAATGGTAAACTGACTGACTGATTGACTTTTTTTTTTATAACTTATGGGCTTGCTCTTGGTCCCAGACTAGTCCGAGGGCATACACGGGGCCTACGATGTTATATCTATATGTTAGTCCTATTATAGACATAAAACATGTGTTCCTTGTAAAGAGTAAGAATCTACTAAGAGTAATTTTTTGAAAATTTGACCCTCAACCTTTTGACGAACAAGCGACAGCCGGCTGTCGCGCCACTATTGTCTTTCTATTGTGTCGAAGGCTTAAAGGGATAAACTTGGAATAAAAGTTCAACATACACGCGGGCGAAAGCTAGTATACGTCACAGTACATTGTTGGCGCTTGTAAGAGCCATAACTGCATTATTCTTTCGAATGACATGGGTCATGAACTTAAACAAAACCTGCGCATCGTCGCCATTGGGTTGGGCTAGGATTGAGTGGAACATGCCTACATCAGTTCTGTTCAAATTCAGATATCCAACCAAATCTATTCTTCCGGGCTTATACCGGACACATTCCATTAATAAGTGTTGTAGGTCCTCGACAACTCCACATTCCTCACAAGAATTAATCTTTTCTGAAGAAAGATGATTAGCAGAGTGTAAAACCTTCATCCTCTATTAAAATGCAAGAGGTATTCGACCAGACGGATGTTGTGTATGTGCTAATGTTGCGTCTTTTATCGCGATGAAGGATGCAGTTTGTAGTTCGCACGTTAGGCGGTAGATGTCGTTACGAACATGAAAGTACTTTTCAACATGAAAATATTCTAAATCAATGCGGATAAAGTCGCGAGCAATAGCTGGTTCATAATAATAGTAGGGTAAACTTTTCGCTGAAAAAGTCGAAAACAATAGTTAGTGTGCATTATAAATTACTAGCTTTTGCCCGCGGCTTCGCTCGCGTTAGAAAGAGACAAAAGTAGCCTATGTTACTCTCCATCCCTTCAACTATCTCCACTTAAAAAATCACGTCAATCCGTCGCTCCGTTTTGCCGTGAAAGAAAGACAAACAGACAGACAGACACACTTTCCCATTTATAATATTAGTATGGATTTCTTTGTTGATATAATAAAAGAAAAATGAGTTGATGTTGTTTGTTCTTAATTAGATTCTGTACTTTAACAATTCATTAGTTAACAATGTTTCTCGTCAATTATTTTATTAACAAAGAGTTGGTATCATTAGTTTTTTCTGAATGCTGTTTAAGAATGAATGTATTCATCTTCTCGCAAGTTTATATATTAAGCTTGTCTTATTTTGACAATTCATAAGTACCTGTAAATGGTCTAAGTGAAATAAATGCTTTGAATTTTGAATTTGATCTTATTATTTTTGTTTTGATACATTGTACCATTTGTTATGAATGAAATTATAATGAATGGTGATGTTTGAAATTTATTGAGCTAATCAGTTACAAAAATCTGTTCAGAATTTCATTTTATTACAGAAAATGCAAAACGAAAGAAAACACTTTAAACAAATAATAAAAAAAAGCTTTTAAACATCTCTTAACTTAATTGTGTTTTGATATGACAGCATTTCAATTCATATTAATACTAGCTTTTGCCTGCGGCTTCGCTCGCGTAAGAAAGAGACAAAAAGTTACTCTCCATCCCTTCAACTATCTCCACTTAAAAAATCACGTCAATTCGTCGCTCCGTTTTGCCGTGAAAGAAAGACAAATAGGCAGACACACTTTCCCATTTATAATATTGGTACAGATTAAAAATGCGATAGTTTGCGATATAAATAATAAATAAATAATAAATAAATAATAAATATCCTGGGACATCTTACACACGGCCATCTGATCCCAAGCTAAGCAAAGCTTGTGTTATGGTAATCAGACAACTGATATACATACTTATATAATTTTTAAATACATACATATTATAGATAAATAACACCCAGACACAGAACAAACAATTATGCTCATCACACAAAGTTTGTCCTGGGTGGGAATCGAACCCACGACCTCGGGCTTAGCAGTCAGGGTCACTGACCACTAGACCAACAGGCCCGTCAATAGATATAGCGACCAAACTACTGAACTTATTAGTTTTTATTTTATAAAGAGACAATGGAGCTTAAAAAAGAATATGGGCTACTTAGATGACTGTCAAATATCTACAATTGAAGCTGTAACCTAGCCTGCCTACCTACCTGCCTGCGTACCTGGTCTAGCGTACTTTCCGAGGCACGAGGTGCCAGTTATCTATATTAATATCATAAAGAGGTAAAATTAGTAAGTTTGTAAGTTTGTAGGTTTGTAAGTTTGTTTGTAGGGGGTAATCTCTAGAACTACTGGTCCGATTTGAAAAATTCTTTCAGTGTTACATAGCGCATTTATCGAGGAATGCTATAGGCTATATACCATCACGCTACGATCCACGGGAGCGGAGCAGTAACGAAAAATGCGGGTGAAACCGCAGGGGACAGCTAGTGTTTTAGATAAACTAATATTACAAATAAGTTAAAAAGTTGCCCTGTTTCGAACCTCACGTCAACTGCATCAGAGGCAGACCTTAACCACAGGTCCATCACAACCAAAATAAGTACATACAAATAAACCAGAAAGTAAAAGTCAATTTCCTCTCGTCACAAATGAAAAGCCTGGAAATTGTTTTAAATGAACAATGTGCTGACAGCACGCATCGGCGGCTGTTGATACAATTTGTAATTAACTCTTTGGACGATAGTGTGTGGAGATTGATTTGTTTTTTGTTCTTGTTTATTGTTTGACTGATGGAGATTTTTTTAAATAAGGTTCTCAGTTTGACCTGTATGTATTTATTTTTATTTGCGTTTTCTATACTAATATTATAAAGAGGTAAAATTTGTAAGTTTGTATGTAGGGGGTAATCTCTGGAACTACTGGTCCGATTTGAAAAAATCTTTTAGTGTTGGATAGCCCATTTATCGAGGAATGCTATAGGATATATATCATCACGCTATGACCAATGGGAGCGGAACAGTAACGAAAAATGCGAGTGAAACCGCAGGGGAATAATAATAATAATAATAATAATAAAGCCTTTATTCAACAATCTTACAAAACACTTATTTCTTATATACTAAATTTAATTTCTAATATTGACACCAGTTTTGCGAAGATTGTCTTGCTACTCAGCATAGGCCTCCCCTAAAGCTTGCCATAGTTTGCGATCTTGTGTCTTCCTTTGCCATGTGGCGCCGGCTATTCTTTTTATATCGTCTTCCCATCTCCGATGTTGTCTGCCTCTCTTTCTTTTGTATTGCCTTGGACACCACTCCGTTACTTCTTTTGACCATTTGTGTCTTTTGTTTCTCATCATGTGGCCTGTCCACCTCCACTTTAGTTTTTTGACGCAATATGTCACATCTGTTACTTTGGTTTGCTTTCGAATTGTGTCCAGTTTAATTTTGTGCATGAGTTTCACATTAAGCATGCTCCTTTCCATCCCATGTTGGCAGGTCTCTAATACTTTTATATTTTGTTTCGTTAAACTCCATGTTTGGCATCCGTACGTCATAACAGGCAGTATACATGAATCGAACACTTTTTGCTTATATTTAAGAGGTATGTCTGGGTTTTTCATGATCTCTTTTAAGGACCAATACCTTTTCCAGGATAGATTAACTCTGTTGTTTATTTCTTTCTTTGTTAGGTCTTTTGGAGAGATAATTTGTCCAAGGTATGTGTATTCGTTTACGTATTCCATCTGATTACCATTAACTTTAATAGGGATCTTTTCTACATTCGTCATTAGTTTCGTTTTTGAGGTGTTCATTGATAGTCCAACGTTCCCACTTTCGTATGTAAGTTGTTCGAGCATTTCCTGTAGGCTTCTCGCGTCACTCGTAATAAGTATCAGATCGTCTGCGAATCTTAGGTGGTTCAGTTGTGTTCCGTTAATGTTTATTCCAAAGTTGTCCCATTCGAGGCGTCTAAATACGTATTCAAGGACAGCTGAGAAAGTTTTGGTGACAACGGGTCACCTTGTCGAACTCCCCTCTTAATAGGAAAGGCTTCACCTACTCTTTCTGTTCGTACTTTAGCTGTCATATTTTGATAGATATTCTTTATGAGGCGTATATATTTTTTGTCTACTCCTTGTGATATTAGCGCCTCCCATATTTTTGCGTGCTTGAGTGAGTCGAACGCTTTATTATAATCCACGAACGCTATGTAGTAGTTGATGCCGTATTCGTTGCTTTTTTGAATGACCTGTTTAATGGTGTGGATATGATCAAGCGTTGAGAAATCGCTCCGAAATCCCGCCTGTTCCCGTGGTTGATTTTCGTCCAGTATCTTTGTTACGCGGTCTAATAAGATTTTGGAGAAAATTTTGTACACGTTGGACATGAGACTAATGGGTCTATAGTTTGCTATGTCACTTTTATTCCCTTTTTTGTGTAGAAGTATGATGGTTGACGATGTCCACTGGTTGGGTATGTATTCTATATTTAAAATTTGGTTGAATAGATCGGTAATGACATTTGATGTTTTTGCAAATGTTGCGAGAAGGAGTTCATTAGATATGCCATCTTCACCTGGTGCTTTTCCGCTGTTTTGTGATTTTATTGCTTTGTTGACTTCTTCCAGCATAATCTTTGGGGTGTCCTCCTCGTTTTCATCTCTTTGGATATTTGGTTGCTGTATTTCTGACGATATGTCCTGATCGCTGTATAGCTTTCGGTAGTAATCTGTTGCGATTTTTAAAATTTCGACTCTATTTGTTTTGTTTCTTTTTGTTTTTTGGTGTGTAACGTTTTCGATCCAGTCTGAACTTTCTCTCAATTCTTTCAAAGCTTTTTTCACCCCACCTGTTTTTTCTATGTAGTAGTTGATTGTTTGTGTTCTTATATTCTGTCTATGTTTCCGCATTTCTAAACTTATTTCTTTGCTCAATTTTGTTATTTCCTGTCTGTTGTTTCTCCTATCTTGAAATAAAATCTTTCTTCGTTCAATTAAATTTCTGGCCTTCATTCCTATTTTATCTTTTCTTGTTTGTAAAGCATTGTTTTCTGTTTGTTTCAGTTGTTGCTCTAGGAAATCGTATTTTTCTTGAATTCTTTTTAAGTTCTGTAGATTTAACAAGTTGCTTTCTAGGGAGTCTAAGATCTTATCCGGTAGTGCTAATGTGTTAAGTTTTTTGGCATTTCTAATGTTTTTTCTTGATATTTTTGGTTCTGTTGTATACAGTTGAGATCTGAGCATTCTGTGATCTGTACTAAAGTTCAGTTGATTGACAATATCCACCGTCAAGAATAGTTTTGGTTTATTTGTAGTAATATAATCGACTTCATTTCTTGTTTTCCCATCAGGTGATGCCCATGTCCATTTTCTGCTTTTTTTCCTTTTAAAGTATGTATTCATAACGTGCAATTTATGTTCCATAGCAAAGTTTACCAGTCTTTGACCATTGTCGTTCCTTTTTCCTGTAGTATTAGGTCCAATTGTGTTGTCTTCATTAGTTTTTCTTTTTCCGATTTGGCTATTAAAGTCGCCCATTACTATAACAGTATTACTGAGATCTAAATGAGTCATCGTATTGTTGAGTTGGTTGTAAAATTCATTTTTTGTTGCTTCTTTTGCATCTTCAGTTGGAGCATATACCTGGACAATGGAAGTTGCTTTTTTGTGGCCGGGGAACTTAATGATCAACATGGCTATTCTATCTGACATTCCTTTAAATTCTATTATGTTATTTTTTAAATGTTTCTTCACAATGAATCCAACTCCATATAATCCCGCAGTTTCATTTTTATAGTAGAATATAAAGTTGTCATGTTCTTCAATTTTCTCATCAGCTCTCCGTATCTCGCTCAATCCAATAATATCCCATTCCGGTTCCGGTTTCCGGTTCCGGCTGTCAAACGAGTGACTGTGTGTCTAACGTGCTCTCGAAATTTATTCAAAAGTATCAGCAAATAATAACTAAAATTAACCAAACTTGTTTAAAACCACTGCCAGAAGATAAACACAACCTGGATTGGATCGATTTGTGAAGAAAAAATACAACAACAACAAATAGAAAGGTCAGAAAAGTATTTCAAATTGCGCAAACAAGTGTGAAGTTAGCCTCAAATCATAAATACGTGTTGGACCATAGACCACAGAGGCCGTCCGCCATCTGACACATCTGCAGTGCTACCAACATAACAAACGTTATCATTCCGTTCACAAACGTTCCATTTCACGCTTTCGACAACGTTTAGTTATTACAGTATGGATACCGCAGGAATGTCAGGAGACATGTTGAAACTGTTTCAAATGATGAAAATGGAGTTAGAAAAACAAACCCAAATTATAACTCAGAGTGTAACTGAGACTTTAATGCGTTCTTTAGACGACAAAATTCAACCAATTGTAGAAGAAAACAGAAAATTGAAAGAGGAAGTAGAAATATTGAACAGAAAAATGAAGCACTTGGATGACATGAACAGGAAAAATAATTTACTGCTACACGGTGTTAAAGAAGCAGAAAACTCGAATGAAGAATTATATACCACAATAAAAATAATAATTTCTGAAAATTTAGATATAAACATCGAAAAATTCGAAATAAACAAATACCATAGACTGGGTCAAAAGCAAGATGGTAAAATTAGGCCGATATTAATCACCTTCATGTCACAACAAAAGAGATCAGAAATCTTGAAAAACAAGAAAAATATGCCTCAGCATACTTACATAACAGAAGACTTTTCAAAGGAAACTATAGAAGCGCGTAAAAACTTGCGGATCCAATTGAAGCAAGAAAAAGAACGCGGAAATATAGCATTCATTAGAAATAATAAGCTCATTATAAAAGAAAAGTCAGAAGCTGAAAAACGAAAGAGGGAATCTTCTATGTCGCCCAATAATGTATATACGCCACAACGAAAAGCAGATAAAGGCACTACTGCAGCCCCTTCTAAAATGCATAAAACCGACGCATTCGCATATATGAGGGCTCGATCTCTATCACTGTCTGAAAAGCCAGCACAACAAAAGGCATAGGAATTAAAAGACACCGGAAACGCGAAGAATAAGGATAAAATAAAAAACATACAAACCAGAAACCAGCAGATCCCCAATCCGGCTGGTCACCGCGGGGAGATAGACCAAATCCCCCAAAAGCTTATAGAAGTCAAAGCGAACAAAACACCTAGATCTAAGTTATATATAGCAACACTTAACACAAGGACTTTAAAGTCCAATGAATCTCTACTAGAACTAGAAAACGCCTTAGAAAAAGTAAACCGCAGGGGAAAGCTAGTTTTAAATAATAATGTTAAGCTCTACAAATACTAATAGAAACACTTTCATATTTTGTCAAAAAAATTATCCTATAGTATTTTGACTAAGATATTCCTAGATATTTCACGCAAAACCACTAAACTGATTTTAATGAAAACTTACAGTAATATAGCTCATTGAATACATGTCAGACTAACACATAGGCTATATAATATCACGCTACGACCCAAGGGAACAAATCAACAGCTCGAGACCTAATTTAAGACAAAGGAAATCGCGGGGATAGCTAGTAAAAAAACTTGTTTATTATTCACACATTAATCATGTATTTAATAAAAAATATAGGCACTAAAACTATTTATAGAAACACTGTCTAAAAACACATTGCTATAGACATTGTTGTAGGATTTTCACTATAATATTAAGATTAATATTTTTTATAGATTATTTGGAGTACGCAAAGCAAACTATTTCCGCCTTATTACAAAACAAGGTTTTTCTCTAAACCAGGTTTAAACCATTGAGCTAGGTTTTGTATTTCGAATCTTGACTGTATCAGAATAAGATTCAAATTACAAAATCTGGCTCAATGGTTTAAACCTGGTTTAGAGAAAAACCTTGTTTTGTAATAAGGCGGTTTAAGTTTACATACGCGTACTACCATAATATTGGTGTGCGTAAAATCTGCTTGTAAGATAGACCTGTCGTTACGCACACACTTACAATTTCTTGTTACTTTAACTTTAATGTTGTAGGTAGTCAATAGCCACTTCGCTCATTTATGAGCGTTTGTTTGACAATATAAATATAAACCAAAAAATAAGAAGCACAAATTCAGCCTGTCATTCAAGTTGTTCCGTGGCTTAGTGGCGTATGAGCCTTCCGACCAACCGCTCGCTACGCTGTATGTCACAGGTTTGAGTCACGCAAACCTCACTTTTTTTTGCATTTTTTTAATTTGATCAATTGGCTTAGGATCGAACCTCACAACTGGTGTTGTTTTTTTTTCATTTCTAATAACATTTCTGTTATTTTGTTGTTTATTTTTGTAATTTATAATAAAGAAATAAAAATTAAACAATTTGTAATTAGAAACCAACAATATTTATTGTCCAGTAGATTTTTATGATAATTTCAATAACAAAGTTTTATGCATGACAATTATTTTTAATTGGACTAGAATGAATGACACTTTTTGTATTAAGGTGGGTAATTTATTTATTTATGATATGAATAAACATGTTAGTGAGATATTAAGATACAGTGATCCCAATTGTAACCTCACAAACAATAACATCACTCACATAAATGAAATTACCTCCACATATTATTATTTATATCCGATTGATGCGCCTTCACTATCAATATATAACTTTTAGCACCATAAGACCCTTTAGGTTCGATTGGGTTCAGAACAGTAATATTAACTTCGAATTTTTTTTTTCATTATTCCGCTCACTATTTTTAAGCCATAATAATTATTTTGCGACTGTCCTTGTCCGATTTGAAACACTTTTCGTTATAACGTATAACTATTATTATTGTAAAAAATTAGATCTATTGTAAATCGACGGTTAAAAGGCAATAGGGGATAAGCGACACTTTGGTCAAAAATGAGTTAAATATGCCATCCTACGTAAATTTTTTTTCTCTTTCGAATGCGCCTACTCCCATGGCTTTACGATAATATTGTTGGCGTTTATGCCCTAGCAAAAAATTGTAATTTACTAGTATTACTTTTCGCAACCGACAAAAAATCAGATCATTTTTGCTTTAAAGGTGCTTGTACCCCTACAAAAATGATTTATTTTGGGTTTATTGTCGGTAATGCTTTTTTACTTCATAAGGGTGTCAAGCTTTTGGTTGGTTAAGCCTTTTAAGCTTTTCCCTCAAATAGTACAAATGTTGTTTATAGCCTACTTCCATTTCGTAATTTAATATAGCTGTGGCGCTTTTTCCCTATATACAAAATTCATTTTCTTATAAGTCTGTCGGTTAAATCCTATTACCATTCAGTACTTTATGACAGCTATGTAGGTTATGCCCTATTACCTACATTTATTTTAATATCACACTGTTAGTAATACCCTATTTCCGTTTAAAATATAACTTAAATTAGATATCATGGTGTCGATTATAACCTACTTCCACATTCAACAATCATACTCATACGTCACTTATACTGCAATACTCAATAAGAGTTTTATTACGAGTCGGTGCTTGTGCTTTTTGATATTACAGAAGTAGGTTTTAAGCCCGTCGCTTGTCCGAAAAACAGTCTGTCGCGTACTGCGACGGCATGAGAAACAATTTCAAATATGCTGCGTGTGTTTAAACAGAACAAGTCACCTCGGTGAGAGGATCAAAATATCGTGCGTTTAGCAAAACAAATCCTTTTTAAGGGGTCTGAAAAGTTAAGAAAAGATTATTTTGGTGGAAACAACTTCTTAGCGATCTCAGCGTGCACTGTCCGAAAGCATTAGAGACAGTCAAAGTGGAATAGAAGGATAGCAAAAAAGATTTCTATGTTGAAGTGGTACCTTATGCATGCCCGGTTTACATTTGCTAGGAGGTATGAAAGCTGGATTTTGTGCATTTTTCTGACAAGACAAACACTTAAAGACTGTGATCTGATAGAAAACGATCTGGTCGATGCTCTCCGAATACAGCATTCAACTGCAAATACTAAAAGCGACATTAAAGCATGGTAGTGGAAATGTAAAAATTTTGGGTTGCTTATCAGGTCATTGTGTAAAACCTGTTAGACTGATAAACTAAAACATGGATCAATTTCAGTGCAAAATTATATTGGACAAAACTTTCTTACTACACGCCTAAGACGTCCTTCCAATTATTTGGATATTACAATACAACAACAGTCCAGAGCACACTGCACGCACTGTTAAATAATTCCTTACGTATCAATCAGTTTCTGTCTTAGAATGGCAACTAAACAACCCAGATTTAAATCCCATTTAGCATTTTTGATGCGAAGTCAAGCAGAAAATGTTTTAAATCGACTTAGAAGTAACATAGATAGGTCTGAAACTTTTTAGTAAAAAAAAGTGCTCTGTTTCCCTTGAAAAATGACAAATATTAATAAGGGAGTGCTTCGCCATATTTCGATAATTTGCTAAATGTAGGAAGTGAAGTTTGAAACCGCATCAACAACTATGATGTGTATTAAGCACCTCCAAAACAACAAAGCGACGGGCCTCGACACAGTTGCTGCTGAGATTATAAAAGATAAAGATGAACTGCTAAGGCGAATACACAACCTGATTACGCAAATCTGGGAATAAGAAACCCTCGCGCAAGACTGGTGTTTAGGTTAAGTAATTCCGATACAAGAGAAGGGGGACAAGACAGTCTGTAGTAACTATCGTAAAATCACAGTGCTGTCTGCGGCTTACAAGATGTTCTCAGGGCTGGTAACTAAGAAGTTATGCCGAAGAAATACTGGGAGAGTATCAGGGTGGTTTTAGACTAAATCGGTGAACGAGTGATATGAAATATCAGATCCGTTCAAAATACGCTCAGGAGTAAGGCAAGAAAAAGTCCTACCTACAGCGGTCTTCAATCTCACGCTGGAAGCAGCTATCCAAAACGTAGGATAAGGGCTTGTTGATTACAACACAAGTCAACTCGCTGCCTATGCGGATGATATCGTTACCACAAGCTGATCTCAAAGCAGCATGAAAAGACACAACGCAACTCTCCAAACGCAAGCAGCCTAGTATGGGCTGACGGTCAACGCAAACAAAACGAAATACCTTCTTTATTCTTTATTGCACAAGAAAAAAAGATACACATAAAAAAATGCAAAAATATATGAGTTATGTACAATGGCGAGCTTAATCCACCTTACCTTGGATTACCTTGTCAGAACTCGCAAAATTGGAGATGATACAATTGAAGGGATCAGCAACTTTAAGTACCTGGGTTCAATACAGTCTATCCAACCAGAATAAATAAATGCCAAAACCTTGGTTGGAAACCGATGTTTCTATTCTCTCAGTAAGCTTCTACCCTCCAAACATCTTAGCGCAAAATAAAAGCTTCTTTAAGAGCATCTTTAAGACCATTATACGCCCTGTCGCTACCTATGAATGTGAAACATGGTCTTTAACAGCGTTGGAAACCAAATAGAGCTGATCGTGTTTGAGAGAAAAGCGCTGTGCAAAGTTTTGGGCCTGTCAGAGACGCGAACGGTGAATATTGTAAACCCGGATGAATCACGAGTTGGATGCGCTGATGAATCGAGAAACAATCGTCGATTCATCAAATCGCAACGTCCTAGATGGGCTGGGCACGATAAGAGAATGGGTAAAGATAGGGCACCCAAAATAATAACTAATTGGAAGCCGCAAAAAAAAAGGCCAAGAGGAAGGCCGAGTAAGAGATGGTGCGACTGAATTAAAGAAGATCTGAAGCCTTTATAAAGATTCATCAACTGGAGAAGGACAGCTAGGGATCGTCGTGCATGTCAGTCAATCATGGAGGAGGCCAAGACCCACAAAGGGTTGTAGCGCCAAAGAAATAAGTAAGAATGCTTCGCCAGTATAACGCAGTCATTATAAGCCTTAGAGTTAAGTTGAGAGTGGAATTGAGTTTCATCGAGTCCAAAGCACTGACTGCGGCGAAAAAGCTGGGCATCCTTATTTATTTTATTATTATTTATTTACAGCCGGGACAGCTTCTTACGCTTTATAAAGCTCAAGTCCGATCGTGTATGGAGTATTGCTGTCACCTATGGGATGGCTCAGCCAAATACCAACTGGCCGCATTAGACCCGGTAGAAGGCAGAGCCAGGAGGTATATTGGCGACAAGAAGCTGGTGGCCCAACTACAACCTCTAGCACATCGGCGTAAAGTTGCCTGTCTGGCGGTGTTTTACAGATTGCACTTCGGTGAGTGTGCTCATGAGCTACACGAGCTCATTCCCCCGTCTCCGTTTTACCACCAGACATCTAGACGTACGGCAGGATACCACCCTTTCTTGGTCGATATTCCTCGTATCCGCACGTAGCGTTTCTCGAATTCTTTTATTATGCGCACCGCAAAAGAATGGAATTCCCTGCCGGCGTCTGTGTTCCCAAATGCTATATGCATACCCGGATGTATTCAAGAGACGAGTGCATAGGCATCTTTTGGGTGAGCTCGCTCCATCGTAGGCCCCGTCTATGCCCTCGGGCTAGTCTGGGACCAAGAGCAAGCCTACATATGTAATAAAAAAAAGAAACTATTGACTTAAAATAAAATGTATTACATTGCTATTTTTAACAGTTTCACCATTTTATTTATAGTGATTTTTAAAATCTAAGTATCTACTGAAACAACTCTTAAGCAATTTAAGAATCGTTCTTAATTATTTATCCAGCTTAACCATCAGAACCAACAGAACCCTGAGACTAAGGATCCTGTCTTTTTCTACAAAAATCAACTCCCTAATACTTATAAGGTACTTTACCATATTCTAAGGGTTAATAATACCTATTTTGCTTTTATCCTGATGAAGGATTTTGTTGGTTGCGCTAATTCGTTATTTTTGGGGTGTCTTTTAAACCATATTTCTATAGACTCACGCAATACCAAATGTTGATTATCCTTCTTTTCCGTCGCTTTCAAGTGACATTGAGTGTCACTAATGTCTTATATCCTGGTATTGTTTTGAAAGCCGAGTGTTACTTGTGCTCTATTACCTTTTATACATCCACTGTGAAAAGTACCTTATCCTTCTTTTCCCATAACACTTATTGAACTGTCTAGTCTCTTCTACGTTTTTACCTTGCGATGTGAGAAATCGGTATGTCGCTTAGGCTTCTTATCCTTTAATATTTTATTTGTCATTTGTATCTTATGCCATATTGCCTCATTGGAAAATTAAAAGCTATGGTTATAAGCGACAAAAACTACTCTAAATAGTGTTAAATCATTAAAACTAAAAATACCAGTAACTGCTCAATTATTTTTTGAGTTTATAGCTGTTTTTATTTTCACGATATCAAAATAAATGACAAAAATACATATTTTTTTCTAAAAATGAAAACTTTGAACAGCTCTCCTGAACATTTTACTTTTTGTCGCTTATACCCTATTGCCTTTTAACCGTCGAAATTGTTTCTTGCTAAGCGTACCCGGTTTTGCCTGTAAACAGTGGGAAAGAATAGCCTACGACGCTTTAAACCAGCTGCAAGCAAATGGGTCCAGACATTCCACACATAGTAATGTGACGAAGTCAAGAAGGCCTCAGCTTAAAATGCGTAACAACTGTAGGTATAACGGTGTCGCGCATTGTAATATTTGTGTATGCCAATCCTGTGGTCCTTCCTGGTCGACAAAGATCAATGGTTCCCGTGTCTGTATAGCGGTGCACTTACAGTTTTTCTCTGTAAACAAAAATAAAATATTGTTACAAAAAACAAGAATAATTAACCAGATGTAAATAATTATAATATGTATAATAATCTATATAATCTTAAAATAATATTATTTAAAAATATATAAATATAGTATATAAAAACATTATATTACATATTATATAAGGAAGCTATAAAGTTTTATACATATATGCTTCCGTGATAAATAGGCCATCTAGCACACATAATTATTTAATTCAAACTACAACTCAGCCAAACAAACCAACTCCTCGGCTTTATAATATTAGTATAGATGTTACAAACAATTATAAACAAAGAAAGAAAAACTAAATAATTATTTTGTTACTCACCAAAATCTTCATCTTCATCGCAATTTCACATATTAAAACGTTTTGCTCATGTTAAATAACAATTTCAGCTCTCAAAGGTATAGTAAAGTGATTCATATTGACTCACAGCTTAATCAACACAACAAAAAACAACACTTCTCACAAACAAGCAGGGTATAATGTTTTAGAACGTAACGTAAGTCCGATAGTTGCAAAAGCAATATAACGATGAAACTAAACTATTAAATGTATACGATTCTTAATTTTTGAGGGTAGACTATACATTTTTCCAAAGCCAAATATGACGAAGTCTTGCTAATAATTGTATTTGTGTGCGTGGACATCAGGTTATTGTCAAGCAAACACTAACAAATAGGCAATGTAAATACACGAGTTGATTTTACTCACACATACATTATGTATGTAGTGACTGTAAACTTAAATAAGTTGCTTTGTGTACGTGTGTTTCTCTTTCACACAAAAATTACTTAGCAAAATATAAAAAAAAAACTTTCCAGTAATAAAGCTTGTATACCAAATTAACACAGACGCTATAAAACATCAAGCTATGACTTACAGGAAAGGGATTAACGAAAGCCTTTTTAACATGACTGAAACCGAAGGAGACAGTTAGTAAAAAAACATGTTTACTTAAATCCAATCGAAGGTCGAAGAGTGCACGCATCGTTAGCCACCACCTTTATAATTTACTTACTTTATGCTCGCTCGCTGACAGCGTTGTCATTTATTTTATGTTGTAAGCTTTAATATTATTTAAACAAACACTGTTAAAAATAGTATAATATATATATTGAACATACACATAAAAATTGTTGTAGTATGTTCACTAACAATAATAATTATTACCAAATGGATGTTTAGAGGTAAGGTAGATGTTGCTATTTCAAGCATAAAAATTGAAAAAAAATTGGAGAAACTTTACTGTTAATATAGCTCATTCATGTCAAAGTTACACATAGGTTACCAAACATACTACGACCAACAGGAGCATGAAATCCATACTAATATTATAAATGGGAAAGTGTGCCTGTCTGTCTGTCTGTATGTTTGTCTTTCTTTCACGGCAAAACGGAGCGACGAATTGACGTGATTTTTTAAGTGGAAATAGTTGAAGGGATGCAGAGTAACATAGACTACTTTTTGTCTCTTTCTAATGCAAGCGAAGCCGCGGGCAAAAGCTAGTTTTTTATACATCAGACTCACACATAGGCTACATAATATACAGTACATATCATTACGCTCCGACCAGTAGCCCAAAACGATTTTTTTAGTAAAACCTCGGGAATCAGTAAGTAAAAACCCTGTTTACTTAAATCCAATCGAGGGTTGAAGTAAGGTAAGTGCACGCATCGTTAGCCACCACATTTATAATTAACTTTCTGATCGCGCTGACAACGTTGACATTTATCAATGTTCAGTTTTGTTTGCCTTACTGAGTGCACAGTTGGAATTGTGGGGCGTGTGTTATTCGTGTTTATTTTGTAACTAGTTGTTGCTGTGGCTTTACTCGTGTTGATTTGGGTCTTTAGTCATTGCTTTGTATGGACTACTTTGTCTGAATGAAATGATTTTATTTTTTATTATTGTTTATTTTTGTTTACACGGGTGACCACAGTGACACATATCAATGGATTTTCTCCAAAGAATTCCTTTTTCTATCGTTCATTAAATTAGTTTTAATATATACCTCTACGCATTCCTGAGAAAAAGTGTCTTGACAAAATAAAGCAAATGGGCCCGAAAGTGACCCTATACTTAAAGGTTGTTTTTTTCTTTTTTAGGAGGGGCTCAATAAACTTAAAACAAATATTTAAAAACGAAAATAAGTTATCTAGTTTTATTCAAATAACCCCTAATTCTCAAAATAAAGAAACCCTTAATCCCTTCCGCTCTCAAACACTGATCCACTGACAGAAGGGTGAGAGCACGCATCGTCGGCCACCTCCATCCGATTTATAATTAACTGAACGTCGATCGCGGATGGATTTGTCAACTGGGTTAGTCGGTTTAGCTCGATTGAGTTGAATAAATAAAGCGGATTGAATTATAATTTATTTAGGATTTATCTATGGTAAAAATTGCACTTGCCATACCAGAACTAAAGAAAGGAAGAGGGCGACCTCCGTCAACCTGGTGGTCAAATATAGAAAGAGAAATCGGCCCAATTGCCAGAACCGACAACCCAGGACAGACAGACAAACAGACACACTTTCCCATTTATAATATTAAGTATGGATTTAAATTTTTTTTTGTACAATGCACGGTTTTTTGTTTGAATTTTTTTGGTAGTACTTTCAAGTAATTCGTAAAATAAAGTTTAAAATAATAAATTGGGATTTATTATCAATAAAATATCATGAGAGCCCAGTGGTTAAAGTACAAATTGAAAAGAAGCTTAAAGTTATTTTTTAATCTTAAAGGAGACAATTTTTTTTGTTCGGGGAATAGGCCCACCACAAATTGTGGCATTTATTAATGAAATGCACGTTGGTTTATTCCTTATAATCTCTAGATTACAGTGGCAATATTAGCAAAACTCTACGTAATCGGAATACTGGGAAATACGACAGTCAAAACATGACTCTCATAATGACCTAAAATCTCTTAAGAGCGATTATTTAATGAGTGAATAGGTTTCCTAGGTATTTTATGTTAGAATAGTGCACTGTTCAATAATAATATAAGTGTAAAACACTTAAAAACCTGGTTTTGGTGTGTTTTTTTTTCGATTATTCTTTTACTGTGGACGTCAATGCTTTTATAAGTAAAGTTGTCGCACATTTCGTTGAAATCGAGCTGTACAATTGTTACAACAGCTTTATATATTATGCACTGTATCTACAGAAGCCATCTTCTATTGAATAAAAATACGAAAAGAACTGAAGAAGCACTCATTTGACTATCTAGAAAACTATTAGGCTAAGTTTACATGACCGCGAGAAGCCGCGCGTCGCCGCGTGGTTGAGGCGTTCGCATGATGATGTGCATACCAGCCCGGATGTCAATGTTGCTTGAGGAGGGGGCAACTTGCTTATTGATACTGAGTCATCGCAGAAAATGACAAAGACAATAAAAAAGCATTCTTGCATCCCATATTAAGTGAAACTCTTTCATTTAAAATAGAATGCAAGAATGTTTTTTTAACGAACGTAGAACGCGCGGTAATGCCTACGATAATCACTGCTTACTTTGGTCTTGTACCGCGCGGGTAGTAGTACAGCGCAGTTTCGCGCGGCCGTGTGAACTTAGCCTAATAATGTAGTCTGTCAGTGTCAAACTGATTGGAACTGTACCACAGAGCATCTACAACGGGATGTTAATTAGGTACGTTTCGTTTCACATAATATATTTAAATTCACGTTGAAATAAATATAAAAACGCTCCTAAACAAGCACTTTTCCGTAACAGTTTTTTACTATTATTTCATTATTCCCGTTAGATTTCTATATGATTTTTGGTGGGTTGGTTATAATAATGTGATCACTTGTTTCATGTGTAAAATGATTAATAAACGTTACCGTTTAATAGTGGGCCCAAAAAAAATTGTCTCCTTTAGTAAATCGAAAAGCGTTGCTGTGCCTGTTTCAAGATGATTGATATTTGCCTTACAAAAATTCCAACACCGTAACACTTTATCTTAGAAAACCTCTAAACATAATTGCTATTAGGCTTCGTACATTTACATATAATTTGTTTATTTCTATTAACACGACAATAACAAACGAGGTGTGAAATAAAAATAAGCTGACGAAAGTCCTTTTCACCTTACCGATTTTCATAGACTTCTGTATTTGTAAGGTATAATTTCAGTTTTTTATTGTTAAAACTAGCTGTCCAACGCGGATTTACCTGCATTTTGCTGCTCCACTCCTATAAATTGTAACTTGATATTATGTAGCCTTCCTCAATAAATGGGCTATCCAACTGTAACAGAATTTTTCAGTTCAAACTAGCAGTTCCTGCGATTTCAATTCAAACAAACCAACTCTTCAGCTATACATATTTCATTAATTACCACAATATAAGTAAATGCAGTGGGCCTACCACAAGCCCTTATAGCAGTATTACTTCGATATTACTTTCAGTGGGAAAGAGACGGCGCTAGACAAAGTGTCTAACGCTGTCACTTGCACACTCTGGAACAGGAATAAAACAATCTTAAGCTAAGCGCGCACCGCGATAAAAAATCGTTGCGATTTAAAATCGCAAACTTCAATGCACTAATGCAAACGATTTATTTTCGCAATGCGCGGATTGTAGTGTATTTCTGTGGTTCACAGATTTGCGATATTTTTACGCAACGATTTTTCATCGTAGTGCGCGCTCGCCCTTACTTTAAACGTCATGGTAACTCGCCTGAAAGAGGTTATTAACGAACATAGTCTTTATTGCAGTTCTTTTATTTTAAAGTAAAATTTATTAAATATATTTTTAGCGAATGATGTGGCCGGTGTTTCCTAGACGATTAGTTGGAGAAGAAACATCCTAAACAAGTTCAGAAGTAAAGGTCTCTTTAGAACACAGGAAGGGGCCCATCAGGGCCAACGCCTGCCGGGGTTGCGGAATGTTTATAATAGTTACCGTGACCCTGGAACATAAAGGGCAATCGAAGGAACATAAGTGGGTTTTAGTCAGTAAAAGTCTGACACGCCCTCCCGCTGCACGGACGCTGGACGGGAGCAGTCAAAAGGGATCTTTAGAAGTCGTACTATGTATTGACAAGATCATATGAGGACCATTTAGGTTAATGACCAAGGTGCCCTCTTGATGAGAGAAGCACACAGATTTGATTGGAAGTATTTAACAGTAATTGTTTAGCCTAACTGCAACAACGTTAGGAGCGCAGCGAACAAAGGAAATTGACAATTTAGCAAATAGAATGGCTGATGGTAAAGATCACCTCATACTTACTTCACTTAAATCAATATAGCGTATTTAACCTTTTGACGAACAAGCGACAGCCGGCTGTCACGCTGCTATTGTCTTTCCATTGAACTATTTATTAACAATTGTACTTGTAACACAGAAACCACTCAGTGAAATTCGCCTCAACTAAATTATTTTAACTTAAAAATAACGTTCTGAAATGGTGTTTAAAATTGTTTTTAACTTTTACAATTTTACGTTTTTTTTTACTATTCTCCCACTCATTAGTTTTGTAGATAAAGGAGTAGGACATGGGACAAACAGAAACACAAGTCATTCTATTAAAGTTCCGTTTTTATTTCAACTTACAGAACCCCAAAGCAAACCTTTTATACTGAAACTTATCAACAACACACAAGAAATACCTTTACAAAAAAAAAATGCCTATCACAAAGAAGCGCCTAATTTACAGCACCAATTTATAACAAAACATCCATCCAAATAAAAATTTCATACAAAAGACTGCCAAACAAACGGTAAATCCATAAAACTTATTGATATGCCTCAGAGTACAGCGGTCCGTTGCTTTAGTTAACACGGCACGGCAGAGTTTCACGGGGAGCCGAGGCGACCGCACGCTTTCAGAGCCTCCCACAATCGTACTACCTTCCATTTCCCGAGCACCACCCGAGCGCGCACGGACGAATCGAATTTGTGAATTTCTGAATTTGGAACGCGAACCCGAGGTAAGTCGAGCGATGTTCGATGTTTGAAAATTTATATGAATAATTATTATAATTGTCACGGTTGATTTGTGTTGTTCTTTTTTTGAAAAGGATTTCTATGGTTCTTGAATTGAATTTGTATGTTTTTGAATTTGGAACGCGATGCCGCGCGATTAATGATCAATTTTTTTTTTAATAGTAATAGGAATTCTTTTAAATTGTAATAGTAATTTTTTTAAAAGGTTTTTTGTAAATGGTTTTTATTTTTATTATAAATGGTTATTATTTATTTTTTACGTAGTCCAATGAAGCGTTGGTCATACTTAAAGGTCGGCTGAAGAAGGGCGCGCTAATTAGGTTAGAACTAATTAGAAAGGGGAAGGTTTCCCTTCTCTTGTTTATATTTATACTACGCTCGTGAAGGGTACTGCTATTCTAGTGGCTATCATGGTTAACCTGAGAACACAAAGGTAATTATTGTAGAGGTAAAATAATTACCCGCTTATTTTTTTTACGGAAAAGAAATACGAATGAATGAGGTTGAATAAATTATGCTTGATTTTGTAAGGTTTTTTAAATGCGTGACCACGTTACTTTAAAATATTTATTAATATTATAATTTAAAAAAATATGACCTACTTACTCAATATTCTTACTTGACACTGAGAAAAAACAGCCCAATTATTTTTAACAAAATAAATATTTTTTAACAGCAGTATTTTAGTAAATTCTTTTACAAAAATCACTTAGCCGTCCTAACAAGTTTTAATCTAAAACAGCAATTACTAGTCATTCCACGAATTCACCGGCTCACATTAAATATTAAGGAGCCTTAACACTAGACGCTTCTTGTGCGTGTTACCCTCTAAAAGTTAATAAATAATTACTTTACCCAGCCATTGTGTGTAAATAGTTAAGTAATATTGATTCTGGTTAATTTTGTATATTTTTATCAGTTTCGGGTTTTGATATATACGATTTAGTTAGGGCTACTCTATGAATAGTACATATGTTTTATGATTTTATTTCTATTTAACTAATTAAAAAAAAACTAAAAGCAAGGGTGGAACAACACAGGCTTATAATAATAATAAAAACCAATAAAAGGCACTGTTGTACGTAATAAAAAAATGTAATTGCGTTCTCCAAAAAATACATATAAAAAAATGCAAGAAATTTCATCTTTCATACACTAAATAGATTCTAATAATGTATTTAAACACATTCATTAAATGAGAAAACAATGTACTTTGTTCACAAAAAAAACAATAAAAGCATATAACGAGAACATCGTAATTTACCTAACGTTACAAATTAACTGCAAAAAAATTGTTCAACATCACAAAAAACGGGGAAAATTACAATTCAAAATCAGCAATACAAACAAAGAGTTAGGTCAGGAATTAAAAATAATAAATGGCCGCCGGGAAAACGCAAATAGACGGAACCCTTATTGCGAGGGCGCGTTTTTATAATATTTTCCTAAGTAGACTTCGTTCGTATAATCAGGTCTTCAAATATGGAACTTTAGTCAAATTTTGTAGGATTAATAAGGCTGAGAATAGCCTTTTCTCAACTTTATTAGGGTCGGCTTCCAACCTAACCGGATTCAGCTGGATATCAGTGTTTTACAAGAAGCGGCTGCCTATTGGACCTCCACAACTCAGTGATTCGGGGACACTATACCCCTTGGTTAGGCTGGTCAGACTTTCTGGCTTCTGACTACCTGGAATAGAATAGAAAAGAATAAACGTTTATTGTCTCCAGTATTACAGCTACGGTAAAGTTACATAGTAGAACGTACATACACAGAACTGAAATACCGGAAGCAAAAGGTTCAAGCGTCAGCATAATGCTTAGGTCCCCATTAAAGGGTTGCTAAGCGCTGGTTTCCAGCTTAAACCCTTGACTCCTGTTTACAATTTAAATTATGCCAGACAGTGTGTATAGAAAATTTAAACTGATATTAAAAAGTGATCATACATAAAAACTTTTTTTCAAAAAAATAATAACCGCCTTCAAAAACTAAAAACCCAAAAATAACTAAAACTTCGGAAGTCGGTGGCAACACAAATTGACTAGCAGAACAGAAGCCACCGACTTCCGAAATTTTAGTTATTTTTGGGTTTTTAGTTTTTGAAGGCGGTTATTATTTTTTTGAAAAAAAGTTTTTATTTATTACTTTTTAGTGTCGACTCCCAATGTAGATATAGAAACTTGAAGAAAAAACACACATCGTCTATGAATATTTCGTCAATTTTTTTTGTTCTTGGTGAATTTTTCGAGAACCACTGAACCGATCGCCACAAAATTTATATGGGACCACCCCTGAATCATGACTTATCAAACAAAAAAAGAACCATCAAAATCCGTTTGCAATTGACGGAGATATCGCGTAACAAACATACAAAAAAAAAAAAAAAAAAAAAGAACATACAGACGAATTGAGAACCTCCTCCTTTTTTGAAGTCGGTTAAAAAAGAAACGTGAGAATGTTTTACAAAGAAAAACATGTGGTGGTAAATTTGACGTAATTATTAACAAAAAAATGGATAATAATAAAAAAGAAATAAACAACAACAGATACAAAAGTATGGCAACTTTATAACAGCTTTGTGCACTCTTTTTGATGATCTAAGATTATTAGTTTGCGTTTTCGCTTGGATTTAGTATCAACGTAATGACTTTCAAGTCAAGATTTAATTTTGGTGTTAAAAACGTTGGACGAGGTCTGGGCTTGATTGGCACAGTCTGAAATCTCCAATTTTCACGATAAAGCAGGGTTTCTAAAGCTTGTCTTTTCATGGCTTCTTAATGATAATAGGCTGGTATTGAAGCGTATTTTCATAAGATCAGTTATTAATTGGGTTTTTGCCAGTGTTTTGTAATATCTTAATTATTAAAAGTATTTTTTTCAAAAAAAAAATACTTTAAAAAAAGACAGGGTCAGAACAGGCTAACAAAAAAAAGGCAAGCCTTAAAGGTGTATATAATAGAGCAAATGTATACGGACAGACTACCCTAAAAAATTGAAAATGACAATTTATTGTAAAAAATCTATTCATTATCTGGAATTACATTATGACTCCATGATTAAGCGTTATTTGATTTTAGGCTTTGTCGAAAAAAATATAGCGAAAGATAGAAGTTCGAGAAAGCAAAAATTGCCACAACATTGGACACTCGGATACTTCTATCAACCTTAAAAGTCCTTCAAACCTATATCGTTATAACTCGCAACAAAGCGAACTGGATACCTCGTCAAACCGAAAATCAATCGCCAGCCCTTCGGAAGTGGGTCATGAGGTCTTAACAAGTGCTTAGCAACCTGTTACTACGGTTTAAGAAAGGTACACTCAAATAAACAGATAGGTGTGTAGGTAACAGCTTAGGTGTGTTGAGTAGTTGACAATGTTCTTAGTATCACTTTTTATCACGAGCTTTAAATAAAATGTAAGAAAACTTAGTGGACAGATTGTGATAGCCTCTCATGCGAGAGGTTGTGGGTTCAAATTCAGGCAAGTACCAATGTGACTTTTTTATTTCATAATATGTACCTTCTATAGTTTATCGTGGACCTCATAGACATCAGTGGAGTAAAAAATTGTGACGAAACCTGGACTTGTAATAGATATATGAGTCCGAAACTGCCAATCCGTCTTGAGCAAGCGTGGTGACCAATGCTCGTGCCTTCTTTGTATAAAAAGAGCCCTTTGCAGCAGTGGGATAGTAATAGGATGGTCTTATATTTTTTGTATAAAGACGAATATATGTAGTACTGCGTACTACATACGTATGTAGTACTGTGTACGAAGTCCAACTATTATTTTTGCATTATTCCATTGATATTATTATTATTATAACGACGGCGCAGAGTGGAGATTCTGCATTCGATTTTCCAGTCTGACAAAGTGTGATTGAGTTTTCCCATTTAAAATTTCTCAGTTGTGGTCCGAAGTTTAGAAGCTCGTAGTTTGACCCCTCACGTGTCAGATAACTCATAAAGCATTTGGTCCGGTGTTCATTTGATGACCTTTAGTTTTGACAAAGGTTATGGTACAAAACAAAAGGTATGGTGTAACCCAGTAAGCTAGTTGTTAAGACATGATAGGCAATCATTGCGGCGACGCGCGAGGAGCATCGACGAGTCTCTCGCCCCGGACAGGGACCCAGGCGTAGACGTCGACACGGCGCGGCGCGTTAGTGTTCCACGCGCGCCCCAAAGATTAGTCAGCATGAGAAGGGGCCCAACAGGGCCAACGCTTGCCTGGGTTGCGGAATGTTTATAATAGTTACCGTGACCCCGGAACATAAAGGGCAAACGAAGGAACATGAGTGGGTTTTAGTCAGTAAAAGTCTAACCTCCCGCTGCACCCAGGACGGGAGACGTCATTTGATGATTACCCACTCCTCAAAAAAGGAAAAATAGGCAATCGTTCCATATAAAACACAGCCAGTTGCTTGCATATGATTAGACTAGAAGCCGACCACAACATAATCCGGTATTTAATTAAATCAACATGTAACGTAATTTTTATGAGCTGACGCGATTCTTCCATAAATTTTGTATGGCAATATCACCCTTATGTTGTCACAAGCAAGCAACTCAATTGACTACCTATTTTTTTTTAAAGCAACTTAAAATACAATTTTACAGTAAATTGAAAATGATTCGGTTTTTAGGGCTGAAATTGAGAGAGGTTTTATTGAAATTGTGCCTTACATTTATTAGTTAATGGTGTCAAACACCCAATAATAATTATAGAAAAGATGATGCAGATGATGACCAAATTATTTAATTCACAGTACAAGTAGAAAGGTATCTGTCGCTAACCATATTCGATATTTTATTACAAACGTGGCTTTGGATTGTGTCGTAAAAGCCAAAGTAACCACGTATTTTATCTATTACTTGGAAACGTAGGTCTTCTTCATTTGTGAAACGAATGTCATGAGTCAGGCAGCTAAATGGTTACGTAGTCAGTACTGCGTCAGACATAAGTAAAAGAATTACAACAATAATGACAGACTAACCATCATTTGTGACCACCTTTTATTATACAAAATTCAAAGCATTTATTTCACTTAGACCATTTACTATGCACTTATGAATTATCCGAAAGTAGGTCAGTTGCCTGTACCAAAACGTACATACAAAGTTGGGCCTCTATGGACAAAAGAACAAACAAGTAATTTCACGGAAATTATGTTCAGTAAAGTTTTACAAATTCTTTTTTCGTTGCCGTAAAGAGCAAATTAAAATAATTGCAAGAAATAAATAATTAAACTATGACATTTAACTCGTAGTATGCCGTAATTAATAGGAACAATTAAAAAGCGTTGGGTCTAGCGTATAATGAGCATGATAATCGATAAAAAGAAGAAGGTTATCAACGTCCTTTAAGCAGTAGTATAACTTTTCAATTGTAATATTTCTAGAATAAACACCAAACCAAATGGTACCCCTAGGCTTCCAATACTTTTCTCCAATAAATAGCTGCACATTTTTGAGAATGGCCCGGTAGTATTTGAAATATCGCTGACAATATTTCAGTTATGCTTTGCCGAGAAAATAAGGCCAGTGTAGGAGCGCCGAAAAGCTAGGAGCGTAGAGAAATGGTGTTAAATGTGTTGTAGCAATACTTTTTGGTAGTTCCGTGATTGTTAATGTGTCTATTTCAATTTATACGTACTTACCTTCAAACACACGTTATTTCAGACATAATAAAAAGACAATAGCAGCGCGACAGCCGGCTGTCGCTTGGTCGTCGAAAGGTAAAAGCAAAACATCGAATAGAAACGTGGACTTATAATCTGATCGCCAATACTCCTTGACGCTTGATAATCAATGCTCGTGCCTTCTTATGGAAAAGAGAAAGCTAAAAAAGTGAATCACGATTATTTATTTTTTTAAGACGAATGAGCTTCCTATGTATATTTTCCATTCAACTTTCATGGTGACGTCACGCATGCGGTGGGTCATTCGGTTCTCTTCAAAACGGTTGAGCTTAATTGTGCTAATCCGCGGGTATCCCTCTTAATTGTTTAATTTTTGTATCGTTTTTTACCTACAATAGAAACACAAAATATATTTTTTTTGGGAGTGGGAAATCATGAAATGTCTTCTCCCGTCCTCGGCGGGGCGGGAGACGTGTCAGAGTTTTACTGACTAAAACCTACTCATGTTCTTCGGTTGCCCTTTATGTTCCGGGCTCACGGTAACTATTATAACCATTCAACCCCGGCAGGCAACACAAAATATAATGTAACTAAGATTTTGTAAAACTTGATTGAAGAGGTTATCTGTTTAGGTTCTTGATGGTTTTCTTCATAAAGCAACTAGCGTCATCTATTTGACTAACCGACCAACTCTGAGGGCGAGATAATAGAAGTTACTTAGCACGCACTTTGGCTTAGCACTATACCTGTCACTTTTATACAACTGTTTAACGTCAAATGCATGATAGAGACGGATCATAGCAAAGTACGTGAAACGTGTATACGAAATGAATGCCTTAAATTAGATTTAGAAATTGAATTACTGCCGCTGAAAAGACACCACATACCTCTAACACCGTCATTAAATTATTATTATATAACCCCTTTAACATTTAATAACAAATGCACATCGCGTGTATAGCCCGTCGTGTTATAAAACGGACAGATTGATCGACAATCCATTATAAAGTATTATTCTTTGGTGTCCTTGCAGCATGTAGAGCGAGGTGCTTTGAATGGCAATATGTATGAAGTTAAGGTAACCGAGGTGCTTTGAATGGCAATATGTATGAAGTTAAGGTAACCGAGGTTCTTTGAATGGCAATATGTATGAAGTTAAGGTAACCGAGGTTCTTTGAATGGCAATATGTATGAAGTTAAGGTAACCGAGGTGCTTTGAATGGCAATATGTATAAAGTTAAGGTAACCTTGGTCGGTTTTCTGTTTGTCTAACAAGCAGTAATGTGCAGTTTGGTTATGTGTTAAATGAGCAAAGGTTTAAATAAACGTCATATAAGTCTATTGTCGTCCCGGTCTAGCGCTCTTAGACAAATAACTTTTCTGTTACGTCAAACGCTATTAGTACCAAATGGTACCAAATGTACAGTCAGCTCCAAAAGTCGCTGAACACATTTAGATTTCCAAAATCACACTCATAATCAACACTATATAATCTATAAATGACAAAATGGTGTTCAGCTAATTTTGAACTTTAATGATGTTCATTCAATACTGGCGCCTATCTTGTTAAGCGATTTATAGATTATATAGTGTACAGTGATTTTGAAAATCTAAATGTGTTCAGCGACTTTTGGAGCTGACTGTACCTGCAGAGTGATCTTGTGACTTTGTCTAGGCCTATCTTTACACTTTTAACTTCTAACATGCTCTTAACTTATCCTTCTCGCTATTTTTTAATCCTTCGAACACACGTGATTCGAGACACAATAGAAAGACCATAGCAGCGCGACAGCCGGCTGTCGCTTGGTCGTTAAAAGGTTATTACAAGTGTTGAATTGTTGGTGAATTATTTGGGCTATATTTTTCTCCAAATACCTTATAAGGCTTCATATATACAAGATTCACTTTTTTATTAAATGAAATGACGTTCCAAAGTAACTTGGCTTATAGAATAGAATATAATCATTTATTTGCCATAAACATGTATGTATGGCTTTATCTTTAACTTTAATTTGTACTTAAAATTTTGAGCTACTTTATCTGTGGGCCGAACTTACATGTGCCTACATGGTGCATTTCCAAAAAAAACAAATGATTTGGTTGGTGATTTGTTGCGTAATAAAATTTGCCCATTTTCGTGAATTATATCGTTGTCCGAAGACCGGTTACCAAATAAAAAGTGAGCTTGTAAAATAGAAATGGGAAATGAGAAATAAATAATGGTGGGAAGTGAACGGAAAAATAATGACGATTCGGACCATTGAGCACTGAAGTTATTTCCAATATCAACATTATATAAAAAAACCCTAAATATAGTCAAGTTCGAGTCATAAAGTGTACATAAAGTCTTATACAGCTTATTGTTATTTACTAATATAATAGTACTAGCTTTTGCCCGCGGCTTCGCTCGCGTTACAAAGAGACAAAAAGTAGCCTATGTTACTCTTCATCCCTTCAACTACCTCCACTTAAAAAATCACATCAATTCGTCGCTCCGTTTTGCCGTGAAAGAAAGAGAAACATACAGACAGACAGACAGACACCCTTTCCCATTAATAATATTAGTATGTATAAACAATAGTAGAGTTGGACACACAGATCCTTTAAGAATTCTGCTTTGAAGTCGGACTTTCGATAGCTTAACCTTTACAAATAAAGACACACTTTTTGATAGTAACCAACTTACTGAAAGCTAAAAACATGTTTGCAATAAGAAACAATTTTTAAAATTTAACCCATAATGAGGTAATAGGGCGTCGTGATGGCCCAGTGGATAAGGCCTCTCGTTTAAGAGATGGATTCGAATCCGGGCAAGTGATTTCATGTGTACTTTTTAAATTTTATCTTGGATACCACTAAGATTCCATGCCTCGGAAAGCACATAAAACCGTTGGTCCCGGTTGTCATTCGTAGAACTTTGACAGTCGTTATGGGTGAGCCAGAAAGTCTGACCAATCTAACCAAGAGGTATCGTGTCGCTTAGTTTCTGGGTTGTAGAGGTCTGATAGGTAGTAGCCCCACGTAAAACACTGGTATCCAGCTGAATCCGGTTAGGCTGGAAGCCGACCCCAACATAGTTGGTAAAGGCTAAAGATTTAATGATGAATGGGGTAAAATTTTATACGAAAATAGGCGGATGTAGCCTCTGGAAACAGCTGGAAAAGTTATGAAAAAACGACTTTGAATACAAATTAAGTACTTACAAATGTTTTTACCTCAAAGCGGAGTGTAAAAATGGAAATGTGATTAAGTAATTAAGGAATTTGACAAAGCGGCCAAAAGTTCCGCGAAATGTAACCTGCTTTGTGATACAAACATAATATCACGGTAATATTCGCCAAAAGAGGTAAGCAGAGGAGTTTATATACTTTCGCAAAAGAAAGGTTTATTATCTGTCAGTAAAATGAAATGAAATTGTTATTCATGTGAGTAGTTTATTAAGATTAGTATTCATTTATTTCCATACTATAGTCATTTCCCAACTATGTTGGAGGCCGACTTTTTTGTTTGGTGTTTTATGTGGAGTGACGTCTTCTGTACCGGGATAAACATATTAAATTAAATTAAATATTATTTATATTAATAACATAACATACATAAATCACAAGTATCAAAGACATATAAATTCTAACTAAGTAATAACAATTTTATAAACTTAAACCTATATTTAAAGTAAGTCTGAACTAAGTCTTTATCTCTCTTCTAAGATTTTTTGTTTACATTCTATTGTATTCTGCATTATACCAAAGGGCTGTGAAGTCTTTCTCATTTTAAAATATTTCATCTTATCATCGGTAAATTTAAGCAATCTTTCTAAAAAGGTTTTATTAACGCAATCTAGCTGGAGTCTCTACAGTTTAAACGAAATTTCTAGTCTGAAGCAAATTTAAGAAAAAAAAAAACATTATCCACAACACATTTGATGTTGACAAATTGTTCTTTTAATAAAATCACCTTTAAATACGTGCATGTAACTGTATAAAGTTATTTTTTCCATCAACCTATTTGACATGCCATCAACACTCTCTTTTAACAGAGTATCAGGTCTCGTTACTGTTCAAGAATTGAATTAGGAATCGCGTTAGGTTGACGGAGCAGCGTTTTATCTTGTTAGGTTGCCTTTCTGTAAAAGCTAGAACTTTTTCAGCGTTACACTACGTTTGACGTTTAACTTTTTTTTTTAACTGACCTTTTTGTCCAGAAGTGACCCTGACGGAGTCGGAGGTTTTATTTAAACCCAGGATAATAAACTATTTGTGTGAAACAGGTACGCAAAAGTTTTAAACACTTTAGAAACGATTGTAGAGCATTTAGTACGGAGGTATTCTTTTAGAAAAATAACTAAAAGTACGATTTCGACTTCGTTATGATTTTATTATATGTATCAATGTGTAGCAATGGTCTGGTTACCATAGTCCAGCTTCCGCCTAGTTTGGGATTAGATGTACTGTATTAGTTGTCCCAAGATGTTTATTGTTTTTTTTAATATTCTGTGTTGGATTAAACAGCTTGTATTAAAAGAGCGAACCACACACTAATGCCCTTACTATAATAATCACTGTGTAAAGTTATGCAATGAATAAAGCCTGTGTAACCATACATTTTTTGACGTATAAACCGGTCATAACTTTATGCAGCGATTATTAGTAAGACGCTAAGTATAAAGATATTTGTATGATAATTGCAAGAAGTAGTTCAAAAATTTCGTGCTAGGTTCAGAACCCACAACCTCGCAGTCATTTGTTAAAATTAGTCTACAAAACTCCAAATTACAAGGTCAGCAACAATTTTTCATCTAAATTCTGATCACTTTACATAAAAACTTTTTTTTAGACAAAGTTTTCAACAATAAAACAGATTCCTTTAAATTGGAACAATCCATAACTCTTCAATTGTCTTTCATCCAACTTTTCTTTATCATTCTTAAAATGAAGGATGAAAAAGCTATTTTGTAAAAAGATTCTGGATTTTTGTCTCACTTTAGACACATTGGGTATTATTTGAAATAATCGAAGTTTGAAGCCAACGGGTTCAGTAATCCTTTGCCAGCAAGATTTATTTTTTCTATTTAAATATTGATGCTGATCCTCTTGTTCACAAACTTAACTAAATTTAAATTGATTGCACCTTTCTCTTTCCATTTCATTAAGATGAGGCAGACAGAAGATACATATTGGTGTGGTCCTGTCAAAGTAGCCAGCGCCTTAAGCAAATTGACGTATTTTTAGTGGCCATGTTTTTAATCGCGCCTAAATGATCTATTTAGTATCTAAATTTGACAGGACTTAAATAATATTTTATATTCTGTCCTTTTCTTAATTTAATGGAAAAAGAAAGATGCACTTAACTTAAATTTACGTTAGTTTGCGAAAAAGGGAATCGGCACCATGTCCTTTAATCCTGGTCTACAAATTAATGTAACAAAATAAATAAGTTTTTTAAAAAAGCTAGTCCTACAAAGTACCTACCTCCTGGCTAGTCCTATACAAGTGTAAGTGGGTCATTTTTGCGGGTCTGCGAACGGCGAGTGATGGGTAGCTCGCCGCCCGGCTAGGACCAGGCCCGGGTAGACGGCGCGTTAGTGTTCCACGCGCGCCTCAAAGAGAAGTCAGCACAGGAAGGGGCCCAACAGGGCCAACGACTGCCGGGGTTGCGGAATATTTATAATAGTTACCGTGACCCCGGAACATAAAGGGCAACCGAAGGAACATGACTGGGTTTTAGTCAGTAAAAGTCTGACACGCCCTCCCGCCGCACCCAGGATGGGAGATGTCATTAATGATTTCCCACTCCCCAACAAAATAAAAACCTCAAAGAATAATTTCCAAAAAAAAAGTGGGTCATTTTCGATGTTCGTATCCTATGCAGATAAACTATCTAAGCCTTGTAAAATTGACTGTACTCTAGACTACAGCAAAGCTGTTACCTTATTTCTCTAACGTGCCCCAATTGCAATTTATTAATTTTATTTAACTCCAATTGACAATGTAGCCAATTTACTCGCAATTGATTCACAATGTGTGCATATTGTAGAGCAATGAGTGTGGCATTGACCATGAATGCAATGATGTTAGGAATGTCTAGATCGACGTTAGGTACTAGTACCACTATTATAATAATCGTTCATCTGAGGTCAGCTTCCAGCCTAACCGGATTCAGCTGGATACCAGTGTTTTACGTGAAGCGACTGCCTATCAGACCTCCACAACCCAGTAACTGGGTGACACGATACCCCTTGGTCAGGAATTTCTGGCTTTTGACCCGTAACGGCTTTCATATTTCTACCAATGACAACCGGGACCAACAGCTTTACGTTTCGGGAGCGCGGGATGTCTGTGATATTCTATATAATAGAAATTTTGTCCTTATGAATGGCCATAACGTTTGATGCCATAAAAACACCATTGTTACTTTTTTGGATTTAAGCCGGTTCGAATCCCGAGAGGGGCAAGCGAATTTTCTAAAATCTTCGAATGCAGTTTCGTTTCTTTTTAAAAATAAAGAAATGTCTCCTTTAAGTAAAATAATCTATCTTAACTATTTAAGGTAGTTTTCTTCCAGGGCCCATTGAAACTGGCGCTGTATAGTCAGGTATTAACCATATTGTCTACCATTTTAAAATTAAAAACACAGCACGATACACAAACAAAAACAACGAATTAAAACTGGGTAGAACCAGTCTAAAAACGTACAAAATTAGCATCTGCCACTTAGACTGAGTTGAAAGTGTAATAAAAGCTGTCAGATTATTTTAGCCCAGTTTGTTTTGCAGGCTAAAACATTTTCTGTTTAAATTTAGTCCGCCTGATGAGTTACAGTCCGAATTTAGTTTTAGTCCGAATGCCTGGAGAGTGTTTAAATGTTTTTTATTTATTCTGTTGTTATTTCAATTGGGCTTTTTTACTAATTTAATTTTGGAAGACTATGCTATTTTTTATGTACTAAAGTGGTTGGGTAGCTTTTATTTTTTTATTGATGCAAGCGATGTGTTCGTTTTTTTAGGCAATCTCTTCAAAGAATAGGGATGACGACAACATTAAAAAAACTGCATTCTGTTTAGTCCGTCTGATAGATCGGCCAAAAATACGGGACACGTATTGCTCGATCAAATTAATAAAAAAATACAAAGATATAGAGCAACAAAGTTTAGGAGTGGGGGCTTTTGACGTCACCGTCATGCAAAATATATATCTGATCGTGACGTCATGCGCAACTTTCACGCACTGTATCTTCGTCATTCTTCGTTTACGAGAAAAAAGAAAAAAAAACGTTAGTCCGTCAGATAGATTATCAAAAAAAATTTTTGGTAATCTATCTGACGGACTAATTACTTTTTTTTGTCGTCTCGCTAAAACCGGTTTAGATTGGACAATAATATATTTTTATCTTTTTTTATCGTTTTGTTGGATGGCAGCTAAAAGATAAAATTCGAGTTTTATAAATGTAATGGTTGTGAGGATGGTTGAATGTGTTACTTTTTCACACCAACACTACGGAATAGATTTTGTAGAAGCTTTACAATAAGAGCTTTATAGAGTGTCCATCAGAATAAATAAATAACACGTGGGCTACAAAACATAACTCAATGCCTCACGGGAACAGATCAGTAACCAAATAACGACACTCATACCTAGTACTACAAACATAAATAATATATCATGCGAACTTGTACTTCTCTGTACATGAAATAAAAAGGAGTTCGTCACTCAAAATAGGTGACCTTGAAAAAGTTTTATGCCCTGCCCTGATTCCTTCCCCGAGGGAATGCGAAGTGGGACTAATGGGTTTTGAACATATACTTATTTTCGTGAGTACTTTGTTTTATCGACAAGGCCTGAAGGGAAAAGGAGTTTATTTGTGGAAAACATGTGCGAAACAAATTATTTTTTAACAAAGAAAATATGTTCTGCGCATCACAGGTGAACTAATTGTAATAAAATATCGACCAGTTCGAATCTTGTTTTATTTTTAGGGTTCCGTAGTCAACTAGGAACCCTTATAGTTTCGCCATGTCTGTCTGTCTGTCCGTCCGTCCTCGCTTAATCTCTGTGACCGTTAGCACTAGAAAGGTGAAATTTTGTACCAATATGTATATTAATCCCGCCGACAAAGTGGTAAAATAAAAATTAGAAAAAAATGATTTAATAGGGTAGCCCCCCTATATGTAAAGTGGGAAGTGATTTTTTTTTAAATTTCAACCCCTACGTGTGATATATTGTTGGATAGGTATTTAAAAATGAATAGGGGTTTACTAAGATCATTTTTGATAATGTCAATAATTTCGGAAATAATCGCTCCAAAAGGAAAAATCAAAGCGTCCCCCCCCCTCTAACTTTTGACCCGTAGGTTTAAAAAATATGAAAAAAATCTGGAAAGTAGAACTTTATAAGGACTTTCTAGGAAAATTATTTTACAAAAAAGACAAAAATGTTGTACAAAATAATTTCTGCGTACTTAGTATGTCAACGTAACAAATAGCCTTTTTTAAAACTTATAAGTGGGAACACTTATTGTGACGGACGGGAAACTACGGAACCCTACATTGAGCGTGGCCCGACAGGCTCTTGGCCAGTTTTTTTCTTGTTTTTACGCCAAAATATTCTTTATTTGTGAAACGACATCAGGCGTTCTCGTCAAAAAAAGCGCGGTCGGACCTAAAATTATTCTCAATAGTTAGGCCACACATACATTTAAACTACAACAATGAATTTAACCCCATAGCTGCCTTATCTTAGTAGTGACTACATTTCGTTGTGCGCTCAATCACCTTACGAAGCACTCAAACAATTACTACTAATAAAAAGCAGTTAGAGCGTTAAGCCCGTTAGAAATAATTCTAGATTTGGCCGTGCAAGTATTTTTTTGGACAAACAATGTATGAAAATTGCCTGATGTTCTTTATCACAAGTGACAGACGTGGGGTTGTATGATATGTAAGGTCTCTAACAATTAACCTAAACGTAACAATTAGCTTAATTATAAGGCAAGCTAATGCTGTGATGAAGTATAAGTTAATGAGCAAGATGTTAACAGAATAAATAAACGTTAGAAATATACAAGTTGCATTTGGCGAGAGGCCTGGGAGCCAATTCTCGGTTTTAGAGATGATGTCGAATTCGACAAAAAAGTCGAATGACGTCATTTTTTCGTCAAATTTTAAAAGTTGCTATTCTGGGGATGTCGAGTTCGACATTTGTCGAAGGCTAACGTTAGAGTTCATGTCGAGTGCTTCTGAGCAGTAGAGATGTCATGTCGATTGTAGAGATACGTCATTTCTGTGTGAATTCGTTTAGTTTTGGATTGTACCCTGTGTTTTATTTCCTTATTTTTTTAATAAAATACGGCTTGGCATCTCATACCTACTGGAAATTCGATTTATACTTTTTGATTTGTGCATTGTGTTTTTTTGAAACGACGACCACGATTAGACTTGAAACCACTGAAAGATGGACGAGTTTATTTGTTTATTAGAATTTCTATCTTGCACACCCTAAAATACCTAATTTACGTGTTTGTTGAGTGCACAATTATTGTAACCGATTTTATTATAATTGATTTTTTGTATGACTTAACTATTTTTATTTTAAAATAAAGAACTTTATTGTTTACTTCCTACCTAACACTTGAATTCTGTCATTGACAGACAGTCAACTGTCAAACTGATTATTTTTACACTAAACGTTTCGTTTTATAATTAAATATTCGTATATTCAGCATTTTAAAACGAAATCATTCATTCACTTATGCTACTTTTACTAAGCTTCCAAAAACGGAACGTGCGATTCTTCATAATGGTAACATTATCTTCACTCGACTCGACATTTTCGTGACATTTATTTCTATTTTGACTGAGAATACGGAATTCTGCTCAATTCGCCATTTTTTGGTAGAGATAGAGATTTTTTTGGTAGACATAGAGATAGACTTACAATCTCGAACTCGAGATAAATGGCGAAAATCGAGAATTGGCCCCCTGGTCTAGTGGTGACCATGACTGCTAAGCCGAAGGTCGCGGGTTCGATTCTCACCTAGGACGAACTTTGTGTGATGAGCATGGTTTTTTGTTCTGTGTCTGCGTGTAATTTATCTACATTATGAATGTATTTATAAATTAGATAAGTATGTTTATCCGTTGTCTGTTTACCATAGTACAAGCTTTACTTAATTTGGGATTATATGACCGTGTGTGAATTGTCCCAGGATATTTATTTATTTAAATATCGTCGTTTGAGGCTACACATCAGCATGTTCCCATAATACCCAAACCAATATTTCTAGCCCAAATTTGTAGCCAACTGAAAATCAATACAATTCAATTTCATAGTTTGTTCAACGAACAAACAATAATTCGGGCCAAACAATTTGATTCCAATAACAGACCAGCAGACAGAATAAAAGTAATTCGATTTGAATATATTTTTAAATTGAAAACGGACTATATTCTATAGCAAACTGGGATAAATCTTTACGGCAAGCACAATTATTATTTTTACCCATTGATATATTTATTTTATATATATATTTTAAGTAATGAACCCTTTGTACTGTTTGCACCATTGACTTGCATTATTAAACCATCGAACACACGTGATTCGAGACACAAAGGAAAGACAATAAGCAGCCCGACAGCCGGCTGTCGCTTCGTCGTCAAAAGGTTCATGATGCAAACAAAACTGCATTGATAGTATGGGATCATCTGGACACATCATCTCAATAGCCTTTTCCTAATCAGTTTGGGTTCGACTTTCAAATTAACTGTATTCAGCTAAAATCGGAATTGCACTAGAAACTACTAATAAGTGGCTTGTGGAGGTCGCATAACCGCTTAGACGTCCTGATTGTCAAATTATGTGGTCTTTGACTGACCCGTAATGGCTGTCGTAGATCTCCGAATGACAGCCAGGACCAACGGTTTTACGTGATTGCGTAGTTAAACAGATAAAGTTAGAAAGTATTTAATACTAGCTTCCGCCCGCGGCTTTGACCGCGTGAATGTTGATACTCCCATCCCATATACTATATCCCTTAGGGTTAGAATTGCCAAAAGTCCTGTCTTGGAAGTTACCTACTCTTTATAAAGAACACACCCTGCAAGTTTCATGTCTCTAGGACCAGCGGTTTGGTCTGTGCGTTGAAATATCAACAGTCAGTCATCATTCAGTTTACCATTATGCGTTTTTTTTTTTGGTGAGTGGGAAATCATCAAATGACTGCTCCTGGGTGCGGCGGGAGGGCGTGTCAGACTTTTACTGACTAAAACCCACTCATGTTCCTTCGATTGCCCTTTATGTTCCAGGGTCACGGTAACTATTATAAACATTCCGCAACACCGGACCATTTTGCGTTTCCGCGCACCTATCATCGGCAGTAATCATACAGTTAGGCGATACGCGGCGGTACGCGGATTCGCGTTTTTATTGTTAACGTATAAATAAAACACGTACTATACAACCACTAACATCGCCGTTTCGTGCGGTACGCTCGCGTTCTACGCTCTCATACTTCCGCGCGAGAATGTATCGCTAGTGTGGAACGCCTTAAACCCAGTAAATCGAATTTTAAAACGAATTCAATCGAATTTCAAACCGTCGCAGCCGCCATATTTGATTTTCGAATTTAAAACTATGTTGTGGGGCGGAATGTTCCGTTATTTTGCAACAACAACAATGTTCAGTAGAAATCAGTTTTGTTTATTTATGTTTATGCATATTGTTTGAACTTTTAACCGTTTTGGTTAACCTCGTTTGTGTACATAAGCAATATATGCTATTCAGGCAAAAACAGTTATCTTTTTTTATGGAAGGGAAATCATCAAATGGCATCTGCCGCCCTGGGCGGGGCGAGAGAGAGTGTCAGACTTTTACTGACTAAAATCCACCCATATGTTCCTCTGGTTGCCCTTTATGTTCCGGAGCAGTGGTAACTATTAGAACTATTTCCGCAACTCAGGAAAATATTTATCTTTCAAGTTCATATATTTTTTTATTGGTCATAACTTTTAAACTTATCACATTTGACCGAGAAGGTACTTAGCATGTAATGCTAAAGCAATAAACCTCTCATTGTCGCACATCTTTCCGTCTACGATTGTAAGATAGAGATGGGTATATGGCATATTGCGTCGACTTATGAGTTTGAATTTTCACACCTAGAAATGACAGACCTAAGTATTGGGTATTAATTTCAACATGAACTTGACAACAAAAAGGTAATTTTTTTTTCTTCGGCGTACGGTAGGTACTATGCCAAAGCCGAAGTTTAACTAGAACTGAAATTAAAAATAATTTTTAGGAGGATTACGCTGAAATTACCGGAACCAACAAGCCATTTATCTTAATAAGTTAAGGCTCCTAAGAGAACCAGTTGTAAGATTTTTGTCCATAACGGCCTAACCCTCGTAAGCCTTAGAGACAAAATAAACATGAGCTATACAAACTTGCCTTCGTATTTACGTATTAAGCGAGAAGTTAGATAAACTGTATCAATGTAAATCTTTGCGCAATTTCAATTTGCCGTGACATCAGCTTTCAAAATCTCAACAACAAATGAAAGTAACCCCCTAGACATCCTCCTGGTCAGAGGATTCTCACTTTTCAATGGAGGATGAGGAGTTATTTAAACTTTATGCACAAACAGGCGGACTTTAATGCTTTAGGCATTTTCTATCAGTCAACCCTTATATCTTTGTTTTGCTTATAAAATGATATTGTATTTATGCCTATTTTTCTCGTCGGCACCGGCCACCTCCAGGTTCTCAGATAACGGTGGGAGGGGTTCACATCGGTGTCGAGTCGACAATGAAGTGTCTGGGACTTGTCCTCGACAACCGATGGAACTACACGGAGCATTCTAGACGTTTGGTCCCTAAACTGGCGAGGACTGGGGCTGCCCTCAAACGGCTCCTGCCCAATCTGGGTGGTCTAAACGCCTCCTGCCATAGGCTCTACGCGGGGGTCGTGCTTTCCATGGCCCGAGCTCCGGTGTGGGCGCCCAATCTAGCCTTGGCACCGGCCCGGCTTCTGACGGCGTCCCAGACAAGTCCCATGGCGATTCAGATGGTGCGGGGACACCGCACGATTTCTTGCGAGGCGCGAGCCTCTTTGCCCGTTGGATCCCGCAGTGGGATCTGGAGGCAACAGTCCTTGCACACACGTACCAGTGGTCAAAGACAAAGTCGACCCGCTGCCGCAACTAATCGTGGCGCGGCGCACAGAGCTCCGGCGAGATCTCATGGCGGAATGGAGACAGCAACTGTCGCAACCCAGGGCTGGGCACGCCGTAATAGCGGCGGTAAGACTGCTCTTTAATATATATACTTACTTTTAAAATAGGTCTTACTAACTGATAATTGACTCAGCGAATTTCAAGACGCAGGTGGGTGTCCGGCAAGGCTTTCTGTCCCCGTTATTGTTCAACATACATATACACAGAGTACATCATGCGCAAGGTACTGAATCAATGGGATAAAGGGATATCGGTGGGTGGTCTCATGATTTCAAATCTCAGGTACTCTGACGACACCACTCTTCTGGCTTCCACCCTGCCTGACATAGAACACAATCTACAACTTCTAGAACGTACCAGTCTCGAATTTGTACTCGCTATAAACCGTGAGAAAACAAAAATGATGATTGTGGATCACAAAACCGGTAACAGACCTGAGATCAACAGCATAGGTAACTGTGAAGTTGTCCAGAGCTACATATACTAAGGTTCTACCATTACCAACACTGGGAGTTGTGAGGAAGAGATACGAAAGATGTGCTGTGACATGTTCAGCTGTTTAAAAGTTCAAAAAGATTTGGAAAGACAGGCGCATAACCAAAAATACAGCTAGCACATAGGTTCGGCTGATGCAGTGCACAGTTTTTCCTATCTTATCTCGGAAATGTGGACGATTCGTCAAAGAAATCGCAACAGAATATAAGCGTTGGAAATGTGGTGCTGGAGAAGACTACTGAGAATAAGCACTGAGACTGCGCACCGCACCAATGTATCCATACTAAAAGAGCTTCGTATCAAACAAAGACTTTCTTCCATTGTGCAAATAAGAACACTCACAATATTTGGCCACATTATCCACAACGAAGACTCATTGGAGCGATTAGTGGTGCAAGGGAGAATAGAGGGGCAGCGTCGTCGTAGTCGGTCACCAACCAGATGGACGGATGCTATAAAAACATTAACATCCAGCTCAATCGTGGAGTGCGCGAGGAACGCCACTAATAGAAAAAAGTGGAGAGAAATCGCAAGGGCAGCTACTAAGGACTTTCCATGATCACGACCACTCTGACAAGAGTGCACGATTAAGAAGAAGAACTGCTAATTACATAACATTTATCAGTTTATTAATCAAACTATCTTGCAACGTTAAAACTGGCTCAAAAGGTACAAACCACGTACAAAAAATACATATTTCAAACTTGGTGGGTCGTTTTCAATTTTGGTGACGTAAAAATGCCACCAAAAACACCAAACTTGAACCACCAAAATTTAAACCAGGCATAAATAAAATCTTTAAAAATAGGGGTTTAGAGTTACAATTCAAATGATATTATTACCTAATGCGTAACCCAAATCACAACATATAACGTGCAGCTTAATATCTAAAACACTTAAAAATCAGTAGTAAATCGATCCACCAAAATTGAACAATTCTTGTCCCCCGTGCCTCCCAACATGATGATTACGTTTTTGTCGGGAGATCTCAGCACTAATCACACACTTTTCATCGCAAGCGCCGGCACACGATAGAGAGTAAGTGAAATAATTAAATTAAATTGATCTCATATGCACGAAACTTCATGATTTTGTAAGTTGAACAAATGCCACCAAAATTGACATATTTGCTTGGACAAACTTTAATCGAATGTCCTGTGCTTTTAAATATGTTTTTTTTTAATGGATTATATGTTTTTTTATTATTTATCTAATGCACATACTAACGAAATCTATTATTTTTGATCTTTGCTTAAATTGTTACCTAGATGAATGCAATTGTATAAAAAAATGGAACTGGGACAGGCCACCAAACTTAAATTTTAGAGGATATTTTTTTTTCTCTGTCTATATATAGACATATATACAAAAATATATGTGGCCCTAATTGAATCAAGTTCCATAGTTCACTATAAAAAAACATAAGAAAAATCCTACAATTTAACACCTTGATTCTCAACGTGGACACGCAAAATTCACCTCCGGGATATTCACCCAGATAGGACAATAGGAATGACGGTAACATTTTGTTTACTCCGTCTGTTAAGCTGTCCAGAAGGACTGGACACATATTAGGAGAGGAAATACGAAAAAAGAGCATCAAAGTTTCGGAGGGGCTTGTGTTGTGAAACGACGCGTTACGTCACGCGAAACTTCAACGCGCTGTATGTTCGTCATTTTTCGTTTACGAGAACGAAGAAAAAATAAATGGTTTCTTTTACCTATCCGCCAGGTAAAAAAAAATACATTTATTCATAGTTTTTTTGTGGTCTCTCTATACTAGAGGCCCTACAGATGTGTTGCCCATCCCAGAGACAAAGATGATAATAACCTTTCATCGACCATACGACAGCCGGCTGTCATGTTGCTATTGTCTTTCTATTGTGTCTCGAATTACGTGTGTTTGAAGGTTTAATTGCATCTACGACTGTTTTACTAGTTGTATGCTTAGTTACTGTTGTAATATACTGCCCTTTGCGGTCAGGTACATACCTATGAATGACCGCCAATTAAGACAAGATTGGCGAGTACTGGCTTCCCACAAGGCGATTGACCTATTGGCACCCATAGCCTTAGTAGATTGGTGAATTCGGTTCTATTATAGAATTATCCGTGTGTCTGGCTCTCTGATATCCCTTTAACCTCAATGCGATTGAGTCTAGTCTTCACAGATTTAGAAAAAAAAATCCACAAGAAATTCTTTACATATAAATTACAGAAAAACTATTAGATTTTACGACAATTACGATATTTGAAAACAGTGTCCATGGAATTTCTTGCTTGTTCTTTTGAGTAGAGATCATGCAACTTTATTTCTGAATAACCGCCTCTTTGACAATTCATAGGGCCAGTAAATGGTATAAGTAAAATTAATGTATTATTTTCCAGTAACAAAAAAAAATCTGTCTGAATTTTAACTTTGAGACCAGCAACTATATTTTGTCCATAAATCTACAATTGTCATACGTCAAGAGGTCGTGCAGTCAAACTTGTGACGCGGTTATACAGAACTTGTTCATATTTCGTGTGCAAAGTTCAGTAACTTATGTGCGGGAAAATTCAATTTTCAGGCGGTATAGACTTCTACTTGCATGAATTGGTTATAGTTTCAGAATTTTGAATAGTGTAAATAACTCAAAATTCTTCTCTTTTTGGTCTTAAAAATGTCTTCTTTGCCAAAATCTAAAGATGCGCGTCACTTACACGCTGAAACCACTAATCCAAAAATTCAAATATAATTATGTTGATCAATGCTCAACGCTACAATGCCTTCTCTGTTATCTGTGTTCAGCTTCTTTTTCCTCAGATCAGGAAGTAGCCCACCAGTCACAACTCCCGTCTGGTTGGAAAACCCTCCCTTTTGAATGAAGAGTAAGAAACTTTTTCTCTTCTAAAGGGCGTTTGGAAAGACACTCAGAGTATTCTCTAAGTGTGTTCAAAAGCAAGTCGACCTATACTTAAGTACTATATTGTCTGTTGCGACTTGTCATGTCTGTAAAACAAGGACTAAAGTACTCTTGAAAGTGTATTTAAAATACTTACCAACTTTCTAACTTTGCGTTTACTTCGTCTTAATAAATCATAATTGACGGATGATTTAGTATGATAATAATTTGAAGTTAAAACATCTTTATGAGAATGCAGAATTCTTTTAGAAAAGGTCACAGGTCTTTTCAAAAACATTATGATGGTTGAGGTCATTGAACCGGGAGCAAGCAAGTGCTATTGTGACTTTCAAGTTTATTAAAATGATCACATTTTAATGAATGAATTGTACTTTGTTAATCTTTTTTCATAGATGGGAAATCATCAAATGACTTCTCTTGGGCGTGGCGGGAGGGAGTGTCAGACTTTTACTGACCGAAAAACCCACCCTTGTTCCTTCGGATGTCCTTTATATTTCGGGGCCACGGAAACTAAGTATTAGAACTCCTCCGCAGCCCCGGCAGGCATTGGTTCGTTGGTCTCCCGTATGACTGCTGAACGCGTGGCTGTGGGTTCAATTTCCGTTTCAGTCAAATTGTTCTTGGGATTTTCCATCTTTTACAGTATGCTTTAAAAAGCATTTAAAGCCGTTGGTCCTGGTTGTGATTCGTAGATGTTTTATAACCGTTGTGGGTAGTCATAAGTGCGAAACTTTTTCAATCAGTCTAACAAAGGATATCTACATTTGTGCCCTTACTAATAATCACTGTGTAAAGTTATGCAATGAATAAAGCCTGTGTAACCATACATTTTTTGACTTATAAACCTGACATAACTTTATGCAGCGTTTATTAGTAAGGCGCTTAGTATTTAAATCAATCAAAAGTACACACAGTAGCGTGAAGAGGTTAATAGAAAATGTGTTCCACACATTGCTAACTGGGGGACAAATTGAACTTTTTTTCCTATCTGTCACCCGTGGGGACAAAACGGGGTGACAGATCGGAATAATCCCTGTACGCTACATATAAACCACTGGTATTCATCAGAATTTTAAAAAAGGCTAGGAAGATAATGATGATAGAAACAGCTATAAGAACAAAAACCGACTCGCACTAGGCCTTTTTTTAATATAGTGGCCATAATGTCCCAAATAGTTATGAGGGTCAAAAGTAATATCCGAAGTTTGGAACAAATATGGTTTAATAATGAACTTTATCAATAATAGTGTTGTTTGTATCCCTCGAGTGTTTATGAATATCCTGAATAAGACCGCTTTGTTGTCGTAAAGTAAAGGATTTTGTTGTACCTAATATTTACTTGACTAGATTCTCCCGCGGTTTTACCCGCGTTAAGTCTTTGATTACTGCTCAGCTCCTGTAGGTCACAACGTGATGTTATGTACCCTATTGTTATTCTGATGTACAAACTATAAGTATTACTGCAAAGTTTTAACAAAATCCATCCAGAAGCTTTCGCGTGAAAGAAAAACAAACATGCACACATCCATACTTACAAACTATTATCAATATTTGTACGATAATATGTATTAAATGTAGTGATGACTCTGTAATTAAAGTGCCCAAGAGACTGTAGGTTCAAATCCAGGCCAGTGTGATTTTTTTCAATTCATTTGTACTTTCTAAATTTTATCTTGTATATGACAGATATCGGTGAAGAAATACGTCGTGAGGAAACCTGCACTTTAATTAACTTTTCCACGACCAAGCGACAGCCGGCTGTCGCGCTGCTATTGTCTTTGTATTGTATCTCGAATCACGTGTGTTAGAAGGTTTAATATAAGTCAAAGGTCCCCAATCCTCCTTGTACAAGCGTGGTGATCAATGCTCGTGCCTTCTCTGTATAAGAAGAGGAAATTGCCCTGCAGTGAGACAATGATAGGTTTTTATTATTAATATAATAACGGTATCACACTACGTACTTTTATATTTTTGCTATTAACAAAATTTTTATAAAAAAACCCAATAGCACTTTTAATTTTTCTTTAAAGATCTTGTTGCTAAAACTCTCTAAATATAATACCTTCTTTTGACTATGCGTTCTCCGTAATCGTCCCTCAGTGAAAGCCGACACACCGTCTAAAGCGGTTTTACGACTAAAAATAGATCTAGTTATCCGATGTTGTTGAATTAAATTGGCTACACATTTTATTTACATACAAGAAAGATAAATATCAAATGTTACTCTAGTGCCCTTACTAATAATCACTGTGTAAAGTTATGCAATGAATAAAGCCTGTGTAACCATACATTTTTTGACGTATAAACCTGTCATAACTTTATGCAGCGTTTATTAGTAAGGCGCTAATATTATATAGCTGAAGAGTTTGTTTGTTTGGTATTATGCGCTAATCTCAAGAGGTGCTGGTCCGATGAGGAGAAATCTTTCTGTGTTGGATGCGCCATTTATTGATCGAGGAAGGTTTTCGGTTAAATAACATCACGGTACGACATACAAGAGCGGAGAGAACTAGTTAAAAATAATTGTCTAATTATTTTTTGGGTTGATCTAAGAAAAGCTGTTTCAGGTTTCGATATCAGTTTCAGGATTGTCTACGCTATCTATGTTTAAATACCTATACTACATTTCAAAACTTATTATAATATGTACTTTTACAATCTAAATTATTTGATTTTATTTACGAATACTTATTTAACCTTTCGACGACCAAGCGACAGCCGGCTGTCGCGCTGCTATTGTCTTTCTATTGTGTCTCAAATCACGTGTGCGTTCGAAGAAGGTTTAAATATGTTTATAATATTTGCCACTGAATAAATATAAACAGTCAAGGTGTAAATAAAGTCAGTACAAAGAAATAGCAAATTGCATAGAATAAGAGGGTCTTTCGCTAGAAATAACAAACGAGTCTAACAGTGTTTTCGTTTGATTAACACAATGACGAGGCAAACTGCGGTGTGTTTGTTTGTATTTAATGTGTATATAGACACTATGTAGGTATGTGTTCTACTTAAGGTATACTGTATAAACAATGATGTTATAAGTAAAAAAGTGTAGATAGGTTATATGCAGTCAAAAAGTGGCACATTAAAAGTTTGCCAATTGATAAACATGATACAGAGTATCGCGTTGACATTTGACGTTTATCTCTTTTTCACTCGCACTACTTCAATCATGATATCCTACTTAGACGTGTAATGTATGTGTGCGTTAGTGTGCCGTTTTAGAAGATAGAATTTCGTTTGGGTAACCTATCTACACCTTTTTACTTATAATATCATTGTGTATAAGACTGAGATCTTTGAGCCACTAGTCTTACTTTTTCTAAGAGTATTTTGGGAACTTATGTCTTGATTAAAGTAAAAGTATTAATAAGTATGTAAAAATACTTTGGGTCGTTTAAATTCTAAGATGGACAGAGTGTACTATGTACAATAAGGTCATAATGTTAAATAAGCGTTATGACGTCTTTGTACGAGTACTATCGACAAAATTGAATCAAGACCCATTTCGACGACAAATCGTTTGAAGCTGTCAAAATAATAAGACTAGACGCGTGACATTTTTAATACATGTTTTCTCGATTGTCGTCCTAATTGTATTTGAATGTCTGTAGGAAAATAAGCTTATGGTGGGTCATGATTCCATTGGGTCGATGGTACATTAACAATACGTTCATCGGACATACGTTTGTAACTTTAATATAAAACTGACGAAATATGTTTCTCACCAATTTTTCATTTTTTTTTCAGGTAACTATCAAGAGCAATATATCAAAATTATTGAACATTCTTCTTCTTCTTCGGATTAAAAACAAATCTTCAATTGTAAGTACAGAATCTTTAATAGTAGTAAAAGTTTAAGCGTCTATATACTTTAAATATCAAAGCTACATAATTTATCTTAACCTCAAATAATGGTTGCGGAATAGTTATAATAGTTACCGTGGTCCCAGAACATAAAAGGCAACCGAAGGAACATGAGTGGGTTTTAGTCAATAAAAGTCTGACACGTCCTCCCGACCCGCCCAGAACGGGAGAAGTCATTAATGATTTCCCACTCCCCAACAAAATAAAAACCTCAAAGAATACGTCGATTACAACACTAACTGTTCCCGCGGTTACAGCCGCGCGTCCTATGGGCAGCGTGATAATAAATAGCCTAAGTATATCCTTCCTAGGTAAATGGGTTATCCAACATTTAAATATTTTTTCAATTCGGACCAGTACCTTAGAGGATTGTATATAATACTAGTATAGATGGACTAGCTGTCCCTGTTAGGTATTTGATTACTGTTCTGCTCCCGTGGGCCATAGATGTGACGATGTGTGAAGTGTGTGTCCATTCAATGTGTTAATCTGTATTTCTTATACTAGGTGTATTTTTGGTCTTGCACAACTTGGGGATGATTCTACTCATGAAAACAAACAACTTTTATTATGGGACCAGCTCTGAAAGCGCGAAAAAATATCAGCTGTTTCTAACAAAAGTTATACTTAACAAAATATACCTTCCAAGTTTCAAGTCTCTAGAACAAGCGGTTTACAATTTTAGATTTAGCTGAACAAGCAAGACCTCTTTTAAAAGTTCTTTGTTAACTTATTTAATACGTGGATATTAATCAGTTTCTCACGATTTATTGCCGTAATATTTCCACGAAAATGTTCTATCAAGAAAGTCCTTTTCCAGCAGTTTATCTTATAAGACAGATGGGGCGTAAAACAGCGTTCTATTTATCATCTGGAGGCGGCCATTTTTGTTAAAATTCCAACGTTATTAGTTATTTTATAAAATGTCTACTATTTCGCAACACAGGTACACAGGTATTAAAAAAAAAATACGGCAAAAAAAGAACGTTGTTAAAAAATTCAAATTTGAATTCAGAGCACTCGTTCCATATTTTTCTGTTATAAACTCGCCCTAGTAGCGTTCCGGTCGAGCCCGCTTGTCGACTGGCGAGCCACTGGAGCGAGTAAATCGGGCGAGGACAGCGCTTTGTAGTCAGCTAGTCAGCACTGGTTGGTGATTTGTGATACGTTGCAGGGTTGTGATTGGACAGCGTTTGAAAATGTGGCCTGTTTATTGGTTGGATTTGGTGGTTAGATGATTTGTAGCAAGCTGAAAGGGCATTGACTGTATGTTTAGCGACGATCGCATTTCATTAAAAATTACGTTTAATTTACACTCATTTTTGACAAATCATTGAGATGACATGGTGACTACATTTTGGACCTTTTGGTTAAGTCCTGTTTATAATGAAATTTCACCATTGTATACGGAATGCTGACGGTTAAATCGTAATTTATTTTTTAAATACGATTTGTTTGTAAATACGCAAATAGACCTAAACACTTTTGTGGATGGTATTATAATACTTTTGTATGTTACACCACATTGTCAGCAGTACAATTCATGCCTGAAAGTAGATCATGCATGACTCTTTTGATGAGCAAAGTTTATGTATCTCTAAAATGAACAAGTATACCTATCTACATACTCTTCTTTCAATCTTTTCGGTTATGCAAAATTAAAGTATTTTGTCAACTTTGAGCTCTTGGTCCAAAACCTAAAGTTACTCAAAAGATACGCCTTCCACCAATTTGACTGCCAAGCTTGAATCGGAGAGCCAAGTTGCTTATACCCTTAATCACCATTGGAAACATGCAAAATAATTCAGCCAAGAGCATTTGATGGGCGCACCAGTCATGGTTTTCTCAATTAGAGAATTTCCGAAGTGAATAAATTATCCCTCCGTTTGGAGGGTAGTTCTAACAAGAACAATAACAACAAAGGCCTGCCCGTGTCTTGGTGACGTGTCAATTCGGAATTCGGGTTTCGAAGTTTGAATTAGTGCTGTTCTGAATTCAAAGTTGATTTGTTCTTTTTATTCGATTTTCAATTGTTTGCATTGGTTTGAAAGTTTCATGTATCTATAGAATGATAAAACCAATAGTTAATTTGATGATCAAACTAAGTATTGACGCTTCCCAGCTTTACTTGGGTGATAAAAAATTTTGAAAATATTGTCTTTTATCTTTTGTAAAATACTTCTTCAAAGTCGTGCTGAATATTAAATTTCGTGATTATGTAAGTCATTTCTAATGAATTTGAACCTGCAATAGAACATCCAAAATCTAGAGGTTATGGAGATATTGAATTTTAAAGATTTTAAATGAAAGCCGCATTTAAATTCGTTTAGTAGTTCAAAATACAGACAGGCAAACGGAAAGCGTTTTTATTTAATACTAGCTTGTGCCCGCGGCTTCGCTCGCGTTAGAAAGAGACAAAAAGTAGCCTATGTTACTGTCCATCCCTTCAACTATCTCCACTTAAAAAATCACGTCAATCCGTCGCTCCGTTTTGCCGTGAAAGAAAGACAAACAGACAGACAGACAGACAGACAGACACACTTTCCCATTTATAATATTAGTATGGATTATGTAAAGTTAAAAGATAGTTCAAAGTTTAACAGAATTAACAGCAATGAAAATGACTTATTACCAGGAAGCTAATTACGTATTAAATTTTGTGAAACATAATATGATAATGATTCATAATGAACCGTACATATAATAATTAACTAAAATAATTATCAGCGCATACATTTGAGCGTCAGTGGTTATAGTGGTCAAACATGAGCTTATTCAATAAACAAATGACACACGAATGACTACTAGCTGTTCCACGCGGTTTCACCCGCGTAATGATAGGTTTTTCGTTAACTGCTCCTCTCGTGGTGTCCCGGATAGTCAAAAATGTATATCCGCGGACACGGGTACGGATACGGATATTTGGTATTATACTTTAAACTTTCGCGTTGTATATTACTACTTTACTATTTCACGGGATTTAACGCGCACGTACCTTTTTTATATGTTTTTTGCTTGACGTTTTGGCAGGGTTACACTCGCCATGGTCTCAAGCAGACTGTTCGGCGACACTACTCCGTCGGTCGATGAAACACATTCTGGAAGCGGGCAGCAATCATTGGATCGAATTCCATCGACCACAAGTCCTCTCCACTGATCGCCACTTTTACTCAAGATTTGTGCGTGAAGCGATTGAGATTAAGCTTAGCAGTCAGGGTCAATAACCACTAGACCAACAGGCCCGTCATTATCGTTACGTCAAGGAGAACGAGATGATAGCGAAGCGACTTTAGTGTGAGGTGGGTGACGTAACGTGCGGTGGACACGCAGATATAGTAAATGTATATATTGCCACTTCGGAGCCGTCATCTGGTTTTCATTGACGTGTGATGGTGACGGCGGCCGTGGACTAAAGGCCTTGCCGTCCCTTCTTCTAATGCAAAAGCGTCACTGTGTTTTGGTTGGACGAGACAACGAAAAAAAAGTGATTAGTACGTCAGTTAGGTTATTAAAAAATTTTGGACATGTATTTTTTTTTAACGAAAAATGACGACGATATAGTGCGTTGAAGTTGCGCGTGACGTCACGATCTGATACAAATTTTGCAGCACGATGACGTCAAAAGCCCCCTCTCTGGAACTTTTTTGCTCTTTATGTTTGTATTTATTTATTATTTTGATCGAGCAAAAAATACGTGTCCCGTATTTTTGGCCGATCTACAAGACGGACTAAACAGAATGCCATTTTTTTATGTAGTCGTCATCCCATATGTATTAAAAGGTAAACTGGCTGACTGATTGACTGACAACGATATTTCAAAGAATGATATATCAACGCTCAGCCCAAACCGCTGGTTCTATAGATATGAAACTTAAAGGGTGTGTTCTTTGTGAAGAGTAGGTGAGACTAAGAATGGATTTATGGAAATTTCAACCTTAAAGGGGTAATTTAGGGGATGGAAATGGAAGTTTTGACATTCACGCGTTCTATACTAATATTATAAAGAGGAAAACTTTGTTTGTTTGATTGTAATGAATAGGCTTAAAAACTACTGGACTGATTTTAAAAATTCTGTTACCATTCTAAAGCTACATTATCCCTCAGTAACATAGGCTATATAATATCACGCTATGTCCCACGGGAGCGAGGCAGTAACCAAAAACCTAACGCAACGCGGGTGAAACCGCGAGGAACAGCTAGTATGAAATAGAATTGTGTTTTATGCAAGAAGGTTGATTATCACATCACTTGTGTGAAAAAAAAAATTTAATACAAAAAACTCAAACTAAAATCATAAGCACAACAATGTCGCCACAGACTTTACAACACGATAGACCGCGGACCGCTACTAGTCTACCGCTCCTACCAGGCCTTAAAGGACGAGGGTACAACTATTGTACTGCGCAAGGAATAAATTAGGCAAATGTCGGTCCCTTGTAAGCCTTCAATGACACGTGAGCGACAATTTGTTGTAGCCAATGGGAGCTGAGATGGGCGCGTTGAGTGAGGTTGTCACTTGTCGCTAGGGCTGCCATCTTTTTTTAAACCTTCGAAAGTACGAACACGCGTGATTCGATACGCCATATAAAGACAATAGCGGCGAGACAGCCGGCAGTCGCTTGGTCGTTAAAAGGTTGCATTAGAGTACATCCGATTTCCGAGAGGGTAAATAAAGAGTACCGACCTCTAAAATTGAGTACATTATTCAATTTAAATAAGTCTATGCATCCATACTAATATTATAAATGGAAAATTATGTGTGTGTCTGTCTATCTGTTTGTCCGTCTTTCACTACCGGATTTCACTATCGGAGCGACCAATTGGCGTGATTTTTTAAGTGGAGATAGTTTAAGGGATAGAGAGTGACTTAGGCTACTATTTGTCTCTTTCTAACGCGAGCGAAGCCGCGGGCAAAAGCTAGAATTAAATAAATAAAACTGGTATAAGTAAAATACAAATAGGGCAAAATAGGGTATTATAATGTACTCTTCGCTTACCTGAAATAGAGTACAATACTTTATTTTAGAGTACAATAATAATTGACAACCCTACTGTCGCATATATTTATTTTATTGAAAGAGAATTGAGGACGAATTTGAAGGATATTGGTTTTGATGTCTTTGTTAAGTGGGGATGTGTGATGATCGTATGCTCTAAATGAACAAATTCTGTACTTGAGCTAAACCATTGTTTCTATATTTTATATAACCTTTCGACGATCAAACGACAGCCGGCTGTCGGGCTGCTATTGTCTTTCTATTGTGTCTCGAATCACGTGTGTTTGAAGGTTTAATATAGATGATGCTGGTTTGTACTATTCTAGCTTTTTATTCAATACCCGCATTGGTTTTATTGTTTGTTTTTTTTTTAATTAATTATCAAACTTCGTTCAAGTATAGTTATATCTTAGTACAAAACCTTGATAATTATAGTCTTCTAGATCGAATTAGGTCATCTTCGTCTCTTCCTTCTTCTTCACAATATCTCTATTTGTTTTATTTTTTCACACACTGTTAAAACATTGTCCAGTTTATACACACTTATTTATTTTCACAGCCAAACAAAATATCACATTTTTCAACACACACCGAAAGTCACAACAGAAGAAAACAAGATAAAACTTTTGGGTCAAAATAAATTTTATTCATGTCTCCTGTATTACCCATATATTTTACCCAAGGGATAGATTCTGCCGCAGTAGGTACCTAACTATGGCAGAATCGATAACCCGAAGACGTATAAATAGACAGGTTGGGTACTAGGGTAACAGATCCTTTACCCTTGTTTCTAGTCAAATTAAATTCAACGCTTGTATTTGTGAAATATATTTTACTAGCTTTTGCCCGCGGCTTTGCCCGCGTGGATGTCGAACTTCTATCCACTATTTTAACCCTTTTTTTTGGAAGTGAAAAATCATCAAATGACTTCTCCCGTCCTGGACGGGGCAGGAGGGTGTGTCAGACTTTTACTGACTAAAACCCACCCTTCGATTGCCCTTTATGTTCCGGGGTCACGGTAACTATTATAAATATTCCACAACACTATTTTAACCCTGTAGGAGTTGAATTGATAGAAAAACCTTAGTGGCTTATGCTTACTCTTCACATAGAATAATCCCTCAGGGAGTGTCAGACTATTACTAACAGCGGTAACTATTAGAATTAATCCGCAACCAATGCAATGCATTGGCCCTAGAGGGCCCCGTCACGTGCTGACTGCTCTTTAAGGTGCGAGTGGAACAAACGTGCCGTCGACACGAACCTAGTTCTTTTCGAGCGGCGAGCTACGCATCGCTCTCCGTCCGCAGTCCCGCGCCTACAGTGGCCGGAAGTCATCTTGCGACTCTCTACGCCTGGGTAACTGTCCGAGGCGTGAGGCGTGACGGTGTCACACGCGCGCTGCGGCCTCCTCCTCCAGGATGACTGCTTGGCAGAAGGAGGCGACGGCTTCCCATTCAGTCACCCCCGCCGATATCCTCTGCAAGAACACGGCGGTGGCTCACCCGAGTGGGGCATACCACCACCGTATGCTCCACCGTGTCCTCTAGGCAACCCTTGCTGCAGTGGTGACAGTGACACCCGGCGTCGCTTCCGCCCGTATCCGACACAGGAACCTTCCGAAATGTCCGGTCTGGTAAGGATCTATTTTCGGCGATACGTAAGAGCGCTGTGGCGCCTCGCCAGCCACTCCTCAAATAAACGTGCCCACCACTGGATTGCGACAGTCGCAGTCTCCATTCCGCCATAAGATCCCGCCGGAGCTGAGGTGCATCGCGCTGCAATTAACCGCGGCAGCGAAGTTATTTTTGGTTACTGATCGGCTCCCGCGGCTCATGGTGCAATGTTGTGTAGCACAATATTATGTGTTATTCTGATACACACATCAAAAGTGTCTAGGGATATTTTAATTAAACCTAAATAACTAAAATTCTATTAACTTTTTGTTAAGACACCTACACTTTAAAATAAACCTTGTTTAATTGCCTATCTAATCTGATAATAAACTTTTAGATAAAGTTAAATTAAAAAAAAACTTAGAAGAAGAGGAAAAACTCAACAAAATTTCAATTTAGCTTTATTTTTGAAATTTCAAAACCTAAACAACAAAACAATTTTTTTTTATAAAAATTGTTGAAAACTTAAAATTAATAATTCGTGGATCCACCTAAGACTCTCCTGACACATCTGGAGCGGTTCTGCATACTCAAAACAAGGGGGTCAATATCCTGTTGTGGAGTACTGTCCCAAATCCTGCTAAGATGCAAGAAAAGCTGGTTATGATGCACAATATCAACAGGGAAATTCCTACGAGCTCTTCTCTGAAGCATATTCCAGGCATGCTCAATAGGATTTAAGTCAGGGGATTGTGCAGGCCGGTCTAAAGCTTGGATAACATGCTGTTGTAACCAACTTGTAACGATACGCGCCGTATGTGGACGGGCATTGTCGTGCATTAGCTGGAAATGTTGTCCCATTTGCTGTTTGTGGGGCAAGATTACAGGCTCTAGCACCTCTTCTCGGTATTTTAGAGCAGTCATATTGCCTTGTATCCAAACGAGGTCCGTTCTACCGCCAAGACGAATTCCTGCCCAAACCATAATCGTGCCACCTTAATATGCTTGAACTTGTTGTGGGTGCTGCAGTCGATTCCAACGTCCAGGTTTTCTCCAAACGCGTACTCTTCGCGAATCAGGATGAAATCCAAACCTAGATTCATCAGTGAAAAGCACAAGTGACCATTGAGAATGGTTCCCTGTTTTCGTGTGCAATAGCCCATTGTAATCTTCTTCCTCGATTACCTCTCCTTAGTGCTGATACCCAAAATGGCCTACGAGCACGTAGATTGACTTCATGCAGTCGCCTTCTCAAAGTTTGACCGCTTACCAGCAAACCATACTCTCTCTGTAGCCTTTGAACCAATTGCATCGCCGCTGCATTTAGTTGACTTCGTGCAGCATTTAGTATGAATCGGTCCTGTACATGTGTTGTAATGCGTTGAGGTCCTCGGTGCCGTTCCACCACTTCCTCCGTGACACGATAACATGACCAAAGTCTGGATATAACGCTCTGACTGGTCCTCATGGCTTCAGAAACCGCAATTATGGGACAGTATTCCACAACAGGATATTGACACCCTTGTTTTGAGTATGCAGAACCGCTGCAGATGTGTCAGGAGAGTCTTAGGTGGATCCACGGAATATTAATTTTAAGTTTTCAAGAATTTTTATAAAAAAACTTGTTGTTTTGTTTAAGTTTTGATGTTTCAAAAATAAAGTTAAGATTGAAATTTTGTTTGAGTTTTTCCTCTTCTTCTAAGTTTTTTTTAAATTTAACTTTATCTAAAAGTTTATTATCGGATTAAATAGTCTATTAAACAAGGTTTATTTTAATGTGTACATGTTTTAACAAAAAGTTAATAGAATTTTAGTAATTTAGGTTTAATTGAAATATCCCTAGACACTTTTGATGTGTGTATATAAGCTACGAATATCTTGCAAAGCCATCGGCCAGCCTTGCTACTTACTGCTCGTATGTATCATCATTATATTGCTGCGGAGTCATTTTAAAACTCTGTGATAATTCTAAATATATTTATTGTAATTAAATTAAGCAAACGGCAATTTTGTACAAAATTTAAAACTTGTATTGGATAACGTATTTATATGGATTTACTATATTCATGAAAACCCCCTGACAAATCATTCATTATTTTAAGACTAATTTCATTGCCATAAAAATGGTTGTAGTGAGTGAATTATTGATATTAGACATTTATGCTTTCGCGGACTTTTTCTTAGAACGTTTTAAGAAACAATTCTTTAGTAGGTACATAATTTTTGCGTAACTTCAACCATTTTGTCACACTTTTCATTACTGCTCGGCTCCTATGTGTCTTAGTGATATGTTATATAGCCTATAACCTGATTATAATCGTACCAAGTTTAATTAAAATTTCTTCAGTAGTTTTTTACACCCATGCGTGCACATACAGACAGACAGAGAGACAAAAAATTTACTGATTGCATTTTTGGCATCAGTATCGGTCACCAATCATCCTTCAATATTAATTTTAGAACTGTAGAATTGACCTGTCTACAGTTTGTGGGCACTTATAGGCTGAGGATGTCTATATAGCGGCAACAGATAAGTATCCGACTATCCTGATGCATGATATATTATAGTCTGGTGACAGAACACAAAAATCCTCTCTGCTCACATGCTTAAATGGTGGAACCAACATACAAAGTTTTAAGTAAATCCATAAAGAAATAAAAAAAAAAACAAATTACCCCCTTTTCTCCCCCATGGGGGGATTTCCAAAAATCCTCTCTCAATGCTCAGATGCATCACTGGTGTAACCTAGATTCAAAGTTTTAAGTGAATCCATAAAGAAATAAAAGCATTCAATTTACCAGCCTTTTCTCCCCCATGGGGGGGAAATTCCAAAAATCCTCTCTCAATGCTCAGATGCATCACTGGTGTAACCTAGATACAAAGTTTTAAGTGAATCCATAAAGAAATAAAAAAAATCTATTTAACCCCTTTTCTCCCCCATGGGGGGGAAATTCCAAAAATCCTCTCTCAGTACTCAGCCGCATCACTGGTGGAACCTATATACAAAGTTTTAGGTGAAACCATAAAGAAATAAAAAAATTCTATTTTTCCCCTTTTTCTCCCCCGTGGGGGGGAATTTCCAAAAATCCTCTCTTAGTGGGCGCCTACATCCCCCAACAAACACACATGCCAAATTTCAGCTCTCTACGACCAGTAGTTTCGGCTGTGCGTTGTCCATCAGTCAGTCAGTCACTCAGTAACGGAAGCGTTTTATATATATAGATTAATGGGTGCCGTTCTGAGTTAGGAGCTTTGGTTGATGAAAAGCATATTTAATGGGGTTTCAAGAAGTCACACTAAATATATCTACTACTTCATTAAATCACGAAGTTTCACATATATTTCCAACATTCATTATAATTAAAATTATTTCTTAGTGCACTCCGGGCACTTCTAGATGAAAGTAGATCGATCTGTTAAATCGTGCTTTTTTCAAAAGTTTATTTAATAAATAAAGTTTATTTATTTCTCTCACAATGTTATTGTGGCACTTTACAGTTTTTAAACTATATAAATTCACATTGTGAGAGCTGGTGCCTGAAGTAGGTTTTAGAAAAAACCTGTATTATTTAGAAAAAACCTGTAAAAAAAAGAAAAATAAATTAGCTAGAACTTTTACAAAACTTTACATACAGTAAGTACAAATAAATAAAAACATATCTCAAGTTAACAACATAATGTTACCCTTACACTCCTTAAAATCTCCCGCAATTCAAAGAAAGAACCCTATAAAAAGTAAGTTCTAGAGCTAAAATGTCAACCTAGTACTTTAAAGGTTCTTGTCATAAGCTGTGTTTTGCAGCGAAATACGGATCAAAGTGATCACAGACTGTGTACAAAGCAATGATTGTAAAACAAAAGAACTCGTTTCTTTGTGATCAAAAGAGGCCGTTTAAGAAAAGTGTGAAAAACTGTTGGTAAATATTTTGTGAACTTGATTTAGTGTAGGAAGTTCTATGAATGGTTCCGTTGAATAGAATAGAATAGAATAGAATAGATTTATTTATTTGCTTAGAATGTTGGTAATACATTGAGGTGGTACAATTAGATAAGAAGCCTTAAACATTCTGCCTTTCGGCATGCAAAAATTAAGTTTTCTTATAAACTAGACAAGTTATTGTTATTTAAAGAAAAAAGAAGTTATTTGAACTCATCATGCATAAAATCGGACACAGAATAATAACATTTATCGAGCAATAGGTTTTTGAGATATTTCTTAAATTTTGTTACAGGTTGCTCTTTAATATCTTTCGGAATATGGTTGTAAATAAGAGGTGCCATACACATTACACTCTTTTTCAATAATGCTGTTTTAAATCTGCCTGTACATAATAAATCTACATATTTAGTTCTCAATGTGGTGGTTCTTTTCCTAGTATCACTTAATTTAGGGAACAAATGATTATTCGCTTTTACAAAGATAGCCATCTCATATATATAGAGGCAAGGAAAAGTTAAAAGATTATATTTTTTAAAAATAGGAACGCAGCTGTCGGTTACTTTGAGATTAAAAATAGACCGAAGACAGCGTTTTTGGGCCTTGAAAATATTTTCTCTCTCGCTACAGTTGCCCCAGAATATTACACCAAATCTCAAAACAGAAACAACTAGTTGATCTAGTGGATTAAATCCATATGATCAACGTACGTTTGTTGAGTGTTGGGGGTTTGATTTTCAGTTCAGGGAATGTGTTATCAGGTTATTCTGGAAAAGTCTGACGTAAAGAATATTACCAGGATTATATTACTCCAATGTAAGACAATGACATTTGATGATTTACCGTCCATAAAAAAAGGCAAAAACATTTACATAGAGAGACTGTATATTGACAACTAGTTACTACCATGATATCCCTTGGTTAGACTGATTGTCAAACTCGCTGACTTCAGACCGCCTTTAACGCACATCGCAGATCCATGAATGACAACCAGAACCAACATATTTTTTATGCGTTTTCCAAGGTACGGGTGCAATTGTAGATAAACTCAGAAAGTACATATGAATAGAAAAGACCTAATTGCTACTTCTTTAGATACTGATTGGGACCAGCTACCGCATGTTTGAGATAGACAAGCGTCTTTAACATGGGATTATCACGACATTTTGGTTGTTAAAACAATGCCATCATCAACGGTATATCACACATATGGTTCTCCTAGATGATATCACCCACATAAACAAAGTAGACGACAACGGTCTTAGATGATTTCACCCAAGTGAATTGATTCCCAGGTGAATGAACAGCAAAGATACTATAGTTTACCAATTTGTTTGATTTGGTGATATCATCAAAGTGACCAAAAGTGAAATATACCTCTAAAACAACTGCCATAGATTTTCGCTGAATTGCCAGGTTTATAGCATGATCTAATCTTCTAAGGCGAGGTTAGAACTAGGTCAAGATCATTGCGTATACCGTGCGTAGTTGTTACGTAAACATAAAAACATTTTCACATCTTTAAACAGATCTTTACGAACATGCAAAGGCGCTTTATAAATAGTTCACGAAATGATGATAGAAAAACTTATGTCTTGACGTGTATCATGAAATTGTTAGGGATATTGTAATACTGGGTATGCCTTACGGATTTACCATCGTTATTGTGTCTTTCTTGTTGTACCTAATATGCGTTCATTTTGTGGATTTATTCAGATTGGGAAAGAAGAACATTTTTTTTGGTGAGTGGGAAATTATCAAATGACTGCTCCCGTCCTGGGTGCGGCTGGAGGGCGTGTCAGACTTTTACTGACTAAACCCACTCATGTTCCTTCGATTGCCCTTTATGTTCCAGGGATACGGTAACTATTATTAACATTCCGCAACCAAAAGTCACCAATTGCGTGGGATTTGTACTTGCGGCACACTGATTTGCGCTTCAATCTGTGTGCTCTATACCACTGCGCCAACATCTAAATATTTTTTAAACCCCCGACGCAAAATGAGGTGTTTTAAGCTTGACCGCTATAAGTGTGTGCTTGTCTGTTTGTCTGTATCACTGTAGCCGTAACTGTTAAACCGATTTGGATGCGGATTACTCTATTTGTCAATATGTTATCCAGCGATGTACAAGCTATATTCCTATATCAAATTACGTTCAGCAGTTTTTGCTGGGAAGACAAACATCCATACTACAATTTTTTACATTTATATAATTAGTAGCATGCTTAAGTGTCCCTGGTTGAGTTGTTTCACAGTTTTTACTACGAAAACGCGTAAACAAACACACCAGTTATGTGTGCACAAAAACGTTATTGTACAAACATATTCTACAAATGTTAATGTGGAAGTTTGTGTGGATGGATGGATGAATATTGTTTCACGCAAAACCTACTCAACGGATTAAGATAAAAATTTCTTAACATTATGCTACAAACCTAGCTACAACCTAACCTAACCTAGTTAGGTAGCCGTAATTTTCAGTTCACGTATATTTATTTTCATGCAAACTTGTTCCTCTACTTTACCCCCATAAGTGTATGAACTGAGTAAAGAGCGTTCAGTGGAGCGTGCAGCGTTTCGTGCAAGTTGTTCTCGCGCCGCTCGGCCGCCACTCAGGACACCTACGTGTTAATGCATCTGTTTGATATGGACGCCGCACGCCCTGCCTCGCTGGACGCTCGTTTTGAACGCCAAAAATCACTTCACATTGCGTATCTACAGTCCAAAAAGAAAACTAATTTTATATGTAATTTTTTTTATGTTTCTAGCTTTAATAGTTTTGGCTGTTCGTTGATTACAACTAAAAAGCTTGTCTCTTTATAAAATAGACTATTTATTCCATACCCTGTTTTGCCCTTTTAGAGTTAGAACTTACAAAAATCCTTTCTGAGTTAACGCTTACTTTTCACAAAGAACACACCTACCAAGTTTCATGTCTTTAGGACCAGCAGTTCTTGCTGTGCGTTGATATATCAACAATCAGTCAATCACTCAGTCAGTATACCATTTTATATATATTATATTGATTTTATCTTACCTACTTACCCACATACTCCTTGAGTGGTAAACATTTAAAATCAGTTGCCCCGAATATCAAAATTTGCGTGGGAGTTCAACATCTGATTCAATCCGAGTACCGCTTTCATAGGCCAAAATTAGCTATGAAAATAAATAAATGTTAATTTCGTTTGAATTTAAATAAACAGACCATTGTGGGTTGAAAACATGCTTGTTTTATATGTAAACTGCGGTGAACCGGGGCTGAGTGGTGAGGCGTTTTCCGAATAAAGGGAACTGGGAAACTGTTATATTTATTCTTATTAAAAACTTAGTTTATGGTGCGTAGACGGTTTATGGTACATCTGGGGTCTTTAATTTTGTAGTATCTTGGGCGAAGTTAATAATTTTAATCGAATTTAGTAATATTGTGAATATTGAAGGTTATCTGGCTGATTTATTCATATCAAATTCAGGCTATTAAGGCAAAAAATTAAAGTTTGGCATTTGAGGTAATGTACGTAGTAAACATGCATTAAATAAGGCTTTGTGAAAAAATCACCCCTAAAGACTCGTAGGGAAATCTGATAATTATGTATTTTATAGTTTGAAATATCGAAATAAAACTAAATGATAACTGAACTTCGAAATACATCTTAAAATAAAAAAAAAACCTATAACCGACGATGAATGACACAGTAACATTATAGACTTGAATGACAGCTGTCAAAAGTGACATCTGACAGCTCATTTGACTTATTGTGACGAATGAATTTAGCGTTTCGTTTCAACAGAATAACATAAAAGTTGAACCAATAGAAACTGCGCCTCATAAGTGTATTGCTAGTGTAATAATTATATGAACCTAAAGCCGTTCCCTAGTGATTAAGATAATATAATCAATAGTTAGCGGCTTGTTAAACTACCCAAGGGACTATGGTAGCATCAACTCAAATACAAAGTGGAGTCGTCAAATATTTATTCTTATATTTTATTAATGTATTTTCTGTGGAAATCATTGTATGGTTACCTACAATCTAAGGCTTGCATTAGTCAACATAAACCGAGTATATAAAAATCTCACTTTGTGCTTTTAGGTAGCTTACCTCACTTCGTATGGGGAATAAGACGATTAAATAAATAACTCACACACGATCCTAAACTATCAGAGCTTGTACATTAAGAACCAGAGTATTGATAAACATATTTATAATTTATAAATACTTACTTACGATACATTAAACCCAGACACAGAAAAAACAACCATACTCATCACGTTAAGTTTAAAGATTAGAAGAAAAAAAGACAAAGTTTGATTTAACACAATGATTCAAGTGTATGATTTTTTGTATAATAAACTGTACTATAGAATCATGCAAATATATTTCCGACTAGAATTTCTTTTCGAGCAAAGAATATATCCTTTTTGTAATTAATAATAATCTGTTTGTTATTACAGAGTGAAAGAGAAACAAAAAAATTCATTCATATTTATAACATTCTAGTTTCTAGATTCGAACTAGATGTCTCATTGAATTGTTTATTAGCCACACAGACCACACAAAATCAAAATAATCTTTCTTACATCACAGCCCCAAACAAAGTTATAATATTTTCGCCATATCCTATCATAATGAGATCAGAAGTTCCTAAATGACTAGGAATTAAACTAACTAATCCCAGGCAAAGTTCGGATATCATAGAAAGTTCTAACTGGTTTATGGCCCTGCGATTCTATAGGGGTGATAACATTGTTGATTACGAGAACTGGGTATCTGATTTTAGTACATGCGGGCGGTTGGCGTCATTGTCGTGTACTCGTGAAGGCTGTTTTCAGTTTAATTTTGGTGTGATTACGTTTTGAGGTTGTAGGTAGGTCAATGTTTTTGGCGTTTACTGTGTTTTGAAATTGAGAATGATTTTGATGAATTTTCCTAGCTATCGGTTCAGGCAATTATATAGTTAAAAAGGTGTGGATGGGTTACTTATACGACATTTTATCTTTGCAAACGGCACACTAACCTACACATGCAATCGTCGAAGAGACGTCTAAGTAGGATGGCATTATTCAAGTATTGCAAGTGAAAAAGAGACAAATGTGGGTAAAATAGTCACATGTTAAAGTCTGTCTGCCTATAACCTACACCTTACACCTGTTTACTTATAATATCATTGGGTTCATGTAGTTAATTTCATGTAAACAGTATTGACATGTTTTTTATCTAAAAATTGCATAAAATCATACCAATATTGTTTCCATTGAGTTTCTAATACTCGGTACACACGACAAAGATTTATCGCTACGATCTGACTGCACAGTTGGTTTGTGCAGTTTATAGATCGCCCATAGAGCGTCCAAGCGACGCAGATATGCGTCGATCTTCGTACACACGTTCGATAAAACTGCACAAACGAATTGCTCAGTCAAATCGTAGCAATAAATCGCTATCGTATGTACTGTGTGTGTAGTATTTATATCATGTAAGCTCATAAATGGCAGGATAGAAAACCTTTGAGATTTTCTTCTTGACACTCAGCATGGAATTGAAATATTCTAGAAAAAATCTTTTAACTTGATTTAGAAGTTTGTTTTTTTTTATACTTTGACGCATGACGCGTTCGAAGCTCATGGTGTGAGCATGTCTTAAAAGCCAAATAAATATAGTTAAAAGTATTTCGACTTCATCTTCTTTAGTTACACTCAAAGGTCTTTTAAGTCCTCACAGTCGGCTTAGAATAAAAGCCAACACGAAATGACTACACGATATTAATTATACGTTTTATATTCATCTTAGCCAATAATTAATTATATTTTTTTCGAGAGAATATTGTAGATAGTATTAGCAGTGGCCAGTGACGTGCCCAGGGATCTAAATTAGTACAAATCCAACAGATTCAATTAGGAAAAACCCCAGCAAAAGCGCTGAGGCGTATTTCCAAAAGCTATTAACTTAATGTTTTACATTTTTTTACTAGTAAACAACTTTTCCAATCAGTGTTTTGAGAGATTATCCGTTTTACTTTATTACAAATAGCATTATTATATTGTTATAGATAGATTTTAATATTATTATTTAATAGATTGTCGGTAATTACCATCTGAAACAGATATCTATATATATAAAACAAAGTCGGGTTTGTTACAACACTTATAACTCGAGATCGGCTAGACCAATTTTCATGGTTTTTGGTTCGTTGGATTTGTCCCCGCCCCGAATAGCAGAATACATCTTAAAAATAATGAAAAATCGACGAGAACATAATTATAAAAGATAAATCATTTTCCCCTATAGTTAATTCTAAATTCAATTAAAGAAACTTAAGAGAACAATTGTACTAGGAGCGCAGTAATGTGAAGTGATAATGTGAGAAAATTTAAAATACTGAGATACTTAGTACTTAAATCAATCAAAAGTACTAGGCGCGCAGTTGTGTGAAGTGGTTAATAGAAAATGTGAGCGCAATTTTAAGAAAATATATGTTTATGAACTTAAATAATATCCATCCATACTAATATTATAAATGGAAAAGTGTGTCTGTCTGTTTGTCTTTCTTTCACGGCAAAACGGAGCGACGAATTGACGTGATTTCTTAAGTGGAGATAGTGGAAGGGATGGACATAGGCTACTTTTAGTCTCTTTTTAACGCGAGCGAAGCCGCAGGCAAAAGCTAGTTATAGATAAATAAGTTATACCCAGACACACAACAAACAATCATGCTCATCACACATAGTTTGTCCTGGGTAGGAATCGAACCCACGAACTCCGGCTTAGCAGTCAGGGACAGTCACCACTAGACCAACAGGCCCGTCAAATAATGTTTACATGTACTGTCATACTTTTACAGCATTACGGCCTTACGTCACGTAGATAAGGGTACAAGATTTTTATCCAACATAGTTTTTTCCTGAACCAGAGAATATTATAAACATCTTTTACGGAAAATTGGAATTCCCTAAAGCCAGCAAGTCTCTAAAATAAGATAATAAGAATGATAGATGACTCTTTTCATCTACGTTTTTTCATGAGGTAAAAGTAATCAATCTTATGTATGAAACTTTGGTTTAACAGAACGACGTGATTGGTTAATAATGTTGCGGAATGTTTATAATAGTTACCGTGACCCTGGAACATAAAGGGCAATTGAAGGAACATGAGTGGGTTTTAGTCAGTAAAAGTTTGACACGCCTTCCCGCCGCACCCAGGACGGGAGCAGTCATTTAATGATTTCCCACTCACCAAAAAAAAAAATGGTCAATATTTTTTGTATAATGGAGTTTGTTTATGTATTTATTTTAGTATTTACCCTTGGGAAATATAATAATATAAGTAAATAGGGGATTTTGGGAATCAGAACATTTTCTAAAGGGGGTTTTTGAAGCAAACTTTTTTTTACGATTCCATCAACCCATTTTATAAGATATTATTTTACCTTAATTATGAAAAAAAACAAGATTTGATGTGGTTTTATTCCCTAAAACAGAACTAAACCCAGCAGCAATTAGTTTAACAAATAGTCCCTAAGATGCGTTGCTAAAATACTCGTAGGTCGGTATCTATTGTTATAAATGCGCATGAGATATACCTAATTTATAATTCGTAGGATCCTATAAATAACTTTATTCAAACAGCGTGGGAGTAGCAAAAGGTCCAAGGGATTATCAGAACTGAGTTAAAATAGATTCGTTCTAATATATGAGGTTAATTTTAGCAATTCTGGGAAATGGATTATCAATCAGTTGCGTAGAAGGTGCTTGTTTATTTCAGCCGGTCGGATAAATACAAAAGAAGATGTTTTTTTTTCATTTTCTCTCACTCTTAAATACTGTTTTGTCTCTGTCTGGTTTCATGCTCAGTCGCTTCTACCTATGTGTAATACATAAAATCTTAAATCTAAAATATCTTGGGACAACACACACACGGCCATCTCATCCCAAATAGCCTATAATTTATAAATGCATACATATTATAAAAAGTTTATCTAAAGTTTATCTTAGACATCACTGACATCCCGTGCCTGCACGTAAAGCCGTTGGTCCCGGTTGTTTGACAGTCGTTACTGGTTAGCCAGAAACTATGACCAGTCTAACTAGGAGGTATCGTGTCGCCCAGTTACTGGGTTGTAGAGGTCAGATAGGCAGTCGCTCCACGTAAAACACCGGTATCCAGCTGAATCCGGTTAGGCTGGCAGCCGACCCCAACACGGTTGGCAAAATGCAAGGGAGATGATGATACATATTATAAAAAAATAACACCTAAACACACAACAAACAATCATACCCATCACCAAAAAAATTTGTCCTGAGTGGGAATCGAACCAACGACCGCCGGTGTAGCAGCCACTAACCACTAGATCTGTGCACATGTTTAAATGACATGTTAGTCATAAATGTTGACATATGCTATTTATTTTTTGTATTTTTCGAGTATATGTGCTAATAGTTGTTGTTTTCTTTTACAGGTAAATGAAATAATATTTTTCTGCGGTCACAACCAATACTTCTATAACTGTATGTATAATTTTGGAGGTTTTTCTGTAATATCTATTTTCTTACATATACGATATTAACATATCGCGTTGGAAAAATACCAGACGACATTTTCCAATTCATTTGTGTTTGTCTCTAAAGTTTATCTTGGCCATCACAGACGAAGGAAAGTACCATGAGGAAATCTGAAACATTGATTTTCATGGAACGACTGTTTCTCATCATCTCCCTAGCCTTTTCCCAACCGTGTTGGGGTCGGCTGCCAGCCTAACCGGATTCAGCTGGAAACCGGTGTTTTACGTGGAGCGACTGCCTATCTGACCTCCACAACCCAGTAAATGGGCGACTCATAACGACTGTTTATAAGGCCTCTAAAATCTAGTTATTAGGAAATACGATACACTTTAGTTAAACTGATTGCTTTTTGGCTTCTGATTAGACGTCTTAGAAAAAGTTGATATATAAGGTGTTAAAAAATTAACTGCAAGAAAAGAACGTACTTGTTTAGAATTAGAATCAAAAAATATTTGCGGAATAAGATTTCAAAACAACCAACCCGTTTCGGAGTTAAGCAATATTTTAACTAGGCACATAATTATTGAATATGCGCACTGTACGGTGCACGCGCACCGGCGCGGCGTCGGCGTCCACGCGTGGGTCGTTCACCCCTGCGATACGACATGCAACAGTGCGCAAAAAAGTATTTAATTAAATTGTTTTATTTATGTCAAAATATAAGTGCTCCAAAAAAAAATTTTTTTAGTGTGTTTGTTTTTCGATGTCGTGTAAGTGGATGAAGTTCTTGCAGTTAATTTTTAACACCTTATATATGTTTTAAAAGCGTATCCTTTAGGACACAGATAAAGATAAATTCATTTGTATAAACATGTGTTACATGCTACTTAGTCCTACCAATATTATAGGTAAATGTGAATTTGTTACTCTTTCACGCCAAAACTACTGAACGAATTTTAATAAAACTTTACAGTGGTATAGCTTATACATCGGAATACGATATAGGCTACATAACATTACGCTATGACCTACGGGAGTAGAGCAATAATCAAAATCAAAACATAACGCGGATGAAACCGCGGGGGACAGTAATGAATGATATATAGATACGCACAAATGGATGGAAACAAGTTAATATTGCTAGCACAACTTGTTTGACCGATAACAAAATTCACATTCTGTCCAATACAAAAATCCAAGAACACTGTTTAGCATGTATTCCATTTACTAACAGTGCTATGAACAATATCGGCGGGCTTCAAAGCGAACTATCGACTCGGATCAGTCCGTGTTCGAATTCGTGACTTTTGAGTGACGACCGATGTACACGCAATGACAACTGACGATCGGCTGTGGCTATTGATTTTGTTGAGAGAATTTGTCTTTATGTAAAAAGACTTATGTTCCCTTAACAACTGTTCTTTTGTAAGAAAAAGATCATTTGGAGAAGTGATTGTGGTGTTGATCTGTGTACGGCTGTTGCCATATATTCAAGGGAACTACGGTCGGAGTTAGTAATACTAGCCTATTACTGTCCCACTGCAGGGTATAAGCCTCTTCTCATACAGAGAAGGCATTAGCATTGATCACCACGCTTTAAGGCGGATTGACGATTTCGGATTTATATGCACAACAAGTACAGGTTTCCTTAAGATGTTTTTCCTTCATATATCTGTGATGTTCAAGACAAACATAAGAAAGTACATTTTAATTGAAAAAGTCAAGTTGATACTTGCCCGGATTCGATCGTACAACATGAGAGGCTTTAACCACTAAGCCATCATGACGTCTACGGTCCCAGTCAATAATATTATTATTTATTATTGTCAAATATTGATAAAAAAATAATTTTGTAAATTTTTTCAACGGAATCTTTACGTTAACCAAAACAAAAGCAAACATGCGTTTATAAATTGTAATATTAAAAATTATTATACTGTCTCTACTATAAGTATGGTCTTTCAGTATATTTTTTCACACGGCGAAAACAATAAAGAAAACTAATTTTCCCCACAACTAACTTCCAAAGCACAATAAAAACTAAAACAGTGATCTTGTCCGCCTACAAAGTGACTACAAACTCTACAACTGCAAAGATGCAGAGATAGAGGCCTCTACATAATTATATACATACAAACTTTACGAACTTCCGTGCTTATTACCAAGCTTGGCATAGAGCCTTTACAGCAACTGTAGAGTTGCTGTAAAGGCTCTATGCCAAGCTTGGTAATAAGTGAGAAAGTTCCGTTGGTAAGGTAGCTTCATGTTGACTCTATGTAGAGCAACTCTATGTAAGTTGTTTGTAGATTTGATATCTATCTGTATGTATAAATTGGTAAACTGAGTAACGCACAGCCCAAACCGGGGAGGGGAGGGGGGGGGGGAGTCCGGGGTGCGGAATGTTTATAATAGTTACCGTGACCCCGGAATATAAAGGGCAACCGAAGGAACATGAGTGGGTTTTAGTAAGTAAAAGTCTGACACGCCCTCCCGCCGCACCCAGGACGGGAGCAGTCATTTGATAATTTTCCACTCGAGCGATGTGTTCTTTATATAAAATAAGCATCCATTAATCCTTCGAACACGTGATTTGAGACACAATAGAAAGACAATAACAACGCGACAGCCGGCTGTCGCTTGGTCGTCGAAAGGCTAAGAAATATTTTTTGAAGATTAGACCCCTAAGGGATAAAGTAAAAGTAGGGATAGTTAAATCATGAACGAAAAAAATGCATAAGGTTACGCGATTCCTGTTAAATGAATGAGCCCAGTGCGAACAATATAATATAATAAATATTATACGTAAAAGAGGCTTAGATAAATAGGGAAAAATTGTATGTATAACCTACCTACCTACCGCCCCTCAAGAAACACTCTTTCTTAGATGAAAACGGCATGAAAATCCGTTCAGTAGTTTTCGAGTTTATCGCAAACAGGCAAACACGCGGTAAGGGTTTTGTTGTATAGGTGTAGAATTTATTATAATAGGTATAGATATTGCCCTTGCTTTGCCCGCTTTTCCCAAACCTCCTATTTATGACTATACAAACAGAAGCCTTGTTAAACACTCTTAAAATTTAATTAGACACGTGTTTAGTATACGATTACGCCGCGTATTTATAATTAACTAAAAAGATACTACAAAGACTGTAATAATTTTTGTGTTAATTGTAGTTTATTTTTAATGTAAGCGAGGGTGAATGAAGCTGGATTTTTTTAGTTATTTCACCATTATGTACTCGTGACATACAAAATAAAATGTAATCTTTTCTTAGCTTATGTTTTCACCTGGAGATATTAAGGCAATTCTTAAGAATATATTTCCAAAAGTACATGTAAACATTGATAAAAATAATCCAAAAACACTCCACTGCAGTTGCTGTTTATTCTATTTTTCCACCCGACTATAATTTTCACTGATAATAAACTAAGCTGTTTCATTCAAACTTTCATACCCCTATTTTTACTCGTTTAGGGTAGTAATTTTCAAAAATCTTTTCTTAGTGTATACTTACTCTTCACAAAGAATATACCCTCCAAGTTTCATGTCTCTAAGACTAGCAGTTTGGGATGTGCTTTGATAACAACCCAGTAAGTCAGTTAGTTACCATTTCATATATAAAGAAGATTATAGTTTTTAAACGTGTTGCGTGTATCAGTAAATAATGGCTACGCTTACCCACAATACAGTACAGAAACAACAGCACACGTGCTCCTACACTGTCGTGCAACCGCCATATTCAGGGCTAAGTACTTCGGAATTCAGGTGCGCTCCGAGAAATCACCAGCAGCATAAACAGCTTGCTGGCGTTCTTCAACAAGTTAGGGTGGATCGAATAAATCACCCACCCACACGCAAAAACCGCGCCTTGTCGTGGAGTTGCGGAAACAAGCCCGCCATACCATACCATACCATACCATACCCACAATACTAAATAAATAACAGTCACTGCACAATTTACAATTTACAAACGCCTCTTAACTCAATTTTCCAAAACAAACACACGGTACAACTCAACAAAGGCATGACTAAAAAAGTCCAATTCACTGCGCATAATAAAAATTGTATGAGAATATCTGGTGCATTAAACTTGGATAATTGTGTTCTCATCTATAAAGCTTTTAAAATTTCCTTTTGAAAGCATGGCTTACTTAATTAACTAAAAATAATTTTTTGGCTCAAAAGACTTGTGTTGTAATTTAAAGCACTAGGAAGTGGGATTTTGCAGTAACGCCTTTGTTATTCTGGGTAAACAGTGACGCACTAAAGTTGAGATCCTTTTTACGATAATTTTTAATTTAACCACAATTTAGTAACAAAATCTTTGTTATGTACAGTGGGCAAAGCAGATAAGTATCCAGGGCCGTCATATACAATTGAGGTTTTCTTGAATACCAATGAAATTGAACCTAATTGAAGAACTAGTCATTTTCTACTATAGTTTAAATTTTTATTAGAAAATATCCGTGGGTTTTTGAGAAAACTTAAACTGTATCTGACGGCCCTGGATACTTATCTGCTTTGCCCACCGTACGTACTAGCGACCCGCCCCAGTTTCGCACGAGTATGTAGTAGTGTGTGTGTGAGCAGAAAAAAAACTAGAATTTAAAACCCTATAGTTTGAAATTTTAGTTTTTTTCTTCTATTATATGATTATTATGTCATTGTATAGTCGCATGATTTTTTTATGAATCCACCGTTTACATAATGCCTAGGCATTTTTTATACGGTGTAAACATTCGTTGTTATATAATATGCCACAGACAAAATGTCAGAGCAATTCGATTTGGATAGGTTAGGTTAGAAGACTAAGACAATTCCCTGTTTGATTCAAGAAACATTTTTTTTCTGTGTAGTCTACATACCTAAAACCAACTAGGTTAATTTATGTGTGAAGCTGCAACCACAACAACTCTTCATTAAAACATCGATACCGAAATCGATACAGTTCCTAATAAACATCAATGTCTCAGTATCGATAAAATTGCTCGTAGAATCGAGTTAATATCGTAAAAAGTGCGTCCCCCATGACGCAATGTCCACGAATGGGCGATTTACCTTGTTTTATGGACACCCAAGATTATTAGGGGACCATGTTTATTTTGTAAAATGGCCGGGGAGAGCAAAAATTGTTAATGTTAAGTGGGTAGATAATGTTGTATGAGACTAATAAAAGGTTATATACTTACACGCTGGTTATCTATTTATATAAAATGGTGAACAGACTGACAGACTGTTGATAAATTAACGCACATCCAAAACTGCCGTTCCTAGAGACATGAAACTTGTAGGGTAACCACTAAGAAAGGATTTTGAGATGAGATGGGATGTATAAGATTGATCCGGGGTTGCGGAATGTTTATAATAGTTACCGTGACCCCGGAGCATAAAGGGCAACCAACCGAAAGAACAAAAGTGGGTTTTAGTCAGTAAAAGTCTAACACGCCCTCCCGCCGCGCCCAGGACGGGAGTCGTCAATTGATGATTTCCTACTCCCCAAAAAAAAAAATGTATAAGATTGATAAAATATTCTAAACTCTCTAGTAATAATATATTGGAAATGCCCGATATAGTTTGACCGTGTGAATGTCATTAAGAGCTCTTTATCCAAGAAAGCAATACCACCCTCTAGTTTCTTTTATCCGGCGTGAAGGTTATTAGTGTCGGTAAATATCTGGCCATGGTATGGTTTGTCGACCACTGGCTAGTAGAATAAGCCAGAACTATACCACAGATTAAACAACAAAATCAATAGTAATCGTAGGGGTCAAGTTAGCGTAGCAGTATTATGACACTTGACATTTATGACATTAACGACAGCCAGACAAGTGCTTTTTATCCCCTTGTCTGTGGAGCGCGCTCAATGAGCTCGATTTTCAAAATGGCGCATCTGTGGAGCGAGCTCATTGAGCTCGATGCAAATGGCGTCTTTACATGCGCACTATTTTAATCAAAATACTTCGTTTAAAATATATATTTTGACTGCTCTAACTTATACAAAGTTTAGAAAAAAAAACAAGGATGACATAAATTCACGCGTCAAGTGTTTTGAACGTCCGTACGTTGCCGCACCGAAGTTTCAAATAACACTTCTCGGAATTGACAAGTGGGTCGTCCTTATCGCGGCGACCTTGTAAAGCTTGTGGAATAAAGAATATGTATGGCATTGTGTGTTCTTGTGTAAATTAAAGTAAATTATGGTATTTTTATGTAAATTAAGTAACAGTTTTATGAAATAAACGTACGTTTTATTAGTTATAACGACTTTTGTACAGTCGGAAAAGTCGAAATTTTCCCGCTTTTCCCGGTTTCAAATTACAATATTTATAATATAATCTTAATTAAACCAATGTTTTGATGTTAAGGTTGTTTTATAAAGATTCCAATAAGAATAGCTTTCTTATTAGCCGCCATACAAGTTATTATGCCAATTAAATAAAAAAAATTACATCCCGTTTTTTTGGCATTTTTTTGCAAATGGCGTCACAGATCCGCCATTTTGAAAAAAATGGCCGCCACGTCTGAATGGATAGGTGGCGGTAGAAACTTAACATCTGGTAGGCCTTTGCCTTGTATAATATTTTTATTTTATTTTTTATTTATTTATTTTCCAACTTACATCTATCATTACAGGTTTTTTTTTGTGCCCCAATGCGATAGTGTACATCAATAATTTTACCTAAATCTAAACTTATTACCTACACTTAATATATTTTGTAACATATAACAAACAATGCTTTCTTTGTGAATTCACTCAGAGAACAACAAAATAGGTCCAAGTCACCGGCTATGCGGTTGAGAGTGCGCAGTGCACGCGTCAGTGTCATCATCATATGTCATCCGGTGATGTTAAAAAAGTTACAGAACTAGAAAATCTGCCTATATATCCTTCCTTGTCTTTCTTTCATAACAAAGGGCGGGCATCTTATGACTCAAGCATGCCCAACAAGCTAAAAAAGAAAATCTAAAAGCCCGTGATAAATGTTTGACTAAAAGAGTTATTGATATAAATGTGGAAGGAGAAATAGAGGAAGGCCAAAGGTGGATAAAATGTATGAAGGTTGATATGAAGAAAAATCGAGTAAATGATAGCATGACGGCGTTGACAGGACAACTTGGAAGAAGAAAACGTATTGGCAGAGCCCAAATAAATCATGTGAAAATAATTACAAATTCGTCAACAATAACACAATTTAACACCCCAATAAATACTAAGAAGTTTTTCATCCTTATTTCGCACCATTTACCATAATTACTTCAATTATACGTATCTATTCAATATACCTTATTTATAAATAGGAATTCCCAGATCTCCCGGGCAACCTTTTAAATGACGACAATAGCCTCAGAACTGTTAGACCGTATAACCGTTTACATCGCTTCGTGAGAAAAATCTTTATAAATAACGTGGCTAAGCAACGTAACCTTGTATGTATATATAAGGATGTAGCCGACAATATTTTTATACGTATTAACGACTGTCGGGCTGCTATTGTCTTTCTTTATGTCTCGTCTCACTTGTGTTTGAAGGATTTTTTTTTGGTGAGTGGGAAATCATCCAATGACTGCTCCCGTCCTGGGTGCGGCGGGAGGGCGTGTCAGACTCTTACTGACTAAAACCCACTCATGTTCCTTCGATTGCCCTTTATGTTTCAGGGTCACGGTAACTATTATAAACATTCCGCAACCCTGGGTGTTCGAAGGATTAATAGTATAGATTCTAAATAAACTGGTACCTAACAAACATGTTCTAACAAAACTAAATACATCTTCCCAATTTGTCTAATAAAACTAGTAGAATTTGCCTAAAACACCTTGCTCCCCGAAAGGTAAGCAATTACGTACAAAAACAGAATGTTTTCAACTAAATGCGTCAATAAATCTGTGTATTCGAACGAAACATGCCAGTCATCCACCATTTTACTAAATTATCTGTGGCACAAAATGGCGGCGGTAATGGACGCGTAGTTTCCCGCCAAAAGATTGAAACTTTATTGACGCCCATTAATTTTCCTTTTGTAAGGTGACTGAGGTTAATTTGGCTTGTTTTAGGCTTGATTGATATGAAACAACGTTTAGGGCGCGTTTGTACGAAAATGATGAACTGGTGTGAATTTAATTACTTATGACGGCAACCTCATTTGCATTTTATGGATTTGCGTAGAAAGGGTTTGCTTTGTAGGTACACACAAAATTATGATGATCCATTAATGAGGATTACGTTCTAAAATAATTTTATGACGGTGAAGGTTTTAATGAAGGGGAGTTTTTAGGACATTGTCAATTCTATTTGTATCAATTTCATATACAAAACTTGATTGCTATTTAATTCTTTATGTGCGTGATAATTTTTTAATTTTCCAATTGACCAGATTTTAAAATTCAAAATTCAAGACATCTATTTTACTTAGACCATTATAGGCACTTATGAATTTTAAAAAACAACTGATTGACTTCGGTGTTTCAAAAAGGTGACGCTCTCTATGGAGAATATCAAGCCAGAAACTCCATGGTCACTCTTTTCAAAAGTTAGTCTTACTAAATCTTTATTATATTATTTTTGGTAAAAAGTCATTCACAGAAAGTTTCATGAAGTATTCGACAATATCAAGAAACGGTTAGGTTGGGTGAGAGACGAAGGGTGGATATCAGCCAGAGATTTTCGGCCCATGTGCGTGAAGGTACACCGCGGTAGTTTTTACTAAGTATGCATGCGGTCCAACATTTCTACAAGTTACTTAATGACAAGTTTCTTTAATGATACGATGATTTTTTTTTCACGAAACCTGTAAACAACTATCTGGGCTTACATCTGGGTCTTCAGCGATAAACTAGTAGGTATAAATAAATAGTTAAACGCCACTAGATTGTCACGCAAAATCGTATTGACCGTAAAATCGTAAAACGGGTCAGTTGCTTTACACCTGAGGGCAGATTGAGTTGCTTTTATTAACACTTTATTGGAATACGTGGGGAGGGGCGATGTCGATCGAAGTTTTATTAAAATTGTTGCCCTGTTGGGTTCATGGCTGCATGTGCTGAAAAGCAATATTTTTTTTTATTTAATCCTTTTATTTCTAACAAATAGTACATTAAATTCAATTTTCATGATGAACTAAGCATGTTTATAGAAAATAAGAATAAATTAGATAATAAAACAATCTCAATTAAGAAAAATAAAATCATAGTTCATAGATAATAACAATTTGCTCCGTTTTCTTCATCAATCCATATCAAAAAGCAAATGCTGAAAACCAATAACTTTCTCTCACTTCTTGACAATTCAAAATAGGAACACTCATTTATAATATCAGTACAAATAAATTAAGTAACAAAGTTTTCTTCATAACTTCTTAATTCTCTCATTACCTAAAATTACACCAAAACTGGTGATATTAATCACCAAGCCTTACAGCGTCTTACAAAGCTCTATTGAAGATCTTCAGTCTACTTGTCCTCACGCTGAAACTATTTTAATTAGCGAAAGTGACATTCGACTAATCTGAGTTGTCAAGTCGATTGGGGCCACGAAACGGGCGTTCATGACAAGGGGCTTTACCTTACCTAGTCTGTCTAAAATGTAGCCTGGTGGTTAAAATTTGTGGCTGTGAAAAGATTAGTCATTTAATTAAGTCCTTTGATAAGTTCGGTAATTGGTTTTAAGTTATTTATTTAATGAATAAGAATCGAATCTGAGATAATAATCTCTAAGTTAAGCTTTACACTTTACAGTTTAGTAAGTCAACTAATTTAACATTCTAAACGTTTCTGTGGTGTTTCACATCAAACATCTTCTTTCTAGTTTTTTCCCAACAGGGTTAGGGTCGTCTTCCGGGTGGAGCTGAATTGTCATGATTCGCACGGAGCGACCGCCTATCAGCCCGTTTATTGGGCAACACGGTTCACCTTGATTAGACAGATTGTCAGACTTTCTGGCTTTTGACTTCCCGTAACGACTGTCAAAGATCTATGCATAATACCCGGGACCATCGGCTTTTCGTGCATTCCGTGGTCAAAGTCCAAGATTGAATCTAGTTGCCCTTCTTAAACGAAATTTTATTTAATTAATCTTTTAACATACATAGTACTGCCTAGTGCCTATTTCATTTAATTAATCTTTTAACATACCGTAGTACTGCCTATTAATCCAACGAACACACGTGATTTGAGACACAATAGAAAGACAATATGGCGGGCCTGTTGGTCTAGTGGTTAGTGCCCCTGACTGCTAAGCCAGAGGTCGTGGGTTCGATTCCCACCCAGGACAAACTTTGTGTGATGAGCACGATAGTTTGTTCTGTGTCTGGGTGTAATTTATCTATAAAATGTATGTATTTAAAAAATATTTAAGTATGTATATCAGTTATCTGGTTACCATAATACAAGCTCTGCTTAGTTTGGGATCAGGTGAACGTGTGTGAGTTGTCCCAGGATAATATCAGCCTGACAGTCGGCTGTCGGCTTGTCGTCAAAATGTTAATCCCGCCGCCTTCGCGGCCACACACCCAGGCACTCAACTCGCAGTAGCACCGTCTTTTGTTTACATAATTAATCTCCTCGGCAGAACGTAATGGCGTTATTCTCCTGTACAAATATTACGTTTTTGTGGTAAGCACTTGCGTTCAATCATAAATGTATAAACAACGGGGTTTAGTGTAAGTCAGCGAAATAAATATGATATTTTGATGATCATAAAATGCGCGGAAAATAAATTGTAACCGAAGAAACAAGGGTGGGTTTTAGTCAGTAAAAGTCTGACATTCCTTCACACCCCGCCCAGGGCGGGAGAAGTTATTTAATGGTTTCCATCCATAAAAAAAACCGAGATTAAAATGCAAATGTTTTTACAATAGGGATGTTGACTACATCAAAAGAATGACATTCTGTTTAGTCCGTCTGTTAGACAGTCCAAAAATACTGGACACATATTTTTTGCTTGATCAAATTAATAACAAAATACAAAGATAAAGAGCATCAAAGTTCCGGAGAGGGGGCTTGTGACGTCACTTCTGAGTAAAAATTATACAAAGGCGTGACGTTTCACGAAACTTCAACGCACTGTATTGTCGTCATTTTCTGTTTACGAGAAAAAAGAAAAAATACGTGACCCAAATTTTTTGATTATCTAACTGACGGACTAATTACTTTTTTTTGTCATCTCGCCTATTGCTCTACTACCTTTAGAAACATAAAATAATTAATTTCAAAGTCACACAACTGTCAATCTTATATGATAACAGGTAAGGTACTTGCTAAATAATGTACCTATATCTACGCCTAAGTGTTAATAACACATTATAACACAAGTGAGCTAAATTTATTATTACGGCCGATGCGGGATTGCCGCTCGGGCCGTAGCCGTAGGCGAGGGACCAATAGAGCGTAGAGAATTATGATATAATGCTCCCGACTGTCATAGGCCGTTTCTCTTAATTCTACCTTCGACCTGGTGCTCGACCTGTGGTCATTCGCTGGATTTTGTACCTAAGTGCCTTTGAAATAAGAATAACTATACGAACAGTTGAAAAATAAATGACAGTCTGTTGAAGACTTCTTTCGTTTTAATAGAGAGAGATACATATTAGTTTAGATCTGTCAAATTAGACAGCGCCTGAAGTAAATGGACGTTTTTTCAGTCGCCATGTTTTTAATCACTTCTAAATTATCTATGGAGTGTCTTAATTTGACAGGACTTAACTAAAATTTCATCTTCATGAAATGGAAAGTAATAGATGCACTAAACTTAAATTTAGGTTACTTTGTGAATAAGGCAATCGGCACCAATATGTGTGAAACTAATTAGGTATGTGGGATGTACTTTTATGCCCAGATTTCAAAATAAAGCTAAAAAACTAAAACCCAACAACAAAAAGGTACAAAACATGAAATTAGATATACATATTTTAGACAGAAATAACGGTATAAAAATGGTCAATGTGATTACTGTACGTCTGACAGCCGCCATCTTGGATTTTTATAACGTCGTATAGGCTGGAAACGATTAAGACGCTCCCAATGATATCTCATTGTCTAAATATGACAGTAGTTTAGAAGTTATGAATAGAATACACACCCATATATACAGGGGTTAGATTTCGCTTTTGCAATCGTGTCGCAATGACAGTCATTGACCGGTCATTTGACAACTATGTCAGTTTTTGACATAAAAATGACATAAAAATATTGAATACTAGATTATTTAAAAATAAATTATTTGCTTGGTTAAATAAGTATAATTTCTATTGCCTTAAGAATTTATGGAAAAAAAATTAAAATTTAAGGAAAGATTTGCATGCTAAGAACTATTCAGACAAAACATGCTAGCTCTTATAATTATTATAACACCATTTATACCATGTTTTACGCAAATAAAGATTTGTTATTATTATTATTATTGTATGGGAAATGTGTCAAAAATTTGACGTTACGCGTCGAAAAACAATTATTAAACCACTATTACAATAGCAGACTTGAGCCCCTGCAAATACCATAACCCTCGTTTTTGTTTCGGTAAAAAATCATTGTTGTTTCAATTCGCAATTCCGTGCACTATTTCACTAGTAATGGATGGCACTATACGAAACGTGTGTAAACTATTGATTGCACTCGGATTTTTGTACTAAATTGTAAAAGCAACGGCCCTAGTACACTCTGTTCTAGTCTTTCTACTGCAGGCAAAAACCAACTATATTAACCCCGCCTAAAGTTCCATTTAACTTACTACACGGCGCTGAAATAAACTGCCTCAGTCTATTGTTTTCGCATTTACATTGCAAGGGAAAATAAACTTTAATACGTGTTTATATAAGGTTATATTTTGTAATTAGAGGGGAATTTGCTGAATCAGCAATGTTCTCAAACATGGCGTGAGTTTAGTACATTATTATAATTGTGTACGGAATAATATGCAGCACTTTAAGCGAGGGAAGTTCATTGCCCGTTTTTTGTTAGAAAACATGGGTTTCTTAAATATGTTGTATGTTTAGATTAAATTACATTGTGTAACATAATATAATCCTATTAATACTACAAATGTCGCAGATTTTAAAACGGGTGGTGGCTTTCACTTTTACGCAAATGCTCTTTTAAGAATTTTATCAAATCTTTACAGTGTTATAGTTTAATAAACCAAAGTAGTTTAATAAAAACCTTAAAAAACGAAGGAGATACCACGGGACAGCATAACGAGATTTAGACCAAATGCGTTTTAGGTATACCGAGACCAAATGTAACTACAAAGTATACAACAAAGTCACTGCCGCCTGTCTGCCCTATGTATGCTTAGATCTTTAAAACTACGCAACGGATTTTGATGCGGTTTTTTTTTAATAGATAGAGTGATTCTTAAGGAAGGTTTTTAAGTATAATCCATGCTTATTATAGTAGAGAAAAGCCGGGATTTTTAAAGATTTGTAACACCCGTGCGAAGCTTCGGGGGGCGCTAGAACATATTATAATATATACTAGATAATATAGATTGAGAGTTGGTGGGTTTGTGGGCTTAATGGTAGTGACTGTGACTGCTAAGCCAGAGGTCGTGGGTTTGATTACAACCCTGGACAAACTTTGTGTGATGAGCTTCATGAGCATGATTGTTTTGTTCTGTGTCTGGGTGTAAGTATGGCTACCTTCTGGCTCTGCGCTTGGTATCACACGGACGTGTGTGAATTGTCCCAAAGATATTTATTATTTATTTAAAGTTGAGCGGCAGTGCACACTACTCCTTAGTAAGCTTTATTTCGGCATCAGCTGTACGCACGTCACGCATTACACTTAAAAGTAACCTTCCTGCTTAGCCACTTCATGCGTATTGTCTTGCGTAATCATAATCTTGAGGCTTTTCAGTTTTATTTCTGACTAGCTTCGTCCGCGTGGATTAATAGTTCCCGTTCCCGGAGGATTTCCGGGATGAAAACTATCCTATGTCCGTTCTCGGGTCCCAGACTATATCTGTACTAAATTTCATTCAAATCGGTTCAGTGGTTTTGGTGTGAAGAAGAGACAGACAGACAGACAGAGTTACTTTTGCATTTATAATATTAGTACGGATTTAAGTTAATCTTAATTTAAATAAACAGTGTCTTTCCCTAAAGGTCTAAAAATGTGGGTCGAATTACCTAAAAAAACCGCTGACTTGAAAGAGTATTCGTGGCGTTTCTTGTTTATTCTTCCATTTACAGATCTACCTCTTTGAATAAAGCAACTAGCGTCGCCTTTCTGACTGACCGACCGACTCTTTGACAATTCATATACGCCTGTAAATGGTCTAAGTAAAATAAATGCCTTGATTTTGATTATGTCTTCTCGCTACCACTGTCTCAACTCTACGAGTCCTCAATCGTCAGGGATAAGTCCTTGGCTTTAGACGTCACCTGTTTTGCGTTAAGCCAGAGTATGTACGGTCAGAAAAGTAGATAAGTATGCAGGGCCGTCATCTCCAATTGAGGTTTCCTTGAATACTAATGAATGTATTCAAATGAAATTTAACCTAATTGAAGAACTAATTATTTTCTATTATAATTTAAATTTTTATTAGAAAATATCGAAGGGTTTTTGAGAAAACTTAAACTGTAAGTATCTGACGGCCCTGTATACTTATCTACATACTTTGCTGACTGTACATGTCGCGTCTGATAATTAAAATGACGGGTCTTACTTTATACGATTTAATATTCTTGGAATTCGGTTCATAATTTTGACATACAACACGTAGTATTGTCGCCTAATTTAGTAAAATAGATAAGAAGCTAACTTACAAGTCAAAATATTTTTTTTTAACTGTAATGACAGGCTAAAGAAAACAATAAGCAATTCTAAAGCAACAAATAAACGAGTAATTGACACGTTCGTGTTGATGTTCTAAAAAGTACCCTTTTGTTTATTTTTTTGGCATCTTTTAAGAAAAGTACTAATACTACTGATAATCCTTAAATGCCTTACAACCGCAATTAGTTTTCTTTTCTCATCACGCTTCAAAATATTTAATTTCCAAGTGGAGAAAGTCACAAAAAGAAGCTCGTTTTCATAATAATAAAATAAATGGCTGGAGATTTTGTTACAAATTGTTTTCTCGGCCTTGTACTCAACATTTCTCGTTACGTATCTTTCAGAAACATTATCAATAACCAATAAAAACATCATCAATTTTCATTGAAGTTATTCACCAAAACAAATTTTAAGGGCTTCAATTTCCTCTACCAATATCTCATAAAATCTAAGATCAGAAACTTTGAACTGTTAGCAAAATATTTATTCTTACTATGTTTATTATTATTTTAAGAGCTTTATAGATCTTTAAAGTAAAGACGTCTTAGACTAGCGTGATTAGACGCGCGATTTAGGTCACGATAAAACAAACGGTTCTTAGTACTTTGACTTAGGAATGGATCTATCTCTCTCTTGCGCTTGTAGTTTGGAACATGTTTGACAATGACAGGAATAATGGTTAGATAAGCACTTGTTAACTGACGTTTATGCAGCGATTTTAGCTTTAGATCAAGATGTTTTGAGGCCGGTAGTACGCAAGACATTTACGATGCAATAAAAGTTTCATTTATTACGCTAAGAACACCATGACCTACTAGACCTAAGGAGACAATAAAATCTCATTAATGGAAAAATTGTGGTGGAACTCATTACACAAGTTTGATTAAGTTACATGAAAACAATTTTTAATGGCACTTTTGCGAACGATCTATTACGTATTATGTTTTATGTAAGGTTTACCAAATGGTAAAGTTTCAGTTTGCCGTAGAGAATATTTTTAATGATGATACCAGCCTATTACTGTCCCACTGCAGGGCAAGAGTTTTGTCTCACACAGTGAAGGCACGAAAATTGATCACCACGTTTGCTCCAGGCGAATTATCTTTTTACTTGTAATAATTAACCTCGTTTTACGCGGTAATCTTTTGTCTTTAAAATAATGGTTTAGGCTTTATATTGTTTTATTAATACAAAGTGAGATTATTTATTAATAAAATTTTTGAAATGTCATTGCCGCCATGTCTCGTCAATGTGAGCTAGCCTTAACGTTTCACATCAAAGGTGTAAGTACCTTTCCTTATATCCATATATTTTATATTGCCAAACAGTATCAGTTTCTCAGTAAAACCCATAAAGTGTATTGGACGGCTATTTTTGGACTTCTACGTAAGTTTCTGTGTGTGTGTGATCGTGTGGAACCTTGTTTGTGAATTTTTTTTATACGTTTTTGGGGTTACGCACTAAAATGGTTAAAAAGGAATCCTTATATACTTTCACTATTTGAGTATGTCTGTCTGTGAGCCAGCACAGAGGCCGTTAGTATTAGAAAGCAGTGATTTTAAATAAGTTTACGTATTAATTAAGCTGATAGAACAGTAGGAAAGAAATAATTATGGTACCTGTCCTGCTCATAAAAATGAAGATGTTCTTTTACGCATTTACCCATTATGTGCGTAATATCGTTGGATAGATCTTTAAAAAACAATAAGGAGTGTAAATACCACTTTTCAATTTAGACATTCCTTTCCAAAAAAAAAATGCAAATTTTTGCTAGAGCCTTAGATAACTTTTAGATTTTTTTAAATCTAATATAATTCAAGACAGTAGTGCAACATGAGTAGCTCATGTTCACAATAATAATTTAAAAGAAAAACCATGATGGCTAAGTAATCTGCGTTAGTTAAGAGGACATTAAAAGGCGACTACGGAACCTTACACTAAACACGTGGTTATGTATTTTTGTTTGTGTGTGCAAACGTGCGGAAAGTGGTAGCGTATATTTTTGTATACCTCGATTTTTATGTATGTATTCGATACTGATGTTCCCGAGTAAATATTATATCAGTGAAAACATTTTGTTCGGTCCTATTTTTAGTTTCAACCTTGAACTCTGTAAGTAGAATAGTTGTCGGAAATAATTTGAAATATTCCTCCGTCTAATTAGAAAGTGGTAGATCGGTATTCGATTATAGTTTATTTAAGTATGTACTTCATAATATAATTATGAGGTTACGATAACAACCTATCAAGTACTTTGATATAACTTGCTCCAATTAGTGTTTAGTTTCAAAAGCCATTCAAAATTTTGTAGTGGTATTATCAATATATTATCGGTCCGAATACAGGTCAAAGATCTCCTTTAATTAAGAGGAGGGATTAAGCTTGATCAATTCGGTAGCTAAAAGCAGATTACTGAATTCAGTGATTTAAAAAAAATATTTTACCAATATTTCTGACGTCACACTTTCGGTTGTGAACCCACTGCTTCATGTATGACATGCTGTCTTAAGCATTGGGTCATAACGATTTCGGCATTCTAAGGCACGGGCTGTCAGTGATGACCTAGTACATTGAGAAAGAACATATGAATTTAAATGGATAAAAACACGGTTGAACATAGCACCGCTTTTTTTTTAAAGTTTGTCGTTAAAAAGTCACATTGACTTTTGCCCGGCTATGAAACCCGCAATTTTAGAGACACGAACGCCTTAACCACACAACATTTTGAGTCATCATGATACCAAAAAGCAAAAAAAAGCATACACAGCTATTGACATATTGTTACAGTAAATTAAATGAACAACAGAATTCACACACAATTAAACAACACCAACTTCAGTATCGTGACACAGAAAAAAAACAAATGAAAAGAAACAATAGACGATTTTGACTGAAGCACAAAAGCGAATGAATTCTGAAAAATAACCCCTAAAAGCAACGGACGCGGAACGGCAAAACAATTCATTGAAAATACCAACTCCCACCTTACAATGGCGGACGCATTAAACAGGGGTTTATCTGTGACGTCACAAGCCCACCTGAAACCCCCCAACCCCACTTATGGGGAACCCTTTTAGAGGGTGATCGCATACGGCGCGATTTAGATATGCGAAATTCGCGGTTGAGGTTGCGATTCTATTTATGCGATTATTAGTCGAGCAAGGTCGTTATTTTCTTGCCGTTTGGTTTTGCTTTGAATGTCACGAAAATTCTAAATACTTGATAAAGGTATGTAAATAAGCGTTTTGTTTGTTTTAAGTGAGGTCAAGCGGTGAATTTTTTTGCTTGTTTATTCAGTAACTTGCTTTTTAAGGCTCGTGTAACGGCTTAATTTTCAAACAGGTATCACATACATAGATTTCAGATAATAGCTATGAGTTAACTTTAACTTGCGTTTGTTTTTTAAACAGTAATGTTTATGAGTTTGGTTAATGAAGAATACTCAAATTTAATTATGTTTTGTCTTTGTGTACGTTTTTTTTTTCTTTTACTTCAACTTATTTTTTTTATTAATGGGTGGACAATGTAGTGGGTTACAAATTTGTATTTTTAAGATAAAGATTTATTATATAGCTTAGCATGTAATTGTTTTTGTCCCTATCAAGTAAATAATTATTACAAAAAATCCAAAGTGTTAAACAACTTTTGTTGGCGACCAATTAATCTGTTTTGTCACTGACGTTTACTCTATAGCATCAATTTGAACAACTGCTAAAATAATACGACAACATATTTACAGCAAATATTATCATTTCCAATTAAACCTTTGTTAGATTGCCTCTTGCAAACAGATTGCCAATAGTTTTTTACCTTCATATCATTTTAGTAATGCAGCTATAGATAGATTTTCGGAATAACTTATGCATGACCATCCATACTAATATTATAAATGGGAAAGTGTGTCTGTCTGTCTGTCTGTCTGTCTGTCTGTCTGTTTGTCTTTCTTTCACGGCAAAACGGAGCGACGGATTGACGTGATTTTTTAAGTGGATATAGTTGAAGGGATGGAGAGTAACATAGGCTACTTTTTGTCTCTTTCTAACGCGAGCGAAGCCGCGGGCAGAAGCTAGTAACATTATAAAACCGTCAAACACACGTGATTCGAGATACAATAGCAGCGCGACAGCCGGCTGTCGCTTGGTCGTCAAAAGGTTAAGTTGAAATTGCAGCACGATTTTTTTCTTTAGTTTCTCGCTAACACGCGCTTTTATAGATCGCAGTATTCGCTCGCAGTGTGGGGTTACGGAATGTTTATAATAGTTACCGTGACCCTGGAACATAAAGGGCAATCGAAGGAACATGAGTGGGTTTTAGTCAGTAAGAGTCTGACGCGCCCTCCCACCGCACCCAGGACGGGAGCAGTCATTGGATGATTTCCCACTCACCAAAAAAAAAGTATTCGCAGTGTAATCACACCTTTATGTACACGTTGGAATTTCGAACGTATAATATTTATAACGTTGAACATTTTTCAATTATTTAGAATCTTTAGATTAAACGCTCAGAATGGCCTCGTTAATTTTAATCGCGATTTTTTCTTTGAAAATTCCTTTTGTGCTACTATAATAGCTTTGAAATTAATTATTATCGTGTGGTATTCTTTTCATTCACGTACTTAGAATATTTTTGTAGTATTATTCTCGGGTTATATCGATCTTTAGAAAGAGATGAGAATACGGCCTCGAATGTCGGTTATTTGGTAAGATAGATAGAGAAAACAATTTATTTCGTGTGTTCTTTTGTATTAAAAACAGTAATCTTTTATAGGCTATAAATATACTGTCCAAAATACACCGTGTATTGGTAAAGGAGGATATTTAAATTTAATTATGTTTGGTTCAAAAACATATTTGTCTCTGTTTACATAATTATTGTCTTTTACTTCAACTATTTATTTTTATTAATTTTATGAATGTGGATAATGTGGTAGTTTAATTTATATTACACTAGTGACCAGCCCAAGCTTCGCACGGGTGTTACAAACCTTTAAAAATCACGGCATTTCTCTACTATAATAAGCATGTATTATACATATAAACCTTCCTTAAGAATCACTCTATCTATTATAACAAACCGCATTAAAATCCGTTGCGTAGTTTTAAAGATCTAAGCATACATAGGGTCAGACGGTGGATAGCGACTTTGTTTTATGCTCGTCGTCATATTCATCACTGTAGTGATGCGATGACATCTTCGACGTACTCGTATAACATCGTGCAATTACAGTTTGTCGAGTCATTAGCAAACATACAAAATCCACTAGATATAACACTCCTTTGGTCGGAACATCCTCTCGTTTCAATGGAGGATGAGGTTCACACCCTGTTCCTCTAGCAAAAACCATTACAAAAACCTGCATGAAAAACCGGAGCAGCAAAATTCGTGAGTGGGTGCTTTAAAATGTGATCCAATTTACGTAAAGTCGACCATTAGCACGGTAATACTAGACTTGCAGTAATATTACACAATTTTATTACACTCTGCAGTATTTTTTTAGATAGTTCAACATTTTTGTGAGTGTAGTTGCAGATCTTATAATAATATAGGAAATGATAAACTGACTGACAACAATTTGACTGACTATTAATATATCTACGCATAGCCCAAAAGGCTGGTTCTAGAGACATAAAACTTGGAGGGTATGTTCTTTGCAAAGAGTGGGTATTCACTAAGAAAGAATTTTTGGAATTGGAATGGATTTTACTCTAAAGGGGGTAAACTATGGTATAGAAGTTTCGACATTCACGCAGGCGAAGCCGCGGGCAAATGCTATTGTCCCATCAAAATAAAGCACTACTAAAAACAAAAGCAAATGTACGTTGTTGTTATGAAAAAACAGTGCGCTGCCAAAAAGTATACATTTTAAGTTTATATTTGAATGGTACATACATATTGGTTTAATTATATTTTGGTTTAGTTAAATGGAACCCGACTGCTACGCTACGTGTTGCAAATATGATAATCGCAAATATTTGTATGTCTTCCAGATATTTGTTCCGTAAACAAAACAATTTATTCTAAAGCGACTCATTGCTCTAGATATACGACGTTTAAACCAACATAAAATCTACCATCACTCTAATAAAATAATAATACCAGCCTATTACTGTCCCACTGCAGGGCAAAGGCCTCTTCTCATACAGAGAAGGCACGAGCATTGATCACCACGCTTGCTCAAGGCGGATTGGCGATTTCGGACTTATATTAACTACAAGTCCTGGTTTCCTCACGATGTTTTCCTTCACCGATGTCTGTGATGTCCAAGATTAACTTTAGAAAGCACCGCTCTAATACTAAAATGTGTATTTTAGAGTCAAAAACGGTCAAATATGCAAAGTTAACTCAGTGCGGTAATACTAGACCCTCTGCAGTCAATCTAAAAATAGATCCATTTCCTTTTCCACAAACTTGGAGAGGTATTAGCTAAGTTCAAATTAGCTGAAGTCAGCTAAACTCTTACAAACTATTCGTAAAGTAGATGCTTTTAAACTGGCTCTGGTTCCATAGTTTTATTAAGGAATATTCTAAACTTAAGGTTTGGCACGAGAAGTGTACTATGCTAGCTGAACAACATTAAATGGTAATTAAGGTCTGTGCGACAGAGCTGTATTGCAACTCAACGTAATTGGACGACATGCTAAAAAAGCTTGACGTCGCATGGTTTGAAAATAACGGATTTTTATGCTAACTTTTACTGCTTACTTACTGTGATAAAATTTCCAGGTGTAAAGTGTATGAGCTAGTACTTTTTGCGTTTTCTTTTAATAACTGTTCATATTCATGAATGATGAATTTTTTTTTTAATAAATGTTCATATTCGTAAGATCTTCGTGCCCTTTTGGCCTTTAACTGAGTTTACTATGTTTCATATTCTCTTTTTCATATTCTCAGGGGTTTAAATTTGGTATCAAGTTGGCTAACCCATAACCTACTAACGCTCAACGCGGATAAATCAATAGTTGTAAATTTCAGCGTCAACTCAAGAACATCCTGCCCAAATCATCTGGCAGTTAAGTTGCACTCTTGTAAAAGCACTAGCAAAAAATGCTCATGTCCAAGCCTTGAGCGAGTAGAACATATACGGTACCTTGGCGTCCAAATAGACCAGCAATTAAATTGGACTAAACAAATTGATCATGTTACCGGTCGGGTCAGAAAATTACAACACATTTTCAAAAAGATGAGCCGGCTTGCGAATAACGTTATTGTAAAAATGCTATATCACACACTCTGCCAATCGGTTCTCAGTTATTGCATCACTGCATGGGGCATAGCACAAAAAACGCACCTAATGAAAGTGGAACGCGCCTAACGGGCTCTCCTAAAGGTATCTTTCAAGAAACCAATGCGTTATTCCACTGACACACTGCTCAAAGAGGCGGGTGTTTTGAGTGTAAGCCAATTGTATTTAATGGCTGTGGCACTAAGATACCACAAAAACGCCTACAACTGCTTATCCTACCCCAAACTACGGTCTCTTAGGAATGCAAACAAACCACAATGGAAAAAACCAAAATGTAGACTTCTATTTGGTCGTAGATGCTTTAGCTACATGGGGCCTTTTATCTACGGCAAGCTCAATAATGAAATGATGGTGTTACGCATGACAAGAATTAAATTTAAAAAGCATCTCTTTAAATTTCTATCAGCAATGGACTATGAGGGTACAGAGAAGTTCCTGAACACATGAGCTCAACTAACACATTACACTCATAACACACACGAAGGTAGTTTGCACCAAGGGCTTAAATATATCTACCCTTTTCACTGTTTTTACTCGGGTCGTATGTTTGGTTAAACTTTCCTTAATTCACACACTCAGTACACTACTGTACACATACACGTTTACTTAAGCAATTTTCTTTTTTATTTTTCTTTTTTTGTTATATTAATTTTTATTTTTAAAGTGCTTTGTTGTTTGTCGCCTCAGTAATTTATTGTAAGATGAAAAAGACTAGCCTCCACGACACAGGGTATCTTAGTGTGGAGACTAGTGCTATATAATTGTAAACTTTTTATCTCGACAATAAAGATTTTTATATTTTATATTTATATTTATTTATTTATTCACAAAATCCACAGCTCTTAACAATTACAAATAAACTTATATAAACTAGTCTTACAGCCAATTACGGATTTATAATTTATTAATCATACATATTCTATGCAACAGAGACAAAAACAGGATAGCACGCTAGTACCATTTAAGCATAGGCAAGTATACGTGTGCTAATTGTCTAAGTGAGTGTGTGTGTGTTTATATAAAGAGAGATAACTTTTCTTAAAAAAAAGTGTAAATATTGTTACGTAGGTAGGTATAGGTGACGTAAGTGTCGATTGTTCCGGGCACATTTACTAGAAAATTCGGGAAAGTTCCACGACGTTCTAGAACGTTCGATGGAGTTCCGAGGGGTCATTCGAGAAACTTCCAGATCATCGTCGATCATTCGCGATGTTACTGGAATGTTCTCGAATGCACCTGGGTACCTCGGGTTGTCGAACTTTCTAGAAAATGTGACCGGAGATATAAATAGCGGACGTGTCGGCACGGGACTCAGTTCAGTTTTGGGAACGAAACAGTGAACATCGCCGCGAAGCGGAACTACGACTGCGATACAAAGTGTGTGTTTTGTGTAGTGTTGTGTTAGTTTGTGTTAGTGAATTCTAGTAAAGTGTTTGTGAATTTTAAATAAAGTTATCGTGTTTTTTCGTGTAAAACGGACTTTTATTTATCTCGAACCCTCAGCTCGTAACAAATTGGTGTCAGAAGTGGGATAAATTATGCCGGTATTACCGAAGGACGACACGGAAGGAATCCGTACGAGGAGCCAACAACGTCAGCAGGAGGTGGACCAGAGGCGATTTGACCCAACCTCGGAGCACGTACCGGGTGGTAGCCAGCCGACGACGGAGCTAGCGTCAGCTCAGGTATCAGGATCTGGTGTTTCTGCAGCACCGGTGACAATGGATCTGTCTGCCCTGATGGCAATGATGCAAGATCAGGCCCGCCGCTTGGAGGAACAGCTTCAGCGTGACAAAGAAGAACAGGCCCGCCGTCAAGAAGATCAGGCCCGCCGCTTGGAGGAACAGCTTCAGCGTGACAAAGAAGAACAGGCCCGTCGTCAAGAAGAACAGGCCCGTCGTTTAGAAGAACAGCTGCAACGGGACAAAGAAGATCAGGCCCGCCGACAGGAGGAACAGATCCTCCTAATCAAAGACCTACATGCGACGTTCGGCAAAGATATTGGAGCCGTGAAGGAAAAGGTTGAGCTTCACGAGAACCGTATCCTCGAGGCCGAAACCAAGATCGCTGACATCCAGAAAACGTTAGGATGTCTTAAGTCTGGTGGAGGTGAGATTGCGGCCCCTGTTGTTGCCGCACCATCAGTGCGTGGATTTAAAGCGCCTCCTTTCGACGGAACATCTTCCTGGTCCGCGTACAAGCTTCAATTTGAAGCTGTAAGAGAAGCAAATGGCTGGACGGATGCGCAGGCAAAGACCGCACTCACCTTGGGCCTACGCGACCAGGCGTTAACGGTTTTAGAGGCACTCGGCAACAATGTCACGTATGAGCAGCTAATTGAAGCCTTGGAGTCTCGATACGGGGACGCTCACCTGGAGCACGTCTTTCGTGCCCAGTTGAAGGATCGCGTGCAGCGCAGCGGAGAAAACCTGCAGCAGTGGGCTCTGGAGGTGGAGATACTGGTTCGAAAGGCATATCGGTCTGCGCCTGAGCTCATCAACGTAAATTTGGTGCAAGCGTTCGTCGATGGCATACGGAATTTTGAAGTCAAGGTTGCTGTGAGACTTGGGCACCATGAGACGTTGAGAAGTGCCTTGGCCCATGCCTTGGAAGTACAGGCAGTAAGGCATGATCATCGTGCCCACCGTATTAGCGAGGTTGCGGCATCACCTGTGCGTGACCGTTTGAGGTACAGTCCCACGTGTTACAATTGTGGAGAGAAGGGTCACATTAGATCGAGTTGCCCTAAGCGACGTGATGCCAACAAAGACCTGTCCTGGAGAAGGAGGGCAGTTAATTTCACCGCCCAGAAGCAAGAACGACAAGAGATGCCTGTCGCAGGTGGAGTGCGAGAGATTGCGCGCCGTGGTAGAGAGGTACAAAGACGAAGACCAGACGTAGAGGCAGCGGATCTGGGCGAGGAACTGGCTGGAAGCGTATGTGTTCAGTGTGAAGCTAGTGCTGGACGATGCCGTAGACAAGAGGACAACGAGGAGAGAATGCAACAATGCGATCAAGTGGCTCGACAACAGCAGCTTGGTGGAACAGGAGGAGTACGGGCACACGTTGAAGGAGCTGCAGCTCGTGAACACTCCCGTCATAGGCAAGAAGTTGGGGAAGCAGTTCCTGTCAGGATGTTAAGAACAGACCTGAGTGACGAGCGGAAGGAAACCCCACAGTATGCCACACAGTCAGGTCTGCAGATGCCTGAGAGGACGGAAACTCGCTATGACCGGAAGAGCGGATTTGATGAAGGTTCTCTGGTGTGGTTGCATAACCCAGTGCGTAGCAAACGGAAGTCGCCTAAACTACAGGCAAAATGGGATGGACCATACCGAGTAGTGACCAAGATCAACGACGTCACCTACTGGATACGGAAGAGTACGAGAACTGCGCCTAAAATTGTTCACGTAGATCTGCTGGCACGATACTACGGGAATAATGATGCTCGGGACGAGCATGTCTTAGGAGGGGGCAGTGTTACGTAGGTAGGTATAGGTGACGTAAGTGTCGATTGTTCCGGGCACATTTACTAGAAAATTCGGGAAAGTTCCACGACGTTCTAGAACGTTCGATGGAGTTCCGAGGGGTCATTCGAGAAACTTCCAGATCATCGTCGATCATTCGCGATGTTACTGGAATGTTCTCGAATGCACCTGGGTACCTCGGGTTGTCGAACTTTCTAGAAAATGTGACCGGAGATATAAATAGCGGACGTGTCGGCACGGGACTCAGTTCAGTTTTGGGAACGAAACAGTGAACATCGCCGCGAAGCGGAACTACGACTGCGATACAAAGTGTGTGTTTTGTGTAGTGTTGTGTTAGTTTGTGTTAGTGAATTCTAGTAAAGTGTTTGTGAATTTTAAATAAAGTTATCGTGTTTTTTCGTGTAAAACGGACTTTTATTTATCTCGAACCCTCAGCTCGTAACAATATCATGCTTTTAGAAGCAATTAATATTCGTCAGTTTGCAAAAGTTTTCTGACTAAGTTCCCGTAAACGAAGCATAACAAACTGTCGAACGCTTGCACAGCCTAGACAGCTGATCCATTCTTTGTGTGTTTTTCTCATCGAGACAGAACTTTGGTCATTAACCTAAATGATTTTCGCATGATTTGACCAATACAATATTGCATTGACTTGGAAGGAGACTTTGATCTTTGAGTTTGTTTCGGATGTTTCTTCTCATAGTATTCAGCTAGGAAACCCCTATAGTTCGCTTAAAATAATCAAAAACAATACTGACGTGTAGAAGTGTTATTTTTAAAGATTTTTTTATATTTTTTATCATTTTATTCGGCACAAGACATGACAAAGAACACCCAACATAGCTTGCAAAAGCATTCAGCTAAATATAAGGTTTTAACGTAACAAAGAAAATCGTGTAACAATACCTTACCTTACCTTGTTACCCTTTTCCCAAGAAAGGTTACCTTTTTACCCGGGTTCTGTGAAGCCAGGTTTTGAAGAATTGTTGCGTATGGTACCCAATGGGGTCTGGCTATTACCATTTCTCATACATATTGTAAAAGTTAAGGGATGACGTGAGAAGGATGAAACGTTACAGGATGGCACTGGGTTGTCCATTAATCTAACTGTTTATGAAAGAAACAAACTTTTGGTACTACTTTGTCTGTTACCTCTGTGTGTTAACTAAACACCTACTTACCTATCATACCACACTTTTGACAGTCAGTAATTAAATCTAGAGTTTATTCTTACATTTTATAAAGCTTAGTCCTCAGACGCGTCTCTCAGCTAAACGAGGTAACCTCAAAAACTAAGAAAGGATTTCCATACCGTTAGCTATCACCAATAAACAAAATGTTTTATGAAAAAGGTTTATGTACAACAGAGAAAAAAACAATTATTTCATAGATAAGTAACACCTGTATTGTATTCAAAGTCAAAGTAAAATAATATTTCCATTAGACCAAAAGAAAAAACTTTGGACCATAATTTTCAAAACTGAAATATTATTTACTAGCTTTTGCCCGCGACTTCGTCCGCGTGGAGTAATAATTCCCGTTCCCGGGGGATTTCCGGGATGAAAACTATCCTATGTCCTTTCTCGGGTCCCAGACTATACCTGTACTAAATTTCATTCAAATCGGTTCAGTGGTTTAGGCGTGAAGAAGAGACAGACAGACAGACAGACAGACAGAAAGACAGACAGACAGAGTTACTTTCGCATTTATAATATTAGTAAGGAAGGATTACCGAATGCCTAATACTTCGTTATCGGCTGCTTTCAATAAATATCAAATAGCAACGATTGCAACTACAACCAACTGTAATTAGGAATTGTAAATTTGCTTTTATGGCGGCGGCGCTCAAACAACCTGACCCGGAAAAAGCTAATTGTAGGTCGTTAAATACTTGTTTCCTCGCTTTTTCCTATGTTAGGGTCGGCTTCCAGTCTAACCGGATTTAGGCGATTACCAGTATTTTATATGAAGCGACTGCCTATCAGACCTCCACAACTCGGCTAATAACCGAGTTGTGGAGTGGTGCGGTGTGTGTGTCTATTTTTCACGCCTAAACCACAGAATCGATTTGAATGACATTTGGTGCAGATGTAGTCTGGGACCCGAGAAAGGATATAGGCTCGTTTTCATCCCGGAAATCCCCCAGGAACGGGAAATATTATTTCACGCGGACGAAGTCACGGGCAAAAGTTAGTAATAAATAAATACCTTGGAACAAATCACACAAGGCCATCTGATTCCAAACCAACCAATAACCATACTTATGTAATAAACAAACATAAAAAAACATCTATACATATAATAAAATCGTAGGAAAGTCAAAACTGTACATTGAATATTTTTTTAAAAGAATACTTGAGGCGTGATCTACAATCGATACCGAAGCCAAAAATATAGTTTTTAGAATTTTTGTCTGTTTGTCTGTTTGTTTGTTTGTTTGTTTGTTTGTCTGTATGTATGTCCGGGATAAACTCAAAAAGTACTGCATGGATTTAGTTCAAATTTTGCAGGGATATTACTAAGAGGTCGGGTCAAAACATAGGCTACAAATTATCACGCTATCACCTACGGGGGAGGAGCTGGAGGCTTCACGCTGTCGACGTCGCGGGCAGCAGCTATCTTCGGAATTACTCAACGGATTTCAATGTTTTTTTTTTGTTGTATAGGTATTAAGTCTGGGCGTCATATAGGCTATAACTTATCCTGGAAACTTGAACTTCTGGTGCAGGACCGCAACAGACCAGCTTAACTATAAGAGATACAAAAATGGTATCATAGCAAAAATTGCTTCACGTGATAAGCAGTTTCTGTTGAAAGATTAAATATGAAGATCTGGAACAACTGAGGTGGAACTCCATGAGCCCAGCTAACTATAACATATATAAGTATGACGTCTTAGCAGGAGTTGTTCAGCTTGATGAGCACTTTCTGTTGACGTATACAAATTGAAGATCTGGAACACCTGTTGTAGACTTCCATGAGCCCGGCTACGTACACTATACCGAACATATATAAGAATGACGTCTTAGCAAGAGTTGTTCAGCCTGATGAGCACTCTCTGTTGATGCATAATATTGAAGACCTAGAACCAACACCTAACGTGGAACTCCAAGCATCCAACTACACCATAACACATTAAATAAGAATGACGTCTTAGCAAAGTTGTTCGGTCTGATGATAGGCATTTTCTGGTTTATAAGATCGAAGGTTAGATAGATCTGATGTGGCAATCAAAGCTATCACTGATTTCAATGTATAAAATAACTTAAGCTGGGAGCTTCATTTTCCACACATTTTCCGGGAGCAGCCTTTATCGAGTGGAGGTACCACTCGATGAAGGCGGGGAAACATGCATACAAACAAGTCGAACAGAGAACCTACTTTTTTTAAAGTCGGTTCAATGATGATGATCATTTCTTCATCAATTTCATGTTTTTAGTACTGAATAAACATTGACTGTTAATACTTTTGTTCGGTATTTATCTGTGTGATTATTGCTTTGTCAGTAATATAAATGTTCATGTCGTTGTAAACCTAATTATGATGATGATGATGATGATGATGATGATGACAGTCCCAGTCGCATGCGTCATCTGTTTGCCGTCATTTTGGTGTTTTGTGGAGTTGCGAACCCGGTAGCTTTGTGGGAGAAGTACCGCCATCTTCTGTTCGAGGACTTTTTACGGGCTTTGAGGCGTGCTTCTGAAGGTGAAATCGAAGCAACTGATAAACGCATGCTGAACACCCGTCTCAGTTCACTTCAAGATGTGGTCATTTCAATCGGCGGTAAACCACTGGTAGAGTACGGGTTGCGAGCTCTCAGATCATTACCACATCAAGACCGTGGAAATCGGGAGTACACCGCCGAAACCAATTACGATTCGGGTTTAATGACCACTATCCGAAATGACCACGTCACTAGGGCCCGTATTAATAGACGTCACTCAATTCTGAGACGCTCTCAAGTTTATTGCTGTCCTTATTTTTTTCCCTTTAGAATGACAAGGACAGCAAGAGACTTGAGAGTGTCTCGGAGTTGAGTGACGTCTATTAATACGGGCCTAGGTTCACCTCAGAGCTAAAACAAATACATGACACTGTTCTGGAAAGCATTGGGCTCGACCAGGGTAAAATGTTTTTTCTGGATGCTCCTGATGGAACAGGGAAAACATTCATTATCACTGGTATCCTTGCAGAGGTCAGGACGCAAGGCAAAATTGCCATTGCTGTTGCATCGTCAGGAATCGCTGCTACACTGCTTTCTGGTGGCAAAACAGCGCATGCCATGTTCAAAATACCCATAGATTTAGAAAGCGCCGAAATGCCTGTTGTGGGGTATCCCGTAACAGTGACAAGGGACATGTGCTCAGGGATTGCTCTCTGATCGTATGGGATGAGTGCACGATGGCTAATAGGAAAGCAGTGGAGGCCGTGAACAGAAAGAACTCTGCAGGACAACCGCAGGAATGAACACTTGATGGGTGGTGTTACAGTTCTGTTCAGTGGCGATTTCCGGCAAACACTCTCTGTGGTGACGCGGGGGTCTAGGGCTGATGAGGCGAATGCTTCGTTGAAACGATATTCGTTGTGGTCACAAATTCATAGGCCGCGCTTGACCATCAATATGCGAGCTTAGCTCGGTGGCAATCCACGTGCTCAAGAATTCTCAGATGTCCTTCTAAGTCTCGGCGAAGGCACTCTACCACTCTAGGAAAGAGGTGAACAGGTGCTGCTCCCAGAGTCCCTCGGTAGAGTGGTGGCCTTCTTAGAAGAACTCATTTGTTGTGTGCATGGGGACATCAGTCGAATACCAAACCAATAGAATTCTTGGGTGTGACAGCGAGCCATTTTAACACCCAAAAATGATCAAGCTGCAGACATCAACGAACGCATTCTCTCGGAAATTGAGGGAAACGAAGTAGTTTATACGTCCATAAACACTCCACACATTATCCCGTAGGATTCCTAAACTCCCTTCCAATTGAAGCGCGTGCAGTTCCCTGTGAGTGAGTGAGTTCGCCATGACTATCAACAAGTCGCAGGGGCAGACGCTGAAGGCTGCGGGTGTCGACTTCAGGACGAGCTGCTTCTCACACGGGCAGCTGTACGTCGCTTGCTCCCGCGTCACGACACGAGTCCTGATTCTCTGTATATTTAGGCTGCTGAGAGCAAAACTACAAACGTAGTTTACAGAGAAGTTTTGTAACAATTCACAATCGTTAATATTTTTTTATATCGTGGAATGTAGAAAAAATTGGTCAAGCGCGTGTCAGACTAGGATTCCATAACGAAACACATCGCATTAACAATTTAACAACGATTTCATCTGAGCCGTTATACTTAGCTTTCTTTTAAGGTTCAATCCAAGGAATACCATCATGTTTTTTTTTTCGAACCAACCGTTTAAATTTGAGAGAACGTTAAATATCTTTTGTTGATTGTTTGTCTGTATGTATGTCTGGGCTAATCTCTAAAAGGACTGCATGGATTTACTTAAAATTTTGCATGAATATTACTAAGAGGTCAGGTCAACATAATTATAAGCTACATATTATCACGCTATCACCTACGGCGGCGGAGCTGAAGCCTTCACGCAGACAACGTCGCGGGCAGCAGCTAGTACATAATATATATATTATATAAATTACACCCAGAAATGGAACAATCATGTTCATCACACAAAGTTGGTCTTGGATGGAAGTTAAACCCACGACCTCCGGCTTAGCAGTCAAAATCACTAACCACAAGACGATCAGACCCGTCAAAATGATCTACGAATGACAACTAGGACAAATGGCTCCACAGCCAGTATTCTCTCAATATTTCAAAATTCGAATACTGTTAAGGTGTGACCACCATGTTTTACAAATACGAACATTTTGAATTGTTCGTGAAGTTTGTTCATAGACGGGAAACTTTGAACTCTCAACAAACCAACTAGAAGTTCGGTTGAAACTTTACGAAACCGTAGGTACTACAACAAAGGTACATACAAAACTAAATGGCACGACTTTAAAGTTATGTATAAGGAAGCTAGACTTTTGGCAAAGAGTAAAGGCTATACAGTACAAGACTTTGGTTTGTGTAATTTAGATGCATATTTGAATTTTTGTAAATGTGAGTACGATGCAGTGACTTAGTACGATAGTTCTCCACTGACACAAATAGATGCTCGCTCAAAAAGTCTCGCTGATTGTGGCGAGTGCGTTGGATCATTCGGTTCCCTTCATAATGGTTGAGCTAAATGGTGCTGATGCCACGCGTCATGCTCGTGAACGGGCGCTGTAAGTTGAGATGGGTCATCTCTTAACTGCCATGACTTTTTATTTTTAACTTTTTATTTTAATTTTGTATTTGTTTATTTTGTTACATACTTACATTGTTTTCACATGTAGAAGCAACAAAAGTCGGTTAAAAACAAAATGTAAAGAAGATTTTGAAAAACATGATTTTTTTTTAAATGTGTATCCGTGGAGCTTCTTGCCTGTTCTTCTCCATAGTGATCTACGTTTTGGAACAGGCAATTAGGGTCACTTTTCTTTTCTGACTAACCGACCGACTCTTTGACAATTCATAAGTACCTGTAAATGGTCTAAGTGAAATAAATGCTTTGAATTTAGTTTTTTTTTTAATTTCATACAAAGTGCATTTTTGAACATGCAAAACCATACAGGAGACAATAATTATGTTATTGATTCTCGATCCGAATGAACAATAAACTGGGTATGGAACACACAAACGATAATTTAAAAGATTCAAAACATACGAGGTTTATTATATGAGTTATTCTGAAAAAAAGTAAATAAAAAAACATGTATTATTGATTGACCTGGTATCTTATTTCCATATATAAAATTTACGAGTTGCATAACAATTTCCTGAGAATTTTTGCAGTTTTTAAAATGAAGGTGCATTTTAAATTAAGAACCAGTTGTTTATAATATGACTAAGGGCCGATTTTTCAATCGCCAGATAACTTTTGTCTGAAGAGTATATTTGACGTTTTGACAGCTTTTGTATAGAAAATATGTCAAACAGTTATATTTATTCCTCAGATAGAAGTTAACTGATGATTGCAAAATCTGCCCAAAGACTTTCTGGCTTCGTACAGATTGTCAGACTTTGGAAGTTTAGCTAGGATTACTTTACGTTCTTCAAATAGCACATAAGTAATACTATAGTTCCACCGACTTTTACAATTAAAAAAAGTCCAAATATATTGTCCAGTTTCTTAACCGCAATGCCCTTATGAGAGGAAAGCACCTTAACCATTATGTCATCACGACAAAAAGCTAGGTTTTACTAATGTAAAACAAAAACATCAGACTGTGTTTTACGAAATACTAAAATTATAAACTTGGGTGCTGATTCTCTTGTTCACAAACTTAACTGAATTTAAGTTAAATGCATCTTTTTCTTTCCATTTCTTATAGAAAAGGACAACAAATTTCAGACAACAACATTTTATCCAACAAAGCGATCTTTATGCATTTTGCTCCTAATACCAGAGCAGCAAATATTTTACTTCATTTGAAACAAAAGCATGTAATTTAGGTCGCTATTCGCCTGAATAGTAAGTCCTAACATTGATAAGAATCAACATTACCATGCATTTTGCAGCAAATTACATTCCAAATGGGAAGTATCATACATAATAACTGGTTACCAAACAAAAACAAACTTTATTCACCAATTAATACAATCCACACACGATTTTAAGCCTTAACATTTCGTTTTTAAATAATATTTTCCCTTACGCAAAAGTTACTATGTTCCCCAATGTACATATGAGTATGTTTTCATTGTACATGCTGCGGTGGTATGATAACACTACAGCAGAATGTCAACTTTATATGTACTGTTAATTAAGGCTGATATTTCGTTGACGAAAAAGTGTTCACGGAATGTACTGATGTAAGGTATTGTTGACAGTATATTTGGTGTGAAGGCTTGACCTAACCACCTTTTTGGTCTCGTAAATAGGTCAAGGACCTTCGGGAGGTATGTTAAAAGGTAGGGGTGAATAAATACGTTCTTTTTTCTGTCATTGGTTGGTAAACAAGCTGATGTTAAGTTGACCAGTAGCCTGATTTACGTAAAACTCAAACAAACCAAATATAGTTGACGTTTGATAGTCGTTCGATCGAAGGGTAGTATTCTATATTAAATAAAAGATGACTGTTGGGGGAAACACGTCGTTTATTGTTAATATTTATGAAATCTTAAAACAGTCTTTTTTTGTACAATTGTAATGGCGTTCTGTTAGAGGCCTCTAACTGTGCCTGTTTTTTGCCTGTTACTAAACAATTAAAACAAATACACAGCCTGTACCTATCAACTGTACTTCACATACGACCGTCTGTCCTACAAAGTCCTACAAATATCGGCTGACGTATTCCTTGGACGGGATTCGATCGGAATCGAACGACGATTCGATAGGGTCAAACGATCACTAATTGCCAGTTAAATCAACCCTGAAAGTCGACAGGCTAACTAAGGGTTATTGTGTTAGCCTGTATCGGGCTTGTGAAGGTCTGACAGGCAGTCGCTCCGTGTTAAACACTGGCATTCAACTGAATCCAGTTAGACTGGAAGCCAACCCTAACATATGTAATTAGGAAAAGACTGAGGAGATGATGATGTATAGACTTTCTACCAAGTGCAGAACCTCAACTTATATGTCCAAATCTTGAACCACATTGTACAGTATGGAATGTTTACAATTTATGTGAAATTCTCTCGGAAAATTGCGAATAAAACGGAATCCTCAAAGGAGGTCTCAGAGGTAGACAGTGCGATACATTTTACACAAGTTCGTTCTGCATTTTGCTTTCCATAAATTAGGTAGACGGCAGGCAGAGGCTTCGCGATGTTTTGTTGCATTTAAGAGTCAGGGAGATGAATTTCATTGTCTGACTTTTACTTTGTTTGATTTATATCACTTTGCAACTTGACTGTTCCAGCTTCTTACCGCGATTGTTACATTTTTTTTTATATTCCGGCCTTTCTCTAACCTTATATGCACGTATTATCTAAGCATAGATAGGGGCAGACAGCGGATAGTGATATTGTTTTATTGTACTAAGTATTGTTGTTATTATTAATTAGTAATAAAGTCCATTTATATCTAAAATTAATTCCGGGAGTTACAAAATATGAGGCTATGTATGTCAGTAATTGTCATTTTTCTTCAGTCACGCTCCTTGGTTAGAAACCTAAAATTTTTAAAATGGCACTTTGAAACATCTTTCGCAAGTAAAATACAAGTGCACAAAAAGTCCACACCGAACTGCTCTAAATAATTAGCTTTATACCAGACTGGTTTAATGTATCAAAAACAATTAAAATTTCTTATCACGACAAAAAAATCCGAATTCCAAATACAATTTCATATCACGTCAAAAGAGTTCAACAAAGTGAAACTTCTGCCACGATTTTGCTACTGGCTAGTTTTCCCAACATCGTTTTGTTGTGGTCATATTTGTTTGTGTGTGTGTACATAATTCAGTAACTTCCAATGCTCGGCCCCATTCATAAAGGAACTAGTGTTGTGTTGTAAAAATGTTAGGTGCTTTTGTATGGGACTGTTTGTGTATGTAGTGGATTGTATGTTAGTTTTTTAAAAGCATTTTTTATTACAGGTTTTCATATTTATGTGCTTGTTGGTTTCCACCCGTTTAGCTTTATTTCTGAAACTCCTGAGTCTACAATTTTGAAAACATAGTATTGCAGTGACGCTTTTTCGTTTTTTTTAATAGTTTTAAGATACTATATAATAATTTAACAATCACCTTGACTGTTAATTAATGTATGGGACATTAAAGTTAAACACGTAAATAACTCTTCTAAATACATGTTATGTTATAAAGTAGGAAAATGACTGACCGATTGACTGACTGTTGATATATTAACGAGTCCAAACCGCTGGTCCAATAGTCATGAAACTTGCAGAGTGTGTAAGTACGTTGTCGAGAATAGGTTACCACTAACAAAAGATTTTCGGAAATTGCAATTTTAAAGGAGTAAAACAGGATATGGAAGCAACTACATTCACGCGGGCAAAAGCTAGTTAAGTATTCATTATTTTCCAATTTTTTTTTCGCCTTTTACTAAACTACATTAACTTTTCGACGACAAAGCGACAGCCGGCTGTCGTTTAATAATAGATAAATAAATATCTCTGAGAAAGAAATCACTCCCACGAGTCGTCAGTTTTATTATGATCAGACCTTTAGTCTGATCTTTGGGCGAAAGAAAACATTACAAACTCCCGAGTCTGTTAGAAAAACAAACTAACATCAGTAATATTTTCATTACAACTAAAACATTATTTATAGTAAAAGTATAAATATAACGAGAACGTAGCTTCTTATTTACTTAAGGCAAGTTTCGATGATATTAGATTCAGGGATAGAAAAGGTTTTAAAAAGTAATTTATTTCGATTTTGTTTGAAGATCTTGGCTACCCGATCTTCAAACAAACCTGCCAACGGCCGGTTGGGGCGGATATTCAAATTTCTAAGAAAGCAATCAGGTTACGCATTTTAATCTCTGAATAATGAGACCTGTTTTGGCTTAGATTTCTGTGTTTATGGTGTTATTTACCACTGGGATATCACAATAAAGACAGTGTGGAATCTTTAGTTAAAAAGCGTAGAGAAAAATAATCACAAAACCCAACTCTGATTTCGTAAGTCGTTGGCAACTTCCGAAATTGGGTTAGGTTTTTTGATTGTTTAATATATTTTTTCATTTCGATTATTTTATTATCATACTAACATTTAAAAAATAACTTACATTAATAAAAAAAAAACAATAGATTTTCTCTCCGACAACAGAGGCGAACTCAATGTCATTTCAAATGTTAAAACATTATTGTTATGTTGTACTGACTGTTTTTTTTTTGCTTATGTTTGTTTTTAGTATTTTCTGCGTAGTACATAAGTCTAGTTTTAAAATTTCTTTTTTTTTTTGTTTTTTTTTTTTTTGTTGTTGGGAACCACGCTATTGCTTTGGGGTCAACCTGTAAGATAGTGTGTAAGTTAAGGAATAAAATAAATAAATAAAATCCGTTATATTGTTTAGGGCCTGAACTCTATCCTAAAGTTTAAGCTGTAGAGTGACATCCATGCATACATATATAAGCACGAAAAACATAACCCTTCTTTCGGCAGTAAGGTAAAAGGGGTTCGTTTCATGTAAATGTATTTATTTATTTAATTAGAACGGCAGAAGCCAATTACACTATTTAAACATAAACTACATTAAACATGCGCCATACTAATAAACGCTGCATAAAGTTATGACAGGTTTTTACGTCAAAAAATGTATGATTACACAGGCTTTATTCATTGCATAACTTTACACAGTGATTATTAGTAAGGCCATAAGAAAAAAGAAGAAAAACATGTAACAAACAATACAATAAATTCATTAAACACACATTTATTCAATTCAGTCATCTAAATGTAGTTACAAATGCATAACGTTTGAGATTTAAAGCCTTTCATTAGTCTTTTATAAACACTTTCCACAGAGAAAACATTTTCACCTAACTAGCAGTTTTTGTTTTCTCTCCAAGCGCATGGTGTTGCCGGAGTCACGTAATTGACCACAAAACTAAAACTTGTGTTCCGTTTATTATTATTTTGTTTCGTACATGTTCTGAGTGGCTAATACGAGCGCGCGAATCAAGAGTAAGGCAATTTCGTACGATTATAATTTATTTATTTATTTTTAAAGAAAGCTTACAGACGAATATCAACTTATGTGACATGCATAAATAGGGACAATTTGCTAATAACAAGCTTCCACGTGTATAATACTACTAAAATATAAAAATGATATAAAAATGGAAACAACTGTTTTGTACAAATATACGTTCATTGGTCCTGGTGGCTTGCATACAAGAGATACTATGTGACTTTTTCAATTCTTTAGCTATTTTTTATTAACGTTTCGACGAACTAGCGACAGCCGGCTGTCGCGCTGCTATTGTTTTTCTATTGTGTCTCAAATAACGTGTGCTTGAAGAATTTAATTTTATTATGTGAAAAATATGTGTCTCGAATTTTTGGACGGTCTATTAAACGAACCAAACAGACTGCCATTTTTTTTAGTTTTCGTCATTCTAATTCTTGCTAGTAGTCATATCTCCAACTCCGAAATCAACCCGATTCAAATACATTTCCCCTCGGCACGTATGCGTGAGGCCTACAGTCAGTTTATGTTCGTACGTACGTGTACAGGATATGAAGTGTGGACTGAACATGCAACGCCGTAGTCAGCGTAACGAAGCTCACTGATTCATATTTCATGACCACTGGTGTTGTCTTTCGATGTTGCTTTTCGGCATATCGGGTCAAGATTTTTCTTGAAAAAAAAAATTATGTTTTTATAAAAGTCAAGGTCAAATAGTTTTTTGTTTCATTAGACCGTGAAGGCACTTTGGAACGTTAATAACATTTTTATTAACCAGTAACACTCAAAAAAATGCATATTAGTGAAGTGCATGTTTGAGAAAATCTTAATAAAAATTTATATTTTTAAATCAAAGCAAAACAAATCTATACATATAAAATAGTAACCTGACTGATGGTTGATATAACAATTTGGAATTTGAAAAGATTATTTGTGAAGAGGCCACTAAGAAAGATTTTTTGGAAACTTTAATAAAGGGGTAAATTAGTCAATAAAATTCCGACTATCACTCAAGCTAAAGCTATTTTTTATAAATATAAACACAACAAAATTAGATATGAATCAAAACTCTTTATAATCAAGCCATTTATTTTTATCAGCAAGCAAAACAACGCCTTATCAAAAGTAATTCAAACTAAAACTAAGTTTCTAAGAAGCCTTCCCGGTAAGTTTCTTGGAAGCAATCTACTGCAAACGGTTGGCTTTCCCCGCTTCATTATTGGGAACCCAGTTACGAGAGGGGTAATGTAACCATATTAAATATTATATCTTCATTCTGTTCTCTCATCGTCTCTAGCTTTATCCTAACTAATAGAGTCGACTTTTGTTTTTTTTATTCGGGATGGAAAAGCCGCATGGATGTTCTCCGTCGTCTCACATGACTTTTTCTCAATTATCTTAGGGTCGACTTAACATGATCCAGCAGCTAGTGTTTTTAAATGGAGTGACCGCTAATCAGACCTCTAAAACCCACCAAAAATATATATGCCATACCTGGTCAACAGTCAAAATAACAATCATCATCATTGTAAGCGTCCACAACTAGACATAGGCCTCACCTAGCTTTTTCCACAGCATGCGGTTCTGTGTCTTGCGACCTTCAAGGTCATCCATCTATCTAGTGGGTGGCCGTTCCACGCTGCGCTAGTCAATACGGGACCGTCATTTCAGAACCTTTTTCCTATCGGTAACACAACACACAATAATTGAAGACTTGTGTCTTCAAGCACTGAAGTATTTAGGTCGAAAAAACAATGTGGAATAACAATAAATATACGAACATTTTTTTTTCGTCGAAATCTATAAATATCCTTTGAACTCAACCCACGTGCTTACAGAAATGTTTTTTCTTCGCAAAATATTTAGAATAATATGAAGCAAATATCTCAAGAATTCGTGTGTACGGAAAAATGAATAATTCAGGTTTAGGTGGCGGCCTGACATTGCCTGAATTTCAGGGGTATTCCGCGTAATGCCGCTGGATTTGGGGCAATACTCTCTTCGTTTTTGGTTGGATAATCGTATACTATGCTCTTTTTAAAGGAGTTCGGAGAAATACTATGCAAGTGATACTATATTTGACAAGCCAGTTGGTCTTGTGGATAGTGACCCTGGCTGCTAAAGCCGAAGGTCGTAGGTTCGACCCAGGTGAAACTTTGTGTGTTGAGCATGATTGTTTGTTCTGTATCTGGGTGTAAATAATTATTTATATTAATATATAAATTATTTATATTAATAGTTTCACCCGCGTTACTTTAAATTTTTGGTTACTGTTTCGCTTCCGTGGGACATAGCGTGGGCGTATAAAACCTGTGTTACTCAAGGATAATGTAGCTTTCTAATGAAAAAAGAATTTTTGAAATTGGTCCAGTAGTTTATGAGTTTACATATAAAAATACAAATCTTTCCTCTTTATAATATTAGTATAGATTATAACTGCTGTAAAAGCTGTGTTCTTGTTTAACGGGTATAAGTGTCGAAGTAATTAAGTGTACATGGCATGGTGTGTGTAATTAAGTGTGCATATTTGACTCTGGGATAGCAGACAAGCCGCTCGCTTGGCCACCCAATGATATCAAAGAACTAGTATTTCAAAAGATACTCAAACGCACAAAAACAACTTTTGTGTTCCACCTACGGCAAAATTACCTATTGTGAAATATATTTAATAAAGCTATATAGCATTTCCATTGATCAGGCGCAGAATCTCAAAACATCAACAAGATTTTTATGCAGTTATAAATGTATTTGTCAATAAAGTAAAGCTAAAAAATAAGGCTAAATGTCGATCAACTGTTTTCTGGAGCTCAACTGTTGTGTGGAGTTATTAGTTTCAAATGAATACACTATTTCAATTCATCCCATCGCGATATTATTATACTGATCAAATTCCAACAATGAGAATGCTACGCTGCTACGGTCGCTACGCCGTAGCAGTCCCGCTACGCGGCGTAGCATTGTTCTCGAGTTTATTGTGCATTTGACACGTAGTTTGTCGCAGATGATTTATTGCTGTATTAAGGGTTATATTTCGATTTATAAAAGCAGGTTTTATTTGGAAAAGTGACATTTGGTTTATCTTTGCGTTTATTAGTTTTTCTTTTTTCATTATGTTTTTTTTAAGTATATTTTGTCAACAACTATAATTAACTTAACTTCCAATCTAAAACATATTGAAAATGAGATATAAATTTTGATTTTGTGTCACTGAAGACCATAATGATTTACCGTATTAATATGAACTATATTTTCTAAATCAATATATTATTTTATTTGGCAGTAGAAACTATAGTCAGACAGTAGTTTCGAGTTATCATAACCATGGTGTTGTAAATTTATACTGTTCTGGTAGGCACTTATTTCTTTTAAAACACTGGTGTCAATTCCAATGTGGTTATTGAGACTTAACGCTCTTATACAAGGTGAATTTTTGGTCCTGCACCACCCGCTAGGAGATGATTCTACCCATGAAAACAAACAACTTTTATTATGGAACCAACTCTGAAATCTCAAAAAAAATATCAGCTGTTTCATATATTACGGTCGGAGGGCATTGAACTTTTGTTAGGAACAGCTGATATTTTTTTCGCGATTTCAGAGTTGGTTCCATAATAAAAGTTGTTTGTTTTCATGGGTAGAATTATCTCCTAGCGGGTGGTGCAGGACTAAAAATTCACCTAATATAGTAGGGAAAATATTATCATAATGGTGTCTAGGGGTACCAAAAGTAGAAATTTTTCATTTGAAAGTAACTTAGAAGTAGGAATACTAGTATTACGTATGCCAATTAAACTTTCCCAAAATAGCTCAACTGGCTTATTTCGAACTAACAATATTCTAAGTAAGCTACGCTTATAACAAGCTGGATCAAGTACTCACAAGTTTCCGAATATTAGGTATCGCTAAACCACTCGAAGTTTGAAGTACTTCGGAACTAATACCGCATACTAATACTATAATAGGTACAATACTTGTCTGAATAATTAACAGATGTGGTTAATATTCATGCGTATGTTTTGTAACCCAGTTTGTGAGCTAATGGCAAATTTGGTTTCATTAATAAGAAATGAGAAAGTAGCTTAAAATAAATGAATATGTAATATGTTACGATGTCACAGCTAAACCAACTGTACCGATTATAATTAAATTTGTTTCAAAGTAAAATAAATGTTAATCATTGACTTATGCCTGCCGGGGTTGCGGAATGTTTATAATAGTTACCGTGACCCAGGAACATAAAGGGCAATCGAAGGAACATGAGTGGGTTTTAGTTAGTAAGAGTCTGACACGCCCTCCAGCCGCACCCAGGACGGGAGCAGTAATTGGATGATTTCCCACTCGCCAAAAAAAATAACTATATATAATTCGATACCTTTGGGTAGAAAGGTCGTATAAACCATTTTGACCAAATTGAGTTATACATACCATTTTGCTCAGAATTTTTTTCTCTATCGATCTGTATATTTGAAATGTCGAAATTCGCACAAAAAGGGTTAATACGACCCAGAAATTTTAGGTCATACACTCTTAAAAAAAGTAAATTTTCACCGTAAAAGCCAAATGTTTTTATTTTGTAGTTTTGTTATGATGTAATGACCATAATTTATATTAACTCAGGGCGTAAAAATAGTCGTTACTTGTAAATGGTTTATACGCCCTTAGGTGTTAAATGAATTACTTAAACACAGGTTAAATTCGACGTCGTAAATCCAAAGGAATTGCCTTTGGATGCGTGAAGTTGGTGTATAAACCATGTTTAAAAAAAATTGAGGTAATAAAGACCAAAAAGCAGAGAGATACACATGGAAATGTGATGATTATGTCCCTAACTGCACTTTATAATAACTTATTGTAAATATCAAAATGTAAAATATCGATACCTTTGGGTAGAAAGGTCGTATAAACCAAAACCTGACTTTTCAGGATTCATAACTTTTTTGTTTTTGAAGTTATAAAAAAATGATCTATGAGAAATGTTCTTAAAATTTGCTAATGAAAAAGGTTAAATCATCAAAACCTACCTATCTTCTTTAGTTTTAAAGTTAGCTTGGATTTACGACTCAGAAAATATCAATTCTTGGTTTATACACCCCATGAAAATGAACTTTAAAAAAACTGTATGGGTCGTATATCCATATTTGTTAAGCTGATGGTCACATTTACGGTCGTAAAAACCCATATATTTAGTTTTTTGTATAAAAACCCATTTTTATAGTCATAGATTAATTGAATTCTGACTAATAAACAATTCTGTTACTCTTAGAATTAGTAGGAACTCAGTAATTATTATTCTAATACCCTTAAATTAAGAGTTGATTCAAATAAAATAAAACTACCTGAAATACGTAATCAACATTAATTTAGTATTACAATACCTTTTAATCCACATTTACTATTATTTCAATAATAATTATAACAACTTAAACTTGAAAGTGAAAAACGAAATCTACACGTTTTTTAGTCCTACCAAAAAACTAAAAAAATTGTTAAAATAATTATGAATACAATTTTATATCACAAATAACTTACTTATAGTGCATAAGTTAAATCAGTTAAGTGCTTGATCGTTTTTTATTTTATTTAGTTGTGATTCAATAAATCACTTAGTAAGTAAGCCTTAGTACAAAGGCTAAATTCAATAATTTATTTAATTATGATTGCTTCATTTTAGAATAAGTTGTGTTTTTTTATTACTAAGTAGATTCATATATTTTATTTGACGGTTTTGTTTAAGTTGCTATCATTTTTATTAAATTAAAAAATGTTAAACCTGTTAGGTATGTTGTAACATTATTGAAATAATAGTAAATGATAATTAGAAGGTATTATAATACATTATAATGTTGATTTCATATTACAGGTAGTTTTATTTTATTTTATTTGAATCAACCATTAACTTTTCAACGACCTAGGGACAGCCGGTTTTCGGGTTGCTTTTGTCTTTCTATTGTGTCTCGAAGCACATATGTTATAAGGTTTGAATCGAAAATAATTAGGTGTAACGTTTAAAATAAATATTGATACCATCAATATGGTTAACACCCCGACTCAGAGCACCTCGACTCTGAGCACCACGGCTCAGAGCTCCCTGACTCGGACATGATAAACGTACGTATCTAACTTATGTACTATAAGTAATTTATTTATGATATTAAGTTGTATTCATGATTAGTTTTACATTTTTTTTAGTTTTTGGTATGACTAAGTAGATTTCTTTTTTCTTTTTTCATTTTTCAGTTTAAGTTGTTATATTATTATTGAAATAATAGTGAATGTTGATTAAAAGGTATTATAATGCTTAATAAATGTTGATAACGTATTTCAGGTAGTTTTATTTTATTTGAATCAACCATTAATGGGTACTAAAATAATAATTACTGAGTTCCTACTAATTCTGAGAGTAACAGGATTATTTATTAGTTAGAATTCAATTAATCTATGACTATAAAAATGATTTCTAATAAAAAAAACTACATAATATTGGTTTATACGACCGTAAATGTGACCATTAGCTTAACAAATATGGATATACGACCTATACAGTTTTTTTAAAGTTCATTTTCATGGGGTGTATAAACCAAGAATTGATATTTTCTGAGTCGTAAATCCAAGCTAACTTTAAAACTAAAGAAGATAGGTAGGTTTTGATGATTTAACCTTTTTCATCTGCAAATTCTAAGAACCTTTCTCATAGATCATTTTTTTATAACTTCAAAAACAAAAAAGTTATGAATTTTTATGTAAAAAAAATTTTGTTTTTCTGCTCTCCTGAAAAGTAGGGTTTTGGTTTATACGACCTTTCTACCCAAAGGTATCGATATACTTTCACGTATTATTGCTTCACGATTAAAGTTTGATTGAAAAGAGTGTCCATGTGCTTGTTCGTCTCCATAGAGCAAATAACCAACCCATGCTCTGGATCAAGCTACTAGCGACACTGCAATTACTTAAATAATAATGCAATTGATGACTGTATAAGTTCGAGACTGGTTATGCGTTTTACTTAAGATGCAATGTACACAAAAGCTGTGGGCAAACCACAAAAAATAAATAAATAATCTAGTTTTCATTTGACGGGCCTGTTGGTTTAGTGGGTAGTAGCCCTGACTGCTAAGCCGGAGGTCGTGGGTTCGATTCCCACCCAAAACAAACTTTGTGTGATGAGCATGATTGTTTGTTCTGTGTCTGGGTGTAATTTATCTATAATATGTATGTATTTATAAATTATATAAGTATGTGTATCAGTTGTCTGGTTACCATAACACAAGCTCTAAGCAGAGCTTAATTTGGGATCAGATGACCGTGTGTGAATTGTCCCAGTATATTTATTTATTTATTTTATTTAATCATAACTGTCTCTGTAACGATCTCAATGAATTAAATGCTTTGTAATTGGAATTTCTTATAGAGTGAAGTCTAATTTCAGTTAAATTGATTTAGACAGAAAATTTACGCTAACAAAGTCACGGAGAAAACGAAGTAATCAGTACAAATGTATCATCGATACGTACAGACAGATCGTATTGAAGTACCACCCCTAAAACCCACTCTAACCCTGGAGATAATGTGGGACGATCGTTCATTCAACCGGTGGATACGGTCGAAAGTACCGCTCTCGAACTAAGTACGGTTAACGAGTACACTTGAAGATAAAATGTACTCTGTTGACTCACTGTCACTTTTGCTGGGTTTTGTCTATACAGTTTTGTGTATAATTTTTAATGTGGGTATTTGTATGCTGTGGACTGTCTGGGTTATTTTAGTATCTTAACCTTTTAACTACCAAGCGACAGCCGGCTGTCGCGCTGCTATTGTCTTTCTATTGTGTTCGAAGGTTTAAAACCTTGTTTGGTTGGTTATATCTCTTGGTCTAGGTTGTCATTCATAGGTCTTTGTCAGTCGTTACGGGTAATCAATAGCTAAAATACCTGACCATGGAGAGGAGTTTCTTGCTCGTTCTTTTCCATAAAAACCTACTGTTTGGAACGAGCACACAGCTTCACCTTTTTGACAGACTGACTTCTTGACAATTCAAAGGTACCTGTAAATGGTTTAATTGAATAAATGAGTTTTGGTTTTAAGTTTTGAGTTTGAGTTTGACCATCAGTAACTAATGATAAAGACACTCACAAATATTACTATTTGAAAAGTTTTTAAGAATTATTCCAATTTCATGTTAGTTAGTTTCTTTAGAAAAACAACATTCAAAACTGCAAGTAAATTTAAATTACATTAAAAACTAAACCAACTTTAATACAAACAAACAAGCCATAAAAAACCCATTTCCTTTAAAGTTTGTTCAACAGCAAAAAGTAATGATTGCCACACGAAAGAATAACTGCAAAGAAAGGTCGTACTATGAAAAATAACGCGGCAGTAAGGTTTTGTACACATTCACACGATAAAAAAAATATAAAATTCATTTAATTCAGGTAAAGATCCATATTCAAAACAAAAGTTATCACATTACCACGATATGACCTTACATCATGTTACGACGTTGCATCGTGTTATGACGCGACGTTGTATTGTAGGACTGACATGACACAATCTACGATACAACGTCGTTGAGACTAGTATCTTTAGTGTATTATTTTTTTTAGTCTTCTTAGTATCAGCATTAAAAGATCAGAACTGGGGTCTTTTTCTAGATTTATTTCGCCCACCACACGACGAAATTGTGGCACGTGACGCGGCAACGTGTCACGATGCGACGTCGCGTTGTATCGTGGGAATCCACGTCGAGCAAGCGACACGACAGCGACATCGCAACATGCCACGATTTTGTCTTGTGGTCAGTTGCAGTAAATCTCTGTTCAACCGTTTCAAAGTAAGACTGCAGTTATCAAAATCTGTTTTTTTAATTGCAGTCGCAATCTAAACAAATTCGGGGCGGAAGTTTTTAATTTTTTTTTGTTTACGCTTATGTGTACGAGCCTTAAGTGTGACACAGGTCTGTGCTTAGTCGCCTACTGACCCATTTCTTATAATTGACTCTTGGAACTCGCTCCAACCACTGATACAGCAGAGATTATATTTTTTTTTGGCACGAAATGTTCGTCATTATGAAAATTTGCTCGCGTTATGTTTTACGTTTTTGAAGGGTTGAATCCATGCTAATATTATAAATGGGAAAGTGTGTCTGTCTGTCTGTATGTTTGTCTTTCTTTCACGGCAAAACGAAGCGACGCATTGACGTGATTTTTTAAGTGGTAATAGTTGAAGGGATGGAGAGTAACATAGGTTACTTTTTGTCTCTTTCTAACACGAGCGAAGCCGCGGGCAAAAGCTAGTGTCTATATAAAGCTGTTATCTGTAAGCCGTTTAATTATTTTTAAGCTTCCGTACCTGTAAAAAGAAACTTAATAGAATTACTTTGCCGTTAGTCTCATTGTCTGACAAGGTTCTTTTTTCTCAAGACCTATTAGAGGTAATAAGGAAAAGTATACTCAAAACGTAGGCATATGTCGGTAGCATAATATGCTCATAGCATGATCACTATTGGTCTGATAAAATTGAAATACAGTTTTAAGCAAGCGAAAATCTTTTACTTAATAAACTGTACAAAAGTTTGAGTCGTAGGGTTTCACACCATCCTACACATAACCACAAATTGAACTCGAGGCATGTTCAAAATTTAATAAAAATAAAATAAAAAATCTTACTCTCATGTCGCGTTAGCCAAACGACATTTTTTTTATTATTTTAGGCTTATATAATTATAAGCTTGGCTCGTCATGAGATCCGATAATTTTCTCCTGTGTGAGTGAGCCTTATGATTTCGTCTTGACAGCATTTTACATGTAAATGATTTAGATGGGATATTACTGTCTATAACTACGTACAAAGGTTTATGAAACCTCATTAATTTTCCTCTAAACTGTGTTGACAAACTACACACGACATGCGTAAACATTTTATCATTAACCCTTAAGGTTTCATTACAACTTTTAATGTGTTTTGAGTTTCAATAACAATTTTTAATTGACTTGCTGATTAATACTTTGTGGTCATTATATTTTGTTTTAGTACGTATCGTATGTGTTAATAATTATTGTGTTTTCTGTTACAGGTAATTTAATAGTTAATTCGAAAGGCGAAGGCGAAAACTGTATGTATAATTTAGGAGGTTTATCTATAGTATTAATTTTCTTACATTAACGCATTTTTAAAACTCAGTCCGGAAAGACTTGGAATTTTTCTTGTATTGTGAGTGCGTTTTTAATCAAATAAATTCACGTATGTACACAAACATCCAAACATGGAACAAAGTTAGGCGTCCAGAACTAGCTAGCTTGCTAACACAGTTTTGCCCGAGTCAAGTCTTCATTTTTTGCTCCGCTCCCGTGGATCATAATAATTACCATCAATCGGAAAACGGGACTACATAACAGACTTTTTCATTACATGGAAGTTGATTTTGTGTTTAAATAAACACAAAATAAATTCAAGAGAAAAAAATACGGAAATAATACCTAATAACTTCACAATCAAATAATTTTACAATTTACCTTTTTTAGATGCCAAACTGGGTATCGAATACAGTCGATTCCCAAATCGATTTATATCGATACAAATATTGATTACGTGCTAAATATAGCAATCTAGTAATGGCTCGATATCTGAGGACGCCATTGTCACATTTCAATCTCCGGGCGTTTTAGCCGCATCCCCAGGAAATTACTAGCCGTCGTAGTCTCCGTTGTGAACCATTATAAACGGTTATCAAAATTGAAGCTATTTTTACCAATCTTCTGTGGTATTTTTTATAGCAAAAAGTGAATATTAGAAACAATAAAAGCTTTTTAAGCTAATAAAAGTGTTGATAAATTTGAATCTGCTGAACCAATTTTAATAAAACTTACCTAAGAACTATTAGATAACCTACTTTCAAACTAATTATAACGCATTCAAATCGGTTCACTCGTTTCTGAAGTGCGGTGCCTTAGATAGATAGACAGACACACAGACACACTTATCTAGTGCTCTTTTTGTGTCAGAAGTTAACAATAACTTTTGGATCTTTTCGTTTACTTATGTTGTTTGTTGAAAAGTATGGAACTTTACGATTGATTATGTTATTGGAGGAGAAACCAGCTTACAATTAACCTGATGTTAAGTAGTCACTGATTTTTACAGACATATCTGCTAAACAAGAGACAGTGCCTGTAATTACATCGAAACCCAGGCTTTAACCTTTCAACGACCAAACGACAGCCGGCTGTCGGGCTGCTATTGTCTTTCTATTGTGTCTCAAATCACGTGTGTTCGAAGGATTAAACACAACATCGCTGATTTGTGTGCATGTGCATTATTAGTCGATATAAATGTGTATTTATATCGACTTCTATATAGATTGCAGTGTGTGAGTTATCCCAGCATATTTATACGAATATGCTGGGATAACTCACACACTGCAATCTGATCCCAAACTCAACAGAGCTTGTATATAGTAACCGAACAACTGATAAATTTATACTATCACATAAATACATACATATTATAGATAAATTACACCCAGACACAGAACAAACGATCATGCTTATCACATAGTTTGTTTTATAAGGTGATATGCTTCAAAAGAGTTCCTTCACAAATATACTTAATTTAGTTTTCAAAAGTTTAGTCTTTAGACCATATTTGTTAGAATATAAGCATGGTTTAATAAAATCTTCCATTTAATTAACACAAGCTACACATCTAAAACAAAGTTTGATTGACCAACGAAGCAGTTTCTTTATTACCATTTGCAGTTGGAAATATTGTGGGATCTTGGGTTTATTGCCCATAATGTGAATTATTGTGGGATCTTGGACTTTGTGCCATGAAGATTAAAAGCTATAATTAGTTTAATAGATGCTCAGCTGTTTTGCAAAAGGTAATTTGTTTTTACAAAGTACTTGCAGCTCATTCATAATTCAACTTCAATTACACTGAGTGTATATACGAGATGCAGTACCTACAAGTACATGCACGAATTAACTAGTTTATCCAATAAGGGTACCTTAGGTAGAACCTACCTTCAGGAATGGACTGTGCTACCGTGTCATGTTCGTGAACGGGCGCAGTCAATGTCAGTTGGGATTGTCATGTTTGAACTCATGGCTTATTTCGTTATTTTTAACCGACTTCAAAAAAAAAGTAGGTTCTCTGTTCGACCTGTATGTATGTATGTTTGTCCGCGATTATCTCGGGTTTGGCTGAACCGATTTTGATGCGGTTTTCAGCAAAGTGTTTGTTACATTCTGGGGAAGGTTTTAATATATAACGCTAATAGATATCACGTGACGTTGCCCGCATAGATCGCGTTTTGCTTTCTTGGATTGTAGATTTTCAAAGACGATTGTATGTTTGACCGCGATTATCTCGCGTTTAGCTATACCGATTTCGATGCGGTTTTCAGAAAAGTCTTTGTAACATTCTGTGGAAGGTTTTAGTATATAACACTAATGGATATCCTGTGACGTTGCGCGCATAGAGCCGTTTTCATTTTATAAGATTATAAGTTTATTTTGAGAGCTACCCTAAAACGTAGTCAGACACTGAGACTCTAACTAAAAAAAAAAAGACGGGTTGCACTCCGGGAGTGCCGGCAGAAGTGAAAACTTGATTATAGCTGTCTACTATCCATCCGTCCTACGCTTTTTCGATCAGGTCTCGTGTCCTGACGCGAGTTTAAGATTTTATACCCATTACAAAAAAAGTGCTCAACGCCGCTAAAGAAGTTTTCACTTCAAAAAAGTAAAAAATAAAAAGCTTTTTTTAAAAAAAGATAACCGACTTCAAAAACTAAAAGCGCAAAAATAACTATTTCGGCACTCCCGACCCGTGGTACAACTGCGATGTCCAACTGGTTGTACTACGGAGAAGTAAATTTACTCATGGTTCAACTGCACTGGGATTACGTATCTTGCAATAGCCGAGCGATCGCGATAATTTAGCAAAATTTGCTGCTCAAACGTCAAATTCAAAATACGTCACGTCAAATAGCAAACTAGCGATAGTGCTGCCTCTGTGGAGCAATCAGTTAACTAAAATATGCATTTTTCGTTTGGTGGTTTCGTATATATTATGGTTTTTAAAAGCAAAGTTAAGTTTTTTTTATTAAAGGTGATATTTAATTAGTTCCAGCGATTGCTACTTTATCGTCATCGTAGCAATAAGTGCATTAGAACAATCAGCGAGCGATTAGCAATCGGTTCATACATAATACGATTTTTTTTGACGATCGCGCGGTGATCGCGCGATCACTGCGCAAATATTGCTCATTGCTGTTTCATAGGTAATAACCCCGCTGGTTGTTCTATGGGGAAATATTTTTACCGATGGTTCAACTCGAGTGAGTTGTTCTTTCCTTGGTCTAACTAGTTGTACTTCTGGGAATTGAATGTATCTATGGAACAACTACTGGTAATAAACAGGAAAAGGTTATCTACCAATGCTGAAGTGCAATGCAATTACTACCTCTTTTGATTAATTTTATAATATATTTTTTTTTCATTTTTACTATAATTAAAAATTATCGTGTATCGTAGTGTAATGTTATATAGCCTATAGCATTCCTAGATAGATGAGCGATAGCTCATATTGGATGCAATAAAAAAAGGACTATTCATTAATTTTAATTTTTTTTATTTTTTTTTTTTTTTTTATTGAAAGGAATAGCAAACAGTTACATTATTAGAACTTAAATAATTTAACTAAAACAATTTTAATAATAATATAAGCCAAAACGCTATCCACAGGTAGACATAAAAGTTTAGAGAGTTAAAAAAAAAGTAGTCGCTAGGAGTTTATATTGCAGTTCGAGCTGTTATAATAATGAGCATAAATAAATAAAGTTAAAATGTAGGCAAAGATGAAGAGAGAGGTTACAATGTCTGGGGTTTATTTAGTAAAGAGGAGCCAGTGAGGCTTTTAAATCTACCATAGAACAATTAAAGATGTCAATTACCTATCTCAAAATTATTATTATATGAGACAACTATACGGCGGACAGGCGAGCGCTGGCCAGAATTAGTTCTGCAATGATTTAAAGCAAAAAGAGTACCTGCATGCACCGGTCGCCTATGGAAGGTTCTAGGTACAGAGTAACAGATCATGTTATTAAGATCTATACAATTAAAGTTATTTACAATTTTATATAAAATGATGGCTTCAAGGTATTTTCTACGAGAGCTAAGGGACCAGAGCTTGTACTTGCTGAGTAATTGCGGGTAGGGCTGGTAGGACTTATGGCATCTATAGTGCATGGCACGTAAAAATTTATATTGAACATTTTCAACCATTTCAGCATATTTTTTATAGAAGGGGTTTCACAATGACACTGCATACTCTAATTGTGAGCGAACTAGGGCATTATACAAGCATTTTAAGACGAGGTTCTCTTGAAGTCAAGGGTAGAACGCATTTTGAACCAGTAGTTCCAGAGATTACCTCCTACATACAAACTTACAAATTTTACATCTTTATAATATTAGTATAGATTCCTCAAAATATTTTTAATAAATAAATGTTTAATGTTTCACTTCATTAACATCTATATTGCACCAATGACTTGCACCCATTTTTAACCGGCTTAAAAAAGAAGGAGGTTATTACAATCGCAATCGTTGTCAGATCACTTAACGATAGTCATTTGTTTTACGCGATCATCCTATCCCCGTGGTCCAACCAGTTGGACATAATTCCACCGTTGTACCACGGGTCATAATCATAAATATCAGAAAAAAGAGTTAAACCATGGGTAAATTTACTTCTCCGTAGTAAAACCAGTTGGACATCGGAGTTGTACCACGGGTCGGGAGTGTATTTCGGAAGTCGGTGGCTTCTCTTCTGCCGGTCGATTTGTGTTGCCACCGACTTCCGAAATAGTTATTTTTGCGCTTTTAGTTTTTGAAGTCGGTTATCTTTTTTTTGTCCTTATGCTGTTACTTACATTTTTATCACAAACTAGCTGTTTTCAGCGGTTTCACCTACGTTTTGTCTTTGGCCTGTGCCGATCTCGTAGGACATAAAGTGATTTTATACGATAGTCCCTAATAACGTAAATAGCTTTATATTGGTAAAAGAATCCGATTAGGCTAAGATTTGATACCTTGCATTCTTGGTACTTAAAGTTGAGAGATACCAGGATTGCATAGCTCGACTGTAACATAATACATCAATCCCTCCTATTCAAGTAAGTACCTTGATCATCAATAGTAGATAGCCTAAGTTGATCCTGAAGGAATGGTTTTGCAAATTTTGAAGCGATTCTAGTCATTATATTTTGGTCCAACCTGGAACATACCTTTATTTTACTACCATAAATAACCTATGTATTAATTGAAGTAGCAACCTCAGACTACAGCCAGCTTAGTACAACAACACTACTGCGGCTTCGGGGAGTAGATAAGTAGCAATTATTGTGTCAGTGTTGGAAATAAAACATAGCGGGTGTAATTAATGTCAAAGTCAACGTCAATAATAAATGTATTTGTAATTTATTTGCTTATTAATAGCCGACATCTACAGACTTTGTCCTGATAATGAGTTTGAATCGTCAAAATATTACGAATTAAAAAAATTATCCGGATGAACTATCTAATTTCTTTTTGTAAGTAGTGTCAACTGTCGTGATGGCCTAGTACATAGGCCGCCCGCCTCTCTTGCAATAAGTTGTGTCTTTGAATCCGAGCAAGTACCAATGTGACTTTTTCAGTTAATATGTACTTTGTAAACTTTATCTGGGACATCACTGACATCCCTGTGCCTCGGAAAGCACGTAACGCCGTTGGTCCCGGTTTTCATTCGTAGAACTGCAACTGACAGTCGTTGTCAGAAACCAGAAAGTCTGTTCTGTCTAACCAAGGGGCATCGCGTCGCCCAGTTACTGGGTTGTGAGGGTCTGATAGGCAGTCGTTTCACGTAAAACACTGATATCCAGCTGACTCCGGTTTGGCTGGAAGCCGACCCCAATATAGTTGGGAAAAGGCTAGAGAGATGATGATGATAATGATGATTCTTTTTCAAACAACAAAAATCTCATAATATTCAAAATCAGTAAGCGCTATTCAAAATTAAACAACGCTCATTAAACCAACATTTCCGCACTAACAATTAAGTGTTTGTAAACACAATTAAAGCCTTATTCGAACTTGAAGGAAGTTGCAATTAGTCTGAATAATATATGGAACGAACTTCGCTTCTTGTATCCTAACATAGTTACTAAATAATATATGCCATACATTATGTTTAACCTTGGTATTTGATGGTGCTATCATTTATGTAAACTTTCATTTGCAATCGTAATTTCCTGGAAATCGGAGTGGGTTTCTTGTTAATGAAGGGATATCATTAATTTTGTACCTAGCAATGAAATCTTTATATATATAATTCTGCTGTGCGTGTGTATGTCATTGAACTCCTCCTAAACGGCTTGACCGATTTAAATGAATTTTTCTGTATGCGTTTCAGTGGCGCCCTGGATGGTTTAGATTCACAAATCAGCCCGGCAGAGCTGTTGGCTGAGCTGAGTCTAGCTCAGTTGTTTTCGAGTTTTAAGTTAAAATGTTTGGCGCCCAACGAAGTGGGCACGGGCCAGATAGTAATACCACAGTTTTACGATCCATACAGTTGGAAAACGCCTTTGATGTCGGACGACACCGCCGCCGCCGCCCGTGTAGGTATTTACGCTACCGCGTGCAAATATGCAAGGGTTGTCAAAAAAGACAAACTTTATTTTTTTCATAATTGAATATTACCTACATGTGAGAATTACGCGGCTGGCGGTTTTATAAAGGGGGGCAAAATTTTCATTATTTTTGCGATAGGACACACCGTTTTCGAGATACAAGCTTTAGAAGAAAAAAAGACAGGTCACAGCGGCATGCGACTACGGTCATAACCTGGAAACAGACTGTTAGGTACCTTTGCTTATTGTTTTATCCGGGTTTTTTCGTAGTCAGGTTTTAGTTTTTTTTACTTTTGTATAAATAAATAACCTAACTGTCCAAGTGCCTGAGATAGCCCGTTCGCAAAGCGTATATACCTACAATACGAAATATAATTGATGCCGATTGAAATGTTTTTCCGATTGTAATAATATAACGTATACGAATACGTGTATAACTTAACTTTACTCGTACCTACTATAATTATATACGTAACTATAAACACGACGGGTATTATTAGTTTATACAAAATAAATATTAGTAGGTACCCACCTGTTTAATACGAATTTATAAGAATAAACTTACCTCGCGTCACGGGGAAATCTATGAAATCTTAAATCCTTATTGTGTCTCGTTGTCGAGGTACATCCGTACACAGAACAAGAAGTGTGCACCATTATAATTAGTTTATTCAATTAAGCCCGGTTTCCACCGCGAGCGGAACGGCCTCATTAATGACTTCGTTCGCAAGCGCAAACTGCATACTTGTATTTCCACCAACAAAATTATAATTCTAAATACATAATTGTTTATTAATACATTTATTTTTAATTATTATTCGACTATTTGTTGTTTTTTTGTTTGACTATTTGTTATTTGCAGTTTGCGCTTGCGAACGAAGTCATTAATGGGTCCGTTCCGCTCGCGGTGGAAACCGGGCTTGATTCTTGAAAACTCGCTCGCGATTTACACGGATGCGTTAGCCCCAGAGTTTGGCCCGCCAACTACGCGCACTCGCGGGCAGCGATCCGTGCCGCCCACTTCCCCTCGAGATCCCCGCCGTTGCTCTATGCAAGTACATTCGTTTTACAACTGTATGGATCGTTAAACTGTGGTAATACTATAAAGTTTCATCAAAATTACTTAAGTAGTTTTGATTATGTGATAGATTTACAAATCCATCCTATCTGTGAAAAATTTCACACTTCTCCGTAAGCATAATTTTCCTGAAAAGAGATACAAAGTTCTTCACGTATTATAAAAACATTTTCAAATTACCTTTTACCAAAATACCACCCACTATAAACTCGTTAAAAGCCAGGTAGTAGGTAGTGTACTTACATCTCTCAAAGCGCCTTAGTAAAGGTACTGGAGTTTCAGTAACTACATCGCCCGAGGTCATTGACTCGCCTGCGGCGCTCTATTTCAAGATTCTAAAGCCTTTGAGATAGTAGCTCTTCTAGAAACATTATTGTTGGTAGACTGGTATTAATAAATTGAACGTTATGAAAAGATTCTATAAATATAAGTCTATATAAAGAGTATTTATCTTCTTTGATCCTTGGATTGTGAACTCACGAAGCAATCAGAATTTGAAGTAAGTTCACAAACTTTACCCCTTTATATATGTATAGAAAACTATAGCAGTAAATAGTACTTAACTTCCCTTTCTAGGTAAATAATCTACTATTCTTTCTTTCCTTTTTAGGGTTCCGTAGTCAACTAGGAATGGATAGGTATTTAAAAATGAAAAGAGGTTTACCAAAGCCAGTTTTTGATAATGTCAATAATATCGGAAATAATCGCTCCAAAAGGAAAAATTAAAGCGTCCCCCCCCTCTAACTTTTGACCCGTAGGTTTAAAAAATATGAAAAAAATCTGGAAAGTATAACTTTATAAGTACTTTCTATGAAAATTATTTTGTACTTGATAGAAAGAACAGTTTTTGTAAAAAAAAGACAAAAAGGTTGCAGGCTGCGATATTATCGTTGCAGACCCTAATTACCTAGACTCAAATAAATAAAATAAACGTCTTGGGACAACTCACACTTGGCCATTCGAGACCCAATGTAAGCAGAGCCAGTGTTATGATAACTATTTGATTTATAAAACATACATCTATACTAATATTATAAATAAAAAGGTAACATTTGTTTGTAAAATTGTATGTAGGGAGTAATCTCCGCAAGTAATGACCCAATTTTAAGAATTGTTTCACTGGTAGAAAGCTACATTATTTGTAAGTGCTTTAAATTATAAAGATATTATGCATTTGAACCGAACCATCTAAATTTTTGTCTAGCCAGGCGGAAAAAAATAGCTTTTACAACAGAGTTATTTGCATGCGCTGCCTTAACAGTTGTATATCATTGAAAACAATGTATGGCAACCTAGTCTGCTTTGAATAGTTGTACAAAAAAGTCCGCAACTTCATATTTCTAACTTTTATATTTTAGCAGATATGGCTTATGTTAAAAACCGCCGAACCACACTCATAACACAAGTTAAAATGTTTACCGCCTAACGAAGTGGGCACGGGTCAGCTAGTAATAGATAAAGTACACCCAAACACAGTACAAACAATCATGCTTATCATACAAGATTTTGTCCTGGGTGGAAATCGAATCGAGTGTAGCGGGGTTGTTACATAAAAATGCCTAGATACACTTTTAGCTTTATTCGGATATTTTTATTGTTTTGGTTTTTACTAACTGTCCCCGTAGTTATCGCATAGTTCCCGTTGCCGTGAATTTTTTTGGTATAAAAACTATCGGCTATTCTTTCTTATGCTATGGACTATCTTTGTACCAAAATTCGTTTAAATCGTTTCAGTGTTTTTGGCGTGAAAGCGAGACAGACAAACAGAGTTACTTTCGCATTTATAATAATAAGTATGGATCTACATCCATACTAATATTATAAATGGAAAAGTGTGTCTGTCTGTCTGTTTGTCTTTCTTTCACGGCAAAACGGAGCGACGGATTGACGTGATTTTTTAAGTGGAGGTAGTTGAAGGGATGGAGAGTAACATAGGCTAATTTTTGTCTCTTTCTAACGCGAGCGAAGCCGCGGGCAGAAGCTAGTTCAGATATTATATTTCTTTTATTTGTGGCCTGTTGGTATAGTGGTCAATAGCCCTGACTGCTAAGCCGGAGGTCGTGGGTTCGATTCCCACCCAGGACAAACTTTGTGTGATGAGCATGAATGTTTGTTCTATGTCTGGGTGTAATTTATCTATAACTAGCTGACCCGACAGACGTTGTCCTGTCAACTATGAATATAGAATTCGAATTGACATACTACCTATCTACTACCTACCTACTACCTACCTACTACCTACCTACTACCTACCTACTACCTACCTACTACCTACCTACTACCTACCTACTACCTACCTACTACCTACCTACTACCTACCTACTACCTACCTACTACCTACCTACTACCTACCTACTACCTACCTACTACCTACCTACTACCTACCTACTACCTACCTACTACCTACCTACTACCTACCTACTACCTACCTACTACCTACCTACTACCTACCTACTACCTACCTACTACCTACCTACTACCTACCTACTACCTACCTACTACCTACCTACTACCTACCTACTACCTACCTACTACCTACCTACTACCTACCTACTACCTACCTACTACCTACCTACTACCTACCTACTACCTACCTACTACCTACCTACTACCTACCTACTACCTACCTACTACCTACCTACTACCTACCTACTACCTACCTACTACCTACCTACTACCTACCTACTAATTAATTAAACTTCACTTCACCTAAAAACTTAAATTTTTAACCATACCGAGTTTTATAGTTCACTTCACTGTTTATACGAATGGGCAATTGGGCAATAATGTTAATTATTTATTTAATAGAAATAGTTATATTATTGATTTCTTACAAATATCAAATAGTCATCCATACGTCATTACATAGCTGTCATTATACGTCAATTTTGTTATTCCAAGTCTGATTCTTTTTTGTTATACCACGTTTTATAGTGACTGACGTTACATGTCAAGTCACACGGGAATGATGTCGAACGGGATAAAAAGTATCCTATGTCCTTCTCCTGGCTCTAAACTACCTCCCTGCCAATTTTCAGCTAAATCGGTTCAGCCGTTCTTGAGTTATAAGTGAAGTAACTAACACGACTTTCTTTTATATATATAGATAATTATGTAAGTATTTATAAATTATATAAGTTTGTATATCAGTTGTCTGGTTACCATAACACAAGCTCTAAGCAGAGCTTAACTTGGGATCAGATGACCGTGTGTGAGTTGTCCTAGTATATTTATTTATTTATTCTCTTTCCTGTTTAAAGTAAAGGCCACAACAAGCCATTTCGTGCAGACGACATTATCATTGCAGACTCTAATTATCTCTCAAATGAATGGCGACTCGCATTTGTTTTTATTAGCCCGTATGTACAAGCTGTAATTAATTGGAATTTATTGTACTTAGTTGAGTAGGTTTAAATAAACATGTAATTTATGAGTGTAATTGTTGTTCTGGTAAACTGTTTTGGTTATGTGAGTGTGGTTGTTGTGTGAGGGTGCTGGGTTTGTTTCCTGGGTTGAGTATTGTTGAGTTTTCGTATAAGGAAATTATTAGTTAAAGTTTTTTATTAATTTTTTTGGTGAATAATCTTACCTGGACTGGATTTTGAAAGACGACATTTATTTTTAGAAATTGCGCTTCAGAACACTTAGCGAAAATTCTTTCATTCTAACACTTGTCGATCAGTCTCCTTAAGCTGTTAGTAGTAGGTTCAGTTTTAGTTAACCGTTTTAATTATTTGACATATCTTTTAAAGAAAAATCATAAAAAAAACGGACACTTAGCGCTTTAATCATGATCTACTATATAAAAATAAGTCGGGTTTTCCTTCCTGACGCATTAAATTCAGAACGCACGAACCGATTTCCACGGTTTTGCATTCGTTGGAATGTCTCCGTGAGGTTTATAGCAAAGAAAATTCAGAAGCCATCTGGTTGTGAAACGGAGTTAGCCGGGTTTGCTAGTTTCACAATAAAATTCAATATGTGTGTTTCAGATATCCTATTGCGGAATATCAGAAATTACCTACATAATAACGTCCTTTAATATTCAGCATGACTTTCTCTGCAATCCTTTATAAAGATTATAATTATATTCATTTCATGATATCTCACATAACATCAATTCTAAACCAGAACAAAACACAATTCAGGAGCATATACATAACCATGTTCATAAGCGAGCGAGCTTTATGTGCATAAGCTAATACATACATAACACGGCAGCCATATTTGGGTATATAGGCGTGAAACTAATGAACGGGCGTTCGAACAATAGAATTTAGATGCACAATCCGATAGTTCGATGATGTTAGTGCAGTGAAGTAAAAAGGATGGATGAATTGAGAAATTTGCTAAAGATTAGACAGGGCTAATATCTTTATAACCTAGCTTTCGTTCGCTTATTAGATGTCAAAACTTCCTTTGACTATTTTGTCTCTTTATCATCGAGGGGTTATAATTTCCTAAAATTCAGTCAAATGGCGAGATAAGTAGACGTTACTAAGCATTGTCATCTCTATCGTACACTTGACGTTTGGCAGTTGTGTGACAGTGACAGGTATAGTGCAAGGCCAAAGTCAGTGCTTTGTAATGTCTATTCCACATCATTGGTGATAAATAAGTATCTACTTACTTAAATATAGACTAAGGGATTTATTTTTAAGGAAGGTTATAAGAGGGAAAAGTCAAAAATGCAATGATTTGTAACACCGATGCGAAGCCAGAGCGAGTTGCTAGTTTTAAATAACTCATTACTAAAAACTACTTAAAAACCTTAAAAATAAAATATAACTTAAATATATTAATCCTTTTTAAGTTTATAAGAAGTTTAACTTTTATAAAATAGTTTTTATGTAGGTCACGTTTTAAGTTTACTTAAATTAAGGAACGAACAGTAATTGATTTTTTGGCTTGAATCCAACATAAGAACTCAAATAATTCCTCTGTTTTTGGTATATATCATGATAGGAGAAAGAACGTATTCCCTCCTCCTCCTGTCAATGTCATTTATGTGCCAAAAATCCCTTTGGCACATAAATTGACTATAATGGTAGACATGTAGTATGAATATTTATTTTTATTTTATGATCAAAAATATATACGCCTATTTGACTGCTTAGTAGCATAAATGAAGTCATAAAAGAAGATATCGCTTGAATATTGAGTATGTATAAAATCTCATGTAAAAAATGCTAAAAAATCATTTGGTTTTTAAGAAAAGGAGAGAGGAGCTAAATTTTACTCGGTTTCAAAGGCTCTCTACGTGTCTGTATCGAGTGCTAAAGTTTTTTGATCAAATAGCTCGTAGAAGGTCGATAACCTGAAGCGCCTTATGGTCACTGCCAAGGAAACTAGGAGGCCTCGTGGACCAAGCACTAAACTCTGGGTTAATCAGATATCAAGAAGCCTCGAAATATCGGTCAATACGGCCCTCCATGAAGGTGTAGACAGTAGACAATGGAGAAACGGTTAAGAAGAAGTTTTTTCAAAGGAATCCCCATCCTCAGTAATAAGGGAACGACAGAGGAGGGATTAAGAAAAGGAATATTCGACAGCTTATCGGATTTATCAGCAGGCTTAAACAAATATTAGTTTTTTCAGCTTTCACAATACGCTAAGTACAAAATGTATGGTAAGGACATCTACGGAGAAGTCACGTGATCTTGTCTACCGTTTAACTCGCGCAAACATTCTAAAGCGTGCGCCGAAAAACGAACAGCCCCCAAGACAAGTGGCATTGTAGAATAAATGGCTTAATAGAATATAGATTGTCAAATGTATGGAGATGTCAAATTATTTAGCGAAAGCTTATGACAACCCCAGACATTTGACAATCTATTTTATAATGCCTGATTCTGATTCTGATTCTGAATGCCACTTGTCTAGGGGGGCAGATGATTTTTTGTCTAAGCCTGCAGAACGCGTTCACCTCTACGTTATATTAGTGCACACCTTTTACGAATATATCGATCATTCAATGTTTATACTACCGAACTACTAGACTGCTGCAGCCAAAAACATCGTGTCATTATTTAAGTCTTAGTAAATATATTATAACTAATTGCCAAAAATATGGGATGTCAACACGTAACTAATAAGATGTGATTAGAGAAAATATCATTTTTATTAGCTTGTTTTTCTTTGTAATCGTATGTACTAATATAAAAAAAATACTTTATTTCAGACCGTGGTCCATAATTTGTTAGTAATCACAACCCTTAAAAAACTATGTTAGTAAAAGATACAATGGGATTATTAATTTAAATATCTTTTGCGTTCACTTGACACACCGGGTACATGCACATGTACATGCACCCAGTGTGCCAAAGTGGCGCAGCACGGCTTATCACTAATGACTCTCAGAATGCTGTTGACGCTCCCACGCACTCTGCGCATCATGGATGCCGCTATAAGAAACTAGCTTTTGCCCGCGGCTTCGCTCGCTTTAGAAAGAGACAAAAAGTAGCCTATGTTATTCTCCATCCATTCAACTATCTCCACTTAAAAAATCACGTCAATAAGTCGCTCCGTTTTGCCGTGAAAGAAAGACAAACATACAGACAGACAGACAGACAGACACATTTTCCCATTTATAATATTAGTATGGAGGTGGGAATCCATGGATGGACCGATGGATGGATGTGGGTTACTACTTCACGCAAAAAGTATTACTAACTAACGGTTAACGGGTAGCGGTAACTAACTACTAACGGTTTGTTGATATTTACAATAATATAGCTGAAACATCAGAATAACACAAAAGTTATATAAAATCACGCTATAATCCACGGGAGCGGAACAGTAACCGAAGATCATACTTAATGAGGGTAAAACTGCGGAAAATATTACTTTAAAAACTAATGGAAGATCGGGTAACCGTAGACAATTAAATTTCTAAGCAAGCAATTTGCAAGTACAGGCCGGTTGGTCTAGTGGTCAGTGGCCCTGACTGTTAAGCCGGAGGTCGTGGGTTCGATTCCCACCCAGGGCAAACTTTGTGTGAAGAGCATGATTGTTTGTTCTGTGTCTGGGTGTAATTTATCTATAATATGTATGTATTTATAAAATATATAAGTATGTATATCAGTTGTCTGGTTACCATAACACAAGCTCTGCTTAGCTTGGGATCAGATGCCCGTGTGTGACTTGTCCCAAGATATTTATTTTATTTATTTATTAAGTACATTTCATGGATAAAACTACGAAGAATAAAAGCTAAGCTAAGAATAGGACTTCCTAATAAAAATTCAAAGCATTTATCTCACAAAAGATATTGACCATTGTAATTGCCTATAGCACATGAATAGTTAAATAGTTGGTCAGATATTCAGAAAATTTAAGGTAGTTGCTTGTCCCGTAACGTCGGTTGGTATCTACGGAGAAAAACAAGCAAAAACAACTTCATATAGATACTTTGCAATCACAATATGTTTTTTACATTATTCGTGTTGCTTCTATATGTGAAAACAATCAAGGTAAAAAGCAATGTGAAGTAATACAAAACCAAAACATTTACGTAAATAGGTAGGTACCTATAGTTAAACGGCGGGACAACAATGTAGGTCGCATACTTACGTGTGGTTGTTGCCTAAGCGTTGCGAATGCTTGTGGCTTAGAGACATATTATGGAGACATATTATGGAGATATTAGATAAAAATAGCGTAATGCAGCGTCGTCGCAAAGCGTTCTACTATAGAAGCGTGTGGTGAAAATTAGTGGAGTGACTGTGGCGCGGTCAGGCGACTAAAATAGATGCCCCCCGGACAAACGGGGCTCAGCGAAGAGGCCTCTAGCCTCAGTCAAAGGGCAGTTGCGGTCAAAACGGTCACCAGTGCAAGTGGCTCCTAGTTAAAAAATAACAATAAATATAATTTGTGGCCAAACTAATAATCAGGCATAATTTATTAAATTATTTATAATTCCAATACTTTTTTTTTTTTTTTTGGTGGGTGGGAAATCATCCAATGACTGCTCCCGTCCTGGGTGCGGCGGGAGGGCGTGTCAGACTCTTACTGACTAAAACCCACTCATGTTCCTTCGATTGCCCTTTATGTTCCAGGGTCACGGTGACTACTATACACATTCCGCAACCCCGGCAGGCGTTATTTCCAATACTAATTATGTCTGGGTGTAATTTACCATAGTACAAGCTCTGCTTAGTTTGGGATCAGATGACCGTGTGTGTGAGAAATCCCAAGATATTTTTTTATTAATTCCCACAACTGCAACTCTTAAAAACTAGAAACATCAGTAGAGTCCACCTAAAACATAAAACAATGAGGCCTAACAAGTCTCGGAGTAACGATTCATCTCTCTTGAATCCCACGACGAAATTAATCAATATTTTATATAATTTTTAACTTAAACAATCCTAATACTTTTAGCGCCTTACTAATAAACGCTGCATAAAGTTATGACAGGTTTATACGTCAAAAAATGTATGGTTACACAGGCTTTATTCATTGGATAACTTTACACAGTGATTATTAGTAAGGGCATTAAAATAGAACACAGTAACAGTAAACAATCTAATCTAACAGAACTGCTACAAAAACAAAGCACCGTCGCTTGGTCGGTCAACAATGTCAACAAACGAACGCAACATTCCGCGCACCGCCTGCAAGTGGTTCCACATTCCGCGTGTGGCCGCAACACCCTGTAATTCCGACATTTTCTGGACAGTTTGACGACATGCCGCCATTTTCTGGGCGGCTTACAATGGACGTAGAATTGAATAAGTTGGGGATTGAAGTTTTGAATATTTAAGTCTTTTGTTGCAATAAATTTTATAATGAAGGTTCCAAAGTAAGATTATGTATGATTTTATTTATGAAGGTAGGCGCTGAAAAATATTAATATTTTTTTCTGAATTTTGTGAGGGCAGTGATACGTTATAAAAATGTTGGGTGGCTTTAATATTATGTACTTTGATTTATTATACCTATATGTGAAAGTTTCTTTGTCTTTATTGTGTCTGTCTGTTACGCTTTCACATCTATACCACTAAGTTGAGTCTGATGAAATGTGGTACAGAGCAAGCTTAAATCCGAGAGCAAGGAAATTTTATATCAGAATTCAGTACTCTGATTACTGAAGTAAACAATAATTAGCAAATGCTTCAGCTAAACAATATCCCTGTCACTGTCGCACAACCGTCAAAATTAGATAGCATGATAAAGACGAATAGTGGTTAGGAATAGTTTGTTTTGACAAGAGCAAACTATCTTATCGTAACACAATACTCCTAGTCTATATAGTATACAACGTAATACTTCGTAAAATAAAATATTATGTATTCAAAATAAATATTAAAATATCCGCAACGCTTATAAAATGGGATCCCTTCTTTTCGCATAATGTTATTTGTCCTAATATACTTCGGCATAACGATTTTGGCACAATTTGTTTTGGCATAATAATACTTCGGCATAATTTTTTTAGGCATACATTTTATGTTGGCATAATCATGTTAAAGACTAATTTGTTTTCGCATAAATTTGATTCGCATAACGTTATTAGGCCTAATGACTATTAGCATAACGTTAGTAGGCCTAAAGACTATTAGCATAATAATATTTAGGCATAAAATTAACATAAATAACAAAAACAATTTTCATGCAAATGATTTATTATAAATGTACTTGACATTATGTAAAGCAAACCAATTTGCTAAAGTTTCTGTAACAATCAAATAATATTGTTGGTTAAAAAAATTAACATGCTGTGCTACAAAAGTTAGTGACAGAACCGAATTGCTGCAAAACCGACTCCACGTAGTCTTGTTTGTCCTACCCCTAGAGTGTTATTTAAAATCGCGTAGGCGCGTAGGGACGAGGCGGCCCGCGGACTGAGGAGCAGGCGGCTGCGAGCGAGCCGCCGCGGCTGAGGCTGGCCGGCGAAGCCGGCCAACAAGCCGAAGCTGCGGTGGTGAGCGAAAGCCGTCTGCGACGATTAGAACGCGTGGGGCCGCCGGAGTCCCGCAGCGCCGGAGCCGTCACAGAAACCCTGCCTGCTCCATGTTGCATGCTTGCTTGAATACTGCATGCTTGCTTGCATGCTGCATGCTTGCTTGCATGCTGCATGCTTGCTTGCATGCTGCATGCTTGCTTGCATGCTGCATGCTTGCTTGCATGCTGTATGCTTGCTTGCATGCTAAATGCTTGCTTGCATGCTGCATGCCTGCTTGCATGCGTGTATAGTGTCTAATATTCTAGGTGTATATATTTTTTTCATTGTTATACCTATAAAAATATGTTATAATCTTTTTATGCGTAATTTATGCTTAAAATTTATGCTTTAGGATATTATGCTTAAAAAAGTTATGCTTTAGAACTTTATGCTTAAAAAAGTTATGCTTTAGAACTTTATGCTTAATAAGTTTATGCTTTAGAATATTATGCCTAATCATTATTATGGTAAGAAACATTATGCTTAAAAAAATTATGCATGAGCTGTTATGCGTAATTACATTATGCGAAAATATAATTATGCCAAACAACATTATGCTAAGTTATATTAGGTCTTAAAATTTTATGCAAATGGATAGGGAACCTTATAAAATATTACAAATCGTTTGATATTGCGCGCCCTGCTGTCATACCCACGTTTAATCAACCCCGTGTGACCCCTTCTGACCTTCGCGAAAAACCAATGCGAAACATGAATATTTATTTATTTCCCTACTCATAATTCTTTAAGGGGTTTATTGTGGTCAGAATTAATGAACAAACAAACGGGTTTTATGGCATACGTTGTTTATCTATACGGATATTATAAGTCTGAAGAATTTATTTTGTTTGGAAAAAAAATATGGTTCGTACCTTAGTTCGTACATTCATATAGTTGTAAAGTTGAGCAGCATTAAGATGTATCTGTTTACACCATGTTAACACCCAATGTAAAAACTCTTGAAGGAGTAGAATACATAAAATGCATAAGATATTTTTTTTATATTTAGTTGACAACCTAAACCGGGTTGTCAACTAAATATAGCTTTAGTAAAATAATAGCTATTGTCATATATTATATCGAAAAGTCATCAGATCCGACTTTATGCATAAAAAATCTCCATCATGAAAAAAAGCAACAGTTAGTCAGTCAGAAAGGGAAAAAATAATATTCAAAGACAGTCAGAACGGAGGTCTATAAGTTCATAACAAGCCAATGACTTCCCCAACGACCCAAAAAGTGTCGATCCTACAAGAATTCTAAGCACCAAGCTCTACACATCAATCACCTACACAGCCTAGCCTAGTCACACGCCCAGCCTATCTTAGCAACTTCTTACTTCGTTACAACGTACTCGACACCGCTGAGAGCACTCTAGCCGAGTGTCCGCTTGCTTTGTCAGCTCTACGTGAGGACTGACACGCCGATAGACACTCACGACACTTGACACTACGGAATAAATACTGTTTTGTTAAGAACGCTGTTTTTGTTAGTGTTGTGATTGGTTAGTAAGGTGAATGGGAAATGGGATATATAGTTGTGTATGAGTTTGGGCATATAAAATTAGGTCAAAAGAATATTGACTGTTATTGATCTTTGTTTGAGATTAGTGTCTTCAATGTAGTATTAATATTATAAAGAGTATTTTTGGTTTCTGTTTGTTTAAAAACCATAATAAATCGAATTACGAGATTGATTAGAAAATTATTTATGTATAATATGTTAGCTAGGTTTATGAGGAATAGTATTGGTATATAAATGCATACGATACGACCTAAGGAAATGGATTTACCAAATACACGGGTGAAACCACAGAGGACAGTTAGTAATGAGAATAAAGTAAATCAAATTATATTATAACTAGCTTTTTCCCGCGGCTTCGCTCGCGTTGGAAAGAGACATTAAGTAGCCTATATCACTCTCCATCCCTTCAACTATCTCCACTTAAAAAATCACGTCAATTCGTCGTTCTGTTTTGCCGTGAAAGAAAGACAAACATACAGACAGACACACTTCTCATTTATAATATTAGCGCCTTACTAATAAACGCTGCATAAAGTTATGACAGGTTTATACGTCAAAAAATGTATGGTTACACAGGCTTTATTCATTGCATAACTTTACACAGTGATTATTAGTAAGGTCATTAGTATGGATTACTTTGCATATTGTTACGAGCTGAGGGTTCGGGATAAATAAAAGTCCGTTTTACACGAAAAAAAAACACGATAACTTTATTTAAAATTCACAAACACTTTACTAGAATTCACTAACACAAACTAACACAACACTACACAAAACACACACTTTGTATCGCAGTCGTAGTTCCGCTTCGCGGCGATGTTCACTGTTTCGTTCCCAAAACTGAACTGAGTCCCGTGCCGATACGTCCGCTATTTATATCTCCGGTCACATTTTCTAGAAAGTTCGACAACCCGAGGTACCCAGGTGCATTCGAGAACATTCCAGTAACATCGCGAATGATCGACGATGATCTGGAAGTTTCTCGAATGACCCCTCGGAACTCCATCGAACGTTCTAGAACGTCGTGGAACTTTCCCGAATTTTCTAGTAAATGTGCCTGGAACAATCGACACTTACGTCACCTATACCTACCTACGTAACACTGCCCCCTCCTAAGACATGCTCGTCCCGAGCATCATTATTCCCGTAGTATCGTGCCAGCCAGCCGATCTACATGAACAATATTAGGCGCAGTTCTCGTACTCTTCCGTATCCGGTAGGTGACGTCGTTGATCTTGGTCACAATTTGGTATGGTCCATCCCATTTTGCCTGTAGTTTAGGCGACTTCCCTTTGCTACGCACTGGGTTATGCAACCACACCAGTAAACCTTCATCAAATCCGCTATTGTTCATCTTCCGGTCATAGCGAGTTTTCATCCTCTCAGACATCTGCTGGCCTGACTGTCTGACATGCTCGTATACGTTATTCATTTTGTTACGCAAGTCATTTGCATAATCTGTTATGCTGCTTGGTGAATCAGGTGGGATGCCAGTAATTAGATCAGCTGGTAACCTTAACTCTCTTCCAAAGTTTGCAAAGGCTGGTGTCACAGTTGTGCTTTCGTGAACAGCACTTCTGTAGGACAGAAGAAACGGCTGTATGTGCTTATCCCAATTCCGTTGTCTGCTCGCTACAACTTTGGCCAGATATCGTTCCAGTGTCTGATTAAATCTTTCCACCATTCCATCAGATTGTGGGTGATATGACGTGGTTCTAGTTTTATGAGTACCCATTACGCGACATGTTTCCTGGAAAACTTGAGATTCGAAATTTCTTCCTTGGTCGCTGTGGATTTCTAAGGGTACCCCGAACCGACAAAAGACTTCGTGGACTAATTTATCAGCAACTGTCGAAGCTTCTTGATTAGGAATGGCAAAAACTTCCGGCCATTTTGTGAAATAATCCATGACAACCAAGAAGTACTTGTTACCGCATTCACTTTCAGGGAATGGGCCAGCGACGTCTAGTGCTATCCGTTCCCAGGGGGCTCCTACGTTGTACACTTTCAATGCACCCCTGCTGCGGGTTTGAGGTCCTTTTACCGCTGCACAGCTGGTGCATTTGCGACACCAATCTTCGACATCTTCTCGACAATGGATCCAATAAAACCGTTCTCGGATCTTCAACAGAGTCCTTTTAACACCCATGTGACCTCCTGAACATCCATCGTGGTAGAGCTGAAGAACCTCTGGTACCTTTGCTTTCGGTACGACCATTTGCAGGTGGCACTTGTCTCCACGAGCATTTTCCCATTTACGGCACAAGACACCATCTTGGAGTACCAAGCTCTCCCACTGTGCCCAATAGCTCTTTGTGGTTGTACTCATTGCTGCAACATCGCACCACTTCGGTTTAGGAGCATTAGCTTTAATCCATCCGAGAATTGGCTTAATATCCGAGTCATTCTGCTGAGCAAGTTGTAGAGTTTCCTTCCACTCATCACTAAGGTCTGTTCTTAGCATTCTGACAGGAACTGCTTCCTTAGCTTCTTGCCTGACACAATGCTTGCAATCCTCCGGACAAGGCCTTCGCGATAAAGCGTCTGCATTACCGTGAGACTTCCCACTGCGATGTTCAATTGAGAAGTGAAACTCTTGCAGCAGTTCAATCCATCTTGCTACTTGCCCGTCCGGATTCTTAAACTGTAGCAACCACTTCAATGCAGCATGGTCAGTTCGAAGGTGGAATTTGCGTCCCAATAAATACTTGCTGAAATGCTGCAAAGTCTTCACAACGGCGAGGAGTTCGCGTCTCGTGACGCAATAGTTCCTTTCCGGTTTCGATAAAGACTTGCTGAAGTAAGCTATCACAACTTCATGATCTCCTTTTCGTTGAGACAACACACCTCCAATTCCAGTATTACTCGCATCCGTGTCAATTATGAATTCATTTTCTGTATCAGGATAGCCCAAAATCGGAGTATTACACAACCGTTTCTTTAACTCCTCAAAAGCTATGTCACAGCTATCATCCCAACAGAAAGATCTCTTCTCCTCAGTAAGCTTATGTAAAGGTTTGGCGATGTCCGCAAAATTCTTGACAAACCTTCGATAGTACGAGCACAAACCCAGAAATGCCCTGACCTGTGTCTTGTCTTGTGGAATTGGCCAATCCTTAACAGCGATGATCTTCTCTGGATCAGTTTGCACTCCGTCTTTAGACACAACGTGCCCCAGAAAACTAACTTGCTGTCTAAAGAAGGTGCACTTCTTTGGACTTAACTTAAGATTAGCTCCACGGATTTTAGACAGTACACGTTCCAAATTTTGAAGGTGGTCTTCGAATGTGCGGCCCACAATGATGATGTCATCTAAATATACTAAACAGGCGTCTCCAATTAAACCAGTACTTACTGGTTTAATTTGACCTGCTCCATTAACCTTTCGAAAGTTGCAGGAGCGTTGCACAATCCGAATGGCATAACATTAAATTGCCAAAGTCCTTTTCCCGTAGAGAATGCGGTTTTCTCCTTATCTTTAGGGTCAATTTCCACTTGCCAGTAGCCACTTTTTAGGTCCAACGTGCTAAACCACTTCATTCCTGACAGCGTGTCAAGAGTGTCATCGATCCTGGGTAATGGATAGCTGTCTTTCTTTGTAATGTCATTCAGCCGACGATAATCCACACAAAACCGCATGCTGCCGTCCTTCTTTTTCACCAGGACCACAGGAGAACACCAGGGACTAGATGAAGGCTCTATAACTCCATCCTTTACCATCCCTTCTATCATGGCGTCCACTTCCTTTTCTTTTGCCACTGGTAACCTTCTAGGTCACTGACGAATAGGTAATTCGTTTCCCGTGTTGATTCTGTGCTGAACTAATCCAGTCTTCCCTATGTCCGCGTCATGTGCAGAGAAAATGTCAGCGTATTGAAGTAACATCTTCTTAGCCTTATCCATTTCTCTCGCAGATAAATCTGTGCTACAATCTTCCAGAAGATTCATGATGTGAGAACTTGCATCTTGAGCAACGTTTCGAGAAGGCGGATGTTGGCAATTACGCATCCATGCTACTTCCTCACAGGTACCCATCAACGTACCCTTCTGGATAACTTGTGCTTGTTCACTTGGATTCAGGATGCGTACAGTTGCAACATTAACTGCTCGTACTAAGCTCCGCGCCATCTTCCATGGGAGGTTCTCGTCCAATCTTTCAACGAGAATGCATCGATTTTTCGGTCCAGTATTGCGTGGAAGGCTAACTGGAACTATCGATTCTGACCTGGGAGGAAGAACAGTCTTCTTCAAGCAGTGCACTTTCCCTGATGGTGCACCTTCCATGAAGACTTCTTCCGAACCGCACTTCAGGACTCCTTGATCCACGTCGATCTTACAACAGTGCTGTCGCATGAAGTCTAATCCTAAGATGCACTCGTCTTCTATATCAGCCACGATGACTTTATGGCGATAAATTGTGCTACCCAGCTTGAACTTCACCTCCTTCTCGCGTCGGACGGGTATGTGCTGACCGGTAGCTGTTACTAATTTTATGTGGTCATGCTGGCTGAAGAAGTCCCCAAGAAGACGATTTGCTCGGGAACTGACAACCGTGCGAGAAGCTCCAGTGTCCAACGTCAATTGACATGGTCTTCCATTCACTTCACCTTTGATGATCAGGCTATTCCCATCATGGGCTTGTAAGATCAATATCCTTGGGGCTCCTTGACCACCAGCCAGCACCCGCCCCGCAGTTCTGGCTTTTATTCGTTTCCCTGCTGCTGAGCGGTGGCATCAGCCGCACTTCTTTCCCGGGTCTGTTCTTCGCTGGTACCACTTCGCTTAGGGCAACTCGAACGAATGTGACCCTTCTCTCCACAATTGTAACATGTGGGACTGTACTTGGAACGGTCACGTGACGATGCCGCAATCTCCCTGATGCGGTGGGCACGATGGTCTTGCCGCACTGCCTCTACTTCCAACGCATGGGCTAAAGCGCTCTTCAATGTGTCATGGTGCCCAAGCCTCACAGCAGCTCTAACCTCAAAGTCCCGTACGCCATCGACAAATGCTTGCACCAAATTTCCCTCGATGAGCGCAGGAGCAGACTGGTATGCCTTCCGTACAAGTTTTTCCACCTCCAGAGCCCGCTGCTGCAAGTTTTCCCCGGAGCGTTGTACACGATCTTTTAACTGAGCACGAAAGACGTGCTCCAGATGAGCGTCCCCATACCGAGACTCCAAGGCTTCAATTAGCTGCTCATACGTGACATTGTTGCCGAGTGCCTCTAAAACCGTTAACGCCTGGTCGCGTAGGCCCAAGGTGAGTGCGGTCTTTGCCTGCGCATCCGTCCAGCCATTTGCTTCTCTTACAGCTTCAAATTGAAGCTTGTACGCGGACCCGGAAGATGTTCCGTCGAAAGGAGGCGCTTTAAATCCACGCACTGATGGTGCGGCAACAACAGGGGCCGCAATCTCACCTCCACCAGATTTAAGACATCCCAACGTTTTCTGAATGTCAGCGATCTTGGTTTCGGCCTCGAGGATACGGTTCTCGTGAAGCTCAACCTTTTCCTTCACGGCTCCAATATCTTTGCCGAACGTCGCATGTAGGTCTTTGATTAGGAGGATCTGTTCCTCCTGTCGGCGGGCCTGATCTTCTTTGTCCCGTTGCAGCTGTTCTTCTAAACGACGGGCCTGTTCTTCTTGACGGCGGGCCTGTTCTTCTTGACGGCGGGCCTGTTCTTCTTGACGACGGGCCTGTTCTTCTTTGTCACGCTGAAGCTGTTCCTCCAAGCGGCGGGCCTGATCTTCTTGACGGCGGGCCTGATCTTCTTGACGGCGGGCCTGTTCTTGCATCATTGCCATCAGGGCAGACAGATCCATTGTCACCGGTGCTGCAGAAACACCAGATCCTGATACCTGAGCTGACGCTAGCTCCGTCATCGGCTGGCTACCACCCGGTACGTGCTCCGAGGTTGGGTCAAATCGCCTCTGGTCCACCTCCTGCTGACGTTGTTGGCTCCTCGTACGGATTCCTTCCGTGTCGTCCTTCGGTAACACAGGCATGATTTATCCCTCACTTCTGACACCAATTTGTTACGAGCTGAGGGTTCGGGATAAATAAAAGTCCGTTTTACACGAAAAAAAACACGATAACTTTATTTAAAATTCACAAACACTTTACTAGAATTCACTAACACAAACTAACACAACACTACACAAAACACACACTTTGTATCGCAGTCGTAGTTCCGCTTCGCGGCGATGTTCACTGTTTCGTTCCCAAAACTGAACTGAGTCCCGTGCCGATACGTCCGCTATTTATATCTCCGGTCACATTTTCTAGAAAGTTCGACAACCCGAGGTACCCAGGTGCATTCGAGAACATTCCAGTAACATCGCGAATGATCGACGATGATCTGGAAGTTTCTCGAATGACCCCTCGGAACTCCATCGAACGTTCTAGAACGTCGTGGAACTTTCCCGAATTTTCTAGTAAATGTGCCCGGAACAATCGACACTTACGTCACCTATACCAACCTACGTAACAATATTATATGAGTGTATAAAATTGTTGTACGTATAGTTATACCAATCCAATCCTCTTAATATTGAGTTGATTAAAAATATAACAATGAAATGTCGAAAAATATTTATATTGTAGTATTTTTAATTTTTTTATTTATTTTATTGACGGGCCTGTTGGTCTAGTGGTTAGTGACCCTGACCACTAGACCAACAGGCCCTTGTTGTGTCTGGGTGTAATTTATCTAAAAAAAAATTGTATGTTTATCAGTTGTCTGGTTAGCTTGAGATCAGATGGCCGTGTGTTAGGTAGTTGTCTCAAGATATTTATTATTTATTTTTATTTTTTTGTCATAAAATAATACAATTGCGTTTTGTAAAATAACAGAAACTAAACTGGATCCAATTGACGCAACCGCAAGACACTTATTGCTATTTTTCTTCATAATTGCTTTCATTTATTCTTTTACATGTAGTTTTCCGCAATGTGTGTGCCAATTAAAATACTTTTTTTTTCTAAAAATGATCCTGTATCTAATAGATAGATAGATAGATAATACATTTATTTGGTAAATTCTCACAAGACATACACAACACTAAAAAAAGAAACAATTAATAAAAAACAATTAACAAACTACGTACAAAAACCCAAATGCTACAGTGAAATAATAACAAAAAATAAAGAAGGAAATACGAGTAGAGGCACAAAATGATAATAAATAATAAGTACACAACATTGTAAATATATAATTCTTATATGTTTTCCCAACATTTCAACCATGTTGATTTGACATTGGTCTGGGGACTTTGGGATCTCAGGCCATTAGTGAAGCTAGCACTGGCGGGTACATAATGTAAGCTCACATTTAGGTCACCATAGTACCTGTAGTAGAAAGAAATATTTTAGTAGTGCAAAATATCAGCTTATGACTTAATATGTACTTAGAACATCAAAACAGTACAAGTAAACAAAAACTTTTTTATCTGTCCTCTGATTCCTAATCTCCGAAACGGCTGAACCGATTTTGGCGGAATTTTCTTCAGCAGATTACTAATATTATAAGGAGAAACTTGGGTAACTTTATTTTGGAAAATAATTTAAAGGGGTTCTGTAAACATAAAAAGCAAGTCAAAACTGAAGTTAAGTAGCGGTCAGAAGCTATTAAATAAACATACTTTGATTAAAAATTAAATTAGGCATACCGAACCGAATATTTAAAACTAGCTTTTGCCCGCGGCTTCGCTCGCGTTAGAAAGAGACAAAAAGTAGCCTATGTTATAGTTCGCGTCACGTAAGCTTGCCCCTCTGAAGTTCGTCGCAATTGGCTGCGCAGTAGTCGATTTTACAACCAAACGTCGACCGCGCATGCGCGGTCTCGCGAAAGATGGCGCCTGTAATGGCGTCTCTGTCACTCGCATACATTCGATGCTTACTTCTGTCCTGCTTGCTCAATGCGAAAGTACTGTTGTTGGCAAAACTGATAAACTTAGTTTTTGTTTTTGATTTTTTTATTTTCACCGTCATAACATAAATCAAACTTATAACTACTATTATAATTCAATATTAACGCTGTTGTTTCTAATGACATAATAATAACACTAGAAGTGGGTGTTACTTAACGTAATGGGTTTCAGTAATTACTTACGAGGCTGATAATCGTGTAACTAGTTTCGTGGACAAAAATATAACTATTATCTTACGTACGCAGTGACGCTGACACTCACATAGAGATGGGTCGTAACGACTTTTGGGCGTAATCAGTTGTACGTACGGCAATACTGCAATAATACAGAGAGTTCGGAAACATTTTAAGTGTGGCCGGGCAATACCAGAAATATTGCCGGCAATGTATTGCAGCAACACAATTGCAGTAAAATTTTGCCCGTTTAGAAGCACCTTTACAATCGCAATGTTTACAACTTGATTCAATTCTGTATAAAACAAGAAAAAATCTACGAACGTACCACTTTTTTACGTGATTACACCTGCGCGGTCGTCACAAAAATCTAACTTCAGAGCGGCAAGCTTACGTGACGCAAACTATACTCTCCATCCCTTCAACTATCTCTACTTAAAAAATCACGTCAATTCGTCGCTCCGTTTTGCCGTGAAAGAAAGACAAACATACAGACAGACAGACAGACAGACACACTTTCCCATTTATAATATTAGTATGGATGCCGGCTCGTTGAAATGTGTTATACCCCTTAAATAATATTGAGGTCAACTTTGCCTCGAGTTTTCTTAAAAAGGTCATTGCTTCTTAGATGAAATACCAAAATTATTTATTTTTTACGTTCATACGCTCAACCCAAAAAATCCTATCTTGTATATTAATATTTATACAAGATAGGATATTGTTAGTATATTAATATGTTACATTTTTTTTATCTCTTTTATACCCTTTTTATCTTACATCTTATAACAAGTATTTTGACTAGGAATATAATTGGATACTTGTCAATACAATACAGTCTTATAAGTAGTTGCTTTGTTTAGCATACCCAAATACATTTCTCGTTATTTGCTAACATTATTTCTTTTGCCTCTTATTCAAGGGGTAAATATGTTGGTTTTTCAGCTTTTAATATTGTATGTTATAATCTTATATATAAAATTCTCGTGTCACAATGTTAGTTAACTTACTCCTCCGAAACGGCTTTACCGATTATTACCAAATTTTGTGTGCATGTTCAGTAGATCTGAGAATCGACTACTAAGTATTTCATTTTTTTCACCCTTAACATTTTTAACGCGGGTGAAACCGCGGGGGCAGCTAGTTATATCTAAATTGCATAGTTTAAACTCTACATGGTTTAAAAAAAAGTCGCATTTTGCTGTTGGTCTGTCCCTAGATCTTAAAAACTACGCAATATATTTTGTTATGGGTTTTTCATAAATAAAGTGATACAAGAAAAAGGTTTTATATCAATACGTGCATATTATAGTAGAGAAACGCCGGGATTTTTAAAGATTTGTAACACCCTCGCAAAGCTTGGGCGGGTCGCTAGTATGTATATAAAGAGAGAGGTTTTTTGGTGATAACTAATGCATAGATGAAAGTACTGCAGCTGGAAACATTTTGTTGTAGTTCCATTATATAGCTAAACGTACTAAGAAACTAGAAAGTATTGGCTAATTTCATCAAATTATATAATCCTGACAGTATTAGTATCGATAAACTGTCAAAAAGTTTCATGAAAGTCACTTTAAATAGGAGATGAGATTTTGAACGATATCGGGTCAAAAGTTGGGAAAAAAAATCTCGCATTATTACATAATATCTTAACCCTTCCTTTACTCTAATATAATATATAATAATAATAGTACTGTATCGAGTCACAGTGTTTGTTTACGAGCCACAGTTATTTTAAAAACTGTTTTGCTTATTTCCTATATTTACAATGCCTCTTCTAACATGTACGACTTGTTACGTTGTTCTCACATAGTACCTTAGATTCAACAATGAATGATGTAACCAAATTTTTGTAATAAGTATATTGATTTTAAAAGAGTGTCCATGGAGTTTCTTGCTCGCTCTTCTCCATGTGATCTACTTTTTGGAACAAGCAACTAGCTTCAATTTTCTGACAGACTGACACCTTGACGATTCGAAAGTACCTGTAAATGGTTTATTTGAATAAAATAGTTTTGACTTTGACTTTGACTCATCTTCACTAAATATTGCACTATTTAGTGCACAGTGAAGGAACTTGAAGCCACAATGCCTTTCTGCATATCAGCGTGTTCGTGTTTCAGTTCATTTCAGTGCCTCTTTGTTTTATACCCGTTTCACAGGACACTGCGATTGTATAAAGAGTATTTCGGTGAGATACGCGATAGTGAAATGTCGTTGACAAAAACAGAAATACTGGTTGACAGTAAACACGACAGTAACTGTTTGGAGCTTTTGATATCATATTTTTGGCATAAAATGACATTTGGAAGTTGGGTAATTTTAACTTGCAAGTTTTTGTTACTATTGGGTTAATAATAATAATATAATATATAATAATATATCCTGGGACAACTCACACACGGCCATCTGATCCCAAACTAAGCAGAGCTTGTACTATGGTAACCAGACAACTGATAAACATACTTATATATTTTTTAAATACATACATATCCATACTTTATATTATAAATGGGAAAGTGTGTCTGTCTGTCTGTTTGTCTTTCTTTCACGGCAAAACGGAGCGACGGATTGACGTGATTTTTTAAGTGGAGATAGTTGAAGGGATGGAGAGTAACATAGGCTACTTTTTGTCTCTTTCTAACGCGAGCGAAGCCGCGGGCAGAGGCTAGTTATAGATAAATCACACCCAGACACAGAACAAACATTCCTGCTCTTCACACAAAGTTTGTCCTGGGTGGGAATCGAACCCACGACCTCCGGCTTAGCAGTCAGTGTCACTCACCACTAGACCAACAGGCCCGTCAGGTTAGTTAGTTAAAGGTAAAAAGTTACAGATAAAACCGTGTTAACATCCAAAAGAACTGAAATTAAGACATATACCTTTTTTTTGGGGAGTGGAAAATCATCAAATGACTTCTCCCGTCCTGGGCGGGGCGGGAGGGCGTGTCAGACTTTTACTGACTAAAACCCACTCATGTTCCTTCGGTTGCCCTTTATGTTTCGGGGTCACGGTAACTATTATAAACATTCCGCAACCCCGGCAGGCGTTGGCTCTTTTGGGCCCCTTCTCGTGCTGACTACTCTTTGAGGCACGCGTAACAATTTCTATTCGTGTATATTAAGCTTGGTTTTCAGTCTACCCGGGTCCAACTAAATACCAGTGTTTTACATATGAAGGGACTGCAAATCAGACTTCCACAAGCCAGTTACTAAATAACATGATACCCCGTTATACTGATTGTCAGATTTTCCGCCTCTTAACTTACCATAATGACCGTCAAAGATCTACGATTGACAACCGAAACCAACGGCTTTCTGAGGCACGAGATATCAATGATGTCCTAGATAAACTTGTAAGTACATAAACATAGGAAGCGCCAAAAATAATGTAGGTACCGAAATTTTTGTAAAACATGAAGTTTAAAAAAAATGTCCGTGGAGATTCCTGCCTGTTCTTCTCCGTAGAGATTTACGTTTTGGAACAAGCCACTAACGTAACCTTTCTGGCTAACCAACCGACTGTTTGACAATTCATGTGTGCCTGTAAGTGATCTAAGTGATATAAATGCCTTGAATTTGTTTTTTACTTTATTGAAGACTAGCTGTTCCTCGCGGTTTCACCCATAATAAAAAAAAACATACATAAACGTTTCACCTACGTTACATTAGGTTTTTGGTTACTGCTTCACTCCCGTGGTACATAGCGTGATATTATTTAGTCTACTAGCTTTTTCCCGCGGCTGCGCTCGCGTTAGAAAGAGACAAAAAGTAGCCTATGTTACTCTCCATCCCTTTAACTATCTCCACTTAAAAAAACACGTCAATTCGTCACTCCGTTTTGCGTGAAAGAAAGACAAACATACAGACAGACAGACACACTTTCCCATTTATAATATTAGTATGGATGTTACTCGTGGACAATGTAGCTTTCGAATGGTGAAAGAATTTTTAAAATCGGTCCAGTAGTTTTTGAGCCTATTCATTACAATCAAACAAACAAACATACAAAGTTTTCCTCTTTCTAGTAATAGTATAGATGTCTAAAAAAATCTTTAATGGTCAGACCCCTTCATTTTTCGTCTTCTGTAATTCCATACCCCTAAAATTCAATACACCAGTAATCTAACAAAGTATATTTACTGATTAAACAGACATTTAATATCAAAATAAACAGCATTGGTAATATAAACAGAAAAATATTGTTTCATTTTTCCCGGAAAATATTAAGTTAATCGTTTCCTCGTATTTTTGTGGGAGGGAGATTAATATTAATGAGTCTCGCAAAATTTTTATGCGTGACTCAGAATGACCTAAAAATAAAATAGTCGTTTTTAGAATAAATAATTATTGAAACCACATGTTTTGCTTGAAGGCATTTGAAAAAACCCTTGTATGTGGATGTAAAAAGTTATTTAGAACTCTTTTATACTAGGTGTATTTTTGGTCTTGCTCAACCCGCTAGGAGATGATTCTACCCATGAGAACAAACAACTTTTGTTATGGAACCTACTCTGAAATCGCGAAAAAAATATCAGCTGTTTCTAAGAAAAGTTCAATGCCCTCGGACCATAATGTATGAACCAGCTAATATTTTTTTCGCGTATTCAGCGTTGCTTCTATAATAAAAGTTGTTTGTTTTTATGAGTAGAATCATCTCCTAGCGGGTTGAGCAAGACCAGAAATACACCTATTATATTGTTATCGTGATAGCCCAGTGTTTAAGGTACTTAGCCCGCCTCCCATTGACGGTTGTTGATTCAAAGCCGTGCAAGTACTAATGTAACTTTTTCAATTGTTATGTATTTTCTAAGTTTAATTATTCTTATATACAAACGTAGTCGTTTGTAATTTCAATAGAATATGTAACTTTAACATCATCTCAATGAAGGTACTCTTCCATTCGATACAATTGAAAAAAAAAACACCAAACGAGCGCGACCTTTACTGATCTTTTTAAAATTGAAAATATTCAACAATATTACCTCATAAATATTCATATTGGTTGTCTGTACAATATAACCTATATTATGTATCTATGTATGACCGTAAAATGAAACGTGAAACGGAATACGAAATGTTAAATTTACACTTCAGCGGCTTTTCAGAATATATTTATTTTTATTTACGTTGCGGGAATATTTCCTTTAGTAGTGTGGTCGTATTGCAGGAGAAATTCAGGTTAAAGTTTCTACACACTATTATCACTACATAGTATAAAACAAAGTCGCTATCCGCTGTCTGTCCCTAAGTATGCTTAGATCTTTAAAACTACGCAACGGATTTTGATGCGGTTTTTTTAGTAGATAGAGTGATTCTTAGGGAAGGTTTATATGTATAATACATGCTTATTATAGTAGAGAAAAGCCGGGATTTTTAAAGATTTGTAACACCCGTGCGAAGCAGGGGCGGGTCGCTAGTATAAAAAAAAATAATTCCTCATTTTAATGCGACCACGTGTATGTATGTATATTGTGATATTTGTTCGCGATTGTCTCGCGGTAAGGTAAACCGATTTTGATGCAGCTTTTTGGGTTTCTCTAGTTTGTGTGTTTTGTTAGTTAGCAAAGTAAATATTAGTTTAGTAAAAAGTTCCCTGCCGCGGCTGTCTGTCTGTTTGCAATATCTTACTTTAAAAGTTCTGTATAGATTTTCATACATTTTTCACGTATAAAGGGTGATTCATGTAGGTTTTTAATTAATAATTAGGTATAACCGTGAAAATCTGAGAATCATAAAGATTTTTAACACCCAGGTGTAACGTGACGCTATGTAAAACCTACAAACACACGTGATTTGAGACACAATAGAAAGACAATAGCAGCGCGACAGCCGACTGGCGGTTGGTCGTTGAAAGGTTAAATAATAAAAAAATATAAATGATCTAGTAACTTGCTTCGCACGGGTAAGCAATTCCGTGGGTGACTAGTAGGCTAGCTAATATAAATGATAATCTCATTTTTTTTTGTGAGTGGGAAATCATCCAATGACTGCTCCCGTCCTGGGTGCGGCGGGAGGGCGTGTCAGACTTTTACTGACTAAAATCCACTCATGTTCCTTCGGATGCTCTTTATGTTCCGGGATCACGGTAACTGTTATAAAATTTCCGCAACCCCGGCAGGCATTGGCCCTGTTGGGCCTTCCTGTGCTGACTTCTCTTCACATATCACAATAATAACGCGTTACATAAGCATGTGAATACGAAAATAGATATCACATATTCTTGCCAATTAGTAATAATTGCTAATAATTAGAATTACAGGAATGTTCTCATTTCTGACACTTCGTTATTTGATATTAGGGATTATGTCACACAAAGTTTGGTATAATTTATACCTATAATAATTATCATTAAGATTACGTCATTCTTGGTTCGTTTAAATCCTCTATAGATGACAAGTAAGTAGGCCTAATTGGCCAATTAGTATGAATATTATATTACCTCTCATTTCGTGGAAGTACACCTGTACATACTAATAATTTATTTATGTTTGTTGGTGTTGTTTTACTGTGTCTGTTTTGGCTAATCTACGAAACGGCTAGACTGACTTTACTAGCAGAAAACTGAAATTTTAAGGAGCAATTTAAGTTAGGTTGTTTATAAATGGGAAATCATCATTATGACTTCTTCCATTCTAGTGGAGTGTCAATCTATTACTGACTAAAACCCTCTGTTTTTCCAAAAACAAATTCTGCAACCCTGGCACTGGCCCTAGCAGGCTCCGTCTTCTATGCTAACATCTCTTTAAGGCTCGCGTCGACCCGGGCCGGTTTAGACCAGACGGTTAGCCACCCAAAGCTCGCTGTCAGCAGGTCCGCAAGATAGGATAACAAGTAAAAATTAATTCACTTACAATATCACCACCTATAATTATAGCTTTCTTTTATTTTATTTCATTTCATCATATATGATTGTTGATATATCAACGCACAGCCCAAACTGCTGGTGAGACATGAACCTTGGAGGGTTATAAAGGATTTTTGGAAATTCGACCCCTAAAGGGATAAAATGGTGCTCGTGACGGGGCCTTCTAGGTTCGATGCCTGCCGGGGTTGCGGAATAGTTGTAATAGTTACCGCAGCCCCGGGACAACCGAAGGAACAAGGGTGGGTTTTATACAGTAAAAGTGTGACACACAGGGCGAGAGAAGTCATTTGATGAATTCCCATCCATAAAAAAAAGAAAAAGAGATTAAATATTGGATTCAACATCCAAGTGAGCGCTGGTGAAAGCTAGAATATTAATTTTTAAATTATTAATTAATTTATTTAATTCAGGCATCGAGGCCCATATAAACATATACAATACCATATTAATATAAAACTTAAAAATACTATAAATATATATTACATAATAATAACTAAAACTAGTGCACACGAAGTGTCGGCGTCGTGTTTCGCTGACTGGTGTCATGGTGTACTTTGGTATCGAAGCCCCAATAACATCCGTGAATTTCCCAGAATCGACCGACAGGTCATACAACTTGATTCAAGTATTCTAAAACTCAGGTAGACAATTCTTCGCCCTCAATATAAAACAGAAAATGAATAGAAATATAAACACAAATAAAAGTCGAAACAATCAAGTGTAGCGTGTGAAACGGTCATTAGGAACCGACTATTTACTAGAACATAATAACGGACTACCCGATTTAGGATTCCGTGGTCCGTTTTAGGTTCAGTTTGCTTGTTAGGTTTATGTTAGACAAACAAATGTACATTTAGATTTAAGTTTGTGTAATTGTTTGTTAAGCGTTTAGTGTAGTTTATATCGTCTTGATTTGGGTTGGGTAACTCTATTTCATCTAGAAACAATATTAAACAAGCGTTTGTGGAAAGTCTGCATTTTGATTGCAAATCCGTACTTATATTATAAATGCGAAAATAACTCTGTCTGTCTGTCTCTTCTTCGCGCCTAAAACACTGAGCCGATTTGAATGAAATTTGGGACCTGAAAAAGGACATAGAATAGTTTTCATCCCAGATAACCCCAGGAATGGGAACTTTCCACGCGGACGAAGTCGCGTGCAAAAGCTAGTTGAATAAAATCGGAGCTTGGGTTACCATTAAGTTTCAATTTAACAATATCTGGGACTCCCATTTGGGTAGTCGACATGTTAATTAAAATCGGAACTAAAGTTTCAATACAAATCGAGTTGAAAATCGAGTGAAATATTTAATTCGGCGCGGAATATACAAAGCTGTTTAGCTTTGTTCTTTGTTTAAAAAAATCTTTTTTTGCCAATGGCGTCATTGAACTTTCCTATTTTGGTTCTAAAATTAATGACCCGTGAAAATGACGAGCATAATTCTGAGTACGTAATAAATCAGCTCATAATAAATACGGTGACAGGGTTACCGCGGCCAAGTAAAAAACTAAGCGGTCCCTATATCACGTGAAACCGGGTAATAAAATAAAATAAACAGCATAAATAAATTAACTGCTAACTGGCGATAACTAATAAATAATAATAATAATAAATTTATTTAAGTAAAAAGTAAGTACAAGGGAGATTTACATTAAATACAATAGAAAAAATTTAGTTCTAACTATAATGTAGTCCTGCCTGATCTAGGTTAGTAAAAAACCTGTGTTTCAGGCCATCATTTTAGTTCAAACTTAAACTAAAAAACAAAAATAAAATAAGAAGCTAAAATAACTAAGGAGACAAAATTTCCAATGACAAAAAAGTAATCATTTGAGTAACATAATTTTAAAACTAGATTAATTACGACATTATGTTTAAACAAATTAACAAGTAATAATAAACTACAAATAATTAGTTAAATAAAGATACTTATATTAATTAGACAAGGAAGGGAGAAGCTTACATTTATTTATCAATTTCTAGAAGTTTTTCCGTGTCTGCATAATTATGTTTTGCCAGATACTCCTGAACTAGTAAATTACACCTATAGTAACTTAAACTATAAATATTTAGTACTCTGTTAAGCTGATTATACAAGTAGGGTCCTAAAAATAAATAAAAGCGTTTAGCAAAAGCATGTTTAGTTTGAGAGTTAGCACAGACCAAATCTTTTCTTCTTCTATCTGAGGGTATTGGATTGAAATAAAGGTTAGTGTGTTAGAACAAAATTACATTCAAAACAAACAATTGACGTACTGTTAACACCTTACAGGCCATGTAAAGTTGGTCTGTAGGATATCTATAAGGACGAAACGTGGCAACTTTTAAAACTGCTCTTTGAGCGCGTTCTAAGTGCAGCAAAGTAGATTTAGCGGCGCCACCCCATGACGTAATGCAGTAGGTAATAATAGATTGACACAAAGCCAAATAAACCTGTCTAATTAATTTAGAGTCGGCAATGTTACGTAAGTTTTTAAAAATGTATATTAATTTGCGCACTCTGTTGCATAATAAATCGATGTGTTTGCGGAAGTTTAGGTTTGCGTCAATCGTGATACCTAAATATTTTATATGGTCAGTTTTTGCTAAACTAGGACAAGTGCATGCAATGTCAGCACAATGTTGGTTACAATTGTTATGCGCTTGAATGTTAAGATTAGTAAGCGTTGGATAGGTATTTCGCATTGTAAATAACAGGTATTTGGTTTTATCTGTGTTTAAACTTAAGAGATTGGTATGAAGCCAATTAGACACAATATCAAAACCATTCTGTGCTATCTTATAGACCTCGGCTTTTGATTTAGCTGTGAAAAGTAGAGCAGTGTCATCAGCATATGAAACCACTAAACCATTTTGGAGGGACAAATTGCACAGGTCATTTATATAAATAAGGAACAAGGTAGGACCCAAAATACTACCCTGTGGGATTCCGTAGCAGGTATTTTTAAGTTCAGAACTGATGCACTGACCCACTTTCACAGACTGATAACGGTCGGTAAGGTAATCAGATAATAATTGCAATTGTGCTCCACGTATTCCCAGTTTCTCCAGCTTGTGCAAAAGCAAAGTACAAGAAATTGTATCAAAAGCCTTGGCTAAATCTAAGAAGATCCCTAAGGTGTGCAAACCGTTATCCAGGTTTGTGCTTATAAAATTTGTTAGCTGGTGGACAGCTTGGCTCGTTGATCTTTTAGGCCTAAAACCAAATTGATGATCAGAGAGGAATTTATTATTTTCTAGGTATTCTACTAATCTACTGTTTATAATTTTTTCTAAAATCTTAGACAGGCCAGTTAAAACTGAAATTGGCCTGTAATTATTGACACAATTTTTGTCTCCACCCTTAAACACAGGGGTGACTAGGGCTTTTTTAAGCAATTTAGGAAATATTCCTTTTGATAAACATTGCTGAAAAATATGCGTCAAAGGAGGGGCAATAACATATTTAAATCGTCTTAGAATGCTATTAGGTATATCGTCATATCCAACAGCACAAGTTTCCTTTAATCCATTTATTATACTTACTAACTCATTAACATCTGTATCTAATAAGACAAAAGAGTGTCGTGTTGCATATGTTTTAGTTTCGGTCTGGCTTGAAGAACATACGATTTTTTCTGCTAATTTTTTTCCTACGTTAACGAAAAAGTTGTTAGTTTTATTTACTGCGTCAGTAGGGCTTGTCTCAGACGATAAAAGATCAAGTGCTGGTTCGGTATTTTTTGACTTAAAAGTATTATTTTTTATGAATTTCCATATAAGTTTAGTATTTTTGCCAGCTTTTTGTAGTTGATTCTGATCATATTGGTTTTTTAGCTTTTTCAATAGATTATTACAGAAATTTCTATATCGTTTGTAAATAACTGATAATTGTTCATCACCCGGTCTATTTTTTAATTTTAGGTGGAGCTTATCTCTATGTCTAATACAGCAAACAAGTCCAGGAGTAATCCAAGGTTTAATATTACTATATTTTCTAGGTATTACTTTAGTAAAAGTATTTTTCCTTATTGTAGATTGCAACATATCGACGAAATATTGTAAAGAGATATTCGGATCATCTGAATTGTAAACGGGGTCAAAATTAATACCGCATAAATCAGTTTCAAGCCTCGTCATATTGATTTTAGTATAGCTATGCATGCAGTTATTTCTAGGTGCACTTATTTGCAGTGTTAGTAAAACAGCTTGATGATCGGTGAGTGATGAGTTAGTAACTATTGTTTTGGATGGACTCCTCGATTTTATAAGAATATGGTTAGACCATAGAATATAGAATATGGCAAGAGCCGCTTTGATGTGTTGGATGGTTATGAGCAGGTAATAATCCATGAAAAGAACATATGTTGAGGTAATTATGAGAATGCGTATCGATTTTATCAGCAGCAATGTTAATGTTAATATCTCCTACCAGTACGATGTTTTTAAATGAGGATAATTTTCCTAAGGAACTGTTAAGCGAGTCCAAAAATCCATCAATACTTTGGGATGGTGGCCTATACATGGCCATAATTACTGTGTCGGGAATAATTTTAATTATTAAGCAGTTACAGTCTGAAAAAGGGGGTTCCTCTACTAATGCATTTAAATTGTTTTTAATATAAACGACGACACCATCATTCTGGTTGAGTGTCCTATCGCTTTTATGAAGATTGAAGCCATCGAGACTTGGTAGATTGGCCGTTTGTTTGGATAACCAACACTCTGTCAAAACAATAATGTCGCAGCATATATCAATGTTTTGTAACAAAACTTGGAAACCGTTAAAGTTACGGGTAATACTGCGTATGTTTTGTGTAAGAAAGGTCAATGTTTTATCCCCGGTATAGACTAGGTTTTTGCACTCCTCAACATTACAAATTAGAGCTTCAGACACGGAAAAACCATCTAGATCACTAATAAGCTGATTAGCCATGCAAAAAAATTAAATGTAAAAGTTAACCTACTACCTATGTGCTAAATTAACTAGGGAGACGGTGGCGCTCCTAGGCGCCCTCATAGTCAATAGAATTAATATAATTGTTCGGCAGCTTATCCGTCAAATTTTGGCCGTAAATGCAGTCGAAAACCTCTTTTTCCGTCAGGGCTACGGGAACACCAATGACCACAATTCTTGGACGACGTTTAGACGGTTCTTCAACCTTAAGGCCTGAGGAAAATAGCTTCTGCGAACTTTTTAATTTATTAATGTCCTCTTTGTTATCCGTGCGAATGATAACGCCTCCGTTTCTAATTTTCCTTAGACCGCGGACATGAAGCTTCAATTCCTCAGGTGAGATGATTTTTTGAACCAACGACTTTGTATCATCGCTGGTTTTAGTCCTATCACTGGGATATATCGCGACCGAATTAATATTTTCTGGGCGAATAAAGTTATCAGCTTTTTTCTTCACCATGTTAGCGTAGGAGCTACTTTCTGAGTGTTTTTGGCTCAACTTCGTCTCCACTACTTCTTTGATTTGGCTGAGGGATTCCACAAAATTCTGTTGTACTTGAAGGTGCTGGATAGTGGTGTGCGCTTGGATGGACTTTTGCTTTAAGGATTGGTACAACACGGCCATCTGAGATGTACCGTGGTTGACTTTACGGCAGAGACTGTTGACTCGGAGTTTTTGGTCCGAATTCATTTTTCCCTCTCCCACAATCGAGCAGATTTCACTCAGGAATGTGTCAATGGACCCCATCCATCTCTGAATTTCGGACGTAGAGACGACTTCATTTGGTATGTCATTCTCCGTGGCTGCTGGCGGCACTGGCTCTCTTGATGGTGTTTGAACTGCCGGCGTTGGCGTCGGAGGAGGACTTCGTCGTACCAATTGGCTGCGGCCAAATGGGCTATCTCCTGTGTTAGACATATTTCTAACACTGAAAACCCTGATTATCTATTGCAAGTTTTATCTAGTTCATCTTTCACAACGAAAACAAACTAAATGTTATTCACAGTCGACACTTTCACAAAAAAACTTACTTTGCAAAAATTATTGTAATAACATTATTCGTAATTATTTAAACAATGTCATAATAATCAACAAATTAAAACACGTCTGCATAGTCTCGCGACTCAAGAACGAATCGAACTGTCAACAGTTACCTATTAGTATTGTCGAATTTTAGGGTTACGTAACAAACTTTTAGAAAAGAACTACGTTGCCCGTCTGTTAAGACTCTTTTTCTAAGAATGGAGATGTCAAGTTGAAATAGATTTTAATATGCTCTATAATGGTTTACAGGTCTACAACCTCTTGAAACTGTAAAAATAAAAAAATATCAGTCTTATCAAAAGATAAGACCGTTTATATTGCATATTTTGACATTTAAGGGGATCAGAACTGAATTTTCCGTTGACAGTGAATCTTGAAATTTGCCAAAATCGGTTCTTACAACAAAAGTAAAAGAAAATATTTGAATTAATTATGTAGTCAGCGTGATATACAGTGAAGATGACAGTAGTGGAATGCTTCTTGTCCGGATGATACCGACGGCGACGGTTTGAATAGGCTTGCAGTGTCAGGATGCGTATAACCGAAGATTGTGCTAAACGGTGCACCTTGGGAGAAGCATAAATTGTCTGCAGTGAACTGACTGTGGCAAAACTTGTAGACCAAATTATTGAAGATAATTAATAACTGTGTTTGCTTGTTGAAGAAGTGACGGCCCAGGTTAAGGCGCCCACTTGTGATATCAGATGCAGTGGCTTAAAATCTGGGCTTCAGGCCCGGTTGTCTTTTCGAATTCATTTGTACTTTCTAAAGTTTATCTGAATGTAACAGGCGTTGGTGAAGAAAACATCGCAAGGAAATCCATACCAAATTTTTTTTTTTGTTGTTTTCTGAAAAATTTTCTTTTTCAAGAACTAATAATAACTAACTAATAATGAAAATAAGTCTGAAGTCACCAATGCGCCTTGAGCAAGCGTGGTGGTCAATGCTCGTGCCTTTTTTGTATGAGAAGAGGCCTTTGCCCTGCATTAGGAAAGTAATAGGCTTGTATTGATTAAAGTTTTTAATACCTATGTTAAAACAAACTTGATTCTATGTATAGGTACGGAACCACATAAAATAAGTTGGTACTATAAAATTGTAGCTTTGTCGACGATCATTATCTATACTTTGAAAAACTTCAAAAGAATCTTTTCCTAATAGTCCAATCTATGTACCATATTATTATTTGGTATTCAAAAAGTAATATACGCATATAAAAACGATTCGTCAAAAGCACTGATTGAAAAATTATAGTATTTGAATGTGGTATTTCCTAATTCCTTATAATTTGTTTAAATTACTGTAATCTTGTGGGGTTGGAAATTAATGGTTTATTGTGTTAGATGTGTTTTAGATTTTTGTCCTTACTAAGTTTAAATTGTTGACTGCCTCTTTGATGAGCCGGGTGGTTAGTTCGAATTTCGGGTCAGATCAAGGTATATTAAGTTACTCATTGACCTCTAAAACCTATACTTCTTGCCAAATTACATTAACTTTGAAAGTAAGTACAGATAATATGTTTAATATTATTTTCTAAATATAATTTACATTCAAATAGTTTACTATCAAACCAAATTTTAAAACTCTGACTTCAAAATGCATGTTGCTATTTTGCTATATAGTCCGGTCAATTTAGACATTGGAAGGTGCACAAAGACCCAACAAGCTGAAAATCAGTTAAATTGTTCGAAACATAAATATAAACAATATCTAAAAGTTCCCCATCATTCCCGTTTACGGAAAAAAAATATTCAAGGTCAAAAGTAAAAAACATGAGTTTTTCGCGATTTTTAGCAAAAGAGTTTTTTTTAGTTTTATCATAAAAATATTTGAGACAAAGTTGAAGATCATATAATTATCTTTAAAAATGCATCAACACTTTTTTTCTTACGAGCCACCGTTTCTGAGATATAACGATTCAAAAAGTTATAAAAGTTGTTATCGTCATAATATGCATGAGTGCGCCACGTATATATATCGCAGTCATCTGGTTAAATCAGCTATTTGATTGTATGATGACGACATTTAATTGAATGACTAAACGACAACTCGTCAAGTTGTGTAACGTTCAACGACTTGACTGAACGTCATTTAGCATTGTCGTTTAATGGGATATAGTCGACTTTGTAATGTTTGTTTAGGGTGATCATAAGTTCGCAACTTAAAAACTTAACTTCCTTTACATAACAAAAATGAGGACATGACATGACACACTTTATTATGACTTTAATTTAAAAAAAAGAACTTTCAAACTAGCCGGCGGCGGCGTATCAATAGGTAAATCCATGCTGTCACACTATTTTATCAAGAATAAGTCACTTTACAGTAAATTTAATAAAAATAATATCAAAACTAACAAATTTTACGCCATATTTGTTTTGGTGACCACTAACGCCGCAGTGGACAAAAAATGAACTAAATTACAATCACCTGACTGATATTACGTCCGCTCTGTTCAAAGGGCTATGCTTCAATCAGCTACCTAGTTGGACGTTGAGTGACGCTTGTTTAATCAGCTTTCGGCTTAGTCATTCAATTAAATGTTGCTATTCAATGAACGCGCTAGTCATACAATCAAATAGCTGATTCAACCAGATGACTGCGACATATACATCTTTTAACATTTGTCACTTTCCTCCATAGGCAGTCATGCACTAATTTTTTGGTCTAAATTGATCGGACTAATATGTTGTTACTATTTTAAACAAGCCATATTTACAATATCAATAATCCTCACGACTTTAAAACCACAAACAACAAAATTTTAACCCAGTTAAAAGCTTCAGCCAACTTTTCCATTTTGTAACGTTTCGATCTCACAGTTCGTTACAAAATTAAAAAAATTTCAAAGCGAAATGCAAAACGGGCAAAGTTTTCGGTTAAAACATTTCCTTTACATACTCCGCAAATAATTTATGTAGTGGCTTTTACCGTGGCTTCACTTGTGTGCCGTCCCTGTTCATAAATAATTTAGACGCAAGTCAGACATCTTACGACCTAGATACAATGCTCTAAGTTTGTTGATATAACTTTTTATAGAATTATTTCTTTAAAACGTGCTTGGACTTGAATAAAGTTGGGTGAGACTGGATGTACTGTTTTGTTTTTGATGAATTTCTGAGATTTTTAGAACTTTTTTAGCTTTTTTTGGGTCCATTTTAGGCCGTAAATGGCGTGAATTTGCAGCAAGTCAAAGTTTAAAAATTAATGTAAAAATTAATGTACTCATCTATGTATATAAAAGGGTAAACTGACTAACTGATTGTCGTTATATCAATGCACAGTCCTAACCGCTGGTCCTAGGCATGAAACTTGGAGGGTGTGTTTGTAAAGAGTTTTAGTTGTAATTTATATTGTTATTAGTCAAGAGTAGGTATCCACAAAGAAAGGACTTTGAAAATTCAACCCCTAAACGTGTTAAATAGTGGTTGAAAGTTCGTCATCTATGCGAGTGTGCGCGCGTGACTAAGTCCGTAATGACAGCAGATTGTAGGGCCTTGTGTATATGTGTAAGTGTGGATCACGTTTTAAAAATGTAGGACCTTGTCTACTTCACGCGTTTTTAGTGTAAACTTACATTAGTTTCTTTATTTAGGTACGTGATTCTTGTAATAAAATGTATGTTTCTTAGTACGTACTTAATAATAAAAGAACAGTGAGAAAAACCTATTACTATTTACATAATATGTTGGTTCCTAGTGTATAAGTTTAGAAAACACGTACATCAGTTTTATTGCCCGTTTAGACGCAAAATAGGGGAACAAGTAGGTACTAGAAGCGACAAGGTTATCATTAACAGAATAAAAATTACATTTGGACTCGTGTGTGATTCTCAAATGTGCCTTTTGTTGTGACGTTACGGTTTGTTATTGCTTAACTTAAGATAAAGATACAAACACAGTTTGTTCAAACTTCTTACCTAGGCTTTTTCCAACAATGTTGGGGTCGGCTTTCAGTGTAACTGGATGCAGCTGAATACCATATTTTTTAATTGAACAGCTGCCTGTAGTACTGACTTATTTACTTTTGATTCCTGACCATCATTACCTTAGTGTGAGCATTTCGATTAAAACCGCAGTATTTCTGTTACAAATAATTTTGTTTGTTCTCTTCTCATTCATCCATACTAATAAAGTAACTCTGTCTGTTTGTCTTTCTGTCTGTCTTTTCTTAACGCCTAAACCACTGAACCGATTAGAATGAAATTTGGTGCAGATATAGTATGTGACCCGAGAAAGGACACAGGGTAGTTTTCAACCTGGAAGTCCTCCGGAAACGGGAACTATTAATCCACGCGGACGAAGTCGCGGGCAAAAACTAGTATAAAATAAAGAATGTTGAGAAACTCGATTTTGACAATCAACAGGTGGATTCCCTTTTTCCTCACTCTTGCAATCTGACATATAACTACACGACCGAGCAGAAATCAGGCACAGGAAAAGAACATAAAAAATCAAGACTTAGAAACTACTAGCTTCTGCCCGCGACTTCGTCTGCGTGGATTTTTCCTGAATTTTCTTTGCTATAAACCTCACGGAGCCCGACTAACGAATGCAAAACCGTGGAAATCGGTTATTTGCGCCTAAAATGTCACATGATGAGAAACACTGACATTTAACAACACTTTAAAGGCTACATTTTAGTGCTCCTACTGAAATACCTGGTTTATCTTCCACAAGAATTACAGAGCTTTGCATTATAAAACAAAGGAGTAAAGGCACTTACAACCGTTGACGTGCGGTTTCTACCCAGGTATTGTTGCAATACGCCTGGGGAGTATTTTTGTTTGTTAAATATTGTGTTATAATTGCTGCCATATTTTTATTGTTAACGATAAAATATGTTTTGTGGATTTGCGTCTAAAATAAATAAATAAATGTTATAATTATATTATCGGGTTTTAACGAAACATGAATTATTCATAATACATAACCTGAAGGTCTTAAAGAAATTATAACAATAATAATACCAGCCCATTAAAATATTGTCCCATCTCATAGTGACCATTGCTCACCACTGCTGATAAAGACAAATTGATGATTCCAGATTTATATTAATTACTAGGTATCTCGCACGGTTTCCCCAACGTTATAATGATTAGGTCGTTTGTTACTACTTTGTGGGTCGTAGCTACATGTTAGGCACTCTTTGTGGTATTTTATTTTTAAGCTATATTACATAAAATTTCTTTGCTTCTTCAATCTTTGCCGTATTTCATGCGTGAAAAAGTAACAAACATCATAGAATATTAGGATAGAATATATTCAAGTTCCGTTTATGATTTTTTTCACAGATCCAGTGGTGTCAAAGATAAATCTAAAAAGTTGCCTGTAGAAATAAGATTAAAAGCACATTCTACCAAACCTTTTCCTACTTAAAAATATACATTGTAAAGTATGTTGGGCACACTTATAACTACAGCGTGTAATTTTCACGCCAGCAACACTACCTCTAATATAAAACAACCTTAGAAACTTAAGTGTGCCCAAACATTTTTGAATAATTCACCGTTTTAAAGTTAGCCGTTGAAAAATTCATTTCTCTCTGAAAAATTAGGATCTTGCTAGACTAATCTAGATTTTTTGAGGTAAAAATTGCGTCTCTTTTAATTTATTTCGGAGACTTGCTTTTAAAATGTAAAGTAATGGCGGCGAAGTGTTTCTGTTTTTAATGATATTATGCTATGTTATTAGATTAGTCTAGATTTTTGGAGGGTTAAGCCGTTGGTTTACCTCTGATTTTTATTTGATACTAGCTTTTGCCCGCAACTTCGTCCGCGTGAAATAATAGTTCCTGTTCCCGCGGGATTTCCGGGATGAAAACTATCCTATGTCCTTTCTCGGGTCCCAGACTACATCTGTACCAAATTTCATTCAAATCGGTTCAGTGGTTCAGGCGTGAAGAAGAGACAGACAGACAGACAGAGTTACTTTCACATTTATAATATTAGTACGGACTAGCGACTCGCTTTACACAGGTTGTACAAATGTTTGAAATTCTCGTCTTTACTATACTTCATACACAGGTTTTGTACACCTAAACTTCTTATTAATCTCTATTTTTATCGGTGAAAATAGCATGAACATTCAGTTTGATAGTTTTTTATTGTATTGGAAACAGATTGACAAACTTAGGATGAGGATTTGTTTTATCAATTTTGGTATTAATCATTAAATAGAAATAATACATTAGGATAGTACCTACTTTGGCAACGCACCAAGTAAATGATTAAATCCACTGCATTCCTCCATTGCTGGTGCCAAATTTATTATATCACTTTAACTTGAAGATATAAATTAGAAAAAAACAATTCTATTTCCATTCTTGACCTACATCCGGAATTTAGCCAAATTCGCGCAAAACTACATTCAAAAAACTCGCTCAATTTAGTACAAAAGTGTTTGTTTGGCGACGAACCCAAGACGTAGCAGATAAAACTACTTAAAACTTTTTTGACAGGTGAACGAAATATTACCATTGTGTTTTGTGCGTTATCGAGTTCTGCATAAGGTTCCTATTCGCATGGCAGTTTTTATGCTTTTTGGGTATCCGTTTTAGACAAGGGTAGTAAAGGTCTATAAAAGAATAGGTTAAATAGAGTTAAGTTTCCTTTAGCAACAAACAAAACCTAGGAAAGTTACATAGAAAATAATATTTATTGACATAGTAATGTTTACTGACATTTGCGTCAATAAAAGTATTATTTCTTTATTTTCTTAGTCTGGTATTATTTCGGTCTATTGGCACAAGTTTAGCAATAATACAACCATTTGGGCCTAAAGCTGCTTTCTAATTGAACCTAGATGTATTACGCGTATGAATGTAATAGCTATGAAAATAGAATGTTAAACATACAACGCTTAAAGTACATTGTAAAATGTACAATGTTAAACGTATAATTTCAGTTGTTCAAAGTTAAACTTTGAACACTTTGTTCGATTTTGAATGTTTTTCATTTCCGTGACAGTTAGAAAATATGTAATTAAGTAAATTATGGCGTTGATTAATCTGCGTACTTTAACTATGCAATCGGGTTAAAATTTCCAACAAAGCAAATTAAATAGTGTTATGTGTCACAGATGATCATAAATCACACACATACACACACACTCGTCACGACCACCCATTTTCTAACCTGGTCCTGGACAACCCACCTATTCAAACCACTCAACCCAAAAAACAATACCAAAAAAATAACCACCTCTTCTCCTTTCCAGAAGAGAAAGCAAAGAACACAGAATCCGAAACCGAGACCAAGCCAGAAGAGCAAGCGGCGACGAAGATCCAGGCAGCGTTCCGCGGTCACCGGACGAGGAAGACGATGAGCATGAAGACCAGCAAGCCCCAACAGCAGCAACCGCCGCAGCCGCAGGTGCAGCAGCAAACAGAACCGCAGCCGTCTAAGGCTGAGCTGGAGGCGGAGTTTAGAGCTGATGATAAAGGTTGGTCCAATTTCTTTAATCTTAGATAATGGCATAAAGATAACCCTTAATAACTGCGACTCTTGCAACTTATAACCTTTCGACGACCAAGCTACAGTCGGCTGTCGGGCTGCTATTGTCTTTCTATTGTGTCTCGAATCACGTGTGTACGAAGCAGTAATCTTAGACAATGGCGCACAGATAAGAACTGCAACTCTTGAAACCCATAATCAACTGGGGAGTCTACAAAAAATGCTCAGAGAAATGAAGCTCGACGAGTCCCAGGGAACATCCATTCTGTCTTGAGTAACGAAATTATTCACAAGAAAGAAATGTTAACTTTAGCGTTACATTTTGTCATAAAGATAGTAGCGAGTCGGAGAAAATGCCACAGGTCCTTGAAACAAAAGGTTAGGGTAGTTGACGAGTTGATGGTAGCCACTGGGACTCCAAAACCATGTAAACGTATGGCTACACGGCCCTTGGAACCTGTATGATCCAAATGTAATGTTTAATACCTCATCAAGGTAAGACCACATACAATTATTTTTTCCATGGCAGAATAGCCAAATTCTAAATAGGATGTTTTAATTTTTTTATGCAAATCTCCCAGACAGGTCCACATTGAGGTAAGCCACTATCCAAATAGTTTTGTGAAGGCTAAATAAAGCATCTGGTTTCAGAGTTTTGCAAAATGAAGATATTCTACTTTGTGATTTAATAACTAACCAGTGGTCCACAGATTCTCTCACATATTTAAATTAAACCTTCGAACACGTAATTTGAGACACGATAGAAAGATAATAGCAGCGCGACAGCCGGCTGTCGCTTTGTCGAAAAGTTAAACATGTAAATATTTATAACTGATACGACAATGTGCAGAAAATTTAACAAAATTTTAATATCGCGGCTCTTCCTATCCTTTTATCTTAAGTAAAACTTAGGTCTTACTGGAGAGAGATAAGTAGGGGTTAGATCATGGTCCAACAATTTTGAAGGGTACATAGCCTTTACATATGTAGGTCCAGGTTGAGTTATGTAGGTCAAGAACCTCAATTCTTACAATTTATCTAATATACCCAAGACATCTTCAGTTTCTGTCTAAGTCCTCATTGTCCTCAATAGTGATTGATTGAGCTGTTCACTAAACTTAGACAGATCGAGGTTTTTCACAGAAGACCAAACCTAATTCACAGATATCTTTAAAAGGTCTATTGGGATTCTGTCACAATACTTGATTTAGGTAAGTTTGGTAGATTAAAAAGTCTAGGTAAAAAGTTCATTGACACTTTTGGTCCCATCTCAAAAACTTGAACGTAAAGTCTTAGAATTAACTAATTTCAAAGTGAAATTAATAATGATACTCCTCTTTAGACAGGTCGGCTATTCAGCTGGCATTTTATTAAATAATATTCTAGTAAAAATAATTAAAGATGGGATAAAAATAATTTCAGCTTATTTATTGTCTTAGGTAAAGAGGTTTTTGTTTCTTTGATTGATTGTACGCACTTATCTCAGGAATTCTATTTTATGGGAATAAAATATTCTAGTTTGTGGATAATCTATTTATTAAAGAAGGCTTATAGATACAACATCACGCTATAACTGTCGTGAGTGGAACAGTAACTACAGACGCAAGTGAATCCACGGGTTGATACCTAGTTAACTAGGCAGAAGTACAGCATTGATCACGAAACGATAAAAGCTCTGAACAAAACTATACCATTCGGATAAATAATAATAATAATAATAATAATAATAATAATAAAAATTAAATTTAAAATAATAATATCAAATACAATATCACAAAAATTACATCATTCTAAATATTCAGGACACAATAGATAAATTGGAATAATAATCTTGTGAAAATGTACAATGAAATGATATTATGACGAAAAGCAAAAGTGACATGACGTATGTCATGTCACTATCATAAATACAATGAAATGAAATATATAATGGAAAGACGATGATAACAAGAGCCGCAGCTCGTCAAGCACGCCCAACACCTCCGGACCCGTCGCTCAGCTCCGCCTCGCCGCCGCCGGAATCCAGCCCCACCGTGAGCGCTGTGACACCGGCCGTGGCAGTTGCGTCGAGCTCGAGCGACGAGTACTTCTCTCCGCCGACGTCGCCACCACCTGTGCGCCGGCGGGGAGGTCGCCGGCCGCCGGAATGCTTGGGACTCCGAGGCCCACCGGCCTCTGACGGGGTCCCCGCTCCCGGTGGAAGTGCGCGCATGAGATGGACACATTCCATTAACGAAAATGTTATGCGCGCCTACTTTGGGGCTACAGAGGGGGGAAGTAACATGACTGCGTACCGTGGTCGGATGCTCTCTCTGTTCCAGGTGCTTGAACCAGCTGTCAATGTTTCAGCCCAGCGACTGTCGGATCAGGTGCGTGTCATCCAACGTAATCATATGTTGGATGACACCGTGCTTGATCGACTACGCCTAGAGTCACGGATTGGTCTTGCCCCGCCCGCCCCGCCAGTGGGTGCGGTCGCTGTGCAGCCGCAAAATTCACGTAGTGGCTTGCCGCGACCGCCCTGCATTGATGAGATGGATGATGGTGAGACTATATCCGTGAGTACCCAGTGCAATGATAATTTGAGGAGTGCTTTGGAGTGTGCGTTTCGGGAATATCGCTCTACGCCGCCTGAGATGAGACCGCGACTACCTCGTTTGCCCATGCACAAGAAAAATAGGGCGCTGGTGTGTGCTCTGGATTCGCTGCTGTCGAACTATTTTGACAGCAGCGAGGACCTCGCTGATACCCACTCAATTTTGTACTGCGCAGCTGTAGCAGCGTGTCGTGTGGCTCACGTCAAATTTCCAAACAGTGACGGAGTCACACGACCTAAACCAGCTATACCAGCGTGGCAGTTCAGAATTGAGCGTCGTATTGGTGAGGCTAGAGCACTCATCGGCAAATTGATCTGCTTCAGGGAGGGCAATACACGTCCTAGAGTGATGCGCTTTGTGAGGCGGGCGTTTGTGGGGACTAACATTAGTTCCCAAGATTATATGCCCCGCATCACAGAGCGTATCGACTTCCTGAAGCAGAAGATCAGTGCATGGGCGAGCCGTATTCGTCGGTATAAGCGGAGAGTGGAGCGATACACTCAGAATCGCACATTCCGGAGTGACGAGAGGTGGGTATATAGGGCTTGGGAACGACCGGACCAAGGTGTGGTTGACACGCGCCTTCCGGATGTTGATGCCATGAGTTCATTCTGGCGCAGCATCTGGTCGGTGCCTGTCAGTCACACTGAGGGCGACTGGATTCGGGAGGTTGAACGAAAGTGTGATCCAATACCAGAAATGGGGGCTATAAACATCAGCCCCCAAGATATAGCTTGTGCAGTCCGTCCTTTACCTAATTGGAAATCCCCAGGGCCGGACGGACTGCACAATTTCTGGGTTAAATGGTTACAAGGATCGCACGTTCGCCTGGCGTCCCAGTTCCAGTCAGCCTTAGAGTCTGGGTCGCTACCCCAATTCCTAACTACTGGAATTACCCACCTGCTCCACAAATCAGGTAGTACTACGGAACCCAAAAATTATAGACCAATTACTTGTTTACCCACGGTCTATAAGATTCTTACATCCATTCTGAGAGCTAAAATTAATAGTCATATTAATAATAATTCTATAATGTCTGCTTCTCAGAATGGATGTAGGAATGGGTCCCGTGGTACTAAGGAGCTGCTCCTCATTGACATGGCCATTAGTCAGCAGGTTCGCCGTTCTCGGAAGAATTTGTCGACAGCCTGGATAGATTACAAGAAGGCCTATGACTCGGTGCCACATACATGGCTCATGAGGGTGCTGGAATTGTATAAAGTAGATGCAACTCTGCGCACCTTCTTGATGTCGTGTATGGGGCAGTGGAGTACGGTCCTTCACTATCCAGGGTGTCGGCACATCCGAGAGAACAGCGAACCAATAAGGATTGAGCGAGGCATATTTCAGGGCGATAGTCTGAGTCCATTGTGGTTCTGTTTAGCCCTGAATCCTCTTAGCACATTGTTGGAGGGTTCAGGACTAGGCTATCGGTTGCGCAGAGGCGGTCAGGTTATATCTCATCTCCTGTACATGGATGATCTGAAACTCTTTGCCTCCACTGAATTGCATCTGATGAGGCTACTGAAGGTAACAGAAACTTTCAGTAGTGCCATCAGGATGGAATTTGGTGTGGACAAATGTGCAGTCATGCATGTAAAGCGAGGGGAGATTATGGAATCCGGAGGGACCCAACTTTCGGATTCCATACACTTTAGGTCCCTCTCTTCAACCGAAACCTACAAATATTTGGGTATGTCGGAAGCGTTAGGCATCAATATCGCCGACATGAAACAAGCGTTGAGGGAGCGCTTCTTTGGCCGCCTGAATAAAGTTTTAAATAGTCTTTTATCAGGCGGGAACAAGGTGCGCGCCTTCAACGGTTGGGTCATGCCGGTGTTGATGTACTCTTTCGGCGTACTCAAATGGACTCAGACAGAACTGGACGCCCTGGATAGAAGGATCCGTAGTCTGCTGACCGCAAATCGCATGCATCACCCACGATCGTCGGTAATGAGACTGTATATCCCGCGGAAGTGTGGTGGTCGAGGCTTTCTCAACGCCAAGACCATGCACAATCGTGAGATATGCAGTCTCAGAGAGTATTTCCTGAATGCCGACGTGGGGATGCATCGAGATGTAGTTTCGGTAGACAAGGGCCTCACCCCGCTCTCCTTAGCGAACGAGAACTGGCGCAAACCTATAGTAATGGATACTGATGACCGCAGGATGGTATGGCAGAGCAAGGAGCTCCACGGACGCTTTTATCGAGTCCTACATGGACCAGATGTAGATTTCCTGGCGTCCGTATCCTGGCTGCGTTTCGGTGACCTCTTTGGGGAAACCGAAGGTTTTGTCTGTGCGATAATGGACGAAGTTATGATGACGAACAACTACCGGAAATACATTGTGAAGGACGGCACGGTTGACATATGTCGGGCATGCCACCGTCCCGGGGAATCAATCCGACACATTATTTCTGGGTGTTCTAGTCTGGCTAACGGAGACTATTTGCACAGACACAACCTTGTAGCCAGGATTATTCATCAGCAACTTGCTCTGAAATACAATCTTGTGGAAGCAGATCTACCGTACTATAGGTATGTGCCCGACCCAGTTCTTGAGAATGACCATGTCACAATGTACTGGGATCGATCTATCATTACTGACAGGACTGTTGTTGCTAACAAGCCTGACATAGTGGTGATAGATCGATTAGAGCGTCGTGCAGTGATTGTTGATATTGCTGTCCCGCATGACGAGAACCTCGTGAAAGCTGAGAAAGATAAACAGACCAAATATCTCGACTTGGCTCGCGAGGTTGTCGACATGTGGGATGTGGATTCAGCAGTCATTGTGCCGATAGTCGTGACGGCCAATGGCATAATAGCGAAGAGCTTCGACCAACATCTAAGGAAGCTCTCGCTAGGCAGCTGGGTCAAGGGTCTGGTGCAGAAAGCGGTACTCCTGGACACGGCGCGTATTGTCCGGAGGTTCCTCTCTCTGGAGCCCTGACCACCGGTAGCTTGGATCCTGTTCCCGATGCCGGTGGGATACTATTTTTTATATTTTTAAATGTTATTTTTCTTTTTTATATTAATATTTAAAAATGTAATTAATATGTTAAAAAATAAATGAATGGAATAATAATAATAATAATTTATTCAAAAAAGCTTACAAGATATGAAATTAACACTAAGATCTATTTCTATAAAATACATCATACATTTCATGTGCCTGAACTAGGAGATCCTGTGTTTCAGGCTAGAAGAGCTCACATAGTTTAAAATTATTCAATCATAATAACAATACTTATAATACAAAAATTACGAAAAATTAACACTACCTTAATATTACTTATTTTAGTACTTCTAATAATTTCTCTGTATCTTCATACGACATCTCTTGAAGCGCATTTTTAATCTGCTTTTTACAGTTGTTGTAGCCCAAGGAATAGATGTTTGCTACAGAATTTATTCTATTATACAGGAGGGGACCCAGGAAGAAGTAAAATTTCGACGTAAAGGCATGTTTTGTTCTTATTTTTTGAGTGCAAACTATATCTTTCCGTCTTTTGTTAGTTAAGTCAGTGCTGTAAGGAAGGTTGGCGTGTTGCTTAAGTACAATGTGCATTATGAATAACTGGCGAACTGTTAATACTTTACAGTGTTTATACAAAAGGTTAGTCGGGAAAAGATAAGGGTGAAAAGATGATACCTTGAGAATAGCTCGCTGAGCTCTCTCCACAGTTAACATCAATGTTTTACCTGCTCCACCCCAGGAGGTAATACAGTAAGTTAAAATCGACTGGCAAAGAGCAAAGTACACTTGCTTTATAATATGTGAGTCTGCAATATGACGCAACTTTTTGAAAAGAAATATCAACTTTCGTATTCTATTATTAACAACTTCAATATGTGGTTTAAACGAAAGAGTCTCGTCTAATATAACACCCAGGTATTTAATTTTATTTGATCTTTTAATGTTAGTACACATACATTTGTTTTCAGCGGGGAATGTGCAGTAATGAGCATGCAATGAACTATTTTGATTTGATGTTTGTTTCCGCATAGAAAACTTAATATAATTGGTTTTATCTGCATTCAATGTCAGTGAATTCAGCTGAAGCCATTCAATAACATTATTAAAACCGTGTTGCGCAAGCCTGTAGACTTCTGATTCCGACTCAGCTGAAAAAAGTAGGGCAGTGTCATCGGCGTAAGATATGACTACGCCCTGTTGTAACTGGATATTACAAAGGTCGTTTATGTAAATTATAAACAACGTAGGACCCAAAATACTTCCTTGGGGAATACCAAAGGACGTGTTTTCCATGTCATCGCTGAGGACATTATCAATCTTTACGCATTGGGTACGGTTTTCTAGGTAGCTCTTGAAAAGTTTCAGCTGAACACCTCTAATGCCTATCGATTCCAGTTTGTATAAAAGGTCAGAAATAGAGACACTGTCAAAGGCTTTAGCGAGGTCCAGGAAAATTCCCACTGTGTGGTTACCTTTATCCAGTTCCTGTACTAAATAGTCAGTCAGCTGGTGTACAGCATCAGCTGTAGATAGTTTTGGTCTAAAACCAAATTGCCGCCCAGACAAAATCGATTTATCCTCTAAATATTTGTATAACCTTTTATTAATAATTTTTTCTAATATCTTGGACATAGCCGGAAGTAAAGAAATCGGCCTGTAATTAGTAACCTGATCTTTACTTCCCGATTTATGAACTGGGATAACAACAGCTTTTTTTAGACAATCCGGAAAATAACCTGTAGATAAGCATGTGCGGAAAATATAAGTGAGTGGTGCTACAAAAATGTCCTTAAATTGCTTAATGATTTTATTTGGAATGTTATCCCATCCGACTGCACAGTCATCCTTCAAACTCATAATTATGCCGTTAACCTCAGCCTCATCAGTATCAAGCAGCGCAAAAGAAGTAAGAGTAGTATTACACGCTTTAAAAGTGTTTGTTAAGTGCTCTGATCGACGCTGAACCTTTTCAGCTAGACACTTACCTACATTAACAAAAAAAAATATTTGCCATGTTAGCAGATGTCAGCAGTGACGAATGTGCGTGTAATAAACCTGAAGATGACTCATTTTGTTTATTCGAATATGTTACATTTTTAACATGCTTCCAGATCTTTTTACTGCTAGTCCCAGCCTTCTCAAATGCCAATTTATCGTAGTTGTTTTTAACCTTTTTTAGTACATCATTACAAAAATTACGATATCTTTTATATGTTATTTGCAAAATTGAATTTTCTGGATTGCGTTTAGCTTTCATGTGCAATTTATCCCTATGCCGCATACAGCGAATGAGACCTGCTGTGATCCATGGTTTAATATTGTAATTTTTGTTATTTAACCGATATTTGACAGTGTTTTTCTGAATTGCTTGTTGCACAGATTCAATAATATATAACAAACAAAACTGTGGGTCAGCAGAATTAAAGACTGGGGCAAAATCAATGTTGCGTAAGTCGTATTCAAGTTTATTTGTATTCAATTTAGAAATTGTGCGAGTGTCATGTTTATGTAATTTACAGTTTAAGGTTAGTAGGGCAGCATTGTGATCAGTTATTGTAGAATTAATAACAAGTGCAAGTGAGGGAAAATTAGATTGGACCATGATATGATCTAAGCATGAACCACTTTGATGAGTAGGAAGCGTGTGCGCAGGGAGCAAGCCGTGATAAGCACATAGGTTGAGATAGTCTTGAGCAGATGCCTCAACATTTTCTGGAAGAATATTGATATTAATATCTCCAGTCAAAATTGTGTTTTTAAAGGATGATAAATTTCGCAGGGTCTCGTTTAAGGAATCAGTAAAAGTGTTTACATTTTTAAAAGATGGGGGTCTATACAAAGCCAATATTGCAAAGTCTGTTCCGATTTTAATTAATAATCTGCTACAGTCGCGTATGTCTGGTTCTTCGACAGAGACATTAATATCACTTCTTACGTAAACTACCACCCCATCGTTTTGATTGTAGTTAACGGAGCTTCTAAACATATTATACCCCGGTATTAGTGGTACGTTATAATGTTTAGAAAGCCAACATTCCGTTAAAACAATAACATTGCAATTTATATCTAGCCTTTGTTGAAAAGTACAAAAATTATCAAAATTTTTATAAATACTGCGGATATTTTGTGTTAGTATAGTAAGCGGGTTAGTGTAAGGCGACAGATATTGTTTGCAGTTTTCAACTTCACAAACCACGGACTCGGATACAGAGAAACTATCTAAATCATTAATTAAATTATTAATCATAGTTATGAAATAAAACAAAAGTAAAAGAGAAAAAGAAAAGGTCAGAGAAAATAACTAAAATTAGCGACGCTCTTAGGCGCCTCCATAATCAATAGAATTAATATACCTATGTTCAGCCATTTTTTTCGCTGGGCAGTCATCAGCTCCTGTATTGTGTTTGCTGGGTTTTTTAAAATGCAAGCAGGTAGGTAAATAGAAATGATAATGAAATTTACGACAAGGCGTCGCTATATATTTTCATCACGTAAATCTATTTTATTTATGGCTGTGATGGGCTGAAAGACACACTGTACGGGGGGTCGTATAGTGGGTTGTTGTGATCAATGTCTTTGAGAGACTACTTTTAAAATGAGTGAGTGTCGTGATGGCCCAGTGGATAAGGCGCCCGCCTCTCGTGTAAGAGGTTGTGGGTTCGAATCCGGGCATGTACCAATGTGACTTTTTCAATTCATATGTACTTTCTAAAGTTTATCTTAGACATCACTGACATCCCGTGCCTCGGAAAGCACTTAAAGCCGTTGGTCCCGGTTGTCATTCGTAGAACTTTGACAGTCGTTACTGGTTAGCCAGAAACTATGACCAGTCTAACCAAGAGGTATCGTGTCGACCAGTTACTGGGTTGTGGAGGTCAGGTAGGCAGTTGCTTCACGTAAAACACCGGTATCCAGCTGAATCCGGTTAGGCTGGCAGCCGACCCCAACACGATTGGGAAAAGGCTAGGAAGATGGACTACTTTTAAAATGATTAAAATAATATTTATTTTTTAACAGGTAAAAAATACACTTTCAAATTAAATTCTTTTGAAATTGTATTCTTTTAATTGTATTCTTCTGAAATTGTATTCTTTTTGTTTTCCTCATTTAAAAAGAAGACATAAAAATTAACCAGAAGTATTCATCTTTTCGACGACTAACCGAAAAAAGGTTTTAGTTCATCACAAGCCTCATTTTTCCCTTCTTTCTTTTTTCAATATACTGCTATTATACACAGCCCGTTTCATCGCACCGCGTCTAACAATGATTGATGACGGTTCCTTTATTGTACCAAAATGGTGGCATTCCCTTTCAATCTTAATTAATTATGTATCATTGCTACGGTTATGAGCTGTAGTCCCTTTGAAATTCGCATTTATTATGCTGTACAATGTAACAGGTTTTGTAATAAGGGAATTAAGGGAGAATTAGCGAAAAAATAAATATATATTATTCTTTATTTTTATATTGTTACCGGCCTAACCAGATTTCAGAACAAACAGGTTTGCCTGAGCTAAACTTGTTCTAGCCCGACTCGGAGTACCCCGACTCAGGGCATTCGACTCAGTGCATTTCGACTCAGAGCAGCCCGACTCGGACAGGTTAGGTTAGAAGGCTAAGGCTATTTTTTTTAGTTAATTCCATCGTGTATATGAAGAACTAGTTTAGCCTAGACAAAACAAGTTTGTTCTGAAATCGGGTTTGGCCGGTAACATATCCATTATTCCCAGTTATCCATACTTCTATACTAATATTATAAATGCGAAAGTAAGTCTGTCTGTCTATCTGTTACGCTTTCCCGCTTAAACTACTGAACCGATTTGAATGAAATTTGGTACAAATATAGTCTGGGACTCGAGAAAGAACATAGGATAGTTTTCATCCCGGAAATCCCGCGGGAACGGGAACTATTCCACGCGGACGAAGTCGCGGGCAGAAGCTAGTATACAATACATTTGTTTTGTCAAACTCTTTTGCTTAATGTATTATAAATATGATAGTTTATGAGAAAGAACGACTAGAAATCAAAATCACTCATGAATTTTCATTGTACATAACTTATAAATTTTTGCTATTTTTTGTGTATTGTTTTTTTGTGCAATAAAGAATAAAGAAAGAATAAAGAGTCGGTCGGTTAGCCACAAATAAAGTTGAAGCCAGTTGCTTTTGTGTGTTGTGTATAGATAGTTTAACACCAACCTAATAATTACTGGATGAATAATAGATAGCTTATACATCAGGATAAGACTACATAATAATATAAATATTGTAAAACAAAGAGAATACAATTTCAGCTCAGGCGACACATATTTTTATAAATAAATAGCTTTTTCAAAAATTCATGAATTCTATTTCGTAAAGCATACCTAAAAATAGAAGAAAAAGCTTTATTACAAAGTGGATTCAGATGGATTCATCTTACTCCAAAAGAATAGAGATAAAACTTTTTACTCTGCATATGAACAAGGGAAATGTGTAATTTTTCTCTCAACTTAAATTCTGAGATCAACGTGCCGCCCCAAGGCGTAATAAATTGGAACTTTTTTGTAAATGTTATTGCGTAAAAGTTCGGAATTATTACGACGGAATTTTCCCTTTACTCTTACAGAATATAATTAAAGGTCTTACTTGGAGGAAGGAAAAATAAAATATATCTCTTTTTTGCATATACGTACTTTTTAGATGTATCGTTTAAATGTAATTAGGGAAGTAATTAGTGGGTGTAGGGAAACAAATCCAAAGTTGAATGATTAATGTTTGCCCTGGTTTTTAAAATAATTAATATCATTCTACTATCTACTATAAATATCTAATCAGTTAATTGTAAACGCCAAAGTAACTCTTTCCGCCTAAACCACTAAATGTATTTTGATGAACCCTTGAATAAGGATATAGGCTACTTTTTATGCCGCTAGCAACCATTTTTGTGCTACACTAACTTTTAAACTTTTGCGTTTCATGTTAACAAAATATATTAAACCGGGTATTAACGCGAAAAGTAATTATTTAAATACTTTGGAAGGCTTGACGTTTCGACCTGGTTGCACAGGTCGTGGTCGCAAGCAGACTGAGGATGCGATGTCACAGCTCCCTGCATTCGGGCGATGAATCTTCATCTTCCCCTTTATTTTTATTTTTATTTTCTCCCATATTACCATTCCATTTTTGTGCTTCACGTAATCGAGAAAAAAAATATAAATTATTTCCAAGCAATATTTTGCTCACTGTTATTAAGTTGGTTAGTGACTATCCAGCAAAATAAACTGCGTTTTAAGTGTAGATAATTAATTACATCCCTAGTTTAGCAAGACTTTAATTACAAACCAATCAAGATATAATTATAATTACTTCGAACAATACAAACTAGAAAGGCAATACTATGTAGAAGTGATGAAATTTAATTTACAACATAACGATCCAGATTAAAGGCTTAGACTTAATAGACGATTAGAATCTAAATGAGAAAATCTACCCGTACACCTGAACCATTACTGTTTTAATTCTATTATTTCCTTGCCTATTGCGCCTTATTTAGTAGGCTAATTAAAATTATATTTATTTATCCATACTTACTCCATACTAATATTATAAATGCGAAAGTAACTCTGTCTGTCTGTCTGTGATCTCTTCTTCACACCTAAACCACTGAACCGATTTGAATGAAATTTGGTACAGATATAGTCTGGGACCTGAGAAAGGACATAGGATAGTTATCATTAAGGAAATTATTCCTCGCTGACGAAGTCGCGGGCAAAAGCTAGTGATCTATATAATTATAGTTCTTGCCCTGGATTCACTCGCATGAATATCGAACTTCCATCCGCTATTTTACCCCTTTGGGGGTCATAATTCAAAAAACCCTTTCTTAGTGGATACCCGCTGTACATAAAGAACTCACCCTCTAAGTTTCATGTCTCTAGGACCAAAGGTTTGAGCAGTGCGTTGACATCTGCACATCAGTCAATCAGTCAGCCAGATTACCACTTTTTATAAACACTTAAATTATTTATGAGAAAGGTGTTTTAATTTGGTTTCTGTATTATTTTCTGTGGTAATCAACGCACATGCAAAACCACTGAAACTAGAAACATCAAAATTTTCAGAGTAGGTTTTTTTCGTTAAGAAAGAAGGACTTGGCTTATTTTAAGCAAACATCAACAGGAAACCTTTTTAAACCTTTACCGCACACGCAAAAACCAAAACCTAAACCAACGTTATCACAATTTGAAATAAAAAAACAACATTCGATTTTCTTTCTCAAATAAACCATGGACCTTTAGAGACTCCAAATCACCTACTTTTCCGAACATTAAGGATACTTATTTGCATACTTTATTTTCGTTTCGCAAAATAGAAGTTTTCGCTCTAAAAGTGTCCTGGTTCCTTCATGCCGCGGTTTTAATATTTAAGTTCAACCAAAAGGCTCACTGCTCGATATGGCTAGCCATTCTATTATGTATAAATGATGCCATATTTAGAATTTGTTGTGCCTTGCAAAACTGGGTTGAATAATCTTTTACATACTCTTGTATGCTTTTTTTATAGATGAGGAATCATCAAATGACTTCACCCACCCTGGGCGGGGCTCGAGGGAGTGTTAGACTTTCATTAACTAAAACCCACGCTTGTTCCTTCGGTTGCCCTTTATGTTCCGGGCCGCGATAACTATTACAACTATTCCGCAAACTCTAGTACGATTGAGATTATTTAACATAGTTCTAAGTGCACAGTTATATTCTCCAGACCTTGAGAACTTTGGTGGCATTGGCCAATCTTATTGAAGACCAGCCAAGTAGGTCTGCGTTAGATATATTATACATATACTGGTGACTGGTAATGAGTGATCGATAGGTAATTACGTGACATGATTGCACCGATTTCGCTTGACACAGGTCCTCGCCGGATATGGTCCGTTCGGGAGGTTCCTGTGTCGGATTCGGGCGGAAGCGACGCCTGGGTGTCACCACTGCAGTAACGGTCGCCTGGAGGACACGGTCGAGCACACAGTGGAGGTGTGCCGCGCATGGGCGGAGCATCGACGTGTCCTCTTAGAGGCGATCGGCGCCGGTGACCTCTCGCGCCCGACGCTGGTTCAGGCCATGCTTCATGGCGAGACGGAATGGGATGCCGTCGCCTCCTTCTGCGAAGCAGTTATGCTAGTGAAGGAAGCGGCGGCGCGCGAGAGGCAACGACGAGCCTCTCGCCCCGGACTAAGACCCAGGCGAAAACGTCGAGAGTCGCAAGACGACTACCGGCCACCGTAGGCGCGGTTCTGCGGATGGAGAGCAATGGGTAGCTCGCCGCCCGGCTAGGACCAGGACCGCGTCGACGGCGCGTTAGTGTTCCACGCGCGCCTCAAAGAGAAGGAGTCAGCACAGGAAGGGGCCCAACAGGGCCAACGCCTGCCTGGGTTGCAGAATGTTTATAATAGTTACCGTGACCCTGGAACATAAAGGGCAATCGAAGGAACATGTGTGGGTTTTAGTCAGTAAAAGTCTAACACGCCCTCCTGCCGCACCCAGGACGGGAGCAGTCATTGGATGATTTCCCACTCACCAAAAAAAAATGATTGCCGATGAAAACAGTAATTTTTTCCGTATAAACTTATTGAAATTAATTAACGGAAGAATATTAGTCACTAATTACGATATTTATCATCGCCACTCACCGCCATTTTCAATATGTCACACCGATTGTAACACGTTGTGCGTTAGATCATTTGGTTCTCTTCAAAATGGTTGAGTTAAATGGTATAGATGCCACGAGTAATGCTCGTGAACGGGCACTGTCATTTGAAATTGGTCAGCTCTTAACAGACTAAGACTTTCATTCTTGTTTCTTTCAATTGTAAACTTATGTGAACATAAGTAGTAACGAAAGTAATGTGAAAACATATCTGAAAAGAGTATACGTCTCGGTCTTTGTAGCAATATTCTAAGGTCACCTTTCTGATAATGCAAAGTGAAAATAATTGTCTTAAAATTCTAAGTTTCAAAAGAAGGACTACATCCAAGACCTACTGAATTTAATAACTGAAGATCTTTCAGCCTCGTCTGCCCTTGTCATACAAAATAATCCGAATATAATATTCACGATAACAGCAGAATAAACAACAACCAAAACAAAAATAGTAATACCATTCCCAGATATTCCAAACAAAAACAAGTCAGTAATATTACCTAAATAGTTTATTACGGCGTCATTACCGATCCGTCTAGCGTCCGTCACCCAATTCCCACGATCTGATGGATCGTTTCTATTCTGGGCTGAAATCACAGGGGCTCCTAATATAACTTCTCATTATTTATGTTGAGGCTCTTTTACATAGGTATAGTTTTTCGCTTCGAACTTGTGACTTGTGTAAACTGTACGTGTGGTAGTATTATGTTAAAATAAATGAATGAATGCTTTTATTTCTCTCTTAAAAAAATCTTAAAAACTAATTATATAGCCCCACAAAACTGCTTACGCAGTTTCATTATGAGGTCATCGAGGCTCATAATATTTTGCGTTATCTAGAAATACTTGAGTAGCCTATTAATGTCTCTTCTGGGCGAAAACCTCTTTTCATACAGAGAAGACAAAAGCGTAATCACCACGTTTGCAAAAGACGGATTGGCCATTTTAGACTTATAATATTATTAAATGTTTTTCTTAACCGACGTCAGTAAGGTCCTAGTTTCATAAAGTCACATATCTTATTTTTTTGGTTTTCGCAAATTCGAAACCTCATGCATGAGAGCAGACGCCGAATTTCCAAACTTTCTTGATTCGAAATGTACGAGAAATTCTCCTCATGTAAACGATCATTCATCCTCACTAAATATATTCATTATTCAAGTAGAGAATACCGCGCAGCCAAAGTTTGTAGCTTTCCGAATTAAAAGTAAGTTGTGATGATTTAGGACGTAACTTCGTTTTCTGGTGACAGCAATAATATGATGATAAGTAGACAAGTTCTGGGTGGACGTGATGTATGTGTTATTCCAGTAATAATAGGGAGACAAAAAGAATCCATTTCACAGTAATTAACTATGTCTATTGTAGAGAATGGACGATCATATCGGTTTCTTACCAATTACCAACTATCATAAAAATATGATAAAAATGTTTTTAACTTTTATTTGTAAACTTTGCCCCAAACTAAGAATTCTCCGAAGAAGTGTATGCGTTTACAAACATCCCGTTAGTATATGCGAGTTTATCGCATATACTAACGGGATATCGATGTTATGTCCGTTTGATTATACTATAGATGTAGTCTAATTCGATTTGATGTACCAGACTCTTGGGTGTTAGTGTAATTAGCATCTGAGACAGTATCATGTTGTCTCTGGGGTTGCAACGCATTTGTGAGACCTAAGGTGTTATAGATGTCTACATGCGATGGGCTCCCTTAGTGGCTATTGCCCCAGATCTGTTCTTTCTCCTGCTTGATATGAAGGAAAATCATGTTTATCATACTCCTTCGCAGTTCGTTTCTGATTAATTTTGTTGCCGGATCCAAGACAGTTGAATCGTTTCTTCGGGACTCGTCGAGCTTCATTGTTTCGGCGCTTTTCTGGTTTACTCCACTGTTGATTCTGGCTTTCAATAGTTGCAGTGGTAGGGAATAGTGAGGCGGGATTGTCTTTGTCAGTTACTGGGTGACACGATATTCGCTTCGCACGCTTCTGACTACCCGAATCGACACAAAATTAGGTAGACCGTCAGCTAAAAATAATAAGAGCGTCAAATACTCTATACTAAATTTATAAAACTGAAGAATTTGTTTGTTTGTTTGATTGAACGTACTGTTTTAGTCTACCATCATGCTAAAACCTTAGAGAGCAAAGCGGTAATAAAAATCGTAGGCGAAACCGCGGGGGATAGCTAGTTCTAACTTAAATATATAATCAAGTTACCTTCATCTTCGTACATAATTTTCGCTCAAAATATCTCCCTGTTTCGGGGAAAGCTCTACTAAATTCATTTGCAATTTAGAGGAACATCTGCTGAAATAAATCCCGTTTGAGTCCGGGATTGTGGACACTTATTAGTAAAATGTTTACCTATTTTCGACGGAGATTCGTATATTTTATTCTAATTTTTGGGACAAGGAAATAACCGGGTTTTGTTGTACGGGATTTAGGGTTTATTGTTTTGTGAAAGGACTGGGTCTATCTAGCGGTTTTTCTTAGGTGGGTTGTTTTGATTTAAAAAAAGCGGATATATTCTTTAGGGGTTCAATTTTTAGAACCCTTTTTTAATGGTCGCCTACAGGTAAAATTTCAATATGGTAAGTATTTATCTCATTTTTTTTAACCATTTACAGGCTTATGTGGTCAAACGCTAAAAATACAAAAAGGGACATTGTCCCTTTTTTCGTTGACTTTAAAAGCCATCAAGGGATTACTAATTGTTAAAGAGTCGAACGGTTAGTCAGAAAATTGAAGCTAGTTGCTTGTTTTATATTGTTTTTTTTTTTCTTTTTCAAATCAATTGTAACACTGCATCTAAGATAAGGAAGAGCGGAGTCTCCTAACACAGGCATTATTTGTCTAAAAGGAGGCTCCAAACACAATTAATTGTATTTGAAGCTTTTGTGAAATAAAAGAGGATTTTTTTGTTTCAAAAAGTAGATAGGTTTCTTTGCAGAATAACAAGCAAAAATATAATTGTTTCGGCCGTAGCGCTAGTAGTTTGGGCTGTGCGTTGAAACAGTCGGTCAGTTATATGTACTTTTATATATAGATCATCTTCCTGCCCTTGGCCTAGTTTACTTAGGGTCGGCGCAAAATGTTTTCCTCTTTCTCAATTATATATGTACATATAAAAGATGATAAAGAGTTTGTCAGAAAATTGTTTTGGGAAACTACTGCAAGGCCGTAAATAATTTAACCTTTCGACGACCAAGCGACAGCCGGCTATCGCGCTGCTATTGTCTTTCTATTTTGTCTCGTATCATTCAATTCGAAGACTTAAAGGAATCTGGGTAGCTATAGATTAGTAAACATATCTGCTATGTTTGTGAGGTTGTAGAGGGAAATCACTGGATGTACTACACCGATTTTGAAAATTCTTTTCCCAATAGATTATTACATTATTAATTATGTTAATAGGCTGTATAACATCACGCTATACACCCACGAGACTATTACAGACCAAAGAACTAACTTAATACGGGCAATACCGCAGGAAATAGCTAGCCTTTTATGATTTTAGAATATATTTTTTTTTACAATTTATTTTGACTCTGAGCCAATAATATTTAATGTTAAATCGATTCTACAAAAGATTTACGTACTTCAGAAAGTACGAATTGAAACTTAATTTAAACTTGCTTTTAACTTCAAGCGTAGAGAGCGAGAAAGTAATTTATTTTAAGTTTTACGTAATCTGTCTTAGTTGTAGCTGCCGGGTGTCTCTGAACAAGGTTAACTTTGTCCTACAGAACGTTTGTTCGTTTTGAAAGATTGATATAGTAGGTATCTTGACCATTATGACATGATTTTAATCCAGGACTCAGTCAAATTTTAAACTATCCTATATCCTTTCTTAAGCTATGGACAATCTCTGTACTAGATTTCATTTAGATTGGTTCAGAAGTTTTGCCGTCAAACAAACACACACACTATCACATTTGTAATATAACCAGCTTTTGCTTATGTCAATGTCCATCCCTTCAACTATCTCCACTTAAAAAATTACGTAATACCGTTGGGGTATTTATTGTGTGCATGTGGGGGGGAAAATTCATAGAAATTTATTCTTTTGGTGAGAGGCTCTAATTTATTTTTAAATAAAGCATCATGTATCTACCAAAGACATTCTAGTCAAAATCTCACCAAATAGAAGGCTAGTTAACAAAATTAGATCTAAATTCTAGGAGAAAGATCCGAAAAAAAAACGATTGGCAGTCAAAATATAATAGTGTATCAATTGCCTTTACGCATTAACACAACTCAAATATAATTGATAGCAGTGTAACATTCATAACAATAAAAAAACGCGTACTCAATACCTATTTGTAATAGAGCTAGTCAGTAAGCTTACAAACACATAATCATAAATACACAGTAATATTCGCAATACACACAATCCCCTTCTCGTATCGAGTAACAAGGATTAAGGAAGCGTTCACACTGGTGTAGTTAGCCACTATTTACATGCAATTTAGTAATACAACAGTGCAACTCACAAAAATAAAAAAGTTATGACTCCAAATAAAGAAACGAGCGCAGTGAGCAAAAAATATGTTACTTGTTGTAGTAGTGTTTTATACACACGTCTTTTATGGGTTATTTTTCTCAACCGAAATGCTAATATCCATACTTATATTATAAATGGGAAAGTGTGTGTGTATGTGCCTGTCTGTCTGTCTGTATGTTTGTCCGTCTTTCACGGCAAAAAGCGGCGCCGAATTGACGTGATTTTTAAGTGGAGTTAGTTGAAAGGATGGAGACTGACATAGGCTACTTTTTGTCTCTTTCTAACGCGCGGGCAAAAGCTAGTAATTTATAATATTATATACATTACTATAAATAAATCGCACCCAGATAAAGAACAAACAATCATTCTCATCTCACAAAGCTTTTGCCAAGTTTAGCAGTCAGGGTCACTAACCAATAGACCATTTAAAACTAGAGTTAGTCAATTTGATGCACCCTCTTAACTTGACCAGTGTAACCACACCCTAAGTCTTAGTACAGTCATGCTCGAATTAAGCTGTAGCCAGTGTGGGTAAGATTAGCACGGCTTAAGGCTTTTCATGGCGACTGTATCTCAGTTTGATTCGATGTTTCTTTGTTTTCTACTAATTTTCTCTAATTCTGGTGTTGTTTCTTAATTAAAGTACTCGTGTTTCAGAATTTGTGTGATTTTGTTTTGGTTTTGTCAGGAATATTGTTAACAGCATTTTTTTCTTTTTATGGATGTTTGCAACTCGATCTCGCTTTAAATAGTTTCCTAGCTACATCGTAATATTCAATGACCGTATTAAGCAACGTATTTAAGCATTTGTACATTTAAGCATATCGACGCTCTGTTGGATGTATTGCTCACGGCAAGTGACCTGTAATATTTTATACTAAATAATAATAATAATACCGGCCTTTAACTGTCCCACTGCAGGGCAAAGGCCTCTTCTCATACCGAGAAGGCACGAGCATTGATCACCACGCTTGCTCAAGGCGGATTGGCGATTTCAGACTTAAATTTACTACAAGTCCAGGTTTCCTCACTATGTTTTCCTTCACCGAATTTTATACTACCTCGCGTTAATTCTTAGTTGAAATATCAGACCTACAAGTCACCTGTCCTATTCGCAGGCTTGCCACGAAAATGCTCGCTGGTAGCTAAAATCAAGTTGTAACAAAACGGCGAATGCTCGATGTTATATTACAATGGAATGCTCAAGTTTATGAGCACCTTTGGTATAAAAACAAGTGAAATTGTTCGTTATACAAGAAGGATATAAAAATTATTTTACAGTCACATTTTTACACGTCAAAGTCTCTTTACAAGTCCAAGCATTATCTCACTATCTTTGTAAAGAAATAAACTCAGGAAACATCGTCATTTCAAGTCCCGTTGTTAAAAATACAACCAAAATTTTCGTGACAAACAAGCAGAATAATCAACAATAACAAACGTACAGGACAAGCCTTTTGAGGAAACTGCCAAAAACAATTTTTGTAAGCCGGGCTTATAGGTATTACGGGGCTAGGACGGCCCGGGAATCGGTGGCAAGGCTACTTAAGGATGGTTTAACAAGAATTCTTGGATCGACGGAAAGGCCTTTGCTCAGCAGTGGGACAGTAGTGGTACAGAATAGAGAAATAAATAGATAGATAAAACATTTATTTGTGCAAAACATAAAACTAAAAAAATAAAAGTCGTCATCATTTCCCTAGCCTTATCCCAACTATGTTGGGGTCGGCTTCCAGCCTAACCGGATTCAGCTGGATACCTGTGTTTTACGTGAAGCGACTGCCTACCTGATCTCCACAACCCCTACTGGGCGACACGATACCCTTTAGTTAGACTGGTCGGACGGCCTTACGTGCTTTCCGAGGCACGGGATGTATGTGATGTGCAAGATAAACTTTAGAAAGTACATATTGAAAAAGTCACATTGGTACTTGCCCGGATTCGAACCCACAACCTCTTACACGAGAGGCAGGTGCCTTATCCACTGGGCCATCACGACAAATAAAAAAAAATATAAGTATCAACATTAATATCATATATGCTAAGCTTGCATTAGATGGGTATCCAGCTCAGCATAAAAATATGTCAAATAAACATGCCTGACTCTGATATTCTCTTAGATCCATATTCTGACACATAAAAAGGTATTCCATTTTTGTGCCCTTGTGTGATAAATGATGGGCCTGGCTGGTGTAGTGGTTAGTGACCCTTACAGCTAAGCCGCAGGTTCGATTTCCATCAAGAACAAATTTGTGTGATGAGCATGATTGTTTTTTCAGTGTCTGGGTGTAATTTGTCTACAATATGTATGTATTTTTAAATTCTATAAGTAACTATAATCAACTGTCTGGTTACAACAACACGGACTCTGCCTAGGGGAGTGGTAAATCATCAAATGACTGCTCCCGTCCTGGGTGCGGCGGGAGGGCGTGTCAGACTTTTACTGACTAAAACCCACTCATGTTCCTTCTGTTGCCCTTTATGTTCCGGGGTCACGGTAACTATTATAAACATACACTCTGCCTAGCTTGGGATTGGGCTGTGCGTGACTTGTCCCGAGACATTTATTTATTTTCGAGCCTCCGTCAGATAAATTAAGTATTTAGCATAATTCTGAGTCCACAGACAAAATTGCGTGCGGAAGCCAGAATATTAAATAAAACTACAAGGAACCCCTCGAAAACAATGTTACTAGTTATTATTAAAACTTCCAACGAGGTTCATTCGTACCCAAAAAGTTGTGGAATTAACTGCCGGGGCTACAGTGCTATATTTTATTCAGTGGCCGAGGTCTCGGGACGTCGTTAAAGTAGTGAATAAGGAACCTACTGAAACTTTCAGAAGGAAATAATGTCTTTTGGCAACTCGGTTTATAATCTAGTAATGAGCTTATATTTTCTACTAGGTTTTGAACGTGACTTCTTTCGAAAGTCAATAATCAAAAATTCAAATGTAGGTGCAGATTCAAACGTAGCTTATATACTTCCCTGGGCTTCATCACCGATTAGCTTAGCACAACAAAAGAGTTCTCGAGACAGACTGCAAAAAACTTCGTTGTGATTTAAAATCTTGTTATAATAGTTAATCATTAAGAGAGTCAGAAGATCTACCTCCTCGCTTTAGTTAAGTAATTCACCATGGAATTTTTCAAGGGTTACTAGGTAACCCCCTCGAGTTTAGGCTGATTCTGTTGACTCTGATAATCAAGGCTGTTTTGGCAGCATTAACGAGCCACGTCCAGGCCAAAAAATCAACTAAAAGGTAGATAATGAAATAGACAAAGAAATTGAGTTCAACAGTTACAAACTACAAAAATGGACAGATAATATTTCGCCAAATAACTCAACGAGCCATTCTCGTAATCCTTCTGAACAAACTATCATGCGACTTAAGCCTCATTCCCAACTCTTTGCGAAATCTTGGCAAAAGGCCGAGGAAATATTGAGAAAAATGGCCTACACAAACAGTAGTGACAAGTCACCGGCGAGCCTGTAATACCCTTAAGTAAGTAACAAATTGCTTCTCTTTAGACTCAAAACTGGCCAAGTGCGAGTCGGAGACGCACAGGAACCTCCTCCGTATATTTTGAAGGCGAATAAAAATTGGTAAAAAATTCGTGTCATGAATTGAAGACTTTATCGTGTCGCCCAGTTACTGGGTTGTGGAGGTCTGATAGGCAGTCGCTTCACGTAAAACACTGGCACCCAGCTGAATACGGTTAGACTGGAATCCGACCCCAACATAGTTGGGACAAAGCCTAGGGAGATGGGAGATGATGAATTGAAGACCTTAAATTCTTCTTACTTGTTTTGTTGTATGGTGACTGGTAATAAGTGATTGATACTTATTAATATTGTAATTGGTGTGTCGCCCAGATACTGGGTTGTGGAGGTCTGATAGGCAGTCGCTTGATATAAAACTGTATCCGGTTAGGCTGGAAGCCGACCCCAACATAGTTGAAAAAAGGCTAGGGAGGCGACGACTTATTAATATTGTAGGTACTTATGATGTGCAACATTTCCAAAGATAGAAAAAAACAGCTGTTTGAGCAAAGATGAACGCCAGTAAGAAGGACTGCATTTTAACAAAGGGCATTTAATTATGTATTGATGTCAAAAACCTAACAGCCGATAACACATAACGTTGGTCAGTAAATTCTTTCACCTACTGTATCTACAAACACACAGTAATGCAAACTTTGTGAATAAGTGACCACTTACAAACTTTGTGTGATGAGCATGATTGTTTGTTCTGTGTCTGGGTGTAATTTATCTATAATATGTATGTATTTATAAATTATATAAGTATGTTTATCAGTTGTCTGGTTACCATAACACAAGCTCTAAGCAGAGCTTAACTTGGGATCAGATGACCGTGTGTGAGTTGTCCCAGCATATTTATTTATTATTTACTACGGTTGAAAAGTTATAACCCTCAAAACTGCAAATGAACGAAACACCGACTTTTAGTAATAATACCCACCAAACGGGACCCTAAGGCAAAGGAACCCCAAAAATAAGCCATTTTCGTACAGCGAATATTCCAGTATTCCTTTGAGACATACAAAATACGAAGACTTGCGACACTCAGTGTACATTTTTGAAAACTTATTCTGAAACTTAATTTTGTCTTGAACAATGTTTTATTTTAAAGTTGTGTTTTAAACTAGCGTTTTCTTGCGATTCCGTTTGTCGTATACAAGTTTTTTCTTGTTGAGAAACTACTTGATTGGCTGGGTTTAATGTAGCTTGCTTTTTATGTCTGTTTTCTTGGCGAGTAAGTTGCTATTAGTTTTCTTTTTATTTTTCTCGTCACGGCGGGTAAAATAGCAATAAGTTTTATATTTATCGATTTGCTGTATCCGGTTTGCTTAAAGGAACTTAAGATATTTAGGCTTTATTGATGGGGTGGTAATTTTGGCATTTGCAATATTTTGGTATTGCGATCTATAGGCAGTGACCATTTACAGTCGGACGGACTATGCTCATTGGCCATCCCTTTGTTAGGATATTTTTGGTTAGCCATAATGTTAGTATTTTATTCAACTATTTTAAATTATTATGTTATTCACAATTTTCAAATGGAGCCCAATTTATCTTTGGTAAACAATAACATAATAGTAATTAGTTAGTTGCAAGTAATCATGAAAAATAATCTGTTACGATTACTAACTATACATATAATAATCATAGAACATGATTATATTCTTAAATTTCTTGCCATGATTGACAATTACAAAATGTAATCGTAATTTTTAACCTTTCAACGACCAAGCGACAGCCGGCTGTCGAGATGCTATTGTCTTTCAGGTTTAATACTAATCTCTAAGACAAAACTCTAATCACTAATCTAATTACATTTGGCCCATTCTTTGTTTCTATTTACCCGTTTAGGCGTCGAGAGAATCACTTGACAAACACTGTCAAACTATCAAGTTTCTATAAATAGCCAAATAGGATAATATTAAACCCTTTAACTCCAAATCCCTTGTCAATCTCAGCAAAAGAAACAGAATATCAAGCCACATTTTGTTCGGGAAAAGATTACCAAAAAACTATCTTGAGTCTAAAGAGATTACTTTGCAGAATATTACAAATATTGGCCTCCTCGCCTTAACCGCTGAGCCTCGCAAACAAAGGGTATGTTCACAATAAGAGTGTATCTATACAGGGTGATTTTAACAGTTTGTATTAAAAAATGTTTTTTCGTAGTGTGCGGAATGCCATGTCCTTTTTGCTCAGACTAAGGAACTTTCAGTATTTAAAAATAAATTACGAAAGACGTGCGCGTTAAATCCCGTAAAACAGTAAAATATTAAATTAAGAACATTTTTAATTTATAAAGCATACTTACACGATCCAATATTTCCTTAATTGTTGACCAATTATTCATTCCACTGCCAATACCTACCCATGTAATTTTTATATGCCTATTAGGCAGGACATATTGAAACTAATATATTGTTAAGATCTGTAACTTACATACAATTATACAATAAAGATACTTTGACTTACTTTTATTACAATTAAATAATGTCGACATTAACTTTACAAAATTTGACAGGATGTAAATCATAAGTGTATTTATTGTGTTCCAAAATGTATACAGGTGGTGGATATTAACAAAATACCGATGTCGCGGTACTGCAACACTGTAAATCACAATAAAATCTTAATATATTTGTTTTATTGTAAATATTTCTTGAACTTTAAAAACCTAAAAGATTTATTGTTTATTCAAATTTCAAATAAATTAATCTTAACTAAATTATATAAATTAAACATAATATGTACAAAACTTATAAATAAAACTAAAATAAATATATACAAGTTTTAAAAAGAAGGGCTCACAGGGCATCAAAAAACTCGTCCGCATCGCTGTCGACAGGACAGGTGCCCAAAAGGCTGGCAGCATCGACACGTTGTATGGCAATGCTAATTCTTTGTCCCAAGAAAAGGCCAGCCCTATGGTCACGTGAAGAATCAACCAGCCGCTTGGCGATATCTTGAAAAAAGATTTGGGACAAACTGTATATGAATATCTTAAACATTGTCTAAACTAAAAAGTTTGCAAGGCAGAATATTCCAAATATTGGCCACCGCGCCTCGCTTTAACCGCTGAATCTACAAACAAAGGATATGTTCAGAATAAGTAGTATACAGGATGAGTTCCTAAAATGAGAATTTCACTAAAGTTCACGATTATATTATTATAACATGGAAGTGTTTAAACTTTAAATATCTTTAATATGCTTTATTATATGTATTACTGGTATAATAATTTTCATTTGATTTAGTTTCGTCTCTATATATTTTATGATTTTTTCAATACTAATTACTTAGCCGTTGTACTAAAACACGTCACAGCGTTTAGAGGTATAAGAAACTCATTCCTCATCTAGTTTTCTTTGAAAAGAAAGATTCCTTAAACAAGACGAATTTTGTGCATGATGGACATCTAGACAGTGGTTGTCGTATTCCCAAATATAAGCTAATGTCACGCAGAATTTTCCGTCGTTATGTAAGTTGTACTTCGGCGGCAGTAATGCGGCGGACACCGCCACAGAGGGCCTATACAAGTGGCATTGTAGAATAGATAGCGAAAACGAATAGATGGTCAAATGTATGAAATTGACATAAGCTTTCGCTAAACAATTTGACATCTCCATACATTTGACAATCTATTCGTTTTCGCTATTTATTCTACAATGCCACTTGTCTAGGGGGCAGGTCGTCACAAAAACTACGAAGCATTTCTTTTTTATGTATTTTGTTAATCGATTTTACTCTTTACATTGGGATAAGTTAAAAAAATTATATCTATTATTTAAATGTTTAACAGAATAATATATATTTATAAAACTTATAAATAATAGTGTACAAGTAAGTACAAATTATATAAAATAACAGTTTGTTATCTTGGTTTTTTAACATCAAATCTTTCTTTTGTACTATATTCTTACAAATAAATCATTCTTTCTTTCTCTGACAAGTGACATAACCAACACAGTACGCGTACAAAATAAAACGCCCTGTATGTTTATCCATTCAAGAGAGCTGAGCGGATTACAGCGATATACCGAAATTACGACACTTAGGTTCTACCACAAGATCTACTTGAGAAGAACTTAGTATATTCGATATCTTTTAGTAGTAAAATACAGTATATTTTATATCTATTAGTATAGTTACAGAAAAACTTAGTATGTTGGATATCTATTGGCATACTTATAGACAAACTTGGTATATTAGATATTTATTGCTGGCTGGTGGTTTTGTCGGCTTTCTATTGGTCGGTTTTATTATTGTATCCTAGGATAATCTAACTTGATTGTTTTTGTTATTGCTGTTAGAAATAACTTTAGTGATATTTTCCTTTACTCTTATACTCATCTAAAAGTTTTGTTTATCTCAATGTGGTATTATAATATCATTGGTTACAAGTATTATTTTTTGATAATATAATTTCATTCCTCTATGAATCATAGTCTTTAGTACAGCGTGAGTCGTGATTAATGACAGACAATTACCTTTCATTTTGCCGGGAAAAGAAATGGGGTTATTTTTTGCGCTTGAGCTGTAAAATACCATAATATTTTTTTAATGTAGTGGTTTTTATGGTTACAATCATGTTTTTATGTATCGGTCACTAATTACGAAGAACCCTATATAAATGTAAAAGTATTCTGACTGTTAGGCTTTAACTATTTAACCATTTTGATAAGAATTAGTACAGATCAAATAAACTTAAACTTCAAAAAGAGCATATAAGCTGTTTTTATTCCAAAAAACAACGTTCAAGATAACCAAAACCAAACCAAATAAAAAAGCAAGCAAAACTAGTACTTATTAAAAAAACATGTTCACCACCCGCCATTAACGGGTATTTTTAATTCAACAACGCCGGAACATAAAAAGAAGATAATGAACAAGAAATTTCAGTGGTTTTTATTTCGTCCATATTGAATATTCGTGTTCTCGTTTCAGCCGGAAATTCTTTGGTTACTTTCAGAACGTTGAATTTTTAACACATTTCTGTTTTATTTTCTTTTGGTGCGGCTTTACGGCTTTGGTTTGTGGTATGGTAGTAGTGATTTTGTGAGTAAAAGTGTGGAAATACGAAATAATTTTACACATACTTTTATACGTGTACTTTTTTTATAAGTATATTATTTTTTTACACCATATTATTTATTGTGAGTGTGAGGACTATGTAGGTTGTTAGATTACTACTATGTTTTATAATGACTGACGTTTTGAGTACTTATTGTGGCCTACCCGAATGTTCTTACTTTGGTATTGTTCGCATTATTGCAAAGCTATACACATTTTATAAAGATGAAAGATTTGTATGTATTTCACGCCAAAACTACTGAACGTATAGCTTATACATCAGAATAAGACATACATAACATCACGATAGCAGAACAGTAACCACAACCCAACATAACGCGGGTGAAACCGTGCGGGACAGCTAGTAAAGTTATAAATAATAGCCGACATTTTCTAATATTTGTAACACCCGTGCAAAGCCGGAACGGGACGAAAAAACCTTAAGTGCATTTGTATTTCATCGCAATGAATATATTCGCGTTGAAAACGGGACGCCAGTACCAACTTGACAGCGCTTATCTGCGCTGACAAGCGCCGTTTGTCAGCACTGTCAGCGCTGTATGAAAAAGACGTGCGTTATATTCGTTTTTAAAAAGTTTGACGTAAACTCTTCATATCAGTGAAGCATGCAAATGGCGGGTGCTTGATGTGCGTGTGTGTGTGACGCTGACATTGTCTCCTGATGCATAATGGCCGCGGATTGTCGCACCTTGTGTGCCTGTGTGAGTGTAGGTCATGCATAACTTCTTGTGTGAGTGTATTGTGTTTAGAAATTGTAGGAGCTTGTGTGCTTTATCTGTTTTGATTGTTTAGCAATTAGCGTTAAAAACTAAGTTCACGTGACGTTTCAGACTTAGCTCTGTGTCAAATTGATGTATCTGTTTTTTTTTTTTTAATTATATAAGTATGTACTTATATCAGTTGTCTGGTTACCATAACACAAGCCTTAAGCTGAGCTTTACTTGGGATCAGATCACCGTGTGTGAGTTGTCTCAGTATATTTATTTTATTTATTTATTTAGGCAGTCATTGAGCAAAAGTTGTCGTGTATATTATTATCTGTAATATAGTCTGGCGAGGTTTTTACTAATTTTCAAATTACCCTACATATTCGATTACAGGTCAAATTGCATTTATTTGGAAATAAACCTTTCCAAAGAAGATATAATATTATGTAGATAACACTGCGATTCCATGAATAATAAATCTCCTAATTGCACATACGAATAGAACATAAATCTGTGGTCAGCAAAACAGTTTAACAGACCAACGATTTAAATTGCATGGGAGCCAGACTATTCTCTCCACCATTTAGTACCCAAAACCTCCTAAATACTGTTCCGAATACATGGAGAGGCATTCCTACGACCTCATTACTAGAATAGCCTCGACTTCCCTTTAAATTCCCCCGTACTAACGAGAATATATAATGAACGACCGTATTTTGAGCTAGCACGTCCATTGTCTCATATGTTGGGGCGGTAATTGGATCACTGTGTTGTGATAACGCAATGGATTATGTATATTTTAGATTGGTTTGTTTTTGGTAGTCATGGGAAGTTGAATATTCGGAATTTGAGATGTTGTTGATTGAAATTTGACTGTATTTTCTAGTTGTGAAGGTTGAGTTAATAATGAAATAATAATGAAGGTAACAGGAATGGAATTAGTGACGAGCACTAATGAAAGATTTTTGTATATATCATCACTAAGGCGTAAAATATCTAAAGGTATGTATGGTAGTTGGTTATTTTCAAAGTTACTCCGTGCAAGTGAAGCCACGAACAACATCTGGTCTGGTTAGACTTTTAAATTAAATAAAGCTGATTAAAAAATCCACTTTCTAAAACACACTCTCATATTATTTATTTTCCATTTTGGTAAATGGCGAAATGTGTATTTGCACTTAAAATTATTACTTCCAATGTTTTTTATTTGACACAAAAACAAAATTGCATCTAAAAGTAAGAAATCAGATTACTCGTTAAAAATAACAATAAAATTAGAACTTTATACCTTTTTTATTGGAAAAACGAAAAGAGAGGCTCTCTGAAGTTTCAGTTATAAACAGGAAGACGTTCCAACAAAAATAATTGATACTTAAAAGTTTTCATAACAATCAATTTATTTGTGATGGAATTTTTCCTGTTTATCGCTGACGACAAAAGCAGTACTTTGTAACAAATAAGATGTTTACAAATGAAATGGACCTAGCTGGTGATATTTTGGAAGGCAAAGGCGACAAAATAAAATTTAAGTGGGTCGCACTTCCTACTAATATAATAAGTGTGTATTATAAAGTGCACATGTGCGTATGGATATTTGTTACTCTTTCACGCAAAAACTATTGAACTCATGTTTGGGAAACATTACAGTAATATAATACATGCCTATACGTTAGAATAAGATATAGGCTACATAACACCACGTTATGATTTACGGGAAATAATCAAAATTAAAAACATAACGCGGGTGCTATATTTTAATTTATAAGACCTAACGTACACTATGGAACGCAATAAAGTATTGAGTATTGAAACCCGGGGAAAGCTGGAAAGAAAGAAAGAAAGAAACACAAAAGATTTTTTCAATACGGACCAGTAATTTCTAAATTAGCGCTTTCAACCAAAAAAACAAACATACTCCTCCGCTTTATAATATTAGTATAGATATAGATTGGTAAAACGTATATAATTATCTATGTACGAGTAGGTATCTCTCTATCTAAAATACTGACATCATATTATAATTATCATTTTATTAATAGGTACTTCATTAAATTATGACGTAATTTTTCATTCATAAGTCGAAAAACAGCAAGAGTGCTCTAAATATTGAAAAAACAGCTCTAAATTATCTTTACTAACAAAAAACTAGGCAGGCCTCCCGCAAGATGGACCGATAATCTCATCAAGATCGCCGGGTCCCGCTGGATGCGGGTGGCACAGGACCAATACATGTGGAAATCTTTGGGGGAGGCCTTTGTCCAGCAGTGGACGTCTATTGGCTGATGATGATGATGATGATGAACAAAAAAGTACAAAAAGCAACTAAACCTGTTATTTTTTAATGCCTTTTTTGTTAAAACCAAACTCAGTCATAAAATATCTTCACATAAAGTCGTATGTAATAACTAAAGAAATACTTCCAGAATCATGTAAACTTAGAAAGCATTAAGATGGCATGCAATAATATTATTTTTTATATCTTCAGATATAAATAGTTACAGCAATATATGATATTGTCTGCCGGGATTTCGTTGCCAAGGCTATAATATGAGGCGATTGCTTTCTGTATATTGTAGTTTTCTGTTTATTATACTCATAAGAAAGTACTACTTTTAGATTTTATGCTAACTGAGATATGTAGTGTTATATTATAAAGTTTATTTAGTTTTGAAACATCAAATTAAGATTCTTTTAACACTTGCTCGTAAAATAGCTCTTATTTTCTTTTTTTTTTCTTTCTCTTTATTATATGTATGACCGTCCGTCCTTTACTCTTTTGAGTATTTTTATTTCAAAGTTGGTTATAACGTTAATTAAACTTACCGAATTTTGCTCTAATGTAAAAACAAAATATTAAGTTGTACTAAACAATCCATGTTATATTAAGTTTACATGTTTCTAACCACCTACGGACGCTTCTGGTCTGATATAAAGTTTTTTTTTTATAAATTGTAACGTGTGACTGCGTTTTTTTTTTTATCTTAATAAAATCGTAATAATAGTTACCGCGGCCCCGGAACATAAAGGGCAACCGATGGAACAAAGGTATTTTAGTCAGTAAACGTCTGACACTCCCTCCCTCCCTAGGACGGGAGAACTCATTTAATGATTTCCCATCCATAAAAAAAAATGCGAAATATTACGAAATCATGTTATTTACTTAACATTACCACCCTAGTGCTGTCCCATCGTAAGATATGCGTATTATAATAATGTTCTCGTCACCACTACTACACGCTCGCCACAAGTTTAGATTACTTGTATCTTAATGAACTATTACTGGTTGCTAGGAAGTTCATAGTTGGAAACTAACTAACCACAAACTTAGATAGTGCCGTAATAGTACCTACAAAATTACATTAAATAATAGTTATTATTGGCCACAATATAATAGGTAACACCTTCTTACTTAACGACTTCAAAAAAGTAGGTTAGGGAAAATGGCACTAAAAAGTAACAAAACTAAATAAGTAAAAAACCGGCCAAGAGCGTGTCGGGCCACGCTCAATGTAGGGTTCCGTAGTTTCCCGTCCGGCACAATAAGTGTTCCCACTTATAAGTTTAAGAAAAGGCTATTTGTTACGTTGACATACTAAGTACGCAGAAATTATGTCTTTTTTGTACAAAAAACTGTTCTTTCTATCAAGTTCAAAATAATTTTCCTAGAAAGTCTTTATAAAGTTCTACTTTCCAGATTTTTTTCATATTTTTTAAACCTTCGGGTCAAAAGAGGGAGGACGCTTTGATTTTTCCTTTTGGAGCGATTATTTCCGAAATTATTGACATTATCAAAAAATGATAGTAGTAAACCCCTATTCATTTAAATACCTATCCAACAATATATCACACATCAGGGTTGAAATTAAAAAAAATATCACTTCCCTCTTTACATATAGGTGGGCTACCCTAATAAAACATTTTTTTCCAATTTTTATTTTATCACATTGTTGGTGTGATTGATATACATATTGGTACCAAATTTCAGCTTTCTAGTGCTAACGGTCACAGAGATTAAGCGAAGACGGACAGACGGACGGATAGACAGACAGACATGGCGAAACTATAAGGGTTCCTAGTTGACTACGGAACCCTAAAAAAGATGAATGATAGATGAATAGAGGTATTTTTTTTGACAATCCCGCCACACTATTGCCAACCTAAAATAACAGAGTGTAATAAAGTATCTCGTCCTCCATTGAAAAGAGAGGATATTTAGACCAAGACGGGTGTTGTGTCTGGTGGGCTATTGCCCAATGATGATTATTTCGGTATATATAAATAAATAAATAAATAAAAATAAATAAATATCCTGTGACAACTCACACACGGTCATCTGATCCCAAACTAAGCAGAGCTTGCTTGTACTATGGTAACCAGACAGCTGATAAACATACTTAAATAACTTATAAATACATACATATTATAGATAAATTAAGTACACCCAGACACAGAACAAACAATCATGCTCATCACAAAAAGTTTGTCCTGGATGGGAATCGAACCCACGACTTACGGCTTAGCAGTCAGGGTCACTAACCACTAGACCAACAGGCCCGTCAAAAATATGCTATTGTCGCGACGAATTCTAATTGCGCAATGACCCTACATCAGATCCAAGTTCTTTCATATCACACTGCAAAATAGATGTGGCAACTTTATAGGTCACCTCCCTAACATTCTTTTCCCATTTTAAGGTCATAGCTCATTACAGCCACCCGGCAGCCACTTCGCACCGACTCGCCTCCTGCGGCTAGTATTCTTTATATGAACTTGTATGCGCTCACTATATCAACTCCGTAGCGTCACCGGATCGCCTCGGTTATAAGGCGAGTCGGTGCGGAGTGGCTGCCGGGTGGCTGTAATGCTATGACCTTTATAGTGGACCGCCAGCTAGATCGCTAACCGGATTCAGCTGGATACCAGAGTTTTATGTAAACCTGCCTCCACAACCCATTTATTATGTCGCAACTTTTTACGACAGGCAAAATTAAGGGTAGTAGAATCCTATCGTATACGTTTCGTATGTCGCACGCTGTACGAGAACGTCTCAATGGCATGTATTGCTATACATTTCTGCACACGACTAGTGAGCATGGGCGGACCATCGACGTGTCCTCGTAGAGGCGATCGGCGGCGGTGACCTCTCGCGCCCGGCGCTGGTTCAGGCTATGCTTCGGGGCGAGACGGAATGGGATGCCGTCGCCTCCTTCTGCGAAGCAGTTATGCTAGTGAAGGAAGCGGCGGCGCGCGAGAGGCAACGACGAGCCTCTCGCTCCGGACTAAGACCCAGGCGAAGACGTCGAGAGTCGCAAGACGACTACCGGCCACCGTAGGCGCAGTTCTGCGGATGGCGAGCGATGGGTAGCTCGCCGCCCGGCTAGGACCAGGACCGCGTCAACGGCGCGTTAGTGTTCCACGCGTGCCTCAAAGAGAAGGAGTCAGCACAGAAAGGGGCCCAATAGGGCCACGCCTGCCGGGGTTGCGGAATGTATATAATAGTTACCGTGACCCTGGAACACAAAGGGCAATCGAAGGAACATGAGTGGGTTTTAGTCAGTAAGAGTCTGACACGCCCTCCCGCCGCACCCAGGACGGGAGCAGTCATTGGATGATTTCCCATTCACCAAAAAAAAAAAAAAAAACACGACTAGTGAATATTCTACAACGCGCCATGTTCGTGTAATTTAATATTTAACATACAAAACCATTTGGCTTGGGTTTGCTGTTTTATGAGATCTGGATCGTCTCCTTAGTTTATGTTATCAGAAATGTATGTAGTTTATTAATTGGTGTTCTCCACGGTTTTGCGTTAGTTACTGCTCAGTTCTCGTGGGTCTAGGCGTGATTATATCTGTCTTGATTTACCAATCGAAATGATTGGAGTCTTTTTTATAATTACGACATCTAATTAGAAACTAGCTTTAGTCCGCGGCTTGGCTCGCGTTAGAAAGTGACAAAAGTAGCCTATGTTACTCTCCATCCCTTCAACTGACAAATTCAACGGACAAACAGGCAGACACACACAAAACACTTTCCAATTTATATTAGTAGTATGAATAGCTTCTCAAAACAACAAAAATTAAAGCTTTAATTTTTAAATATATGGTTTGATTCAATAGCCGGTATTGTAATTCATATTTTGTAAAAAAACCATGTCCCCGGTTCGAGTTTCAGCGCTCCATCAGTAATCTCTATCATAGTTGAACAAACAGACAACCAGACAGAGGAGTTCTATTATTATTGACCCAGTTGTATCAACTACTAGACTATCATTTATAATGTCTAAAGAAAACGAAAGAATACTCTAACATTGTGCCAAACACAGTAATCAATCAAATAAAAACAAGCATCCCATCTTGATCGTAATAATTATTACTTAGTTGAAGAAAAAAATAACTTTAGCTAAACATCTTTATGGCAAAACATCTTACTCCTGTAGCTTACGAAATACAAAAAAAAAATAATCCCTATAACAAATTATTTTTGGTTAAGACAAAAACTTCAAAAGATTTTAACCAATGCATTTGTTAACATGCAAGCACCACAACTTTTGCTACGGCGTAGCGATGTGGACATTGCTACGGCGTAACGGCATGTTACGCTACGCCGTAGCACTCGCAATAATATGCGTCGGTACTCGGTCGTGCCTTGATATTCTCGCTACGAATATCGCTTCACTAGCTACGCTATCGTAGCGAGTAACCGAATAGTGTGTTCAAGCGTAAGGATAAGCTAGGAAGAAATCGATATCACACGATCCGTGTGCTTATTGGTCAGTTTTATGGATGTGATTTTATTATATATATTTTTCTGTTATATAAAAATATCGGAAAAGTGACTTGCTGTGTTTTTTTTTTCCACTTCATTCTGATTTTAATTGTCTCCGTCGAACATCTGATAAAGAACGATAGTAAGATAGAGAGCGATTTGAGAGAGAAAAGCTAAGCCAAAGTAAATGCTAAGTAACGTCTGTGTATATCAGTCTTGAAGCGAGTATAATACTTTATTAATAATTTACTTAGCTTGCTTGACAAAATATTTGCGGCGCTTAGATAATGCAAAATAATTATATTTTACTAGCTGTTCCCCGCGGTTTCATCCATGTTTATATGTGACTGCTCCTTTCCTATAGGTAGTACCGTTATGTTATAAAGCATATAACCATCCTAGATAAATGGGTTTTACAACACAAAAATAATGATTACGAGTAGTAACTCTTGAGATGAGCGCGTTCAACCAACCATACAAACAAACTCTTCAGCTTAATAGTATTGGATTAAACCTGAGAGTGTCCTGAAGGCCTGAAATACAGGGTTTCCCTAGTTTAGGCTCCAGTCCACCCCATAATTTTACAATTCTATGTACACAATTCAAACTGTACCTTTAAAATAATTTGAGGTGGAAAATAAATAAATTTATTATAATTATTATTCCATTTATTTCATTTAAATACATATAAATATATATTTTTAAATATTGTTATAAAAATAATAAAAACATTTAAAAATATAAAAAATAGTAGCCCACCGGCATCGAGAACAGGGTCCAAGCTACCGATGGTCAGGGCTCCAGAGAGAGGAAGGTTTAATAATAATTATTATTAGTATTAAAACTTCGAACACACGTGATTATATTATTCGAGACACAATAGAAAGACAATATTGCGCGATAGTCGGCTGACGCTTAGTCGTTAAAAGGTTATTTTTTATTATAATAAAGTTTATTTTTCGTTGCCAAGTTATTGCAAATTTCTCACAAATACCTATGTGAATTGAAATGCTCACATATACATTTTAATGTGTTCCGAATTAAAACACATTACAATGTTTTTGTGAGCATTTCATGAATTTTCTTCCGCCAGACTTTAATACATTTGTTTAAAGAAACTTTCAGTAGGTAAGATATTATCAAAGGGTCTCATTATTACGACCATGTCTACAATGTAAATAAACCTCACTTCAAATTAAAATTTGCATACAATGTCGTGACTTCTAACAATATGGTAAAATACAACTTATTTGCAACCCTATCTGGATTGAGATAAGGTATAATTTAGCATAACAAGCTATTCTGTTAGTGTACAGCAAATTCATTTAATAGAGGGTGGAATTTTGTGACGGTACCTAAAAGAAAATTTACAAAATTCTAGAGATAGCATATTTTTTTAACAAGTGTAAATTAATAATTTAAATAACCGCCGTCCCCCAAGTTATTAATATCACGACTGCAACTAACAAAAGAGTTGATAATTTAAAAACAGCTATATCAATTTGATTGTTGTGATTAAACATATCCGAGACCCAACGCAATATAACCTACTTTCAAACAAAACAAAACAAATTGATTGACCCGTTTAAAAACTACGCCGTCACAGAGAGACAGATTAACAGATAGACACACACATAACGGTAAAAATTATAACACCCTCTCTTTTCGTCGAGGGTTATAAAATACCTCTCACCTGGTAAATAAAACCAATAGACAGAGTCAATTTGATTGACCCATGTGATTGACTGAATCATAAATAAAGATCAGTCACACCTTTACCTAACAAACAAGGTAAACTAAGAACAAACATAGTATTTTTGTTTGTTTGTTAGAGTTAACATTATATGGTAAATAATTTACCAAGTTTATTGACATATAATTTACCTTGTTTGTCAGAAAACAAACAAGTTAATATTAGTAAAAATTAATATTTATAAATGTGAAAGTTTGGGAGGAAAAACTTAACATAGCGTGACAGCTAAAAGTAAATTATTTGCCACGTTTGTTCAAGAGTTAACAAACATGGTAAATGGTTTACTGTTTTTAATCAATGTACAACATTGTATGATTTTCGTAGGTTCAATTATTTTGTTTATGACTTAATAATCGTAAACAAAATAGTTAACTAATAACGACGACAATATTTTTGTAAAAATAAGTTCATTAATTCAAAACAAGGCAATTAAGTATTTCACTTAGACCATTTATAGGCATTTACGAATTGTCAAAGAGTTGGTCGGTTAGTCAGAAAGATAACGCTATTTCTTTTTTCATAACACATTTTTATGGAGAAGAACATAGCAAGAAACTCCACGGATACTCTTTTCAGAACTCTACGTCTTACGAAAACTTGGTGACATTATTTTTGGTACTTCTATATTTAAAAACAGTATAGATAAAGAGTAAAAATATGTCCGATCTACCGATAGCGCCCTAACAAGATTTTTACTTCCCGTATAAGTATATAGATGACAGAAAACCATAAAACAAAATTCCATTCCATATCAACGGGATTATCAGAGAATATATTCCTAACTTCATATTGTGTAACACTTCACTCGGGTGTCAGAAGCGGGATAAAGGGGCGAGTCGAAATATCAAGTTACAAACGCGAAGATCTGACACTGAGTGACTAGAGGTTGTTCACTCGATACCGTTGTGAGGATATTGTCATGCAGATCAGTGGAATCATGTGCAGTATGCTTCACTATTTTTTTGTCGTTTCAAAATCTTTTCAAAGTCAACAATTGACGGTCGACTTCAGTGAAGAAGAAGAATTTGAGTAGAGAATTTAGAACTACTTTTTCAGCGGCTAAACAGTATAGTTCAGCCGATTAAAAAGCTCTATGTACCCATTTCAAAGGCTTATAGAACACTAGCTTCCGCCCATGGCTCCGTCCGCGTGAATGTCAAACTTCCATTCACTATGAAAATCCTTTCTTAGTGGCTTCCTACTGTTTAAAGAACACATCCTCCAATGGAAGTTTCATGTCTCAATCAACAATCAGTCAGTCACCTTTCCTTTTATATAAATACTAGCTTCTGCCCGCGGCTTCGCTCGCGTTAGAAAGAGACAAAAAGTAGCCTATGTTACTCTCCATCCCTTCAACTATCTCCACTTAAAAAATCACGTCAATCCGTCGCTCCGTTTTGCCGTGAAAGAAAGACAAACAGACAGACAGACAGACACACTTTCCCATTTATAATATTAGTATAAATATAATAGAACATGGATAATCCATACTAATATTATAAATGGGAAAGTGTGTCTGTCTGTCTGTCTGTCTGTTTGTCTTTCTTTCACGGCAAAACGGAGCGATGAATTGACGTGATTTTTTGAGTGGAGATAGTTGAAGGTATGGAGAGTAACATAGGCTACTTTTTGTCTCTTTCTAACGCGAGCGAAGCCGCGGGCAAAAGCTAGTATGATATATATTTGATGATATGGATAGGTAGTTCTGTGTATCTTATTGGTCGTTCATCATAAACCAATGTATATCAAAACTCTTTAACGAAATTATTTAAAAGAGCTATTTTTGAATTAAATAAAAATACAAAATGTTAGAACAAATTGTCCTCCAGTCCGTTTAGCTTGTTTTCCCAACGACCTGGAAAAAAACGGACTCAAAACCCTAACCTACATTTGAACAGCGCAATAAATTCAAAACCCGAAACAGACAACCTTCAAGGAACTTTAGCCGGAGCAAAAACAGCAAACTTTTGCGCAGACAACGTGTCGCCATGACAGATAAAAGGGGGGATACTGCCAGTTATGTTGGCTACATTTCAACTGCCGTCGTTATTTTGTTTGTTCGGCTTTCCTGTAGCCCGGTAGGGAGTTTTAGATTGTGTACGCAATTTTGGATTATCAAGGTCACAGTTGATTTTGAACGGCATTTTAACATACATACAGGTGGGCAGAGGAAAATGACTTTGTTTCATATTATGTAGTGAGAAATAAGTGTCTTAGGTCAACTCAAACACCATCAGATCTCAAACTAAGCCGAGCCAGTAATATGGTAAACATACATATTATTGCATTAGTAAATTAGTTGTCGAGAGGAGGAGTATATTATAATATAGAATCATTATACTCGTCCTCTCCCTAGCTTTTTCCTTAATAACTTTGAACTATTTCCATAATCAACTATTTTGAGGCAACTAAATCCTAGTGTTTTACTTAGCGAAACTATACTGACTGTGATTGTCATACTTTCTGGCTTCTGATTGCCCATAAAGTCTAGATCTACGAATGATTACCAGGACCAACGGCTTTTCATGTTTTGTGTGTCCTAGAAAGACTTAGAAAGTACATAGGAATGAAATAGTCACATTATAAGTTACTTGATACTTATGAGGCCATGAGAACCATAGTGGCCTAATTCAATGGACAAGCTTTTTGAGTACCATAGAAAATAGAAACAGTATTTTTTTAATCAACTAGCATTCTTTAGAATACATACTTTTAATTACTTTTGTTTTATTTGACTTATTAATGTTCCAATATATGATGTTAATAGTGAGAAAATAGTTTTTTGCTATTTTTCTACATTTTATACACTAAAATAGCTCTTTAAAATAGCTCTTCTAAAATAGCTCTTTTAAATAAGAGGCGGGATTAACAATCTATTTTTAAATCAACCTCAGTGAAAATTTAACACCGATTTAAAAGCAAACCGTCTTGAAATTACCATCAATTCTAAAGGAACTGTCTTCGCGTGCCGAACACTGCATTTGAGAATCGATTCAATAGCAATTGTGCGAAATGCAGTTCCGATAAAATCGATTTCGTTGCAATAAATTGTGGAGAATCGGTTGGTGAATTACAAAGGAGATGTTTTGAATTCTTTATGGATAGTAGAATATGGTTTTTGAATATAAAGGAACTGTAAAAATCAAGGGAGAATTATTAGGTTTATGTAAAGCCGCTAGTCCTAGTTGTCCGTAGATCTTTGACCGGCGTTTCGAGTAGTATGGTGGTAAATCGGACAATCAGCTAAATTAGGCGTATCATATTACCCGAAAACTGGGTTGTGGGGTAAAAGTCTGTTTTAACGGGTTTTTTCAAAGCATTTTCACGTGAACAAGCTCGTTTGTTAACCAAACATCCAGTTCAACTATATTAAAATGACTGTATCTGTTTATTTATTATCACAAAACCAATCATAACACAAGAAAATTAAATTTACATTGAGTGTAACTTAAACAATAGCACAGTTGTCATCAAAATAGATAATAATTGAACATTTCTAGCTAATCTGCTCAATACGGTTTTACCGAATTAACAACTATTGGCAAATACACATTGATGAATATTAACTCATACATAATTATGATAAACAATAATCAATTCACCCTCACATTAAACAGTGTTTATATACTTACACACACACAACTACAAACAATGTCACACCACACTAATTTAATATAACGTTATTACTGATAAATACGAGACCGTAATTGGAAGATGTTGCCAACCGCTTTATTGTAAATATAACGTGTAAATAGAATTAATGGTATTTGATTTTCCCAGTTCAGTAGTAATAATTATAAAAGATTTCGCTGACGACTTCGTTGTTCGACAATTAGTCGGCAGAAGTCAGATAACTTTTATTTAGCCAATGTCCATAGACAACGATTTTATATGAAGACTTTTGAAAAAGTTAAACCAATCTAACCAAATGGCATCGTGTCTCCCAGTTACTGGGTTGTGGAGGTCTGATAGGCAGTCGCTTCACGTAAAACACTGATATCCAGCTGAATCCGGTTAGCCTGGAAGCCGACCCAACATAGTTGTAAAAAGGCTAGGGAGATGATGATGACTTTTGAAGAAGTTTAACTTTTGTATGATATCGCAGTTTTCGATGAACATAAGCTGAATAATATCATAACATATCGCTCATAAAAATATCTTCCACGAGTACTCGGTACACACAACGATAAATCGCTACGATTTGACTGCGCACTGAGACTGATATACATAAAAGATGTATGTCTGGCTTATGAACCACAAGCCAAACTACTACACCGTAAAACTTTCCGTGAAGGTTTATATTTTATTTTTAAGAAATCACGCGAACAAAGCCTATGGTTAAAGCTAGTTTTACATTTAAAAACTGCATACTGCAAACAGCTTTTTCTTTCTTCTCGAATGAGAAAAGAATTATTCTTAAACAAAAGAAGATTGTAGAAAACTACTATAAATAAAGTTCGTGGTACCGGGGTGTCAGAGTAGGTCTGATGTTATATTCAGAAAAGAATATTGTTTGAAAATAAAACAACGAATTGTACCCACGACGAAAGTTACAGTTGTAAAACTGAAATGAATTTTTGTCGACTTTTTAGGGTTCCGGTAAGGTATAAATAAAACGTTTATAGACTTACAATGCAAGAATAATCTTTTAATGTTTTCCTTCACCGATATCTGTAATATTAAAAAGTACAAGAGTGAATGTAAAACTTACAAACTTTAATTTTTTTATAAACGAATATTCCAGAAAAAGATAAATTGTAAACCGTACGGAACCCTGCCTCAAAAACCCTATCGCCCTTGTCTACTAACACTATAAGTCTCTACAAAAAATATAATCTTATTTTTCGTCACAATATTCAGATTAAGTACCTATCGTTGAAGAAGATTTATCTCTTATTTACATGTTTTCATGGTATCGACCTACATTTATATGGGATTTTAGGACACATTTATTATGTACTAACTTATGCCCGCGACTTCGTCCGATATGTAGTATTATTAAATCCTCAAACATCATTACTATTGTACAACGTGACACATTTTTAGCATACTTAACAATACAACTTTTTTTTTGTAAATTAAATAGACTTAAACCAATTTATCACCAATAAATGAAATAGTAAACTGACTTAATGAAGGCAGACTGTTGATATTAAGCCTAAACCGCTGGCCATAGAGGCATGTAACTTGGTGGGTATGTACTTTGTGAAGAATAAGTATCCACTACGAATGGATTTTTGGAAATTATAACCCTAAATAAATAGGGAATGGAAGTTTGACATCCACCGTGGGCGAAAGCTAGCAATTTCTGCAAAGATTGTACTAGATATGTAGTACTAGGCGCACAGAAACAACAATGTATATCTTCGAAACGTTTTCATTACATTGAGTAGTCATTACACTGATGGACCTCTATGGTATTAACTCAGCCGTACATGTACACGGAATGCTGAAAAGTAACGAAATTACTTGAGAACACTATGTGAAAAAAGTTGTTGCCTAATGCGATTGAATTTTATTTCTAGTTCGGCTAGAATATTTTTACGTAACTGAAATTTGTTTTTTCGCTTTTTCTATTTAGGTTTTCTTTGAGTGCTTGCTCACTGCCAATTCTGGTTTGTTTTTACTTTTTAGTACTTTGCATGATAGAAAAAAATGTTTTAATGTTTATTTGAAAATTGTTATATAACTAGCTTTTTATCTATTTTTATTATACTAGGTTTTGTCCTACTGCAGGGCAAAAGCCTCTTCTCATACAGAGAAGGCACGAGCATTTTGCACAAGTCAGATTGGCGATTTCGGACTTATATATGAGTCCAGGTTAACTCACCATGTTTTCCAACACCGATGTCTGTGATGTCTAAGATAAACTTTGGACAGTACATATGAATTGAAATAGTCACATTGGAACTGGCCCGGATTCAAATCCACAACCTCTTGCATGAGAGGTAATGAGAGGTCTTAATTACCACGACATTCAGACAAAGTCGCGCATTAAAAAGTAGCCTCTCTTTTAGGTCCAAATATTTTAATTTAGTACGGACGGAAATGTGTCATTTAAATGTCCCACGCGTCAGACCACAAAAGCCAGACGCTGGTTTTGAATTGAACCCTTTGTGACATGGACACAGATGTAAACCAGCTTTAGATTGAAATTTTGGTGCAGTTACGATAACATTCTATACATTCAGTTTAGTATATTTTTGCGATCAAATCTATTACCTTTATAATAGTTGAAAACCACGCCAATTATGTCTTACTAATATTATAAATGAGAAAATGTATGTGTGTATGGATGTTTGTTACTCTTTTATGGAAAACACAACTGATATCCATACTAAAATTCCATAGAAATAATAGTTGATTTTTCAAGGCAAAATGGAGCGACGAATTGGCGTGATTTTTTAAGTAGTTAGATTGTTGAAGGGATGGAGAGTGACATAGACTACTTTTTCCCTCTTCGCTACGCAAGCGAAGACACGAATTGATCACCTCGCTTATGACGCATTCTAGATTTTAGACTAACATTTCATGTTTTATTATTTCAAGTTTCATCACAATATTGTCTTTCATCGATGTCAGTAACATAAAAAAAACTTGAAAACTATTTAGATAAAAAAACATTGTTTTCTGTCTGGTTACAAAACCCTCTACTTCTATAGCATTAAATGATCGCTTTAACCACATGACCATTTTTTTGGGAGTGGGAAATCATCATATGACTTCTCCCGCCGTGGCGGCGGGAGGGCGTGTCAGACTTTTACTGACTAAAACCCACTCATGTTCCTTCGGTTGCCCTTTATGTTCCGGGGTCACGGTAACTACACACATCAAAAGTGTCTAGAGATATTTCAATTAAACCTAAATTACTAAAATTCTATTAACTTTTTGTTAAAACATGTACACATTAAAATAAACCTTGTTTAATAGACTATTTAATCTGATAATAAACTTTTAGATAAAGTTAAATTTAAAAAAAACTTAGAAGAAGAGGAAAAACTCAAACAAAATTTCAATCTTAACTTTATTTTTGAAACATCAAAACTTAAACAAAACAACAATATTTTTTATAAAAATTCTTGAAAACTTAATATTAATATTCCGTGGATCCACTTAAGACTCTCCTGACACATCTGCAGCGGTTCTGCATACTCAAAACAAGGGTGTCAATATCCTGTTGTGGAATACTGTCCCATAATTGCCGTTTCTGAAGCCATGAAGACCAGTCAGAGCGTTATATCCAGGCTTTGGTCATGTTATCGTGTCACGGAGGAAGTGGTGGAACGGCACCGAGGACCTCAACGCATTACAACACATGTACAGGACCGATTCATAGTAAATGCTGCACGAAGTCAACTAAATGCAGCGGCGATGCAATTGGTTCAAAGGCTACAGAGAGAGTATGGTTTGCTGGTAAGCGGTCAAACTTTGAGAAGGCGACTGCATGAAGTCAATCTACGTAGGTCATTTTGGGTATCAGCACTAAGGAGAGGTAATCGAGGAAGAAGATTACAATGGGCTATTGCACACGAAAACTGGAACCATTCTCAATGGTCACTTGTGCTTTTCATTGATGAATCTAGGTTTGGATTTCATCCTGATTCGCGAAGAGTACGCGTTTGGAGAAAACCTGGACGTTGGAATCGACTGCAGCACCCACAACAAGTTCATGCATATTAAGGTGGCACGATTATGGTTTGGGCAGGAATTCGTCTCGGCGGTAGAACGGACCTCGTTTGGATACAAGGCAATATGACTGCTCGAAAATACCGAGATGAGGTGCTAGAGCCTGTAATCTCGCCCCACAAACAGCAAATGGGACAAAATTTCTAGCTAATGCACGACAATGCCCGTCCACATACGGCGCGTATCGTTACAAGTTGGTTACAACAGCATGTTATCCAAGCTTTAGACCGGCCTGCACAATCCCCTGACTTAAATCCTATTGAGCATGCCTGGAATATGCTTCAGAGAAGAGCTCGTAGGAATTTCCCTGTTGATATTGTGCATCAAAACCAGCTTTTTTTGCATCTTAGCAGGATTTGGGACAGTACTCCACAACAGGATATTGACACCCTTGTTTTGAGTATGCAGAACCGCTCCAGATGTGTCAGGAGAGTCTTAGGTGGATCCACGAATTATAAATTTTAAGTTTTCAACAATTTTTATAAATAAAAATTGTTTTGTTGTTTAGGTTTTGAAATTTCAAAAATAAAGTTAAATTTTGTTGAGTTTTTCCTCTTCTTCTAAGTTTTTTTTTTTAATTTAACTTTATCTAAAAGTTTATTATCAGATTAGATAGGCAATTAAACAAGGTTTATTTTAAAGTGTAGGTGTCTTAACAAAAAGTTAATAGAATTTTAGTTATTTAGGTTTAATTAAAATATCCCTAGACACTTTTGATGTGTGTATTATAAACATTCCGCAACATCTACATCAACATCACTACATAGTTCTACAAATTGTTTACATTGTAAGTACTAACACATCACTTCAATCAATAAACAAACAAGTGAAGCCACATCAGAACATTAGTGCAGCTCGCGGTCGAAACGGATTGTTAAACTGAGTACCGTCAGCACAAAAGGCGTTGTTTCATCCTGGTACAAAAATGTGCGGTATTTTTTTCCGTTTTCCTGAAGAATAAAGGGTTATGAAGTGTGTATGATATGTGTAAAGTATTATAAGGTAAGTGTGTTTTCTAAATGTATTTATTAGAGTTCCGTTTCTAAAAACGTATGTCCTGATGCTCTCGCGATTGGGTTTGGTTTATCTGTCCATCCCACGGTCACAGGGCTGTATTCTTAACCGTACAACACTAGATAATAATATATTATATGCTTATTCAACATCATTTTTTCCTCAGCTTTTCTCATCTATGCTGGGATCGGCTTCCAGCCTAACCGAATTCGTCAGAGCTTAATTGTAACGATAAAAAATTAAACAAAAACTCAGAGATTACCCCCCTACAACCTAAAAATGACACAGCCAAACGCAAAGTCGATTTATGATCATCATCTTCCTAGCCTTTTCCCAACTATGTTGGGTTTGGCTTCCAGCCTAACCGGATTCAGCTGGATGCCATTGTTTTACATAAAGCGACTGCCTATCAGACCTCTACAACCCAGTTACTGGGCGACCCCCCTTGGTTAGACTGGTCAGACTTTCCGACTTCTATCTTACCCTAACGAGTGACAAAGTTCTACGAATGACAACCGGGATCAACGGCTTTAAGTGCTTTGTCCAAGATGAACTGAAACCAAGGCAGAAGATGACTAAAACCAAGCGAAACTGAAATGGGTCAAAGCTACAGAGTTAAAGCATAATATTTGAAATATTTTAAGTATTTTTTGCTCAATCTTAACATTTTTCGTATGTACGTAATTTAAGTGCGAATCCCGCTTGCAACAGGCTTTTTCGGACTCATGAATAATGTTCCAACTTTATCTACATGTAAAAAGCCATTACCTCCAAAAGGCATTGTAAGTATTCTTAGATTCATTCGCCATTTTGTTCAAATGGCCCCTCCGTGCTAAAACGCTTGGTCACCTAATGACTCACGTTTTTTGCTGACGCTACAGATTCCAGGTATTCCCCAAACGAGTTTAGTTTTAAGTAATGTATAGTACATTGAATAGAATTCATTGAAATTCCCGGGCGAAGTCGGGCGTAAAATTAGTTAAAGCAATTCTTTAGGAATTCAGTCGCTTGAAGTGTTTTTAAAAATATCGGAGACGTGCTTAATGTAGTTATTTATTGAATTCCTGGTAGTGGTGGTCCTCGTGGTGATAAGCGGCCTCCTCATGTAAAGTACTGGTATTCAAATGGATCCGGTTAGGCTGAATAGTTAGCCGAATCTAAAATAGTTGGGAAAAGCCTAGGGATATGATGATGAATAATAAATTAGGCATCAGATTGGTGTTGAATAAAATATTATGTATCTTAAATGTTTTTGAACCACAATTAAATTGAAAAACTATCGCATACGTATCATGCGACGTTGTCGTTTAACACTAAGTTAAAATATAATATTATGCTTCTTAGAAAGTACATTGGTATTTTTTTTTACTTTATGCTAAATAGTTTTAGAGATAAAAATTGCATTGACTGCCAGACACATAAAATGGTGATGATTCTATAAGGCTTCCATTTTTCAGTCAGTAATACAGACACCCTGAAAAGTACAAATTTAATGCGAGCAAAGCCGATGGCAGTACCTAGTAGTAGCAGATATGATACCTTTATTACATGTAATTCCATCATCACAGTATTTTGTGGCTGTGTAACATTTCACACAAAATGGCGGTATTACTGAACTTTTACTGCGCGCAAGGGATAATAATCGCTTTACCGCCTTCATAATTTTGCCGCGAACAATTTTGAACAATTTTGACTGAAGTTTCCGTTATGATACCTGTTATTGTTCTATATAGGTATTAGACCCTGGTTTTTAAATTTTCGTTTTTCAAAAGAAAAAAACGGAACCTTTCCCGCCCTGGTCGAGGCGGTTGAGAGTGTCAGACTTTTACTGACTAAAACCCTTTTACTTGTTTCTTCGGTTGCCCTTTATTTTTCGGGGCCGCGGTAACAATTATAACTATTCCGCAACCCCGGCAGGCATTGGCTCTAGAGGGCCCCGTCACGTGCTGATGACAAAACCTCGGAAAAGCAGGGAGGAATGGAGTTAAAAGAGAAACCATAATATTAAGGTATGCGGTCCCTTAAAGGTAAAAAGTACCCAAAACCTCCTAACTTTCTTCGTCTAAAAATAATAAAAGCTTAGTATTTGATATCCGCTTTCCCAGGAACCATTTTAGACTGTAAATATTTGACACAGAAAGTGTAAAAATGCGCGAATTATGTCACTCTGAACATTTCAACTTTGTTTGCAGTTTACCGCCCGCAAAGAGCCACTCTATTCTGCTAGTATTAAAAGTAGCACTCTAATAAACTCTGAAATAAATGTGTAGATATCTAGGCTAATATAATAAAAGGGAAATTTTATTTAAGGCTTCAGTACGTCAAAATGAATCATCTCTATAGAATCGCTCTTGTCTGATTGTGGATTTTATGACAGTACTAGCTGTTCCCCGCGGTTTCACCCGCGTTATATCAGATTTTTGGTTACTAAAAAAAGAAGAAAGAAAGAAAGAGTTGTTTTCAGCCAAAGCTTCGACACAGAACGAACAATCATGCTCATCACACAAAGTTTGTTCTGGGTGGGAATCGAACCCACGACCTCCGGTGTGGCGTGAAAAGGGTGGTGAGTAATGGAGATAATTCACACTCGACAACAAAAGTTTACAAAGATTTATTGTAGCAAGAATAACAAGAAAAATACAGGAATTTGGAATTACAAAGACTCAGGGGTAGATAGTGGGTTACAAAGGCGCTGATCTACGTGACTCTCGTCATGATGAGTGGAGCCACTTAACTTGTGTATCGCCGGCGCAGGAAAAGGGCTTGAGTGTGCGTCTGCTTCGGCTTATATAGGCACCCGAAGTCCAGGGTGCGGGGCGAGAGGTCCCCGGCGCGGAAGGATGGCGGCGCCCGCGCTCGTGGTGGGAGGCCGGAGGTCGTGACACTCCCCCCTTTAGGCCAGAATTTTCCCTGGGGGAAATTCGTTGCTGCAGCTGCCTCTGGTGTTGCAGGTCCCCAGCAGGTAGATTCTGGTACCCTGAAAAATTTTAAAGAAGTATCAGGGACATAATAGAAAAAAGTAAGAATTTATATTATTATAGTAATAGGGACAAGTTAATTGTTGCAAACAAATTGCTCAATAGAAAAAGGTTCGGAAGATTTAGTAGCTAATTAGATATCGACAATAACAAGTTACGTAAGAAAAATATGAAGCGATCATTTGCAGTTGCGTCGTGAGTCATGCATTCCATTCTCAAGCGACGCTCAATTGAGAGTAAACAATAAGTCTAAGTAATAAGGTGCAGTTTAAAAAGCGATTACGACTTGTTTACCAAATAGTTTGTTCGTAGGACTGGTTTTCTATAATCATAAAAAATATATGAATTTGTTTTCGTAGATGATTATAACCATTTAGTAGAAAAGGTTTACAAGACGAACTGAAAGTGTTTGCAGAATGATAATGTTTGAGCGATTGTATAAAATTTGGGTGTCCTGAGATGACAAAGTTAAACTATCCAAAGTTTAGAATATTAAGCCAAGATAGACAATAATAATAAGGAAACAAAGTCATTGTTTATAGATAATTTTGTTTGTTGTAATGCTGGCAAATACGTTGGTGAGCCGCTAGCAAAGCTGCCTGTACCTTCTCGAATAAAGACGATAAGTAGCCCATGGGCTCGGCGTACTATCTCGAGGCTCATGGATTATATCGGGATCATTTTCGACACAATATAATGTGAACCACATGTAACCAATTTACGACCAAAAACAAGAAAAGACGAAGAATTAACAGTGACTTCGTAACTGCACAGTTACTTGCAAATTGCGTTTAACTTTTCTGCACAGTTTTCAATATAAGTCGAAACGGCTGTTATTATAGCTTTATTAGATCGTTCGACCGTGTTTACATGAGGCTTATACAACGGTGTGTAATGTAACTTAGGAATTTTGTATTTAGATAATAGATTTTTAAAGTTACACTAATAAATTGTTTGCCATTGTTAAGTACATAGATTTTAGTTATTATTTCTGACATAGCTCGCTCAATAGGAAAAAGAAAACAATATTTTTAGGGACAACCTGTAGCAACGAAGATAAATGCGTTTTTTTTTATGCGACCAAATCAAATCAACTTAACACTCTCGAGAGAGAGTGACTTGAGAGGGCTTAAACTTTTTTTTTTTTTTAAAGCGATATAGTAGTTGTTTATCACTTGATAATCAACAGAAGCAGTCGGGGATTTTAACGCCTGTTAGAAATGTTCAAGTAGACAAGTACCAAGAATCATTAGTAGAAACTGGCAAATTTCCCGTCATTTTCTTTTATATATATATAGATATCCCCTTGCTTCTTTTGATGAAAAACATCATAAATAGCTTCTTGCTTGTAAATTACAGGAAAAGATATAAAAACGGGACCCTTACTGTACAAGTCTACTTCGCGTTTGGTTGTTGAATTTTTTGGTTCTAAGGGGTAATCCGAGTTTTGGTTTAATTAAATTGAATCGAGTTTGTGTTCGTTAAAAAACTACATATATAAAATTATTTCGGAAAAAGTCGCTGATATAAGCTAGTATTTTAGTAAACGTCAATCTATTCTTTGGCCCATCGTACTAACAGATTAATTTACATACATTCTAAAAACAATCCCTTTGCAAAAGCCTTTCTTAAAAGTAAACAAAACTTCAAAAAACATACCGTTCCACAAATAAACGAAACAATTACATATATAAAACTTCAACTAATTCAAGAGCAAAAAATAGAAATCGACAATTATATTGTCAAAAAGATATAAAAAACCGTTTTACGCGTTCAAAATGTTTCTTGTCGAAGCCAAGTGACGTCATACGCCCCTACCCTTCCCATTATTCCAGGTTTAACAAATGTAAGACGTTCTAATTTGTATACGTGTCTCTCGGGCCCCATGTGTGCTTTCAACACGAATATTCTCTGGAATGTACTCTGTGAACTGTAGAGTTTTTGGAGGTATCAAGCAGCCCATGATTTTGCACTGTTAAATTTGTTAGCGTCTCCATATATCTTTATATATAAAATGGTTAACTGTCTGGGTAATATCAAAGCACACCCCAAGAGCTGGTCGTAGAGACATGAAACTTAAGTTAAGTGTGTGCTTTAAAAGAGTATCCACGAAAAAAGGGTTTTTAAAAATTCCAATCCTACAGAGATAAACTACTATCCCCGAAATGGAAGTTTTAAAGCTAGCTTGTTACATAAAATATTATAAATCTCCTCTTGTTCGGTTACGGATAGTCAGTCAGAAGCCAGAAAGTCTGATAGGAGGTCTAACCAAGTGGTATCGTGTTACCCAATTACAACTGGATTGTGGAGGTCTGAGTCGTTCAGATAGAAAGGCCAATTAGATGATGTATTTAGACTTATCTTTTTCTAATATCGTATTTGAAGGTTCAGGAAAAAAATACCTGAAAAGACTTAAGCAAAGCCTTTTCCTAACTTTATAAGAAGAAAATTCCAGCGGAAGAAAAAATCTGTTCTCTCCATCAAAATAAATGTTATCTCGGACAAAAGCTATATTCATTCCAGTATTACCCGGCTCGTTGCTAAAGTACACATTAACTAAACAACTAAGATATTTTTACTCAGTTATAGCCAATTGCCTACCTATTGCGTCTTTGAATTACTTCAACATAAAATGCTATTGAGGGTGGTGTAATAATATTGTAATTGCACCGCTTCCTCATCTATATTAATAAAATAAAGAGGGAAGATTTGTATGTATTTATGTTTGTTACGAATAAAGTAACATAGTAACAGCCCTGTGTAACAAAGGTTACGTAATATCCCACGCAAAACGAAGCAGTAACCAAAAAACTATCATTACGTAGGTGAAACCGCATGGAACAGCTAGTATATTATATAGTGAGTGGCCTGTTGCTGTTGCGGTTAGCGACTCTAACTGCTGGCCCGGAGGTCTACCTCCGGGTTTATATTATACTAGCTTTTGCCCGCGGCTTCGCTCGCGTTAAAAAGAGACAAAATGTAGCCTATGTTACTCTCCATCCCTTCAACTATCTTCACTTAAAGAATCACGTCAATTCGTCGCTCCGTTTTGCCATGAAAGAAAGACAAACAGATAGACAGACAGACAGACACACTTTCCCATTTATAATATTAGTATGGATGGATATTATTTAAGTTCATAAACATAATATATATGTTCTTAAAATTGCGCTCACATTTTCTATTAACCACTTCACACAACTGCGCGCCTAGTACTTTTGATTGATTTAAGTACTAAGTATCTCAGTATTTTAAATTTTCTCTCACATTACTGCGCTCCTAGTACTATTGTTCTCTTAAGTTTTCAATCTTTAATTGAATTTAGAATTAACTATAGGGGAAAATGATTCATCTTTTATAATTATGTTCTCGTCGATTTTTCATTATTTTTAAGATGTATAAAAACCATGAAAATTGGTCTAGCCGATCTCGAGTTATAAGTGTTGTAACAAACCCGACTTTGTTTTATATATAAATATATAATATAGATATACATATATAAATAGATATAGATATATAGATTATAATAAAAGGGAAATTTTGTTTTAGGCTTCAGTACGTCAAAATGAATTATCTATTTATAGGATCGCTCTTGTCTGATTGTGGATTTTATGACAATACTAGCTGTTCCCCACGGTTTCACCCGCGCTATATCAGATTTTGGTTTACTAAAAAAAATATAATAATATTAATAGAGGTAGAAGGTACGATTTCTACCTAGGACAGATCTCTGTGTGATGTGCATAATTCTTTGTGGTGTTATTTTCTAATTTGTATGTATAAAAGGGTGGAAAGTTTTAATAGATCCTAGAGGAAAACTGCTTTAGATCGTTATGGTAGATTATGTCGTCATCATATTACGCTTATAGGAAACATTCGTCGGTTCCCTTCAAAATGGTTAAGCTAAATGGTGCTGATGCCACGCGTCATGGTCGTGAACGGGCGCTGTCAGTTGAGATGGGTCATCTCTGCCATGACTTTTTATTTAATTTTTTTATTTGTTTATTTTGTTACATACATTGTTTTCACATGTATTTTTTTTTAAAGAGTGTCCGTGGAGTTTCTTGCCTGTTCTTCTCCATAGAGATCTACGTTTTGGAACAGGCAATTAGCGTCACTTTTCTTTTCTGACTAACCGACCGACTCTTTGACAATTCATAAGTACCTGTAAATGGTCTAAGTGAAATAAATGCTTTGAATTTTTTTGAATTTGTATTTAAAAAAAAGATACAAAATTGCATTCCCGAGTGTGGCAAGCGAATTTTCTAAAATCTTTGAATTACGGTACCCGGTGCTATTTCAGTCTAGCCAAATCTTTTATCATAATAACAGAACAATATATAAAACACAAGACCACAGACTGTAAGGCCGCTCTGAATATAAAATGACGTAAGATCGGCAAAAAATCTCTATGTGCCTCCAGACCAGCCTTAAAAATGCAAGGGCACAATAAATTCTAAATTCAAATTAAAAATTAATCTCTCAATTCGTCTGCCAGTCTCGATGACTTTTTAACGACACTAATAAACGTTGATATAATTTTTATAGCAGTACTAAATCGTCGAATAGTCTTTGTATAAGAACTGTCATAATATAAAATTCAAATTAAAAAGAAAAAAATCGTTGCTAAAAATATATCGCGTCTGTCTCAGGCAAAACGTAATAAAATAGTGTACTTATTTTCATCGGTTTTCATCAAGTGATAGAAGATTTCAAAATTTTAAAGAATTTTGAAATCTTCTATCACCCTAAAAATTATATGTCTAAATCAAGGCACCGCCTAAAACGCTGGCCCAAGAAACATGAAACTTTTAGAGTATGTTTTTTGTGAAAAGTAAGTATCAAATAAAAAGGAGTTTTGGAGATTCCCACCCTAAATGAGTAAACAATAACAAGGTAAAGCTACATATAGCCTATGTAACTTGTTCATAATGTAGCTTTACATTGGTAAAAGAATTTTTAATATCGGTTCAGTAGTTTTTGAGTTTCTCTATAACTAACGATCAATCAAATATTTAATAATAGTATTTATTTGTCAGAATAATATTACAATAGATTTTAAATTTATTACATGTCCAAATTATTCTACCGTTTTCGGTGTAGAAATACTTATGGACTATATTTATTCTTAACCTTTCGACGACCTAGCGACAGCCGGCTGTCGCGCTGCTATTATCTTTCTATTATGTTTTGAATCACGTGTGTTCGAAGGTTTAATAATATTAATGTAGATAAAAGACAAATCAAGCAGTTCGTATTATTTTTATCAAATAATTCTTTTTATCAAATAATTGCGCACGTACAATGGGTCCTTGGGTAAATTGGGCGGACTACAAATGGAGAGGCCTCGTTGTCAATTGTCTCCGTAATTGGAAGTGAATCCGTCAAGAAGTGGGGGATAGGACTTTTGTAAGATAACCATGTTTAAATTGAGACATTTCCTTTTTCCTATATTTAAATGATTGATGAATATCTTTAGTAAAAATAAAATAATGAAAATAAAAATAGATTTTGTACCGGTGGGCTACAATTTTTTATATTTTCAAATGTTTTTTTTTTATTATTTAAATATTGTAAAATTATAAAATATTGTAAAAATATTTTTGGTAATGATTTTGTGCAAAATCATGTTTGTATTGGCATCCAATTATTTTAATGCCAAATTATTTCTAACTAACGAAATGGTAAATTTTATTTAAGTAATTTATTTACTTTATTAAAGTTTGAATCGAAATAAGTAATTGTATGGCTAACACTTAATTGGAGTCAATCAATCAATCAATCTTTATTTGTGAACATAGGTAATACAATAGAGGTCTTATAAACAATAGTCGTGCTCTATGCCCTACCAATAGAATTGGTGTACAAATATTTTAGTTTTTAGTAATGAAATAAATAAAGCTTACAATACAAAGTCAAATTAGAGTATAATGTCAGTTCAATGAATTATTAATTTTAGAATTAGATTAAATTTTCAGTTATAATATATGTTTTCCGTGCATGTCAATAGTAAGTAAATACAATTATATTAAAGTAATGGATAAAATGTTAATTATAAATATTCATAATGGTACTAGTTAATGTCACATTTTATCATTTAAAAAATCTTCAATAGAATAATACGTCTTATCTATAAGAAACTGATACAATTTACTTTTGAATTTACAAACATTATATTCATCCCTGATACATTTTGGCAATTTATTATAGACTTTTGGAGCCATTGCAAAAATACTGTTTCTGTATAGTGCAGTACTAGACCCGACTGTCTGTGGCCGATCACAACGGCGCTAGCTAGTTACTCGAGTAAATTTATGTAAATTATTTTTGACGAACATAGACGAGTCAGATGTTTAGTGTGAGTTTATATTAATAAACACGTTAAACCGAAGAAAATCGTAGTAAGAAACACCAATATGAAACACAAATAGTTATAAAGCAAGAGATCCCAAATACATATTTTTTCTAATTTGAGTCAAAGCACCTTTACATTATAGCGCAAAGCCTTCAAGCCGCAATCAGCCATTATGTACTAATTTAGCACATAACCTCTTCTACAACCTTTGACTTAGGGTGTGGACTTCCAATCGGAAGTTTCCACCTTTCCGTACACTCCTAGTAAAATTGCCGAAGATTATTTGCACGATATGACTAAGTTTTTGATGAACTCTATTTATAATGCAAGCCTATACAAAGAAATAAATAGAAAAAAAAATTGTTTTATGAGTTGATTAAATACACCATTTTTACACTACCGTGTTGTTTTTTTGCTTACTTTAAGTAACGGTGGGGCTCATAGGCCAGTCTCTTTTCAGGTTCTTAAAATTGTATTGGTCTTATCGAAATATAGCAGAAAAAAAACCTTTATTTGATCTCACACAAAATACAAAAAGAAAACATACAAATCAATGCGAGGCCAAAAAGGCTCCGAACTCGGCATATTTTGCGATATTAAAAACAATAAATATCGCAGCGCGGGTATTTACGGCCTGCTAAGACATCACGGAGTTTAATATACTTACTACTACTTCGAAACTATTTAGTTTAATGTTTTTTTTTGTTTAGCTATTTCAGAATACAGGCCAAATAATAACTACATAACTACACACTACATACTATAATAACTACCCAAGATACTACAAAACTTACTTCAACGAACAAAAAGAATATACCACAGATGATCTCCCAAATCTTCAACATAACAATACATTTACATGTTGATGTAAAAGTCTCACGCCCTGCCGTTTGCCTATCTTAACAGGCTTCAGGTCAAGGCTTCAGACGTAACATCAGATATACTGAAAATTTATTACAGACTGGACTACGTAATTTGCTAGGGTTTTATCATATTTTATTAGAACGCTTGCTGATAAAATCAACTGGATTTGGCAAATTACTTTCAACTAGCTTTCGCCTGCGGTCCAAGTGTATGTTGAAAATTCTATCCCCTAAAACATCCCTGTAGGGTTTTAATTCTTAGAGATGGCCCACAGGAAGTGTCTGGCAATTATGTTTGTTTGTTTGTAACAATACAATATATAACATATTATGTAAAAACCAGCCTTCCTACTTTAACGTAAGTTAGCACGATTTTTCACCACCTTTGATACCTGCTACTTGTAAAACGGCCCCGCTTTCAGCTTAGCGAGTATCCATTCCTTTCTAAGCTTATGTTATACTACCAATCCTAAAAATTTCACATTTCCTAAAATGACGTAAGTCAGGGGTGACTGGGATCTTGGTCTATCTTTACAAAGAAAACATTCTCCAAGTTTGATGTGTTTAGGACTAGCAGTTTGGGCTGTGTGCTGATATATCAACAGTCAATCCGTCAGTCAATTTACCAGTTACGCAATGGAGGCCAAACGTATGAAGGGTTATAGATGTGTGATAAATAAAAATAAAATGTGTTATGTCTATATACTTTTTTTTACTAAAATAATCACCAATCCAAGAACTGTTCTATAATATTAATGGGTACTATTATATTTGCTGAAAATTATGTTCGGACGAAGTCGAGAGGAATAGCTAAGTACGTGAGAATGAGTGTGTAAATATTTAACTAAAAAAATAGTGTACATTTACAGCTTTTTACTTACATTAATTTTTTTAAGGCAATCCCTTTTACAAATGATCGCATTCAAAATACCAAACCGTCCCATTTTTAACAAATCGACGGGTCAACCAGCAATATTTTAAAATGGGACCGTCCGGGTTTGGCAGTGATGAATGGTCACCCCAGTTCTTAGTATCTATGAGCCAATCGATTTTTGGCACAAAGAGGGACCTTTTATAGAAATAAAGTCGTGTATATTCTTTTGATTCGTTGTAGTCAATTTCTGTGTGGTTTTGTTTCATTGCAGAGGGTGAGAAATTGGATTGGTGTAGTTTTAAATAATTTCAGTTCGGATATGGAAAATTGAGGAGACAAAAACGAATATTTGAATTGAAAAATGTTATTAAAAATTGTATTGCATGCTATCACTGCAGTTAAAGCTACATATAATACCCAGCTTTTCCACAAACTCCATATAAATAAACAGTGAACGTAAAATTTTATCGTTTGGGAGACTTTAATACGTATACGTACTATTCACAGAAATAAGGAGTAGGTTTTATGATTGGCAGCAGTTGCGCGAGCCATAACTTTGACCGATAACGGCCGATAAAATATAGGAAATTCGGGACTTGTGGACCTCAATTTTTCACTTTCTAATTCAAATATAAATTTGAATTACGTTGTAGCTCAAAATTTTTTTTTATTTGAAACTTTCATCCTCTGTTTTACCCCATTAGAATTTTCAGAATTATTTTCTTAGTCAAATACTTTACTCATCACAAAGAACACATCAAGTTTCATGTCTCTAGGACCAGCGGTTCCAGCTGTGCGTTGATATATCACCGAGTCAGTCAGTTTACCATTTTGCATACAGATTGTCTTTTGAACCAGTTTGCATGCATAAGATTGCTGATCATGCTGATCCGAAACAGTCCTAGTAGCAAGTAAATTATTCTATACATTTTTTTTTTGGTGAGTGGGAAATCATCAAATGACTGCTCCCGTCCTGGGTGCGGCGGGAGGGCGTGTCAGACTTTTACTGACCCACTCATGTTCCTTCAATTGCCCTTTATGTTCCAGGGTCACGGTAACTATTATAAACTTTCCGCAACCCCGGCAGGCGTTGGCCCTGTTGGGCCCCTTCCTGTGCTGACTCCTTCTCTTTGAGGCGCGCGTGGAACACTAACGCGCCGTCGACGCGGTCCTGGTCCTAGCCGGGCGGCGAGCTACCCATCGCTCGCCATCCGCAGAACCGCGTCTACGGTGGCTGGTAGTCGTCTTGCGACTCTCGACGTCTTCACCTGGAATTTTTCTATACATACCATGACTTCTAAGTTTATGCAGGACATTACCGACGCTGTGCCTCGTTACGAGTCAGAAGGCAAAAGTCTGACAATCACTTTTACTTTGCCTAGTAACTGGATTTTAAAGGTCTGATAAGTAGTCGTTTCATGTAGAATAATATAATAATATTGAGCTCGACCCGTTTAGACAGGAAACCGGCCTAACATAGCCAGGAAAAGACGAGAGGCGATGAACGAGCGAGATGTCAAATGAATGAGGGGTAAATAATTCAAAAAAGGTATATAGTAAAAAATATAAAGCGTCAGACATAGTTTTTTACCTATATTGTATGACCATAAAATAAATTTATTTTGAACACTAAAATATTTGCAAACTACAGCCCGTTTTTTCAGCATAACTTTTTTAGCTAAAAAACGCGTCACTGACCAACTTTGTTTTAACCGCGTGCGTGACGAACGAGTGATAACAAAAGTTATATGTTCACATATTTTTGCTTTCATTTGCATGAATAAAGTTTAGTTTAAATAGTGCCCGTGTTACTAAATGGGGCTCCTTTTCTGGGCAATATTTTATTTAAGTATTATTATACTTACAGAGACATCTGACAAACTCTTAGGATTGGGCCTCACCTCGATTACCTGTAAAAAGCCCATAAAGGCCATTGGTTTTTAAGGGTTCAAAACCTGCAAGCTGGGGGCCCATTTTATATAGAGATTGAGGTTTCCCTGTCTACACAGAGCGTTTTAGAAAAAAGTTACGTAACGTCACTGTCTTATATGCCTTACAAGGTCTGAAAAACAACTCGTGAAACTTGCGCACATTTCATAATGTCTGGCCAAGAGAAACTTTTACATGTCCCGAATTATGAGCTAGCGGCATGTTATGCTAGACAAAACATTAAGCGAGGGGGAGCTTGTATCTTAGTTAAAAAAGGCATTGAATATAAAGAACTGCTTGAAATTAGAACAGAACTGCTAGAATGTTGCGCAATTGAATTACCATCTCAAAAACTTACAATTGTATCTGTATACAGACCACCAAAAATGTCTAATCTACACCAATTCTATGAAAACCTAGATATTATACTGAAAAAGATTTCTAAACCAAACAAAAAAATTGTTATGTGCGGAGATTTTAATATAGATATTCTGAAAAAGAACAGAATAAGCATAGATTTTGAATATTTTTTGATGAACCATAATTTAAAGCTAGAAATAAATAAACCTACTAGACCTCGTAGCAAAACTTGTTTAGATAATTTTGCGCATAACTCAAAACAAAGCTGCCAAAGCGACATAATAGACTTTGGATTATCCGATCATACGGCTCAAATATTTACAATTAAAGTTAGTAAGTCCTGTCAAATTAAAACATGGAAAGCATCAAGACGAGACATATCTGAAGAAAATTTAATTATCTTTAGAAACCATCTACAAAACTTATCATTCTCTGACATATATAGCACAGAGAATCCAAATGAAGCTTATGATAACTTTTTAGAAATATTTAAACTCCTGTATGAACTATGCTTCCCCTTCAAATCAGTCATATTAAGATCTGAGAAAAAGATAAAATGGGTATCTAGAGGTATTAGAATCTGCAGTAAAAAACAACGCCAATTACTCTGGAAACAGAGACTGAATCCTACTAAAGTAAATAAAAAATATTTAAAGAGTACTCAACAAAATTTAAAAAAATTATCAAACTGACCCAGAAAGCCCAAAACAACTTTCTAATTAAAAATTCCAAAAATAAATCTAAAACATCCTGGCAAATAATAAATAATGCAAAATCTATAAGTGAACCTATAACAAGTATAAAAAAAAACGATTCAGTATTAACTGACCCTAATGAAATAGCTCAATCATTTAACGATTTTTTTATTGATCAGATCTCAGATCCACCCATGAACAAAACAGAAAATACTGTAAGAATACCGCATAACTCTCATTCAATTTTTATGGCCCCTGTGGTTCCACAAGATATTACAAGGGTGATCAAATCTCTAAAGAATAAGAAGAGCTACGGATATGATGGTATTTCAACAAATGTTATAAAATTTGTCTGTTCTACTATAGCTAACCCTCTAAGCCACATTATTAACGCAAGCATATCCGCTGGAACATTTCCCAATAGCCTTAAAACCACAATAGTCAAACCACTTCATAAAAAGAACAATAAAGATGACATGGCAAATTTTAGACCAATAGCTCTAATTCCCGTTTTTTCCAAAATCTTTGAAGAAATAATTTATGAGGCTCTTAATTCATTTCTGTCTAAATATGATATATTATGTGAAGAACAAAAAGGTTTTCGTAAAAATAAAAATATTAACATGGCCATATACGATCTCATAAACAAAATAATGGTTAATGTGGATAAAAAAATACCAATTTGTGCCATCTTTACCGATATGACCAAAGCTTTTGATTACGTGAACCATGAAACGCTTTTGGCCAAACTAGATGCTTATGGTATACGAGGAAATGCTTTACATCTAATAAAATCGTATCTAAGTGGACGTGTTCAGTATACGGAAATCTCTAAAATATGTACTAAATCTAAGCGTGAGGTTAAATATTTATCTGGTCCTAGAGAAATCAAACATGGCGTTCCACAGGGCAGCGTTCTAGGACTTTTATTATTCTTGCTGTACATAAATGATTTACCCCGTCATATCCCATATCCTTGCGTGTTATTTGCTGATGACAGTACGATCCTCATAGACTGCCTCAACAAAAATTGTTATGAAGATGAAACAAATAATTCCCTTAAATTAATAGTGAACTGGCTCAACAATAATAACCTTATCATCAACCTCAAAAAAACAAATATAATGCACTTTTATCAGAAAATTCTTCCTTTAAACCTAAAAATTAAATATCAAGGACAAACCATTGATAGAGTTAACGTGGCTAAATTCCTGGGCATATTAATCGACAGTCAATTGACCTGGAAACCGCAAGCTGATGAAGTTTGCAAAAAACTAAGCACGTCTGTATATGCTCTCTACAATCTGTCCAAGAAAGTTAACATTAATACACTAATAGTTGCATATCATGGTTTGGTGGTTTCTGTTCTAAGATTTGGTGTTGTATTCTGGGGTAATTGTTCTGAAAGGGAGTCTATATTTAAAGCCCAAAAACAGTGCATACGATCCATTTTCAATCTCAAGGTTACAGATAGTTGCATTCCTTTTTTCAAGCAACACAATATACTAACTTTTCCTAGTTTATACATCCTTGAAGTTGCTACTTTCGTAAAAACTAATATGCACCTATTTCCTGCATTAAAAGAGACAAGGAAGCGAACTACTGCCATGAGATCTAAGTATAAGAACCTATTGTGTACAGGTAGATATAACACTGCATTGTTTAAAAAAAATATTACTGGTATGGCACCTGTTATATTTAACAAATTACCAAACTATATTAAGGATCAGCCCTTAATAAAATTCAAAAGACTCTTGTCGTCATTGCTAGTTGAGAAATGTTATTATTCTGTTACCGATTTTGTAAACGATAAATTATAATCTTTGCTGTACGATTATCTCATAGTTGCATTATGTAAAGCAGTAGTAGTAACCTAGTTCCTACGTAGACTGTAAGTAAGCTTATACTATATTTTTGTATGCGAACAGGCAGAATGTACTGGGACTATATTTGAAACCAACACCCTTATTTTTGTACCTGCATTCTATACAAATAAAGATATTATTATTATTATTTACGTTTTCGTATCTCGGGACCCTGAGGTCCCGGACCTTTGGAAGGCGTACGAGGGGCCGAAGCCAACTCGCAGAGGCCCCTTGAGGAAAGCTTTATGTGGAATGGGACACCAACCGGCGATTATCCCTATATGCACCACTCAAGTGCACCTAAGGTCAACCCCCGGTTGGTGGTGGTCTATTGCAGTTCATGGAATAAAGAAAGTATTGGACTATGGGTTTGGGTTGCTAAGATGGATTACTTATCTGAAACTATTGAATGGCTATGGCCCCTGCCTAACCAATGCTTGTATACACGGATAAAAAGGCAGGAGGTGACTTGCACACTCAGTAAATGGGCCCCCGAAAACGGCCGCTAGCACATAGTGACGTAGCGACAAAGGGGCAACATATATCGAGGTGCTGGAGGAGTGGAGAGGTATTCCACGGCTATCAGGACAATCCCGGAAGTACGGTCAAGATCCCTACCAGCATCTTACTGGAATACTTCCTTCCCCCGAGCAAATTTGCTCTTGCGAATCTCCACTCAAACCAGCCAATTAAGGCAAGAGTGAGGTGGGAGCCTTGTTCCTCGTCAGTGCTCACTCTGGCCGGCCAGTTAAGGCAAGCCAGAGATGAAGAACAAAGGGTCTCCCAGGAGGTCAGGTCCACGGGGTCGCTACTGCCCGACAGCTCGCCACAAGCTGCCCTGCGGGTATATATATATATATTCCATTTATTAAAGTATAACACATATAAATTACATTTTTAAATATTAATATAAAATATAAACATTTAAAAATATAAAAAATAGTAGCCCACCGGCATCGGGAACAGGGTCCAAGCTACCGATGGTCAGGGCTCCAGAGAGAGGAACCTCCGGACAATACGCGCCGTGTCCAGGAGTACCGCCTTCTGTATCAGGCCCTTGATCCAACTGCCTAGCGAGAGCCTTCTCAGATGTTGGTCGAGGCTCTTCGCTATTACGCCGTTGGCCGTCACGACTATCGGCACAATGATTGCTGAATCCACATCCCACATGTCAACAACCTCGCGAGCTAAGTCAAGATATTTGTTCTGCTTATCTTTCTCAGCCTTCACGAGGTTCTCGTCATGCGGGACAGCAATATCAACAATCATTGCGCGACGCTCTAATCGATCTATCACCACTATATCAGGTTTATTGGCAACAATAGTCCTGTCGGTGATAATAGATCGATCCCAGTACAGTGTGATATCGCCATTATCAAGAACTGGGTCGGGCACATACCTGTAGTATGGCACCTCCGATTCCACAAGACTGTATTTCAGAGCAAGTTGCTGATGAATAATCTTGGCTACAAGATTGTGTCTGTGCAAATAGTCTCCGTTAGCCAGACTAGAACACCCAGAAATAATGTGACGTATCGATTCTCCGGGATGGTGGCATGCCCGACAGATGTCAACCGTACCGTCCTTCACAATATATTTCCGGTAGTTTTTAGTCATCATAACTTCGTCCATTATTGCACAGATAAAACCTTCGGTTTCTCCAAAGAGATCACCGAAACGCAGCCAAGATACGGACGCTAGGAAATCTACATCGGGCCCATGTAGGACCCGGTAAAAGCGTCCGTGAAGCTCCTTGCTCTGCCATACAGTCCTGCGGTCGTTAGTATCCAGTATCACAGGTTTGCGCCAGTTCTCGCTCGCTAAGGAGAGCGGGGTGAAGCCCTTGTCCACCGAAACTACATCCCGATGCATCCCCACGGTAGCCGATAAGAAATACTCCCTGAGACTGCATATCTCACGGTTGTGCAGGGTCTTGGCGTTTAAGAAACCTCGACCACCGCACTTCCGTGGGATATACAACCTCATCACCGACGACCGTGGGTGATGCATCCGGTTTGCAGTCAGAAGACTGCGGACTCTCCTATCCAAGGCGTCTAGTTCGGTCTGAGTCCATTTGAGTATGCCGAAAGAGTACATCAGAACCGGCATGACCCAACCGTTGAAGGCGCGCACCTTATTCCCGCCTGATAAAAGACTTTTCAGAACTTTATTCAGGCGGCCAAAAAAGCGCTCCCTCAACGTTTGTTTCATGTCGGCAGCATTGATGCCCAACGCTTCCGACATACCCAAATATTTGTAGGTTTCGGTTGAACAGAGAGACCTCAGTTGTATGGAATCCGAAAGTTGGGTTCCCGCGGATTCCACAATCTCCCCTCGCTTTACATGCATGACTGCACATTTGTCGACACCAAATTCCATCCTGATGGCGCTACTGAAAGTTTCTGTTACCTTCAGTAGCTTCATCAGTTGTAAATCGGTGGGGGCAAAGAGTTTCAGATCATCCATGTAAAGGAGATGAGATATAACCTGACCGCCTCTGCGCAACCGATAGCCTAGACCTGAACCCTCCAGCAATGTGCTTAGAGGGTTCAGGGCTAAACAGAACCACAATGGACTCAGACTATCGCCCTGAAATATGCCTCGCTCGATCCTTATCGGTTCGCCGTTCTCTTGAATGTGCCGACACCCTGGATAGTGAAGGACCGTCCTCCATTGCCCCATACACGACTCCAGGAAGGTGCGCAGAGTTGCATCTACTTTGTACAGCTCTACCACCCTCATGAGCCATGTATGTGGCACAGAATCATAGGCCTTCTTGTAATCTATCCAGCATATCGACAAATTCTTCCGAGAACGGCGAACTTGCTGACTAATGGCCATATCAATGAGGAGCAGCTCCTTAGTACCACGGGACCCTGTCCTACATCCATTCTGAGAGGCAGACATGATGGAATTATTCTCAATATGGTTGTTAATTTTACCTCTCAAAATGGATGTAAGAACCTTATAAACCGTCGGTAAACACGTAATCGGTCTATAGTTTTTGGGTTCCATGGTACTACCTGATTTATGGAGCAGGTGGGTTATTCCAGTTGTCAGAAACTGGGGCAACGATCCAGACTCTAAGGCTGACTGGAACTGAGACGCTAAGCAAACGTGCGAACTGTGAAGCCATTTGATCCAGTAGTTGTGCAGCCCATCCGGTCCTGGAGATTTCCAATTAGGTAAGGAACGGACTGCACAAGCTACGTCTTGGGGGCCGATAGTAATTGCCCCCATGTCTGGTATTGGCTCGCACGCTCGCTCAACATCCCGAATCCAGTCGCCCTCAGCGTGACCGACGGGCACCGACCAGATGCTGCGCCAGAACGAAGACATAGCATCATCATCCGGCAGGCGCACATCGGTCACACCTTGGTCCGGTCGCTCCCAAGCCCTGTAAACCCACCTTTCGTTGCTCTGGAATGTGCGATTCTGAGTGTACCGCTCAACTCTCCGCCTGTACCGACGAATACGGTTTGCCCATGCACATATCTTCTGCTTCAGGAAGTCGATACGCTCTGTGACGCCGGCCAAATAATCTTGGGGACTAATGTTAGTCCCCGAGAAAGCCCGCCTCACAAAGCGCATCACTCTAGGGCGTGTATTGCCCTCCCTGAAGCAGATAAGCTTGCCGATGAGTGCTCTAGCCTCACCAATACGGCGCTCGATTCTGCACTGCCACGTTGGTACAGCTGATTTTGGCCGTGTGGCTACGTCATTATTGGGAAATTTGACGTTAGCCACACGACACGCTGCTACAGCTGCGCAATACAGAATCGAGTGGGTATCAGCGAGGTCTTCGCTGCCATCAAAATAACTTGACAGCAGCGAATCCAAAGTACACACCAGCGCCATGTTTTTCTTGTGCATGGGCAAACGAGGTAATCGCGGTCTAAGCTCGGGCGGTGTAGAGCGATATTCCCGGCACGCACACTCCAAAGCACTCCTCAATTTATTACTGAACTGGGTACTCACGGATATAGGCCTATCATCATCCATCCCACCAGCGCAGAGCGGTCGCGGCAAACCACTACCTAAATTTTGCGGCTGCACGGCGACCGCATCCACTGGCGAAGCAGGCGTGACAGGACTACTCCGTGACTCGAGACGTAGTCGATCAAGCATCGTGTCATCCAACATATGATTACGCTGGATGACACGCACCTGATCCGATAGTCGCTGAGCCGTAGCATTGACAGCCGGTTCAAGCATCTGGAACAGAGAGAGCATCCGACCACGGTACGCAGTCAGGCTACTTCCCCCCTCTGTAGCCCCAAAGTATGCGCGCATAACATTTTCATTAATGGACTGGGTCCATTTCATGCGCGCACTTCCACCGGGAGCGGGGACCCTATCAGAGGCCGATGGGCCTCGAAGTCCCAAGCCCCCCGGCTGCCGGCGACCTCCCCGCCGACGTACAGGTGGTGGCGATGTCGGCGGAGAGAAGTACTCGTCGCTCGAGCTCGACGCAACTGCCACGGCCGGTGTCACAGCGCTCACGGTGGGGCTGGATTCCGGCGGCGGCGAGGCGGAGCTGAGCGGCGGGTCCGGAGGTGTTGGGCGTGCTGTTTTACGTGCTGCGGCTCTTGTTAACATCTCAGTTTATTCCTTTTAATCCATTTTATTTATTTGTATGTAACATTGAGTTATGTGACATATGTCACCAATTCCAGTTTTCATATTTCTTCGTAAAATCATTTTGTTGTTTGTTATAACAATAAAGGTTTTATATTTATTGATATTCGGGTTTGTTCGTGCTATGGTTATTTTAGTTGTGGATTTTTTCTGTATTTTTTTGTAGTAAAACAAAACTCGGGAATAAAAAATTGTGACTTTGACGTTTGGTGTTGCCGCTTATATTATTATTATTATCGGAATTGTTTTCACTTCTCAGCTCTTAGGCTGGTATTAGCTACGTTCACGGGCCGAAACCAAGTAAACGCAGCGTGTGATGTGTTTAAGAAGAGGTTTATTATTATTTACGTTATTGTTATTTTTTCTCAGCTCTTAGGCTGGGGTTAGCTACATTTACGGGCCTTAGCCAAGTAAATGTAGCGTGTGGTGAGTGGGATGTGTGTTTGTGTTGTGATGAGGAGTTACTTCGTTATCTTCTATCTGCATGAACTTCCTTACAATTCTACATGTATTCAAAATCGCAGCTTTTTGTAGAGTTACGTACAGAGTTTCTTTAAGACCTAATAATTTCAGACTATGGAGAAGATGATTTGGTATAACGCCTGTGGTGGAAAGAACTATAGGGACTACGTATACTTTCTCTTGTTGCCAAATCCTAGTAACTTCATCCCTAAGCTCTGTGTATTTACTAATTTTTTCCGTTAATGTCTTCTGTATATTATGTGTATTTGGGACTGCAATATCTATTAAATATGTTACTTTATTCAACTTATCTCGTAAGGTTATATCTGGCCTATTGTAATGAATTGTCCTGTCGGTGAGTATAGCGCGGTCGAAATATATTTTATGTGTGTTGTTTTCTAATATGGTTTGTGGTGTATACTTGTAGTAAGGTGTGTTGGTATTTTGTATATTATTATTATTATTATTACATTGCCATCCTATTGCGTCACTGATCATGGCCAAACTATATACTCAATAGTTGCTTAAATACTCGGCAAAATGCTCAGTATGTTTTACTCAAAAAAATAAACCTTGGCTTTAAAAGTCACCCCTGTATAACATCCCAAACCAAAAACTTACGCCCTAGCCCAAAAAAAATATCGGAAATTTTTCTTATAGGAAAATAATATATGTATAAGAAATAATACCGGCCAACATGAAGTTTCCATAGGATCAATAGTTTGATAAACGACGCAGGTTGCAAACAATTTATCTTTCTACAATATTTATCACAATGTTTAAAACACGACTAACGATCTTTTATTTTTTGCCGATTTCTTGACGTAGATAGGGGGAAATGACAGATTTATCATGATTTTATTGAGAAAAGAAAAACATCGTGAGTAAACCTGATTTCAGACATAATGAAAATAGTAGCTTAGTAATCAATGCTCGTGCCTTCTTTGTATGATAAGAGGCCTTTGTCTTGTGTGACAATAATAGGCTAATTAACCGACTTCTAAAAAAAGGAGGAGGTTCTCAATTCGGATGTTTGTATGTTTTTTTTTATTGTTGTTCGCGCATATCTCCGTCGTTTGCCAACCGATTTGAACAATTCTTTTTTTGTTTGAAAGGGTAGACTTCCCAAATGGTCCCATTGTCATCAGGTCCAGGATCTGATGATGGTATCATGCCGAAATCAAGGGAACTCCTCAATTTTTAAAGATAAACGTACGTTTTTTTTAAAGTTACTCTAAAACGTAGTTGGGACTCTAACTAAAAAGTAAAAAATAAAAAACTTTTTCCAAAAAAAAGATAACCGACTTCTAAAACTAAAAGCTCAAAAATAACTATTTCAGAAGTCGGTGGCAAGGCAACACAATTCTACCGGCAGAAGAGAAGCCACCGACTTCCGAAATAGTTATTTTTGAGCTTTTAGTTTTAGAAGTCGGTTATCTTTTTTTTGGAAACGTTTTTTATATGCTTATATGGTTTAGAATTTTTCTAACAATATGTGAAGAGCATTGAGTTATTTTCATGCATATACAAGCAATAACTTAATGTCAACCTCATTCCTTTTCCCTTTTCAAGAAGAAAAGTGGAAAATTAGCAACATTTTTTTATTATAGTTAATAAAATTCGTAATATTTTCGCCCTGCTTAGTTACTAACATGTTCATACCGTAATTTAAGCCCATGTACTCCAGAATATTTTATAATGAAATTTTATTTATTTGTTACAGGTAATTGGGGGCTTTTGTGAGTATGTAAGGACCAGATTTCTGAAGAAAATATTTCTTTTTTTGGCAATCTCTCGTTAAAGTTTTTTAGTCGTGATGGCCCAGTGGATAAGGCGCCCGCCTCTCGTGTAAGTGGTTGTGAGTTCGAATCCAGGCAAGTACCAATGTGACTTTTTCAATTCATATGTACTTTCTAAAAGTTTATCTTAGACATCACTGACATCCCGTGCCTCGGAAAAGCACGTAAAGCCGTTGGTCCCGGTTGTCATTCGTAGAACTTTGACAGTCGTTACGGGTAGTCGGAAGCCAGAAAGTCTGACCAGTCTAACCAAGAGGTATCGTGTCGCCCAGTTACTGGGTTGTGGAGGTCAGGTAGGCAGTCGCTTCACGTAAAACACCGGTATCCAGCTGAATATGGTTAGGCTGGAAGCCGACCCCAACATAGTTGGGAAAAAGGCTAGGGAGATGATGATGGCAATCTCTCGTTAAAACTTTTTTTAAACCATCATCTTTACTAATTACTAGTTACTATAAGTAATGAAAAATATTTACTACCGTAGCGATAAAGCACGCTATTTTAGTACACAGAAAAATAAATAATATTACTTTAACAAGTGCTCGTTTGTTAAAACTTCTTCAACTGTAAATGGAGTTAGCCTAAAAGCTTGGTTTTGATCGGTCCAAATTACTGAATAATTAAAAAAGTAAGTTGGAAACCGTGTTCCAACTTTTCAATCCTTTTAGGGAACGGGCCAGCGACTTTTTCGGAACGATTCGAAACTGGGTACTGACCCCGATAAACCCAACTCAACCCGTTTTTGCCCTTTAGCACCAAATATGTAGTAACATAATAAAGCTGCAGAGATTTTTAGCCCCTTTGTTTGTTTTAATACAGTAATCAGAGGAACTGCTGTCGAATCAATGTATTGCATGTTTATAAAATGCAAAAAATTGATAATAATGTTTATGTTTTATTAGCCTGTTCTGACCCACTACTGGGCAAAGACCTCCCGGTCTTCCTCTACTCCTTCCATCGTTGTTGATGTGCTTCTAATCAGTTTTTTCGGATACGGTCTCAGGCTATTCCAGAAATTCCCAAACTTATTTGTTACATTGACCATGTGGTACGTTACTAGCTTTTGTGTTGACCATCAGACTATAAGCTTACATAATTATTATCAAAGTAAACGTTTAAATGCTAAAATACCAGACCAATAATAGTGTTTGCAACTGGCAAACACTATTATTGGCCTGGTATCTAAAAACGTTTCTAAAAACCTAACCTCACCTAAAACGCATTTCACCCGATCGTTGGTGGCTACACGCATCCAGTAGCTGCCTAACCCTCAAAACATTTCTACCTCAGCTAATTTTAGAAAACATCCTATTTGACGAATGACACATCATTTATCCATCTGCAAAATGTTACACGCATTTCACCAGCGTACAATTCGTCTGAATACACCTTTCGCGATTCGCTACACCATGTATAAATTCAACAATATGGCCGCCAGTAACCGTGACGGATGAGAGCATCATGTATAATTCCTTTCCTCCGTCTTGCGTTAATCCATTTGGAGAATTCGCGGTGTGTCTCTTTTACTCGTAGTGTGTTAGAGAAGGATGGAAGTGTGATGTAACGCCTGCTGTCTGTCAATGTGACATCTTTGTTGAAGTTTGTTTTCAACTTACGTGTCAAGTTAGTTTGCTTTTGCAGGACTTATAACTTGTTTTTGTGTTTTTTGGATCATTTTAACAGATCGGTAAAGTATGTAAGTCCTATTATTAATGTCCAACGCAAAAAGAGGTCTGTTATAAGTTTGTTCGTTGATGGTTATATGTGTGTCTGTGTGTCTGTGGTGCCGTAGCCCTTAAACGGGCTGAACTATTTGGCTGCGGTTTTTTTATAAATAGGTTATCTGGCAATGGTTCGTTATATGTTTAACCGGTTCAGGAGCAGTGGGTTCGAATATGAGCGAGTAGTGCCTTAATTCCATCCATATGTTGTATTTTCTAAAGTTTATCTTGGACATCACTGACATCCCGTGTCTCGTTAAGCACAAAACCGTTGGTCTCGGTTGCCACTCACAGAATTTTTGACAGTCGTTCAAAAGCCACAAAGTCTGACCAGTCTGACCAAAGGGTACCAAGAGGTATCTGGGTTGTGAAGGTCTGATGGCAGCGGCTTACGTAAATCATTGTTCAGCTGGGCTGAATCCGGTTAGGCTGGAAGCCGACCTCAAGATAGTAAGGAAAAGGTTAGGAAGATAATGACTATCTACTTTCAGTAGTAGTTTTGTTTGGTTGTCTCAGAGTAACAAGGTTGCTTTAAAATAAAATCTTAACTACGAATTGGTGCCAACGACCCAAAAGATTCTAATAATATAATCCAATTTGTAAGAACTTGTAGCGGCTCAGCCACTACACCAAACCCGCGCACCTTCGGGCATCATCGCCGCGGCTCGGGGCCGTTCGGTTTCGCAGCGCGCCCGCACGCCAGTCCTTTGTTCGCCACCGCGCAAGGCACTCCCGCGCTCGCTCGCTTATTCGCTTTATCTAATTTGCTCCGCCGCGATCTTATCGTAATTATAAATTCTAATTTCACGCTTTAAAATTCTTCCGCCTAATTCTATTCAGTGTCCTATTCTATTCTTCCACTATTCTAACTGTCATCTGTTGTGTAACTGTGCTTTCTACGCTTCTGTGTCATTGTGAACTTTTAATTTAAATTATAACCGTTGCTGAGAACTTTTTGACTTTTATTTGTGGACGATACCTACATAATTGGTGACCATGACTATGGAATCGCGCAAGGAGGATCTTTACAGTGCTGAAACTTCGCGTGTAGGCGTTCGTCCACCTCCGTTTTGGCCAGATGACCCAGAAATGTGGTTCGCTCAGATGGAGTGCCAGTTTGCTTTAGCGAACGTTACCGTGGACCTAACGAAATATTACCAGGTAGTGTCCGCGTTGGAACCTCGCTACGCTGCAGAGGTAAAAGATATAATCACGAATCCACCGGCTACAAATAAGTTTGAGAAAATAAAGACTGAGCTAATAAAACGCTTGACCGCGTCACGGCAACGTAGGATAAAACAATTAATTACGCACGAAGAGTTAGGCGATCGAAAACCATCACAGTTTCTACGGCGTTTACGGGACCTGGCGGGTCCAGCAGTTCCAGAAGATTTTTTGAAGAGTTTGTGGTCGGGCCGGCTACCGACAAACCTGCAAACAGTGTTAGCGTCGCAACCAGACCTATCATTGGACAAGTTAGCGGACTTAGCAGACACGGTGAACGAGATCGCGCCTTGCGGACCGCTGCAAGTAGCAAGCGTTGCGGACCCCAGTACGTCTACCCTCATGAAGCAAATGGCTAGCCAGATATCAGAGCTTACAAAGCAGGTAACATCATTGTCTACTCGGGTGGACAAGCAAAGACAGGTACGTGGTCGGTCCCGTTCTCGTTCAAGTAGCCGTAGTTGGCGGGGCCGGTCTAGTTCTAGGCCGCGTCAGCCACCAGAAAACCACCCGCATTGTTGGTACCACTTTAGCTTTGGTCCTCGTGCAAGAAAGTGTACTCAGCCTTGCTCGTGGCAGGCGGAAAACGCGAAAGGCAGCCGGAATTAGCGGCCTACGACTGCCCTTCAGAATCAGGCCGTCTTTTTATTACTGACCGTCATTCAAAAAAGCTGTTTCTGGTCGATACTGGCTCCGATTTATGCGTGTACCCACGGTCAACTATCAAGACGCCCTGCACTAAATCAAAGTACAGTTTAACAGCGGCCAATGGAAGTGTCATAAATACTTACGGTCCAGTACAACTCAGCCTCAACCTAGGACTTCGGCGTTCATTTACTTGGAAGTTTACCGTCGCCGATGTGTCAAGGCCAATAATAGGCATAGATTTTCTAAGTTTTTATAATCTACTTATAGATTGCCGCAACCGCAGGCTCATAGATGGCACCACTTCACTCTTCGTAGCGGCGTCCGCGCAGCAGATTCCTGATGACGTGGCTTCGGTGAAAACAGTCCTCGGGGACACAGACTACCACCAGCTGCTACGTGAATTTCCAGAGGTTACGCGCCCGGCAGGTACTGTAAATCAATGCGAGCCAAAGCACAATACGGTGCACTTTATTAAAACTACTTCTGGCCCACCCGTTGCCAGCAGGCCCAGGCGTTTAGATCCTGCAAGGCTAAAAATAGCAAAAAAAGAGTTTGAGGACATGATGGTCAATTTAACTGCGAGACGTTCTGAAAGTCCATGGTCTTCAGCTCTGCACCTAGTGAAGAAAAAAGATGACGGGTGGAGGCCGTGTGGCGACTATCGTGCCCTGAATTCCCGTACAATACCTGACCGCTACCCCATACCTCACATTCAGGACTTCTCACATCGACTTTCGGGATGCACAACGTTCAGCAAAATCGATTTAATAAAAGCTTACAATCAAATTCGCGTAAACGAAGCTGACATACCAAAAACCGCCATAACCACACCGTTCGGGTTATTTGAGTTCCCTTTTATGACTTTTGGACTACGTAACGCAGCGCAAACCTTTCAGCGGTTCATAGATGAGGTACTGACCGGTTTAGGTGACTTCTGCTACGGATATGTCGATGATATTTTGGTTTATTCTCCTTCTCCAGACCTGCACAGAATTCACCTGCATCAGCTGTTGTCAAGGCTGAAAGAATATGGTGTCCTCATAAATCCTGCAAAATGTGTCTGGGGGCAGCCAGAGGTGACCTTTCTGGGATATCAGGTATCAGCTGCTGGTACCCAACCGCTCCATGAAAAGGTACGAGCTATACAGGAATTTCCAGTACCAAGCACAGTGAAGGAGTTACGGAGATTCATGGGCATGCTGAATTTTTATAGAAGGTTCGTACCCAACGCTGCAAAGACCCACGCGCCACTGAACTCGATTTTGGCTGGAGGCAAGGTCAAGGGCTCACAACCTATACAGATGTCACAGCTGCAGCTGGAGGCGTTCGAAGAATGTAAAAAGGCACTATCAAACGCGACGCTTCTTGCACACCCTAGCTCAAAGGCAGAACTCTCTATGCTTACAGATGCATCAGACATATCCATAGGAGCAGTGCTGCAACAACGTGTCGGAACACAATGGGAACCGTTAGCCTTTTTCTCGAAGAAATTGAACGAAGCACAACGCAAGTACAGCCCCTACGATCGCGAGCTTCTCGCTGTCTACGAGGCGATAAAATACTTCCGACACATGGTGGAAGCTCGGGAGTTTGTTATCTTCACGGATCATCGCCCACTTACCTACGCCTTCAGAAACCCCAAAGAGAATTGCTCACCTCGTCAATACAGGTACTTAGACTACGTATCACAATTTACCACGGATATACGTTACATACCTGGACCAGAAAATGTCGTTGCCGACACCTTGTCGCGCATTGAAGAGGTAACAACGACAGTTGATTATAAAGCTTTAGCCCGCTCTCAAGAGACAGATCCAGAACTCCAGTCACTTGTCAAGAAAGGATCGTTGCTGAAACTGCAGATGATTACCCAGGTGGGCTCAGACACTAAACTCTATTGCGACGTATCCACTCAACCACCGAGACCCTACGTTACGCCTGAATTCCGGAAGCAAGTCTTTGATTCTCTTCATAGTCTGAGTCACCCTGGCCGTACAGCTACCGTGCGACTAGTCACGCAGCGATTTGTGTGGCCAGGGATCCGCAAGGATTGTAGAGAGTGGTGCAGATGTTGTCTTCATTGCCAACGCTGTAAAGTAACCCGTCACACATCTACTCCTCTTTCCCAATTTCCCTCAATTTCGTCGAGATTTTCCCATATCCATCTCGACATAGTAGGGCCACTAATACCGTCTTCCGATTACAGATATTGCCTCACCATCGTTGACCGGTTCACACGATGGCCTGAGGCTATTCCGCTCAAGGACGTCACTGCCGACACCTGCGCGGCCGCCTTGGTATCCGGGTGGATATCGAGGTTCGGTTGCCCATCGCAGATCACCACAGATCAAGGCCGACAGTTCGAGTCCGGCCTGTTTAAGGCCCTAGCATCCCTGCTCGGCGCACGCCACTTTCGCACCACAGCGTACCATCCAGCATCGATCGGCTTGGTGGAGAGGTTTCATCGCCAGCTAAAAGCAGGTATCATGTGTCACAACAACACACAATGGACGGAAATCTTGCCAATAGTTCTGATTGGAATACGCAGCTCATGGAAAGATGACATCCAAGCATCTTCGGCTGAATTGGTTTACGGCGAGCCCCTGCGTTTGCCAAGCCAGTTCCTGTCACCATCAAACGACTACGAGGTTGAAGACATCACGAGCTTCGCTACTCGACTTGCTAGACACATGGCCAGCTTGTCCCCGAAACCCACTGCATGGCATAGAAAGGATACTTTTTACATCCCCAAAGACCTGCAACACTGTTCCCACGTTTTTGTGAGGCAAGACCACGTGAGGAAATCGTTGGAGCCACCATACGCTGGTCCCTGCAAAGTACTGGACAGAAAGGCTAAGTACTTTAAAGTTGAGGTACGAGGTAAAGGCATCAACATATCTTTGGATCGCCTGAAACCAGCATACGTCACTCAAGACGGGCTCACTGACAATACAGCCTCAGCTCCAACCAGTTCGCCACAAAGTAAGACCTCAACTCCACCAGTGGACAAGCCGGCAGTTCACACTCGCAGCGGCAGGAGAGTTCACTTCCCGGACTTCTATCGACCGTAGTCACGGTCTCGCCGGGGGGCTACTGTAGCGGCTCAACCACTACACCAAACCCGCGCACCTTCGGGCATCATCGCCGCGGCTCGGGGCCGTTCGGTTTCGCAGCGCGCCCGCACGCCAGTCCTTTGTTCGCCACCGCGCAAGGCACTCCCGCGCTCGCTCGCTTATTCGCTTTATCTAATTTGCTCCGCCGCGATCTTATCGTAATTATAAATTCTAATTTCACGCTTTAAAATTCTTCCGCCTAATTCTATTCAGTGTCCTATTCTATTCTTCCACTATTCTAACTGTCATCTGTTGTGTAACTGTGCTTTCTACGCTTCTGTGTCATTGTGAACTTTTAATTTAAATTATAACCGTTGCTGAGAACTTTTTGACTTTTATTTGTGGACGATACCTACAAACTCAACTTGAGTTCAAAACAAACGGGTTCCATTGTTTTGTAAGTAAGGTAATGGCTTGCTCGTACTTAAGTAATTCGCTCGTAGGTACTTAAGTACTCTGCTAATGGTCTGGCGTTTGAACGCGTCCTTATCTTGACGTATTGTCTAGATACTTCAAGATACATTAGCGAAAATGTATCGAGATCTTTTGTGAATTCTTGTGGAACACTGATTTTCTTATGGGTGTCTGGCCTGTTGGTCGAGTAGTTAGTGACCCTGACTGCTTTTGCTTTTTCTTGATTGTAACTATTTAAAGACCTCAAGATGTAATTATTTGTGTCGACAGTAACTTTTACCCCTTTAGGGAACGAATTATCAAAAATCTTTTCTGTGTGGTTACCTACTCTTTACAAAGAACACCTGCAAGTTGGATGTTTCTAGGATCAGCGTTATGGGCTGTGCGTTGATATGTCAATTGTCAGGTAATCAGTCTGTCAGTTTACTATTCATTATCATTATCATCATCATCAGCCGATAGACGTCCACTGCTGGACAAAGGCCTCCACCAAAGATTTCCACATGCATTGGCCCCGCGACACTCACATCCAACGGGACCCGATCTTGATGAGATCATCGGTCCATCTTGCGGGAGGCCTGCCCACGCTGCGTTTACCGGTAAGCGGCCGCCACTCGAGAACCTTTCTGCCGCAACAGCCGTCAGTATAACTATTTCATTATATAAACATTAAAATAGACTAATGATAGCAACAAGTTTAATCCTTGGTGGTTTTGGTTGCTATTTAATATGAATAATTTTGCATTTTATTTTTGTAAAAGATAAAAAATAACTTTACAGAGATGGCGCGAACATTAACTAACACTCTTATTGCTCCAGACAAGTTGGTGAATTGGGACGTATATTAATTAAAAGTCCAGGTTTCCAGGTCAGTGATGTCCAAGATAAACATAAGCCTTATGCATGACAGGCGGGAAACTTAACCACTATGTAGCCAGTCACCTTCTTTTATTCTTCTAGCTTATTTGCGTCAACACAATTTTCTTGTATGCAGACTGTTAAGCTAAGAAAATACCTTTTCTCAGGGAGGTAATGCTAACTAAATGTTTATGTACTTTAATATGCAAGTTCTACCTTTGCAAACGTTCTAACCGCTTATGTGTTGGTTTTCGTATAACGTGCAAGCTCTTTTTTATTTCAATGTGCAATGTTTTTGATACTGTTATCCTTAGTACCAAGTCTGAGCGGATTTTTTTTTACTGGTTGGAGTCGGCATTACTTAAGGCCTCTTGTTGACGACAATTTACAATGGACCGATTTAATAACGGGCAACGGGCCGATGCTCAGTGCTCAATTGTTTATTATGGGTGTTTGTTAACGCGATGACACGTACGACCGTACGTTACCCGTTGACAAAAATGGTCTTCAACAACTGGGGTTACTATCTCTTTCGCCGCCGAGAAATGCGTTTGAACTTCTTCGGTGACTAGCAACCGTTGTTAAGTTTCACTGTCCAGCATCTGATTAAGCTCCTGTCTCCATCATCTGATTATTAAATAAATTATGACTGCTCCCGTCCTAGGTGCGTCGGGAGGGCGTGTCAGACTTTTACTGAGTAAAACCCACTCATGTTCCTCCGGTTGCCCTTGATGTTCCAGGGTCACGGTAACTATTATAAACATTCTGCAACCCTGGCAGGCGTTGGCCCTGTTGGGCCCCTTCCCGTGCTGACTTCTCTATGAGGCGCGCGTGGAACACTAACGCGCCATCGACGCGGTCCTGGTCCTAGCCGGGCGGCGAGCTACCCATCTCTCGCCATCCGCAGAACCGCGCCTACGGTGGCCAGGTAGTCGTCTTGCGACTCTCGACGTCTTCGCCTGGGTCCTAGTCCGGGGCGAGAGGCTCGTCGTTCCCTCTCGCGCGCCGCCGCTTCCTTCACTAGCATAACTGCTTCGCAGAAGGAGGCGACGGCATCCCGTTGCGTCTCGCCCCGAAGCATGGCCGGGACCAGCGCCAGGCGCGAGAGGAATTATACATAATATTGTTTTGTTGTAAGGCCTTAACCCATGTGATGTGTAACGCCAGAAATAAATAGGTTCAGTAAAATAGTTGAATAAGCTGTTGCAAGATTTGCCCCAAACTAGCTAGATAGATTCAAGCTACATTTAACTGTTTAGAAAAAATAATTACCATAAAATCCAGTTTGGAAACTGACCAACTCATATTAGTATGCGACCGGGTCGCCAAGGACTTAATAAATAATATTTTTACCGAGAAAAATAATTAAATCGTTGGTCCTTTCCCCCAAATTGTGGGACGCACAACATCTAATATTACATATAACTATCTCAAGAGCCTCGATCCGTTTCTTAATTAACCACTGAGCAGATATTTGGGGTCAAATAAAACGCCTTTGGGTAATCAGACGAATCGATGAATTTAATTTGGGATGGTGTTTGGAACCCTTCTCAGTCAAGCGTTATATCTATAGACCAGTTCACCAGTTTCTGTGGTTGTAAGTTCAACCAGGCGGTAAAGCGATCTTCAATTCATAATGTGCTTTCTAATTTTATCTTGGACCTTACTGACCACAATCTCTCTAGCCTTTTCACAACTATGTTGGGGTTGGCTTTTACCCTCACCGGATTCAGCTGGATACCAGTGTATTACTTGAAGTGCCTGCCTATCAGACTTCCACAAACAAGTAACTGGAGGATCTGGGGTTACTGGACTATACCTCTGGGTAAGACTGGTCAGATTTTATGGCTTCGGTCTACCGGTAACGACTGTCAGAGTTCTACGAATGAGAACTGAGACCAACAGCTTTATATTACTATTCGGGGCACGGAATGTCAGTGTTGCCCACGATTGTCAGTTTTCTATTTTATATGTACTTTTAATCATCTGGGACATAAATGGTATCCCATGCAATGGAAAGCTCTGAATGTCATTGGTTGTCATTCGAATATCAGACGGGTAATACGGGTTGTAGTCGAAAGCCAGAAATTCTAATCAATCAGTTTGACCAGAGGTGTTACCCAAAGTTTTTTAGCGATTTAAGAAAGTAAAGTACCTAAGGACTATTATGGTGAATGGTTTCAGCAGCAACAGATCGAGTAGATTCCTTTATTGCGCCATTGAAAGTTTTGAGCCATTGGTAGGTTTGGTGCCAGCCAGCTGAGTTTAATCAAATCTGTATTGCAGACCAGGTCATTAAAACACTACTGTTTTAAATCTTCTAAAATAAAATCTGTTTGTTCACAAGCCAGTCTTGCAGAGCTTTAAACAACAGTAAAACACGAGACTCATAATATTCAAAGCGGTACGTCGTAAAACCACGCTTGCATCTCACAAAATATACCACATGTGGAGCACGAAAAAACTAAGAAGTTTCACCGACAACATTTTTAAAAATCACTATCAAAGTTGTGCTACATAAGTATACGGGAAAACTTTTTCCCGAGCGAATTGCGTTTATATGTATAGCGCTATTTTCAACGCAATATAAGCAAACCACGCAAGCGTATGTGCAAAATTCTCATTTTAAATTTGACACGACCAGGGTGAGGTTAGGACCACAAGCCGTTTTCCGAGTATGGAGGTGATAACTTGCAAACTTCGGATTGGTTGAAATTTCTACATCACTCTGCTAGACATGAGAATCACAATTAAAAATTGTTCTGGAGACTTAATCCCTCCATTTTGATGGTCACGGATTTAGGCTAAGAGCTTCCTGGTTTAGTTTACGGCTGAATTACAAAAGATACATGTTGTACTTGCTTTTTCTGCAAGAAAATATGTACTTTAAACCTACTCAACCAGTTCAGTCCGCGTCTGTACATTGATGTGGCCTTTATATTGCGTCGTACTACTCTCCATTCTCCGAATTTTATTCGGAGGTTCCTTTATTGAATTGTGTTGCTTTCAATGTAAATGTGATCTGTCCTCGTATTTTATTGTTTTACTGGATATGTCATTAGGCTCTTGGGTAGACATTTTATAGGATATAAGGTTTTAGTACCTAATAATTTTATTTATATGATTATTGGTAAAGGTTTTATTATGGCATGACTTTTGGAATAGAAATTTGCTAGGTAAGCTGACTAAAAATTTGCCAGACCAATTTAGGAATTGGTATATTATGTATTTATTTTTTACATACGTAAGTCACCTATCTCCAATGTACCAATTAGTATTGTGACATTTTTAAGCGTCAACTGAAATGAAAAAAAAATCATGAAAATGTTCGTGTCTTGTCTCTATGAAAAGAGGCATTTGTCTTGAGTCTTCTGTATTGGAACAATAACAGTCTAGTTTTATTATAAACTAGCTTTTGCCCGCTTTTCCGTGAAGCTTCACGCGCGTTAGAGAGAGACAAAAAGTAGTCACTCTTAATTCCTTCAACTATCTCCACTTAAAAAATCACGTCAATCCATCGCTCCGTTTTGCCGTTAAAGACGGACAAACAAACAGAGAGACAGACACACACTCATATTATAAATGGGACAGTGTGTGTACACTGTCCCATTTATAATATTTGTATGGATTAAATAAGAGCGCATATAACTTAATTAAAGATTTTACTTCTCACTTACTTCACTTTACAAAAACTCAATAAAACAAAACACAATCTTGAACAAACAAAGAAATGAATTAAATAATATACAATTTGCAACATACAGTCGTACTTAATGTTTCGATTTCCTGAAGGCGGGCGGAGAAAAGGGGAGAGGTTAGTCACGCAAGCTAGCACTTTAGAAAATAATTACAATGTTATAAAGTATGGCACACTTATGCCCTTACTAATAATCACTGTGTAAAGTTACGTCATGAATAAAGCCTGTGTAACCATCCATTTTTTTACTTATAAACCTGTCATAACTTTATGCAGCGATTATTAGTAAGACGCTTAGATAGGATTGTGTAAATAACGAAAAGATATCTTAACTAAGAGGTTGGTGTTAGCCAATAATAGTTAAATAGAAGTGAACTTCTCTAGAAATACAATTTACTGTCTCCTGCGGTTTTGTCAGTATAAGTTATTGTTTATTATTTCGCTCATATTACCTTGATATAACTTGTTGTATAACACTAAAATCTTAGCGCCTTACTAAACGCTGCAGTTATGACAGGTTTATACGTCAAAAAATGTATGGTTACACAGGCTTTATTCATTGCATAACTTTACACAGTGATTATTAGTAAGGGCATTAATGTATATAAGTACATTGTCAGTATCGGTGTGAAGTATGAAACTTATTTCTCTAAATTGGCTTTAAAATTAAAATCTCAACATTTTTTACACATCACTTATAGAAAGAATCCTTACTTAAATTATAAATGCTAAAGATTGTATGTATGGATGATCATTTGTAACTATGAATATTTTTGTGACTCTTTCACGCAAAACATACTGAACGAATTTTTAAAACACTTTACTAAATATAACTTATATACATCAGAATAAATTAAGACCTACATAACATTATGACCTACAGGAGCGAAGCAGTAATCAAAGATCAGTACTAATATTATAAATGCGAAAGTAACTCTGTCTATCCCTTCTTCACGCCTTAACCACTAAACCCATTTGAATGAAATTTGGTACAGATATAGTCTGGGACCCGAGAAAGGACATAGGATAGTTTTTACGAACGGGAACTATTATTCAACGCGGACGAAGTCGCGGGTAAAAGCTAGTACAACATAACACAGGTTTCATCGCGGGGAAAAGCTGGTACTAAGATAAAGGCTTAAGAAATACATAACATATATTGCGGAAGAACAGCGAAGTACTCCAAAACAAAGGTATCCAGACACGCTATTATTCTTAATGAGTAACGTTTCATACGGCTTTTCTAGCTCAGAAAAATATAAAGTTTTAAACAACAGTACTTTAGAGATATTATAAAAACAACGTACGTGGTGTTTACTTACTCTTTCAACTTCATGCACGTTTTTTACCAGAAAAAGAATATTCATAATAAGACCTGCTTAAAATGTTCGCCACATAATAAAATTATAATGTTTTTACTTTTATACGTTTGGGATAGATAGTGTAGGATGGTAGCCTTACATAAGTATTAGTCTATACAAATGTAAAATGTCAATGCAAAAAATGACAGTGAATGTTTACCTGATAAACAATTAACCTTTCCTCGACCAAGCGACAGCTGGCTGTCGGACTGCTATTGTCATTCTATTGTGTCTTGAATCACGTGTATTCGAAGGTTCAAGAAAGCGTAGATCAGATATATGCTTTCTATACCGAAACAACTTTATCTCGCACTGGCAATAATAGGCTGGTATCATTATTTTGTCTGATTGTAAAAAGACCTAAAAGAAACCTTAGCGAGAATGTATGTCTGGTTTAACTATCGCAAATCTCTAACTTTACCTGTAATCGTAGGACATTAGTCACGCAGAGAAAGTGCGGGATTTTCGGCTTTTAGCTCAGTAAAACATATAGGTAACTACTGCCTTATGTAGAAAAAGCTTATTCTGGCTCTTTCAGTATGCTTTTGCGTTTCTTTTTTATTAATATCTTCTTAAACCTACGAACACACGTGATTCGAGACAAGAAAGACATTAGCAGCGCGACAGCCGGCTGTCGCTTGACTATCGAATCGTCGTTTTTTTTGTTGTGGGTTTAAAAGTTGGCTAATACCAAAGTGATTTTTTTTCATTCATAAGACTAGCTACTTGTCCCTTCTACGCACGGGTGTTACTAGTTTGCAGTGTTGCTATTCCCCGTGGTTTCATCCGCCTTTTTTTTTTATTACTGCTGCGCTTCCAAAGTATTGTAGATTATTTATTATTCTAATGAGTAAGCTACGATATTGTTGCCGATTCTCTTTTTCACACACCAACCTAAGATAAGTACATCTTTCTCTCTCCCATTCATTAAGAAAAGGACAGAAGATTAAATATTAGTTAAGTCCTGTCAAATTTAGTCACTCCATAGATAATTTAGACGCGATTTAACTAAAATGTATTTTCTGTCCTTTTCTTTAAGAAATGGAAAGAGAAAATGCGTTTAATTTAAATTTAGTTAAGTTTGTGAACAGAATCAGCATCATTGTAATTTTATCATAATCTATGTAGTAGTTTTTATGGAAAAGGGTAACCAACATCCACACACACACACTAACTTTATAATATTAGTAGTAAGGTTGTCTCATGTACATAATTTCGACATCCATACTCTTTAAACTTTCGAACACACGTGATTGGAGACACAATAGAAAGACAATAGCAGCCCGACAGCCAGCTGTCGGTTAATCGTTGAAAGGTAACAGCAAAGTTGCATTACGGCAAAAATAGGTAAGGTAAAAATTACTTACCCGGACAACCTTCTTCACAAAGAACTCTTCTAAGAATCTACGTTAACCTAACCTTGACGACAAGTTACCTTCACTACAAACTTCGGTTTTCTAAAGCCAGGTTTTATTTAAATGTTGTATAGAAGATTAATTAGTTCCTCCGTGACATTCACTTTATGTCCATTGTGTGAGACCCTTTGATGTTAAACAAATTAATGACCTCGGTGCGCCTCTCTTTTGGAACCTTTGTATGATTAAAAGCATTTTATTGTGAGCTTTAATATGTAGGAAACTTCCTTTTATAAACTTCATTAGTTTAGGGCGGAAAAATATGATTTTGGACTACATATCAAATTGGGTGGTGATAATTGATGTAATTATAGAAACAGCGTTGTTATCCGATTAGTGTAATGATCAATTTCGTTGGTTGGTTGAATTATTTTATACATAACTGGCATTATAATTTTAATTCCTTTTTAGGGTTTCATAGTCAGCGAGGAACCTTCATAGTCTGTGTGTGTCCGTACCCGACTTTCACTTAGGCCGAGTTATTAAATATTTCTTAACACTTACACAATTTTCGGTGTTTATTTCTTACTCATTGGTTGACAATTGTGCGACAGTGATGGCAATATTGCTTACCAAAGCATTAGCTAAAAACATATTTTGTGTAGTTTCCAGTTAGGATTCAATCTATACTAATATTAATAAACTGAAAAGTTTGATTGTTTGTTTGGTTGGTTAACTGCGCTAATCTCAGGAATTACTAAATAAATTCGTTTTTTTGTATTGGATAGCCCAATGATTGGGGAAGGTTGTAGGTTATATAACATTATGTCACAATCTGATGGAGTATTAACTAAAAATGCAGGTACAACCGCAGATGATAGCTTGTGTTCCATATTTACCTTTAAACCAACGCACATTAAAAACCCTCTCAAAAATACTCAAATACGCAGCAAAAACAAAACTCCAATTCCAAAAACAGGGTCCATTTAGAACCTTTTTTACATTTAAAAGGAAGCCATATCGATTCGGCCGAAAGGTTCCGTTTCGACCCCTCTCTCAAGGTCATGCGTTACAAGGTCAAGCTCAATACAGCCACACCCCTTGAGTGATCACCTTGAATGTTAGATACACGATGACCTTGAAGTTGGAGTTATTTGAACGGAGTGGTAAAGGATTAGACTGGTTACCTATTATTTTATCGAAGTTGTTTTCCTATTTTTTTGGGTCTTTCCTCTTCATCTTGATAATATAATTATGTCCTCTGTATAGGATGTTTAACAAACAATACCTATATTGAGTACAATATTCATCATTAAAAATTCAATTAACAATAATAACCATTTCAAAGTCCAAGCTTTGAATATAAATATAATACAGAATTTATTGAACACAAACTACATAATGAAATGTAACATTCCATTAAAATTCAAAGTGCACAAGAGATCTTCTCTTCTCGTTCTTTTTTAAATTTGTCTCACACTAATCATTTTACTGTGGAGGCGCTTACAAACACAAACAACCAAACTCGAAGCAAATACCTGTACATACGTCCTGTGCGAGGACCGAACCCTCGATATCCAGCATAGCAGCCAAATGCCTAACAACTTCACCAACTGCCACTTTCAAGCAACACCTATATTTTTCACTACACACAAATTCGCAATAAAAAACAATTCACCATATCCAATTAAAACGCCCATTACACTTGAAACCCCCATAAAGGGTAATTGACGTTAACTTACCTTACCCTAAAATGCGTATACACCTACGTTTTCCCTAACCCTAAAACGCTGTATACACGTACATTTACCCTTTGAAAGGCTTTTAACGTAACATAGTTAGGGTTAACTATAAACGCAATCAAGTTGATGCATTTACGATCTATGTTTTAGTCAATTAGTGCTGATTAATTGTACGTAGATAGATTGATTGTTCAGGTGGTTAGTAATTTAGTTTAATGATAGTAGTTGAGTGCATGTCGTGATGGGCCGGTGGTTAAGCAGGCCTCTCACCAAAATTATTGGGTTTAGTCGGGCGAATCGACAAGAAACTTGTTTGTATTCTTTGTAATTTTTCCTAGTCAGAAACTTGTCAATCATAAACCACGAAATGTACATTCATATCTTATTCACAAAATTGCAACGTCAATTTCGGCACAATACATGCAGTACACCAAGGAATCTCCCCGACCGAGAAAGCTCCGGAATATCCGCAGGGAATTCCGTTAAAAGCGACCGTCGCGTCGACAAACCGTTATGTCATCGTGTGTGCATTGGCTTAAGACGTCGGTAGCTCGTGTGTAGCTGATTGAAGGATGTATTGTATTTACATTTTGACCTTAGGTCAGAAGCTTGCGGAAATCATATGCGGTTATTCTAGTATTTTAAAGTATTCGTGGAAAAGTAAATAGTAGCTAAAAGAACTCAAATCTTGTTACTATTAATTAGTTTAGTTATGACAACATGTGATCAAATAATCACATTTGTTTTATTGTTTGTTACTTTTTTATCGATTTTATGGTTGATCGATTCAGTAGAAATACTAATAGCAATATTAAGGTGGTTTATTGGGTACCTAAAGAATTCGAAATTCCTATAAACAGCTTAGCAACAACAACGGAGTATCAGTCGGGAATTCCTTTAAAAGCGACCTACGACAAATTGTCATCTTGTGTACATTGGCTTAAGACGTTGCCAGCTCGTGTGTATAGGCCATGAGGGATATATTGTATTTGCATTTTGACCTTACGTTAGGAGCTTGCGGAAATTCCGTTTGTTGTGAGAATTGTGCCGACGGCGCGGCCATAAGATGCCTATTTTACTTAGCCACTGAGATACTATTCAGCCAAATTTGTGACAGAATTAAGGTCATAAATCATTTGTTGCCCAATATAAACGTAATATTTTATTACTATTTTCATGTCTTACGAAAGTCTTTGTTAGTAGCTACAAAAATCCACGGCTTTCATGTCAGCCTATGCCCGTTTACTACCAAACGTAGGCCTCTCACAAAGAACGCCAACCTGTCCGGTCCTGTGTAATTTACATCCACCCGTTTTCCGCCATCTTCTTTAAATTGTGTACTCTTCGTGCAACTAGATAAGACACCATGGCATACTGTTAGTCAAGATGTAGTAGAACTCTTTTATAAGTACGTTACGTGGTTAATTTATGAAAAAAAAACCATTTTGGTATAAAATACTATTCATAATTGTAATAGTAAATTGAAATGTTTTACCATTACACGTGGCTCAAATTGAATTAATGTAACCAACATTTTGTAAATCTTAATATTTTGTAAAGAGTGTCTAAGAAGTTTTTTGCTTGTCATATCAATCTTTTTAGAACAAGCAACTTTCTTTCTGACTAATCGACCGACTCTATGACAATTTAGTGCCTGTAAAGCAGGGCTTGAAAACGTTACCAATTCACATTAAAAATAACGTTAAGTAACGTTATTTCCATAGAGATACTTGCATATCGGTATGATTTGGTAGCGTTATTTAGTAACATAACATTAAAAATAGCGTTAAAAATTACCGGTATTTTTAATGTTATTGTGAAAATAGCGGTAACAAGTTAACGGTATATTTTGGTTATTTTATGCGACGTTGCCCTTTTTCCAAGGCCGCGCGGGCGCGGCACGGCGGGTAGTGGCGGCGCCGCGCCGCGCCGGTAACAAAACTGACTCATAACGATAAAATTAACGTTATCTTACATTATAACGTTACGTATGTTTAACGGTATAATGTGCCAGATATAACGTTAAATTTGGTAACGTTATTTAATAGATAACGATATATGCATCAAGGGGCTGTAACGATACCATATTTTTAACGGTATTTCAAGCCCTGCTGTAAAGAGTCTTGGCCCGTTTTAATAGACGTTACTCAAATACGATCTTAAGTGTGACATCATTTGATACCGGATTATTGCGATGACAGAAGCTCAAGATCGTCGCTAATTAATAAACATATCTCAGTTTCCAAGATTTGCTATCTTGAGTACACCCATTCTTGTATATTTAATTGTCAAGTTTCGTTTATTAATCAGTCTACACTCGGCTGATGACGTACACCTGATCCGGAACTTGAGCTCTTAAACAATCTCGTTTATTAATACGAACAGGATTATAAGTTTTTATCAAGTAACAGTTTCGATCTGAGTAACGTTTATTAATACGGGCCTAATGCCCGAATACTTAAACGTCACTTGACGCTACCAAATCTATTGCTGTCTCTGTCACTCTAAAGGGATAAAATAAGGACAGCAACAGATTTGAGAGTGTCTTAAAATTAAGTGGAGTTTGATTAAATAAATAAAAAAATTATTATTATTATTATTAACAGCCGTCTATGTCCCACTGCAGGGCAAAGGCCTCCCCTTCCTCCTTCCACTTATCCCTATCTAATGCGGTTTCGGGCCAATCCCTGAGATGACTGTCAAGTTCGTCCCGCCATCTCCGCCTGGGCCTGCCGCGTTGCCGTTTACCGCTATGTGGGATCCACTGTGTGGTTACTTTTGCCCAGAGCTCCTCCGGCATGCGACAGATGTGACCAGCCCAGTTCCATTTGAGCTTGGCAGCCGTGTGACCTACATCCGCAATTTTAGTTATGGAACGCAATATCGAGTTTTTTATGCGATCTGCGAGTTTAACTCCTAGGATACTGCGTTCCATTGCTCGCTGGCAAACCCCGAGTGCGGACTTTTGACGTTTGGTTAATGACCACGTCTGCGCTCCGTAGGTGAGGGTGGGTAAAATGCACATGTCCATGAGCTTCCTTTTTAAGGAAAGGGGGAGTGTTCCCTTCATTATCTGTTTCATCGACCAATAGCTCTTCCAGGCGTTTTCGGTGCGTCGAGCAACTTCTTTATCTTGTCTCGCCTGGAAGGAGACTATTTGGCCGAGGTATATGTACTCATGGACATATTCAATCCGCACACCCCCAATTGTTATAGCGCGTTGGATGCTGTTGGTCATCACCTTCGTTTTTGTCATATTCATAGCGAGTCCGACCTCGAGGCTGGCGTTACTCAGTTGGTCGAGCATTAAGCTTAACTCGGCTGCCGAGGACGAGAAAAGGACAATGTCATCGGCGAAACGGAGATTAGTTAATCTTCTCTGGCCCATAACAATGCCCTTGTCCCTCCAACCGCTTTTTATTTTTTGGAAAACTTCTTCTAGCGTTGCTGTAAAAAGTAGTTGCAGGCCGGGTTCCGACGTGGCCTCTCCACAACCGACCACTTACAGTCCCTTAATCAGATCATAGAAAAACACCAAGAATTTAACCTACCAATATATCTCGCATTCATTGATTACTCTAAAGCATTTGATAGTTTATCACACAGCGCCATATTTGACTCTCTAAGGAAACAGCACGTCGAACCAACATACATAGGGTTACTCCAAAAAATTTACCAAAGCAGCACAGCAGCCATAAAAATAAATACCACTGGGCCATCTTTCCACATTCTAAAAGGTGTTAAGCAGGGCGACCCCCTCTCTCCAAAACTTTTTACAGCAACGCTAGAAATAAGAAAAATAAAATAAAAAAGCCTTCTAATTCCAATAACTTCAACATGTAATTTACATTACAAAACATAATTTACATTTTTCAGGAGTTTGATTATTCGGGGATAAGTGAAATAATTTTGAAGCAACCTTCGCTAAATGAAAAACAGACACGTTTTTCTTATACATATAACATAATATGCGTAAAGGTTACTCACGGTTTAAGCGCGTAATCAGCTTATGGTTCGGACTTAGGTTTAGTCAGAAACTAGACCGACTAATCCGAAACGTAGACGTGAACGAAGCCATATAATAGTTATAAATATGTTTGTGTGTTATATATAAATACATAGTTAAAAAGTTTGAGATCTAATATTATCATACAGTAGAATCCGTTTATTATGACTCTGCTTATAATGACCATCGGCTTATTATGACGAAATACACAGCGAAGTTTGGTTTTCATATAACGTTCTTTAGAAAGTCGGGCATAATGACTCCGCATTGAGTGACATGTCGCTTAGTATGACCTATTTTTAATAAATTGTATCCAGTGTGTCACTATATCAACTCGACACAATTTATTTTTTTCATTTTTCATTAACACTTTCTACAGTGTTTGGAAGAGTCATGCGATACTCGACAAGATTTGGCGCGTTCTATTTTGTCCTCTATTAAAATAAATACGTATTGACAAAAACAGGAAATTGTTTAATTTGTACAAAATGCTTTGTATGACGTCCGCTTAGTATGAAGTATTTGTTATTACCCTTCGATGTCATTGTAAACGGATTTCACTGTATATAAATGTCAATCAATGTCAATTTCAATGTCTCAAATAAAACCCAATTGCAATGTCTCAAATAAAACCCAATTGCAATATCGTAAGTCGATGACTTTGTTTCTGTTGTATTTAGTTGCCACAAACTTCCGAAATTGCAGATGGGTTTTTTGATTATCTAATTATTTTTTTCAAAGTAATATACGCTATGTCTCTTCTACAACTGAGACGAACTCAATGACCTCAATGTCGAAATAAGTTTCGGCAGTCGGGTAAAAATATTATAATTTTCTAAGGACTTATGTGCAGAACTTTTTTTTTAGTGGGTAATCATCCAATGACTGCTCCCGTCCTGGGTGCGGCGGGAGGGCGTGTCAGACTCTTACTGACTGAAACCCACTCATGTTCCTTCGATTGCCCTTTATGTTCCAGGGTCACGGTAACTGTTATAAACATTCCGCAACTCCGGCAGGCTTATGTGCAGAACTTCTAACTGAATTTTGTTCGTGTAGAGAGAGTCAAATACTGCTCTGGTTTCTACTGCACAAGTGTGTGCGTATTCATTTATTCTGGTTCACTCGTTCTGGTTCTGATGGTCTCCGTTTCTTCATTGACCGATAGGGCTGCAATCTTACAGTACCGAACAAAGATCGGGTGACAGATCAACTACTTATTTTCCTTGTCGGCGCGGTGCTTTAACTTCCAAAGTAGGATTGTTACAAGGTTAGGATGGAAATACCTAACAACATTGTTCAACCTGGGCATCGATTCTAGAATTCCACGCTCTGCAGACTTTATTTCCATAAAAGGTCCCTTTTTCCAATCTAAAGAGTTTATTATTATTTGTTTATTGTTATTTGTTTGAACTCGCTGAACTCACTACTAACCTGACACCAAAAACTACATCATCCCTGAGTGCTATGGGCCAAATTTCATAGCAAATTTGACCCATAGCACCCAGACAGACGAACTCACGTGCAGAAACTAGTATTTCATATTTTACATGGACCAACAACCGTTAATACTGATTTCCTGCACAATGTGGGTATTTCGAACATAAATTCATTACTTTCCAATAAGCTGTGGAAAGCAATATAATAACAAACCTGTTTTGCTGATGTAGAGGGACCATGATAAATAGGTGAGAAAGGTAAGGGTTAAAGTATACGGTTTTGTTTTACAATAAAATATGATATTTACTTTGTAAATTGGTAGAGGTAACGTGTCGCCCAGTTACTGGGGTGTGGAGGTCTGATAGGCAGTTCGTCGGCATAGTTTCACGTAAATCACTGGTATCCAGCGCAATCCGGTTAGGTTGAAAACCAACCCGAACATAGTTGGGAAAAAGGCTAGGGAGATGATGATGACTTTGTAAATTGATAAAATATAACCACGTCAATATATTGTGTTTGCCTATTTTTAGTGAAAAATGAGTTTGGCAATTCCTATATATAATCTGACAAATAATATTCGAAACAAACTCAGAGGTTAAAGAATCTTTTAAAGTCCATACAATTCTATTGGTCTTCAAGAACCTCGAAAGTTAATGGCTGAAGTTACTCTGTTGATAAGAGAAGCACACAGATTTTAGTGCACCCGTGCAACCAGCAAGCATTTACAGTAACCAAAATTATATGCTCTACTAAAAACGTAAGGAGACCAACAGTTCCACGAACTATACGCATACGCATACGCATTTGGGTAGGTTATGCTCTAACTAAATCGTAGTATGCGTAACAGAAAAACCAACATCCATCCTCACAAACTTTCATACTTAAAATATTAGTAGGATTACAAAAAGTCCTAACAATTTAAAAAGCAAGGTAACCCCACAATTCCCTATAGACAGGCCACCGTATCGACAGCCCATTACTCACAGATAGACCCACGATTAAACAACGGTGATTAATAACCACCCCGTATAGTAGCTTAAAATAAAACCATCCTCTATATGTGAGAAGAAAATAATTTTTCATACTTTTCACTCAATTTTACGTAAGAAAAAACATTTTTGCTAGAAATAATGCAAAAACTTGATGTTTTTATTAATACTACGGCAAAATTGCCGGTTTCGGTGTATTACGTGATCATTAATCTTGCTTTGTGATTGTAATAATACCTGAGGAAATAAATAGGCTTATGAACACTGAACTGTATGTGCCTTGAAAATGTTAAAGCTAATACATATAATACGGGCCTGTTGGACTAGCGGTCAGTGACCCTGACTGCTAAGCCAGAGGTCGTGGGTTCGATTCCCTTCCAGGACAAACTTTGTGTGATGAGCATAATTGTTTGTTCTGTGTGTCTGGTGTTATTTATCTAAAATATGTATGTATTTAAAAGTTATATAAGTATGTATATCAGTTTTCTGATTACCATAACACAAGCTCTGTTTAGCTTGGGATCAGATGGCCGTGTGTAAGATGTCCCAGGATATTAATTAATTTATTTATTTATCTACTTGCTTTGGGCGCTCGAAACGAGGCAAGCAACAATGTAGCTTATTCAATCACTAGCTTTTGCCCGCGACTTCGTCCGCGTGGAATAATAGTTCCCGTTCCCGGAGGATTTCCGGGATGAAAACTATCCTATGGCCTTTCTCGGGTCTCAGACTATATCTGTACCAAATTTCATTCCAATCGGTTCATTGGTTTGGGCGTGAAGAAGAGACAGAGTTACTTTCGCATTTATAATACATATTAGTATGGCTGTATATCCATACTAATATTCTATTAAAGAACTTCATACTATACTTCATAAGTGTACTTATATAAGTGATTTATACTATGTACAAAGTATAAATCACTTTCCGCTGACTGTACCAATGTATACTTAAATCTTAATCTTTCGAACACACGTGATCTGAGATACAATAGAAAGACAATAGCAGCCCGACAGCCGGCTGACGCTTGGTCGTTAAAAGATTAAAACGCAACGAGTTTTCATACGGTTTTTTAAATCGATAGAGTCAAGGGGAAGTTTTATATGTAAAATGCGAGCATATTATAGAAAAGCCAGAATTTTCAACGACTTGTAACACCCATACGATGCTAGGCGCTGTCCATTGCAAACAACTTGTAAAAGTCTAGATTTTCGTCGCAAAGTTAGCCGTATCTATACATACCACAAGCCAGAAAAAAATACAGTGTATAGTCTAATATATAAAGAAAAAACTTACACAAAAACAATTCACAAATGTGGTCTAGTACTAAGAAAAAAAAATTCAAAAAGACCTAGAAAAAAAGTTATCGTCACGAAATTCTCAATTTTTTTAGCGACAAACATCATATTTTTTATATCTATAACAAAGAAAATTATATAAATTAAAGACATACCTAAAAAAATTAAAACACAGAACTGTATTTATTTAAATATTCAAATAAAACTGCAAAATTGCTTACATTTTTGCGGATTTGCTAAAATATTTTCGACGTTATTTATATTAATTCGATGCACCGCCGCGAATAGCTACTTACCGCGCCTTAAAGTACTAAAGAAACTTAGCTTATTCTGTAAATAAGGAGTATGCTTTTAATAGCTATAAATTAGAAACTATCGTAAATTCCTAAGAGTGTTCCTAATGCGATATTTGGACTCGAGCCACTATTGTAAGAAAACTGAGGTTAGTACCGCACAAGGTCATTAAAACGCAGCGTTTTATCGTTCCTTTTAAGAACTAAATTCATTGCATTTTCAAAAGATATTTGTGTTAACCAATACTCTTTATAGGGATTCCTTCTTTGATGGAATTTATCAGGAGTTGAGTTTCAGATACAATTGAAAATATTGCCTGATGATTATCCAAAGCTATTTAAAAGTTGTTTAGGAATAAGCCATAATTTCAGATAGTTTGAACATAATTACAGATAGTTTACTAGTAATACAATAAAACTGAAGAGAACTATATTGTCGTTTGCTGAAACACACTTTTCTCCGGAAATAGCAGTTGAATTGGTAATATTTTCTATTAGTGTAGTCTAAGTAACATTCATATAAAATATCTAGCAATGACTTATAAAATAAAATTGTTTATGATGCAAGTAAGATAGGAAAATTACATTAAAACTAGATGCATTTGAAGTTACCTATAAAGCTAAATTATCTTAAACGCAACAAATGCACTTGTCGACCCGCCCAGCCGAGCAGTTAAAACGCCTAGTGCGTAGGACGCCTAACGTATTGCAAACGACACAAGACTAGTTTAAATAATTTATCACCATTTTTATTCCATTTAGTTTTCACGACTTTTTACTGAAATGAAAAAGGAAGTAAGCCTCCGCTTATTTTAATATTTTTTAAATAAAAATGCCACTAACAAATCTTTTAGATCTTTTTCTTAATTATAAATATGACTTGATGGACCAGTGGATATAGTTCCTCTCGTCCCAATCGAGATTGTGGGTTCGTATCCGGGCAAGTATCAATATAACTTTTCAATTCATGCACTTTTAAGTTTATTGTGGACATCACTGTCTACGGTGAAGGAAACCTGGACTTACAATGAATATACGTCTAAAATCGCCTGTCCGTCTTTTATATCGAGCTGATCGATGCTCGTGCCTTCTCTGTATGAGAAGATGCCTTAATCCTGCCATGGTAAGTAACAGTAATAGACTGGTGTTATTACGTTTATAACTTGAACACCGGTCTCTGCGTCAATATTTGAAGGGAACTTTTTATGAGATTATTTATTAACTTTCGGAATCACCTTCCTAAGAAATGAGATTCGGTGTTCATTCGGAATCCAATATAGCTGGTTTCTTTACCGTTTAATATTAAATATTAATGATATTATTGAAGTGTTTCAAGAGAAAATAAATAGGTCAACCAATTAAATGCTTTTATCGCAGCCATAATTTAAAGTCATAGAGTTTTCCACGTCTGAAACATATGAAAGGTTAAAAATAATTATCAGAGTACAATACCCCATAATAAACAAAGTAATAAAATTCTATAATAGTGCTATTTTCAGCACGGTCCACTTTTAAAACCTTTTATTATTCATAAAAAAGATCAAAACAGTTTGTTAACTAAAATTGACTATTAGGCCGAATAAACGTCAAACCAAGCTTTAAACTATTGGAAAATTTACTTTTGACTAAATAAACTCATTACAAACCAGATGTTTAAGTATTATGAAAGTGCTCAAGTTTGAAACTTTCCACGAAGTATAAAAAATTAGGTAATTAAGTTAGGACAATTTATTATAGAGTTGATCTGATTTATAACAATGTTCGTTACGGACTTAGATTATTAGATCTTTTTTTGAAATACTAGCTTTCGCCCACGGCTTCGCCCCAGTGGATGATCAAACTTTTGACTAATATTTCACTCTTTTAAGGGTTGAATTTTTAAAAATCGTTTCTAAGTGGATTCTTCCTCTTCACAGAGAACTCATCCTCCAAGTTTCATATCTTTAGGACCACAGGTTTGGGTTGTACGTTAATAGATTAAAAGCAATTACGAATATCTTCTTATATATAAAATTCTCGTGTCACAATGTTAGTTACCTTACTCCTCCGAAACGGCTTTACCGATTTTCACCAAATTTTATATGCATATTCAGTAAGAAAGAAAGAAAGAAAGAAAAAGAATTTATTTGGTACAGCACTGGCACAAGCACAATACACATAAAACAAAATAAGAAAAAAAAATAACAAAAAGCTAAAAAGGTATATTGTGCCCCATGGCTGCACCAAAATAGGTCCAGTTCAGCATAAATGCCAGACACCTAGTGTCTGACGCTGGTTTTCAACTGAACCTGTGGCTGTGACGCACGGACGTACAGCGGTTTTTTGCGTGCATACATAAATAAATCAGTGGTGGTTAAATAATACAATAAAAATAATATATACTATAAAAAATAGGGTTTTAATAAAGAGTGAATTGTGTTGATAGTGATGAACATGTGTAAGATAGTGTGTCTGTGTAGTGTCAGAATAATCAAACGAATAAAACAAAAAAGCAACAAAAAAAGATAAAGAGGATAAAATAAAGAATATGTTATTTGTGCTACAATTGACCAAATGCCTTAAACATCAAGCCCTAAAAACATCATCAAACGCGGCATATACCCTGGTATATTATATAATTGAGGTATTTTGTGTCACCATATCAAGCTTTCGTTGTGTATCGATCAGATATTGTCGCAGGTGTCTCCTAAACGTACCTATCGTGTTGGCCGCTCTGATCGGTGGTGGGACATTGTTCCACACCTTGGAACTTGCATAACGAAAGCTTCCCCTAAAAGCAGCTGTACCATGGGACCTGGTCGTAAGTTGCTGCGAGCACTGCCTTCTTTCGCAGTCCCGTCGGCTCGTAAGCCAACTCAGTTTGTTAAATAAGTAGTCCGGTTTCTGGTACTTAACAACACCGAACAGGAGACAAGCTAGGTGCAGTTTGCGTCTAGATTTCATCTTCAGCGTAAAGTGCTTGTTTAGATATGGCGTTACATGGGTTCTGCGAGGAATGTTGTAACAAAACCGAGCGCAAGCATTTTGTACCCTTTGGATGAGGTGATCTGTACGAGCTAACAGGCGCGGGCCATATACCGTGTCTGCGTAGTTCAACCTAGAAAGAACTAGGGTTTCTACCAACTGCTCTCGTAATGCTTCTGACAAATACGGTCGCATCTTGTATATAACTTTCAGGCGATAGAAACAATTTCTAACTGAGTCTGCTACGTGTTTCTCAAAACGCAAGTCTTTGTCCATAACTAGTCCCAAATTCCTCGCCTCATACACTCGCTCGATCTGCTGGCCCATTAGTTTAAGGTCAAATGATAATGGCAACTTAGCAAGCTGTTGTCTTGAGCCAAACACCAAATATTTGGTTTTTGTAGGATTTAATGACAAGCAGTTCTCCTCAGACCAAGCGGCAATTCTTTCAAGGTCATCGTTAAGCTGTTTAACAGCTTCACTGTAGTCATCTGGTCGGAAAGATATATAAACTTGGACATCATCTGCATATATGTGATATTTACATTTATGGAGACACTTAATGATGTCTGCACAGTACAGGATGAAAATAATCGGACCTAGGATGGAGCCCTGAGGGACTCCTCTCTCTACTGCAATAAGTGACGATCTTAGAGTAGTGCCATCGCCTAAACGCAGATTGACAAACTGTTTTCTATTTGTGAGATAGCTGCGGAACCACTGCACGGCGCCAGGATCGAAACCATAATAACTCAACTTGCGTAATAATAGCGTAATATTTATTGCGTCAAAGGCACGGGAAAAGTCCAGCAAGACAAGCATTGTACACATTCCCTGATCTTGAGCAGCCAAGATATTATCTGTAACGTCCAGTAGCGCAGTAGACGTACTGCGTTGCCTCCTGAATCCAGATTGTAAGTCGGGTAGAATATCATATTGTTCCAAATATTTATTTAATTGTTGGCAGACGACTTTCTCTAATACCTTGGACAGGCATGGCAAAATACTAATAGGACGTAGATCTTTTAACTCGGTTGGATTTGAGTTTTTCGGTAATGGCCGAACGGAAGCTATTTTCCATTGTTCGGGAAACGTTGACGTCACTATGGAACAGTTAATTATTTTAGTAATAATGTTCAAAGTGTGCGGCAGTGTTATGCTAATCATGTCCAAAGTAATGTTGTCGTGGCCCTCGGCATTACTCTTAAGACTAGTCACAATACGTGAGATATCAGTCGGCTCTACTGGAGTGATAGCAAAAGTAGCTTCACCGTGTTTGTTTTCGTCATAAAACGTTAATAATGACGCGCTGGCTAAGGGGTTTCCTGGCACCATCAAAAAATTTTTATTTATTAAGTCAGGATCCGTAAATTGCGACGGTAGATCTTGAAAAGTTTTGAAGGGCAACAATGTGGATTTTAAGTTTTTCCATAACAATTTTGGATTTTTAATTTTATTATTAATGTTATGCTTGAAGTACGCAACTTTTTCGTTATGTAATGAACTAATCACTAAGTGCTTTAGCTCCTTATAATATTTTATTTTTGTCTCGGTTTTAGTTTTCCTACAGGCACTTAGTGCGTCATCACGTAAGCGCATCATAAGTTTTATGGTGTCGGTAATCCACGGATATGACTTTTCCTTAATCATGCAACACTTAACCGGCGCGTGAGCATCAAACAGGGAGATTATATGGGAGTTAAAGGCATTAACCATGTCGTTAACGCTGCCTAGTGATGAAATATACTCCAAACCCAAAAATAATAGGTCTTTGTTCAACCTGTCCGTGCAAACATCCTTAAGAGGCCGGAATGTTACCAAGTATGGTTTGAATTTATCACGCTTAATATGGAATTCACCCACTATAATTGAATGGCCATTAAGACAGCCAAGTGATTCCACAGATACAAATCTTGCTCTCATGTCTGTACACAAAAGGTCAATGAGAGTTTCACTGGACGAAGTGAAGTGCGTGGGAGTAGTTACCAACTGCGTGAGGTTAAGACAATTTAGAAATTCGTTAATTTTATTTGTTTTTATCCCACTTGAGTCCAGCAAATTAACATTAAAGTCGCCAAGAAGAAAGTAGTGGTCGCAGTCTCCCAGCGAGCTGATAGAATCTGTTATGGCGTCAAGGAATAGGACCAGGTCAAACCAAGGCGGTCGGTAGGCAGTTCCCACGGCGATTTTTTTCCCGTTCAATGTCAGTGTTAGCCACATTTGCTCGACTGATTCAAACCTGGGATCGACCGCGGTGGTACAAACACGCGCGCTCAGTCCCCGCCGAAGATAGAAGGCGACACCGCCACCGCGACCCGAGCGCACACTCGCTGGCCGTGGCTTGTGATGTAGTCGATAGCCCGGCACCACGGGGGCTCGTCCCTCCTGTCCCGGTCGCAACCAAGTCTCGTTAATGGCCATAACGTCAAAACAATGTCTGTCAATAGCACCAATCAAATTATCATGACCCGTACCTAATGATCCAGCATTAAAAAAACCAACTTTAAAAAACTTATCTCCTTTAGCTGTCATTGTAATAATAAAAAGTGTATCGTGTACATTTAATCACTTCGTAAAACAGTAGTAATAATAGTAATTGCCGTAGTTCAATAATTGTAAATAATAAATGTAAATTGTAAATAATAATAATTGTAAAAAATAATAAATGTTTAGTGTAAAAAATTAGTAGAAACAAAGAAAAAAACGAGCTGTGATCTTTAAATATGCTTGTAAAAAGGGTGTAAATGTAAGTATAAATATGTGTTGTACTATAAAACCGACTTACGTTTACGTCACTGAGGAGCGCCATGAGACAAACACCTAGTGATACTAAACAATGCAAACAATAACAATATTCATATTTAAACACATAGAATAGAAAAATGCAACTAATTAATAAACAGGTTACTAAAGGTACAACAACCTTGAAATAAACATATAATAACATGTTTATATCCATTAATTTGAAAAAACATACACGCAAAAAAGGTTCATAACTAACTAATAAAAAAGTTACAAGTATACTATACATAGAACAATTAATAATAGGCAAGTAAGAAATGTTAGAATAATATATTAGCATTAGCAAGTAGCACAAACGGGTCCCTAACCAAAAATCCGGCCAATGTCTGCCTCGCAACGGACACGTTCAGCTTTTATGCCATCCTTCTTGCGTGCCAAGATTCTCCCATCCTTCGTCCAGACATACCTCCAATTGCTTTGAGTCCCCGCTTGACGAGCGCGATAAAATAGTTGGCGGTTTGTTCGCGTTAGTCGCTCATTTAAGTAGACACGGTGCGCCTGCCCACTCATATCGAGGTCATGTGTACTCAGTCCGCGTCGCACCCGAGCCGCGCGCAGTAGTGCGTCGCGCGTAGCTCGCCTAGCGAAACGAACTGAAATACTGCGCGGCCGCTGCGCTGTGGGGTCTGCAGAGATGGAGGTGTCGTCGGTTCGATTTCGAAGTGTGGATCCAACGCGCTCTACATGAACGACATCTTTCTCATCGACGATGACACCAAGTTTTGTCCCTATAACCATAACTAGGTGCAGGGCGTTCTCATCCCTGCATTCTGGGATTCCCGAAATCTCGATGTCATTTAGCAGGAGGTCTTGATCTCGATCGTTTAGTTGGCACCTCAGTTCTTCGATGGTGTTCTCTAGATGACTTTTATCCGGCAGGGCTAGTTTTTCCTCCAACCTTTGCTCGAGAGAGCCTACTCGCACTTCCAAACTGTCCATACGCTCGTCAGATGTTTTAATAGACTCCTTTAGCTGCATCATTTCCGTGCGTAGTTGCTGCAACTCCTGATGCATCAGGCGAAATTCTCTACGGAGCTCCTCCTTAAACAGCCGTAGCTCGTCCGCGAAATCGGGAGATAAATGACTGGTGGCGTCCAGCGTCGTGCAGCTTATTGTGCTGGTCTCCATAAGCTCTTCAGAACTTATGGGCTCCTCAACCTGGGCAGCCCTGGTACGGACTGGTGTGTCTGCCTTGTTGTCTCTCACCTGGTTTTTATTGTATTCAGGGCAGCGCCAAGAAGGCTTGATGAGACCAGTGCTCGGAAGGCAAACACAAGCACGGTGATAAAAACCATTACACTGGTTGCGTGTAGCGGCATCTACCGGCGACAAAAATTTCGCACAACCGCCGCACTTTGCTGTAGGCATGTTGGTGTCGTTAGCTCAGCGTTCACGTAGACAGTTATTGATCAACACAGTCGTTGCGCACAGTGACAATAGATGGCGTTGTAACAAAATTATAAGTGTTATGGTGTGATGGGGGCTACTAGTATCTTGACACCATACGACTGTCACCGGGGTAAACAGAATAAGACGCACACGCTAAGGCAACACTTCACAGCTTGTTTTCTTTAAAGTTTACTTAAATTACTTAATATTTTTAATGTTAGGGGGTAGATTAATAGTCACTTGTATAAAGTTTTATGTTAAAACATAGATTAACTTATAATCACTGTACTTATACACTTGATAACACTTTGTGTAGCGAAATACTGTTTGCTAAACTTTTTTAATTAAGAATTGCTCGTATAGAATGGTCCGTTTTATTTATATCACCACTGACAAAAACAAGGTGTACCGATCAACTTAACGTCCGTGACGTCACTCCTCTCCAGTAGGTCTGAGAATCGGCTACTATCTATTTTTCTTACCCCTAAGTGATAAGGGTTGTTCACCCTTAACATTTATAACGCGAGTGAAACCGCGGGAGGCAGCTAGTATCAATCTATAATTGAATCAAATTACTTGAAGAATTCTTATTTATTTCAAAACTAAGTTCCTAGGCCGCGTTTGTATTGTATTCCCGATAAACTCAAAGTACCAATGAGTCAAGAAGAAGGTTTTGGTTTATAATACTTCCATTCCCTTTTTTATCCTTTTAGAGAGGGAATTACCAAAAACTCTTTGTTATTTATTACCTACTTTTTACAAAGAACACACACTGCAAGTTTCATGTCTCTAGGGCCAGCGGTTTGGCCTGTGGTTGATACATCAGCAGTCAGTCAATCATTTAATTAGTTTACCATTTTTTATACGAGTATATAGATGATTTGTAAGCCGTGCTAAGCTGGTCGCTAGTATTTAATAAGTACTATTGAATGTCATCTGCTAAACATTTTTCATTAGGACCATATCTCACACCTGGTTACGCAATTCGGGTTGCGTCACCCACAAAATGTATGGGTGTCTTAGGGTGTAGCAACTGGTGGCACCTCCAAGTGAGATACCCGCCAACGCCATATTTATAAAAAAAAAAGACGGGTTGCACTCCGGGAGTGCCGGCAGAAGTGAAAACTTGATTATTAATACTATCCATCCGTCCTACGCTTTTTCGATCAGGTCACGTGTCCTGACGCGAGTTTAAGATTTTATACCCATTACAGAAAAAGTGCTCAACGCCGCTAAAGAAGTTTTCACTTCAAAAAACTACTATGACTATGACTACGACTACGACTACGACTACGACCACGACCACGACTACGACTACGTAGACACGATAAAAATCTCACACACACTGATACAAGGTACAATTTTCCCCAAAATTGTACCTTGTATCAGTGTGCGTGAGATTTTTATCGCGCGTTCAATTGTTATCCGTCCTACGCTTTTTCGATCAGGGTCACGTGTCCTGACGCGAGTTTAAGATTTTATACCCATTACAGAAAAAGTGCTCAACGCCGCTAAAGAAGTTTTCACTTCAAAATTATTTTATTTTTGTAAATAGGTAAAAAAATACACTTTTACACGTTATGTTTTTCTTATTTTAATAGAACGATGGTGCCGGTGTTTCCTAGCTGGACTACTCTGAAAAGAAACATCCGGAACAAACTCATTATTAGTATGAATATATTAGTATGACACAATAACATCATAAACGAAATACCAAGAAGTGTTTCAATCAGTGGATGGAATACAGGTACCAGTAACGTCGAGGTTACGTACGGCAAACGTTAAGAAAGCAATCAATACGAAGGCAGTAACGTTTTATTTCAATGAAGGAACTCGTAAAAGCGAAATAAAGTTTAACAATTACTAGCTTCGGTTATATGAGCTTAGTTCGGAACGATTTATGGTACACTATGTTTTTTCTTCTTTAGCTGTCTTTTTAAACGGTATTATTGTAGATTAGTGTCAACTTTACTTAACTTTCTTCCTTCTTTTACGGCAAACCGGAGTGACGAATTGACCGTGGTTTTTAAGTGGAAATAGTTAAAGAGATAGAGATTGACATAGGCTACATATTGCCTCTTTCTAACGCAAAAGCTCGTTAAATATAAAAACCCCGATTAGTGTCAACAACATTACAATTAAACCATGACACGACGATGACAAGGAAATGCAAATTGTTTATTATGCAAGCAGGATAATTAAATTACTTAAAAAAACATATTTTTTTAAAACTAGATGAAGCAGTCATTTTCTAACTACCTCTGAAAAGAAACGCCGAAAGCAACTCAGAGATCATAGTCTCGACAATAACCACTCCCAATGGCAGAAAACACGATAACGATACATACAAAGCAACTTCTTCACATTTTATCCACATCACCGACATCTGTTACACAAGATGTAAGTCAAACACATGTCTACCTGACCCACAAGCTACAGATCGCTCAAGCGAAACGACCAACAAATTTCTCTGCCTCCACAAAATCGATTGTAGGCCCGACAGTTATCGACTAGAGCCGTGCATCGAATAATAAGCAAGATATCTCCTAAGGAAAAAGGTCCTATTATTAATGAATATTGAATTAAAACCCCGATTGGTGTCAACAACATTACAATTAAACCATGACACGCCGATGACATTGAAATTAAATAGTTTATTATGGAAGCAGGATAATTAAATCGCTTTTACACGCCAAATTTTCTTAAACAAGATGGAGTCGGTATTTTCTGACCTTTAACAAACTCGAGGGTCATCGTCTGCAGTGGTTATTGTCGAACCAAACGATACAAACAAAGCAACTTCACATTTTATTAACATCACCGACATCTGTTACACAAAATATAAGTCAAACACATGTCTACCTGACCAGTAACAGATCGCTCAAGCGAAACGACCAACAAATTTCTCTGGCACCACAAAATCGATTGTAGGCCCGACAGTTATCGACTAGAGCCGTGCATCGAATAATAAGCAGCCCCTATCTCCCAAGGCAAAAGGTCCTATTATTGATGGCGAGAAATGAAATTCTCACAAACCGCGTGCCGTATTTATTTGATATTTGACCCTGTTAGACCGCTTGCGGTGTGGTGCAAAAAGACACGAATATTTTGTTTTACACGAATATTTTGTTTTATATAAGGGTTTTGAATACTTTGTCTTGCTCTAACTATACAGGGTGAAAAGTTTTCAATGGCCCTGGGAGAAAACTACTTTAAAACTTTAAGATAGGTTATTTTACTTAAGCTTTCAACGATCAAGCGACAGCCGGCTGTCGGGTTGCTATTGTCTTTTTATTGTGTCTCAAATCACATGTGTTCGAAGGATTAAAAGAAACATTCCTTTTATTTTTATAAATAAATAAAACTACATTCAAAGCTTTTCGAAAAGATGTCACTCCCAGGAATCAAACGGGCTGAAATGTAAAAAAGAACAACAGCCTGTACTTTTATGACGTATGTTTGAATAGTATAAACTTGAGTTTCATATGCGAGATGAGTAATGACAGCATACAGGGTGCGTGGCCATTTCTGTCGCAAAGCAAATACGTGTCTGTGTTCCAATTTGAAAGGTACGAGTGTAATTACAGGTATGATAGACGCGTCAAGCTAGGTAAAGTGAGCTGTCATTTAAAATTAGCCATCTGTGCATCTAGTGCGCTATCTTTAAAGGCAGTTTTAAACCATGACTTAATTCTTTATTTCTTGCAACTTGCTTCAACTTTCTTTGACAATCCGTATGTGGATCTAAATTCTAAATATTTACAAGATAATTTTTTGCAAAAATAAACCGACTTCCCTCGATTTTGGCATGATACGATCATCAGATCCAGGACCTGATGACAATGGGACCATTTGGGAACCCTTTCAAACAAAAAAAGAATTGTTCAAATCGGTTGGTAAACGACGGTGATAATGCGCGAACAAACATAAAAAAAAAATACAAACATCCGAATTGAGAACCTCTTCCTTTTTTTAGAAGTCGGTTAAAATTTACGATTTTTAAGGCACATGTGGCTTATGGTTTTTTGTCTCTAAGACAGCAACGTGTCTGTGAGGTTTTTGGTATTGACACATAACATACATGACTGTTTACTTTTTGATGTTGACACCAATTAGAATGTCATTGAAGACTCCAAGTTAAATCACTTAATTTTGACGCAAATACAGCAAAATCCTAATAAAATTTTCTACGCATTTACAAAATTATACAACCCCTGGAAGGAATCGACCTTCAAATATTTTAGTCTCTTTTATGAAATACTAGCTTTTGCCCGCGGCTTCGCTCGCGTTAGAAAGAGACAAAAAGTAGCCTATGTTACTCTCCATCCCTTCAATTATCTCCACCAAAAAAATCACGTCAATTCGTCGCTCCGTTTTGCCGTGAAAGAAAGACAAACAGACAGACACACTTTCCCATTTATAATATTAGTATGGATAAGAAAGGGAACAGTCCAATCTTTTTCTTTCCCTACTAAAATATAGTCGACAGAAACGATTCTACATATTTCTCTCTGCCAATTATATCACGGAAAATATGCCAGTGAGTTTCCAGCAAATATTTCAGCCTGAAACATTCTTCCAAAGAGTCGTGTAATATTTCAGGGACCGTTAATATAATGTCGACTTTCAGTTCTATAAGCTAACGAACTGAAAAACGTGGAGAATATTTTATTATAATTAGGCTTCAAGAAGTTTTAATTTTATTAGTTTCATTTGAGCTTTTTCTCGCTTTGTCGAGAGGATTCTTTCATTTGAAAGCCTGAAATAGAATGCTTGGGACTGGCGTTGATTAAATTCTTTGCAATTTGCTGTATTGCTTTTGTACTTTAATTGTAAGGTTTTTATTTCGCTCTTCTATTGTTTTAAGTCAGGCTGACTCAACCATATAGGAGCATCAAAGCAGTGAGATAATAATATCGATCGATTATTGTCAAAATGTCATTATGACCCAATTACCTTTCAGAATTCTTCCTGATGTTTATAATGGACACCGCAGACATTGGTAATGAAAAAACATGGCGAGGGAACCCGAATGCAACATATTTGTACGAAATCACAAATCTGCTTTGAGCATCCATGCTTGTGCCTTCTCTCTTTGATAAGACGCCTTTAATTTACAGTCGGACAATAATAGGCTGATGTTATTGTCTCACTTCAGGCAATGTTCTTTCAATGTCCTTCTCGCAGCTTTTTCGCTAGGCTTGACCATCGCTTCTTAATTATAAATTCAAAAGTAACTCTGTTTGTCTGTTAAGCTTTCACGATTAAACCACTAAGCTGACAGAACTTTGTAGAAGGACATAAGCTACTACATAACATACAAGGTAAAAACCTTTATCAATGTCCATCCGATTTTAACACGGACAAAATAGTTGGCAAAAACAAGTTCACAATAATTATACAGATTTCCTCACAACATTTTTCTCACCAATCAGTATCAAGGTTATAAAACTTACAAAATAAAGTTTTATGTCACATAATGTAACTCATCAGACCAACCAACAGCCCATTAGTTTAAGCAAAAAGTTTTAAATAAAAAACCACGATAGGTATAGCAAACGAGCAAAAATGGCAAGAGTCTCATAACTCATGTAAAGTGGGAGGGTTGCGTGGTGGCAGCCATTACACAAATAGCTTTCGACCAACCCTCAAATGAGGAGGTAATTGGAAAACTTCGGAGTCAAGGAAACTTACTATTGAATGGAAACTTTATGACCGCTTGTGGCTTTTTTTTCGCAGTCTATATGTTATAAGGGGGGAAGAAGTGGTTTATTAGTAGTAAAATGTGGTTCGCAGTGCTAGGAGATAATTCTCGTGTCTATAACATGTATAAAATTTTAGGTTTTTTTGTTTAAGCTCGAACTCTAAAGCCGAGATAAATGCGATGAACAAGCTGCCGTAAGATATGTATCGATTTTGTATAACAATGTTTAAATGTATAATTGTATAAGTATATCACGGCTCTAACTATCTTACTGCAACATTCTACTCCATCTTTTTAAAAAAATATGACATGTAAAAGTGATTTAATATCCTACTTGTATAATGAACAATTTAATTGGATTAGATTAAAATCACGAATAAGATTAAGCGCCGTTTATTCTCAGTCTATGACTTTAGATTAAAGAAACAACCAAAACTATCTATGGTTTGCTGTAAACACAAACAATTTTCATTTTACGATTCAAATAGCATGCTGAAAACTCATACCTAAATATGATTCCAATACACGATCACATACAATTTCTTTAACATTGCTAAGCCATATGTTCAACTATTAAAATAATCTCATACATTTTACGACCACAAAGAATCGTTCGGGAATGACACGCGAATAAATCATAAGAATAACTTAGATTTTTATCGTTCAGAAACGAAATTGTATAACCCTTTTATGGTAATAGTTAATTTGTTTTGGATAAAATATTTTTTGAAAAGGGTTTATTTAATTTTTAGATAACCTAAATACTTATTTATATAAATATCTTAAGACTATTCATACACAGTCAATAATTCCAAACTAAGCATAGCTTGTGCTATGGTAACCTGATAACTGATTTACATACTTATATAATTTATAAATACATACATATTATAGATAAATTACACCCAGACACAGGACAAACAATAGTACTCATCACACAAAATTTTGTTCTGAGTGGGAATCGAAACCGCGACTTCCAGCGGACGGGCCTGTTGGTCTAGTGGTTAGTGACCCTGACTGCTAAGCCGGAGGTCGTAAGTTCGATTCCCCAGGACAAACTTTGTGTGATGAGCACGATTGTTTGTTCTGTGTCTGGGTGTGATTTATCTATAATAAGTATGTATTTATAAATTATATAAGTAAGTATGTATATCAGTTGTTTGGTTGGTTACCATAGTACAAGCTCCGCTTAGTTTGGGATCAGATGACCGTCTGTGAGTTGTCCCAGGATATTTAGCTTAGCAGTCAGGGTCACTAACCACTCGACCAACAGGCCCGTGAACCATATAACCGTAATAATACGTAAACAAAATGTATCATGCTCCATTCTTGTTTATCTGAATTGGTACGAAAAATAACCCATGCATGAATATTCCCATAGGTATCGTAAATAAGCCCAGAGCTTATATTAGGCATTCTCGAGATTTACCCTCAGGCTTCTGTTACCCTTGGGAGCACGATTGTTTTCTTTAAAAGGGTAAGTTGGAGTTCAAACCAATTTAATAAATCTTTATTCAAAGATTAACTAACTGAGTTTCTAATGGTGCTACTTAACTTGGCGTATTTGTTTAAATATTCGCGGTACTTGGGTAATTCAACTATGATCTGGATGTATTAAAATAAGGTTTATTTTACGTTGCATCGAATACTTTAATTAAAAACTTATTCTCATAAATCTACAGTATACATTCTTTCTAGTATTCTTTGACCAGATCCTATTGTCTAGTCAAATTCTTAAATCGCCAGGACGTCAGTTCTAGTTCACAAGTTGGGCGATAGATGTCGCCACCCTTTTCTGCTGTTATAAAAAAAATAAAGTAGAAGTTCCAAGGTCTGTAAAAAATATTAATTCGAGTAAGTATATAAAAAGTTACATTGTGACTTACCCAAAATTAAGCCCACTACCAATTTCAGAAAGGTACCCGCGTCTTACCCCTAGAAAAGTTGTGTTGAGCTTATTAACTTCGATAATTTCATATTTGTATAAAAAAACTTACTTTGCATATTGGATTGTAACCAATTTTCTTTTTATAAGCTTTGAAAGGCAGTCGTTGCCCCAACGATTTTCATTCTTAAAATTACTATAGAATTAGATACTTGAACTAGATTACTTTGAATATAGAAATTAGGTCAGATTCATTTATCAAAGCGGAATGTTGTGGTTCTGAATATTTAAGCAAATATAGATGTTATTACCGCAGAATATGGTATTTAAAGTTATTGCTTCGTTAAGTTTTGGTGATGTCGTGATGGCCCAGTAGATAAGGCGACCGCCTCTCGTGCTGGAGGTCGTGGGTTCGAATACGGGAAATACCAAAGTGATTTTTTAGGGACAGCACTGACATCCCGTGTCTCGCAAAGCATGTAAAGCCGTTGGACCCGGTTTCATTCGTAAAATTTTGACAGTCGTTACTGGTGAAGCCAGAAAGTCTGACCAGCCTAATCAAAGGATATCGTGTCTCCCAGTTACTGGTTTGTGGAGGTCTGATAGGCAGTCGCTTGACGTAAAACACTGAAATCCAGCCGAATCCAGTTAGGCTGGAAGCCTACCATAAAATCATAAAATCATATTTATTTTGTAAATAGGTTATAAACATAACACTTTTACACGTCAATATTGTTATTTTTTTTAATTAAGCGAACGATGGGGCCGGTGTTTCGTAGCTGGACTGCTCTGAGAAGAAACATCCGAAACAAACTCAGAGGTCAAAGTCTCTTTTAAAGTCCATACAATCGTATTGGTCAAAAATGTGCGAGAACCATGGAGGTTAGTCTGAGGTACTCTCTAGATGAGAGAAGCACACAGATTTGAGTGGACCTGTCCAGACAGTGCAAGCATTTGTCAGTAATCGTTTAGCTCAACTAAAAACTTTAAGGAGCTCAACGTCTTGACGAACAGTACCAAAGTAAGGACATTTGGGTAGGCCGCATTAAATACTCAAACCGTCAGACTGCATATATAAAAAAAAAAACAAAACTTAGAACAACGACCTCCATAGTCCTCACATTCACAGAAAAAAAAATACAAAAACATACATATACTTCAAAAAGTACACATCAATGTCAAATAAAAATAATAAATAAAAAAAAATATATACTTTAAAAAGTACACATCAATGTCAAATAAAAATAATAATAAAAAAAAATATTTACTTTAAAAAGTACACATCAATGTCAAAATAATAATTAAAATGTCAAAGGAGAGAAAAAAAAAATGTACATAAAGTAAATATTGGCCAATGTATCAATCGAAGCAGCTCAATCCCAAGCATTAGAGTCCTCAATATAATCTTAAACAGAGTAAAAAGCTTTCTGACAGAGTTTACGTTTAATAAATAATTTAAATTTAGTAATGCTAAGTTCGTGAATTTGGCTGGGAAGTTTATTATAAAAGCGTATACATTGACATTTAAACGAACCACCTATTTTCTTAAGCCTAGTTGAAGGAACCACGTATTTGTTCTTATTTCTCGTATTTATATTATGGATATCACTGTATTTTTTAAATTGATTAATATTTTTATGTGCGTACATCAAATTTTCATAAATATATTGGCACGGCACAGTCATAATATTCACCTCGCTAAATTTGCCTCTGAGGGAGTGTCGAGGACTCAATTTATAAATTGAACGAATAGCCCTTTTTTGCAAAACAAAAATAGTCTGAATATCGGCGGCATTTCCCCACAACAGAATGCCGTACGACATCAAACTGTGAAAATAGCTAAAGTAAACTAAACGGGCTGTTTCCAAATCAGTTAAACCACGAATTTTTCTGACGGCATATGCTGCAGAGCTTAGTTTCTTAGATAATTTATCTATATGGGGGCCCCACTGTAATTTTGCATCCAAAGTTATTCCTAAGAACACTGTGGAAGTCTCGGGCTTCAATTCCTGTCCCTTTATAAGAACACTGGTTTCTACTTGTCTAACATTTGGTAGCGTGAATTTAATAAGTTTAGTTTTTTTCTCGTTCAGCAGTAGATTATTTACGTTGAACCAGTTAACAATTGACTCTAGAGAACTATTTACGACGTCAGCACACAGTTGTTGACGTTTTAGTTTAAATAAAAGTGAAGTGTCGTCTGCGAACAACACTATATCATGCTTATCTTTAATAAGATAAGGCAAGTCATTTATGTAAATGAGAAATAAAAAAGGGCCAAGAATTGAGCCCTGGGGGACACCCATTCTTACAACAGATCCAGGTGACCTTTTACTGTTCACATCAACTCTTTGAATCCTATCACTCAGATACGAAGAGAGAAGATTCAGAGAGGAGGCCCGGATTCCATAGTGATGTAGCTTCCTGATTAAAGTTTCATGGAGAACGCAATCGAATGCCTTGGACAAATCGCAAAAAACGCCCAATGCATCGCATTTGTCTTCCCATGCATTATAAATATGTCCTAAAAGTTCAACACCGGCGTCAGTTGTTGAACGACCCCTTGTAAATCCAAACTGTTTTTTATGTAAAAGCTCGAGTTTATTAAAATATATTTGCATTTGGCTTAGAATTAATTTCTCAAAAATTTTACTAAAAGTAGGTAGCACTGAAATTGGCCTATAATTACTGGGGTCAGAAGTGCTACCTGATTTAAATAATGGAATTAATTTACTATATTTCATTAAGTCAGGAAACTTACCACAATCAATACAATTATTAAAAATAGCTGCTAAAGTGGGAGCTACAATATTTATTATAGATTTAGAAACATCAACAGAATTATCCCATAAATTGATACGACCAACATAGTTGAGAAAGGGCTAGGGAGATGATGACTTCACTAAGTTTTCAGGCCCTTTCACACTGGGACATTTTACTGTAATATAAAAAAATAACAAATATTTTTACTGAGTACTATTTCATGTTATTTTATGTAAATTGTTATTTATAACGTGTTATTCAGTGGTCAAAAGACCAAAAGTTTAAACAGTCTAATGAAGTAAATATTCGTGTCATCTAGTTACTGAGTTGCGGTGGCAATCGCTCCTCTTTAAAAACTGGTAACTTAACCCGGTTATGCTGAAAGTCAACCCCAACATAAATGGAAAAAAAATTAGGAAGATGATGAGAACAATCAGGCATTAACTGTTGAGAATTCCACCAGCAAAACCAGTAACCAGCAAAGATCCGGTCATTATCATCACGTTAAAATTCTGCCTCACTGACTAAAGAGCTCGTGTTTGTATTGCAAACAATAAAAATCGATTTGAGCTGTACTACGTGTATTACTATTTGAACTGTACTTGTGTGGACAAGCGTTAGTTCCTAGTTTAGCGTTGTAACCTAAAGCGTTATCACAACACAGTTATTTTCATCACAGTTTTTTAGTCTTCCTAGCCTTTTCTCAACTATGTTAGAAACGGTTTCCAGTCTAACGAGGTGAATACCAGCGTTTTATATGTCTGTCAGTCGGTTCTTCACAACTCACTGAGTACCCATAAAACCTGCGAAAGGACTTTACCTGCTTTCCGAAGCACTGAATGTCAGTGATATCCTAAATAAATAAATAAATATCTTAGGACAACTCACACACGGTCATCTGATCCCAAGCTAAGCAGAGATTGTGTTATGGTAACCAGACAACTGATATACATACTTATATACTTTTTAAATACATACATATTATAGATAAATTACACCCAGACACAGAACAAACAATCATGCTCATCACACAAAGTTTGTCCTGGGTGGGAATCGAACCCACGACCTCCGGCTTAGCAGTCAGGGTCACTAACCACTAGACCAACTGGCCCGTCAAGACCAACTGGCCCGTCAAGACCAACTGGCCCGTCCTAGATAAACTTAAGAAGTACTGAATTTACAAAGGCACATTGGTACTTGTACGATTTAAAAACTACAACCTCATCATGAGAAACAGGCGCCTAACTCCATACTAAGGCCGTTGTCCACCACCGTCGTCACCGTCACCGCAACGAGAACAAGATGAGGGTGGGCCGAGTTTAGTATGGGTTTACGTGGCATGCGGTAGACACGCAGCTATAGTAAAGATATGGATTGGCACTCTTTTGACGGCGGCAGTAGACAAACGGCCTCATCATCTCCCTATCCTTTTTCCCAACTATGTTCGGGTCGGTTTCCAACCTAACCAGATTCAGCTGGATACCAGTGTTTTACGTGAAGCGACTGCCTATCAGACCTCCACAACCCAGTAACTGGGCGACATGATACCTCTTGGTTAGACTAGTCAAACTTTCTGGCTGTCTGTCAAAGTTCTACGAATGACAGCCGGGACCAACGGCTTTACGTGCTTTCCGAGGCTCAAACTTTAGAAAGTACATATGAATTGAAAAAGTCACATTGGTACTTGCCCGGATTTGAACCCACAACCTCTTATACGAGAGGCGGGCGCCTTATCCACTGGGCCATCATGACACCTTGGTAAACAGCCTTACTCTTCTAAATTAATATGTAACAAAATAGACGCTAGCAGATTATTCTAGTACAAAGCAAACTACTTCAATCACGAGTTTGTGAGCGCAAAGCATACAGTGCTTGTCGCTCTTCTGATTTCAAAAGACATTCTGTATAAAGGATATCGGATGATATTAAATTGATGTCTACAAAAGCGCAAATGTAACTCGATAGATCGATTAGACGTGAGTGTGGAAAGTTCTTAAAGTTCGTGTCTGAACTGGAAAGCAAAATCAAATAATGCGATCACATAAAATAATAATTCTTGAATAATTAGTACCGGTTTCTTCCCAAGATGGCGGTGCATTACTTAAAAACACGCTATGGTTTCGTTACTGCAGATAATATAAGACTTTTTGGATGTTTGTTGTCATTGGTCAGCGCACCCATCGTATATACTTAAAACTGAAATAAGAGTGAAGTTTACGTAGTAACTATTAGTTTACGTAGTAATCTGTGGTGAAGTGTCAAGTCAGTCATGTCTTTTTTTTTCCATAAACCAACCTTTGCCATAGACAGAAGATAGACCCAAGGCTTTGTTCAGTTCGTGATTGTTTATTGATAAGAAAGGACTCAGTTTTGTATCTGGTGGGCTGCTCAACAGTTTATGTCAGGAGTTTCTGTAAATGTTAACGTCGCTTCAAACTTCGATTGCGCGATGTAGGAATAGTCAGTTGTAAGTCACGTGTTGCGAAATTGATGTCGCCTCCTAGGCATTTCACCTATGTACAACCCGTACGACTTATTGGTGCACCTCGCTGGAATGCGATCCCTCTCCCGCTTCCCCGCGCGGCGCCCCGTGTTCGCCTCGTTTGTTTAGTAGCGATAGCATTCCGTCAGCGTTACGTCACAGCGCGAGGTGCACAGTTAAATCATACGAGTATGCTCCAATGTATTTGTACCTTTAGTGTTGTAGTCATGGTTGGTAACTTTTTAAGAGTTTGTCTAATAGGGTCTATTAAGTTATAAAGACTTCGTCGTAACTCTACAATATAAATTAATCACTAGATAAAAGTGATAAATTAAACGTTTTACTAAGTAAGTTTGCGTCGTTTAAATCTGTTTGAAAGTTTTTATCTCTAAGAAAAGACTTTGTTGGTAGATTACACGGGGCCTAAACTTCATTCGTTTGAAAAAATCTTAGAGGGATTTCCCTGATTAGTATAAAAAATATTTTCCTAGCGAATTTACTGTTCACAAACAACACACCCTTCCAATGTCTTTAACCAGTGGTTTGGACTGTGCGTTGATATATCAGTTAGTCAGATTACTATTTCATTTAAATATAGATATTCTATTCTATCTGTATACTACAACTATAAATGAACTAATTCCTAGACAATGAATTTAGACATATAACCATAATCATATTCACCATTGTACCATAGAAAGTATTATAACAATTTATTTATTTGTTTCAGGTAAATGAAGTTTCTCGTGAGTATTACAAAAGACCTCTGAAGGATTTTTTGCCAAGTAAGAAACTCTGACCAGTCTAACCAAGAGGGATCGTGTCGCGCAGTTACTGGGTTGTAGAGGTCAGATAGGCAGTCGCTCCACGTAAAACACCGGTATCCAGCTGAATCCGGTTAGGCTGGTAGCCGACCCCAACACGGTTGGGAAAAGGCTAGGGAGATGATGATGATGATGACTTACATAAGGTAACTGTTACATATCTAAAAGGAACAAAAATTGGCTTTTTGCTAAGTTGTTTATGTTTGAGTGGAGTTCATCAAATAACGCATTGTTGTTTTTGACATTGTGCTCTTTGAAAACCTTGTCATAAACCTTATAGGTTGTCACGTTGCCACAACGTCGCTCCATGTAAAACAACGGAATTCACCACCCGTACGACTTAACTGTGCACCTCGCGCTGTGACGTAACGCTGACGGAATGCTATCGCTACTAAACGAACGAGGCGAACACGGGGCGAGCGCGGGGAAGCGGGAGAGGGGTCGCATTCCAATGAGGTGCACAGATAAGTCGTACTCGTTGTTCCTAGTTATACTGGAAGCCGACCGTATATTTGGGAAATCGCTAAGGAGATATTATCAGCAAATAAGTCATATCATAACTTTTAGAATATAAGGTATATTATCTTCTTGCCCTATTAAGTGAATGCTTGTCTTATTATTAGCCTTTGAGATAACGCCAGTAGCTGATTGTTTAGGATTTCTACGGTATTATGTTAGTAACATTAATACACGGATGTGTGTTAGTTTGGGAGACGGTTACTGGAGGTAACCAGAGGGTTAAGAAACAGCCCTCTCTCAAAACAAACCCTATAGTTAGCAATAATAATAATTTTCATTATTGTTATTTTACTAACTATCGCCCGGCGGCTTCGATGGTGTGAAAACTTCCATTCCCTATTACACCCCCTTAAGGTTGAAATATAAATATATAAACATATTTTATCGATTTCTGGAGGCAGAAAAGAGATTCTCTTGCAAACGAGTTCATCAAATTAAAGTATACACATTATGGTAATTTTTCTGACGAAAATAATGACGTCTCTTACCCATGAGGTCAAAAAGGTATTTATTTATTTATTAAAAAGTAAACCAACAGTGGATGCATTTGACAATGGCAATGAGATGTCTATGGAACTAGAGCTAATACATACAACAATTACAGGTTTACATAACTTTGTCGTTGCTAGGAAATATAGTAAAATAAAAACACAATATAAAAAAAGTAAACTTAACTGGAATTGCACCATTGTTATTCTTCAATCTGAGATCAAAATCTGTGTGTGAACATTGTCTGTTACACAGAAAGTGTAGGCCAAAAGATGCGGGCTCAGCTATGGTCAATTTCATATCTTGGTAGCCTCATCTTTATCCTTATCTAAATTTATTGAGGGTTGACTCTACATAATTATTTTCGTCTTTCATACCATGATGGTTTAGGCGGTGAGCCCGCCTGTAATGCTAAAGGTTGTAGGTCCGATACCGGCCATTTATTATTACACATTTTACATTTTACCTGTTTTCTAAATCTGCCAGTATTTACTGGGGTTGGTAAACGAAAATATTTTGAAAAATCTATTCTTATATTTTATGTAAAGACAGAGATTCTATTCCATACGAAATAAACTTTTGATTAACAACTATATCCCATCTGTTTAGATTATTAACAAAATATAAACAATTTCGAAATACGTTTTTATCTAAAAAATGCGTAAAAAATCATACTATCATAGAATTAGAATGAAACAGTATTCAAAATTAGTATATGACATTAATTATACGAAATTTTAAGACCTAAATAGACCTTTCAAGATTGTTTTCACTTTATTAATTACCTAATGCAGAGTACAGATTCATTTTTTACACGACTGCCCAAAAAAGGAGTGTTATGTTTTCAAGATTCATGTATGTATGTATGTATGTATGTATGTGAGTTTCTTTATTCCACCATATCTTCCTAATGCCTGAACCGATTTAGATGTATGATGCATCGTTACAATCCGTACATAGTCCCGAGTAACATAGGCTAGTAAAAATTTGGAAATTCAACCCCTGTGTGTGTAAAATAGGGGATGAAAGTTTGAAAGAAAATCTGTCGTTGTTGATTGAAGTAAGTTACTGGAAACTTGGTGTTTACCATTTTGGACGGAGATAAAAATTAAGAAATTTAACCCCTATGTGCTTAAAATAGGGGATGAAAATTTGAATGAAAATCTGTCATTATTGAAGTTAGTGACTGGATACTTGGTGTTTAACATTTTGGAGGGAGATAGAAATTTAGAAATTCAACCCCTATGTGTGTGAAATAGGGGATGAAAATTTGAACGAAAAACTGACATTACTGGAGTTTGTGGCTGGAAACTTGGTGTTTAACAATGTGAACAAAGATAAAAAAAACATGAGCTAGTATAAATTCAGAAATTCAACCCTTATGTGTGTAAAATGGGGGATGAAAGTTTGAACGAAAACCTGTCGTTATTGAATGAAGTAAGTTACTGGAAACTTGGTGTTTACCATTTTGGACAGAGATACAATTTTAGAAATTCAACCCCTATGTGTGTAAAATAGGGGATGGAAATTTGAATGAAAATCTGTCATTATTGAAGTTAGTGACTGGAAACTTAGTGTTTACCATTTTGGACGGAGATAGTAATTTAAAAATTCAACCCCTATGTGTGTGAAACAGGGGATGAAAATTTGAATGAAAATCTGTAATTATTGAAGTTAGTGACTGGAAACTTAGTGTTTACCATTTTTGACGGAGATAGAAATTTAGAAACTCAACCCCTATGTGTGAAACAGGGAATGAAAGTTTGAACGAAAATCTGACATTACTGAAGTTAGTGACTGGAAACTTGGTGTTTAACAATGTGGACGAAAATAAAAAAAGCATGAGCTAGTATAAATTCAGAAACTCAACCCGTATGTGTGTAAAATAGGGGATGAAAGTTTGAACGAAATTCTGTCATTATTGAAGTTAGTGACTGGGTACTTGGTGTTTAACTTTTCGGACGAAAATAAAAAAAATATGTTTTTCCACTCTTAATGGGGTATAATATGATATAAACGTTTACATCAGAAATAAAAAGAATTTAATATAATTATATAATACAGCAACGGCTTAAAAATGCGCGGTGGTAGGAAAAGGGGAAGGGAATTCATGCTAAAAAAATTTGTCACGATGTCCTTTGTCCATAGTTCCAAACCAAAATCAATTGCAGTTCGACCATATTTCCATCATATTATGATGATGTTCGGATTTAGACAGTTTTTTATAGATTCCTACGAATGTTTTTTTTTTAATTACCTAATATAAAGTTTAAACGAAATTGCATTTCGTACATTTTTACAGCTTAAATGGCATGTTTGCTCAACTTCAACCATGGTATTTCCATTGTTATAGATATAGGTAATTGTTGTTATGGCAATTTGTAACTTTCGTCTGTGCTTCCGTCTTAAGCAATAGAGTCGAAATTCGAATGGAGTCGAGAGCTTTCCTTCGTATTCAAGAAATAATAGTTTTTATTTATAATGAAACCGTTATTTCAGACTTATTAGGCCTATAGATATTAAATACCTTAACCTAACACACACAAGTGATACATTTGTGTTAGTAATAGAACTTAAATCTATGTTAGTAGCACTTCACTATGTTGCAGTAGTCTTTGTGCACTCCGGTGGAACTTGTCCGCAGAAGCGTCGGAACACCTCGTTTTCTGGCCAAAAGCTACTTTAGAACCCTACTAAGCGACTACATTGTTCTAGAAACGTCTTTCTCGGGAATATTCCTGGCTCAGAGTATAAAAGCATTGCCCAGACTGGAAGAAACTCAATTGTCTGGTTAAGCAGTAATAAACAGCGGTAGAGCTGAACTGCGAGATGAAAATGTCATAAAAAGAAGAAACTCAGTGTGTTTTTGATACCGACACAAATGACACGAGAAACATGTGATAATTATTGTGATAAGCGACATAGGTACTCTGACAACCTTTGCAAAATTTTAACGGATTTTAATATGTACATCATGATTGGTTACTGTCGTGTTGCTAAATTGTTATTGTTTGTAGTTAATAATAACATCTACTTGTAAACCGACATTTGATTATCCACGAAGTAACAATATTAAAGGGACGTATCACTAAAAGGTACAAAATAAAAATAAATAATTAAAAAAATTAAAAAACACGACTGCCATGATAAAAAAGAACTAAAAGGCAAAAAACAAGATTTTTCATAGAAAATTATTATATTACTGTTTACATAAAAAGTGAAAGGTCGCTCATTCAGTCACGGGCTCTATAATTATGAAAAATCCAAAACTACTTGATTAACAAAACTAAAATTTTCGTCGCAGTCGGGGGCCCGCCTTGCGGAATACTCAAATACTGCGGAAAGGTCCCCCGACTGCGACATGGGTAGTAATAAGATTTTTTAACAATTATGTAAACCACGTATAGCAGTTTGTCCCAGTTGTCATTAGTAAATATTTGACAGTCATTACGGGTAGTCAGCCAGAAAGTGTAACAAGGATGATATTTTTACCCAGTAACTGGGTTGTTGGTCCAGTGGTAGTGACCCTGACTGCTGCCGCAGGTCGTAGGTTCGATTCCCACCCAGGACAAACTTTGTGTGATGAACACGAATGTTTGTTCTGTGTCTGGGTGTGATTTATCTATATTATGTATGTATTCAAAAATATATAAGTATGTTTATCAGTTGTCTTGTTACCATAGTACGAGCTCTGCTTAGTTTGGGATCAGATGACCGTGTGTGAGTTGTCCGAGGATATTTATTTATGTACTAGGCAGTCGCTCTATGTTTTACAAGTTAGCCAGGTCCTGTTGCTATTCAGATGGATCTAGCTAGACTTAGAATATTTGGAAAGAAAGGCTTAGGGAGATGATGAATTATGAAACAAAACATCTCTCCTTCTCTACGTTTTGGCGATAACGTCCCCATCAACTGAAGCACAGCAATGCAGTTAAGCCTCAAAAATTGTAATCGATTTTGTTTGCTGTTGAAATATTCCAATTTAGGGATATTGAATACCAGTATCATCCACGAATCGACTACCGTAAATTCAATTACGACAGAAAATCTAATTCCATTGGAAGAATTTTCTGCCTGAAGTAAGGTATATTAATTGAATCGATTTTAGGGTTGGTCAAGCATAATGGAAGGTATATATTAAGTACAAAGATCATAAGGTACTTCGAGTATATTTTTTTCTATTCCAAGCGGTTTTATTAATTAAAACAAGGGGTCGAATTTCCAAAAATCTTTTCTAAGTGGACTCTTTACTAAAAACAAACAAATTAGAAATGATTTATTAACAGTACGGAATTTATAACTTCAAGCCACAACCAAAGAGAGCGGATCAGTAACCAAACCGCGAAACGCACCTAGTCTTACCACAAACGCAATAAATACTTAACAATTTTCTCAGTAGGTACAAAGATTTGTTTAAAGCAGCATTTTTCCATTCATTGTCCTCAATTTCTCGTTAAAATAAATAATTAAATTACAAACAATTGAATCGTTCCGGTCTACAAGACTTCGCGGCGCCTTCATTATTTGCGAAAGTTTAGAACTTCACGCTTTGGGCTTGGTATATGTTTCGGCCGTTGAAATTCGCCCGGTCCGGTCGAAACAGGAATATCATTATCTATATTACTATTACTAATATTAAAAAGAGGAAGGATTTATATATGTTTATGTTTGTTAATCTTTCCCGCAAAAACTACTGAATGGATTTGAATAAAGCTTTACATAAATATAGCTTATAGGTACATCAGAATAAGATATAGGCTACATAACATCACGCTATGACCCACGGGAACTGAGCAGTAACCAAAACCTAACATAACGAGGGTGAAACCGCGAGGACCATGAAATTTGCACGATGTCTTTTTAAATAGAAAGGAACCACTAAGAAAGTCTAACGGGGTAAATTAGGAGTTGAAATTGTCGATATTTTTGAGTAGTGTCTCTAACGATATTTTTTTTGCTAATTTTGTAACGTCTAAATAAAAAATTTTTTCAAAGTCACCGTACTAAATTATTTTTTAACTTTATTTTGTACTGTAAGAACGAACAGGTTTTTCGATTTGGCTGTACAAAATAAGTTTAAAAAGAAACGCAACTAAAAAATATTAATAATAATGAAATTCCCGTTACGACCGGACCGGGCGCATCTCAGAGGGCGAAACACGTAAAGCCACACTTTATACACGGTGCCCCAGTTTCTGTAACCGACATGTTTTAGTTACAACCTCGTTAACGGCTGTATACATCGTGAAAGCTTTTGAGACAGCTAAGATCAAAGGAGTGTTGATGATGATTTTATGAATGTTTACGTTCCATCATGAATTTTATGCAGATATACATATACTAACAGTGTTATGATTTATTTTTAATGGCACTATACACTGTCGCATCGTAATGGTACACAGAGATCTAGATTTGGTTTCCAGACAGAGCAAATGCTATAAGGTTTTTCACAAAGAATTTGCTAGCTGCTTTTTTTAAAACAAAATCAAGTGGGTATTCACACATTCTCATTACACGATTCTCTTGTCCATTAACTAAATTTAATTTAAGTTTAGTGCAGCTTTTCTAACCATTTCGCTGAGAAAAGGACAGAAGATAATAATTTATTTCTGTCGAATTATTCAGAGTCTGACGTAAATCAAGGCATTTTTAGAAGCCATGTTTTTAATCACGTCTAAATTCTCTACATAGAGTATCTTAATTTGACACCACTAAACTATTTATACATGAAACGAAAAGAAATTGGTGCCGATTCTCTTATTTACAAACTAACGTAAATTTAAGTTAAGTGCATCTTTCTCTTTCCATTTAATTAAGAAAGAGACAGAAGATAAAATATTAGTTAATCCCTGTCTTTAGACATCCATAGATAGTTCAGACGCGATTTAAAACATGGCGACTAAATATACGTCAATTTTCTTCAGGCGCTGTTTAATTTGACAGGATTAAACTAAAATGTATCTTCTGTCCTTTTCTTTAAGAAATGGAAAGAGAAAGATGCATTTAACTTAAATTTAGTTAAGTTTTTGAACAAGAGAATCAGCACCAAAGGCGCACTTAACTTAAATTTAGTTTATTTTGTGAACAAGTGTCTTGGCACTTAAATAATTGTTGTAACTACACAACTTAAAACAGTTAGCTCTAAGAAATTCTACCAACATAATTTAGAATACCACAATTTCAGTGAGATAAAAACAAAGAGAGATATAGTTAGTTGTCTGGCATTCGGCCAAAGTTGATGCATCTAATAACAGTCACAATAAATTGGCTTGGAACAAGAGGGTTGGGTATGTTAGAAACGGCTCCTTGAGATACAATGGCGGAGTCTGTATGTATTTACTTACGAAAAGTTAATGATACGTAGTGTCCCGGTTTCGCCCGCGATTTACTGTGGGAAAGTAATAATTAAGTAAGTAATTTATTTGTCGAATACATAGTATTGTGGATGTTACTTACATAAAATATTGTCTAATTTGTTTGGTATACAAATATGTCATTAAGATTAATTTAGTTATTGGAAAACATAAACCATTTAACTTCAGCGGTAGTAATTGCTTCCGACTATTTTAACATAAAACAAGAATTTAGGGAGTTCCAGTTGAATACTCAATATTTATTACTTAATGCTCAATACTTTATTGATTAATACGCAATAAAGTATTGAGTATTACTTACTGTAAAGTTTCATCAACTTCCGTTAACCCTCTTGACGACCAACCGACAGCGGCACAACCTCTACCGACCCTGTTCATCTAATCCTTTAAACCGAACTAATGTTCGTAGCCTAAAGCCCTTCCAGCCACACGAATTGACTCGCAAGCCGACTCGAATCGATGAGATTTTATCGATCAGATAGCTAACCGAATAACCGCTCACTGTGGTCGCGGTGACGCCGAAGCTAATTGGATCGATTAATTATCTCGATGTTACATCGAATGCTTTTTAAACATTTATAAAGGCAGCGAAAAGCGTTTTTTTTTAATTCTGTATAATGATATTACCGTAAATTGTCATGAAAATTCGTTCAGTAGTTTTTACGTGAAGAAGTAACAAACATCCGTCCATTCTCAATAACTTTTACTTCTATTAAGTATATTCAATTCAATTCAATTCAATTCTTTATTGCATTCACATGTGTATTGTAAGTTCTTAAAATTAAAAATAATGTTCACATGGACCCTGCCGGGCACAACAATTCAAATAAAATGTCGACAGTAGTTTTAAAATTAGGTATCAATAATAATAAATTAATTTAAATAATAAAATAATTACAAAAAATAAAGAAAAAAAAAAAAAAAAGATATTAAAAAGTCGAATACAATAAAATTCTTACTTAATATCAAATACATGTCATTTATAATCAAAAAATAATAATAATCAAAAACTAAATTTCAACAAAATAAAATATGGTCAAATACAATATAAAATAATTATTACTCAAATTTAAAATGTTAATTAAATAAAAACAAAACAAAATTCAATAAATAAGTGGTTAGTACAAGTCAATCCATATTAAAGTCATCATTAAAAAAATCATTCAGTGAGTAATAACAATTGTCAATTAATAGGTTTCTGACTCGTTTTATAAATATTTTGTCATTTTCTTCAATTCGTATTTCATTAGGAATTTTGTTATATATTTTTATTGATGTAACGTGAGGGCTAGTGCTATGTAATTTTAACTTTGATTGGGGTACTACGAGCGTATTTTCAAATCTTGAACGAGGTGCATATCGGCGAGACTGGTCAGAGATTTTAATAAAGAAATGTGAGTACTGTCTCACAAATTTACATATTTCTAAAATATAGATAGATGTCAGAGTTAGAATGCCTAGTTTCTTAAAATGTGGTCTACAGCTTTCGTCATTTTCAATATGGACCAAAATCCTAACACATTTTTTTTGCAAGATAAACAACTCGTTGGTATCAACACTATTTCCCCAAAGAATTATTCCGTATTTAAGCCATGCGTATGCGTAAGCGTAATATGTGGATAGGGCAGTTTTTAAATCCGTTGATTTTTTGAGCTCACGTAGTGCATATATAAAACTCGATAATTTTGATTTAATTTTTTGTATGTGTGCTTTCCATGTCATATGAACATCTAGGTCCAGACCTAACAAGGTAAATGTATTAACACATTCCACTTTGACACCTTCAAACGTAAAATTCACATCTAGGGGTTTTTTTTGATAAGGTCTAAATTGCATAATTTTGGTTTTCAAAAAGTTTATTTCTAGGTTATGGTCTTTCATCCAGTTTTGTATAGTCAACATAATATCATTTAAATTGTCATGTAGGTATTCAGAGTCAGTACAGGAAGTCATAATTGAGATGTCATCGGCGAACAATACGCACGATTGCGTTATAATTTTGGGGAGGTCGTTGATATAAATCAAAAATAATAAACACCCTGCAACACTTCCTTGAGGAATAGAATTTTTAATACTAAGCGCATTTGAACGTATTTGGCTGAGTTCCCCAGTGTCATGATCCCAATAGTCAATTTCTACGAATTGTTCTCGGTTTTGTAGGTAGGATGCGAACCATTTATGTGTTATTCCTCTAACGCCGATTCCGTATAGTTTGTCTAATAAAATATTGTAAAGTACTTTATCATAAGCCTTTGTCATGTCGAGTAAAATTCCAATCGCGTATTTTTTATTATTTAAAACGTCCAGTACTTTTTGCGTAAATTTAAATGTTGCTAAAATTGTGGATCTTTTTTCCCGAAAACCATTTTGAGAATCATCAAAAATATTAAATTTTTCGCAGAAATTATAGACTCGTTTGCACATTGCCTTCTCAAATATTTTAGATGATGTCGGTAGTAGTGCAATTGGACGGTAATTATTTGGGTCAGACTTAGAGTTTTTTTTGTGAATGGGTTTTATAATGGATTTTTTTAACGCATTCGGGAATATCCCTTCAGAAAATGATTGATAGATCAACAGGTAAAATGGTAATGTCAGTTCATCAGCACACGCTTTTATTAAAATGGGGGGTATTCCATCCAGTCCGTAGCTATATTTGCCTTTAAGGTGTTTTATTATATTTTTTATTTCTTTGAGTGTGGGTGGATGTAAAAACATAGTGTTATCAGTCGGTCGGAGCACAGGCCGGCCGAATGGCTCTGCGTCCCCACTATGCTTTGTTTGTCCTACTGATGCAAAAAACTCATTGAACGAGTTAGAAACTAGTTTTGGGTCGGACGTTAGTTTATTATGGATTGTCAATTCAATATTTTGTTGTGTCTTTGTCTGATTTTTATTAGTACGCTCTTTAATTATTTTCCACATCGATTTTGTTTTATTGGTTGAGTTTTTGATTTCCTTAATAAATTGTATTTTTTTTGATTTATTGACTATCTGTTTTAATGTTTTTTCGTAGATTTTATAATGTTTTGTTAACACAGGATTATTGGAGTAGGAAGTAAGAATTCTTAATAGCCGTTTATTTTTACATGATATTTTAATGCCTCTTGTCAGCCAATCCTTTCGTTTGTTTTGGTTTATTTTTAATGTTTTAATGGGTATGCAATCATTTAATATTTTGATTAAAAGCGTCTCAAATGAGTTGTAATTTTCATTCATGGTTTTATCCGAAGTTATTATTGAGTTCCAATTAATGTTTTTTAATGTAAGTTTAAATTTTTCTATATTATTTAGATTAAAAACTCGACTATATTATTTAGATTATTAACAAAATACAAACTCTACAGAACCTATTCATCTAATCCTTTTAACTGAACCAATGTTCGTAGCCTAAAACCCTTCCAGCCACACGAATTGACTCGCAAGCCGACTCGAATCGATGAGATCTTATCGATCAGATAGCTAACCGAATAACCGCTCACTGTGGTCGGTAGCGCGGAAGCTAATCGAATCGATTAAATTATCTCGATGTTAAATCGAATGCTTTTTAAATGGCGTTCCAATCGTTTTACGAGGTTGAGTCTTATTTGTTTTGTTAGAATTGGTGTCTAAATTGTCTGATGTATAATGCTATATCGTTATAGTTACCTATATTTAAATAGACAGGCATTTTAGTAATGATCAACGCTCAGCTAATTTTGATAATTCAAAACGCATAAACGTTTGTAGGTAGAATTATATAGACTCAATGTATTTGTTTTGTGTTCACTTTGTACTTTTAAAGATACCATTTGCTATGTGTAAACGCAAGCTGTCAGCTGGGACTGTTTATCTTTTAACAGGCTCAGTTGTTTCTATTATTGTATTTTATATCACACCTCTTTTTAGATACACAACTGTTACTTGTTCTCACATAGTATCTCAGATTCAACATAAACTATGTTAACATACAATGTGTTGCGGAATGTTTATAGTGGTTACCGTGACCCTGGAACATAAAGGGCAATCGAAGGAACATGAGTGGGTTTTAGTCAGTAAGAGTCTGACACGCCCTCCCGCCGCACTCAGGACGGGAGCAGTCATTGGATGATTTTCCACTCACCAAAAAAAAAATGTTAACATACAATTTTTGTAATAAATTGATTGTAAAAGAGCATTCATGGAGTTTGGGGCGACAATAGAAGTCAGTCGAAAAAACAATAAGTCATATTCATTAATGTTCTTTTATTTGCTAAAGAGTCAGATAAAGAATGATCCTAAAACTTCCAATCAACTGCGACAAATTATTATTCGCAAAAGAAAAATAGAATAAATGATTTCATTTTTTGCAAACCAAAAGAAATTCTATCTTCAACTGTATCGCTATTAGTATTAAATACCAAATCAAATGACACGGCGCGACATTAAATTATTATTCGCAAAAGAAAAATAAAATAATCGTTTATTTTTTTGCCAACGAACAATCATTCTATCTTCGACTGCATCCGTATTAATATTAAGTACCAAATCGAATGATAAGGTGAGACCTCCGTTACACGTATATTTTCTACCATTCTTTCTCATATAATTTATCATTAGTTGGAAAACAAAGTGAGAAGATTCCACTCTATTTGTCATGAGTCAGCAAGTAATCAAGTAGCGAGGCTTATCGGAAGAGGGCTAATAAAGGAAGATAATTTGATTTGTAGTCTTTACTTAAGAAACAAACTCCTTCGGCCGAGAAATCTTTAGCTCGATTCTATGAGCAGTGAAAATCTCTATTTACTTGATGGTGTCATGAAATTCAAGGCATTTAGGTATTTCACTTAGACCATTTATAGGCACTTATGAATAGTCAAAGAGTCGGTCGGTCAGTCAGAAAAGTGACGCTAATTGCCTGTTCCAAAGCGTAGATCTCTATGGAGAAAATATATAAATATAATATAAAAGAAGATATAATGGTTAACCTCTTACGTTAAACTCTTTTAAGTTTATTTAATACACCACTGATCTCCCGTGCCTAGTAAGCACGAAAAAGCTTTGGTCCCCGTTGTCATTCGTATAACAGTGGAGTGGGGACCTGGTGATCTGTAATACAGGTATAATAGACTCCAGCTTCTTCACACACATTTGACTGTAATAATATGTCCTCTGAATTTGTATTTAATGTTGTAACGTAATTTTAAGGTCTAGTTTTTGTGAGGAGAAATAAAGAAATAAAGATAAAGTTGTTACGGGTTTAACGGGTATTAAGAAGTCAAAAAAATCTGACCAGTCTAACCATGGGGTATCGCGTCGCCCAGTAACTGGGTTGTTGAGGTCTGATAGGCCGGCTTTGCGTGAAACACCGGTATCCAGCTGAATTCCTTTAGGCTGAAAGTCAACCCATCATTATTGAGAAAAACCTAGGGAGATAAAAAATACTTAAAGCTCTATTAAATGAAGTCCACAATAGCTTGTAATCATGAAAAATAAAACCTCCTTTTTCGAATTCGATGAAAAATCACAGATTTTAACAATCAGAGTAATTTATATTCACCAATTTATCTACCAATTCACAGCGGTGATCAAAGTCATTAAACTTGATTCAAAATCACATTTGAATATAGATTAGAATTTAATCTGTTTTCAGAATACGCACCAAGATTTTCTGTCATAAAGCTAGGTACAGACTGGTGTTACGTGCCGTAGCGAGCATGTAACGTTAACATTTAACCACAGCTGTAGCTTGCCAAATGTGATTTTATGGTTTGTCGACTACAGGCCAGTAGAGTGAACTACAACCATACCACAGATAAAACAACTTAATGACAAGGGATCATAAGGGTCAATTCCGCATGGCAACAATACCTGTCAATTAATACAACAATTGAAAACGTAATGTGCCTCGAGTAAATATGCGTTTCCAGCAGTCAAAGGGTTAAATGCATTTCACAGACCATAGCAGTAAAGGATTCGCCAAACAACCGTCAACAGGCTGGAGCATTCGCAACGAGTAACGAACCGCTTATTTCCCAGTTGTCCACGACAGCTGTGTCAAATAGGTCCAGTTCAGCAAAAATGTCGGACACGTGCCTGATTGATTACCAACGATTTTCAACCGAACCTTGTGTGACTTGTACACTTGTACATAAACCAGTTTAATATATTATCTGACTTGGACAGGTATTTAAACCAGCTTTACATTGTAGAATAAAAAAAAGTATAGTATAGAGAATATGAGTAGTCATAATATTTATGTGTGTCGAATATGTGAAAAAAATGTACAAAAATAAAATAATGTGTGTTAAGCCAGTCATTATGTATGCGTGTTAAATACATGTAACAAATGTACACAATTATTATAAATGTATTTTACGCCATTCAGAACTCGGCTTAAAAGGAAATGAAACTCGCTTTCCTAAAGCCATGGGGTATAAAATTCCCGTGAACAAAGTTTCGGATACTTTTCCCGAGAAGCTTTTAGATACAAATTGGATTGCGAGATCGTCCGACAGTCGAGTGATATGCGATGCTACGGCTGATGAGTTTCTAACTTTGGATTGGCAGTTGTAGATATTATATGTATATACGTATGTTTATATTCACCCAACCATCATCATTATGAAATACTAGCTTTTGCCCGCGGCTTCGCTCTTGTTAAAAAGAGACTAAAAGTAGCCTATGTTACTCTCCATCCCTTCAACTATCTCCACTTAAAAAATCATGTCAATTTGTCGCTCCGTTTTGCCGTGAAAGAAAGACAAACATACAGACAGACACACTTTATTAGTATGGATACGTATGTTTATATTCACCCATCCATCATCATTATGAAATATATACATTGTACAGCTGTTTAGAACGATTTAAAACCGCCTGTTTCACGGTATCATCCGCGTCGAGTAAGGTATTTAACAAAACTGCTTATGTATATGTATTATTCTGGTATACGTATAAGCTTAAACCAACCGTTCAACTGTTTGTCTAACCAAGAGGTGTGCTGTTGCCCAGTTACTGGGTTGTGGATAGGTAGTCGCTTTACATAAAACATTGGTATCTAACTGAATCCGGTTAAGCTGGAAGCCGACCCCAACATAGTTGGAAAAATGATAAAGCTATTTGGCTGAGGAGATGATAAAGCTATTTTACAGTGAAGTTTCAACAAAACCCATTCATTGGTTTTTATATGAAAGAGTAACAAACATTATAGCAAAAATTATACCTTTAGAGAGGCTATAATTTTAGCTTTTTGGCAAGATCTGTGGAGCTAAGTCCAAATCTTTAGCTAAGTTTCTCTGAACCATAGACATCAATAGCTTTCTTCATAATTCTAAAACCGACTAAAACTTCAACATTTATCAACAATGCTCTAAAAAGTGAAAAATCAAAAATAGCTTTACAAACAAGGTCCAAAACTAAACTAATAAAACAGCATCAAAGGTTGCCGGGCAACCTTCAACTTGGCAGAGGGGAGAAACCAGAATTGTGTGCTTTATTAAATTTTCATTTAATCTGCACGAGACGATGTACCCTCCTTGGGGATAAAAAAATCATAACCCTGGATGATTCCTTTGTGAGCGAAGTGTTTTGTGCCTATTCAGTTTTGGGTTGCAATAAGGAAGGAATTTTAGACATAATTATTAATGAGAATGATTTATTTCTTGCACAAACTTTAGCCGTGTATTTTTTTTTACTTTTATTTTAGACGTGTGCGTTGCACTATATTGCCTTAATACGTTTTATTTTTCTCTGAGGTGGAAGTAAGCATTCATGAGTTAGTAAGTTATTGTCCGTTAAACAAATTTATTCTATGTGAAGAGTACGTATCCACTTAGAAATTATTTTTAGAAACAGCCCTAAAGTGGAAAATATGGTATAGAAAATTCGACATCCACGCAGACGAAGCCGCGGGCGAAAGCTTTTATCTAAAAATAAAAACAACAGTTTGATAATAACGTTAACGTTTTTAAGTAGGCGGAGTTTAATAAAACTCAAAATGATCATTAGATATAATATTGCATACAATTTTTCGGGACGAAACATTCATCAAATTGTGACACATTTATTATGCTTTCACTCACAAGTAAATAATAAATAAATAATAAATATCCTCGGACAACTCACACACGGTCATCTGATCCCAAACTAAGCAGAGCTTGTACTATGGTAACCAGACAACTGATAAACATACTTATATATTTTTAAATACATACATAATATAGATAAATCACACCCAGACACAGAACAAACATTCGTGCTCATCACACAAAGTTTGTCCTGGGTGGGAATCGAACCCACGACCTGCGGCTTAGCAGTCAGGGTCACTAACCACTAGACCAACAAGCCCGTCCTACGTGTCCTAAATGTATCTACGTAATGCGTTTATTAGGTACTTTTATTATATTTTACATTAAAGATCCGTACTTGAATCCGTATACTAATATTATAAATGCGTACTAATATTATAAATGCGGGTGGCAACTAGTTTAAAATTTATGGATTATCGCCGAAATTCAGCAGACAAGTACCACTCGGTACCTATGTCTAGAGATACCTTAATGTAAACTAGACGTGAAATAGTGACCTTCAGGAATTTAGTTTTAGTGCTATCATAACAGGGAATTATAGTTTTGGTTTAAACTATTTCACGAACTGAAATATGGACTAGTACCGTACCGTATTAAAACGTAGCGATTTTTTTTTTTGTATTTAATTGGACAATAAATAGCTACAATATATGTTATTATACTTATTTTACAAAAATAAACGATTTTAACCTTTCAGCGACCAACCGACAGCCGGCTGTCGTGCCTATCTTTCTATTGTGTCTTGAAACACATGAGTCCGAAGGTTTAATTGTACAAAACTCTTCGTATTATTGAGATAAACAGCTTACCCACCAAATAAAAAATACAGACATTATATTCGCTATTTCTCGTCTAGCATTCCTGGGAAAACCACTAAACTAGCAAATTCTAGTTGGGTTTAAGGTAAACCGTCAAAACCTTTTTTTTTTTTTTTTTTGGTGAGTGGGAAATCATCCAATGACTGTTCCCGTCCTGGGTGCGGCGGGAGGGCGTGTCAGACTCTTACTGACTAAAACCCACTCATGTTCCTTCGATTGCCCTTTATGTTCCAGGGTCACGGTGACTACTATACACATTCCGCAACCCCGGCAGGCGTTGGCCCTGTTAGGCCCCTTCTTGTGCTGACTCCTTCTCTTTGAGGCGCGCGTGGAACACTAACGCGCCGTCGACGCGGTCCTGGTCCTAGCCGGGCGGCGAGCTACCCATCGCTCGCCATCCGCAGAACCGCGCCTACGGTGGCCGGTAGTCGTCTTGCGACTCTCGACGTCTTCGCCTGGGTCTTTGTCCGGGGCGAGAGGCTCGTCGTTGCCTCTCGCGCGCCGCCGCTTCCTTCACTAGCATAACTGCTTCGCAGAAGGAGGCGACGGCATCCCATTCCGTCTCGCCCCGCAGCATGGCCTGAACCAGCGCTGGGCGCGAGAGGTCACCGCCGCCAATCAAACCGTCAAAACCTAGCTTTACATAATATATTGTTCAGACGGTTTTTTTACAGAAATACATTCCGAAGTATTACAGCCACAGTATTTATGGAACCATTTACATATAATTGTATAAATTGTGTTCGTGATATAACTCTTTTTGTATTTGTATTTGATGCGGAGAAAGATAATGAATTAATCTGATAATTTATGATATTTTAAACATTGACGTAAATGGGGTATCGTTAGTTTGACGCATTCGATATATTTTTCATCCATGTTTCATTGTGTTTTTTTTACCTTGTTTGAAGCATACATTGTTTTGAATTTATTATCAACAAGCTCCCCCCTGCGATTTTGCCTAGGTATTTGGTTACTATTCCACTTTCTTGGGTATATTATATGCATATGTGAATAACCTATGTGTTATTCTGATGTAGAAGTTTTAAATTACTGCAAATAGTAAGAAAACGACATTTACTCATCCAACCTCACAAACTTATACATTTATGATATTAGAAGGATGATAATAAATATTGATGTAATTCCTAATCCCAAATGATTTTTAATACAAACTTTATTTGACACTAGCTCCATTTCATACCTGTCTTTAGTTACTAGTCGGTGCCCAAGGGCTATAGCTTAATATTATGCATACTTTTCCTAATAAATCTGGCTAGCATCTTACTGTATAATTCACTATAGAATTATGGAAAGCTGCAAAAAAACTATTTTGCTTTTTAATGTATTATTTTTTATGTTGTGTACAATAAATAATGAATATTATGAACAGAAATATTTTTCTAATCGGACAACAAATACCACAAAATAACGTGCTAAAACAAACAAACAAAGAACTCTTCAGCTTAATTTTTTGCAACCGAGTCACAACACATTGAATCACTTTGCTTTATAAACCATTTCGCAATAAAAGCGAATAAATAAATTAATACTTTGCCCAAACAATAGCAGTTAATGTCGCTGATGATTTTTTACGATCCCATTTTATTGGTTCGAATCAATTCATGGTCCGTTTATTGCAGCTTATGTAATTGCCCTGCCCAAGACAATACCGGTAAATTTTACGAACCGGAATTTTTCAGTTTTTGCTCGGTTATACGTTTGTTTAATGATTTTCTGGAGAAACTTTTATAAAGGTTTCATTCGTACTAACCGACTCAAAGCTACAACACCGGTTAATTTCAGACGCTTACTTGACTTCATCAATATAATTGGCTAAAAAATTTGCAATTTGCAATGTTTTTCGTCTAATAAAACAGAATCATTTCAATATTATTTTTACCAGTATATTAACATAATGATAACGTTTATAATATTTAAAACAACAGAATGACATTGAATAAACTTTCTTTTACCGGTATATTAGTAACCGGTACCAAATTTTCGTTTTGTCTCATTTACCCTAGTCCCCTTACCCCGCCAACCTATCCGTTACCCCAGCCCACTTGACACCATAAAAGGCCAAAACAAGGGGTAATTTATGGTTTAACTTGTTTTGAAGGTCCCGAAATATAAGTAAGTAGGTACTTTATTTTCATGGTATCGTTTTATGTCCATTATTAATAAGTTTTATGTTGTAATTTCCATAGTAAAGGCACTTAAGTACGTAATAAGGGTAATTAACGCTTTCATTTTTAGTTTAATGGTCGTGTACCTATGAAATTTTCTTTTAAAGCCTGAAATACTTCCTTGGGTCTAATTACTCAAATTACTATATTTACCCTTTGTTCGATACTCGATTTAGAAATGATTAACGTTGTTTGAGTAATAAAACAACTTAATTTTACAACAAGGTTAAGCAATTTTGTTTTTATTATAGGTTTGCAAGCTGTAATTTAGACTGGAACTTCAAACTCTTCTACTTAAGTTAACTATTTACAGGCACAGTCAGGTCAGTTACAATGTTGAAGGTATTTATTTTTTCCAAAACAGTAGGTTTCTAGGGAGAATCATTATCTCAAATGACTTCTCCCGTCCTGGGTGCGGCGGGAGGGCGTGCCAGACTTTTACTGACTAAAACCCACTCATGTTCCTTCTGGTACCCCTTATGTTTCGGGGTCACGGTAACTATTATAAACCTTCCGTAACCCCGGTAGGCGTTGGCCTTGTTGGGCCACTTCTCGTGCTGACTTCTCTTTGAAGCGCGCGTGGAACACTAACGCGCCGTCGACGCGAGCCTGGTCTTAACCGGGCGGCGAGCTACCTATCGCTCACCGACAATATTTGGTTCAGCTTTCATTCTTGCCGGATGAATATCAGAGTTTTACAAGGAGCGACTGCCTACCTAATAACTGAGTGAAACGATGCCCTTTCATTAGATTGATTATCTGACTTTCTGGCTTTGACTACGCATAACTACCAGCCTCGTAAAGTATATATGAATTGAAAAAGTCAAATCCATGTTCCCCTTAGCTTTACATAAGTTGCGAGTGCGTCAAACACTGGGCCATCATATTTAACCTTTCGTCGACCAAGCGACAGCCAGCTGCGCGCTGCTAAATATTCTGCTTCATTCATTCATTCATTTTCATTTGCATTCTGCTGTTCGAAGGTTTAATAAACTTTATGTGCAAACACCGCTCATTACCCTGTTAGTATGTATAATATTATTATGTTTCTTACACTCTTTCAAAAGCAACTTAACAATGTACGGCCTTACACGGTCTTCCAAAAATGTACAAAACTTTTTAGAAGCCACTTTAATTAAACTGAATCTTTAAAATATCCCGTTACAAAATGGGATTACTTGAGCAATTTTGCTCTCATATGAACATGATATTTCCTTTCAACATATTTATACATATTTATCTGGAAATAAATTGATAACACGCACACGTATGGAATAAATATTTGTGCTCCTCCTAACTGGGGCAATTGAATGGCGTGATGTGGCAATTTTCTGAACGTGTCAAAACTTCGTACGTCATCGTCGGTCTTCGTCAGTCAATCGATTTTTCAGTTTATGAGGCCTGTGATGCATATTGATTACCTGTATTGTCAGTATGTTTAGTGTTCTTTTATGCATAATTATAATGTGGTGAATGTGGTATAGTAATTTTGTTTTCAGTTTTATACTCAACCGACGTTATTTAAGAAACTGAATATTGTTATGATTTATTTACGCCATTTTTAGATAAAAAGGCATGTCAAGATTGTTTACATTAATTCCCTAAACCGATGGGGTATAGAAAGCTATACGAAGCGCTCTCTTAGTAAAAGTGGGATTGAAATTAAAAAATATATATTTCTTCAACTATTGCCTAAATGAGGAATATTATGGGGCCATACAATGTAAACTTAAACTAGATCAGACAGGAGCTTTCAAAATATGATCGTTTAAGGTTTGAACTGCAGTATGAAGTACTGATTCCTAGCTTAATTTAAACAGTCCCAATGTTAATTTGCCTAAAATATGAATGTCGCTTGTCATCCCTCTCTATTATCGAACGACAGTACCCAGCATCCTAGCTGTTGTTTATTCATGGAAAACTACATAGCTACGAAACTGGAGGTTCATTCGTCGAGCGTTATTTGTGTAATTGCTGCCCCTAGATTAGTTTGCGTTATAAATAGAGATTTATTTTGCTTGAGATAAAACTTGATTAAGGATAAGGCTGAATTGCTATGTTGATTGCTGGGTCTTTTGTTACAGTGGTTTTTGCTACGCAGTGAAAAATATCAGCCTGTTTTGAGCTTGTGTCGATTGTTAGGCATAGTTCTCAGCAAGCGTATTATTATACTAACAATCAGAATTACCCGCCATTTTTTTGTTAATTGTGATAAATAAATTGCATTCACTGTCACTGAAAGGCTTTTTTTACATTATATTATTATCATTATTATTTATCAGATGAATATAGGCGTTATGCCGTGACTTTCTTTTCAGTGTGGCAATGCCTTGGTACTTCTATTATTCGAAGTAGTCAAGATTTTAGGCCTGACTATTTATCTTTAAAATAAGCACGTGTTAGCAGATTGGTTATTTAATAAAGATAGTAAGTAGTATTAGGTAGTAATATCACAGATTAATAAATAGTTACTACGTAACAGATACTTCACTCCAATACAAAAACGAAAAAACCTACGCTATAATAGCCTACAAAATCATAATAATAATACCAGCTGTTTGCAGCGAGGAGAAATGTACCATAAGTAGGGTCATTTCGCCTGTTCGCGTCCATTTAGTGCAGTTGGCAACTTTGACGGCGATAATAAAATTGTTGTAAAACTATTTTTTATGAAAAAAATATGTGATGTGTTAGTTATATTAGTCTATTTTAAGATTTACTTGCAGTTTTGTTCGAAACCTTTAGTGATTTTTTTTTAAATAGGAAAGTTTCAGAAATAGGCGTTTTACCCAGTTTGCGTCCAAAAAATCCAAATTGCGTCCACCCGTGGACCATATTGCGTCCAACCACTTAGAAAAGGAATAAAGGGGTCATATTTTTAAGAATTTGTAAAAATAAGCTGAATTACAAAAAAATAAATTTATTTATGAATATATTTTATAAAAAAAAAATGGTCAGGTGCGAGTCGGACTCGTGCAACGAGGGTTCCGTATTTTTTTTTTGTAAAATACATTGAAGTTTACGGTTTTCGGAGCTTTTTCTTTACTTGTGCCACATAACAATGCTTCTTGCTAAATTTCATGATTCTAGGTCAATTGGAGGTACCCTATAGGTTTTGATTTCCTTGCAAATGTCTCATCTCATCTTCCTAGCCTTTTCCCAACTGTGTTCGGGTCAACTTCCAGCCTAACCGGATTCAGCTGGATACCAGTGTTGTACGTGGAGCGACTGCCTATCAGACCTCCACAACCCAGTAACTTGGCGACACGATACCTCATGGTTAGACTGGTCAGAGTTTCTGGCTAACCAGTAACGACTGTCAAAGTTCTACGAATGACAACCGGGTCCAACGGCTTTACGTGCTTTCCGAGGCACGGGATGTCAGTGATGTCCAAGATAAACCTAAGAAAGTACATATGAATTGAAAAAGTCACATTGGTACTTGCCCGGATTCGATTCGAACCCACAACCTCTTACACGAGAGGCGGGCGCCTTATCCACTGGGCCATCACGACATTCCTTTTTTTTGCAAATGTCTAAATGTGCAATATAAATGGAAAGTAAACAGCAATACATTTTTGTTGCGTTGACTTAGAAATTCGATTTTTACACTTCTTTGAGAGTTAGCAAACCTATGTAGGTATGTGATATTAATTTCAGCTTGATATCACTACGCCTTTCTGAGAAAAAGGGTCTTGACAGACGGGCGGACGGACGGACAGCAAAGTAATCACATAAGAGTTCCGTTTTTACCTTCACTAGGAACGGAAGTACGGAACCCTAAAAATTAACATTATTTTCCTTAAAAAATTACTTATTATACTTTAAGCTTTCGCGTTGCATATTAATATTTTACTGTTAAGGTACGTGCGCGTTAAATCCCGTAAAACAGTAAAATATTAAAAAAATACTTTACAAAAATAAATATATATTTCATCTCAACATTGATTGTAAGTAGTACATAAATAATGATTGCACGTTTTACAATATACAGTAATCAGTTCTGTTCTTTTTGCTAAATATCAGTCTTGATTAATAATCCGTTTGCCTGTCTGTCTCTACTTCACGCCAAAACCACTGAACCGATTTGAATGTTTGTTACAGATATAGTCTGGGACCCGAGAAAGGACATAGGATAGATAGTTTTCGTTCCGGAAACCCCCGGGAACGGGAAGACAATTGTATTTAACTAAAATACTTAGTGGACGCAAGTGGATTTATTATTATCCACTGTAGGTACAGTTTGCGTCCATTGCGGACGCAAAGTGGAAGTTTAGTAAATTCGATGTAGTAATTCGCGTCCACCTTATTTTAATCGTTAAATGTAAAAAACCTAAGCAAATTCATGATTAACATTATTCCTTTTTTCATTATAAAAGTCTAGAAACAGCTATTAATCCTAAAATTCACATGAAACAATAAAAAACTTACCATCGAACGCACCGTTGCACACTATTTTTTATCTAAAAAACCGCGCTTTCGCGCTTTCTTGTTAAACAGCCGGGACTAAATATTTTTTTAAACGGGATTGGTTTGTCGCACGGACCTTTTGACCTTATGTGCGTGTCTCTTATACATTGAGGTATTACCGGTAATGACTATTCGTTTGACTGGTGTGTAAGTTTTCTTAATATCGAGGATTTTTTGAAAGAGATCCGTAAAATGGACGCGAATTGGTCTATGGACGCGAACAGGCGAACTTACCCTACGCACAAAGAGAGTTGAGATTCTTTTGCCCGCCGCGCGACTAACGTGTGTGCGTGTCGTCCAGCAAATCTGCTAGGGTTATACGTATGATGATAATGGTAATAAAAAGAATGATTTAGAAAAACAATATTTTTTTTATTTGTTGAATAAATATTTTTTCTTTTAATAAAATGACTGATGCATATTTTTCGTTCCTCGAATTCCCGATCATTATATTTTAGTGTCGAAAATATCCAAAACCGCGTGAATAATTTTAATAAATAATCAAAAGGGAAACAGGAGAATTGGGAAACAGGGGAATTGCACAATAATCAGGCAATAATTACGTGGTTTCGACATTTTGATATTCAGCGCTGTTCCCGTGACGCGCGAGCACTCAGCCGGGCGCGCGACAGCCCGGTGTTCGTTGTATCGTCGACGATACGCGAAGCGGTAGGCATAAAACGCGTGGCCTTGAGCGAGTGACGGACGCCTGGTAACATTAAAAATGAAGGGTCCTAGAATTGTACCTTGTGGAACACCTCCTACTCTTTGTAAACCAACTGAGACTATTTATTCCCTGAACTTGCCCCTGTCTATCATCTTTCTGTTTTAATAAGAGTTTACTAAACTAAGCGCAAGTTCACCCAGGCGTATACTCAAGTTTCAGTGTAATGTGTCATGTCATGGTTGGAAGTGGTGCGTCACTTAATAGAATGCTTTGAAAAGGTCACAAAAGATTTCTATGGCATCCAGTGCCTCTTGTGATGCTTTAGTTGAGGTATGGAAGGCTTACCGTGGGTAGTTTGCCATATTTTTTAAAACACAAATATTATTATCGCAATGCCGAATCTACGATCTCTTACGCCATTCATATCCACTCTTCGATGCTCAATTTTTGTATGCCTTTTTATTTTAGTCTTTACTTTATGCAATGAAGAAATTGTTAAACTAATGTCCTAGCAATCAAGATTTTCACTATAAAATCTACCAAGTCGGCAGTAAAACACCATGCGACGTGAATTCGGTGCGTGCCAAGTTTCTCAAATAAATGACTGCAGTTCCAGTAAAACGGGCTTAAATTGAATAGTTATACTCCATTTTGAAAATGGTATTTTCTATTCTGTGTAGAACGTTGAAAAATATGGTAGCATGTATTTTTTTTTTATATTTTCATATGCACAATTGCATTATTGATTATTGTTTAAGTTTGATTCTTTCACAGATTTAAGATTGGAGACTTAAGTTTTTGTTATTAAATTCTACTTCTCATTTAGACGTCAAGTAAAATTGATTGTTTTAAGCTAACAGTCGTACTTTAAATTTACTTAAACAAATACTGATGTGTGATTAAAGAAATAGAGCCTTGCATGACAGACGAATAAACAGACAGATGGACTACAAAGTTATTCTATTCGTTTTTTTTTTCACTTTCGGAAGTAAAAAAAACTAAATAAGTCTTCTACAATGCAAAACAACGTATTATCTACCCACACTTATAAAACACAACTATCAATTCGAATATTCCTGCCCAACAACACAGTTTTATGAGCCAAATAACAAAAGCGAGATAACTCTTGGCATTTATCAGTATCAGTAATATCTGTTGCCAGCCGTGCTACCGCAATCTATCCGCTGTCAGCACAGATTAGCGAGTCTGATGAAATCCCACAAGCTCGATATAGTTCGGAGAATAACTTAGGAGGAAAATAAATTGTTGGAGTAATCTTTGAAGGTGTCTTAGAAAAAAAAAATGTTGTGGTCTCTTGGGTACTTTACTAGGTGACGGTGATGCGGATAAATTGTTAGATAGTTTTTTAGGGTTCCGTAGCCAAATGGCAAAAACGGAACCCTTATAGATTCGTCATGTCTGTCTGTCTGTCTGTCCGTCTGTCTGTCTGTCCGTCCGTATGTCACAGCCATTTTTTTCCGAAACTATAAGAGCTATACTGTTGAAACTTGCTGAGTGGATGTATTCTGTAAACCGCATTAAGATTCTGATACAAAAATAGAAAATAAATAAAAAAATTTCGGCGTCATACATAGAACTTAAACTCAAAAATTTTTTTTCATCATACCCATGTGTGGGTTATCTGTGGATAGGTCTTCAAAAATGATATTGAGGTTTCTAATATTATTTTTCTCTAAACAGAATAGTGCGCGAGAGACACTTTCAAAGTGGTAAAATGTTGGTCCCCCTGTAACTTCCAAAATAAGAGTATGATAAATCAAAAAAAAAATATGATGTACATTACCATGTAAACTTCCACCGAAAATTGGTTTGAACGAGATCTAGTAAATAGTTTTTTTTAATACGTCATAAACCGTATATCGTAATTTACTTTTCATTCAATCAACTCAAATATAAAAATTAAAAGAAAACATTTAATTTTTTTAAACTTATAAGTGGGAACACTTATTGTGGCGGACGGGAAACTACGGAACCCTACATTGAGCGTGGCCCGACACGCTCTTGACCGGTTTTATTTTATTTAAATTATCTTTACAGGTTATACAGAGTAGTTTGAAATGTAACATCGTCTAAAGGGAAAGCTTCACATATTAAGACATGCACCATGTTTGAAGCAAAATCAGATAGGCAAATAATTCTAAATAAAAATTATGTCTATTTAAATTTTAGTGATTTTCCTAAAATCTTTTTCTCCAACCCTATTTTACTGATGAGTCCATAATGATCTCGAAGTTATTACCTAAGAAGGAATAAGATATAGAAATGGAGAATAGAGCAATGTTTTCTTTAAGTGAAATTATCTATTTTCAGTGTTTTAAAATTCTCGTATAATGAATGATTTGAACCTTTCAACGACCAACCGCCAGCCGGCTGTCGGGCTGCTATTGTCTTTCTATTGTGTCTCGATATACGTGTGTTTGAAGGTTTAATGATTCCGGAGAGCATTTCAATTTCGGAAATCGACTCGAATCGGAGTCATATTATATTATTTCCAAACGCAGTACTAACGTACAATATTTCCTTGTTTCAGAGCTATGCAGCGCTGCTACCAAGATCCAGGCGTCGTTCAGAGGCCACCAGGCCCGCAAGGAGAAGGAGCAAGCCGACCAGGCTGTGAAGGATCAGGAACAGCAGGATAAGGTTTGTTGACCGTATTTTTAACCTTTCGACGACCGAACGACAGCCGGCGGTCGCGTTGCTATTGTCTTTCAATTGTGTCTCGAGTCACGTGTATTTGAAGACTTAACAAGATATTTTCGGCACATAGCATTAGTTATTTTCGGCAGCTGTTTTCGGGACAACGTATATGTGGTGTCCAGATCTTAAAACTAATTATTATTTTATGAAATGTTTAAAATAGTTGTATTCATTTCATGAAGAGGTTAGGTTCGGTTAGAACATTTATTTATTGTAAGTGAAGGTGTTGTACTGGTCGCAAAAACGACAAGTACAACACATTCAAAATTCTACCAAGATGATGTTAAACATATAACATTTCATGAAATAATCAAGTTTAAAATCTGACTAAAGCATATACTAAAGATAAATTAACCTAAGTGCTTTGAGTAAGGAATATTATTGAGACTGTCCACAATTACCAAACTACTATGGCAAGAAAGAGAGGAAAAAATAACTAAGCCAAAGTATATAACATACTTTTATCTTCAAATATTTCTGATTATTTGGACCTAAATCTATTTCTTCAAAGTCAAAGTTAAAATTGTTTATTTCCATTAGACCATGAAGCCACTTTGGAACGTCATTACATTTAAAAATAGTTGATTCTAGTCGCCCATTCCAAAATTCCTTCATCAGCAATAATCTACCCAATTTGTAAACATTCAGTTCGCTTGATTTTAGAACTAGAACAATACGAAACATCAAACAATCAATCAATTAAGCCTATCGCGATTTGTTGAACATCTTATAGGCCTGTTCAAAGTTACACAAAACTTTCATTAATCACTAATATTGACGTAATCTTTGCTCATTTGTTTTCAAACTGATTACATCTTGAAGCTTAGACTCTTGTTTTTGAAGTATTTGATGTATTTTGTAATTGTTCGTTGGTTGAGCAATGTAATTGGAATATCTTTCATCAGCAGTCTATTCGGAAACTGTTAATATATTTATGTCACCGGAAAATAACAAAATTACGGATTTTGTTATTTTCCGGTGACATACAGTTTATCAATTTACTAGGAAGTTTATAAACTTTCGTAGGATTCTAAACGGGAGATAAATTGTAATATTTTACGTCCACATTTTCGTAAATTGATAAACTTACTGAACTCACTCGTAAAATAATAAGTAAGCAGTAACCAAACGCTACGCGCGATCTGATTGGTTGACTGTCACGTGGCACTTCTCCTTCCTCGTGGCCGCCATTGTTCGCCACGGAACGAAGTTTTAAATGTTGAACTGTGTTGCAACTCAAAGAAAACTCACTAAATCTGTGCCAGAGAGGAACCAGGCATTGTTGCTTCCAATTTATAGTTTGTCAAGTCTGATTATACCAACTTTGGACACAAGCATTGCCACTATGAACATTGACCAATCAGAGAGCAGTGTGTTATTTTACGTATTTCAAAGATACGTATATTTAAAAGAGTTTCTGTGATTGGCCGAACCATTTAAAATCTTACGAATAGATATTCGTTAGTTTATAAATTTACCGTATGACGTCGGAAATCGATAAATTTACGAAAATGTGGACGTAAAATATTACAATTTATCTCCCGTTTAGAATCCTACGAAAGTTTATAAACTTCCTAGTAGATTGATAAACTTACGGATCGTGTTATTTTCCGGTGACATATATATTTTTTTTAAATATACTGGGACAACTCACACACGGTTATCTGATCCCCAGTTAAGCTCTGCTAAGAGCTTGTGTTATGGTAACCAGACAACTGATATACATACTTATATAATTTATAAGTACATACAAATTATAGAAAAATTGCACCCAGACACAGAACAAACAATCATGCTCATCACACAGTTTGTTCTGGGTGGGAATCGAACCCACGACCTCCGGCTTAGCAGTCAGGGCTACTAACCACTACACCAACAGGCCCGTCAAACTGTTATATAGTATCTAATAATTTGTCTATTCTATTTTCTTTGGAACACTATACCCCACCACACTATTCTCAACCACTATGCCCCACTCCGCCTTACCCATCTTATGCCTCCACTTTCATAATGGATGCTTAATAACTAGAACTTTTCGGGAGAATATTACTAAGTTCGTTCTAATAATCTATCTATAATAATATGTCGATTAGGTTACTAAAGATACTGATATTTGTGAAACTCCATGAATTCTATCTTTATCACCAATCCAGCAAAAGATAAACTATTGAGTAAGGCCATCAGTTTGGTCAGCAATAAGGTGCACAAAATAATGTAAGGACATGACTATCGGGCCCACTATGGCCAATGCCTGCCGGGGTTGCGGAATGGTTCTAAAGAACATAAAGGGTAACCAAAGAAATAAGTTTGGGTTCTAGTCAATAAAAATCTGACACTCCCACCCGTCCCGCCTAGAACAGGAGTTGTCATTTGATGATCCCATCCTCAAAAAAAACATGGCTCTGTCAAAAATACTAATCCATATATTTTTTACTTTACAGGAAGACATCGAAAAGATTGACCTCTCCGATCCTAACCTGAACAAGGCGGCGACCAAAATTCAGGCCTCCTTCCGTGGACACAAAGTCCGCAAGGACGTCAAGGAATAATGTGACCATATGGTCTAAACAGGGCAGGACCGTGCCTGATTTTGCAAACACGACACTTCTAAAAAAACGCTATAAAATGCTTTTCAAATTAACATAAGGTATAATGGACTTCTCCACGCCCGATTTCCTTTCAACACCCGTCTTTTGAATCGTTTCTTCAAAAGAAATTGCGATTCTATTAAGTCATCGAATCGCAACATTTCATCGAAAAAATGAGCTTCGATTGAAGTAAAGTTTGAGGAAACGTTTTAGAATAATACGGGTGTCAGTTATTTACTATTGATGAATGTGAGAATTGAAATGGTAACGATTGATGATATATTATCGACGGATAGATGGTTTGATCGTCCACCTATCCTTCACTGTCATCTTGTAATGTATCAACAATTATATTGCTATTTCATTCGGTGAATATGTATCTAAAATATGCTAACCAGCGAATGGTCTATCTGATGATGTACACATTTTCATTTAATGTAATGTATTTAAGAGTTGTTAAAATATATATATAATTTTAAGTTTCTAATTTTCATGTTTGCAAAGTCAGCATTTGAATGTTTACTAGAAAAGTAAAAGAGTAATCGTGTAGAGTATGTCAATTCTTTACTATAATTTAAATAGTCAATATGTGTCTCATATTGTTGTTATTATCCAAAGGGTTGTGTTATTTTCCAAATATATAAAATGTTTAATTATGGTAATATGAAATTTGATGTTTCTACTTACCATTTTGTGTTTTGTTAAAGATTTTCTCGATAAAAAATTTGCAAAACCGTTTTCGCGACGGAAAACTTTTGTGTTTTTTTCCTATCTATGTTTTGGCATAGGATTGACGTGTCTCATGAATACCAAAGAGTAGAAAATACTAAAAGGAGTGAATTGAACTATTTATAACATAATAGATATCTATCCCGTTTTTTCTATTATAAATTTTGATCACACTACTTCGTGTACCTATTTAAGTAAAATATGGGCATTTTATATTATTTTCATTAATTAAATAACATTCCATCTTCTTTCAATGTTTGTTGAGAAATTAATATTTTAATTTAGATTAATGTAGTTTTAAGGTTATATAGCTTTAGTGGCAACCAAAAAGCTTCGTTTCAAACATATTATTTCAATTATTTACTGTATAAAACCACAATATACTTTCAAGTGATTTTCTTTTATAAAATATCATATGTTTATTTATTATTACACAATTTCGCTGGATTTTCCTGTAAATTGCTGGTATATTTAGGGTTTATATTAAATAAAATATTTAATATTTGCCTATATTACTGAGTCGTTTTATTTATCGTATGTACGTAACCAAATCAGTTAGGTGGGAGTACAAAGGCGAACTTTTCATTTAGAAATATGAATATAGACTTTAACAGTACAATAGATTGTTCAGATGTTGGATATTACGTCGTTATGAGTTTCGGCATTCAGAACTTTTCATGATATAATATTAAATTATGAAAAGGTAACCTCTCTTATGAATATGATCTGGTAGATGTATTTTCAAATTTTTATATTAGACTTTCTGTAACATTAATTGTACAATTCTGGGGATTCATTAAAGAGCGGTCTGGATTTCATTGTTATGTCTATTTATAAAAATTATAAAACCAGCCCAATGTTGTTGCCGTCTAGTCGCTATTAAAAAGTATATAAACTAGTATATATTATTAAATATTTTACTGAGCTAGTGTAAAACCATAACGTGCGTTAAACACATCAAATTATAGAGCTATAAATTTAGTATAATTACCAATTGATACCGTGATAAAGGCAATAAAATTTAACTAATAATAAACAGGATTTACGAACTCTCATAAAATAATTTTATTAACAATGTCTACCATTCACATTATGTGCTTAACATCGTTTATCAAAGGATCGATTTCCACCCATATCAAAATCAGTAGCCAATTGAATGTTTGCCTAAAATTCTACTAATTGAACAAAGAACCTTAAACAAATATCACACTTCACACGATAAACATAGAGCTGAAAACGGCGTGAATGTTTCTGATTCAATACAATTGGAAGCTATGAGAGAAATTTTTAATTAAAGCAGCTGATTGGTAGTGCTTTTGTTTAAATATGAAAAGGCATTGTTTTTTGACCGAATATTTCATTAGTATTCCAAGCTGGCCTAATTTTAAATGTTATTATTAATCGTGGTTTATATTACGTTGATGACATATTTTCACGCCAAAGCAACATTACTGGTTTTATATGTAGAAAAACAGTAATTAATCTATACTTCTATACTAATATTATAAATGGGAAAGTGTGTCTGTCTGTCTGTCTGTATGTTTGTCTTTCTTTCACGGCAAAACGGAGCGAATGGATTAACGTAATTTTTTAAGTGGAGATAGTTGAAGGGATGGAGAGTAACAAAGGCTACTTTTTGTCTCTTTCTAATGCGAGCGAAGCCGCGGGCAAAAGCTAGTATAGAATAAAACAGCAAGACAAAGGCATCTTCTCATACAAAGAAGGCACGAGCAATGACCACTTTGCAATACGGATTGGCGTCTCCAGTATATTTTTTTTATCAAAAAAATGAAATTATTCTTACCAAATAGCAACCCAAAACCACCAAGATTTATTCTTGTTGCCGTCATAAGTCTAAATCAATTTTCAAAAACAAGGAAGAATATTTTTATACTGTCTCACGTGGTTTCTTGCGCATTTTTGGTTATTGTTTCGCTTCTGTTAGTCGTAACATTTTTTTTTTTGGTGAGTGGGAAATCATCCAATGACTGCTCCCGTCCTGGGTGCGGCGGGAGGGCGTGTCAGACTCTTACTGACTAAAACCCACTCATGTTCCTTCGATTGCCCTTTATGTTCCAGGGTCACGGTAACCACTATAAACATTCCGCAACCCCGGCAAGCGTTGGCCCTGTTGGGCCCCTTCCTGTGCTGACTCCTTCTCTTTGAGGCGCGCGTGGAACACTAACGCTTGTCGACGCGGTCCTGGTCCTAGCCGGGCGGCGAGCTACCCATCTCTCGCCATCCGCAGAACCGCGCCTACGGTGGCCGGTAGTCGTCTTGCGACTGTTAGTCGTAACATTAAATTTAACTGTTCCTCACTTCCTTGGTAATCATGACCAAGCTTAAATCGTGAATCTATAGGATGACGTGTAATTAGTGTACGATACTTAAATACGTGATTGTGCTCATGATAACCGTACATAAATAACAGCTGTACAGTACATTAAGAAAATATAAATGTACTGAACAGCTGTTTTTTTTTTTAGCAATTTCAGGTTTGTTCCCATAGTGAAAGTTGTTGGTAATCATAAGCGCAATCACGTGTTTAAGTTTCGTACTCTAATACCAGTCACCCTATATAAATTAGTCCGAAACCAAAAATATTTTTAGCTTTACAGTCCACATGCTTTAATTACTAGGTCATTACGAAAACTGGCATCGAACGTATGTAAAATCTTCGAATTAGAAATCCGTAACACTCGTTAATGTAAGAATATTTTTCGAAGCTGAAAAAAAATCTTTTTTGATGTAAAAAATTCATTCGCCTTGAACAAAAGTGTGATAAACGTTCGTACCTTATGTGTATCAGCAGAAGCTAGTACTCTGCAAGGGTACAATATAATAGGCTGGTATTTATTCTTATACAATTTATTTTAATAGTATATTAGTGTACACCTTCCTAAGGTAATACGCTGTGGGTCAAAGCTAATGCAATTACAGATTTCTGCAGTGCTTTTCTGAACATTCATGGAGCAAAGTCACTTTTTTTTTTAATTGATACAATCCCACCACACTATTCCCAACCACTGCAACTCCTGAAAGCCAGAATCAACAGTGGAGTCCGCCAGAAAAGCGCCGAAGCAATGAAGCTCGACGAGTCCCGGAGAAACGATTCTACTGTCTTGGATCCCGCAACGAAATTAATCCACTTCCCTCCATAACAAGCAGAAGACAGAACAGAACTAGGCCAATAGGCACAAAGGGGCAATCACAACTTTGAGAAACCCAGATTGCCTAGCAGTTTGTAATAAAATTACTGGGTCCTAAAACTGTGAGCTGTTACAATTGATTCCAATAATAGGTATGGCAAAAGCGCATGAACGCACAACAAAGTCACTTCTGAATCCGCGGTCTTGGGACAGGTGAGATATAGTTACATAAAGTTTCGCATTCTTAAAATGTATGAGTTCGATACGGCGGTGCACCGAGTGATGATAGAAGTAAGTATTTCGACGTTTTTCAAGTATCTAGGATTCTCGAAACTCACTTGACTTCGATCGGTCGTGATTTTATTTTAAGAATACCAAAACAAGCGTGATAAGAACAAAGTGAAGGCAACTTGCGAAGTGGTTTGCGAGATGACTTTAGGAGTGATGTTTAAGATAGCAGTGCAGCTGAATCAGTTTCTCAAGATTACCCTTTTTCTAAATAAGCAGTCCAGAAGAAGTCAAATTATCCGCAATCTCAGTCAAATAGAAACTTTCGACATACATTAAAAATACAGTAATATACCAAACTAATTCTCTATTGACGCACATATCGATAAGCTGGATTTACATATGGATAAATCCCTCCATTAAGATTGACCGGTACACTAGCATATGGGTTAGCTACCTTACCAATCACATCACCATTAAAACCGTCATTTCTCGGAACCATAAATCTTCTAATGTCAATATCTAATTCTTCAATATCATAAGGTTGACCATTCCTATTTTTTCCTTCAACGTCTATACTTATATCTGAACTGTCATCAGGACAATTATCTGGCCAAACGGTAGTTTCTATTTCTAGTTCATTTGGACAATATATATCAGAATCATCGTCTACTGGTGGATATCCATTTGGATAATATGGCTCAATAATTGGTGGATCAAGCCTATAAAATCCTGGATCAATTAGTTCACCATAATTTCTTGGGTGACATTCTTGTCCGTAAACATTTGGAACATTTTGTCTTAGTCCAGCCATTCTATACTGGTCATAGACGTTTTGGTAATAAGGTTTGTAATAGGGATTTTGGAGATAGTTCCAAGTAGGCTCTTGATTGCCTTCGTTAATTTTCGTCGGAGCATTGCTCACTTCAATTGTGACTATTGCTGAATTTGGTGAGTTTTCTTTAAAATCTTCATAATTACCACCTCTTATTGTAATGTAGTCGCTTTGATCTGAAACATCAACAATATTCTGAAATAAATGTAGACAAGCTTCGATTTTCTTCTACAGTAACAGGTGTAATTTATAAAATTATGGCAAAACAAAAAAAAATACTGGTTTTTTGTTCTCTTTAAATTTTTTGTTTGTAACCTCTAATCGAGTAAAATAGGTCTTAAAAATAATTAAAAAAATGAACCTAGTCTATTTCAATATTTCACGACTTGTAATCATTATCACATTACGTTGCATATAGGCACTGTCATCGGCACTAGCCTAAAACGTTGGGACAATCTTAAAATATTCTTAACGCGAATTATTCAAAGACTGGTTTCATATTAAGAATTTCAAATAAGAACTTAGTGGACTAACCGTTTTCCCAATTATTCGTATTAATTACAAGCCCATTTAAGCCGACGTTTTCATTGTTTCTAACGTTTACTGTACATTTTTCTGGTTTGTCGGCTACAGTTTTCGGTTTAGGCGGTTCTTTATTATCCAATCTCTCCACAGTTCGAGGAATTGGCTCTGCTCCGTTACGGTCCAACTGTTCATTTCTATTTTTATCTTGATTTGGGCTCTTTTCTATAGTTATTATATGTGTTCCATTTCTTATTCGTACAATATCTGGGTCAGATTCATTATCACTTTCATAGTATTTTTGTCTCGACACACATTTTTTGTTAATATTACTATTTGTTTGTTTATTTTCCGCTGTGGAAAATTCCTTTTGATTATTTGGAGTGACTGGTTTATTTTCTGACATATACTGTTTTTTAATTTCGGTTTCGGATTTCGGTTTTTGTACAAATTTAGAAGTTGCTTCTCTGTCTATATTTAAACAAACTTGATCCTTATTACCATCGTGTAGATAATCGTTACTTTTTTCTTTTAAAGCCTTATTTCCAGCGTTGTCTGAAGTTTGTTTTCCATCTTTTTTTAGAGGAATATTATTTTCACAACTTGAAATTTTTTCTTCAACGTTGGGCGGACATAAGCAGTTTCCCGTTTTTAGAGTTGATCGGTCTTCTATAGTAAAATATGGTATTGGTTTACTTAAAGTTAGTGATGCAGGTGGACACATATCTTTATTCGAATTTTCTAGGTTACGTAAAGCATGTGCTGGGCTGGATATAACATTTGTAGTTTTAAAGACAACAGGAATTTTCGTTGGAATTCTTTGTGGTGTTTTATCAATGCGACCAATCGTTGGTTTTTGCAAAACTGGATTCAGGGCTTGTTTGGTTGAACCTGTAACTAAATTCGGCTGTATGCGTATATTTATTATTCTCGGGTTTACTTTTGAATCTACATTATTAATATTCTTTATTGAAGTTCCCTTATCCTTTTTTTGTTCAGATTCTTTGTTAGTATCATCTTCTATTTCAAATTGTTTTTCTCGTTTTTGGACCTTTGGTTGTTCTGATTCCGTCTGAAATAAAAAAGTACTTAAATTTTCTTGACACAATATTGGACAAATTGATTACTTACAGCGTTACAAAAAAATAATGTAATCATTCTATTTTTAACACACCTAACATATAAATTTGTTAATACCTAAGGAGTCAATGTTGCAGGTTGTTGTTGATTGTTGATATTTTTATTAGTATGAGCATAAATTTCCCCATTGTAGGACAAAGGACTCCTTAATCTCCTTCCAATTCTACAATTGGAAGAAGAGGAAGGAGTAAGTAGCTACGTATTATAGGGCTATTTAAAACCAGTGTTAAATAAAGGAGTATAATATCATGCCACAATCTCCGCTTGGGTCTACATCATCTATGTTTTAATTTTAACGCAACTGATACAAATTAAAGCGTTTAGTTGATTAAACATTGAAATCTTTGTTAAATGTTTATTTTATTAAGATCAAGTCATGTGTGTCAATACTCTATAGGATATTAGATTTGCTATAATAATTGTATTAAAATAATTAAAGATTCGCTATAATATTATTGATTTGATAAAAATACTAGCTGTCCTTCGTGTTTTCACCGGTCGTAGTATGATGTTAAAATAAAAGTTTTAAAATTGTCACTGAATGAAATTAAAATAGAATAGTTAATTCTTATAAAAGTTTAATATTGGTAGCGCCTTCTATTATTTCTTAATATTAATAATTAGACCTCTTTTTATCTATTCTGTCTTGACCAACCTTCACGCTGCCGCACGCCTGACGGCTGTCAGAAGCCATAAAGAAAAAAGAAGAAAAATTCCGCCATGGAAGATCCGCACGTGAAAATGCAGTTTTTTCTCGTTCAAGTTATTATTTAACGCGCCTAGTTAATTCCTACCGTATTACAACAAATATTAACCGCTGTGATCGACCGCCCGCAGGTGTGATTGTTTGTGGACACAGAGACAGAGAATTCCAGTGTTGTGCTTCAAAAGCCTCCAAAAGGCGAAGAAACATCAGGCGCCATTTTGTTGAACCTATACACGAGGCAAGGAGACAGCCAGGTAAGGCGCACCAGCGTGCAGCGTACTTTCTCCCTAATCCCACAACTTACATCCCGGTTTGTTATCACTATATAATTCTTTATTTTCTTGGCGATTATCAGCCATCCTTCTTACAGTCAGATTTCGCAAATCGTCATATATTGTGGTTTCTTTACCCAACATTTTATGGTCCTTCGAGCCGGATTCATATCCATTTCTCTTTTATTCCGCGTAAGTATCTTCTAGAAGTACTTACCTAGGTAGTTGTAGCATCTAGCTGCACTCCTAGTCTATTTACATACCCATTACGTGGTTATTTCCCGCACCCCAGTAGGTAATATACAATTACGTAGCTACCTACTGATATACCTTATTATAATTACTCGAACTATACAGTGGTCTTATAAATTCCATATTTCAAGCACCATTAGTTCAACCGCCTTAAAGTTTGTTGCCTACATAGGAATTACTAGGATTTACCGCCGCATAAATACTTAGGTATTTTTGTTGTTCTTATATACTTAGGTAAAATAATACTTAGGTATACATTTTAGTTTGTTTGGTTCATTAACCTACATAAACATGTCGCAACAAAAGAAACTATGCATTTCGGAAGAAAAAGAGTTAAAAATATTAGAAGCTAAACGCAATACTTTATTTGAGCGTATGCAAGACATTTTTGAACGCTCCAAAACCGCAACTTCTTCCGGTATTAGTAGGGAATCATTTCTTAGTTATTGTATGACAGTAGATGTTATTCGATCAGACTTTCATACATTATTAGACGCTTATAACTTAAAATTACTTTCAATTAATCCTGATTCCCAGCCGAATTATCAGTCGTACACCACATTCGAAGATCTTTATTGTATCGTGAAACGTATACAAAGTCAGTTAGATGACAACCGCTCCACAGCGCCAGGTGGCGGCTGCGCGAACTATCGAGCACCGCGTCTACCTCCAATTGAACTTATGTCATTTGACGGTGACATACGGAACTGGCCATTATTTTATGCAAGTTTTAAATCAACAGTGCACGATAATGTCTCTCTGACAGATGCCGACAGATTGTACTATTTGATAGGGAAACTGTCGTCGAAAGCGCAATCCGTGTTTGCAGGTGTCACGCCCAATGCTGAGAATTATCAGGTTATATTTCAGTCACTTGTTGACCGATATCAGGATACTCGTGTCCTCGCGTCTACTTACTTCGATCAAGCTTTAAACCTTAAGCTGACCGGTCCCGCGTCTGTTTCGAATTTCCAGCTGTTTATCGATAATTTTGTCACCTCAGTTAATGCCCTTAAAAACTTAAAATTAGAAAACCTTTCCGACTTTATGTTATTTCAACTCGCAATAAAAAAGTTCGACACGGAAACTATTCGTGCTTTTGAGATGACAGAACGTAATCATAAAATACCTACACTAGATAGTTTTGTGACCTTTATCAAAGATCAGTGTCGAATATTCCAAAATACGCAGCCTAGTTCGTCTGGCTCGTCTAGCCTTATTGACAGTAAACAAAAGTCGAATAAATCGCGAAATAATAATAGTAGTTCGGTTCCTAATCCGCAATCTTACGTAGCATGTTCGGATTCTAATAATAATAATCCGCTCAAGTGTCTATGCAATAATATTGTACATGATCACTTTTATAAATGTCCCGCTTTTAGTAAATTAACTCCGACTGCTCGTTTTAAATGTGTTAAAGAAAGTAAAGCTTGCGTTAACTGTCTAAGTATTAAACACAAAACAAGCAATTGTTCTAGTAAAACTAAATGCCGCTCATGCAATCAGGCTCACCATACTTTACTCCATTTCAATAAAACCTCGCCGTTACCAGATGAACCTGGTAATCTTGTTAAGGTAAGTTCATCTGTTGTTACGTCACCGCAAACGCAGGCCGTCCGTACCACGGAGTCCGCGGCTCATCCCGAAGTATCGTTATGTACATCAGTCGCACACACACGCGAGCATCGCCCGCGCACTTGTCACGTTCAGCGCGAAGCTACATCGCAATGTACGGCGGCGTACACAACGGTTTTGCTCGCTTCCGCGCAAGTAATAGTATACGATACTCATAACACACCTCACATAATTCGTTGTTTACTGGATAGTGCATCCCAAAGTAATTTCATTACTTATGATTGTTTGAAACGCCTAGGATTGTGGAATAACTTTAAAAATACTGACATAGTAGTCAAGGGTATTGGCGGTTCAGAAAAATCATGTAAGGGTTCCGTAGATATTAAAATACATTCGCGTATTAATAGGGATATTAATTTTAACGTTTCTTCACTTATAGTAGAACGTATCACGGACACATTGCCGAATGCTCATGTGGATATGTCCTTACTTAAGCACCTCGAGTCATTGCCGCTCGCAGATTTAGACTTTGCGCAGCCGGGAAATATCGATGTTTTGATCGGGGCTTCAATATTTCCGCACTTACTACTATCTAATATTGTACGTAGTGAGCAATATAATTTACCTCCCGCTATTGAGACGGTATTTGGGTATGTGGTCATGGGTACCGCACCTACATCACATACTCCTCATTATACTACGTCTTGCTGTTCTGTTCTTCAAGAAAATAATATTGATTCTCTCCTCAAGCGATTTTGGGAGCTTGAAGAAATTTCCGCACCGCCCTCGCTGAGTCGTCAGGACCTCGAGTGTGAAGAACACTTCCGCGCTACCACTGTTCGCGACGACAGTGGCAGATATATTGTGGCGTTGCCATTTTGTGGCGACCCTTATTCGCTAGGCGACTCGTACGCTGCTGCGCTTAGACGCTTTTATTGTTTAGAACGCAAATTTAATGCTTCGCCTAAATTTCGCAGCGCTTATAATGACGTCATACGTGACTACATAAATAAGGGTTTTTTGAGTCCAGTTGTAATTGATGAGAATAATTCTTTTCCATCGTATTATATCCCACATCACGGCGTAGTTCGCGAAGATAAGACCTCCACTAAACTTCGCGTGGTTTTAGATGCTAGTTGCCAGACTACATCAGGTCAGTCGATCAATGACATTTTGCATGCCGGCCCTAATCTACAGGGTGATTTATTTAACATCATAATAAAGTTTCGACTTTTCCAAATTGCTCTGTCAGCTGATTGCCGCCAAATGTTTCTCAATATCGGCGTTCGCAAATCTGACCGTAGATTTCAACGGATCTTTTATCGTTTTAACAATAGTGAACCTATATCCGTGTATCAATTTAATAGGGTTTGTTTTGGACTCAAGTCAAGTCCGTATCACGCATTGAAGGTCGTCCGCCAGTTGATCGCTGATGAAGGCGACAACTTTCCCGCTGCAGCAGCTGTTGCCACCTCCGCTTTGTATATGGATGACATCGCCTGTAGTGTCGTATCCGCCCCGCAAGCAATCTCGCTTAGCAAAGAGCTTATTGAGCTCTTCAAGCGAGGTCAATTTGATCTTGTCAAATGGTCAAGTAACTCTAAAGAGGTTCTCGCGCAAATACCTGATTCATATAAAGCTTTTACAGACGTTGAATTTGAAGGATCTGTGCATAAGGTTCTTGGTATGCGCTGGAACCAATCCAGCGATAGGTTTCATTTTGAAGTCGCACCTCCAGATGATAAGTGCACCAAACGCACTATGCTGTCCACAGTGGCTCGACTATGGGATATAATGGGTTTTGTGGCTCCCACAATTTTGTACGCCAAGCTCTTGATCAAAGAACTCTGGTTATCAAAGTGTGAGTGGGATGCCGTTCCTCCCGACCATATTGTCACCGCTTGGAAACAGTTTTGCATTGAACTCCCCGCGCTCCATCAAATTATTATACCGCGTCATCTTGGATTGGTCGATGGATGTATTGTTAACTTAATAGGTTTCGCTGATGCCAGTGAACGCGCTTATGGCGGAGTCGTATATTTGCAAGTCCGCATTGGTTCCAACTACTCTGTGCAATTAGTTTGTGCCAAGTCCAAGGTCTCGCCTGTCAAAACTATTTCGGTTGCGAGACTGGAGTTGTGCGCGGCCCTTCTGCTGTCACAGTTACTCCGCAGAGTTCAAGAGACAATTTCGCCCCACTACCCTATTAATAAAATATTTGCAATGACTGACTCTAAAGTAGTGCTCGCTTGGATTTATTCATCTCCTCACCGCTGGCAGACTTTTGTCGCTAATCGCGTTACAAAAATAATTGAATTAATTCCTTCCGATTGTTTCAATCACGTCGCGGGTATTGAGAATCCCGCTGATTGCCTTTCTCGTGGTGTTACTCCAATTAAACTTCTGCATCATCCTTCGTGGCGTCATGGCCCTTCTTGGATGTCCCATGATCCGTCGAAGTGGCCTATACATCCATTTAACCATAATGCAGAGGATGAGGACGTACCCGAACGGAAAGTTATCTCTCATCCCGTGATTGTTGAGGTTGCGGAATCCCCGATTTATGCGCTCGCATTGCGCATGTCGTCGTGGTCTAAGCTACTACGCGCCATCATTTATATCTGTAGATTTCTTAAGCTATTGCCTAATGGAACTTCTATTTCAAGCTCTCACCTTGAAGTTGCAGAACATAAATTATTGCGAGCTGTACAAGCTATTTATTTTAGTAACGACATACAAAATTTGAAAAATAGTATGCCTTGTTCTCCCGCGCTCCTTAAACTCAAGCCGTTTCTCGACGAGCACGGCATCATACGAGTTGGCGGTCGTCTGTCAAATTCGGACGAACCTTACAACTACAAGCATCCTTGCATTCTACCGCGTCATGATCATGTGGTCGACCTTCTTGTTGATTTTTATCACAAAAAATATCTCCATGCAGGTCCAGAGTTGCTTATGTCCTTACTCAGGCATAAATATTGGATTTTAGCTGCACGGCGAATAATTTGCCATAGAATACATAAATGTAACGTCTGTTTTAAATTCCGTCCGCGTCCTGTCTTTCCACTCATGGCAGATCTACCTAGCCAGCGTGTCAATCAGGTCGATAAGGCGTTTACACATACCAGTTGCGATTACGCAGGACCACTGCAGTACACGCCAGTTCGCGGTCGAGGTGTTAGAAGCCGTAAAGCATGGCTATGCATTTTCACATGCTTGACAACGCGTGCAACACACATTGAAGTTGCGACGGATTTAAGCACGGTATCATTTTTAGCAGCCCTAAAACGATTTCTTTCGCGACGCGGCCCTATACAGTGTTTATATACAGATAACGGCACTTGTTTTGTGGGTGCAAGTTCTTACTTACGCGATCTTTATAAGTTTCTCAATAAAGAGTATCGTACTCGTCTTGAGGAAGAACTTTCCATAAATTACATTGATTGGAAGTTTATTCCACCTGCTTCACCACATTTCGGTGGATGTTGGGAAAGCATGGTCAAGGTAGTTAAGTCGCATCTCTTCAAAGTTATAGGTCAACAAATCCTCTCTTACGAACAGCTTTTAACGGTCCTTGCTCAAATCGAGGCGTTAGTTAACTCGCGTCCGCTTACAGCATTGAGCACTGACCCTGCTGAACCATCCGCGTTAACTCCTGCGCATTTCTTGAGCACAGCGCCATTGTCATCACTTCCCGCTCCTGAAGCAGACTCTTCTAGCCTGCTTCAGACACATACTCTGCTCGATAAACTCGTGCAGTCGTTCTGGCAGCGCTGGCGCTCAGAGTACCTTCACCAACTGCAGGCTAGATCCAAATGGAATAGTCCTGTATCGCCTATAAAGGAGGGTACGTTAGTCATTATCATAAATGATAATTCTCCGCCCCTTTCATGGCCATTAGCCATAGTTGATAAGTTACATACATCTAAAGACGGTACAACCCGCGTTGTTACCGTGAAAACCGCGAAGGGTAGCTACATGCGCCCTGTTGTACGTCTCTGTCCGCTACCGACACAGTGAGATATAGCTTTAATTTGGGTCTCCTTTTAGTTTAGGTATTTTGTTTATAATTTGTTATAATAAAGTTAATTTAGATTAATTTAAATATTTTAACGCTGTTTTAGCCTGTGTATAGGTCATGCGGTAGTACACCTAACATAGCTAATTCAATTTCCTCTTTTTAAAGGCAACCCTTTAAGGCCGGGGGGAAATGGTAGCGCCTTCTATTATTTCTTAATATTAATAATTAGACCTCTTTTTATCTATTCTGTCTTGACCAACCTTCACGCTGCCGCACGCCTGACGGCTGTCAGAAGCCATAAAGAAAAAAGAAGAAAAATTCCGCCATGGAAGATCCGCACGTGAAAATGCAGTTTTTTCTCGTTCAAGTTATTATTTAACGCGCCTAGTTAATTCCTACCGTATTACAACAAATATTAACCGCTGTGATCGACCGCCCGCGGGTGTGATTGTTTGTGGACACAGAGACAGAGAATTCCAGTGTTGTGCTTCAAAAGCCTCCAAAAGGCGAAGAAACATCAGGCGCCATTTTGTTGAACCTATACACGAGGCAAGGAGACAGCCAGGTAAGGCGCACCAGCGTGCAGCGTACTTTCTCCCTAATCCCACAACTTACATCCCGGTTTGTTATCACTATATAATTCTGTATTTTCTTGGCGATTATCAGCCATCCTTCTTACAGTCAGATTTCGCAAATCGTCATATATTGTGGTTTCTTTACCCAACAAATATATTTGCACCTACCATGTTTGGTCTCTGCATCGACCCAAGGTAGACTGGCAGAAAATGCCCAAGGCATTAAGTTTTTATTTGTGCATAAAGTTTTAATCTATATATATAAAACAAAGTCGGGTTTGTTACAACACTTATAACTCGAGATCGGCTAGACCAATTTTCATGGTTTTTGGTTCGTTGAAAAATCTGTCATGAAAAAATCTGTCATGGCAGGTGGGCCCTTTACTAATGCATAAATTACCTTAAAACCTTAAAGCGTTTAGTTGATTAAACATTGAAATCTTTGTTAAATGTTTATTTTATTAAAATCAAGTCATGTGTGTCAATACTCTATGGGATATTAGATTTGCTATAATAATTGTATTAAAATAATTAAAGATTCGCTATAATATTATTGATTTGATAAAAATACTAGCTGTCCTTCGTGTTTTCACCGGTCGTAGTATGATGTTAAAATAAAAGTTTTAAAATTGGCACTGAATGAAATTAGAATAGAATAGAATTCTTATAAAAGTTTAATATATTTGCACCTACCATGTTTTGTCTCTGCATCGACCCAAGGTAGACTGGCAGAAAATGCCCAAGGCATTAAGTTTTTATTTGTGCATGAAGTTTTAAAAAATAAATGAAATAGCATTATCTGACAGTAGAGTAATCATCATAATATTAAACAGATATTTATAATTATGCAAGAAAATCTTCATTATTTTGCTGTGCCCTTCTGGGTATATGTATAATCTAAATAATACAGTTATACTTATTATACATACGGAGAGCAATAAAAATATTGAGTACTAAATTAACGAAATAGCTGTCCTGTGGATTTTACATGTGGTTTGTTACATATCCTTCCTTGATGAATAGGATAACCAAGACCACAAGATTTTTTCGATTTGATCCAGTATATTTCTTGAGATTAGCGCGTTCAGCGCAACCAAACAAACAAACTCTTCAACTTGGATTATATACTAGCTGTTCCTCGCGGTTTCACCGCGTTACGTTAGGTTTTTGGTTACTGCCTCGCTTCCGTGGGACATATATAATAATATATAATAATAGCATATGTTACTCAGGGATAATGTAGCTTTCGAATGGTGAAAGAATTTTTAAAATCGGGTCAGTAGTTTTTGAGCCTATTCATTAATAAATAATAATAATAATAAATCGTTTATTCATAATTAAGGTCTCATTACAAAAAGAAATAACTATCATACAAATTATAAAAACCGCTCAATTGCAAATTTGCCTGAACTAGGTTAAAACCTGTGTCTCAGGCTAGAAAGTGCTTACACATTAAAATTAACAATTACAAATAAACAGTACCTATAACATAAAAATAACAATTTTTCGATTGTGTGGACAAAAATGTTTACGCTAAAGCCTTGTATAATATTAAAAGAAACTAATAAAAAAAGACGGGTTGCACTCCGGGAGTGCCGGCAGAAGTGAAAACTTGATTATAGCTGTCTACTATCCATCCGTCCTACGCTTTTTCGATCAGGTCACGTGTCCTGACGCGAGTTTAAGATTTTATACCCATTACAGAAAAAGTGCTCAACGCCGCTAAAGAAGTTTTCACTTCAAAAATAAATATTACACTGTCAGTATAAAATTAATGTTATAACTAATTAATTAAATGATTATCTAGTACAAATACTACTATTACATATAAACTGAATCGTATGTTGTGTTCTCTTCTCAGGCGCCTTCATAGTCGACCGAATTTATATATCGGTGTTCGGCAGCTTTCTTTGCGGGGCAATCTATATCACCGGTCTTATGGTTGGCTTGTTTTTTAAAATGTAGGCAGGTTGCACATTTTGGAGCCTCAGCTTTTTTTAGGCATTCTTGCATAGAGTGCCCTTCTTCGCCGCAATGTCCACACGTAATTGCCAACGTTTTGCATGATTTGGCTGCGTGACCATATTGCTGGCACTTATAACATCGAGTTACTGCTGTAAAATCGCGCACAGGGCAAGACGTCCAGTTAATAAATAACCTGTCCTGGGTGATAAGGGCTTTGCGGATGACTGCTGGTACCTCTATAATAAAGTTGCAGTTCTCAGCATCTTTTCTACCAGATTTGTGGCTAAGTTTTACAGAGGTCAAAAATGTGGCGCAGGACATAGATGGAATTTTATCGGCCACATTCTGTTCAAAAATGCTTTTGAATACCTCTGATTCTTCCATAGCGGACGGAACACCAATCACTATAATGCGTGGTTTTCGCTTTTTAGGTTCGTCGACGGTTAGGCCTGAAGTTGCTCGCTGCACGGATTCCTTCAATTTTTCTATGTCGTCCTGGTTTTCTGTGCTGATTATTACGCCACCTTTGCCAATTTTGCGCACACCACGAACTTTTAACTTCATGTCTTTGGGACTAATAATATTCTGAACCATTGACTTAGTTTCATCACTGGTCTTAGTGCTGTCGTTGGGGTAGATGGCCACGGCACTGTAGGTGTTTGGGCGAACAAAGGAATTAGTCCCTTTCTTTACCATTTCAGCAAAAGATGAAGTGCTTGGTGAAATTTGCCGAGTACAGGTCTCTTTGATGGTCTGCTTAATTTCTGTTAAACAGTCTGCTAGAACTCTTTCTTCGGACACAGTATTGAGTCGCGTATGGGCTTCAAGGGCTTTTTGTTTAAGAGACTGGTATTGAACAGCCATTTGTCCAACACCATGTCCGATTTTCCGGCAAAGGTTGCTTACCCTTAGCTTCTGCTCAGTGTTCAGTTTTCCCTCTGCTGTAACAGTGCAGACCTCATTAAGGCACTGCTCGATGGAGCTCATCCAGTTTTTAATTTCCGAAGTTGGAACTACTTCAACTGTCTCCGCTTTGTTTTGGCTTCTATCCTGGGTTGGTGCTGGTGAAGGTGGCGGAGTGCGACGCGTCATGCCGCTCCGGTTAAAAGGACTCTCAGCCATAATTTAAATAGTTTTCTTCCAGTTCGTATTACGAAATTTCCATATTACAAACTCCGTATTGCACAAAAGTACACTAATCTAGGTCACTGTTTATGCAACCGTTAACTTATATTAATTAATTTTTGCATCGATGGACACGTCTGTATGCGTCGAGTGCACGTAGGTCATTATAATCAAACAAACAAACATACAAAGTTTTTTTCTTTATTTATAATATTAGTATAGATGGAGATACTTACGCTGGTATTCTCCACAGCAAAACAAGTCGACATTAAAAACAAACACAAAACCACTGTCTTCATGAATTTCATCGTATATTTAATTTAAAAAAATTAACGCACAGATGATCGTTCCATCGCAACTATACTAAAGAACAATGCCGATACACTGTTATCATTGTTTGCACTAATTTTCTAAAACATAATTAATCGATTTTCTATAGCAGGTTGTAGTATAATTATTTTACACACTCGAAAGTACATGTGACTTTTTCAATTAATATGTATTTAATTTCAAATTTAACTGGAATTTTGTGCCGAGAAAAGCACATAGAGCCGTCGGTCCCGGTTAATTTTAGTTTTAGTTTTGCTGGGCTTGTCCGCACTTAGCCTCATAATTGGGCCATTGTCGGTCCTGGTTGTTATTCGTAGATTTTGGACAGTCGTCACGGTAAGTCAAAAAGTCTAACGGTCAGTCAAACCAAAGGGTCTCGGGTCTCAAAGTAACTGGTCTGTGGAGGTTTAAGGTCATAGCTCATTACGGCCACCCGGCAGCCACTCCGCACCGACTCGCCTCCTGCGGCTAGTATTCTTTATATGGACTTGTATGGGCATGCGCTCACTATATCAACTCCGTAGCGGCACCGGATCGCCTCGGTTATAAGGCAAGTCGGTGCGGAGTGGCTGCCGGGTGGCCGTAATGAGCTATGACCTTTAATAGGCAGTCGTTCCTTGTAAAACACCGATATTCATCTGGATCCGGTTAGACTAGAAGCCGACCTTAACATAGTTGGGATAGGGCTAGGAAGATGTAAAAACAACTAGCTTTTGTCCGCGACTTCTTCCGCGTGGAATAATAAATCCCGTTCCCGGGGGATTTCCAGGATGAAAACTATCCTATGTCCTTTCTCGGGTCCCAGCCTAAATCTGTACTAAATTTCATTCAAATCGGTTCAGTGGTTTAGGCGTGGAGAAGAGACAGACAGACAGATTTACTTTCGCATTTATAATATTAGTATGGATATGGATCATATAAATTCGAATATACAGTCTTTATATTATGAATTCTTCAAAAAACTGAAACAAAATAAAATTAAAAACTTGGGAAGTGGAAATCATGTTTTTCTTAATCCTCCGCTACTCTTTTCTGATTAATTTCGTTGCGGGATCCCAGACAGTTGAATCGTTGCTCCGGAACTCATTGAGCTTCAATGCTCGGCGCTTTTCTGGTGGACTCCATTGTTTATTCCGGTTTTCAAGAGTTGCAGTGGTTGGGAATAGTGTAGTGGGATTTTCCCAAAATAAATTAAAAATTCAAAAATTTATTGACGGATCCCTGATTGGATATCCTATTGGATACAAAACGTGAACGTGAGAAATGAAGAAAAAAATATGGATTGAATCATTTATTTACTCATGAAATTAACTATGTTAGACACCAAAATATGGAAGGTTGGGTAGAATTCCGATATCGCAGAAAGAAACAAAACAATTAGGGTTACTACCCGACTAAGGCTTCGTATTAAAGTGATGGTGGACGGCGGGGAGTAAAGCAATGATTTTCTCAAAGATTTTTGCTCGTACGTTGTAACTGCATCTTCCGGTGGGGTTACCTGGAAACATGTTACGAAACACATAAACTGACAGATTGTCTAAGACGCGGGCGAAAGCTAGTAATTTTTACTTTATTGTTCAACAAACTATAACTATGAAAGGAAAAATCCTATGAATCCACACAAACTATTTCTATTAATAAATAATAATAATGATAATTTCTATTAAAGATTGATAATTTGGTGTGCACTAAGAAAGGATTTTAACCCCTTAACATATTGTAGCTGAACCTTTTTGGGCTGGAAACTGAACTGGGCCTTGAACTTATATGACCCAAATAATATGTATGCTGTTAAATATTGTACTCTGCCCTTTTTACGAGCTCCTTTTTTAGCAAGGGCTAAAAAATCTGTCATGGCAGGTGGGCCCTTTACTAATGCATAAATTACCTTAAATCCTACTCCTTGTTCAATGTGTGCTGGGCCTCTGCCTTTGGGGCATGGCTGGAAATTACCAAACACCCTTTAACTACCCCTTTTAATTAATAACGCGATGACCAATTCTGAATAAATTTTATCATCTACTACTAATACGTGAAGATCTTTATATAGCTTTTTGAACAGATTGGGCGAATAAAGGAGGAGTGCAAAAATCAGAAATAAGAAAAGAGTATTATTAAAACTAAATTTTTAACAAAAGAGCTTTTATGCACTTAAACAAATTATGTGAAATATTTACAACCCATCCAACATGGACCAAAAAAAGATGAACGTAATTTTCCACTAAAATGGCGTGGTGCATGCAGAGTGCTACAATTTTATTCGTTAAACATGCTACTCACACACAGATACTCACAGTACTCACTCTCAGATACTCGTCCGATAATAATATCGGTATATGTGTGTGTTATTGGCACGTTGTATAAATAACGCGCCAATAACACACATATACCCGTCATTTGCATGTTTTACTCGTACTTAGAAGAGATACAGATTTGAAACTCATCATACGGACCAGCAGGTATTGTTTTTTCTCAATCTGTTTACCTTTTCAATATCTCCTTTTTCAGCGGCATCAGTTGGTGTTTCAGACTTGACGTCTGCATGAATCGGCTGCGCATGATTCGTGACTATGTGTAGTGCCCCTGACGCACCTCTTTTGCCGCGGGGTGGCGCTGGCGATAACGATGACTGAAATGAGTCAGAAAATAATAAACCCTCACACACTCGATCAGGGCGGTTGGCTTATGGCTGAAATAGACAGGAAAATGATAAAACATCGGAAAAATATTAAACGCTTTGGGCGGTTGGCTTTTGTATCGACTTCATTATGCAATCGAAGTCTTGGATAAATATTCTTAGGTATTTATATAGATTAATTTCACCAACAAATTGTAGCCTTTTCAAGCTTCAGTAGTTTATTTTATTTGATATGACCACTGTAGACATACAATATAAAACTACATATATTCAGCTTTAATAGGTATATCAAGGATAGACATTAGATATTTATAAAACTTACCTCGAAATCAATGTGTGCTAAAACCGAGGAAAGAATAAATAATAAAATAGTACTATACGTCATGTTTTCTGCATTATTCGTTCCGTTTTTTTTTTATTAAGAAAAAATCATGTTATACTTTTATAGTGAACATAAAAATGGTTATATCAAGACATTTCGTTTAACAGTAATTCATTTTTATACTGTTTTCTTTTATATGATTTTCTAAATAACTCAATTGAATTTGAAATGCTTAGTGACGGAGATCTAAATTAAATAATTATAATGTTGAAATTATCGTTTGTTATAGTTTTGTTTACATGTCTTTGTAATGTTCGAGGACACAACTTTGGTGTGAGTTAATATTTTGTATTTTGAACTCTTTTTTAAGGTCCCTTACTCAAAAGGAATCGGGACTCTGTACCTAACTAACATTCCGCTGTCTGTCTGACTAAAGAGATTTTTTGAACAGTAATAATCAGACACTATTTTTTACAGGGTGTATAACTGTTACTTGTTGAGAGGGTGTATTATACTATAAAAATACTATACTTTAACAAGAACAAATGTTTTTTCCTAATTTTCCCTACTATGTTGGCTAACATAGTAGGGTTTTCCCAAATATGTTAGGGGCAGCATCCAGGCTCATTGAATCCAGCTTAATACCAGTGTATACTTAGAACGACCTCCACACCTTAACCAGTAAACAATACGGTAGGTATCTATTGGTAAAACTAAATGTCTGAATTGCCGACATCTGCCAGCACGTAAAAATCAAAAAAGGTCCAGTTATCTTCACATAAAAAGATTTTTTTGTTAGGTTGTTGTGCTGCTATTGAATCCCTTTGACTCGGAATCCGCCTTCCTCTAGCCTTTATTTATGACACCCGGAGACAAGCTGGTCTTCAAACTAGGCCAATATACAAAAAATTAAACGCACCGATGATTAATGTCGACGCGAGATAAAGAGGCGTTGTCAGGTACGCGTGTCCCGGTAAATATAGAGCACCCCCGGGAAATCAGCGGCCAGTAGGCTTATTATAAAGGCCCCGGGCCTTATAGGTGGCAACGACGGTATTTATAGCAGTATTGGGATAGAACCATCGCTTTTGTTTGTGACGGTGCACTTGATTTTAAGTGGCCACCGTCGCGCTCGACGGTGGTGGACAATTGGCCGTAGACAAGTGGCATTGTAGAATGATTATAGAATAGATGGTAGAATACTGTTCGACACGAATATTCTTGTAAGTAAAGCAGCTACTTTAGAAAACAGCATAATTGTGTAGAACAACCCTGTTCCCAGATCAATGTATTAATGTAATGATTCTCAGGTGACCTAGCGCATATGGTAAATTGACACTTGCGTATTCCAGGAAAATAACTTTAATGGCGATTTTTTTACTACACCAAAAAACCTTAGGACCGTTTCCTATTATTTTATTTAAAAGTTTAACTCACTTTCGTATAGCAAATATTGGTAAAAGCTGGTCTTTAGATCATGGGATGACTCAACTAGCCTCTTGAACTGCCACAGTTATTTTAAAATTGTTTTATGTGTTTCTTATATTTGCTATACCTCTTTTATCACAACCTGTTACATTGTTCTCACGTAGGTTACCTTAGATTATATTATAGACAATAAATAATGTATCCAAATTGTCGTAATCTATTGATTTTAAAAGAGTGTTCAAGGAGTTTCTTGCTCATTCTTCTCCATGGAAACCTACTGTTTGGATCCTGCAACTAGCTTCAATTCAGACAGACCGACCCCATGACAATTCAAAAATAGATTTGAATTTAAGACAACACTTTACAATGAAGACCACCAGCAAAGTTATTATTTTTTCGCCAACCATTCGAAAATATTTTTTGCATAAAAAAAGTCGCTCGTAACTGAATAGCTTTTTTTTCCTTCATTAGAACATTGTACTACAACAAAGCCATAATTTAAAACCAACCCTCAGTTTAGCATAAATAGACTACAAGGCGACGCAAATAATAGCCACGCTCTTTAATATTTAATAGCAAATCGATACAGTCGTGTCAGCCATAATTGTTGCATTAGTTCCTTTGAAGGCCTGTACAATTTATCACACAACATTACACTGTCAGAAACATGACAAATATCCCTTTTAGTCATGAAAATGAACAGAAATATTAATATTGGAAAGAATACTTATTAGAGGGGTGTTATTAAGAGCTTGGCTTTGTAAGCGAATGTTGTGTCATCGAAGGCCGTTACCTCGAATTCTGTTCCGAAGGTTACCTTGAATTTATTGATTTATCTAACATTTACACAACTTAGAAGGGATAATACTTTGAATGCGTTTTTCGAAGGTTGACGTCGAAGTTTTGTTTCTAAAGGTTTACCCCGAATTATCGATTCCTCGAATTCTTCTACTTCGGTCTACCTTGAAGTTCTGCCGCCAAAAGTTTACTTCGTCATACTTTGAAGAGCTAATGCTTTTTTTTGGTGAGTGGGAAATCATCAAATGACTGCTCCCGTCCTGGGTGCGGCGGGAGGGCGTGTCAGACTTTTACTGACTAAAACCCACTCATGTTCCTTCGATTGCCCTTTATGTTCCAGGGTCACGGTAACTATTATAAACATTCTGCAACCCCGGCAGGCGTGGCCCTGTTGGGCCCCTTCCAGTGCGTTGGGCCCCTTCCAGTGCAAGAGCTAATACTTAGAATGACGTTTTATCGAAAGTCGTTACTACGAATTTCTGTTCAAAGGTTTACCTTGAGTTATCGATTTCTCAAACACTTGTTTATTCTTCGAAGAACTGAAAGTTCGAAGATACAATGTTACCTCGAAAGCTTCCTAGAAATGGTTAATGCCAGAATATTAAAACTGTTGCACGTGTGACTTTAAATTAGAAATGGTTTTCGCAAGCGGCTTCACTCGCGTGGATGTCGAACTTCTCTCTTGTGTTCTTTGTCGAAGTTATGGCTACCTACTCTTCAAAAAGAACACACCCTCCAAGTTTCATGTCTCTAGGAACAGCAATTTGGACAGTCAAAGTCAAATCATTTATTTTCATTAGACCAAAAAAAAGGCACTTTGAAACGTCATACTTATAAAACAAAAGTGAATCTACCGCCCATACGGAAATGTTGTTACGTATGGAGAAGAATGGGCAAGAAACTCCATACTTACTCTTTTAAAAAATAGTTGTATTACAAAGTTTTTTTTTTACATGGTTATTCGTGACAGAGCTTTGATATTCAAATCAGCCAGTCGATCCGTCAATTTACCATTTTATTTATATTGATTAGTCCCTCTCTTAGACATCCAATCATTACATTTCTAAAAGCCCACCCACCCACTCTTTTTGGAATGACTTCATTGCTTGTATACCAATTTAAACCATAATTATCTGTAGAGCGATGGTTCCGGCTCGAAGGACCAAATGTAAGGGTCCTAACTTGGGCTCTGAAATAAAAGCATTGAACTGTAGCTGCCAATCATAATCCAGGCGATTAAAGTGAAAAATAAGCCCTCGTGTGTTGTCGGTTGTTCGCACAGGTTAAGTGTGTCACCCCAGCCCCTCTACTGCGCCCGCGAAGCCAGTCCGACGGCTGAACAGTTTCAATTTAACACAAAGTAGTTGGGAAAAACCTAGCCTAATTTATTTTAGTATCAATTTTGTCAGATAATTATTGTTTAATGGTTTTAGAATAAATTGCTCACCGATGCAGATCTGCAATCAGCGTTGATGCCTCAGGAATTGAATCCAGACATCGTTTTAGATAAGGTACGCATTAAAATTTTTATTAACATTTACCACTTATTAAACTATAATCTCATGACATGCATGAGGCATATAGATCGTAGATATGACGGCTTTTGGGGCCAACAGGTCCTTGAGTGGTGAGTGCGTATTGAAAAACGCAGGTTTAGGCTGGTTTCCCGCAAGATGGACCGATGACTTCGTCAAGGTCGCCGGGTCCCTTTGATCGCGGGTGGCGCAGGATCACAAAAAATATACATGTGAAAATATTTAAGAGGGGCCTTTGTCCAGCAGTGGACCTCTTTTTAGCAGATGGGTATGAGGAACAAGCCTCCTCCCACCAGGTGGAGACTGTGTCTGCTAATGTAGCAAAGAACCTACTGTGAACCTACTACCTTTTGTGTGTTTCCTTAATACTTATTGAGATGCCGCGCTGGCACTTTTGACAGCTCAATCCTTAGCAATATTAGTCTGGTTAACCGTTGACAAAAACGGACGTCAACCAAAGACGTTCGAGCCTTTATTTGAACGACATATTAATAGAAGCGATGCTGTTAGTGTAGCCTGAAAAGCCATAGAGTAAGTAAAGAAATTAGCGATTTTCCAGGATGCTCCATGGCGTGCAGTGTTTCCATTGGACCGAATGCGTCGCGATGTTGAAGTAGTTCCAGAAGTAATACCGCCGCACGCGCCGATCACGACCGTATCACAAAACCTGAAGGCCTACAGTCGCATAGCAACTTGTGTAGCACTGATACTTGGAGGGATTGTTGAGGTTATACTGTATATTGTTGAGTTTTACCAGGGAGCTTGAATAAATTGGTGGATAAATTGTGTTTTCATTCTAAGCCAGAGTGAGTCCACTGTTTTGACGTAGACCTCTCCTCCTAAAGCAAGGCACTCAACGCTATGTTCATCTACACTTATCTATATACCTCCAACCGGCCTATGTAGATTGTCACCACGTATGGCCGGGGGGCGTCCGACGTTACACTTGCCTATTCGTCTTTATTTATAACATATTTGATCCAGCGAGAATTGGACATAACTATTTAACATCTAGCTCAGTAAGAAATTTTCATTAACCTTTTTAAAGTACTTCTGAAAGAGACAATAATTTTGTAGGGACTACGGAACCCTAATAACTCAAAGCACGTTCCCCAATCTAGAAATCAAAACAGAAAAACTAACATTTTAATCATAATTTAACATCAATATCATCGACCTACTTGACAAGTATAACGTAGCACTGCATAAAGTCATCGCTCCCGCTCTGAATATTTCATGATAGCACGAGCGATCGATAACACTTACTGCAATGTTTCTATAGGTGAGAAAACTTGCACACTTGGTAATAATAGAATACTTAGTAGCTTTCACCTGTGGCTTTGTTCGCGATATTGTATAATAGACATGTGTTCGCTACCACGCACTTATTTGCAACCACTTATAAATAATTTTCTACTTAAGTATTCTTACTTAGTAGGCATTTATTTTTTGAAATGTTATTCTACTTACAATGAAAATGAATATTGGCAGATGTTAAAAATATGAATATTTAAGGTCTGAAATTTTGACTTTTTTCTGTATTAAAAATATATAGTCTTTCAGTAAGCCAAACTCAAATTGTTTATTTTCACTAGATCATTAAAGAGGTGACTTTGAAACTTCAATTTCCAATAAAAATAAATAAATCTATTGCCCATTTCAAAATATTATTATGTATTTATGTAGAGATTATGAAATTATTCAAATAGGTCCTATTTGAATAATTTCATAATCTTGTTCAAGCGTAAAACGTAAAATACCCAAGAGACTTTCATGCTTGGCTGTTTCGTTCAAAAGTAAATATTCGCATCACCTCCACGACGGTAGCGAAACGGCGAAGCCATACATTTTTACTAAAATGTAGAATTTGTGAAGTTAGGGTCGTAAGAGTTAGGCCGTGTAGATTCAGGAAGTTGGCTCTACATGAGATCGGATATCTTTTTCACAGGGCAAACCTTATGTGGTCGTCTTGGCAACATTTTACATGAAATTAAATGTTTTTGGTGGGATAACATTGTGTATTTATCTACACTAATATTATAAAGAGGAAAACTTTGTATGTTTGTTTGTTTGATTGTAATGAATAGGCTCAAAAACTACTGGACCGATTTTAAAAATTCTTTCACCATTCGAAAGCTACATTGTCAACGAGTAACATAGGCTATATTATCACGCTATGTCCCACGGGAGCAAAGCAGTAACCGAAAACCTAACGTAACGCGGGTGAAACCGCGAGGAAGAGCTAGTGTAATCTAAAATAATTGCTATTTTGTTTTGTGACCTTGTTAAGGTCTTAGGGAACCGTCGGATGCAGGCGGCACAGAACCTTATGCGCTGCAAAAAGTTGGGTGAGCCCTAAGTCCAGCAGTGGATGCTTATGGGTTGATGATGATAATTAATAATACTATTTTGCGTCAATAATGGACAAACAAGTGTAGTCCCAGGGCCAAATGAACCGTTACTTACAAATAGACAGGATACTTATAGAAATCATCGGGCTGCTCGTTGCCCACCAGACACAGCACCTGTTCGGACGATCCTGCCTTTCCCATAGAGGAATCAGGGAGGAACTATCCACTCTGTACCATACCTCTATATAATTATTAAAACATATAGATTCTCCGTTTCAATACAAGACTTCCGAATATCTACAAATTTCAAATACCTGCAATATTCTCCGACCAGTTCATTCCGCTATGCGCCTGAATTTCCGAAACATTTCGATATCTTAAGCCACCACTAAGGTATCTCCTGGCTCCATTGCTTTTCAGCTGACTTTGGCAAAGCTTATTAGGTTGTGAGGTTTATATTATATAGTAGGTGACTCTAAACTTTATGTACCGATGAAGTAAGGTGTTACTATTATAACCCTTTATATATTTTTATTGTTATTTGCTCAATTGTATCTTACATATCTGACAAAGACGTTTTTTTTTAACCCAATGTCTTGATCGCATTATTTGTTACAATAATATAGGTAAGTTTCAACATAAAACCCGGTTAGGGTACGGCAACTTAATAATAGTAATTTATTTAAATACATTATATTTAAAACAATACAATTATAATAAACAATTTATTCTAAGTATTCTACGACCGAGTAAAAGCATTTTTGGATTTTGGAAAGAAAAAGTGTTTTGTACAACTTTGTTTTGTTCAATCTAATTTTTTTTTTTTTGGTGTGTGAGAAATCATCAAATGACTGCTCCCGTCCTGGGTGCGGCGGGAGGGCGTGTCAGACTTCACATCGAATCAATCGAAGGAACATGAGTGGGTTTTAGTCAGTAGACTAAAACCCACTCATGTTCCTTCGATTGCCCTTTATGTTCCAGGGTCACGGTAACTATTATAAACATTCCGCAACCCCGGCAGGGTCTTAATCTTTATCTATAAAATGGTAAGCTGACTGACTGGCTGATTGTTGATATATTTACGCCCAATCTGCGAGCCCTAGACACGAGTAAGTATCGACTAATAAAGGATTTTTGGAAATTCCAATCCTAAAGCGATAAATTAGGGAATGGAAGTTACAACGTCCACGCAGGCGAAGCCGCGGGGAAAAGCTAGTAATATAAACATAGGTCGTAGTACAGAACCCGCCGTAAAGTCCGACTCACACTTGGCTGGTCTATTGTAATTGTAATAAAAAAATTAACTACATTCACGTCTCTTTAGTCTATACCACAATGAACAACACATTGAAATTCTAGGAAACTGAATCATTTTAATTAAAACCGTAATAAATCCGTGAAAAACAACTATAAGCTTAATAAGTAGCTCCATATTAGACACAGATATGTGGTGTAAAGTAGCTGATAATATAACAGTAACATATCTTAGGTAGAATAGTTTTCCTTAGGCAAAGGCATCGCCCGATCTAAAAAGGACAAGTTACATATCTACATGTGTACCAGGAGATAAGTTAAATCTCTATGTACAGGACCATCGTCTTTTACCCTGGGAGATGAATGGAGTCAATCATTTCCCTAGCCTTTTCCCAACTTTGTTAGGGTCGGCTTCTAATCTAACCGGATTCAGCTTGATACCGGTGTTTTACGTGGAGCAACTGCTTATCAGACCTCCACAACCCAGTAACTGGGAGACATGATACCTTTTGGTCAGCTAACTGGGTGGCAGACGTCTGATAGGCAGTCGCTCCACGTAAAACACTGACAATTGACGTGGGATTGAAGAAGCTGACCGCATAATTAGGAAAAGGGGAGGGAGACGATGAATTTTTGGAGAAGCATATAAACTAAATTTCGTTACGATGGTTTGACATTAAAACTACAGACTACAGACTTGAGTGTGACATTAAAAAGAAAAATAGGTAAGTACTGGAGGTAGGTAGTGTTGATAACTTCAGCTAAACAAGGTATAATAATATTCGATAGCCTTCGACGCGTTATGAGATTAAAAATAAATACCAACTCAAGGAAATAATAAAACCTAAATAAGAAAGTAATCAACCTCAAACCCAGAATCCCGTACCAAATCGATTCGTTTCTCCAAGATATTGGGCGATAATTAAATTGTCGCCCATTGTAATGTGGTATATAAACAATGTGATGGATTCTTTGTTAGTGATCGAGCAGGTTCCGTCGCACGATGAAGTGGCTTGCGTTGCTTTGTCTGATGCTTGGCTTGCTGTCGGCTGCTATGGTAAGATAACCTTCATTTGTTTTTGTACCACTCCATCTTTATCGATCAAGGAAGGGGTTTAAGATGTTTTTTCGTTTAGTCCACTCTCGACCTCTCGATCCCTAAAAAAAAGATTTTCTCATTGGTTTCCTCTCAACCCCTAAACACTTACTACTTTCGACGCCTAGGGGGTGAGAATGGATTTTTATACAAAGGACAACGCTTGCACCTTTAGTCCACTCTCGTCCCCCTAGATGATAATTAATATTTTGATACAGTGACGTACTAAAGGCAAAATTCAGGAATTGGTATTTCAAAAACCTGCCTCGTCGCTCTAGTGGTCGCAAGTCTGTTTTATAATGTCATTAAAGAGACAATGCAAATGTGTCAGAACACTTTTGCGTTAAAATCGCCTGAGTACTCGGCTATAGTTTGTTTTATTTAACAAACGAGTACCCAAAATTTTGTCTGCGTTTCTATTGGTCCACATAATCAGCAAAAGTGTTATTATTTGTGTTAAAAGCGTTGGCTCCGCCTCAACTAATTGCCTTTCTCTCTCTGTCAATACCGGAAATGTGAGAGAGATATACTCAGTACTCGTTTGTTAAAAAAAATAGACTATACTCCCCATCGAGGTTTCCGTGATTAAAATTCGTAAATACCGCACATATTTATTGTCTTTAGTTTATTTTATCAACTTGGCAGTGGCGGATCTATTTCCATACAGATTTTAAAAGAATAATTAAGCTGGTGTTTATTCATCTTAGCTATTATAATAATAATTTATATTAATAACTAAGGTTAATAAACACCAGTTTATCTTAAATGGAGTTGTTAGAGGCTCCAGTAACGTTTAAATGTGTTTTTTTTTTTCATTTTCGTTTACAGATTGATTATTATTGTAAGACGGAATTTTTGGGCTAACCGCCTCTCCATGTGATGGTCTATGTTATATCTACGTTCAACGTGGATAGATGTTCTCTTAAGTCATCATTATGTGGTCATTTTCCTAGCCTCCACCCAAGTGCCTATAATGCCAACGCCCACAATAATATGCACGTATTGTACACATAAATCTTCTTCTTGAATCACTCTGTCTAAAGTTACTGTAGTTTTAAAGATCTAAGCATTCAGGATAGTCAGACAGTGTAAAGCGACTTTTTTATTTTATATCATAATAATAATAAATAATAATAAATAAATATCCTGGGACAACTCACACACGGCTATCTGATCCCAAACTAAGCAGAGCTTGTACTATGGTAACCAGACAACTGATAAACATACTTATATAATTTTTAAATACATACTTATTATAGATAAATCACACCCAGATAATGTAAATAATGTAACTTTTATGTCTTCCACAGGCTGACGAAGAGGACTCTAGGAGCAGCGCTCCTGACTACACCAGTAGATATGCTGAACTAGCATCGCCTGTACCTTCCCATGTCAGCGTACCAGAGTTGTTAGCCAGTCTGGCAAGCCATCATCATTAAGGAACTTGAGGACCGGCCTTAACAACCAATCTTGAGGACCCGAAGACTACCTGCATCCACCTAACTCACTCATCCAACATGTTCCTTATAACTCGTATTTTAAAAACTTCAGACCACAGAATCGTGTAGCAGAAAATTGGTGATTTTCTACTGTTTTTTGCATTTAATTTTTCTTTATTTCATAGAAACTGCACATGATTGAAATGGTCATGTAATTGGTGTACCCACTAATGCATATTGAAATTACTCTGTATGATAATTAGTTTATTTAATTTATAGAATTGTGTATTATTGATCAAAAGTGTAGAACCCTTCTGAATCTGTATGTATTTGTAAATTAAAGTTTAAGTGCGCTCGTCTTTTGTTCGTGTTTAATTTTCTGTTCGTGGAAATATTCCTTCGAATTGTTTTCTATATTTAGACTGAGATCCCGGGTATCCAATCTCACGTCATTTCGTCACAGTAGAATATTTCATTATGAATTTGCATTCTTTGGTTTAAACTTTGGGTTTCATTCTGTAAGTAAGCACCCTGAATATGGTATTTTTTCAAAATGTTAGTGTTGTTACACACAGTATATATATTTATTTTACAATGGATTTATTTATGCCAAAAACAGCTAAAAAAAATGCATATCCATATAAAATGACCTAAAACCCAGGTAGGGTTGGAATTACCTTAATCTTTACTTGTTTTCAAAATATAAATCCAGTTATGATGACATAAGTCTACCGAGTCTTGGTTCTTGGACCAACAGGTAAGGTTCATTTGATTCTACAATGTCTTCTTATCTGAATTCTGTAGAATTTTGCTCCTAGAATTTCGAGAGCTATATTTTAAAATGTTCGTACAGAATAGTGCCATGTTAAATATTAGTATTTCACCAAGATTCCTGTAATGCATGCTACTCTCCACATTATGAATATAATTTTGAAATAATATACCGACAATTTTGAGCGTCGTGTTTTGTTGTGTGTTACGTAAAATGATACTTGTTAATACATTGTTTATATTTCAGTATTTGAGCAAATCAATGTTATAAAGGGTTAATTATAAATACCTTGGGACAACTCACACACGGCCATCTGATCCCAAGCTAAGCAGAGCTTGTGTTATGGTAACCAGACATCTGATATACATACTTATATAACATAGATATATTAAAGAAGGAGATATGCCCTGTAGACGAAAATGTATCGGATACCTGTGTCTCCTGTTATCCCTACCACACGGCAACTACTACACGCGCAGTTCAGTAAAAGCAATAGATACGCAGCCGCGCACACACCCGCACTAGCACGTTCAACACAATCAATTATGAACCTTAGAACACCTACACAGCGTGTATTTACCATGCACCGTACATCTTACACACACATAAACATCGATGGCTATCGTTGTGCTGTGCAAATGCAATTTATTTTACATTTACGCTAGTGATTGACTAAATCGGAAAATTATCGAATCTTCTATTTATTATCGATCAAATCCTTTTTGGGTTCCCGAAAGTAAAACAAAATAAAAAGACGGCGTAAACAGATAAATTTTGGTTTGTGTAACTTAAAAGCATTTTTGAATTTTATAAATATGAGTACGATGCAGTTATTTATTTTTTACTATGGTATAATACTGATACAAAATGGACACGATGGTCCAGATGCCACGCGACATGCACTTGAACCGTGTTAGGTAAGCTGAGGGAAATATTTAAGGACGCTGTAATATTTGGTCACTTATGACTAATAATAATAAAACAAAATAAAAACAGGGTAAATATTAGTATTTACTTTGATATTCCAAGCGGGTTAAAACGATGAACAAATTAAAAGAAATAACTCCCAAACAATATTTTATTCGTCAGGCGACTTTGTTGTCGATAACCTACGCTAAAGGATTTGCACATGGACATCATTAACTCACGGCAAGAACCAGCGGCCGCATCACGCGATTCTTGCGTTTAGTTAAATATCGTTTTGTGATTTTTACATTGCTTGTCTTGTCACTAAGTGACAAACTTGCGTAGTTGTGAAGGAGCAATGTATTTCCGCAGAGACAATGCAGTCGCTGTGATGCTTAGAAACAAAATAACAGGGAATATTTTTCGATTTGTTATTTTTTATGATTTTAAAGACAGTGGGAAAAAATATATGGAATGCGATTCCATTATTTACATAGTTTTGGTATTTGCTTCACTTTTTGCAAGAAATAGCCGAACAATACTGTATTTTAATTTGTTGACACGATGGCGTTCGAAAGCACACTAGTTCGCGGACACGGCCACTTACGTACGACATGCAGCACGGATACATTTCGCGCGGACAGCGACACGCCCACTTGCCACTTCTCCTGTTATTTATATTTCTATGTTATATAATTTATAAATACATACATATCTTCTTATATATATATAAAACAAAGTCGGGTTTGTTACAACACTTATAACTCGAGATCGGCTAGACCAATTTTCATGGTTTTTAGTTTGTTGGATTTGTCCCCGCCCCGAATAGCAGAATACATCTTAAAAATAATGAAAAATCGACGAGAACATAATTATAAAAGACTAGCTTCTGCCCGCGGCTTCGCTCGCGTTAGAAAGAGACAAAAAGTAGCCTATGTTACTCTCCATCCCTTCAACTATCTCCACTTAAAAAATAACGTCAATCCATCGCTCCGTTTTGCCGTGAAAGAAAGACAAACAGACAGACAGACAAACAGACACACTTTCCCATTTATAATATTAGTATGGATGAATCATTTTCCCCTATAGTTAATTCTAAATTCAATTAAAGATTGAAAACTTAAGAGAACAATAGTACTAGGAGCGCAGTAATGTGAAGTGATAATGTGAGAAAATTTAAAATACTGAGATACTTAGTACTTAAATCGGTTTGTTCCCGTTGTCCCCGTACGCCGTGTCCCCGTCCTACGGGGACAGCGGTACTTCAATTAAATATTTAAAAATAGTTCCCGTTGTCCCCGTACGCTGTCCCGGTAGATTAATATAAAGGATTTAGACCTTGTTTTCAATAAGATTTTTTATTTAATGAAATGTCCCACAGAGTTACAGGACGTTATTTTTCAATTAAAGATTGAAAACTTAAGAGAACAAAAGTACTAGGCGAGCAGTAACGTGAAGTAGTCATGTGCGAAAATTTAAAATATGTGGTGGAGCACGTTTTCTATTTACCACTTCACGTTACTGCGCGCCTAGTACTTTTGATTGAATTAAGTAGTCAAGTGTGAAAATTTAAAATAAAATTACTGGTGAATTTGAAGTTTAGTTTAGTTTACACATAAGCCGAATGTACGTTACGGGGACAACGGGAAATAAATTTAATCACGTCCCGCTGTCCCCGTGACCCTCGTCATGGCACACGGGGACAACGGGAACAAACCCTTAAATCAATCAAAAGTACTAGGCGCGCAGTTGTGTAAAGTGGTTAATAGAAAATGTGAGCGCAATTTTAAGAAAATATATATGTTTATGAACTAAAATAATATCCATTCATACTAATATTATAAATGGGAAAGTGTGTCTGTCTGTCTGCCTGTTTGTCTTTCTTTCACGGCAAAACAGAGCGACGAATTGACGTGATTTTTTAGGTGGAGATAGTTGAAGGGATGGAGAGTAAGATAGGCTACTTTTTGTCTCTTTTTAACGCGAGCGAAGCCGCGGGCAAAAGCTAGTTATAGATAAATTACACCCAGACACAGAACAAACAATCATGCTCATCACACAAAGTTTGTCCTGGGTGGGAATCAAACCCACGACCTCCGGCCAAATTCACCTAGAATAGGCCTCAAACACATACTTAAGCACGTCCTTAACTTTAGCTATATTCCGTCTCTTTCTGACCATCGTAGTTTGACAGTTGTGCGACGGTGACAACAATATTGCATAGCCGAAGCAACGTTTATTTATGTCGACATAAGTTTTTTTACTTTTGAATAAAAATGACGTCTTACACTCAATATAAAAAGATGATTTGCGTTTGCTTCTCACTTAGGCATTTAAAACAAACCAAAACATTGGATGAAATTACCAAAGGGCGCAGCGGTTTACGATTTTTGAAAAAAATCACTATTATTGGTCAATTACGGAAATAGATTTGCACACGCGTTTGATACATTAATTAAATTATTTAATATAAAAAAATTATTTAGGAAAATTGTTCTTTCATTCGTGTTTATTTAATTTAAAATTTCACATGTTTTTTTAAATTGAATTAGTATTAAAATTTGCAGTACAACCAACTTACTCGCTACGGGAGGGTGACCTGAAGTCAGATATACAGGGTTACTCTGGTTTAGGCTCAGTCCACACCATGTATGTTAAAAAACGCTTGCACTATGTTAAAAAATAACATTTAACTTTACTTTTACATGAGTTTAAGTATATCTATCTTTAACCTTCGACGGCCAAGCGACAGCCGGCTGTCGCGCTGCTATTGTCTTTTATTGTGTCTCGAATCACGTGTGTTAGAAGGATTAAAATAAGTACAAAATCGACAATCATTCATTTAATCTCGCAAGGGCAGGCTCTATGGGCAAGTCAACGTATTTGCGTCGAGCGTTGAACAGACGTTCATAGTTCAGGTTCACATCTAGAGGGTGACTGTCACTGCGACGAGCTTCACGACCGATCGGAATGTAGTCATAAGGCACCTGGAAGGTAACATTCTATTAGGGCAATAATATTTTAGCAAATTAATCCATCTACACTAATATTATAAAGAGGAAAACTTTTTATGTTTGTTTGTTTGATGTAATGAATAGGCTCAAAAACTACTGGACCGAGTTTAAAAATTCTTTCACCATTATAAAGCTACATTGTCCACAAGTAACATAGGCTATATAATGACACGCTATGTCCCACGGGAGCGAAGCAGTGACCCAAAACTTAATGTAACGTGGGTGAAACCGCGAGGAACAGCTAGTACTAAATATTATAATTGCGAAAGTAACTGTCTGTCTCGCTTCCACGCATAAAGTAAATAATATACTTTGGTACAGAGATAGTCCATAGCCTGAGAAAGGAATTAGAATATTTTTTTTCCCAAAAATCTTACAGGAACGGGAACTTTACGGGTAAGACCGCGGCGGACAGATAGTATAATATAAGTGTTTTTATTTCGCCAGAATCTAAGTTATGACTGCAGTAAATAACATGCAAATTGGCAACCAATTCCTGAATTCGACACGGATTCCGTCACATCATCCTCCGGAGAGCCGTCGGCCCCTATGTTTATGTCAATACCGATCAACACGGGCATGGTTTCTAACATTTTGTGTATTTTTTAAACATCAACCCTTGGCAATCATTGAAAGCGTAACGGTAATAATCTCTGCTTATTTATGACTACCACGTATGCCATTTCCACTATTTTTTTCTATTTCGTGGTCTAAACGCACGGCCCTTTACATGGCAAGCGACATCACGGCAGGCCCAGGCGTAGATGGATGAACAAGACTCATTTGAAAAAGATTGGTCTAAAATAACTTTCTAGAGAGAGAAATGGCAAAAGTATAGGGAAGCTTTTGCCCTGTTGTGGAAAAAATAATCAAAAGAGTGAAGTTCATAAAAGCCACTTTGACGGATAAACCTACAAAAATATTGAAAAATGTTCACCTGCGGCGCAGAATCCACAGAAATAAAAAATAAACCACACATTAAAAACAAATAATATATCCATAAATCCATGTTTAGACGTAGTGCAGCGTGGCGTATGCTTTCTTCACGGGTTTTGCCTTTCTTTTAATTAAAGTAGCATTCAAAATTTTATGGCTGTATTTTATTACTTTTTCTCGGGCTAGTAAACCAATTTCTGTTTTACATTGCTCTACGCATCTGTATGAAAACATGAACAGATTATTGCGGGACTGTAAGGGCAAATGTCTCATTGATTGGTTGTTATACGACACTAGCAAATGTTTCAAATGGTTGAGCTATTAATGCTGAAAATTCCAGCCAGGTTAAAAAAATATTGTGAGGGATTAATTACTGAAAACTAACTCCCACACTGATAAGAGCTAAAATACCAGCAGCACCTCCAAGATTCTGACAGTCAAATTTGGGGTACCTGAGTTTCCAAAGTGTTGAACATTTATTGTTCTTGTACCTACCTATATTGAAGGAAATTGAATCTATATAACATCACGCTAGGACTTACGGGAGCGGAGCAGTAATCAAAGGTTTTTACCTACATATTTACAAAAATAAAACGCATTTTCATTTTCAAAGGCCTAATATAACGCGTGTGAAGCCGCGTGAGACACCCAGTATATACGATCCATATAGTATGTGTATACTAGCTTTTGCTCGCGACTTCGTCCGCGTGAAATAACTCCCGTCCCAGAGGTATTTCCGGGGTGAAAACTATCCTATGTCCTTTCCCGGGTCCCAGACTATATCTGATTCTGTACCAAATTTCAATCAAATCGGTTCAGTGGTTTCGGCGTGAAGAAGAGACAGACAGATAGACAGAGTTACTTCATCATTTATAATATTAATACGGATTTCAGGTATGGTCTACGTTACAATCGCAAGTTGTTATATATAACTACATGATTGACTTTGACGATATAAAATAAAATATCAATCAATAAAATAAACTTTTATAACTTCATTGTTTATATGTATTCGTTTTTAGAATTCACACAAAGTATATATATTTTTATATTAAAGTAATGTAAGTGTGAAACAACATAGTTTATAAAATGGAAGAAATTTATACGATCATACTTATTTCAGTATTTTGTACATCGATTGGAGCAGTGAGTTTTTTACAGAAATTAACTTTGTCCACGACTTGTCAAAGTCAAATTGTTTAATTCTCATAAGACCATTTTAAGAGACACTTTGAAATAGTATTTATAAGTTTAATAACTCAACGTAAAAGGGTAGTCCGGAACTACCCTTTTTGAATGGACAAAGCCCCATACATACTCTTTTAAATAATAATAAGTTGTACACAGATGCACAATACAAATAATTAGAAGAAAATGAAAACAATATACCCAAAAACAAAAAAGAATATAAAAATGTAACCTAATACTTTATTACATTCTTTTGATAACATGACAGTGTTCATGGAGATCTTTGCTCGTCTTTCTCCATATTGACTTACTCTTTTGAACCGATTAAATTGCTTTCATCACCTCCCTTGCCTTTTCCCAACCGTGTTGGGGTCGGCTGCCAGCCTAACCGGATTCAGCTGGATACCGGTGTTTTACGTGGAGCGACTGCCTATCTGACCTCCACAATCCAGTAACTGGGCGACACAATACCCCGTGGTTAGACTGGCCAGAGTTTCTGACTAACCAGTAACGACTTTCAAAGTTCTACGAATGACAACCGGGACCAACGGCTTTACGTGCTTTCTGAGGCACGGGATGTCAGTGATGTCTAAGATAAACTTTAGAAAGTACATATGAATTGATAAAGTCACATTGGTACTTGCCCGGATTCGAACCCACCACCTCTTACACGAGAGGCGGGCGCCTTATCCACTGGGCCATCACGACGATTAAATTGCTTTACTCTTAACAATTCCAAATTACTTATTGTGGGGTAAAAATTTTAGATAATCCTGCTCCATATCCTAAGAAACTATGATATGACGAATTAACTGAAGGGAATATCCAACTTTGCATGTAGATTAATTCATGATGTCAATATCCAATAGAGGCCGATTAACATACATATTGGAATAGGATTATTAATGCATCATAGTCAATGCATCTATAATCCGATCTTAACAATGTGATATTCTGTTTGACTAACATCATGTAAAGGATTTGTGTTCTCTGAGTATTATGGTGATAATTTTAACCTCTTGACGACCAACCGACAGCCGGCTGTCGGCCTGCTATTGTCTTACTATTGTGTCTCGAATCACTTTCTAATGTTTGAACGTCCTTGAATGAAAAACATGCTGATAGGGAAGGAATACAAATTCTGGAAGCTGGATGTGTTGGCATCTACCTATACGTTACGTTATGATAGTAGTGACCTAATTTTTTCTTTGCGGTCGACGCCAGGTGGTATGCAAAGACAAAAGGCGTAATAGAAACGAGAGCGTTATGATAAAATATTCAAACGTTTCCTACAAGACAATTGAATACTTGTGAGCCAAATCAATTAAATATAAAAAAACTGCAATAGATAATATAATAGACAAAGATTTTTAAAAATGGCCCGCGAATCTTTAGCAATCACACTTCGAACCCTGATGATAGTTTACAACATTATGCACTTAACATTTCGAAAATGAGTGTAATATTCAAGATGTACAATCGACTTGAATCGACCCAATGGAATCATGACCCACCATAAGCTTATTTTCCTACAGACATTCAAATACAATTAGCTCGACAATCGCGTAAACATGTATTAAAAATGTCACACGTCTAGTCTTTATTTTGACAGCTTCAAACGATTTGTCGTCGAAATGCGTCTGTACCCCTACCATGAGTTGTTATCGAAAACTTACTCGCTACCGTAGGCGTAAAAATGATGTGACAGTCAATAATCCAACTAAATAGTAAGGTTGGCTGTTAGTGAACAACTTTAGGGATTTAGTGGTTTTTTAATTATGATTCCCAATATGTCATTGTCAATTCTATCTGTGACCGCTAGGGGCGCTTTGCGACATTTCATACAATTTATTTACGGAGACGCTAGCGAATTTATTGATGTAAACTCATGGTAGAGCTACGGTCATGATTCAATTTTGTCGATAGTACATCTTAAATATCATTTGCTATCATACACGCGAGTACCAACTCCCCACAAGTGTCAATAAAACGAACGAAATCTAAATGGCTACTAAAATTAAACCCTTACAAGACAACGCTGGTTTTATGGCTGCACATAAAGTTTACTTAATCTCTACGTTATCGTTAGTAGCAGTTGCAATAGAAATTATGTACTTAAAAGCAGTGCCATAATTTACGAGAAAATATGTTAAAAAATAACTTATATTAATACAATCTCTAATATATTCTAATGTCCACAGCCTCAACAACCAGAAATAAACGATCAATTTCAAATAACTGGTCCAGTAAATGAAAAACCAGAACCAGGCCAACCCACTCAAACAGAACAGCAAACACAACCAAACAATCAAACTCAGCCTGACCAGAAAATAAAACCAGAACAGCACACACAAACACAATCAGAATTAGTTGCAGAGACAGCTGCTAAAACTGTCAAAGAAACAGCAATTGTAGCAGTAAAAGAAAATGAGATTCGAAGACAATATACGAAACCAGTAGTCAGTTTTACCGTAAGAGTTTATAGGTTGATATCAGAACCATTTTTTAAAGTCATAAACGCACCCAAAGTGAACGAAGTTCTAAGGAATATCGGAACATGCGCTGTGAATGGTGCAATGGAATTGTTCTCTTATTACCTACCAGCTCCTTTTATGCCTCTGTTAGCCACTGCAGCAGGCCTAGTAATTCCATTTGAACCAGTAGTTATGTTGAAAGAAAGAATGCCAGTGACCAGTTATAGGAGAGCTTTCCAAACAGCAATGAACACTTTCCTTAGAACATTCGACAAGTATAAAGTTGATGAAGAGGAATTTGATCCATACATGACGAGGCGATTCAACAGAAGACTTATGAGCGATAATCGTGAGAAAAATCCAGCAGAAAAAACAGGAATTGCAAGAGTTTAATAAAGTGGAATATTTTTAAGGTTTGGTTTTTATTTTATTGCAGGTGGATGTTAGAACATCAATCAAACATTCAATAGAACCCTTTTTTGTGGTCGATCCATCTATAAATCTTAACGTAACATAATAAATATATAGAAACGTCTATGCCCTCGGGCTAGTCTGGGACCAAGAGCAAGCCCATAATAATAAAAAAAAACGATACGAAGTGAAAGACTTATTATATTAAAATCTTAAAAAGATTAATTCAATCAATAAAAGCTGACATAGAAATCGTTCCCAAGAAGGGACAAAAGAATGTGGTAGTGGCAATGGTTCTTTCTTTATTTTCGTGTGTCGTCATAGTTGATTTTTTGGTAGTTGGCTTATTTCCAAGAGTTCTAGTTGCTTCTTTAGCATGATCTTGGGCGGTATCGTTATTGACCGAAGTATTATTTTCTTCATTATCTTCTTTTTTGTTACTTTTGTCATCTGGGACACTGATTTTGCTAGTTTCTACAGCCGCACCTTCTTTATCACTTGAATTGTAACCTTTTTCCCAATTTGCACTTAAATATTTCAAATCAGTCTTTCTTAAGCTTTGAGTTTTTTCACCAAAACCAGACCATTGATGTCTGAATCCATTTTTGTCAATAAAAACCCTTTTTTTAGTACGGCTGGTGTTTCCTCGTCTTAACACAAAGTCTTCGAAATGATCTGTGATAAGATGCCTGGTAGGCTTAAGAATATTGAATATTTCATTATTAAATACAGTTTCACCAACTTTTTGTAAATCGATATGTGCTGGCACGCCGGGAATTTGTGAAACTGATATTTGCAACTGAAAAAAAGTAAAAAATAATTTGTTTACACTAATGATATAAAGCTGATAAGTTTGTTTATTTGGTTGAATCTCAAGAAGTGTCGGATCAAATTGGAAAATAACCTGCGGGAATGCAGCAGTTACCAATTTCAATCAAATCACGAGACTATAATAAACATGAGTAAATACTGGAACCCATTATAACAACCCAAAGAAAATTGGTATTATCTTTTATCTAAAAATTATTGCAAAAGTAGTTCTTTTGTAATAATTATTTTTACACATTCGTTAGAACAGTAAAGTGGTAGGTAGTAAAAAATACCTACCTTTAGAATAAAAATGCCAAATACTATAATATACATTTCTTACAATTTCATAAACCCATGTTGTGAGTTTTTATACTGATTAACTAAATTCAAATCATTTCTATGGCATTAAATAACGAACAGCGTAAAGGATCGTTAAATTTTAATCAACGAAGGGTTTTGATTAAATCAAAAGTCTTGGTTACATAGGGTGACTGGTAATTAGTGTATGATACCTAAACACATGATTGTGCTCATAAAAACCAACTACTTTAACTATGGGAACAAACCTGAAATCGCGAAATAATATCAGCGGTTCAGTACATTAGGCAAACATAAATGTATTTTTTTTTCGCGATTTCGGCTTTGCTCCCCAATTAAAAATTGTTTATTATCATGAGCACAATCACGTGTTTATGTGTCGTACATATTAACAGCCTTCCAAGCCTCTTAAGTCATCAGTCTGGGTTGTTGTCTTCGGCGTTCGTTTTGTCTATTAAAGTGTCGTAGACTTTGAACACTTTTATCAAATAAAACGTGTTTTTTTCCTCATTTACAAAGTAGTTATGGTATATGGCGGGATGAGCTTGATGCTTGGAGGCCGGATTGGTCTACACTAGCCCAGAATAGAGACGAGTGGGAAAAAAGTTGGCTTTCCAGGGTAGCGGAATAGTTGTAATAGCTATTGTGGTTATCTTCTGCCCTTTTTTTAAGAAATGGAAAGAGAAAGATGCATTTAACTTAAATTTAGTTTCACAAGAGAATCAGCGCCATTATTTCGTGTCTCTTTAAGGCGCTGTCCATAGCAAACACCTTGTAAAAGTCTAGATTTTCGTCGCAAAGTTAGCAGTATCTATACATACCACAAGTCAGAAAAAAATACAGTGTATAGTCGAATATATAAAGAAAAGACGTACACAAAAACAATTTACAAATGTGGTCTAGTAATACGAAAAAAATTTTTCGTCTCGAAATTCTCAATTTTTTCAGCGACACCCATCATATTTTTGTATCTATAACAAAGACAATTTTATAAACTAAAGACATATCTAGAAATTTTTAAACACAGAACTGTATTTTTTTAAATATTCAATTAAAACTGCAAAATTACTTACATTTTTGCGGATTTGCCAAAATATTTTCGACCTTATTTCTATTGTTTCGATGCACCACCGCGAATAGCTACTAACCGCGCCTTAAGTAATACTGCTATACTGCTAAATGACTTTTGTTTTCCAAAACTGTCACCTTTTCGCAATCTACATTGAGTTTAGTAATTCAGCGATAGGGTTTAAAATGAATAAAAAGTATATTGTCAGATTGTTTTTAGTAGCTTCATATTATACTAGGCCGTATAATATAAACGATTTCTCTCATTCTTCATGATAAAGTGTTAAAAAAAACAACAAATGTAATTTTACTTAAATATATTTAGCAACGTATTTTTACTAAAGCGTAAAACAAAACGTAGCCTCCCCCAAAACATTCCGTTGACAATTTCATCCGATAGATGGCAATGTATTCAAAAAATAATATTTTACAATTTCAATGCATTACTGATTTTAATTTCCATTACAATAATAATTCTTTTACATTTCTATTTAAATCATATAATCCACCAAAAGAAACTTCAATGTATAACACAAATAAACAAAATAATAACAATGTGATTAGAATTATTTGTCTAAAATATACTTAAAAACATTTCAGATGTGTCTACAAAAAATGTATATTTAGTGTTTTTTGTCAATAGTTTGCATTAGATTTTATTGTTTAAACGCTCCATTTCGATACTATTTCGATATTCAATGCAAGTCCAGATTTCCTCACGATATTTTCCTTCACCGATCTGTGATGCCTAAGATATTTATTTATAATATTTGTCGTTATTCATTCTTATTTTTTGTGACACACCTGAAACAAAGCTACAATGTCAAATGCCCATTAATGCGGCTACGCACTTTCTCCAATCCCCCATAATATTAACAACATTAGCCAGTAACAACTAACACTGGTATAAGTGCATTGTACATCAAGGTTTACGGCAACCGCGAAATATTGTCCCATGATATGAAATTCTACTCATTTTGTGTTTCTCCCTTGTGAATAAGAATTTAATGACTCTTCGATGGATGAAACAATCAAATATTCATACGCACCCAGGTAATGTTATAAAATTTCTCACTTTGTCCAACTCCGCATATCGGATATTAACCGGTCATTGTTGACAGTGCTGGGTATTTCGATTAAAAACTTTCGAAGAGTCAGAAAACTGTTTAAAAACAATTTAAATAACTTATTCAAAACATAATGCTTTGTGATTTCCGTGAGATTATTCAATAAACAATTATTTGACTAAACATAAATAATTATTTCGTAGTTAACTAATATAATATGAAGCAATACGCACTTTTAAACAAAAAAAATATTATTACAGCTTGCGTATTCGATAATTTATGTTATAAGAGAATTACATTTTATTTGGTGTACACTTCATGAATTAAATTGATAAACAAGATGCGATGGTTGAATGGTAAAAAGTCTCAAAGATTTGAATTTTATGTTTTTTATTTATACATGTTTTATATAATACGAGATTATCCCTGCTTCAATTGATGATTCATATTTCGGTTAATGCATGAAATATACGGAGTTGAAACTTAAACAAATTAAATTCATTAAATGCACACTCAACTCGTAAATCACAAAATACTAACATTACAACTTTTTAAATAAAAATGTGTAAGCAACAAAATGCAGAACATTTTTATGAAAAAAGTGAAATTTGACTAGTAGTGTGGTGGATATGTATTCACTCATAATTAGTAGTTATCTAAACGTCAGTGGGTACTACGATCTATCATCATTACAGTTGTAATATTAATTACTGGCATTAATTACAATTTATAGCATCATCATTTAATTAACTATATAAACGAACAGATGAAATTAGCAAAAAAGTGAAATATTAAGACTAGATAAATTATAACCTAAAAATTCAGTCAAGTCATTCACTAAGCACATTTAAATGTCTTGCAAAAACTGCGTCAAAAATTCAGTTGAAAACTCAACTGCGAAGAGGCCAGATAAAACATTAACAATTTAATAATAAAAAAAGAAATACATTATTTTAAAAGATTTGAAGCAGTTTTCTCACAAGTGTATAAGCAATATAAAAAGAAAAGACGAACAATTAGAAAATTTGCACTTTTACAAAATATATTTTATATAGAAAAATACGAAGAACAATATCAGGAAACGTTGGTGCCATTGTAAGCTCTTCGAATTTCAAAAGAATTTGTTTTTTAGTAAAAACTTATCAAACTAGCTACTTATTTTTTTTTTCTAACATTATACCAAAAAGGAAGATCAATGCAACACGTACGAGTTTTTTTTTATTTAAAAAATAATATAAATATGAGTTACTATTTACATCAACAGTATTAAGTGTATATTTTATTAGACATTAAATATTGCAAGTGTCATAAGTCAAAGTGTCAAAATTTGTATTATCTTCATACATAAATATGACATAAATATGAAAAAATATATTCTATATGAACCACTATTAATTAAACATTATGAGACAGCAATTTTATATGAAAATATAGGCGATATTTATTTGTACAAGTAACTATTTACAAAGCATTTTATTATTTAATGAAAAATATATTGAGTTAAAATGAATACTGATTAAAATATAAACCACTGGAATAAAAGTTTTACTGTCACTAAAATGATGCGAAATAAATACATTATATGTGCCTTAACATTACGTTTATTTATTAATCTATAATACTATCACACGATTTTAGATTTTTCAATGTCAGGTTCGGTCGGTAGGCAAATAACGACCATATTTGAACACTACCTATCCATTTTGACAGTTAGTCAACCTGTCATTTTGACAGGTTCCGACAGTGTCTTATTGTGAACTCATCACGGATTGCCCGGGCAAAGCGGACATTCAAAACGTCATATTAAGACATTACCCCGTAAGTAGAAAGGTCAATGTCGACATTGCTCGGTCATAGCCCACTTGTACCAACTCCGCGATTTAAACACTAATAATGCAACACTTTTGGTGTTCCGATGTTATTCTAAAAAATCATTTAATAATTATTTAACTATTAAAATTAGTTTTACGTTATAGAACTTTAATTTTCACTTACAATTTAATAGTATGATGCATTGTTTTTAACAAATTCAACCTTAATGATATTTTTTACTTATTCTAATGATTGTTTGCTAAAATAGTTTTATTTTTAGGTGATGAGTTTAAAAATGGCGGTACTATGATTATTCGTTTTTTTTTATTCAGGAATTTACAATGAATTGCTTATAGAATAAATGTTTAACAGAAATCATTTATATTTTAAAATATTTTTCCAAGACTTGTGCATCAGATTTGTGCGTCAGAATAACAATAAAAGCTCTTTAGAAATAAAACTTCAATCTTGATATTTACGAACGGTAAACGGGAATTAATTTGCCAATCATTCTGGCCGTTCAGGAGATGAATGTAAAGGACAGAAATATACAAGTGAACGATACAAGAGTACTATCATTCAATCGTTCACTCGCATATTTATAGTAACTATTTCGTAGACGAATTATATTGTACGCAAACGATTGCAAGTACAGTAAAATTTTTACAAGAGAACTTTTTTCGATTTTAGAATCAAGGTACTTAATATTTTTCTCCAATTTTGTAAAACCTATATTTGAATCTGTTGTTAATTGCTACTATTGTTCAAAGGAAAGTAGTGGTTATGCTAATCGTGATTAAGGTCAAATTCTTATGTCAAATCAACAAACGATGACACTGAAATATGTACACATTAAAATCAGACTTATATTTAGTTCATAAGGTACGAATTCTAAACCTGTAGTCTCGATTTGGTGAAGTAAGTGATCACATTATATTAATTAAGATAAGATTAGTTAATTTTTTCATTTAAAACATTTGAATTTAGAACATTCGAATTTCATATTTGAATTAAGAACATTCAAATTTCATATTTGAATTAAGAACATTCAAATTTCATATTTGAATTAAGAACATTCAAATTTCATATTTGAATTAAGAACATTCAAATTTCATATTTGAATTAAGAACATTCGAATTTCATATTTGAATTAAGAACATAATAATGAGGATTTAATTTACACCGTTGTAGAATTCTTCGACATACAATTCGGCGGTTTATTTACTGTAGAAACACATAAAAAAGCTCACGAATTCCGTAGAATCAAATTCTACAAAACCCTCTACTTGCGCGCAACAAGACTATTCAGCAACGGTGTAAATTAAGTCTGGTTAAAAAATATTCAAAATTAATTTATTTTCAAACAAATATGGCCACTTACCTCACCAAGCGAATAATTTAAAGAACAAACTACCTACAATTAACACTTATTAGGTACTTTAGATCCAAACTCGTGAAGTATGTCGCACGCCATTTCCAGATCGTTTCGTGTGATGCCCAATGCGCGCACAACTATGTCTTTTGGGTATCCCTCGCCTACTAGACGCGCAATGTAGTCTAAATTTATGTTTTCGTACGACACGTTGTCGCCGTACTTTCGGCCGTGCTTGTCGTGTGTTAGAGGGTTGATTTTTTTAGCTGGAAAAGAGAAAGAATTGTTAGCTAAGCATACGAATAAAGATATAAAATTATTATGTAATAATAATTACACCGGCCCCATCGTTCGATTAAAAAATAAGAGAAAAATAATGACGTGTAAAAGTGTAATTTATTACCTATTTACAGAAATAAAAATCATTTTAATCATTTTTTAATTACTTTTTTTAAACTTGATTTTTCGTTTTTTTTGGTTCTACACACACCGGCACAAAAAAACACACAAAAAAAAGGTCGTTTTTCTTAACATAATGTATATGTAGCACATATTTTTTTTAGGTAATCAATAATTAATTGCTCTCAAACTAACTGAAATAAACGCTAAAGTGACTCACACAATACTTCTTTGTGAAGAAATAAACAAAAATGACAAAAAATGAGAATTGAACGTTTTTTCCTTAAAAGTGAAATCTATAAACATTTTCAAAAATGACAAAAAAAGGAGTTTTAGTATCGGGTATTGCGGCCACATGCTCTAATTAAAGCCTGCACACGATTTCCCATGCTTCGGATAACGTTATCAATGAGTTCTTGGGACAAATTGTTCCACTCTTCCACTAACGCTAATTTAAGTTCCTCCACATTATTAGGGGCTGGATTTCTTTGTCGAACCTTTCTTCCCAGGTAGTCCCAGACATGTTCTATCGGATTCATATCCGGTGATCGCGCTGGCCAGTTCATCTGAGTGATGCCTACTTCATTAAGGTAGTCACTCACTATACGCGCAGGGTGAGGGCGTGCGTTATCGTGCATGAAAATGAAATTTTTGCCTATGAATGGGGCAAAAGGCATAACATGGGGTTTTAAGACTTCTGTAATGTACCGCTGTGCAGTTAGCGATCCATTACTGATGATCACTAGCTCCGTGCGGGCTCCCAAACATATGCCACCCCATACCATAACTGACCCTCCAACATACGACACAGTTCCAGTGAAAGGACATGGCCAGCCCCAATATGGGCGATTGCATAGTTATCGAATTCAATTTACACCAATGATTTTTGGTGTTTTATTTCGTTAATATTGGTAAGTTAAATTGCAATAAATAATACACATAAAGAACTTGTCATTACAACAGACTAGACGTAAACAGTTTTACTAAACCTTTAATCATATTGCTGGCATTAAGTGCATAGAATAGGATTTGCTATTCGAAACCATAAGGCGCTCTAATAAATTATTTATTAAAACCTGACAATAATACCATTATGCAACCAACCAGTGGTGACATAAGGCTCTGAAACGTTGTTTTTATCTGCTGGCTTTTAGAGTGACGACCCAGGACCGGAAGACGCAACGTAGGCAGGTCTCCCACTAGGTGGACCGACGACAACATACAAGTGGCGATTTGTCGTTCTACGTTGCGGTCTAAGCAGGAGGCCTTTTTTTTTTTTTTTTTTTTTTTGGTGAGTGGGAAATCATCCAATGACTGCTCCCGTCCTGGGTGCGACGGGAGGGCGTGTCAGACTCTTACTGACTAAAACCCACTCATGTTCCTTCGATTGCCCTTTATGTTCCAGGGTCACGGTAACCACTATAAACATTCCGCAACCCCGGCAGGCGTTGGCCCTGTTAGGCCCCTTCCTGTGCTGACTCCTTCTCTTTGAGGCGCGCGTGGAACAAAACGCGCCGTCTACGCGGTCCTGGTCCTAGCCGGGCGGCGAGCTACCCATCGCTCGCCATCCGCAGAACCGCGCCTACGGTGGCCGGTAGTCGTCTTGCGACTCTCGACGTCTTCGCCTGGGTCTTAGTCCGGGGCGAGAGGCTCGTCGTTGCCTCTCGCGCGCCGCCGCTTCCTTCACTAGCATAACTGCTTCACAGAAGGAGGCGACGGCATCCCATTCCGTCTCGCCCCGAAGCATGGCCTGAACCAGCGCCGGGCGCGAGAGGTCACCGCCGCCGATCGCCTCTACGAGGACACGTCGATGCTCCGCCCATGCGCGGCACACCTCGACTGTGTGCTCGACCGTGTCCTCCAGGCGACCGTTACTGCAGTGGTGACACCCAGGCGTCGCTTCCGCCCGAATCCGACACAGGAACCTCCCGAACTGACCATGTCCGGTGAGGACCTGTGTCAAGCGAAACGTGAGAGTGCCATGACGCCTCTCCAGCCACTCCTCAAAGAGGGGTCTTACCGCCGCTATAACGGCGTGCCCAGCACTAGGTTGCGACAGTCGTTGTCTCCATTCCGCCATGAGATCTCGCCGGAGCTCCGTGAGCCGTGCCGCGATAACCCGCGGCATCGGGACTTCACCCCGGCGTTGCACTTCCACGCGCCACTCGTACGTGTGTGCAAGGACTGTTGCCTCCAGATCCCACGGCGGGACGCCGGCAAGGAGGCATGCCGCCTCACAGGAGACCGTGCGGTATCCCCGCACCATGCGAATGACCATGACCCTCTGGGACGCCCTCAGAAGTCGGGCCGGAGCCGCGGCTAGATTGGGCGCCCACACCGGAGCCCCGTAGAGGGCCATGGACCGCACGATCCCCGTGTAGAGCCTCCGGCAGGAGGCGTTTGGGCCACCGAGATTGGGCAGGAGCCGCTTGAGGGCAGCTCCGGCCTTCGCCAGTTTGGGGCCCAAACGTCGGAAGTGCTCCGTAAAGTTCCATCGGTTGTCGAGGACAAGTCCCAGGTACTTTATCGTCGACTCGACACCGATGTGAACCCCTCCCACCGTTATCTGAGACCCCGGAGGTGGCCGGTGCCGAGGGCCATGAAAACACATGGCCTCGGACTTGTGCAGGGCCACCTCGAGTCCCAGCTGCCGGATCCTGTCCACGACTGTCGCAACTCCATTTGACATCAAGTCGGCCGCCGCCTGGAACGACCCTCCCTGCGCTAGGACTAGCGTGTCGTCAGCGTAGCACACTACGCTGACGCCTTCGGGAAGGTCGGCGCGCAGCACCCAGTCGTACCCGATGTCCCACAGAAGCGGCCCCAAGACCGATCCCTGTGGAACACCGCACGACATCCCTCGTCGACTCCACACTCCCTCGTGACCGGGGTAGATGACGGCCCTGTCCGTCAGATAGGCCTCGACCACACGACAGAGGTAGGCAGGCATCCGGTGATACCGGAGTGCCGCCCCTATGCACCCCCAAGGCAGGGTATTGAAGGCGTTGGCGATGTCGAGAGACACCGCCAAGACGACCCTGCCCTGTGCTACCGCATCCCCTGTCGTGAGGGCCCGTACGCGCATGATGGCGTCCACCGTGGAGCGTCCCCTGCGGAAGCCGAACTGACCGTCCGCCAGATCCGGCCCCACCCGCATCAGCCGCTCGACGAGGCGGCTCGCAATCACTCTCTCCAAGAGCTTTGCCGCCTCGTCGAGCAAAACGATGGGCCGGTACGCGGACGGAGAGTCCGCAGGACGCCCCGGCTTCGGTATGAGGACCAGCTTCCCGGTCTTCCAACGAAGTGGGAACTGGCCCTCCTCCAAGCATGCGCTAAAGAGCCCCCTTAGTCGAGGCCCGAGAGCCCCTAAGGCCAGGACCCAGGCCTTCCCTGGTAGGCCGTCGGGTCCTGGGGCGGTGTTCTTGGCCCTAAGCCTTAGCACCGCCACTCCCAGTTCTACCTCGGTCACCTCTGGAACGTCGTCGTCGTCGCCGTCGCGGTCCGCATCGGACACCGCCGGTGGCGGAGCCATGAGCGGGGGAGAAAATTCCCCCCGCGAAGGGAACAGAGCGTTCACAACGCCCTCTACGACCTGGGGCCGGAGACTCTGCGTCAGCGGGGGGCCCGCGGTACGGAGCTTGCCCCGTACCGCCAAGTAGGGGCGCCCCCACGGATCTCTGTCCAGAGTCCCCAGCGTCTCTTGGCGGGCCGAAGCTTTGGCCCGCATAATCTCCAGTCGGAGGGCTTCCTTCGCCGCTCTGTACCCCTCGTACAGCTCCGCCTCAATGGCATCCGCATCCACAGGGCGGATACGGAGCCTGCGGTGTCTAGTGTACGGGCGTCGCGCAGCCACGCACGCCTCACGTAGTGACGTGATTTGCGGCGACCACCAGTACACCTGGCGCTGACCCCTTCCAGGCTGAACCCGGGGCATTGCCATGTCACAGATCTCGGACATGGCCTCCTGGAACCACCCAGCCTCGGCATTGATGTCGGCAGGCCTGTCCGGTGATGACACCCAGGCCTGCACTATCGAGGCTTCCAGGAGAAGCTCCCGGTCCAGCTGCTTCAGCGCCCAACGCGGACCGCTTGGGGTCCGTCGGACCGGCGCAGCGGAGGTCTGGGCGGAGACGTCAAACCGGATGTACCGGTGGTCGGAGAACGTTTCCACCTCCTCCATTACGCGCCAGTCAACGACAGCTAAGTTCAGCAGTAAAATCCGGCTGATAATAATAATAAGGAAAACACAAAATAAGGCAAAACAGTATAAATGATTATTTAATTTTTACAGAAAACAAATAAAAATGGTTTGATACATTATTACCCTACCTAGATAACTTAATACATTATTACATTACAGCGTTGAGTTATTGTTGAACGAGTCATAGGCCTACCAAACTGTTTTTATTTTATTCCTACACTATCAACAATCAGTTATTTTTTTAGTTCACCAACGCGAAAGTCTTGTGTAATCTGTTTGTCTTTGTAGCCTTTGTGTGGTTATTCCTCAGTTGATGCACCTCATAGCAATCCACAAATCAAATCAGTCAGTATCAGTCCGTAAAGATAAGCGGCGGGGGTCAAAAATATCTGAAAATAATCGCAAAACCCAAGAACAATAGGAAGTTGAATTTGCAATGACAGATTGTCTGCAATATTGACGTAATTGACATTTGACATAAAAAAACACACACATTGTGTCAAACAAGTACCGTTCCGTTTTGAAACTTTGTTTGGGTAAATTAGACAAAAACTTATTAAAATGTATTATTATGATATGAGCATTTTATAAAAATCGACAAATACCAATGAATACAGTTTCGTATGAATAAAATGTCACTAACATAATGCAATGATCGACCATATCACACATTTTCTACAAGTAGTACACGTGGTTTGGAACGTTCTTTACCATATTTATCTTTCTCTATAGTGAATTATGGCGGAACTTGACAGACGATATTTTGAATTCTTCTTCCGTTACTTATTATTTTGGTTTAAAAGCTGATAAGTCCAGAGAGGCTAAAAAGTACGTAGTAATTCATTTTTCTATTTTTATTTCACAATGTATTTACTATGTTTGTGTACATGGAATGCCATTTTTGTCCATGTCATTTGCTTGGTGATAACGTTCCCCTCGATGTCTCCACATTCTTTCCCTCCCATCCACGAAATTTACACAAAATCGGCTTTCGTCACTGAACAAAACACGGCCCCACTCATTAGTCCAATCTTGGTGCTCTCGAGCGAATGCTAATCTTGCTACACGATGAGCTACCTCGATTTTTGGGGCCGTTGCTGGCACGTACGAGTTTGAGCCAACTTCATTCAACCGTCTTCTAACAGTCCTTTCACTCACGTTGACGTTACGGACTTCTGCTAAACGATTTCGGGTCTGGACAGCTGTTTGAGGACGATTTCGTAAAGTCTGCATGACCAAAAAACGGTCATCCAAGGCTCTAGTTGCTCGATTTCTGCCCTGTCCTCGTCTGCGCACGAACGATCCAGTTGCTGGTAAATCACTCATTTTGTATCAGAACAATGTGCACTATTCAAATGTAAACAGTTAAATGACCCACAGTCCCTATTCGCAGCATCCACTAAAGTTCTTATCAGAATGAGTACAAAACGTTAAGTGAGCAAATTCTTAAACAACCATAAATTCTTGTCAAAACACTTAAAATTAAAGTTGGTGGTACTTAAAACAATCTGTTATGAAGTTATTAACACATAAACAAAAACTACTTATAAAATTACCCGACAATGTTAGAAAAAATCAACCTTTTTTTTGTGTTCCCCTAATTGTGCCGGTGAGTGTATTACGATCCCCTAACACTAAAGAACTATAAACACTAATCAATGGTCTCCCTCGATCCCCCAAAGGATCATATAAAACTTTAAATTTCTTTTCAATTCCCATATTTGAACATTAAAAAAAAATCAAACGCCTAAGTTTGGGTTCGCACCAGCCTTTCACTATCTAGGTGAACGGGGTTTAAGTTCCAACTTTAACGATAATAAGATTTAAAATACTCATTACTAACCTATATGCTTTACGGCCTTGTTATACCCTGTACACATTTGTGTAGAGGAAATCATGGCTACATGATACAGATGAAGATGACTCGTGGCATTTAGGTCGTAAAATCGAAAGCCTAACTTCATATTTACAATGGGGAAGACTGAAGATCAATTCCCAATACTCACGTGCAACAGCCAGCTCATTCTTCTCCACAGCCACATTCTCATACGGCGGGTCCTTCGTGTCTTCAGAAGGAAACTTGGGCATCGTCGTAGACTTAGTAGGCTGGTCGACACTCCCACTGGTCGTCGCCGGCAAAGACCTTTGCCTAGGCGGCGCCCTACTCTCCAATCTAGTCTCCCTATCAAAACTACTCCTAGACTCAATTATTCTATCAGGTTTTTCCGGTGGCCTTTCAGGAGGCAGCCGGAAATCTGTATGCCTTTCTGATAAAGGCAGATGCCTCTCTACTTTTTCCGGCACATGCCTCTCTTGCCTATTGTCCATTACCCTTATTTCGTGTCTAACATCCTGCTGTATATGCCTCTCTTGTCGGTCTGGAGTGGGGATGTGTCGCTCTTGTCGAGTTTCAGGCCTATCTTGAGTGCCTCTTTCTGGGATATGCCTGTCATTTTGCCAGTTTTCGGGCATGTGATGTCTGTCTCTATTTTCTTGCGGTTTCTCTTGTCTGTTTAGAGGTGGGTCTGGTCTGTCCTGTCTGTCGTTGGATCTGTTATCGGGTAGGTGTCGGGGTTCTGGTTTGGGTTCTGTGGGAGTGGGAGTGTGAGGTCGTTCGGGCGGCGGCGCGGGGAGAGGTCGGCTGTTGGACTGAGGGGTACAGGCGCGGCGAGGTTTCTCGAAGGCTCGAGGGTCTGGGGGCACCTGAAAGCGAAGATAAGGGTGTTATTTTTTACCCGACTGCGCGACGCAAAGGGTAATGTGTTTATCAGTCTATGTATGTATGTTTGATTCTATGTGGCGTTCTAGAGACCAAATGCGGAGGCCGATTTTGATCATTCTTACGTCAATCGATTCGTCTTAACCTTGCGAGTGTCACTAAAGACATGACAGTAATCAAAATTCACCACAGCGACAACCAGACGCCAAGTTGTCAAAATGAAAAAAAAAATGTCGATGAACTATGTCGAGTGGGGTGTCGTTGAATAGGAATTTTAAAATCATCTTTAGGTTCTTTTTACCATTTTTCATTTTAAATAATAGTTTAGGATATACAACGATTTAAAGTTGTTTAACAAAACAATCATTCTCGCTAATATTCTTGCTTATTCATTTAAGTTTTTATTTCAAGTATAAACGATATACAAATAAACAAAACACGAAAAACATGAAGAACAAATATTTTTGGTAAAAAAACCACTTTGGTATCACTGTACACACAAGCTCCAAGGAACTACTTTGGACCGAGCTGTGGTTGATTTAAGTTCATGCGTTTTTGCTAAAGGTCAAGCATATGTAGCTTTGAGCCGAGTTAGTTCTCTAGAGGGACTAATCATCAGTAGTTTAGACCACCGCAAGTTACCTAATAATCCCCACGATATAACTCTCTCAATGAAATTACTAGATAGATTGCGTAATTTTCCATCTTATAACGAATGAACCGTAACTAAAAAGTAGGTATAAAATAAAATAAAAATTATTAAAAAACAAAAAACCCGACTGCGTGAAAACTAATTTTAAAAAATGCGTGAAAAATATAACTTAAATAAAAACTGAAAAGAAAGAAACAAGCCCAGTAGTTTAGAATAGAACAGAACGACTCACCGTCGGGGCCCATTGTAATTTTTCCGATCAAATCTTTCCAAGGGGCCCCGACTGTGAGTCGTTCTGTTCTATTCTAAACTACTGGGCTTGTTTCTTTCTTTTCAGTTTTTATTTAAGTTATATTTTTCACGCATTTTTTAAAATTAGTTTTCACGCAGTCGGGTTTTTTGTTTTTTAATAATTTTTATTTTATTGTATCATGATGTTGATATATGTATGTAAGAAAATAAAAAAGAGTAACATGAAGTCGTTTAGCAAATTGTCTGCCGCCGACTGCGATTCAAGTAGATTATCAAGAATCGAGCTCTAATTGCTTACCAAAGGAAATAATATAATGAGCTTTTAATGATACACTACAATTTACAAAGGCAACTACTAATTTCACTTTTTTAATACATATGTAATTTGAGTTTATCTTAGCCATCACTACCCTCGGTGAGTAAACCTGGACTTTATAGCTAAAAATAAGACTAAATTCGCCAATGCGCTTTGAGGAAGCGTGTTAATTCATGATCGTGCCTTCTCTATATGAGAAGAAGCCTTTGCCCTGCAGTGGGACAATAATAGGCTGGTATTTTTATAATAATCCTTAAGTGTCATAGAGACAATTTTTAAAATGTCTTGCATGACATACCTCATGTCTCGTGTCAATGACCCCGGTGATGGTCTCCGTGGACCCTGTGATGATGGAAGTCAGTCGGTGTCGCGCGTCTGGCTCAGGTTCTAATGATGAACGCCTTCTGGGCTCTGCTATAGAACAATGTTACATTGTAATTTATGTTATGAAAGTAATGTTTATAACTCTTGGGTGGTTTTTAGAATTTTTCTTATGATATTTAGAATAGGGTAGTAATAAAAGCTCCGACAAATAAAAAAGAATTGTACTTACTTAAAATATTAAATTTACAGCCTAAAATACTAACTTTCCGACTTCTTTTTTCCGAATTAAAATGACAAAACGACCGAATGAGATACTGAAATCTCCGAAAAATAAACATGAACGTTTATTGCTATAATACTTTTCTACCAGCATAAATTACGTTCAACTAAAAACTCTATTAATTTACCAATTCTAATCTTACCAAACCTTAAAATACTCTATAATATGATCGAGGGTGGGCTGGGTCGACGGAGCCCCGCTTCGCGGGGCTCCTACTTCTGGGTGGTTTATAAAAAAATAACCACGAAGGGGATGGTGGGGTCTATTCGCTCGCTTCGCTCGCTCACACGACCCCGCCATCCCCTTCTAACCTAACCTATCCGAGTCGGGGTGCCCTAAAGTCTAGATTGCAACCAGTCTTCATCATTATTGGGAGTTAAAAAATAAATTTTGGTAACCAACAATAGAAATTAAAACAGTTCATGCAAGTTGTAAAAATATGATTATTTTGACGAAACCTCTGTTGTCGGTAACTCAGTAATTTGGTCGGAGATTTAGTTTTCTATTCGGAAATTAGGATTTTTTGTCGGTAATTCATTATAACGCTGGTTAATTAGAATAATAATCGGCCACAGATCGCTGGAGATTAATTTGTTTGTCGGAACCATTATTATTTCCCTTTAGAATATTGGCATCCAAGAAGTTGATAAGAGGTTATTGCTCTGCAGTTGGACATTATTAGATTGCAATTATATTATATAATTAAATAAATCATTAGTAAAGCTAATATGACTTTAAAGCACCATGTTTTCAGTTAGGATATCACGTGCACACACGTTTTGTTAACACGTTTGATTGTCTAAGCCAGTTTCAGTCACAAGGCTGTGTTTTATTTATGTAGATAGAAACTTAAAAGTTAAACAGAGTGAAATAAAATAAAAGTACATTAAAAATTGTAAGAGCACTTAGCTGTCCAAAATTGTTGTATAAAAGTTAACAAACCAAGGCTTAGGACCAGGTTTAATCGAAACACTTACCATGGGCACTGCTAGCCGCAGCAATATCCTGCACACTAGAAGCAGCAACAATAACATTCTCCGCCGGAGACAGGCTCTTCCGTGGCGGCAGGGGCGGAGCCCTGAGCTCGCCGTACGCGTTCTCGGCGGGTTGGGGGGCGCGGCGCGGGGCGCGCGGACTGTGGCGGGGCGAAGCGCCCGGGGAGCGCACCGCGGGACGGAGAGCGTCTATTGTTGATGTTGCTGCGTTGAACTCTGCCCAGTCCTGGGGAATTGTTGGGTGTTTAACGCTGGGAATAGTGTTCAGGTTGATTGGCTGACCTTTATAGTTTTTCGAGTTTTTTAATAAATGAATTCATGGTTATGAACGACCTTTCGCGTATGATCTATAATAAATATTCGTAATTATAATTACTTTAACCCATTTTTTCAGGTTTTTGGTAAACTGTATCTATTTATACACATCAAATGGTAAACTGACTGACTGATTGTTGATATATCAACGCATAGCCCGCTTTATATATATTGAACGCCAACTATTAATCTACGCGGACGAAGTTGCGGGCAAAAGCTAGTAATCTTTAAAAGCGAATTATCGGCCACCACTGGTTGATCATGAAATCTCGCAAACTACCTGTAAAGCTGGAGGTACCTAGTTTAAATAGCGACCGTTCCAATCGAGGGAGTAATTGGTATAATTTCATTCGTGATGGTACACCTGCGGTTTTGACTCTCACTTACTTTAATGAGTTCTACTTGGCTATTTTGTACCAATCCATCAACAGGCACATATGAAATGTCAAAGAGAATAAGCTAATAACGTGTAATAAATATATTGTAATAACCACCACTTTCAAAATAATATTTGGATAAAGAGGTAATCAATGTAGATATACTGTTCAAAGCAGTTTTGTGGACCATTATAATTAGATTAAGTATATACTGTACTGTGAATTAATAAATAAATAATAAATACTGACCTGTTGTTATTTTCATCGAGGATTAATGACCTATTCTCTATTGTTTGTTTTTACCTTTTAAATATACATAATTATCAATTCTATTGCAAAATAAAAAGTAAGTATTTAATTTAGTTGAAGAAGCTACTATACATCTGGACTTAGGACCCATTTCTTTGCATTAAAAGGTCGTGCACTGACGTCGATGATTTTCTGACCTTGAGGCTTGACCGCAGCTAACAGTTAGTCGTTTTTTGCATGTCACAAGCATTATTAGCTTAAACATTAGGCAGGCAGGCCTTCGGGTTATAATGAACTCCAAATATGAATGTGTTTGATGGAAAACTTTGCATAAAACCAAGCTAAGAAGCTACTTGACCCAAATCGAATAAAGAATATAAAAGACAAACTATGCCTATTTACATGTTTCGTATATTGTTGTTTTTTTAATTTTGCTGCACATACAATATCTTATTGGTTTATTACGAGACATCTCTCTTCTCCACTTTGGTGAAAACCGGGCCTTAAAAGGGCCTAACGATTATTTGCATGCAAGTTTTATACATGCGATCAATGTTTGTGTGCGTTAAACCTCAAAACAGCAAAAACCAGGCAAAGGGAACAAAAACAAAAAAGCACATATCACCGAGCGTATATTTTCAACATAAAAAAATACACTTAAAAATAAATAAATCATTAAATCGTCATAATAATACGTAAAATAATAATTAAATTATTGCCCAATGTCAAAATAATACGACTAATACGAGCTGAGCGTAAACATAACAAATGTTTGTAAATTAATTTATTTCATAATTAATTTTACTAATACCAGCCGCAATAATACAAAAAAAAAACATGAAAATCATTCAAAAATACTATTAATTTGACAAAGCAAGCAAAATAAATAATAAAATGAAAAACCAATTACTGAATTGAATTCTTAAATTCAAATACTTTTTTGACTTATTTTAAAATGGACGAAAAAGCTTGCTATGTTCTCCTATTTTCTTCAGAAGCAGTCTTTTTAAACCTAAGTACATCATTTTGTAAAATACTTCAATAAAAAAACATTAGAACTACATCAAAAATTGTCTAAAGACTTTTACATTAATTTTATATACAAGTAATTTAATTTTAACGTCTAAAGACACGCGTATTAGCTTATAAAATTTATTAAATTAATGCTATGACACAAACTTTTTGTATGTCGAACGAAAAATTTATGTGACAAGATATTAAACGCGGATTGGTTGTCGATAATTCAGTCAACCAATCAAAAGCTTTTGACAATTTAGCACATAAATTTTTCGTTCGAATAACCCAAGTTTCTTCATCAATCATAGCAGAAAAAGAAACGAAACTGGAAAATCATTTTAATTAATTTACTATCATACAAACGATGTCACGTAACTTAAACAATAAAAATAAATATTTGTTTCTTTTTATTGGCTGCAAAAGTGTGTATTTAAATTATAATATACAAAATTTATAAGCAACATTAATTGACACTCTTTAAGTACCTTTGTTTAGAGAATTTATTGAATACTGATTTGCAAGTAAATATTTGTTAGGTCAAAACAAAATGGTGGCCTGTAATTTTTTTAAATATTAATTTGAAGGTGGCAACAGCTCTTCTTAAGTGCAAACAAATTAATAAATTACTAAGTGTAGGTGTGAATGCTTAAACTTGTGCCACTTTTGCAACAAACACATAAATGATAATAAATAAATTACATTCAGCACGATTGCACTAAATCATATAAGTGACTTTTGTGTGTGAGGAAAATAATAATAAAATAAACGAAATTTTGATCGACGGCTACAAAACTCTATTCACAAACAAGTTGATTTTTTAAAAAACTCTTTAATTGATAATAATATATTTTTTTAAATGATATGAATAATAATACAGCACCATGAATTCTTGAAATTTTATCGCAATATATGTGTGAATTTCTCTACGCAAAAGTCACTTAATATTATGATAAAAACAAACACAATCACATCAAAAAGTTACTTCGAACGAAAAATTAATGTGACGAATTGTCAACGGTCATTGGTTGTTGATAATTTAGTCATCCAATCAAAGCAACGTATGCGGTAAAGTATGTCGCATTAATTTTTCGTTCGAGAAACCGCTTTTTTTTAATTACTTACAAAATAGAGGCAAAGAAACTAATGCCCTTACTAATAATCACTGTGTAAAGTTATGCAATGAATAAAGCCTTGTGTAACCATACATTTTTTGACGTATAAACCTGTCATAACTTTATGCAGCGTTTATTAGTAAGGCGCTAACTTTACAATGACAACAAGCTGAGATAGAGGCATGATGGCGGAAACGACACAAAATACATTTAAAGTTCGTCAAGCAATTTTGATATTTTCGACCATACACATACGAATTAAAAAAGTTCTACAGACTAGTATATTAAGAATATGAATAAATAATTAAATTGCATAGTTGCTCTAGCTTAGAATTATTTCTGTATGTTCAGAATGCTTATGACTTCATTAATATATAATTTCACTGGAAATTAAGTTTTCACAGGTGTGCGTACGTTTCCACAATCACATTGCTAACCTACAATCACAGGCGACAAATATCTAACAAAACGTGACATTTTCACCCAAATTATAACATTCACAAAAAACATGCTTCACATACTAAAGTGTGTATCGTAAAATGGGCGGGGTGACAAACAAATCCTTGTTTATTTTGTAGATATATAATTTCTTGTAAGAAAATTATTTTAGTACATTTAAAAGTTTTTCATTTAAAAGGACACAAATATTCGTTTAGTCCTGTCAAATTAGACAGCGTCTGAAGAAAATTGGCGTATTTTTAGTCGCCATGTTTTTAATCGCATCTAAATTAACTATAGAGGGTCTTTTTTAATGAAATGAAAAGAGGAAGATGCACTTAATTTAAATTTATGTTGGTTTGCGAATAAGATTTCTTATATTGCATATCCGACCTGGGTAGACTGTTGATACTAGAAATGTAATGTTTACTGTTAAGAACCTATGTACACAATTATGCAATAAATATATCTTTATCTTTAAGAGAATCTGCACCAATAATTTTCAAACGGGAAGTAAAAAAAATGGCTGGCATTCAGAAACAGTTCAACTTAAAGTTTCTTTAGCCAAAATATTAGAGACAAAACCTAATTCCACTTAAAAAATTCATTGTTCAACCCACCCACTTTCCGTCACACAAAACAAAATTTAAAAAAACAGAGGGAATGTGTCCGGTTGGTCGCGTCGTGATTCGTCAAGCAAACATAACTACCCGAGCAAGCTAAGCATGCGGGGACTTTCGCCGCAGTCTCTGCAAAACAAACAATGATTATGTTTTTATGTGGATGCATGCATGGGATGATGGTTTTCTGTGAGTCTATTGAGCATTTTATCTGCCTAGTTTCTGCCAATTTTGTTTATCGATTTCATGTAAGATTGGATGTTCCTGATAATATATTTAATGCTAAATATGAATAAAATGTCATAAGGCAATTTCGTATATTGTTGGTCTAAAAAACTACTTACTACGAGCATTACACTTTAACAACTTTTTAAATAGTAGAATTCAAATGTAGTAGTCAATTTAGCCACCAAGAGAAGACGGGGTAATTCATAGTTGGAATAATCTTAGATCTGGCCACGTATTTTTTTAGGCTATAGTTCCTTATATCCTTCGACTGTAATCTTGATAACAAACAGCTGCATTTAAAATAACGGAAAAGTATATATTACGTGATAGCGATGCAAACTCTTGGGATATCGCTAGTGCTTTGACTTATCGCTTTTGTCTCAAGACGACAAGAGGTAGAAGCACAGCATCCTCTAGCAAAAACCTTATTCGAATATCATTTCAGAAATTAGAAGTATTATTAGTCATAAACTTCACAGATAACCAACATCCCTTTGAAAAAATGAGATCAAATAAAAAAAAACCGACAAATGGTACAACACGCATAGACAAGCTCAAACGACGACAAACATGCCACACGGCCAAACAAAATGCACACCATGCTAGTTATGTGGAAAACATCATGATTTGATAAGCTAATAAAATTCTGTTTGTTTAGGTATTTAAATAAATACAGGTAATAACTTAATAGATAAGAAATAAATTAACAAAAGTAGCCATTTGCAGATGTTTTTTACTCTCGTTTTAGGAATGAAAAATTAATGTGACGTCACACAAATTTTTCGTTCGAAAACCACAGGTTAAACAGATAAATGGTTAAAAAGATGAGAATTATCAATGATTAAATAATGAAAAAATATTTTATTTAATTTATATTCTATGTATTTTTTCATTTAAATACAAACAAATTAAGTATCAAGCCTTTATTTAAATACAAAACAAATAGAGTATCAATTTAAGAACAATGGCTTTATTTGATCTGAATCTAAATTTGATTTATCACAAACTTAAAATAGCCAACGTTATTCTTATTTTGATCGTATAGTTTTTAAGTTGTGTAACTTGTATGGTGTAATCAACTCTACTTACTATTAGCTAAACGATATGTTTACACAGTTCTAGTCCCATTTGACGATTCACTATAAGGATGGATCGGATTTCGAAAAACGACGCATAAAATTTTGTAAACGGAAATGTCAAAACGTTCGTGTTTAATTTAAAGTTGACCGAATTCGCGGGCAATTTTCTTTTTTCTGTTATTACTAAACCTTTATGCCGCAAAACAACTCAATTATTTATTAGGCGAGACGACTAAAAAAAGTAATTAGTCCGTCAGTTAGCTTGAAAATCGTTCTTAGCATTTTTTCGTAAGCGAAGAATGTAATTTAGATTTGCTGATATCGTTCAGTTTCAAAAGAAATTTATCTAAGGATTAAGTTACTTTGACATACAGACGAAAGGACAAAGTCGGATCATTCATAAAATAAAAGATAAAGATTTCATTCATAACTTTTTATCAGAAATAAACCGTATCTATAATACCATCGCTTGGCTGATTAGATTAATATATTAATACCTATTTCGATATTAACGATGATTTTAATGAATGATTATTACTTATATAAAAATACTGCAGTTTTATCTATACTTTAGTATCAATATCAATCGATCTTGTTAATTTTACTTTTAATAAAGCCGCACTGGCATCCTACAGTCTTATTGTTCGTTTGAAATAGGATTATTTAACATAACTACTCCAAAACCTAGTCATTTAACTTCGAAAATAATTCCCTAGACTACTCAAACGACGTTTGTTTAATCGGCAAATTGTCACATATACGTGACAAACAAACGCGTTCCTTTCACGTCAACGTCTCTAATTTATGAGAATAAAAATTTAACACAAAATAAACAGTGAATAATTACTTTCGTGTGTTCACATTTATGTTTATTCATTTGTTATGTATGACCTTTAATAATAATTTTTTATCTATTGTTTAAAGAAACCATTTTGGAATCCATGGATTTTCTTAGTTTTTCTTCTCCATAGAGACCAACCTTTTTGGAACAAGCATCTAGCTTCAACTTTCTTTTTTTCTAAGTGACTGACTCATAGACAATTCATAAGTGCCTATAAATGGTCTAAGTGAAATAAATGCTTTGATTTTGATATTTCATTTACTCTACACAGTCAAACCTTTCGTCTGTCCGTCAATATATCGAAAATAAAAACTAAATTACCTCGGCATCATCGATATCGTCGGTAAGTCCGTTGAAAGTGGTGTTCCTATGCGCCCAGCCGTTAGCACCGCCCGATATCGTCTCTACACCTGGAAGATAATGTATATGTAAGATGTAGCTGGGTTAAGGATATCAAGGGTTTAGATTTAGAAAATGCAGCTCTAATGACGAGCCTGTTAGTCTAGTGGTTAGTGTCCCTGACTGCTAAACCGGAGGTCGTGGGTGCGATTCCCGGCCAGGACAAACTTTGTGTGATGAGCATGATTGTTTGTTCTGTGTCTGGGTGTAATTTATCTATAATATGTATGTATTTAAAAATTATTTAAGTATGTATATCAGTTGTCTGGTTACCATAGTACAAGCTCTGCTTAGTTTGGGATCAGATGGCCGTGTGTAAGATGTCCCAGGATATTTATTTATATTTATTTCTTAACAAATATTCAGTGGGATCGACGAGAGAACTAACCGAGAACTTATCGATGCAGTAATTTTTTTTGCTACTAACTTTTCTCTAATACACTCATCTTACTGTGTATTCTACATTTTATTTTGTGGGTAGGAAATCATCTAATGACTCCTCCCGCTCCAGGCGGCTTAAGCCATCTTGAGTGTAGTAGGGTTTGATTCCCACGCAGTACAAACTTTGTGCGATTAACATGATTGTTTGTTCTGTGTCTAGGTGTATATTTGTCTATAATATGTATGTATTTATAAATAAAATAAGTTTGTACGTTAGTTGCCTGGTTACGATAGCCTGTGGTATGGCCAAATGTCAATGTGACTGCTGTCATTAGTGTCAGGTGTCATATTACTGCCACGCGAAATTGACCCTTATGATCACTGTCATTTTGTAGTTTAGTCGGTGGTATGGTTCACTCAACTAACCATACCAATGGCCAGATAAAGGGATAGCTCTGTTTAGTTTGGGATCAGATTACCGTGTGTGAGTTGTTTTAGGATATTTTTTTATTATTATGTATTCATCATTTAGACTTACTAGATCCATTGCAACCTGACGAACCGGATGATCCGGACGAATTCGATGACACAGGTTTCACCGCAGTCTTTGTGTTTCTGGAAATAAGGACGTTTTAAATTAAAAACATTGTTTAGTACGTTTTTTCCTGTAAAAGTAGGTGTTTAGTATTAGTACATCATTACGATCATTTAACAAATTCTTAAAGTGGGCGCTCTTTAGAGACGGATATTATTAGAAACGCGTGTTATTGATTTTTAACCAACTTCAAAAAAGGAGGAGGTTCTCAATTCGTCTGTATGTTTTTTTTTGTATGTTTGTTACGCGATATCTCCGTCAATTGTAAACGGATTTTGATGGTTCTTTTTTTGTTTAATAAGTCATGATTCAGGGGTGGTCCCATATAAATTTTGTGGCGATCGGTTCAGTGCTTCTCGAAAAATTCACCAAGAACAAAAAAAATTGACGAAATATTCATAGGCGATGTGTGCTTTTTCTTCAAGTTTCTATTTTCGTTTTATAAGATTGTAAGTAATTTTATTTTGAAAATAAACTACTTTGAAAGATACTTTAATACACAGTCAAACATTGGGAGTCGACACTAAAAAGTAATAAATTTTTCAACTAATAAAACGTTTGCGGTCTAAACAAGATTCACTGTTGTGTTCGTCAATTTCATCAAAGGACGAATTACGTCAAACCTTTGACGTAGAATTAGTCACAGATCATTTAAACCGATTTGACGGGCCTGTTGGTCGTGGTCATGGATACGATTCCCATGCAAGAAAAACTTTGTGTGATGATCGTAATGATCGATGGATGATCATGATAGTTTGTTCTGTGTCTGGGTGTAATTTATTTATTTATACAAGCTCTGCTTTGTTTGGGATTCGATAGATGTTTGTAAGTTGTCCCCAGGATATTTATTATTATTTCTTAAGAAAGAAACAAATGACATTAACAAAAAAAGTCACAAAACCGCCTTCCCAACTCTGGTAACAGAATAACCCTTTAAACTTACTTGTCAGTAGTAGTAGGCGGACGCGGCGGTACAAACGCATCCACAACGACTTGTTCCGTCCCTTTGATCTCCGCTCGACAGAACGGACAGCCCTGACCTTCTGAGTCCTGAAAAGATGGAGTATTTTATTGGTACAAGCTAGAATGTGCTTTGTGTGGACTTTAAAGGGTTGTTAATTGAGAGGTTAACAAGAGTGTGATGGTTTGTATATTCTTAACCTCGCTATTCTGTGGAACTGCAAGACGCATAAGAAAAAAAACTGTCTGTGAAACCAAGGAAAGGTCAATAAAAAAAATTAGTGAAAAATTACAAACGTGGAAACTACTTGATTGTACGTTGACCCGCAAAATTAAGCCACAGCACACTTCATTGGCTAAAGGTTTTATAGTAGCAGAACGGGATAAATTGTAACTAATGGACATGCTTAATTGTCTTCCTTTTTATTAATGCTAAACATTGTAAAATTTATTAAGAACTTGATCATTTGCAGAATTAGAAAAGAGTTAAATGAATTGAAAAAAAAAACTATTTATTTAAATGAATGAAAATTAGATAAAAAAACTCACAATTTGCCACGCAGTTAGGCAGGGTGTACACAGTAGATGTCCGCAGGGTTCTATCCGAATGTCCTTGTCGTTCTCCGCACATATCTTACATAACTGGAACGTACTACCTGAAATGTTAGGAAGGAAAACATCATTATTATATGAGGATCAATATAATTAAGCTAAAAATAATCTGTTTTTTGTAGGTTTAAATGTACTTATCTATAGAACTACCGGTTTTATGTAAGACTGCTTCTTTTATTGCGAATAGAATTTCATTAGACACATACGTTGTCTCAAGGTGTCTGCTTTATGAAATTATTTCTATTATTTATTCTACTTAAACTGAATACTTCTAAATTATCATAAAAAATATATCGCGAGGTTTTTATTAAACACTATCGCCCTTTGCTTGATTGGTAAAAAAAAAAACAGAAAAAATAACTACTAGGTTGGCCTAGTAGTTATTTTTTCTGATATTTCTGATATATCAAATAATTATGGTCAGAAAGTTGTTTTTTACTTGTATTAGCTATTAGTTTTCTTGACGATATGATAGATTGATTACTGTTATTATTATTTGAAATTAACCATAAAACGATACTAACCCATTTCACAATACAACTCATACTGCTCTTGCGTAACAGTAATGTGGTCTTCAGCCGGCGATATGATGGCACTGCTGAGATCGGGGTTCACATCCCGTCCGTCCGGATAAAGGTAGCTGAAAGCATAGTACGGGCTTTTTTATTGCTAGGGTAACCTCTTTATGTTGAGCATACTTAGCTTTGGGAAACATCGTCAAGAACCTAAATAAAATAATAATCCGGGACACCACTATAACGCTGGCATTCCTTTCTTACAAGTTGCAAAGCCTAGCTTGAACGAATAAGATGTTAACAAAAATCTTTCGGTAAAAATAATATAAAGATATAACCTAGTAAAAGTGTATAGAGGTCAAAATAAACACATTGTAATGTGCAAGTTGTGTGCCGGTGACAGAAATATTCCTTAACCTCAACACTTGCTAAGAAACGATTATTTAAAAACAGTAGAACGTTTCAAACAGAAACAAATTGTGACTAGTTAAAGCTCAATATACACTTACAATCCCTCTCGATACCCGTCCAATAACGCTTGCACTAAGCTCTTGTTCTGCGGTATCGTTTGTAGAATCTCGCCGTCCACTGTAACGTAGCCTATCGCCCATTGGCCGAGCCGCGTACATGATAACCTGCGAATAGAAGTTTGTGATTATTTGATGGAGAGCTTTTAACTTTTTGACAACCAAGCGACAGCCGGCTGTCACGATGCTATTGTGTCTCGAATCACGTGTGTTCGAAGGTTAAATCATTCATGATTAGGATGATGAGGATGGATTACTTCATCTCCCTTTGTCTCAACTCTGTTAGAGACGACTTCTAGTCTTGTGGCTCCAGCTAAGACATTGATATTCAACTTCCGAATCTGTGAACTGAACTGCTTTTGGCAGTTGACCAGTGTTTTACCTGGAGCGATTCCTTTTGCCTAGCAGACTTTCACAACCCTGCCCCCCTAGACAAGTGGCATTGTAGAATAGATAGCGAAACGAAAACGATTGTCAAATGTATGGAGATGTCAAATTGTTTGGCGAAAGCTTAAATTATGTCTATTCCATACATTGGACAATCTATTCGTTTTAGTTTTCTTTTCTACAATGCCACTTGGCTAGGCCCTAGGCCCTCAGATTAGATAGGCTATAGTCTATACTCTTAAGACTACGGTAAGACTGATTGACAGTCATAAGGACTTCTGACTACTCGTAACGACTGTCCAAGATCTATGAATGATCCATCAGCTTCACTGTTCTTCTCTGATTCATTTAGTTGCGGGATCTAAGACAATCGAATGGTATCCAGGACTAGCCCAGCATAATTATTCGGCACTTTTCTGGTGGTCTCCACTGTGGTTTGGCAAGAGTAGCAGTTGTTTAAGATACGTATGGCGGGATTGACCAAAAAATATCCAATCTAGGAAGACTTACCTAAACACATAACTGCCAGCCTTATGGATATATTTCTGTAGCCTCGCCTTCACCTCGTCGTACGTTAGGAACGCCACGTATCCTGGATGCGTCACGGCCAGCAGCTGCCAGTTCCGGAGTAACGTGCTCCAGGGTTGAAATAACCTGGAATGGTTGAGGGGACGGTTAAATACTGCATATATGAAAGAAATAAGTAGAAACGGGAAATAAAATCACATCGGTTGTTATCTAACCAGAGTCCTAAGTTAGCAGTGGTGCAGGGAGGATACGCATATTATCTATACTAATATTATAAAGAGGTAAAATTTGTAAGTTTGTATGTATGGGGTAATCTCTGGAACTACTGGTCCGATTTAAAAAATTATTTCTGTGTTAGATAGCCCATTTACCGAGGAATGCTATAGGCTATACCATCACGCTACGACCCACGGGAGCGGAGCAGTAACGAAAAATGCGGGTAAAACCGCAGGGGACAGCTAGTAATACATATTTCGGATCTGGCTACAGATACAGATGTAGGAATAATATTAAATGAGGATTTTAAATTATTTCGGATTATTCGTTAGTTTCGGTTATTAGATTTTTCAAGTGTGTATTACATTATGAATAAACTACCATGCAACAGTGAATAAAAAACAACGCAAAACGCGCGTGAATAGACTATAAAAAACATTTTCCCATTAGATCTCCGCTCTATCCGAAACGTTTATATTGGATTCGATTACGGTTACGGATATTTCTTTAGTTCGGTTATTGTTACGAAGCTCCAGATCATCCCTGCAGTGCTGTAACATAACAGTAGCTGGTTCAAATGCCACGGGTTCCTAAACAGAAGGGGACCACTGGTTGATGACGGTACAGGGGCTCCCAACCCGTGTCAGGCAGTGGTGTAGCGTACGGGCCTGTATACCCGACTGTACCAAATGTGATTGAAATAAAATGAATCTTTAATAATAACCTTTTGACAATTTGGTACGCAGGGGAGAGTATGAAGCTTTTTACATCATTTCGTTTAATTGAAAACCAAGTCGGTTAAAAATGCACAGGTCCATAATTTATCCAATTTTTTTTTATTGGAACAATAGAGTTACGTGACTGAAATTTAGCCTTATGTAATGCTTAATTCTAATCATTAGTAAAGGTGGCGGTTCGCGCCGCGACAGAGACAAGCGACCGAGACAGGAGACCGCGACCGTTAGTTGACGTTCGGCATCGGCGTCTCTGTCTCCTGACTCTGTCTCGCTCGCGAACTGTCGTCTATACATTGCCGAACGTCAAGTTACGGTCGCGGTCTTTGGTCGCGGTCTCCTGTCTCGGTCGCTGGTCTCTGTCGCGGCGCGAACCGCCACCTTTAGTCAAATCCATTACATTGGAAACAGCTGTAATGTCAAATATCGAAGCGATAAATCGGTGTCGACTGAGCATTGGTTGCCATTATCACACAGGCAAGATTTACACACACTCACATGTTAGCTTATAGATATTCTTTGTTCATATCTATACTAATATTATAAAGCTAAAAAGTTTGTTGTCTGTTTGGTTGGTTGAACGCGCTAATATTAGGAACTAATAGTCCCATTTGAAAAAATAATTTTGGATTGGATAGTCCATTTATCGAGGACGGCTATTTGCCATATATATAACATCATGCTACGACCAACCGGAGCTGAGTAACCAAAAATGCAGGTGTAACCGCGGGGAACACCTACTTGCGTAAATAAAATAGGTACACCACTCACCTCGTAAACACATCAAACTCAAAGTTTGATATGAAGTCGTTACACGTTAGGTCTATGGTGGTCTTCAAAGCCATCGTCTCCAACCCTGATGATATTGGATGAACGTTGTTAAGCTCTTCTCGAAAGATCTTCCATGGGACCAGGGTACTGTAAAGAGAAGGAACAGGTTAAAAACTTGTGGAAGGTTCGTGAAGTTTTGTTAGGTTGACTGCATCGCAAATAAAGGATCAATTTATGAAATGTTATAATTGTCATGTCAACTAATGACAAATATCATTCTATAGTTTCGTGTGGATATTGTAGGAATATTTACATTGTATCCTTATGCTTAATCTGTCAAAAACCACTACTTAAAAATATTTAGGTAACTAGCTTTCGCCCGCGTGAATAACGAAACGGCCATCCTCCTTTTTTAACCGACTTCAAAAAAGGAGGAGGTTCTCAATTCGTCTGTATGTTTTTTTTTGTATGTTTGTTACGCGATATCTCCGTCAATTGTAAACGGATTTTGATGGTTCTTTTTTTGTTTGATAGGTCATGATTCAGGAGTGGTCCCATATAAATTTTGTGGCGATCGGTTCAGTGCTTCTCGAAAAATTCACCAAGAACTAAAAAACTTGAGATAAACACACATCGTCTATGTATATTACACAGACGAAGTGTGCGTTTCTTTAAGTTTCTATTTTAGTTTTATACTGATAATTATACTGTTATACACAGTCAGACATTGGGAGTCGACACTAAAAAGTAAAAAATAAAAAAACTTTTTCCAAAAAAAAAAGGACCGCCTTCAAAAACTAAAAACCCAAAAATAACTAAAATTTCGGAAGTCGGTGGCTTCTTTTCTAACAGTTAATTTGTGTTGCCACCGACTTCCGAAATTTTAGTTATTTTTGGGTTTTTAGTTTTTGAAGGCGGTTCTTTTTTTTTTGGAAAAAGTTTTTTTACTCCCCTTAACAGTTGGAATTTACAAAATTTTCTCTTAAAAAGACCACACCCTCCAAGTTTCATATTTCTGTGCTGGGCTGTGTTAGGTTAGTGAGTATTTATTTAGTTACATAAATATTGCATTACGAACAAAATCTATCTCAAGCACTAACTCTAAAGTCCATTCTTCAAGAGTTAACCAAGAAGCTAGAAAACTCGCGAGATTAATCTACGTTGGCTTAGATAAAGCCTGAGAAATCTTGTTGCATCCTGGAGGAAGGCTAAGCTTTCAAGATTCCTCTTTGGTAAAGCTTTTGTAGTGAACTCGGCTCTTAAGCTGTTTAGTTCATACAATCCATACTAAGCGCCTTACTAATAAACGCTGCATAAAATTATGATAGGTTTATACGTCAAAAATGTATGGTTACACAGGCTTTATTCATTGCATAACTTTACACAGTGATTATTAGTAAGGGCATAATATTATAAAAGGGAAAGTGTGTGTATTTGTTCGTCTTTCACGGCAAAACGGAGCGACGAATTGACGTGATTTTTTAAGTGGAGCTAATTGAAGGAATGGAGAGTGGCATAGGCTACTTTTTGTCTCATTCTAGCGCGAGCGAAGCCGCGGGCAGAAGCTAGTTTTTAATCTTTGTTTAAATATAAAGAGACTGGTACTGGTTTCTTGACAGTTGTCTAAAACAGTAAGTCGTCAGGACATAACCGATAGCATAGCATTAGGAAGCCACAGTCGAATCTCTTATTCACTTTACACACTTTACATTTTAATGGTCGGAGCAAAGGATTGTGGCAGTTCCAAAATCTATTCCGACTAATCGTTGTCGTGTGTACCGGGCATTAAAAGGAGAAACACCTTCTTCAGAGACACCTTCTTAGGTACCTGCGGACATAGGCATAATATTATGCTAGGCAAAGGGAACCGCGACAATTTTAAAGTCAAACATCACGCTAGCTCTGAATAAGTGGTAATCGATAAGTGGAAACGTGACCGCGCTTTGCTGATATTTGTACGATATAAGAATATAAGAGAAGTACTAGTCGGACACTTTAGGGTGCAAATGATTGCTCCTAAGGTCAGCGATACTCAAACACCAAGAAGAGAAATGTGCAATTAGGGACTCGCTGAACGATTTTAGTCACACTTATAAAAGACAGGTTTTTGTGCTGCTTAATACGCTTTCAATGAGCTCTAGTTCTGTCGGATTTTTAACCTCTTTGAATTAACAAAAAATTAGTTTCAACACATGACTAGAACATTCTAAACCGATTAGACGTTTCGAAGCCCTTTAAATTATTTGTTAAATTGTTAGCTGTAGACGCGATAACTTCAAGGATGGGAATTTTATTTACATTTGTATTATTTTGTGATTTCATCTAAAACGTTTCAGTGGTAGAGCCGTGAAAGCGTAACAATCAGACAGACTTTCGTATTTGTAAAAATAATATTAGTAAGGATGTCGTGCCGAATAAAGTTTTCATTATGTGAGCTGCATGTCACACGCATGTACAAGCAGCTCACATAATAATGAAAATTACAATGTTTTTATACTACTACTACGCTACTATGATCTTTCAAAGATAAAACACCTAATCCAATTCGGTTCAATCTTTTAAGAGCTACGACACCACAGAGCAAACGAACAAATACACACACATAGCGGTCACACTTATAACATCCCCTTTTTTGTGTCGGGAGTTAAAAACAAAATGGAATGTCACCAGTCTTTCTTAACAACATCACTCGACGATTCAACGATTTTCGCCAACACAACGAAGTAGACCTTCTGGATTAACCTATCCAATAGCTACCATACAAAATGTTAATAGCACTGGGACGCTACGTGTTTTCCAATTAGCCGAATTAATTTCCTATATTCGATTGAGGGGGAGCGGTTGGCATTGACAGTGGGCAGACGTAACGATTATTTGGGCATCCCAAATGTACAGGGGGGCTATTTATATAGGTATACTTGTATTGGAGATGGAATTGGTCTGTGTATATTGCTGTTGTGAATGCCGTTTTGAGTCAGTTAAATTAGGAGGGAGGCCTGCAGATGACAGCTTCTTATGGTAAGTTTTGCTGGAACTTGTGAGGGGACTTTTAAGAGGGCCATCATAGAAGTAATTTATTGATATTACCCGAGCTTCAAGATCAACTCCCCTTCCCTCCGGATCGCGAAAGCGTTTAGACGTGTCCACTGTATATATTTTATTTAACGAAAAATACCAATTTTTATTAAAAATTTGGAGTGAAATATTCTGTGAGATACCAGGGCGTAAGGAAGCGATAAGAAATCACACAAGAAGGCCGCACGTACAGGACAGGCACACACAAACAATCAAAGTGAGTGAATCTTCCATTACATACAAGTAGAGGTCAACTAACACTGGGCGGACAGCAGTTTTGTTCTAAAACGTCGATCGTCGACCAGCCAGCTAGACCCCTGCTGCGCATGAGCGGTTTATGCTAACGTGTGACTAAGACAAAAATATTATCGATTTCTTAGAGGAACCTACTAGGAGGAACAAGGACGACTACACCTATTCGCATCACCATATTTCTCTGCGGTAACTAAGCTCCTTATTATCGCTAACCGCCTAGTACCAGGAAGTGATTTACGTAAACTCTGATTAGTATTTTACCATAATGTCATCTACTCAACGGACACCACCGCCAGGAAAGTCCACATCTTTATTGAAACCAAGCACATTAGGACAGGAGTCTGATACTGCATCTGACTACGTAGTCTCGGAACCAGACTGTGGAGGAGGACAACATAATGTAACACGTCGCTATAAGCGGAAACATGACGATTCTAATTCTACCTTGTGTGAAATAAAAGATATACTGGCAGAATTGCAGCTTCAACAAAAAACCCAAGCGTCAAAATTTGAAGCAGAAATAAACAAAATGATTCAACAAAATAATGAAATCAAAGAATCTATTCAGCACATGTCGGACAAATATGATGACATCTTATCACAGCTGCAGCAAACCAAAACTGAAAATGCTGCTTACAAAAATAGAATAAAAACACTGGAATTTAAAATGGAACTGCTTGAACGTAATTCAAAGGCGACCTGCTTAGAGCTGCGAAATGTTCCGGAAAACCCCCAAGAAAACAAATCATCGCTAACCGATATGATAAAAAATATTGGGGATGTATTAAAAGTCCCGGTATTAGATACCGATGTTCGTAACATATTTAGACCTAAAAAATCACAAAACAAGATATCTCCTATAATAGTGGAATTTTCTACGACTTCGCTTAAGGAAAATATAATAAAATCATCGAAAACTTATAATAAATCTAACACAAAAAAATTAAACACTTCGCATCTCAAGATAAACGGAGAACCCAAGCCTATTTTCGTATCTGAATCTCTCACCACCCATGGAAGGCGCCTATACTACTTGGCTCGTGAATCTGTTAAAAATAACAAATACGCCGGATGCTGGACCTCGTATGGGAAAGTGTATATGCGCCAGAAAGAAGGTGACCTGGCAACATTAATCTCCTGTGAAGAAGATTTAATTAACTTAAAAACTCAATGACTAATATTTACTTTAAATTCATTTAGTATTACCTCTCGCTATGTCATAGGATACTGTTTTCATTTGTACTGTTCAACTAGCTATATTTTTTACTTATTACTTATACTCACTCCCAATTTACAATTATATTACACGCAATACCTGCAAAACACCTTACTCATGCACAATTACACTATACCACACAATCTAAGAAACGCTATATACAAAATATACACAAATGCAAAATTTAAATATTATCAGTTTCTCACTCAAATACTATTATACCTTTGTTATAAATACATCGTAAAGTTCGTCAAATTGCTACATAAATGCTACTGTATACACTGTAAAACCTTATCTGTTAGTAAACTACACATATACATTATTCTACATCTACCTGGCTCAAAAATAAAACTAGCACCAAAAATATCTTCACTAGTTATAACTGTGCTTAACATTCGATGACACTAGCAACCTAATGCACTCTATTGACAAATTTAATGTTGCAGTACCTATCTCATGTGACCCCGAAGAATGCTCAACTTACCTTAAATATCCGACACATTACCTAAATATCTTGCAACAGAATATTCGTAGCATAAATTGCAATTTCCAAGAGTTACACATTCTGCTTAAAAGACTTGAACTATCTTGTGATATTATTGTGCTCTCCGAATGCTGGTTATCTCGTGTTACAAACATACCAATACTTCTGGGATATGACTCATACAAAACCACTGACAACTACAATCAAAATGACGGTGTCGTCGTGTACACAAACAGTAACTTAGAATGTATAGTACAGGAACCTTCATTAGCTGATGCAAACTGTTTAACAATAAAAATAAAAAATCACACGATTATAATTGCTATCTACAGACCTCCTAGTTTTAAATCACCCGTTAACTTTATTAACTCATTAAACAATTTGCTGGAGGGCTTGAAATCATATAAAAATGTAATTATTGTTGGTGACATTAATATCGACTTAAAAGGATCGAGACAAGAGACAGCGGCATACTTAGATGTTATTGCATATCATGGACTCCTTCCCGCCATAAATGTGGCGACTAGAAAAAAATCCTGCCTAGACCACGTAATATTAAAATCAAAACTAAATGCTTTTACTTTTTCTTTAGGTACTTGCATCACCGACCATGAGGCGGTGTTGTTCAGTTTAAAATCGATATTTGAAAATAATAAACCTACAAAATTAAAACTTAACTATAAAATTGATTTCGATAAACTAAATGCTGAATGTGAAAATTTTAACTTCAATAAAGTATATCAAGAAACAAATTTAAATATTGCAATGAATAATTTTATTGACATACTGCAAAGAATGATAGCAAATAATTCTATACGCCGTTTAATTCCTAGAAATAAATGTATAATTAAACCCTGGATAACCGCAGGTATGCTACGCTGTATTCGCACTAGAGATAGGATGCATAAAAAAATAAAAACAAATGGTAATGACGTCATCCTAAAAATCTCATACTTAAGGTACAGAAACTACTGTAATAATTTACTAAAGAAACTTAAAAAGCAGTACGAACGAGATCAATTACTATTATCTAAAAATAATTCAAAAAAACTATGGACTACCATTAAAGAAATTATAAATAGCAATAGTAAAAAACAATTGCCACTGCAATTACTGGAGTCTGAAAATAACCCTAAAGATGCAGTCAATAAAATTAATAAATATTTTACAAACATCGGAAAAAAGCTATCAGACATGATACCCGCTCATTTACCTAATTTTAACAATGTTAATTATCCTTCACCTTTAAAATCTTTTGTCCTCCTACCGACCGATAATGGAGAAGTGGAAAGAACTATCAAAGTAATAAAAAGTGACTGTTCTCCTGGATGGGACCAGATCAATGCTAATGTTTTAAAGCACACCTCTAAATCAATAGCACCTGTTCTTACCAATTTAATTAACCGATGTTTTGATGCTGGGACATTTCCAGATGCTCTGAAAATAGCTGTAGTGCACCCGATTCACAAGGCGGGAGACAGGGGCAGTGTCAATAACTATAGACCAATAGCAATTCTAACAACATTATCTAAATTGTTTGAGCGATTAATTAATAATAGATTAACCAAATACTTAGAAGACGGAAACATACTCTCGGACTCACAATACGGCTTTAGGGCAGGTCGTTCAACCAACAACGCAGTGCTTGACCTTGTCAACTATTTGGTTAACAAAATGGATAACAAAAACAAATGCTTAACAATTTTCCTCGACCTGGCAAAGGCATTTGACACTGTCTCTGTACCCCGGCTTGTGCAAACGCTAGAAAACCATGGCATCAGGGGTGTCCCGCTGAAACTACTTGCAGACTATTTAAAAAATAGAAGCCAATACGTAAAAATTGGTGATCATATTAGTGACAAAGCATCAATAGAATTTGGAGTGCCTCAAGGCAGCGTATTGGGGCCTACGTTGTTTCTCTGCTACATCAATGAACTTTGCTCCCTAAAAATTAAAAACTGTCGTATTTCCGCGTATGCAGACGATACTGCCCTTACATTCTTTTCAGACTCACATAATGAATTGTTTGAGCTTGCACAGGAAGGTTTTAACACAGTATGTCACTGGCTTTCATCAAATTCTCTCACTATAAACGAAGATAAAACGAAATATATTATTTTTTCTATACATAACCGAAAGGACGTAAATAACCTAAATTCTAACATAATTGCGCATAAATGTAACTTTCCTCCAGCCCCCAACTGCAACTGTTCTATCATAAAATCAATTAAATGCATAAAATATCTTGGAATTGAAATAGATGCCAACTTAACATTTGAAAATCATATACAGTCTCTATCACAGCGAATTCGTAAACTTACTTACATTTTTAGGGAGCTTCGTGGTGTAGCAGAGATGCAAACTATACGGCTGGTATACGAGGCTTTGGTACAGTCAGTTCTAAGTTATTGCATCACTACATGGGGTGGCGCTTGCAAAACAAAACTGATGACACTAGAAAGAGCTCAAAGACTTATTTTAAAAGTAAGCTTTTCTAAGCCTCGTTTATACCCTACCTCTAAACTATACGAAGAATCGCAAGTGCTCACAGTACGACAGCTCTATATATTACTTACCGTTCTACATAAACTTCCTAACATATCGGGGGAAAGAAAACAACGCATAGCCACCACAAGAAGAAACTATGCTATATGTGAGTCCATCCATGTAAATACTAATTTTGCACAAAGATTTTTCCCTTACAGAGGAAATATGCTATTTAATAAACTAAATAAAATAACTACTATCTCTAACTGCAATAAAAATGAATGTAAAAATAAAATTAAAAAATTGCTATTAAGACTAAATTATTACGAAACTGAAAAAATAATTGAAGTGGTAAGGTAGTTTTATGATGGTATAATATATATATATATAAATATAGCATGCATAGCACGTATATTGAAACATTCACACACACACATACACACACACACACTCACACACACACACACACACACACCACATACACCACACACAGATTTAACATGTACTTACCCGCTGACTAAATATTAGCATAAAATACTATGTGATGGGGGGCCTGGAGTTCTATAGTACAGGCCTAGGCTTAGTTTAGACTCCAGATCTCCCACAAATTACATTTACGTAACAGTCAACTTGTGTATTTTTTAACTTTAAGTGTGTCCTCATACATATTGTGTAATTTGTGGAGATGAATAAACATTTTTATTATTATTATTATTATTATTATTATTATTATTATTAACTGTTCGTACGTGATTTTTCCTAGATCATGTCCTATGACAAGAACGAGAAATAACATTTGTGCTGGCTCACACACTTATACACTACACTCTAGCTGAGTGGCCAGATTATGATCGAAATTCGACCGAAATATGTAAGTTTTATATATTATGATTTCTGCGTTCCTTCTCCATTTAACTGTTTCAAATATCATCCTTCTCCTTTCCCCAACATGATTAAAAAGGGCTACAAAAGTTCCTCCCTTCGGTAATACAAGTATATTAGCATTTTAACAGCTTCTGCGTAAAACGCATGCTTAGCAAGAAGAAAAACACTATGAAAAATGTTTCATTGCACAAGCTCAGCGCAGCGTGAAGTTTTGCTCAGCTCGCAAATTCAATGAATAGGTCGGCTTATTGAATACACTGTCTGTCGCTTTCATTCAATTTGCATCGACATGTATTGATTTAAAGCTTACACTACAGCTGTCAGTTCACTCAATATCTAGGCATTCTATTTTGTTTCATGTCATTGGGATGCAAATACTGACGGTCGTTTACAGGCGGCAGTGACTACTACTCGGTACACACGACAACGGTTTATCGCTACGATTTGACTACGCAGTTCGTTTGTGCAGTTTCATCGAAGGTGTGGACGAAAATCCACGCAGATATTATGGTCGTGTGCTCTATGGACGTTCAATAAACTGCACAAACCAACTGCGCAGTAAATCGTAGCGATAAATCGTTGACGTGTGTACCAAGCATTCGAGATGGATAGTCAGTGGCCAACACCGCCTGTAAACGTCTGCAATACTAAAAGCCTCAAAGATTTACCGCCCTGTCAGAGATAAAGATAATGTCTCATGTGTCTATCTTCATCATAATATTGTATTGTCACGGAAACTCAATATGCGTGCCCAGTTTCACAACAATCAGTCAAACAGAAGTAACTGAAAATGCTGTAACAAGATTTGACCCAAACAAATACACGGGAAGCGGTAGGTATGTACTTTGTCAACGATAGTTTTGTTAGTGAGTAAATAACTGCCAAGTCCAGGTTAAAAACTTTTTGGGGCCTTGGCGGTAATTTACCACTGGTTCTTTATTTCCCTACAGTATTTAATTGCCCCGAGCGAATTTCAACCCTTTTGCGCTCCTGAAATAGTGCAAAAAGGGTTAAAATCAAATTGGAAAGCGGTTCACCCTTGTTAGGTAAGTAAAATAGAGGGTAATAATTTATTTAAGTCTGGTTATCGCAGTACAAATTAAATTGTACTGTTGTTAATTAGGACTGTAGAGGCTTTCATTAGTACTTAGTTAATGTTTTGGTTAGTACTTCGCTTCCGTAGGTTTTGTGATGTTAGGTAGCCTATGTATTATTCAGACGTGTAACTTGATTATTTTAATTTAATTAAACAATTTTATTCGTTCCGCAGTTTTTACGTTAAAGAGTAATAAGAATCCATTTATACGGATTATTCCGATCTGTCACCCCGTTTTGTCCCTACGGGTGCCAGATAGGATAAAAAAGTTCGATTTGTGCCCCAGTTAGCAATGTATGGAACACATTTTCTATTAACCTCTTCACGCTACTGCGCGCCTAGTACTTTTGATTGATTTAAATACTAAGTATCTCAGTATTTTCAGTATTTTACCAACCCATGGGGACAAAACGGGGTGACAGATCGGAATAACCCATTTATACACGCTTATTTTCTCGTTTGCAATCGTTGTAGGAACAGTAAAGGGTTTGTCATAAGAGAGTTCAAGACAGACAGTATTATAAATCTCTTACAAATAAAAAAAACTTTAAAGGCCTTTGTACATGACTATTTTATTTGCTACCATTATGTATTTTATTTTTCTTGTTCGTGTGCAATAAAGAATATATGAATATATGAAAAAACTTTAAAGGCAAAAATCATCACCAAAATCACGTACAAACATACAAAAACAACATACATATCTATACTAATATTATAAAGAGGAAAACTTTGTTTGTTTGATTGTAATGAATAGGCTCAAAAATAACTAGACCGATTTTAAAAATTCTTTTACTATTCGAAAGCTACATTGTCCACGAGTAACATAGGCTATAATATCAGGCATGGGCGTAGCCAGCTTTGGGCTCAGGGTGGGGCAGAAGTTAACTACCCCCACCCCCCCCACCAGAGATATAGAATAATGAAATCTTCTCAAAATACCTAAGTAAAATATGTACAAATTTCACATAACGAAAGAGACGCAGAGAGAGATGGTTTGAGCGCCAAGGAGAGGCAAGAAGATTACAATGGGCTATTGCACACGAAAACTGGAACCATTCTCCATGGTCTTGTGCCTTTTCACTGATGAAACCAGGTTTGGATTTCATCCTGATTCGCGAAGAGTACGCGTTTGGAGAGAACCTAATGCCAGTCCACATACGGCGCATATCGTTACAAGTTGGTTACAACAGCATCCAAGCTTTAGACTGGCCTGCACAAACCCCTGACTTAAATCCTATTCAGCATGCCAGGGATATGCTTCAGAGAAGAGCTCTTAGGAATTTCCCTGAAGATATTGATTGTGCATGAAAACAGAGAGTGATTGCGAGCCGTCTCGTCGAGCGGCTGATACGGGTGGGGCCGGATCTGGCGGACGGCCAGTTCGGCTTTTGCAGAGGACGCTCCACGGTGGAAGCCATCATGTGCGTACGCGCCCTCACGACAGGGGATGCGGTGGCACAGGGCAGGGTCGATCGTCTTGGCGGTGTCTGTCGACATCGCCAACGCCTTTAATACCCTGCCTTGGGGGTGCATAGGGGCGGCACTCCGATATTACCGGATGCCAGCCTACCTCTGTCGTGTGGTCGAGGCCTATCTGAAGGACAGAGCCGTCATCTACCCCTGTCACGAAGGAGTGTGGAGTCAACGAGGGATGTCGTGCGGTGTTCCACAGGGATCGGTCCTGGGGCCGCTCCTGTGGGACATCGGGTACGACGGTGCTGCGCGCCGACCTTCCCGATGGTATCAGCGTAGTGTGCTACGCTGACGATACGCTAGTCCTAGGGACGGGAGGGTTGTTCCAGGCGGCGGCCGACTTGATGTCAAGAGGTGTTGCGACAGTCGTGGACAGGATCCGGCAGCTGGGACTCGAGGTGGCCCTGCACAAGTCCGAGGCCATTTGTTTTCATGGCCCTCGGCACCGGCCACCTCCGGGGTCTTAGATAACGGTGGGAGGGGTTCACATCGGTGTCGAGTCGACGATAAAGTACCTGGGACTTGTCCTCGACAACCGATGGAACTTCACGGAGCACTTCCGACGTTTGGGCCCCAAACTGGCGAAGGCTGGAGCTGCCCTCAAGCGGCTCCTGCCTAATCTCGGTGGCCCAAACGCCTCCTGCCGGAGGCTCTACGGGGCTCCGGTGTGGGCGCCCAATCTAGTCACGGCTCCGGCCCGGCTTCTGAGGGCGTCCCAGAGGGTCATGGCCATTCGCAAGGTGCGCGGATACCGCACGGTCTCCGGTGAGGCGGCGTGCCTCCTTGCCGGCGTCCCGCCGTGGGATCTGGAGGCAACAGTCCTTGCACACACGTACCAGTGCCGTGTGGAAGTGCAACGCCGGGGCGAAGTCCCGCTGCCGCGGGTTATCACGGCGCGGCTCACGGAGCTCTGGCGAGATCTCATGGCGGAGTAGAGACAGCGACTGTCGCAACCTAGTGCTGGGCACGCCGTAGTAGCGGCGGTAAGAGGGGTCTTTGAGGAGAGGCTGGAGAGGCGCCACGGCGCTCTCACGTTTCGCTTGACACAGGTCCTCACCGGACATGATCAGTTCGGGAGGTTCCTGTGTCGGATTCAGGAGGAAGCGACGCCTGGGTGTCACCACTGCAGCAACGGTCACCTGGAGGACACGGTCGAGCACACGGTGGAGGTGTGTCGCGCATGGGCGGACCATCAACGTGTCCTCGTAGAGGCGATCGGCGGCGGTGACCTCTCGCGCCCGGCGCTGGTTCAGGCCATGCTTCGGGGCGAGACGGAATGGGATGCCGTCGCCTCCTTCTGCGAAGCAGTTATGCTAGTGAAGGAAGCGGCGGCGCGCGAGAGGCAACGACAAGCCTCTCGCCCTGGACTAAGACCCAGGCGAAGGCGTCGAGAGTCGCTAGACGACTACCGGCCATCGTAGGCGCGGTTCTGCGGATGGCGAGCGATGGGTAGCTCGCCGCCCGGCTAGGACCAGGACCGTGTCGACGGCGCGTTAGTGTTCCACGCGCGCCTCAAAGAGAAGAAGTCAGCACAGGAAGGGGCCTAACAGGGCCAACGCCTGCCGGGGTTGCGGAATGTTTATAATAGTTACCGTGACCCTGGGACATAAAGGGCAATCGAAAGAACATAAGTGGGTTTTAGTCAGTAAAAGTCTGACACGCCCTCCCGCCGCACCCAAGACGGGAGCAGTCATTTGATGATTTCCCACTGACCAAAAAAAAAGTATAAGATTTTTTTTTTAGTCAGGCACCTTATAGATCAGAGCCAGGGTGGGGCAAGCACCCCAGCTTGCCCCAGTGTGGCTACGCCCATGATATCAGGCTAGGTCCCACGGACTCCCACGGGAGCGAACAGTAACCAAAAACCTAACGTAATGCGGGTGAAACCGCGAGGAACAGCTAGTAATAATATGTAGAAACAAATAATATCGAAGATCTTTTTGAGCTCTGACAAAAATAAATATTAAAGTTTTATTAAACAAAAATTTCATAAAATAAATAGTAAAATTTCATTAAAAGCCTAGATTAAAAACAATTGCATCGCAAAAACAGTCAACCATTATCCTTGTAAATGTTAATAATTACGATGCGGATTGTTTTCCAACGTTTAATGCAGGTAATAATTAATTTTAACTATTGTTTGTCAACATCGCTATTTATAGTAACAGTTTGCAAAGAGGAAATGTATCAGGAAAATCATGCAAAAATGCAAAATATTTACATGGTGTAAAATAAACAGTATAAGTACATTTGGCTGTTTTGTGGAATATAAATGCAAAAACAAAAAATGAATCGTTTTTCTGGCTCATAATATATGAAAATAAAAAGGTATGGGATTTAATACTTGTAGTTTCAATATATTCTCTATTTCTTTCTTTCTATGGAGAAAATGATAACCAATTGGTATATTTATTTAAATACTAGCTTTTACCCGCGACTTCGTCCGCGCGGATTAATAGCTCCCATTCTCCCTTCTTGGGTCCCAGACTACTATAACTGTACCAAATTTTATTCAAATCGGTTAAGGCGTGAAGAAGAGACAGACAGAGTTACTTTCGCATTTATAATATTAGTACGGATGGCAGTACCAGGTATATCTGAAACTAAAATTATGAAATACAAGACTAACAAGGGGAATATATAGCTTTCTAATTGGATTTTAGCCTGGAAACTATAATACGCGGCATAAACATCCGTGGCGTGGTTTTTAAGATCTTATATGTACTAAGGGACAGACCAAGTGAAGCGACTTTGTTTTTTACAAAAGGAATTTTGTTATTATTAATTCAATGTTTCGATTGGGCCGTGCGATACTCAGCGGCCGAAAACACTTATTAAGCCATGATTTAAAAGTCGTAGAATTAATTCTCATTGTATTATTTTATTCAATAAGTTTTGGTGCCATTCATATCCATACCTACACCCTTTTATTATAATTTAATTAGCATACAAAGATTGTGACGAACGTTGCATAAAATTAAAACAATGGTGACAACGCGATGGCCAAACCGATATTGACAAGGACTTAAGTGAACGAAAATGGTCATGTAACATTCATTTATTATACCTAAGTAATTAATTTCCTGCGGTTTCAGCCTCGTATATTAATATGTAGATTATGATGATGCGTCAAAGTCAGACAAAATTTTGTGCACAAATTGAGAATGTGCCCTCATTTTATTTAGTTTAAAAACTACCTTATGCGGAGGATGGAAGTTCGAAATTTTATTAAAGTAATTTGTTTTGTTTAACACGAACTATTCACTATAATTTTTATTACTATACTAGCTAAATCCTGCGGCTTCACTCATCCAATTTCATACAAAGGGGATTGGGCAAAAATGTATGGAGCTTGGTCCAAATTTCCACCACCAATAAGAACTATGGCATATGATAGAACACGGCGTACTGAATCATTATAAGAAGACCGCAACTAAAAATATTTACTCAGTAAAAAGTTATGAACCCATGAAAACTTGCAATTTAAAACCTTATTAATCTTCTATATTTCACTATATCTTATATACTACTCTATTGATTTAGGTGTATGACATTTCGTTGTTATTTAGACGTTATTCTGGTTGAAATAAGCTATATGACGTCAAAATAAAAACTTAGTATATACTTCCCTACGTCGAAAAAATCAAACCCTATCATGTGAAAGAAAATCTAAACATACAAAATATTTCACAATAGTTTTATTTATTTATGTCTCACAGTGTGGTGTCTGTCCTTAAAAGAGGCATACATTTCATATGTTTTCATCTACAATAATAATATCCAGATTCGCAGCTAGAAGTAGAATTGTGGGTTCGTGTCTCGCCCATCCAAAATACCAAATATTTACCATGACGTGGGCACAGCAACCCACAGTTCGCATTCTAGAAAGACAAGAACAGTAGTAGTGCGAAATGATTTTCCGACTACAGATCATTACATACGCGTAGTATTCTATTCTTGCACGTGCGTATCGGGATTGTATTCTTGCGGTGTAGTAGTAACATAGCATTTTCAGGTTTAATGCCAAAATCAACTATTTCACTAAATATTCCATCTCTTGCTACTTCAATCTGATACACGCTACGCTAACGTTATCATTGTACACTTTGCAGATGACTAATTGAGCGCATTACAGAACAGAAGGAATCCGTTTTTACTGCTTTAAATATGGTTATGTGCGAAAAAAATAAACGGTTAAATAATTAAAAGTCGTATTTTTAAAACAGTCATAACTTTTTTCTGAGTGAATATATTTTTTTCACCTAGTAGTCAAAATTGTATGGTATTTAGTCGACTTTAAGGTTACATCATAGCCCCCAACAGTGGTGGAAATTTGGACCACTTTTGCTCATTGTCTTTTTCATCTCCTAATTTAACTGTGTTGGACCTTAAATCTCCAAAAATCGTTTCTTAGTGCGCCTCTACATTATAAAAATAAACTACGTGCTGTTTAAACATGTTTCATAAAAATATCAAAAAACCTCTGTATAAGTAAACAAAAATATCATAATTAAATCGTAAAGATAGTATGGGCTACGTGCCGATTCAAATTTCACGTCCAGGTTAAATATAAACAAATATTAAAATATTCTAGTCACATCTTTATGCCGACGTGTGATTTAGCCTTCAAATGGGCCTACCTTAATATTCTTTTTAGAAACACTTCTAACTCAATATTTGAATTTTTAACAATTTAGCAACCGTGGATATTATTGCGCATTTAACTATTTCGAAAAACCTTAGTAATTAGATAATAAACACAACAATAAATATTATATCAGCGGCTCATAACACGCGTTTTTAAGAAAAAAGAAATGTTACCACATGGTAACATTTTTTTTTCTTGAGTTTTTTTTAATAGTATTTTTCTCATAAACGACTGTCACTTTGGACTAAGACAATTAACAAACGAATACAAACAAAAAGGTATATCGAAATCAGATCAGTCCTAAAAACATCGTAAATCGAAGCCACCCCATTCTTACATGCAGTGTTTGCACTATACATCAATTAATACAACTGTCCACTGAAATGAAAAATCGAAGTTACGCACACACGCTTACATTAAAATACGTCGAAACGGCGTACACAAAAATATTTTACACAAACATACGTCGAAACGACGTACACACACACACACATTTTACTCAAACACGTCGGGGTGACGTACAACCGTACGTAGTTTTTACGTAGGCTTTAGTCGAGGAAAGCAAGGGCTCGCGTACTCCCATTTACATTTTCATCCGTCAACTAGATCAAAGATGAAAATTGCACTTGAATTTTTAGTATTTCGACGGCAGGAGCCAAGCTACAGCCTCCGTAGTGATAAGGACTTTGAAAATAAGCACTAAAAATACCTTTCAGTGAGCATGTTGAATGGGAATAAAAAAAAATGTGCAGTCTATTTTAACAAATATTAAAGCAGGCCGCACATCGGGAATACATTTCGGCAAATGTGGCGCCAACTTTGCAACGCGACACGTTTGTTGCCCGTACACAATACATTTGTTGCAAACAATTGCGGTGCAATAATTGTGGCCTCATTTAGATGTAGCATTTTCTGCGTGTTGATCAATGCTTGTCACTTCTTTGAACGTGGCGTTTGTCTTGCCGAGCGCAATATCCACGCGCTATTTTATGAGAGCAGTAAAATTCCTCAAAATTAGCATCAACATTGCCGAATAAATTATGGTTTTACTAACGGCCAAATTTCGAATAATAGGCGCCATATTTTCTCTCTCTATTTCCTTTTAATCATCTGCATTATCTCATATTAACATACACTTAGGCCTCGGATATCGTACCTGATATAAGTAAGTACTCAATAAGGTGTTGTTTCCTCTTCGCGAATTATTTTACCCACTGCAAACGTTAGTTACGTAAGAGCAAAACAAACCACAATTTTAAACTCCAAAATACTAAATTAAATGTTCAATTGCCAACTACAGTATTGGACAATGTAACCGCAGAGCGATGTTGGTCTCCACAAAATTATTGTGCTACCTACTAACTTTATTCACGGTTTCCAGAACATTCCATTAAAGGAGACAGATTCTGCGTATTTTAATTTATTATCGTGGAGATAGCTGATTGATAGATTACAGATAGATTAATAACTTAGTACAGATGTAAAAGTATTCTGGAATAAATAAATATCCTGGGACAACTCACACAAGGTCATCTAAACCCAAACTTAGCAGAGCTTGTACTATGGTAACCAGACAACTGATAAACATACTTATATCATTGACTTATATCATTTTTAAATACATACATATTAAAGAATAAAAACCCCGACACAAAACAAACAATCTTAAGGTATTTAAGTATTGTAGAGATCTTATCTCTTGTGTTAGATGAATTTCGTTCTTTACTTATAGACTTTCCTCCGTAGTAATTTCTCTTGAATTATCATTTATCAGCTTGAATTCAGAAGGAATCATAATCATCGTAAATTCGGACTTAAGAAACTAGACTGAATCAACACACATGCTTTCTATCTACATAGAAATCAAAACTAAATAACAAAATCCCAAGACTAGACCACTGACTAGACCCTGTGCTAACAATACCGTACCTATTCAAACAAATCACGAAACTTCTCCTTCCATAAAAACCATTTTCGCCAAGCAACATCCCGTCAATTACATTCACATATTGTAACACGCGAAACGAATAGAAATACTATACATTACTAACACGCTTATCAGTATGCATATATAATATCGCATTGTGAACTGCGTTATATTAATCCAACGACTATTGTTGCACAAGCAGCCCACTCTGACTTTATATGGGTAGGCACGGAGGACGGAGAAAATGGAGTATTAACCTTTCGACGACACAAGCGGCAGCCGGCTTTCGCGCTGCTATTGTCTTTCTATTGTGTCTCGAATCACGTGTGTTCGAAGGATTAACGTTTTCGAAGGTGAGTGTGAACACGACTGCCACTGTGTTGGCGTTTCAACCAGCAAGAACATTTTCAGAAGAGCACAGTGTGTTTTTTTTTTCTCTTTATTTATTTTAGAAGGTTTTATCGTAAGTCGACGATCACAGCCCCATTATAACTTACATTGTTAATCAACATTCAATAGAAAACTGAGGCTTATGAGAAACTTACAAAAGGCACTTGGTTTATTTATTTATTTAATACTTAGTACGTAGTGTACAGGCGGACTTAACGCCGTAGGCATTCTCTGCCAGTCTACCTTGATTGAAAAGAGCTTGACATAGACGAGAGAAGAGGTAGGAGTGCCTCCGAAATAGCTTAGCTGTAACACTAGAGGAAAAGCTAAGCTATAAGATGAGAGCCTTCTTAACATCTTTACGGGTGTTGAAAATCAGGACAGGCATTGTGGAATACGCTACACTGACGACTCATTACATTTAAGATTAAACATTAAATTCCACTGTAATGTTTCCAAATGTTAAACACATCACATGAAAACATTACACAAAGAACTATCAAGCACTCCATCCACTTATGATTCCGTGTCAATCCAAGAAGTATGGCATGAATTCCTAATGCAGAGCACCTTATAGAGAAACAACGCGACATAGATTCGTATTGCAAGCCATGACTCATATAGTGTGAAATGTTCGCAGTCAATTAATATTTGTAAATATACTGTTTATATTTCATGGCTCCAGTTACATTTTTGGGATTCGAAATCGGATTTATGATATTTTTAGGCGGCTGTGAGACAGAAAGATAAAAATCACTACAGAAAACACTTATAAGTTGTCTATGCATAAATATCTGTTATGCTGTCGCTTAAAACAAGCCAAACAACATTTGTTCTTGCAATGGTGTCCGATAGAGTCCTTTGCTCGATAGTGTTTAGTAAAAACCTACCTACTTTTGAACGGGCAACAAGCATCACCTTTCTGACTGTGTCAGTATCTGAGTCTGTAATATTCAAATTAAAATAAACGATCTGACTTTGTCTTTAATCATATCATGTGGACAATGACCAGCCAGGTGTAGGATGCATAAAGAAAATGATATTAAAAGACGACCGCTGCAGAATTACGTTTGTGTCAACCACTAGCGAGAAATGAACGTCACTTTCTTCAATGGAAGTCGCAATGATTAATATATCAAGTGACGTTTCGATGGATCGACGATTTTTTTCACTTAGGTAGGGTCACAAAGAGTAATAGAACTAGAGACGAATTATCGGCAACTCAATGCCAATTTCAATTCGATAGATAAAAGCGACGATCTCTTGTAACAGTGTAATTTATTATGAAACAATAATAGTAATTTCCAGAAAGACCCATTCATTCATAAATTCCTATCACAAATAACTAAATTATCAATACAGAAATCCATCGAAAAAACTGAATGGACAAAATTACAAACAAAGATAAAATACCTGAGGTGAGACTCGTAACAGTGATTAAACAGATACGATATCTGAATTGATAGCTGAAGATGAATGGTGATATAAAGTTTTTACGTAAAAGAGATAATGGTTGAAGGTCAAGCACATGACGGGTAGTAAAGAAATAAAGTAGCAGTAAAGATGTTAGAAGCTGCAAGGTTTACGATAGCTACTACCGTGTAAAATATTGTAAGGGAATAGAGAATGTTTTGATGTAGGTTATTTGTAGGTAGTTGTCAGATTTTATCACATGGCAATTAAAGGTTAAGAATAAGAAAAAGTAAAGAGCTTTGAACCTACAGCCTCACATAAATAAAATGAAAAATGCACCCAAAATTTAACCATCACAAGGTTGTAAACTGACGGATATATCAATGTAAATGCAGAGAGTCAAAGACCCATAATTTTTTTTGGAAGGTAGCTCGAGTTAAAACCTTACACGTTGACAGGGATTCCTTATTCAAAGAGTTATGTTTTCCGTTGGTCTTCTGCACAATTTTTACACCAGTATGGTCCAGATCACAGGTCTCATCCATTCAATTTACTAGGCAATAAAGCGTAAAGGTGAATGGACGTAAGACCTACACCTTAATGGTGTACCGCAACGAACCGTAGCGTGTCACAGAAACGCGTAACGATCGCTAATCGTCGTCACAGACACTTGAGGAAAAGATAAGAAATGGAAGTAAGGTATTTTTGGTCTTTGTAAAAAAGTATGATTTTGTGTTTACAGCTATTTGATTTTTAAGTGAAGTCTCCCATTTACATTTTCATCCGTCAACTAGATCAAAGATGAAAATTGCACTTGAATTTTTAGTATTCCGACTGCAGGAGCCAAGCTACAGCCTCCGTAGTGAAAAGGACTTTGAAAATAAGCACTAAAAATACCTTTCAGTGAGCATGGTGAATGGGAATAAAAATAAAATGTGCAGTCTATTTTAACAAATATTAAAGCAGGCCGCACATCGGGAATACATTACGGCAAATGTGGCGCTACATTTGCAACGCGACACATTGTTGCCCGTACACAATATATTTGTTGCAAACAATTGCGGTGCAATAATTGTGGCCTCGTTTAGATGTAGCATTTCCTGCGTGTTGATCAATGCTTGTCACTTCTTTGAACGTGGCGTTTGTCTTGCCGAGCGCAATATCCACGCGCTATTTTTAAAGAGCAGTAAAATTCCTCAAAATTAGTATCAACATTGCCAAATCAAATAACGTTTTTACTAACGGCCAAATTTCGAACAATAGGCGCCATATTTTCTCTCTCTATTTTCTTTTAATCATCTGCATTATCTCATATTAACAAACACTTAGGCCTTTTTTTTTTTTTTTTTTTTTGGTGAGTGGGAAATCATCCAATGACTGCTCCCGTCCTGGGTGCGACGGGAGGGCGTGTCAGACTCTTACTGACTAAAACCCACTCATGTTCCTTCGATTGCCCTTTATGTTCCAGGGTCACGGTAACCACTATAAACATTCCGCAACAAACACTTAGGCCTCGGATATCGTATAATCGTACGTGATATACTCAATAAGGAGTTGTTTCCTCTTCGCGAATTATTTTACCTACTGCAAACGTTAGTTACGTAAAAGCAAAACAAACCACAATTTTCAACTCCAAAATACTAAATTAAATGTTCAATTGCCAACTACAGTATTGGACAATGTAACCGCAGAGCGATGTTGGTCTCCGCAAAATTATTGTGCTCCTAACTTTATTCGCTGTTTCCAGAACATTCCATTAAAGGAGACAGATATTCTGCGTATTTTAATTTATTATCGTGGAGATAGCTGATTGATAGATGATAGATAGATTAATAACTTAGTACAGATGTAAAAGTATTCTGGAATAAATAAATATCCTGGGACAACTCACACACGGTCATTTGAACCCAAACTAAGCAGAGCTTGTACTATGGTAACCAGATAACTGATAAACATACTTATATCATTGACTTATATCATTTTTAAATACATACATATTAAAGAAAAAAAAAACACCCAGACACAAAACAAACAATCTTAAGGTATTGTATGGTAGAGATCTTATCTCTTGTGTTTGATGAATTTCGTTTTTTACTAATAGACTTTCCTCCGTAGTAATTTCTCTTGAATTATCATTTATCAGCTTGAATTCAGAAGGAATCATTAATCATCGTAAATTCGGACTTAAGAAACTAGACTGAATCAACACACATGCTTTCTATCTACATAGAAATAAAAACTAAATAACAAAATCCCATGACTAGACCACTGACCAGACCCTGTGCTAACAAAACCGTACCTATTCAAACAAATCACGAAATTTCTCCTTCCATAAAAACCATTTTCGCCAAGCAACATCCCGTCAATTACATTCACATATTGTAACACGCGAAACGAATAGAAATACTATACATTACTAACACGCTTATCAGTTTGCATATATAATATCGCATTGTGAACTGCGTTATATTAATCCAACGACTATTGTTGCACAAGCAGCCCACTCTGACTTTATATGGATAGGCACGGAGGACGGAGAAAATGGAGTATTAACCTTTCGACGACACAAGCGGCAGCCGGCTTTCGCGCTGCTATTGTCTTCTCGTATCACGTGTGTTCGAAGGATTAAGGTCGTCGAAAGTAAGTTTGAATATGACTCTCACTGTTTTACGTTGGCGTTTTACTTAGTTGCCAACAAGAACATTTTCAGAGGATCACAGTGTGTTTTCTTTTTCTCTTAATATTTTAGAAACTTTTATCGTTGGTCGACGATGACAGCTTCATTATAACTTACATTGTTCACTAACATTAAATACAAAACTGAGGCTTATATGGAAACTTACAAAAGGCACTTGGTTGTAAAGATCTTGACATAGACGAGAGAAGAGGTAGGAGAGCCTCCGAAATAGCTTAGCTGTAGCAGTAGAGGAAAAGCTAAGCTATCAGATGAGAGCCTTCTTAACATCTTTACGGGTGTTGAAAATCAGGACAGGCATCGTGGAATACGCTACACTGACTACTTGTTATATTTTAAGATTATACATTACATTCCACTGTAATGTTTCCAAATGTTAAACACATCACAAAACATTACACAAAAAAACTATCAGGCACTCCATCCACTTATGATTCCGTGTCAATCTAAGAAGTATGGCATGAATTCCTAATGCAGAGCACCTTATAGAGAAACAACGCGACATAGATTCGTATTGCAAGCCATGACTCATATAGTGTGAAATGTTCGCAGTCAATTAATATTTGTAAATATACTGTTTATATTTCATGGCTCCAGTTACATTTTTGGGATTCGAAATCGGATTTATGATATTTTTAGGCGGCTGTGAGACAGAAAGATAAAAATCACTACAGAAAACACTTATAAGTTGTCTATGCATAAATATCTGTTATGCTGTCGCTTAAAACAAGCCAAACAACATTTGTTCTTGCAATGGTGTCCGATAGAGTCCTTTGCTCGATAGTGTTTAGTAAAAACCTACCTACTTTTGAACGGGCAACAAGCATCACCTTTCTGACTGTGTCAGTATCTGAGTCTGTAATATTCAAATTAAAATAAACGATCTGACTTTGTCTTTAATCATATCATGTGGACAATGACCAGCCAGGTGTAGGATGCATAAAGAAAATGATATCAAAAGATGACCGCTGCAGAATTATGTTTGTGTCAACCACTAGCGAGAAATGAATGTTACTTTCTACAATGGAAGTTGCAATGATTAATATATCAAGTGACGTTTCGATGGATCGACCATTTTTTTCTCTTAGGTAGGGTCACAAGGAGTAATTGAACTAGAGACGAATTATCGGCAACTCAATGCCAATTTCAATTCGATAGATAAAAGCGACGATCTCTTGTAACAGTGTTCCAATGTATGAAACAATAATAGTAATTTCCAGAAAGACCCATTCATTCATAAATCCCTATCACAAATAACTAAATTATCAATACAGAAATCCATCGAAAAAACTGAATGGACAAAATTACAAACAAAGATAAAATACCTGAGGTGAGACTCGTAACAGTGATTAAACAGATACGATATCTGAATTGATAGCTGAAGATGAATGGTGATATTAAGTACTTTACGTAAAAGAGATAATGGTTGAAGGTCAAGCACATGACGGGTAGTAAAAAAATAAAGTAGCAGTAAAGATGTTAGAAGCTGCAAGGTTTACGATAGCTACTACCGTGTAAAATATTGTAAGAGAATAGAGAATGTTTTGATGTAGGTTATTTGTAGGTTATTTGTAGGTAGCTGTCAGATTTTATCACAGGACAATTAAAGGTTAAGAATAAGAAAAAGTAAAGAGCTTTGAACCTACAGCCTCACATAAATAAAATGAAAAATGCACCCAAATTGAACCTGATCACTAGGTTGTAAACTGACGGATATATCAATGTAAATGCAGAGAGTCAAAGACCCATAATTTTTTTGGAAGGAAGCTCGAGTTAAAACCTTACACGTTGACAGGGATTCCTTATTCAAAGAGTTATGTTTTCCGTTGGTCTTCTGCACAATTTTTACACCAGTATGGTCCAGATCACAGGTCTCATCCATTCAATTTACTAGGCGATAAAGCGTAAAGGTGAATGGACGTAAGACCTACAGCTTAATGGTGTACCGCAACGAACCGTAGCGTGTCACAGAAACGCGTAACGATCGCTAATCGTCGTCACAGACACTTGAGAAAAAGATAAGAAATAGAAGTTAGGTATTTTTGGTCTTTGTAAAAAAGTATGATTTTGTGTTTACAGCTATTTGATTTTTAGGTCAAGTCGGTGCGGTGTTTGACATAGCGGGTGAATTTAAGTCTCGTAATGCACTTTTGATGTTGAAGGTTTAGGTAAGCGATTATGTTTTGTAAGAGATAATATCTAGCAGTAAGTTGAAGATCTTACAACCTTGACTAATGTAATGATAATGACAGAAGTAAATTCATAGGCTACAACACTGTCAAGACTCAACCTCAAAAAGTCACGAGCAGAAACTAGACTGGCAAAAACAAAAGATTAAAAAAAAAGAGTTTCGTGGTCAGCTACAGCCGGCAACTGAATCAGTGATACCCAAATAACACTTGATTATATCTCAGACACTTGTCACCGTATTTGCTACCAGCCCTACAGGTGCAAAGATGAATGCCCTCAACATTGCATTACCTGCATACCTTTTTATGCCACTTAGTCACGCACGAATTGGAGCGATGTGTCATAGTATACCAAATCGCGCAAATAATCTCATCAGTTCTGGTGTGCCGTGTGAATATCCCAAACAAATCGGGTAAACGTGATTTTAGAGAACGATTATCTAAATTTTAGGTGTGAACGTGTTTCGCACGACAGATTTGGTAGTTTCGTTCGTTCTGCTGTGTTCTTGTGATGCAGATAAGGCTCTTGCAACACAAGAACCTAGCAGAACATTTGAAGGTTGAAGATCTAGAGCAGACGGTTCTAGATCTTCGCTTCACTTAGTGGTGTCCAATGGAAACGGCAACAGCTTGGTATACTTGAGCTGTTTTTGTTGGTGGAAGTTTCTGAATTTCTGATGAATGATGTAGATCTAACCAAATAATAATAGGTATTTTATGATTACCTCATGGTTTATCCAAAATATTTTTGAATAAATTGATGAAGATACTGAACGTCTATGATAACTTTAACGTTTAAAGCGGTAACTAGTGAATAATATTAATAATTATTAATTAGGACTTTCCTGATTATTTTGGGATTTTTAAACAACATTCATTATAATTATTTTATTTCCTCTTTAGTAACCAAAATAGTATTACTGCATTACCCTTCGATGTACCTACCAACAAATAAACAAGAAAACAAGGAATCTACATGTTTTCGAAAAACATTGAAACGACAGTTGTCAAACACTTCACAATGTCGGTACTACTCGCAAGAATTTCAAGTGTTTCCCAAACAATGTTCCTACACTCGCACACATTACTGCTAATATTTTTGAAGTTGTCCGGGTGCTTATTTTATGGATTATTTCTGCCGTCTAAAACTACAGCAATGAAAATAAAATATATGTCATCATGAATATCCATTACACTTGCAAAAAGTTAAGAAATGATTCTCACAGTGAAAGCTATGCATTTAGCGGGCCTATGCTAGCTGTAAGACTTGAAGTCTCCATCGTTGGAATTGGAAAGTCTCATTTCTCTATGATTGATAAAAAAATCAATAAAATTAAGAAAAAATATAGAAGTTCAAGCTATTCCTTAACAATAACATCCAAAAGACAATTTTGAAAGTCTTTCTCCATGGCCTCAGCTTCATCCCCAAGCATGTTCTGCAATTTATGTAGTTTTAGGAAAAAAAATGAAGAATAAGTAGCAGGGTTTGCTACCATGTCTTGAAACATGTTTAAGTAATCATCTACCTCGGCCGAATAAAATAATAATCAGTTGAAGCACTACAATACATCCTAGTGACTACACAACGCGATACCTCCTGAGTAAGACTGGTTTTTATGTTACTCAGACATATGACTGTATGACACAAAGCACATTTGATATTCTACCGTCTATATTTAACCAGAACTAGGAAAGCAACATGACTCCAGAAGCCCTTAAAATATTCAAAACACCCGAACATCGCTAGCAACTAAGTTTGAAGGGGATGTTATGACGATAAGTGTGACCCCGTCGAGTTTCCGTCCGTCCTTGGCTGTATGCCAAGCCGTTTCGAAAATACGACAGTTATGAAAATCTTTAAGGAGTTACCTTATGTAAGTGGGGTAAGTTTTGAAATGACCTGACGAGTTGGATGCGTGGGATGAATAACTAAGCAGAACGCCAATTAGTGGAGGATTTGCCTAATCGCATCCTAAGGCATAAATATTTAATAAGAACTAAATCCGCCATACTACCACTGCAACTTTAGCCAGAAATATCATTGGCAACTACTTGGAAAGTCTAGAAGCCAAGACAGTCCATGAATTCTGGAGAAAGGGATTGATAGGGCAGATTCAACTGCCCTATCAACTCAATTTAAGAAAACAGCAGCTTAATACATACATAAAACGAGATAATGGACTTATATAGTCAATCATATTTAATTTATTTAATTTCTCGACAGAATGATGAGCACACCATATTGTTTACATTATTTAGTGGTGGTGGGGGCCTGATGTCCTAAGATACAGGCCTCGGCTTAGTTTAGGCATCAGTCTCCCACAAATTATTGTATTGTGTAACCTAACTTTATGCTGTAAACTGTTGTGTAATAATTTGTGGAAGAGAAATAAATATATTTTTATTTATTATTATTATTATATAGACAGAAGATACTCCATAACTATTGGTCGTCCAAGAGGCGGCCAAATTCGGGGGCGTAAATAATTTGGAATCATTAGAACCAATACATTAGTTCTGTCCATCCAACCATAAATTATATTTTAATAATTCCTTACGTATGTGAAACACTATCCAGCAATAAAAGATCATAAAAATCTGAAACATAACCTGATAGATTTCTAGGTGAAGTATAACATGACTACCTCTTAGGCAGACGTAGCCGCAATTTTGTACATACCATTCATTTTATTCGATTTCAAAAAGGCTAAGATACAGAGAAACGTCACTAAGCATATAATATCATCCCACAAAAAGCTTTACAAATGATAAAAAATGTTTTATCTATTGTCTCAGGCTTGCTTTCAATATTTTATTACTCCAATATTCCCGGGTGTACTGACCCAGTTCAGAAGCATCAAAGAAATTGTGGACATTGACAAGAAAATATATGAAAATATTGGAGTTCGCATGAGGAAAACTAGAGGAAAACGGGTCACTACACAGAATCATACAAAGGTTTTTGCTTATTGGTATTTGGGGACGGAATCACAAATTGATATTTCTTCTGTATCGACAGGTCCCCGATTCGATTAGGTTAGTTTAAGGATAACGAAAGCATTAACAGGTTGTCATCTCGTATTCATCAATCGACGGATGACTAATAGAAAGTGTATTCAAACAAGTAAAGGGGGAAAGAAAAAATTAGGAAAAAATATTAAACTCACAAAGGATTTATTATAAAACTATTCGGAGAGCTGAAAAAGCAATCTGCAGTGTTATAAAAGTCGCAAGCAAACCTGGACTTCGAAATCACCAATCCGCCTTAAGCAAACATACTGATCATTGATCGTACCTTCTCTATATGAGAAGCGAACATGCCTTGCAGTGAAGTAGTAATATACTGGTTTATTATTAGTGTCATTTAAAAAATCTCCTACTTCAATTCCTAATACGCCCTAGATGGGATGCAAGCTAAAAAAAAATGATTAAAATGATTAAAATGATCTTTATTTTGTAAATAGGTTATATCATAACACTTTTACACGTCAATGTTTTGTTGTAGCTCATTTATCTAAGACATTTGAACAAAAAGAGTGACAGAAGTAACAAAAATCGTAGCGTCTAAATAACACTAAATCATAACCCCAAACATCATACTTCATATCCAGCAACATAATCATTGAAATGCAGATTAATCAGGCCACGTCGAGGCGAATGCAAGGTATTAATCTGCGAGAGACGAAGTTGTGCAAGTCAGATAATATATTCTGCATTAGCATACTACATGAAGTGCACTGAAGGATTGCAAAGCACGCTCTTCAGTGTTCCCTATTCTGAATATGGGCCAAGTTTGTATGAGGCATAATGTAAAGGGAGTTTTTTTTTGCTAGCGATAATTTTAGATGTGTGTTGTAAGAAAGAAAACACTTATGGGTTACTAGGATCTCTGCAGCTGATTCAGGCGGAAGCGACGCCTGGGTGTCACCACTGCAGCAACGGTCGCCTGGAGGACACGGTCAAGCACACGGTGGAGGTGTGCCGCGCACGGGCGGGACCATAGACAGCGAGAGGTCACCGCAGCGATCGGCGGCGGTGACCTCTCGCGCCCAGCGCTGGTTCAGGCCATGCTGCGGGGCGAGACGGAATGGGATGCCGTCGCCTCCTTCTGCGAAGCAGTTATGCTAGTGAAGGAAGCGGCGGCGCGCAAGAGGCAACGACGAGCCTCTCGCCCCGGACAAAGACCCAGGCGAAGACGTCGAGAGTCGCAAGACGACTACCGGCCACCGTAGGCGCGGTTCTGCGGATGGCGAGCGATGGTTAGCTCGCCGCCCGGCTAGAACCAGGACCGCGTCAACGGCGCGTTAGTGTTCCACGCGCGCCTCAAAGAGTAGGAGTCAGCACAGGAAGGGGCCTAACAGGGCCACGCCTGCCGGGGTTGCGGAATGTTTATAACAGTTACCGTGACCCTGGAACCCTGGAACATAAAGGGCAATCGAAGGAACATGAGTGGGTTTTAGTCAGTAAGAGTCTGACACGCCCTCCCGCCGCACCCAGGACGGGAGCAGTCATTGGATGATTCCCCACTCACCAAAAAAAAAAAGGATCTCTGCAGCTTCACCTGCGGTAAGTGAGGTCTATGGTAACCTCTCCCATAGGTCATATAACAGTCTAAATAACATCATAGTATGATGTTATTTAGACTATTTGTTATTCAGATGTTTTGTGTTGTATGTAGCTTTATTATAGTGCAGTTTCAATAAAATCCATTGAGTACTTATTATGTGAAAGAGTACCAAACATCAATCCATTTATCCTCATTACTTGATGGTAATCACTTAGGTTTTAATGATTTCAATTGGTGGTAACGGCATTAAACAACTTCTGGTTTAAAACAAAGTTCCTTCTTGGCATAGAAACTACACCTTTTTCCTTCAAGAGCAAAAACACTTTTCTTGGCCAAAAATACACACATAAAACCTTACACAAATAAAAAGATTACCAAAACCAATTGAGTTCCAGGAAAATGTGATCCAAATCTAAAGTAATCAGGGGCACTATATTTTCTTTTCACGTCTAAGTGACTAAAAGATACACACCAAAACCTAATAAGGTGACCAGAACTACCACATTGAGCGGCTTTAAGTGTAAATCCTACACCAGAATACGGAGCTTGGCCCACTTTTCAACTATCGAGTGACTTTACTCTGAACCTTTTGAATTTCTAGAATACATTTTTAGACGTACCGTCTGAGATTTTCTTAGGTGCAAATAAGACTGAGAAAGTTTCTATTTAAGCTGAAATTGGGGTTGTACCTTTGAATTTAAATTGGTGTGGATGTATTCGAGTCGCTTGATTGGATGACAAAGGGTTTTAATACAATCTAGACAGAATTGACGCTGTAATTGCAACTCCTGGGAGCGAAAAAAGTCTTGAAGATTTTAATTTCGAAAGATTTGAATTTCTTTTTGCAGTTTATAGCCATAGAACGGAAAGCTAAAAATACCTTCTGAACCACCATTTCATAAGCATAATGTGAATGAATAAGGAAGGACGTTACCACATTTTGATTCTTAATTCCTTTATTTTATGACTACACATCAAGTAACATTCAACAATTAATTTCTACCTTGCGTAACTATCATAATTCAAAGACCTTGTTAGTCGAAGAGGAACCTTCTCAGTTAACAACAACAAAATAATACAAAATACAAATTGGCTGGTTAATTAATTGCAGTGTCAGCTTCTTGGTACAAGAAGTAGGTCGACACGACACGGTGTCACTTAGTTGGAAGACATCTGACACTGATGAGATAGGGTTGGGAGTTATCGGTAAGGGAGTGCAACACTTTTGTAATATTTTGTTGCTACTATAATATTTGATATGCGTATAGTCCGAAACAAAACGGTATGAACGACAAAAGCCTACTCAAGCGTCTTGCCTTTTCAATATGCAATTTTTTGCCAAATACGGAAAAACACACAAGCAAGAACTGGCTGTTATATCACTTGTAAATGATATATCAAATTAATTTTAAATAAGGCCCACTATATATCTGTTGCACTGTGATTGACTACTTAAGGACGTGAAAGCATAAAAAAGCGCAACGCTATAACAAGTGTTATCGAACATATCGAGTTTTGCACAACAGGTGAGAAAATTGTTCAAAAGGACTATTGCACTGAACTAAATTGTTTGAAACAGCAAACAAAAATCAACATGAAAAACTGTGCTATTTGTTTGACCACTTCACCAGACAAATAATTGAAGAAAAAACTAAACTCGGTATAACTTTTAGTCTTTCTAAAAAATTAAACTGTTCACTCACAAATTCATCTAAATCAGACTCAAAATAATCCAAAAAAATCAACAAATTAAACGAAAAACCAAGGCAAAAGTAATATTTCCTCGGAAAACGTTAAACCCCTGTCTGAAGAGAAGGAAGGAGGATCAGATTCAAACGCTGTCGCACTACAGACGATGGAAAATGGGTCAACAGGTCTAATGCTGTACACCGTGTCTTTAGACATCCGACACGAACAGACAGAGGGTTGAGACGTGTCGACAAACGTTTATTACGATAGAGGTTCACGATGGACTTAAACAAGTGTCAGTTAACAAGGGAATGAAAGTGCTAGAGAAAATAATTCCTTTTTTTCTACTCTCCTGGCGTGCTTTCGGGATTTTCTTTAGTCTATAGAATTGTTGTAATTTAAAGGATTTGTTATTTTGTTAAGGATTAGAAAATAATAAAAGTTATTTTCTAGGTTGTCTGGAAAAGGCTTGTCAAAGCCGACTACGCTATGCTTATTAATAACCGTTAAAACAGTTTTTGGTCCACATCCTGACCTAATTATCAGATCTATTTGAAATTAAAATAATGTTGTATTGTCACGAGAATAAAATGTGTTAATGTGTGTACAAAGTTTGATATAAAAACGCTTAGTTGAAGCAGTTGAAAAGGCTATAGCAAGATTTTATCCAATCAAATGAGGTATATTTTTGTTTGTAAGGGTTTTAAAACACAAGTTAAAGAAAACTGTTCGATAATATCTATCTAGTACATTATCATTTCATGTTGAATGTTCTGTTACAGTTTGCCGGAAAATTTCAATGTCTCTGACACAAATATCTCTGAAAGTCTTATCAAGCCTGAATAATTATCGCAATTATTTGACAAAGACAGAACAACCAATCATTATAAAGTTGAACAGATTTGACAGCTAATTTAAATTACTTTCTCAAAATTGGAGCTGAGAAAATTGATCAGAATTGAAATGTTCATTCCAATAAGTTAATACCTGGTATTGTACATATTTTAGATGTGACAATTCCTTTTGTCCTATTTAATTTATACATGATTTTTATAGCAAATGAGACAGGTGTACTCTACGCGGATGTTAAAAGTGATAAAAAAAGTAAATTGCATCTCAACACTCAGCTTGCTGTTACAGGATTTTACATATAAAAGAAGCAAGGTTATTAGCAGATAGAAATGACAAAGAAAACAGTCATATCTACATGTTTCACGATGTACAGTCGATAGATATTCAAAGTTATGGATTGCGTGACTATGTAATGGCATCGAACACGTATGAAATGCAAAATACATTGTTTCAATTGTTTGAGAAATTAGTCTGTTGACATCTGACGACAACATCAATGCATATCGTTTAAATAAAAGCCATTTGTGGCGCGTTAAGTTGCACGTTGAAATGCATGCCACTTGTAATACAAATGTTTGTGGCAACTACGAAAAGAATTGGCTAAAATTCAGATGTTAACTCAAGACTGAAGAAAGCAGAAGATTATATCGAACTACCAATGTAAGTGCAGCTATAAAAGCTTTTAAATATTGATGCCAAAGATGTTTAATAGCCTTCTCGGAGATTGGTGAAGAGCCTTGTTTTAAAGGTTAGTGGAACGAAAGTGTATGAGGATAATGCTTTGGGTAATCTGGGTGTTGCAGTCAACATTCAAAAGGATAAACAAAATGTGGAATAGGTTAATGATATGGTTGGTTTACTTAACTCACAAGACTCGATTAGTGTAAAGAAATGTTTAACTGTGCTTTTGAAGATACCTGTTAACAGTTAATGCTTAAAGATCAGAACAAGAATGGAGCAGTCCTCTAGACTATGTTAAGGTTGCAAGACTCTCTTTGCGAATTGTTGTAATAAAAATCTATAAAGGAGAAATTATAGAGACACTTGTTTGACATACATATTGGCTATTTATATTATTTTTCTACATATTAAAGCTGATACCTTGAAGAAGTGTCGATAAAAAGTAATTTTGCCACAAAGTCACAATACTACAATTTTACTACCCACAAAATATCACGACACAAAAACAATCGTGTAACCGGCCTAGCACACCAGAAACATATAATAAAATATCACGACACAAAACAAATCCTATAACCGGCCGAGCACATCAGCAACACGTAACATCATAGTGACGTTACTTTCAATTCGTTTTCTTTATAAAAGCTAATTAAAGCTAGGAAGCCAATTAACTACAGAACAACAAAACTAATTAATTGAACATTTCCTCCTAGAACTTTATCGATATATTTGAAAGTTCAGGCGCTACTCTACTTTGTAATGGATGAGGTTCTCTGGACGTACCCACTGTTGATATTGCACTTACTTTCCAAGTACTAATTAAAGGGATAGTTGGAGCACTTTTTATTAGTGGTAGTGACTACCTGCAATAATATTGCTCTTTTTCTTGGAAATGTCAAGGGGAATGGAACACAGGACTAATAGATTCTTTATAATTTTATGATTGATTAAATCATGACATTATTGAAAAGAGAGTTTCGCCTTATACTCATTACCTACAATTATTTAGAAGAGGCTTATATTAAGGAGGATTTATATCAAGACCTAAAGCACCAAAACTTAAATTACTTGTGATCTTAAGAGACACTTAACAAAAGCTTTAGTTCTAACTTTGGCTGCAATTATAAGAAAGATTTTAATTAATGGCTTTTACTGTTCAATGTATAAATAAACGCAGTCCTATGTCAAACGAAAAGAGTCAAAAGTTTGCAAGTAGGTAAAGAGTAAGCTCATCTAGGTTGACCTAATGGATACCAACACAGCATGAGGTCCAACTTTTCTTTAACGAGATTTTAGCTTCACTCCATCAATAAAGTAATAAAACCACGTACTAAAAATATCAGTCGTAAAATCAACTGGGGCGAACTTGATTTTGTCATACTTTTCTTTATAGCTCTCTGTGTGGAAAATAGGTCAGAAGATTTACTTTTTCACATTTATAAGAAGAATAGTTGAAAAGCTAGAATATTAAGACATTCATGAATAGAGAACAGGTAACCAGGAACACGATGAATGGTGTTAAAGTGACATAAGCTTGACGTTTAAAGATGTTCTTGGCAGAAAATGGCAAGAATAGATAGCAATTGGAAACCAATTATAGGAAATTCACATTGTATCTTATTAAATCTAGTCAGAAAATTCTGCCAATGTCAAAAAAGAATTGGAATAACAGACGCGCAAATAACTAGCTAGTATCAAAAATGTTGATAGACACAATTGCATTCGTGGTAGATCATGTTTTATTCTACTTTTAGGGATACTCATCGTACGTTGACTAATTGGGCTTCTGTTCTTTTTCCGTCCATTTAGCATTTAAGCCAAGGATGCGTACTTTGCGTAGGTTTTATTCACAAAGCGAAACATGTGCAACGCCTACGCAAATTTTCATCAAGTAAGCTTGCTTATTAGCTAATTAGGTGAAAATGTCGTAATTTATGGTTAAGTATACCTTCTTAGGGCGTGGATGACTAAGCAAAGGCACTCTAAGTTTTATGGATCGTTTAAGATAATTAAAGGTTCGATTATGGTAATTAGGTTAAGGTATTAAGTTACTGTGTTAAGTGAACGGAGTACTTAGATTGTGTTTGTGTGGATAAAATAGATGCAGGTTTAAAAGCTGAAGTAATAGATATTATACATCCAATATTATAATAGATAGATGCAGACGGCAGACGGACAGAAGGTCCGTGAACCAGGTATATTTAGAGTAGAGACCATATTGAAACAAAATTATGTGGATCGACCCGACGCACAATGGATCCATGACTTAAGGAAGATAGTGCTCTTTAAAGAAGTTCTACGTTCAGCAAACCAACAATAATGAAAAAAATACTTTAGAAACTGATAAAAGGTTTAAATTGATTTAAACACGCTGGAACAGCCATACGGTGAACGATGAACCATACTTAAAACAAGCCAAAGACAAGTTAGTAAAACCATGTACACCTGGCTTTTTAAATCCAGGTCCCACATTAAAATGTAAATGGTGCATACATGCCTCGTCTGGCATGGCGCCACTCGCATGAAAGTCGATATCAACAAGTACTTGAACAATGCAGTTTTATCTCTATGTTCGTTCAATAAAACACAAAGTGCTTGCTATTTGATCTCGCCAACTTTGGTGCAAATGTTTTTAAAAGAATTCGTGTAGTAAAAAGTGTGTGTCGAGGCTTGGCAGTTCCATATTTAGCTTTTGGAGTGAGCCTTAGAATATTGAACAAGGAGAATGGCTGGGAAGCTTGAAGTCCTGAGTACATACCGGGTATTGATAATACTAATATTATAAATGCGAAGGTAACTCGTGTCTGTTGATATCGCTGTCCCGCCTAAACTATGAACCGTTTTAAACTAAGTTTGGTACAAAGATAGTCCTTAGCCTCAGAAAGGATCTAAGATCGAGAAGAGTATTTATTTCAAAAATCCCACGGAAACGGAACTACGCGAGTAAAAACGCGGGAAGCAATAATTTGATCTTGCTTTCAGGGTTTCTTTAACCATTTTATTTTTCATGTAAATAAACTATATCCAAGCTTTTAATTTTTTCCCTATGTTAATATGTTTTCTCTTTTCGAACTACCAGAATTTTACATATTCTCAGAATAATTTGAGGTCTAAACTCCGAAGATTGTTTCAAAAGTGTCGGTGTTAAGAATTTCAATATTCTGTGGAAAGTTTTGCTTTAATGATTCGACTACCTATTTTAGGAATTCAATTTTGGTCTATGAATATCTTTAGCGCCTGCATTAGATATGACAAACACCTTAGAAGAGACAGAACTAAAGACACAGTTTATCCAATCTATCTGCATATAAAAGGAGAAGCTGACTCACTGACTGACTGACAAATAAGGGTAAACTATAAGGGTTAAGAACTTAAAATTTTGCACGGGGGTTCCTTTTGGAAATTCCAACCCTACGGGTATAAAATAGAGGATAGAAGTTTCGACGTCCACACGGGCTAACCCGCTAGCGAAAGCTAGCACATTTATATAATTGATTGATATATTAATAAACAGCTCAAACCGCTTCCCTAGAAACTTGGAGGGTACGTATACTCTTTGTGAAGAATAAATAAGTATCCACTAAGAAGGGGTTTTTTGGAAATTCCAGGTAAAATAGGGGATGTAAATTTCAAAACCGTTTTGAGTTTAACCTTTCAACGATGTTTTTTTATTGTGTCTCGAATCACGTGTGTTAGAAGGTTTAAGAGCTAACGGCACAACTGCGACAGACAGACAGACAAACAAACAAACCAAACTCATACTACCCCACTTTTCGCTGTGGGGGTGGAAAATGGCCGTTTCAGAACGGACCGTGCAAAGCTTTTCGCGTTGAATAAATTAATAGGCTTACATCGACCGATGCGAAACACGAATGCAAATGTTTAGGTGGAGACTGTAGCTGATCTCACTAATTTGTATAACATCCTATACCTGTACCTACTCTCTTAGCAAATAAAGATCTGATTCTGATTCTGATTAGCATCGAATGTTTTGTACACGGAAATGCTATTTGAATCATTTATTTGACACAGTTCTGTGTAGAGAAGGGTGTTTGAACATATCGCGTTTTCGTGTTATTTTTAGCTGGTTTTACAAGTTGTATAGAGTTGTAGGTGTAGAATTCGATACTTATATTGATTTGTAACACAGCTTTTTTTTGGTGGGTGGAAACTCATCAAATGACTACTCCCGCCCTGCGCGGGGCGGAAGAGAGTGCCAGACTTTTAATGATTATAAAAACCTTTTTCAAAAAAATAATAACGGCCTCGTGCGCCTAATCCCACAAATTGACTGGCAGAAGAGAAGCCACCGACTTCCGAAATTTTTGTTATTTTTGGGTTTTTAGTTTTTGAAGGCGGTTATTATTTTTTTGAAAATGTTTTTTTATTTTTAACTTTTTAGTGTCGAGTTCCAATGTCTGACTGTGTATTACAGTATCTTTCAGAGCAATTTATTTTCAAAATAAAACTACTTACAATCTTATAAAACAAAAATAGAAATTGGAGTTACGCACATATCATCTACGTATATTTCGTCGTTTTTTTTTTTGTTCTTGATGAATTTTTCGAGAAGCACTAAACCGATTGCCACAATTTTTAAGAACAAACCTCGAAACTTGTTTATGCATGTTAGTTTACTCAATGATAAAATAATATATTTAAACCTATATTTTAATTTTGCACGATTTTTAAATACCAGCATTACCATAAATATGTCATAAAATGTGTAATAATATATGTATGTGAAATGCAATAAACATTTTAAAGACTTGCGATAAAAACATTTCTACACCCACAGATCTGCATAATTTGAAAATTGCTTGTTATTAAATAATTATATATTTTTAAATGGATGCCCTAGACTAGGAATGTCTCCTGAATCAGGCCACCTCCGGGGTCTCAGATAACGGTGGGAGGGGTTCACATCGGTGTCGAGTCGACGATAAAGTACCTGGGACTTGTCCTCGACAACCGATGGAACTTTACGGAGCACTTCCGACGTTTGGGCCCCAAACTGGCGAAGGCCGGAGCTGCCCTCAAGCGGCTCCTGCCCAATCTTGGTGGCCCAAACGCCTCCTGCCGGAGGCTCTACACGGGGATCGTGCGGTCCATGGTGTGACCATTGACCGCATTGTGGTCATTGGTGTGGGCGCCCAATCTAGCCGCGGCTCCGGCCCGACTTCTGAGGGCGTCCCAGAGGGTCATGGCCATTCGCATGGTGCGGGGATACCGCACGGTCTCCTGTGAGGCGGCATGCCTCCTTGCCGGCGTCCCGCCGTGGGATCTGGAGGCAACAGTCCTTGCACACACGTACGAGTGGCGCGTGGAAGTGCAACGCCGGGGTGAAGTCCCGATGCCGCGGGTTATCGCGACACGGCTCACGGAGCTCCGGCGAGATCTCATGGCGGAATGGAGACAACGACTGTCGCAACCTAGTGCTGGGCACGCCGTTATAGCGGCGGTAAGACCCCTCTTTGAGGAGTGGCTGGAGAGGCGTCATGGCACTCTCACGTTTCGCTTGACACAGGTCCTCACCGGACATGGTCAGTTCGGGAGGTTCCTGTGTCGGATTCGGGCGGAAGCGACGCCTGGGTGTCACCACTGCAGTAACGGTCGCCTGGAGGACACGGTCGAGCACACAGTAGAGGTGTGCCGCGCATGGGCGGAGCATCGACGTGTCCTCGTAGAGGCGATCGGCGGCGGTGACCTCTCGCGCCCGGCGCTGGTTCAGGCCATGCTCCGGGGCGAGACGGAATGGGATGCCGTCGCCTCCTTCTGCGAAGCGGTTATGCTAGTGAAGGAAGCGGCGGCGCGCGAGAGGCAACGACGAGCCTCTCGCCCCGGACTAAGACCCAGGCGAAGACGTCGAGAGTCGCAAGACGACTACCGGCCACCGTAGGCGCGGTTCTGCGGATGGCGAGCGATGGGTAGCTCGCCACCCGGCTAGGACCAGGACCGCGTAGACGGCGCGTTTTGTTCCACGCGCGCCTCAAAGAGAAGGAGTCAGCACAGGAAGGGGCCCAACAGGGCCAACGCCTGCCGGGGTTGCGGAATGTTTATAGTGGTTACCGTGACCCTGGAACATAAAGGGCAATCGAAGGAACATGAGTGGGTTTTAGTCAGTAAGAGTCTGACACGCCCTCCCGTCGCACCCAGGACGGGAGCAGTCATTGGATGATTTCCCACTCACAAAAAAAAAAAAAAGGGTGCACTTACAAATTAAATATTTAAGCTCACATAGGTACATAAACCAGATTCTGAATAAATATCTGAAGATCATACAATTATAAAACCAGTGCGGGGGACGAATTCGTGATACGCCGCTAAGTTCATTGAATTTTGCTACAATATAATTGAAATATTTGTCAAAGACACACATACAAACAATAAATAAGTGTATGTCACCTCTATCTGAAAATGTCACGATGTTATAGATAAAGCAAACATGTAAGAATTTCCGGACACTGTCAAAGCTGTCAGAATAGTAAAACCTCCCACACTGATTTGATTTTATCATGATAGGAAAGTTACAGAAGATAAACTCTGAACAATTGTCTAAAGCATGTTTACCTACTGATGCCTTTGTCTTATACATTATTCCTTGGTACAACATTTAATTAAGTATTATTTTTTCAACCTAATTATTGCCCCACTGCAGGGTAAAGGGTTATTCTCATACAGAGAAGAAAGAACATTGATCAACACGCTTGCTCAAGGCAGTTTTGCGCCTCAGACACATTTATAAATTAAGTCCAGGTTTACAAATGTTTAAGCTGTCTGCGATAAACTTAGAAACTAGGTACTGAAACTGAAATAAATAACAATCTCAAACATGAAACGCCAAAAAAGCGCCATGCTTTTCCACTTGGCGACACATTCCTACAACTCTACGTTCCTCAAACAACGCAGCATTATCCAGCTCTTTGCTGCCGTCACCTTAAGGATTCTGTCTGACCATTCCCAGGCTGTCACTTTACCTTGTAAAAGGCATTTTTACTGTCGAGGGAAAACTTTCAAAAGGCACCCAGACTTTGGGGAGTACGGTATTTTTACCTTACTAAAACGACCCCGGTGACCACCATTAGCGCATAGAAGATAGAAGGGCCTCCGATACTCATTAAAAGACAAATTTGGAATCCCCATCAGTGCAACGCCTATACCGTGCCATCCAATACCCAACGAGGTTTGGATAACATTCGGGATTTATGTCTAAGGTGGTCCTACTGTATGTTTTTACTCAACGGCTTTACGACACACGCAATAAGGTTAACCAGTAGCGATAACATAAAACAAAAGGTGGGAAAACATTAGTACACGAACGTGTTAACTCGACCTGAATTTTAACTGATTGTCGCAATAGAAATTAACTGGTGTTTTAATCCTTTGAATGGTTACGGAAGCACGTAGTTCTGGATTGTGATAACACTTGTATTTAATGCGGGTTTTTGTTCGACAGTACGGATCGAATAGTATCGTAATTATAGATTTTGGTAGACTATTTATGGTTACGGTTAGCTGTCCGGCGCGATTTCATCCGCGTAAAGATAGATCCGCAACTCCTTTCAGTGGTTTTTGCGTAAAATAGTACCAAACACCTAACAATAGGTAGCAGTTTTGGCCGCTGAATACGGTGTTCAGTCAAATAAAAATCTTATCATTATCACCGTACAAAATTAATTAGCTTAACTTTATTTTGTACCAAATTAGTCTAAAATGAGTATCGTCCAAATCAACCTCAAAAATAATCTAGGTATACTAAAATTATAAAGAGGAAAACTTTGTTTGTTTGATTGTAATGAATAGGCTCAAAAACTACCGGACCGATTTTAAAAATTCTTTCACCATTCGAGAGCTACATTATCCCTGAGTAACATAGGCTATGATAATAAAGTCAAAGTCAAATCATTTATTTTCATTAGACCAAAAAAAAAGGTACTTTGAAACGTCATACTTATAAAACAAAAGTGAATCTACCTAATATCACGCTATGTCCTACGGGAGCGAGGCAGCGGGTAAAACCGCGAGGAACAGCTAGTTAATAATAATGATATTCCTGCTTCGGCCGTTGCGGGCGAATCTCACTGTAACACTTACTAAGCCGAACCATCAATGCTCAAAACTTTTACATCTATAATATTAGAAGAATTAAAGAGCCTGAAAAGTCCTAAAGGATCAAAATTTTTGGTCCAACTTTACAAAGCTATTATAATACTTACCGTTATATTACCCGAAATAATTACAGAAACAAAGAGTTTGCGAAACAAAAACTTACCGTATACTCGAATACAATACTCGGTGGGGAGAGAAATGTAAAATTCATGAATTACCTGAAACAAAACGCAAACATGAAGTATTTATAAGCACATACAGGAGCCGGATGAGGGAAAATTTCATAAATACGTTTTACATATTTATTAGGCACACAATGGATTTCCCATATGGCAGTTTAAAATGTATTGCACCGGGCACCGTGTAAAAATATACAAATTTTGTTCGAAAATACAGAAGGCGCGTTGTATAAGTATTTTGAGTCAAATTCGTACTAATATTATAAAGGCGAAAGTTACTCTGTCTGTCTGTTTGTCTCTTCTTCACGCCTAAACCACTGGACCGATTTGAATGAAATTTGGTACAGATATAGTCTGGGGCCCGAGAAAGGACATAGGATAGTTTTAATCCCGGAAATCCCCCGGGACCAGGAACTATTACTCCACGCGAAAGAAGTCGCAAAAGTAAAAGCTAGTTAAAAAATAAATAGGCCTACTTTTAACCTCAAACAGCCGAAATCGTTTACCAAATGACATTTTACAATCCGGCTTCTACTTTTAACATCAATTTGACCCGTTAAGATCTCATATTTTTTACATATCAAAGTTAAAATTTGATCACATTTTTCAGGCGAAATGCTGCTTACTGACCCGTTAAAATCCTTTTATCGTATCAGGTGTCGACCCTTTCTTTTTACAGTACTAGCCATATACTACCTATCTATTGTATATCTTTTCTAATGTAATAAAGCTGAAGGGCTGTTTATTTCTCTTGAACCATCGGTCGAATTGGAACAATCTATCAATGTAATCAAATTATTTTATGTAAGTATTTTTTATCCTCCTGAGACCCAGACTATCAAATTTTGTCAGATCCATTTGGTTTTCGGTATGGATGCATAAAAATGGGCGTTTTTACCAAAAATATTAGAAAAAAAAATTTTTGCTTCCCCAGAAGTCTGAAATGGGGGGTATCATAGGTGATACTACGGGTCTTAATGAAACTAAACCATGTTATATTTTACTTCAGTTATTATTAGTATGACAATCGTAAAAACAGTTTCGGTTGACATTCAAACATAAAAAAAATCACATGTTGAACATTTAATGAATGTGAGATTGTTGCAGCCACTCAATCGGCATTTCGAACGATTTTTTTTATCATTTTTAACGAACATGGGCAGGTGTTGCGCTTCTTTTAGCCTCTTGGCAATGTGGGAAATAGGCACAGTATGTGTTTTCTTTGTGATGATGTGGAAGGCGGATCATCTTGTGTTACAGGCAGTACAGGTCTGGGACTTTAGACAAAGTTGTTTCGAGTAAGATGATCAGTGCTGGGGCTAGAACATTGCAGCACTACCGGTGTTTCGTCGCCGAAAATCTAATGTTTTGCTAGGTCCATCTTAAAATCTAGATACTGCATTAAATTTTTTCTTGGCAACCCACGTTTAACGGCTACATTCCGATATTCAATCCAGGCTGCAGCCGCAGCAAAATCGAAGAAGTGAAATATCGCTCTTACTGTCCACTTGCCAGTTCTTCCACGCCTGGCGTATTTTCCGATCACTCTGTCCAAAAGGTCAATTCCTACCATGTGAGAGTTATATTTTTTTACAGCGACAGGCTGTGGGACATCAAGGTACCGCTGGTCTTTTTTGGACCACCGCAGGCATGTCCCCAAAGGTTGAATAGCGACCTCAGTTGATGCCAAGTAGATCGGCTTACTATCTAACCACTTGATGACTGCGAGTTTTTTATCTTGCCGCACTACACAATCGTAGCTACCTCGCCCACTTGCCTGCAATGATCTGTCACTCTTGAGTAAAGTCTTTAGTCTTTTATTTGGTTGATTGGGGCGTCGGTACTCTGGTACACGGTTTTTTATTAGCGCGCCCATTCCGTGTAGTTTCCTTTCTGTTAGCGTTTCCAGCAGCACAACAGAAGTGAAATATCCAGAGGGAGCTCTTCATCCATGCTCGAGTTATTAAAATCTTCTGTACGATCCCATCTCAGAGGACGACTGGTAGACAAACGATTGGAAGAACGAGCAACTTCTGCAAGAGGCTCATTATCGGAGAAATCCCAATCCACTTCAGCTGCGTCACGAGGTACCAATTCTTTAACAATACCATCCTGCTCTACTTCCAGGTTTTCTAAATCTTTTTCATCTTCTTCCTCGTATTCGGACACGTCCAAATTCAATAATAAGTCTTCAATTGCAGACTCTCCCAAGTCTGTTAAAAAAGCAAATCTTAGGTGGCGAGCGCCCAAAGTATCACCTACGATATTGTTCAAAAACCGCAAAAAATAACCGAGAAATTCATTAAATTTCTATGTTTTTATTACTGAATTTTAAAGATGACATTGAATACAAATCGAAACAAACAAAAAACTTTGAAATTACTACATAAAAACAATAATTACCTGCACGTGACGTCGCCATGTTGTGATTAACAAAAAATGCTAACTTCAAAAGTGACATTACACTAAAAAATGTGTTTACACGGCAAAGTAATGCTATTTAGCGGCAGCGCACACTCAAGGAGATAACTAAAAATGGTAAATGATCTTACGGAATCGCATAGATGGCGCAAAAAAAAATATTTTACTGAGGTATCATAGGTGATACCAGGGGTCTCAGGAGGTTATATATAAGTACTTACTTATATATTTTTTTTAATCGGGCAAGTACCAATGTGACTTTTTCAATTTATATGTATTCTCTAAAGTATATCTTAGACAACACAGATATCGGTGAAGGAAAACATTGTGAGAAAACCTGGACTTGTAATGAATATGAGTCCGAAATCGCCAATCCGCCTTAAGCGAGCGTGGTGATCAATGCTCGTGTCTTTCCTGTATGAGAAGAGGCCTTTGCCCTGCAGTGGGATAGTAATAGGCTGGTATATTATTTTATACGACTAATGAGTGCAGAATCTTCGATTCAATTTCCATAATGAATTAACCCAGAGTTTTTAAAGTTGGTGGTATGACGGCCGTGCTTCGGGAAAAAACACGGGGCCGTTAGTCGTATCGTCAATCCCACCGTGCGGTTTTTGTCGGAACGCCTTCCCTTCAACTTATGATAGTGATAGAAGAAGGGTGCACCTGTATTTGTGAACTCGTTAACATTATTCATATTATCTTATTATTTTACTAGCTGCTACCCGCGACTTCGTCCGCGTGGAATAGTTCCCGTTCCCGCGGGATCTCCGGGATGAAAACTCTCCTAATCCTATGTTCTTTCTCGGGTCCCAGACTTTATCCATTCAAATCGGTTCAGTAGTTTAAGCGGGAAAGCGTAACAGACAGACAGCCAGAGAGACAGACAGAGTTACTTTCGCATTTATAATATTAAGTATGGATTTGTTCTTTCCTGAATCACTGACATCCCGTGCCTCGGAAAGCACGTAAAGCCGTTGGTCCAGGTTGTCATTCGTAGAACTTTGACAGTCGTTACAGGTACCTAGTCAGAAGCCAGAAAGTTTGACCAGCCTAACCAAGAGGTATCGTGTCGCCCAGTTAATGGGTTGTGGAGGTCTGATAGGCAGTCGCTTCACGTAAAACACTGGTATCCAGCTGAATCCGATTAGGCTGGGAGCTGACTCCAACATAGTTGGGAAAAGGCTAGGAAGATGATTTGTTCCTTTTTTCTATTCTAATATTAATTTGTGGACAACGGTGTGCGTTACATGTTTGTTACTTTAGTTTAAGAATTTTGATTGTTCGCTCTAATATGTAACTGTATTTTTGTCCCTATCAAATAAAATTAAATCTTCTACGGGCTTGGCTTATCTTCATTGGAATGCACATATCTTTTTATTGTTAAGTATTTCTTTTTTGTTTGCAATTATAACTGTTAATTTTTGATGTCGCGCTATCTGTGCTAAGAACCGTTATTCTTTCAATAAAAAAATAAAATAATACCTAACTGCTATCAGTATTAGAATTTCTCCTTTTTTGGACCCAAATACAATAAATAACGGTGTAAAATAACATCCTGGTATTTACATCCACCTCCACCACACCTAAGTTTAAACTAGCGAATGCATAAATAATATTGATGGCCACAATACTTCAAAGCCTCTTAATATAAATTGGAACGTCTGTATTTCAATTTATTACTGCGAAACTGCTTGTCTAATACCCGTGCAACTTTCTGCAAGCAAAGTTCAGTGTTACCTTTAGAACATTTCGACAGGGTTTATTTGAATGGTCATGGTTTTTTGGGGTTCGGTGCAATTGAAATTCGTTAAATTATTAGGAAATATTGACAAATATTAAGAACTTACTTATAAAATAAAATAAAACAAACAGACAACCCGTCTGCTATATCAGAAGTCTCACGGATGCATTGCCATCAAAAGTCAAAAATTCAAAATGGTTTATTCGATTAAACCTTTGAACACACTTGATTCGAGACGTAATAGAAAGACAATGGCAGCGCGACAGCTGGCTGTCGCTTGGTCGTTGAAAGGTTAAACCGTATACCTATATTATTTACAGGTACTTTTCAATTGTCAAAATTTGCTCGTTCCATAACAGTATATTCCTTAGGTGATACTGATAACGCCTAATATGTCCTTAAGGCGCGGTAAGTAGCTATTCGCGGTGGTGCATCGAATTAATAGAAATAAGGTCGAAAATATTTTAGCAAATCCGCAAAAATGTAAGCAATTTTGCAGTTTTATTTGAATATTTAAATAAATACAGTTCTGTGTTTTAAAATTTTTAGGTATGTCTTTAGTTTATATAATTTTCTTTGTTATAGATATAAAAAATATGGTGGCTGTCGCTGAAAAAATTGAGAATTTCGAGACGATAACTTTATTTTCGAGGTCTAATTGAACATTTTTTTTTCGTAGTACTAGACCAAATTTGTGAATTGTTTTTGTGTAAGTCTTTTCTTTATATATTAGACTATACACTGTATTTTTTTCTGGCTTGTGGTATGTATAGATACGGCTAACTTTGCGACGAAAATCTAGACTTTTACAAGGTGTTTGCTGTGGACAGCGCCTTAATTAGATTACACCGGCATAATAATAAAATAACGAGCAAATAAATATGAAGGTAGAACTCTACCTATTTCTTCTAAAAATAAACTTATTTATTGCCGACGAAAATAAATAGGTAGGTGAGAAAACACAAAAGGTAATAGGCTGGTGAACAAATGTACCATGTATTTATTTATCTACACTACAAACAACATTTTTTCATCAAGTTCGTTCACAGTGAACAAACCCGCGGTATTCACACAGTTATTGAGCCCTGCATGTCCAATTAAGAAAATAAAAACGCGTAATACGTTTAACAAACAAACTGTCATGCATATAATGTGCATACCATTTGAATATTTAACCCCGTATGGTTAGATTTCCCACTGCAAATGCTAGAAATGTGAAACTTGATGTTTTTGCATTTTTTTATTTAAACGTTTATGATGACTATGAATGTCTTGACGGCTCACTGGTTCAAGGGAAATCGGGCAAGAACCAATGTGATTTTTATGAATGGTACATGGTATAAGGTACTCGTTAAATCTATCTCATGCCTCGGAAGCAGATAATGCCTGTTCTTAGTTGTCATTGGTAGAGCTGAGTCAGCCGTAAGCAAGGGGTATCGTGTTGCCCAGTAACTGAGTTGTAAAGGTTTTTTTTTTGGTGAGTGGGAAATCATCAAATGACTACTCCCGTCCTGGGTGCGGCGGGAGGGCGTGTCAGACTCTTACTGACTAAAACCCACTCATGTTCCTTCGATTGCCTTTAATGTTCCAGGGTCACGGTAACTATTATACACATTCTGCAACCCCGGCAGGCGTTGGCCCTGTTGGCCCCTTCTCGTGCTGACTTCTCTTTGAGAACAAGGGGTATCGCGCCCAGTAACTGGGTTGTGAAGGTCTGGTAAGAAGTCGCTAGATGTAAATCACTAGTATATCTGAAGTAATCTTATAATAGGTACTCATATAGTATATCGAGGATTACTTCTATTACTTACGAAGATTATAATAAAAGGGCTAGTTTTAAAGTAAACTCTCTTTGAAAATGACGGATTGCATTAGCTCATCCCTTATTTTTCCTCTACTTAGGCCGCTATCCCACTGACGTTTTCGGACATCGTCATACATTAAAAACCGCGACGTTGACTTCAACTTCAACTTTGTAATAAGTGGACTCCACCTTATTTACAGTGATTCGCCCAGAGTCCGAATTGGAATGAACAAGGCATATAATTGTAGTTTACAGTATTTGAGATGATGTTCGGTTTGTCGCATTTCTTATGAGTGACGATTTCAAACGTCGGAAAAACGCAAACGCTCGTAAAAGGCCAATGGGATACCGGCCTTAACATCACAGAACCAATGAGGTCAAACCCTACTGGCCGTGCAAGCGAAAGTTCCGAGTTAGCCGTTGAGCTACTAACACTAATAGTTAACTCATTTACACGTCATTCATAATTAGTAAGTTAGTTAGACTTGTAATTACACCCGTATATTCATGTCTGTCTAAATATGGGGTGTTAAAAGATTAATTGTTAGTTTTTGTGGTTGTTAGTCATGATTAAATGTTGGTTTTTACGGTTATCGATTTTTGAGTGTTTAATAAAGTGTGTGTTTAGCTTTTAATCGAATTTTATTTTAAAGTAGGTAGCTGTAGCCCGCCGTTTTATCTGTGTTTCTGATCACTGTATTGCCCCTGTTGGTCGTAACATTATGTTATATAGCCCTTACTATTCCTTATAAATCAGGCAGATTAAATGCTTTGCAAACTTTTAATATTTAACCAATTTTTGTAAGTTGTTAAGCTAGTTGATGAAGTAAAACAAATATCCGCATTAACTAGAATTTGTTAACTAAACCGGTTAAATAATAATTAAAAAATTCACCATGAAATCATTAAAACTCCAAATATCCCACTCCTAACAAAAGTTTTCCATCACCTATTCTGCATTCAATTCTAACCTCCTCCAAAGTTCCAATCAAGACAAAGAAACGTCTCCCTCCCTAACAACACAACCTAAGAACCCCGTTACCCCAGGAAACAATCCACATAACAGATATAAGTAACCGTATTACTGTGCACATTATAGCTTAGCCCGCGATTCCACCGGTACCGTTTACTGGTATCAATTAACCCTTTGGACACACGTGATTCGAGATACAATAGAAGCGAGAGCCGGCTGTCCCTTGGTCGTTATAATCCATACTAATATTATAATTGCGAAAGTAACTCTGTCTATCTCTTCTTCACGCCTAAACCACTAAACCGATTTGAATGAAATTCGGTACAGATATAGTCTGAGACCTGAGAAAGGACATAGGATAGTTGTCATCCCAGAAATCTCCCGGGAACATGAACGAAGTCGCTGGCAAAAGCTAGTATTCACATAAAATTATTACCTCCTCCAAAGTTCCAAGACAAAGAAAGAGAAACGTCTCCCTAACAACACAAGCAAAGAACACCGTTACACCACCATCTAACATCACCAGGAAACAATACACATTACAGATATAACCGTATTATAGTGCACATAAGGCGCTTTGCACATGGAGCAACTATTGGAGCAACTGGCAACTGGCAACTAGCTGTTTACATATATTTCAATTGAACCGCGCACACATAGCAACTCGAGTTTCGAGTTCCGGTAATCGTCAACAGTTTTCAGTTGCTGTAATCGATGACTAAGATAGTTCCTAATTGCCGCAACTAGCAACTGTTAAATATTATACCGGTTTTTAAAGTTGCCGGTTTCCTCAACCGTCAATCGCAACGCGTCGGGCGATTTCACACCCTCCCTCCCCTCTCCCTGTGCCCGATCATTCCAGTCAAGTGCCGCTCAATACGTCGCCGACTACACACGTCTTGACTTTCGTGCGCAGTAAATATGGCTGAAAACCAAGCCGACGACAGTAGCCGAGACAGTACAAGAGACGGTATATTGAACACAGAAGATTTTATCGAAGAAATAAGAAAACATCGTGCTATTTGGGATTTGAGTGCCGATGAATATTTTAGTCGCACAGAGAAGATAAAAGCTTGGGAAAAAGTGGGCATAAAGAGTAATGTCACGTTTGAAGATTTGCCTGCAAGGGAAAAAAATAAAATAGGTAATATTTTTTATAACTTTATTTAGGTAGGTACAAGTACCTTTTATATCATTAAATCTTGCCATGGAACCGATCCTTCAGGACTTATAAAATAGTCCTTTAGGATATCCCTAGTATTAATTGACCTTTCAGAACCCATAATACTGTTTGTGTTTGCAAGTGTGTTTGATACTGCATGAAAATGTAGTCCCTCGTGCTTTCGAATCATGTTATGCAGTATACAACATGTCTTAACAATTATTTCTGCAAAATCGGCTGATACTTGCATTGGAGATTGAAATATTCGAAATTTACTGCTTAGTAATCCAAAGGCGCATTCAATACAACGCCTTGCTCGTGATAACCTGTAATTAAACATTCTTTTTGCATAATCCAATTGTTTTCCAGAATAAGGTCGCAACATATGTTTTGATAAACCAAAAGCTTCGTCACCAATAAAGCAATAGTTTATGGCATTAGGAAGTCCCGAAATATATCTGGGTTCTGGTATTTTAAGAGTTCCATCATCAATTTGTTTACATAATTTACTCTCTTTATATATTGTCGAATCAGAAGATTTTCCATAGGCGCCAGCATCGATAAACGTAAATAAACAGTTTGCATCACAAGTAGCCAAAAGTACTAGTGAAAAATAGCCCTTGTAGTTATGATATAGAGATCCAGTGCCCGGTGGTTTGGTTATTCGAATATGTTTGCCATCTATTGCACCCAAACAGTTGGGAAAATTAGCTATTTTTTCGAATCCAGCTGCTATATTAACAAATCGATCTTCATTTAGTTCTGGTATATACTCAGTTTCAAGTTTATTGCATATAAGTTGACAAGTTTCTTTGACTATTCGTCTTGCAGTTGAGGTACCACGTCCAAATGTGTTTTCAAATTCAGCAAAGCCACATCCAGTTACTAAATACCTAAAAAAAATAAGTATTTTAGTAAGGCGATTAATATACCATACCGCCGGACCGGCTAATACAATAATCCTAGATTCAGGCCCAGCCGTTTTTGAGTTATAAATGGTGTAACTAACCCGACTTTGTTTTATGTATATAGATATACATAATATTATATGGTAACACACCCAGACCAAGATAAATAGATACGTTTATGCACACAAACATTTATATTGTGCCAGGATTGGACCCGCTACCTCTGGATTAGTAGGCAGATTCACTACCACTAGATACATCAGACGATTGTCGACATCACAAAATAAATCTGAAATATACATACTTTTTTTAACAATTTTCAGTTGTCGAGCTACAGAAACGATGGAAAAATTTGAAAACATGTTTCAATAGAGAAAAAACTAAAAAGAACAACATGAAGAGTGGCTCAGCTGCTAATTGCAGAAAGGAATATGAATATTACCAGCAAATGTCATTTTTATTAAATGTTTCAAAAACAAGACCCTCTCAGGAGAATACAACAAAATATGATAATCCTGGTCCCTCAAATACGTCTAAAAAAGACCAGTCTGGAAATAAAACGGAGACATCAGTTGAAGATAAAGAGAGGGAAGTGTTACAAACAATTGCAAATAACTTGAAAAGAAAAAGGGGAGATGATAATGACCCTGACTTAGATTTTTTGCATTCTATACTACCTCATTTAAAAAAAGTACCCGATGATTGTAAATTGGATCTTCAGACAGATATTTTGAACACTATAAAAAAATATATACCCAATACTAATTATCAATCGCAATATGGTTATTATTCAAACAGATCATATTTACACAGTTCAGAAACTGATGTTCCTGTATCACCGGCAGTTACTAATGTATCTCAAGAATCGGATATAATTGATGATATCTATTTTGATTTGTAAGAAATAAATAATTTCTAATATAACAGGAAATTTTAATTCCGATTCCCTTTCATGTACTACTCATAGAAAGCAAGCCAGTTATTTTCGTTTCGTCTATGTATTTCGCATTGAACTAAATATTTATAAACATTGTTTATAATCAATAATGAACATTAAATTAATATTAATCAATTGTGTGTTTATAGTTTATATTGATTACGTAATTTAAAATTGTTTTTTAAGAATTTTATTACAATTCCTTCACTAATTAATCGAAAGGAACTTCGTTCCATCCGGGTGTCCCTTGACACCTCTCAAGTTTTTTTTTTTGTTATTTACTGATTACCTGAATAACGTTATTGATTCGAATATTTTGGTAAAAAATGTGATTAAAACTATCTAAAATTACCTACTTACCTTATAGTAATAGCAAGTCGTTCGAACGGAGGAATACTTTCCCTCATTGTAGTATCCTGTCGTTTTAATTCACTTTCCAATACTAGCAGCAATCCATGAAATAAGTTAACAGACATTTTAAAGTACATTTTAAATTTATCATTATGTTTTAGCAGATCTTTTATGTTAATAAATTGGGATCGATCTAGAAAAAAGGGATGAATCCAAAACCGACGATTGCTGCGAATAATTTGTCTTTGTTGGCGCCGTCGACGGCGACGACGTAATAAAATGAGAGCAAGTGCTGCTTCTTCGATATCCATTGTCACACTGAACGCTGCGTAGATTTAGCAACACGGCTATGAAAGTTGCTCACAGATTGCCATAAAATTGCGGCAACCGTAAACGTTATAGCAACTATCAACTTTTTAAAGGAAACTTTTAAAATGTTGATAGTTGCCTCAACTTAAGTTGCTCCATGTGCAAAGCGCCTTATAGCTTAGCCCGCGACTCCGCCGGCACCGTTTACTGGTATCAATTTAACTTTCGAACACACGTGATTCGAGACACAATAGAAAGACAAAAGCAGCGTGACAGCCGGCTGTCGCTTGGTCGTTGAAACGTATTCACATAAAATTGTAACCTCCTGACTTTTTTTATGAAATAGGCAATCAATCGAGTTACATGCACTTTGAGGGCTGTTTTGATGATTTAATTGATTATAATTCTGTAACTTTTTGTCTATTACAGTCGCATACCATACTATATCAACACACACCCAGACACTAAGCTGCAAATTGCAAAATACATAAGAAAATTTAAATTTCGCGGGCTACCGTGAACATTCACCTTAAAGATATTACCGTATTACAGTGCATATAGCTTAGCCCGCGAGTCCGCCGGCACCGTTTACTGGTATCAATTAATGTTATACACCGTTATAAGCGCATCTCGCTTCGTCTACAACGGTATGCTTAGGTTACGTTAGCTGAGGGCCTTTACCGTTGTGGGTTGTGATCTTAATAATGGAGGGCTGTTGTTGTCACAGTGCAAAGTACTTGATAAATTAATTTTAATTAAAAAAAAAATCTCGCTCAACGAATATTGCCGAATTCTGACTTATATTAATTACCTGATTTTTTTCATTGTTTGCATTTGCATTTAATACCTACATTACTTTATACTAAGAATGCTTTAACAAAAAGTGGTTTACACTTACGTGATCTGAGTAGAAATGGTAAGAATAGCAACTATTTTGCAATAAACATTACCTTTATTTCACTTTCCGCAAATAAAAAACATATAAAAATTACATCTTAATGAATTTAGAAGAAGTTGACTATCAGTTGAGATTGTCACCCTAAGATGTTTCACTAAAACTGGCTTTATCCCTTTGCTCATAAGGCATCGAAACAATTTAATTTCAAGTACGGTACTACACTGAAACATTGTATGTATTTGGTATGTTGGTACAGATGATCCTACAAGTACCATAACGGCATTACAGCAAAACAAGCACAAATAATTATATTAAAAATAAAAACCAAGCGTAATCCATTAGTGTATGTCTCGGTCACGGCCTACGTCACCAGTGTAGCGTAAGCTAAATATGTTTTCGTGTCAAATCTGTGTTATAACTAGAAGTTGTAACGTCTCTATAAGTTGTATATAAGCGTAAGGTCGAAACTTGTTTCTGATATTATGTTATCGATAAGATTCACAGGCATTTATGAAGTGTCAAAGATTTCTACTATCTACTTTCAAAACGTAGATAGATCTCTATGGAGAAGAACAAGCAGGGACCTCCTCAGACACACTTTTCGATAAAAATTTTCAAAATCTTGGATATGTTTGTCGCTTTTACATATGAATACAATGTAGGTAAGACACTGGTGTCGATATTTTTAGCTCCTGATGCAAAAAGAAAGGTACAAAGGTACAAAGGACTTAGTCAAAATTTGGGCAAGCCGCACAGAATTTTACGATAGCTATTAATATTTTAATATTTGTGTTCTGATAGGCCTGTTATGACCTTATTAGAGCAAGCAGGGTTTTCGGCTTATAAATGTGTAAATTAAAATTTAAAAAAAAATTCGCCCTGAAATTATTAACCTTTCAACGACCAACCGACAGCTGGCTGTCGGGCTGCTATTGTCTTTCTATTGTGTCTCAAATCACAATAATCTGCTGCTGTTTTGTTGCTTATTTCGAAACGACTAAACCGATTTTGATAAAATATGTTTTAGAACCATCGCTAAATAACCTACTTTCTAACAAAAAAGTTTAAAAGCCACCGAACTACAGATAAACAAACAAACAGAGAGACAGTCACACACACATAGCGTAATAATACCCCTCTTATTGCGTCGAAAGCAGGTACTTACTTAACTGGTAGTCGTATGTCTAGTTTATCATGCCATCGTCTACTGAATATTCTCAGACCAGACTGAATCCAGCCACTACAAATATACTACCAGCACGACTAACTGTGCACCTCGCGTTATGACGTAACGTTGACGAAATGCTATCGCTACTGAACGAACGAGGCGAACACGGGGCGCCGCGCGGGGAAGCGGGAGAGAGGTCGCATTCCAACGAGGTGCAGATATAAGTTTCGAGTTGTAGATCAATACTGTTCTCGCCTTTCAAAGTAAACCAAGCTCATTTTAAAACTTGCTAACATACAGGGTCCAAACTCACTTTCAAGTGAACTTGTTCTAAAGAATTTCTTAATATAGCGCTTCAGCTTACAGTGTTTCTAAGAAATCCTTTAACAAGAGATTTACACGTATGTATTCGCGCGTGTATTTTTAATTACATCCTGCGGTATTCCACGAATGCTTTTGTTCATCATTTAAACAAGAACAATCAACATTAAATCGAGTGTTTGGAGCAACTTAACAGTGGGAACGAGGAGCTTGCAGAGTCGAAGAATGGTAGCAGAGAGACGACTGGAGTTGGCACGTTGGGAGGGCACGGTATAAGGGACAGGCACACTTATTCATTCTTGCTCCATTCGCGCTTCGCTGAAAGATTTCGGTCACACGTGTACAGTTCTACTTCCAATAACCGCGTTCAGCGTCGTAAGAATGAGAAAAGACGTCAAGCTTAAGGGACTAAGCATATTTATTTAGCTCTACTTAGCTATGTCCATAGAAAACAACGAATTTATACCAGCAATGCTATTCTGTAAGATCTCACTTCAGTGCTCACTTCTGATTCCGCGGTGAAAACTGTATTAGGTATTCTATAACCCAATGAAAACTACGCTAGCGCCACTCAATGAGAACGTAGGAGATTTTTTAGTGATAAGTTGTCTAATTTGACATTGAATATCAAATACTTTTCACTTCAGGTGGGTTAGGAAATGGTGGGTCAGGAATGAGATCAAAATCGTATTCGCACGCGATTCCTTACGGAATTGCACTGCAGAGCTGAAAGGACGATAGAAAAAAACAGCTGAGGCTTATTAACCTAGAAAATAATAGTGAGTCCTGTTCTCAGTCTCCAGCGACATCACCAACGCTGAGAGGTCGTAAAATGAACTAAATAATTAGGAATTTATCGCCTAACTTATTTGAATAATTTTTTGACTAGATTCAAAATCAGTAGAAGGTAAAATTTGAACATATAAAACTAAAAAAGTATTGTAACAATGACTAAGGCGAATAATTGAACTGTTAATTAGTAACGGGAGTTTTTTCGTGACCAGCATTTTCCAAAGTGACGAATTTTGTACTAAGACGTGAATAGGTACGGTTACTAGCGAAATTTTTAAATCAAAAATTAAATCACCGTCTTCACAGGATTTAGTTAATGTTAGCGTTATCCATTTGCACCAGCCAAGATCACCTTTAAACTCCAACTTAGTTAAGAACTGATCCTGGTGTTAGAAATTTTAATTTAATCTGGTGTCAGCAAATCGAGTTTGGCGAAGTGGACCCAAAACAGCTTCTGCAGGTTCACTGATCGGAAAAATCAGTAATTGCTTATAACATCCTCGGCTTGAAGCAAACAGAGAGGAAGACATCGACCCGACAAAGACACAGCTAACGGCTGGCGGAGAAGCTCCACTAATAGAATCCGGCACTGGGATTACGTATCTTGCAATAGCCGAGCGATCGCGATAATTTAGCAAAATTTTGCTGCTCAAACGTCAATTCAAAATACGTCACGTCAAATAGCAAACTAGCGATAGTGCTGCCTCTGTGGAGCAATCAGTTAACTAAAATATTCATTTTTCGTTTGGTGGTTTCGTATTTATTATGGTTTTTAAGAGCAAAGGTAAGTTTTTTTTTAAAGGTGATATTTAATTAGTTCCAGCGATTGCTACTTTATCGTCATCGTAGCAATAAGTGCATTAGAACAATCAGCGAGCGATTAGCAATCGGTTCATACATAATACGATTTTTTTTGACGATCGCGCGGTGAACGCGCGATCACTGCGCAAATATTGCTCATTGCTGTTTCATAGGTAATAACCCCGCCGTAGGCACTTTTCAGGAACCATAGAAGAATAGTATAAGATCTCCCGTGAAACTCAACCCAAAGGCTAATATTCTAACACCAATATATTGTAAACAATTATTTTCCTTCAAGCAGCTATATTTTAACGTCCACAACGTAAAACTACAGACTGTATCAACCCAAAGAGGGAACAATTTATAGGTACTTAATAAATAATTCTTGCAGTCTCCGAAACAACTCCGACACACAAACCAACGAGAAACAAATTCGCCAGTTACAAACAGAAAAACGAGAAACAATTTAAAAGCCCAAGGCTTCAATAAACATAACACATCGATTAATTAAAAACAAACAAACCTCCTTAATTAAAGATCTCAATAAACCAAAGGAGCTGTAATGTGATTGGAAACGATTGATAAAGCCGAGCACAAACGAACATGGAGTTAACTAATCGTATGATAATTTCCTAACGGTATGCAAATAAAGACGGTATCGAGAAGAATTATTGTTAATTTATTCTGTTTAGCTACGTTAAAAGGGTTACGCCGTTTTTTAATGAGAGTAAAAGAAATTATACTGAAGAAGATCCGGGACTGGAATCGATTTGATTTTTTGACATCTGTTATTAAAATTAATAGCACACGATTATAATAATAATATATTTATTTGCAAGAAATATGGTGCTTACAGATCTCATAATACAATACATAGTACTTCATATTCCGCCTACTAAATTCAGCATGCAAATTTAGTTTAGTTTGTGGCCATAATTTCAATTAATTAAATTATAATTGTAATTAATTTAGGTACACATACATTGGGAAAATGTCATAAAATTAAAATACAAATGTCAAACTAGGAATATTACAACTGTCAAACTACGAAAAAATTACAAATGTCAAACAATAAAATATTATCTGTCAAACTATAAGATGGTACAATGTTCAAGATAAGCTTAGAGAAATAGCAAGGTTACTTACATACAAGGTTACTTAGATTACTGTCAAAGTCGACCTAACTAAGCAAGGGAATACTAAAGCAGGTTTATGTGTCATAATGCCTCGTAATTTCAGTGAGGCATGGGTGAATTGCCACATTTTTGACCATTTAAAATGCGTCCAGGAAACAGGATGTCAATTTAATGGCAAACGTAAAGGTTTGCGACAAGTACACCTTGTTTCTAAATCACAAATAATTTATTTATACATATAAGAGAAAAGACACGAAAATAAAAATAAGATTGAGCCGTAAACCCCTTTTACAAGACAAAAACAATAAAACTCTCATGTAGACGTAAAACGCATGTAATCGTGTCAGCCATGAAACTCACGTAAACCTACCAACAGGTACAACATTGTGTCGTCTCCTTCTTAATGCATGAGAGGAAAAGAGATTACATTGTTGAGAAAGTACTGTTGTGGAAGATGAAATCCTCTTTTCTTGTGTATAAATTCAGGAATATAAAGACACGCATGTACAAAGCATCACGTTTGAAATCCCCAAAGGATCAGAACTGAGCCACTATTCGTTTTAGACGTAACGGGAAAGATAAGCTTAGCTCAGGCCCAGGCTTAGCCCAACCATCTGCGAAGCATGAAGGACTGTAGCTTTTTTAGACATTCACGAATTTAAATACCTACATCACATACATATCTACAACAGACAGATTCATTTATTTTTACTGAATATTGAGCAAAGTGAAAGGAGTTCTCAATAACCGCAAAGGATCGGAGACACGACAGTTTTAAATCGAAAATAACAAAACCAACCGATTCAATAAAACATAAACTCAATTACTTTCTTATAGACCGCGAATTTTTACGGCCAATACGGTTGTACGCAAATTGCAGTCGTAAATTTGTTAGCAATAAAACCCATATTGGATTGTGGTGGGTAACGGTAAAGATGGCACAGTTAGACTTGCAGGAAAACTGGTATTGCAAGGTAGGTCTGATGGGTGGTTGGCAATCGATGCAACTGCGACAGGAATAGATACATCGGTCAACAACATGATGATACCAGTTTTGGTACATGATTTAAAGATAATTGGCAGGCCTTTGAAATGTAATATTGTAAAGGATAGTAATGATGGATGGGAATCCTGCTGGTGTATTAAATGAGAAATATTTGTATTCAGTTACGTGCAATGACAGGTGTAAGTGATGTCCAATTAAAATAGCAGGAGACTTACAAGGCTTAAGATTTTAAGGAAACGCTATATAGCTTGATAATGCAAGTAATCTTAGAAGCTTTACAGCTCTTTTTTGTCTTTTATTATAAAAAATCGTTTCTAAATAAAGGGGTAATGTAGCGGAAAACGAAACAGTAGAAATAAATCCTACTCCAGAAATGTACTAATCAGTATTAATTAATATTGATCTAACTATATCGCGGTCTGCGGTTGAAAGAACGTCAGAATATCATTGGCTAATACATGGGCTTGGTAACCTCAATGTTCACTTAAAGTAAGTAGATTTATTTGTGCATTGTATAAAGCTATCATAATTATGTTAGAGGATTTTTGAAATTTGTAGGTCAAATTGCGGTTTAGAAATGGCTTTTCTAATGTGGTCGTTTTGGAGGTTTTGTTCGTGGTTTGTCCTACACATTTGGCAAAGGAGAAATGGATCAAGCTGAATTTCGTTTCAGTTTACAGAAGGACTACTTACATCTTGGTTAAGAGGGATTTTTTGTTTGGTACACCAACCATGCAAATAATCAACAGAAAACAAACTAATGATGTTATTTGAACCCCATCAAAAGCTTGTTTCTTTTTCTCATGGATCCCGTAAATCTCCTGAAGCTACCAAGACGAATTAACTCAAAATAAATACAAGCAGTTATATCACTTTTACTTAATTATAGCTATTTCGTCGTTTTCCTTTTACTGCCAATTACTAATTTAATTGAGGTTCCAGTAGCAATAGAAGAAGTGGCTTGAATGGCTCCTTCAATTATTCTCATAAACTGATTTCTAACGATATTCGGTCATCCAAATGCACATAATGCGTTCGTGACTAGCTTTAGGTATGTCTAAATAATAATTCAGAGCAAAAAATAGCGACTGCTTTTTAAATGCAAAACATTAAGCATTCGGTTTTTTCAATGTGAAATTTTTGTTATTTTTGATGTCAGCGAGTGATCAAACCGGCTATTGGCATTAAGTCACATTCCTGTTGGCTAATGACTGATGTTGCGATATGGAAGACTTAAAACTTACCAAGCTAATGCATTTTACCAGTCTGGATAAATGTCAAAATCGTGAATGTTATTACGCTCTAGTAAATAGTAAGAATATTTAGATTGAGGCAATCTTTAACCATAAGGCTAAATCTAAAGTAACAGTCAATGGTGCAGTTCACGAATCAATCTTCACAAATAAAAAATAAACTAGTTTCCGTAAACTCTCTCTAAAAGACAATTGAACAAACTTTAATAAAACAGAATGCACTACAATAAACCGAAACGACAATTTTATGGTCACTCCAAACGACTATGAATTCAATTACAACTCTTAAATGGCGACATAAGATTTCATTCCTTTTCACCAAAAGGAATGTTTGGTAAGAAGTTCCATTTTTCAAAAAAGTTACTACTTACTTCTAAAATATGAAGACAAGCGTCGTCAATCTTGGACATGGCAACCAACTAAGACTGTCAGAAAGATGTCAGAAGGCTATTCAAAATATGCCCAAAACCTGTAGCTAAAAATCTATACTTACAAATGTAGTTTTTACCTAATATCGTGGCAGAACCTTTTGTCGTCACTAATATGAATGGACATTTCAATGGTTTCACCAGACATTCAGAAATACGGCTTAAATACTATTTCTAATCTCAGATGTCTTCTTAAATTCGAATTCCATACTATTTCAATTACTATGAACTTATCGTGCCCATTGTTCCTTACATCTCAAGTTGAATTTTCTTTCCTGTACATTATACCATTACACCTTACTCTTACATTTTGATTTACTACTGCAGCAATAACTCCTTAATGAGCCCTTCCACGCAATAAATTTCAGTTAACTAGACGTGCCGTCGTCAAATTAAGAATAAAGGGTTTATTAAAAGTATTTTTCGTATTACGTCATTTTTTTGAAGACAGTAATTAATATAGCTATAGCTCTTCGTTTTAATTATAAACTGTTCGATGATGATTTTTATGATGATGAGTTTGTGACACTTGTATACCTTTCTCTACTGGTAGATAAGACTTTAACTACAGATATATGTAGACTAAACCCAAAACACAATGTGGATTTAGGTATTGTTTCCAAGCAAGTCAGGCAGCACATATACACTCGCGAGCAACCAAATCGACTCAAGCTTTTATTGCGCACACATGAATCAATTTTACAAAATCTACATGTGGTATTCATGACATCAACGTGCCATTTGAATGCCTAAGATGTCAACTTTTATTTGGTGTCATAATTATTGACATCCATCCATAATTTTTAAAATTAATAATGTCTAAACGTAAGTGTAGGAAACAAGGGAAATTTAGGACAAAGGGTTGGGGTCTGGTGTTTTACAAATAAAAGCAAAAATGTTGGAATAACATAAAAAAAGTTATTTATTCAATATTTGGTATTGCCTCCCCTAGCTCTAATTACAGCCTGCAGCCTGTTTTTCATCGACCTTATTAATTTTTTGACAGTCTCTTGAGGAATGCCGTGCCACTCCTCTAATAACGCTGTTTTAAGTTCTTCCACGCTTGAAGGTACTGGATTTCTAGCCCGTACTCTTCGTTTGAGCTCATCCCATAAGTGCTCAATGGGATTCATGTCTGGACTGAGCGCAGGCCAGTCCATTGTGCGTATTTCGACTTCTTCCAGAAACTGTCGAGTGATCCGCGACGTGTGACAACGGGCGTTGTCGTGCATTAAAACGAAGTCTTCGCCAATAAACCCTGCGTAGGGAATAACATGGCCCTGCAATATGTCGGTGATATACCGATCAGCCGTTAGCCCGCCCCCACGGCATCCCCCAGGCACAAAAACAAGCTCGGTTTTTCCTTCTAAGGAGATCCCAGCCCACATCATGCAAGAACCTCCTCCGTATGCAACTGTTTCAGCGAAACAACATTGTGCAAATCGTTCACCCGGACGTCTGTAGACCCGGCCTCTTCTGTCACTTCCATGTAGACACATTCTGCACTCGTCAGTGAACAAGACTGACCGCCATTGCGCTATGTCCCAATCGACATGTTCTTGAGCAAACTGCAGCCGCGCTTGTCGGTGACCAGCAGTCAATTTGGGGCCTGTCGCAGGCCTTTTTGGAGTTAAGTTGGCTTCCTTCAAGCGTCTTCTTACTGTCCACTCGCTAACAGCCACCCCTCGTACACGTCTCAGTTCTTGTTGCACATCAACACCCGTTAAATGGCGATTGCGCAACGAGGTTGACACTATGAAACGGTCGTCTCTTTCGGAAGTGCATCGGTGGCGGCTGGTCCTTGGTCTCCGAGTAAAGGCACCTGTCTCTTGATATCGTCTGTATATCCTGGATACAGCAGACTGGCTCAAGTGAAGTTGACTGATGAGGGTAGCGGGTTGCGGGGGGCTTTTATAGCAGGGTAATTAGCGCAAGTCGTGGGTAGGCTATTGAACAAACTTACTGTATCGCTCAATTAAATTGCGTAAGTGAATAGGGGTTTTTTTTTGTTAAGGGTATTGATGCACATTTGAAAGCTGACATCTTAAGCTTTCAAATGACATATTGCAGTCATATATACCGCGTGTAGTTTTTGTGAAATTGATGCATGTGTGCGCAATAAAAGCTTGAGTCGATTTGGTTGCTCGCGAGTGTAGATACATCTTAGTCTATCAACACACATAAAACCAATTTAGGATCCCAGACAGTAGCTCACTATTCTCAAATATCTATTCATCTGATATACTTTTAGTAACGAATGATCATCGATATATACCTATTTGGTATTCAAAGGTATCAAATCGATTCTATAAACTAAAATGCTAAGTAGGTTACATTTATAATACAAATAAGTGGATACTAAAGCTTCCACGTGTAGCGAAAATTAAAAAAAAAATTAAGTGAAAAAAATCTGTGGGAAGCTAAACTTATTTTACAAGAGCTGAAAGAAAAATGCGAGGTCGAAACAAAAAGCTTTTTCCAGGTAAGATTCCATAAATGTGTTGGTATTATCCGACTGTGGGAAGGAAATACACTAAGTTATTTTCTAATATTGATGAAGCTAGGATCAAGTTTCATAAGGTTTTATGGTTCTGCGATGACAGTTATATTGTTGCGGATACACTGATTTACTAGAAGATATGAAGATATTGGCACAATAATCTTAACAGATGTGTTTCGGTTATGTTACTGTCAAGGTCACACGTCTGTGAAACCACGATGCAAAATGACGGAAAATAGATAAGAAGCGAAAAATGTCTAATAACGAAAATAGGTCTTTATTCAAAGCCACACGAAAAAGCAACCCACATAGAAAATAATCACGAAAGAATGGCCACCCAAACACAAAAAAAAAACAGACAAAAGAAAATTAAAAAATAATTCACCAGACTGCGGTAGGTACTGGCTCTCAATTCCACGTGCATACCTGTGCGATATTGAAAAGGCAGGCAGGCTTCAATGGGGAGGCATTCAATTCACCGATTAAATTACTGATATTGATGCAGCATAAAATAACTGCTTTATAACGTTCAATTCGTTCGTGTATGTGAATACAATTTCCTGATTTTATGTGCCATTTAATAAAAATGGAAAATTTATTTACGATTTGTCACCATGACACATCAGAAGTGCTTGTTAGTGTGAATGGTTTGATGTTTTTCGTGGTACAGCAAGTTCTCTTCTGAATGTCTAGATTTATTCCTCTTGTTTTCATATTAGTCAGAAACTTATCAACAAACATATCATCCAACCACAAAACGTAAACTACAGGCGCAATAATTGTTTTTTTTTTGTCTCTATGTTAGAAGAACAAGCAAGAAACTCCATGGACACTATTTTTAATGTGTATATTGCTAAGCGTGTCTTGATTATTTTGACTAAAATTAACTGCAGCTATAGTAATTTTATAAAATCGATATTCGTATTCGCTGAATAGTAAAACTAGCATTCGTATTTTACCACCAATCGTTGCACCACTTTTGCTCCTCGCATCCAAACTTTCCAAAAAACCACACAAGTTTTCCATGCTTTTCCCTTCCACAATCACACACATAGTTCACAAATTAGTTTCGACACCAATCCAGCACTATTTGTTACAAAACAGACTGTAATCAGGGAAGTGAAAGTAATTACTGGAACAATTTCGGTGGATTGACAACCAAGGAAGAGGTCTATTGTGTCTAACCCACTTAACGTGGAAATGTGGTCGTAAAGACAGATCGGGACAGGTTTGAGAAGAAAATAGGAGGAGATTTATTTTGTTTGTTCGTTTGAATTACTTGACACACGCTTGTTTTACCTAGGTGTGGATGTATTCCTTCTTACTTAGGACCAGCTTTAAATGAATTTAACACTCCCACAAGAAATTTTGTTATAAGATTAGGTAAACTGTCGTTTCACTCGTAGACTGTCGGAAGCAAGATACACGCTAGCTAGACAATGCTTTTTGATTGCTTCTTTAATTACGGAATTTAAGTGGCTAAGGCATCCGACCGCCTGTCATGTAAGTTGGAATCCGGGCAAGTACCAATGTGAATTCCTCAATTAATATTTACTTATTTTCTAAAGTTTATCTAGGACTGACACAGCCATCTGAAAGCTGGAGTTGTAATGGACATAAGTCTGAAATGCTCGTGTTTTCTTGGCATAAACAGAGGGAGCCTGCAGTCGGTCGAAACGACTTATTACTTCGGCAATACATTAAAAAACATACATAATATCTAACATTGGTGGATCGTCTGCCTGACGCCACAAAACCTCTTTGATGCCATTCACACCCACTGACATAAAGATAATCTATTCTTAGTCTGGTGTATTATTTCACAAACATCCCTATTTTGTCAAACACATTCACGAAAAACAAAATAGGTAAAAATGCTTTGTGATTTCCCGGCTAATAAAATAGCGAAAATGCTCACAAATCAAAAAGGAACGGTCATGTGACAAAGCATTAATTTTGTTGTACAAACGGCAAACGTTGAGGGTTTTATCACATGAATGTACAGCCAACCTTGGCCCTAATATTTCAGTGATAAAGTTGAAAATCTATTAAAGAATACTGACAGATTGGAGTGATTCGGTGTACTGGTGTTTGGACAAGTTGTGATGTTTCTCATTGAAACGGATAACTTATAGGCGTTTGTTTAATATTTGTGTTTGTGGATTGTAGAATGCATAGCAGTGACATAAATTGTGTGTAAAATGAAATTACTCATTCTAACAAACTTTCCAATCATTACTCATTTATAAGAGGTCCGAATGATCCGAGGACCTCAGTATAACACGAATTTCCTTAACTAACCCCATTTCAATTCCCTTCTCTCCAGTTTGCTCACTCCAACCTTGCATTCTCCTAAATCCCTGAACAATAAACTTTAATAAAGACATTACAACGGTTACTTCCCTAACATTCCATGCGAAACCAGCACCAACATTACGTCACCTTAATAGTTTTATGGGTGTATAATGGTGTAATCGACAGTCACGAATTTCCGTGCCGATGTTGGAATGAAAAACGGAGTGTCGAGAGCTTATCTTGTAGTGTAAATAAGTGTCACAAGTGTCTGGTTGGGAAAGGAGGCAGTTGGATTGTGTCGCGATATTACTTTGGTGGTTGAACACATCATGTTTTGTGTGTTTTTTTGATTGTCCTGGAAGTAATGGCATAGTTTCTGTACACAATCTTTCTGCAGCTTTAAGAAAAAGATCCTTTATAAGTTTACTTTGATTATTAGGTTCTTTTTTCCTTGCGTTGTTGCTTCACTAAAACAATTTGAATTGAAGTTTCGGTATTATCGATATAATTGACTTTATTCGTTCTTTTCTTTTTACGTCAATTAACAACTCAAATCGTATCCTTCTAATACGCTGTAACTACTGTCCGGCTTATTCTAAAAGCCTCAGGCTGTTATTTTAGTAAAGTGTGCTGAGATGAATAATCGTTGCATCGAGTGATATCCATACTAATATTATAAATGGGAAAGTGTGTCTGCCTGTATGTTTGTCTTTCTGTCAGGGCAAAACGGAGCAACGTATTGACGTGATTTTAAGTGGAGATAGTTGAAGGGATGGAGAGTAACATAGGCTACTTTTTGTCTCTTTCTAACGCGAGCGAAGCCGCGGGCAAAAGCTAGTGGGTTCATAATTCACAACAAACTACTTCACTTTTCACACGGGGTTAATTTGCAGAATAGCACCACTGCTTGTACAATCAACCCAATGGAATCATGACCCACCATAAGCTTATTTTCCTACAGACATTTAAATTCAATTAGGTCGACAATCGCGTAAACATGTATTAAAAATGTCACACGTCTAGTCTTATTATTTTGACAGCTTCAAACAATTTATCGTCAAAATGGGTCTCATGATTCAATTTTGTCGATAGTACATGGGCAGAAAAATACTTTACAAATTACATTACTGTAAAAACGTGAAAGCCTGTCAAAACGCACAACAAAAGATTTAGACAAACTAGATGATTACGAGAACGTATAAAATAATATCCAAACACAATGTTGTTTTAGCGGAGGAAATTCTGACGAATTACAAGACTTTACCAAGGTACTAAGAAACAAAATAATATAGATATGATTACAGAAGCACAAGGTGAAACAAAGGATGATAAGAATATAGGAGTGGACGTTTTTCAAAGTGGTCTAGGTCAGGTTTTGAAAAGGTATGATACTATATTCGATTGTAAGGTAGGTCAAAGCCACATAAATAGATAACAACAATCATACTTACAAGATATAAATAGTATCATTGAATCAACGTAGTATCGGGTTTGATAACTATACAAATAGTCACAGGAAAAAAACACTACGTCCTTATTTTGCATTATTATTCGCTTTGTTTAATGTACGGTTATGCTAGAATAAATAAATACATTTACAATGAGTATGGACATTACTATGATGCGTTATGAATAAACAAATAGCAACTTCTTTGAACAAGGTATTCCTTGCATCGCTTGCTCAAGCGTGCACAGTAGCGCAACAAAAAAAACCAAAAGATTGCAATATTTTTGCAACTTAAAACCAAAACGGTTCTTCTGTATGTAACTCTTCATTCAACAACAAAGACCCCGAAGCAATTTGGGGTTTTCAGAGAAATTATTACACGGTACAAAAGAAAATATGACATTTATGTAACGAACCTAATAACGTTACTGTTAAACAAAAGATTGACTGTAATAACGAGAGTTTAATGAGTCAAAGAAAAAAGAAAGCTACGAAAATAGGTTAAAGAGAGGTTAAAGTCGTTAGACAGTTAATTTAACAAACAGGATCAGGGTAGCAAACTGAAAATGGTAGAAGAATGAAAATTAGAAGACATTTTACGACTTAGGTATAATTTTCTTTGAATAATTCTTTTACACCAATGGGAAGTTACTTCATTTAGAACAGCTAGCCAGCAGAATAAAAGACTAATGTTTATGTATTCGAATTCGTAACATCGACCCGTCTCACAAATTAGATCGTATCACATCCGTAAACAAAACCAGTATGAGTCTTGATGACAAAGGATTCTCAGAGAACACAAATAATATTAATAATTATAATCAAAGCAATAACACATCACAAAGGACTTCCGCCAATCTGAACACAGAAACCAGAACACAATGTCATAAACTTGCTAACAGCAACGAAGTAAACCACTTACATGATGTTAATGAATAAGTGGGTTACACAACTCTGAATCAATAGACGCCAAACTTGGGCTAATCTTCACACAGCACGGTGCAAATCAGTTTATGTGTAGTTGCTGTCAACACCAGACTTGCAGTAACAATCTTATTAAGGAAGAGATTAGTGATCCGAAACTTGCTTTGATAGATGTCAAGTAGGCTGTCGATAAGGGGGTGGGATGGAGAATGTAGAGGTGAAAGAACTGAGGCCTATTTAATTTCTTCTTATTATTTCTAAGCGACTATAACGGTGAACTTTTGACAAGTGATTTTAATCAGTTTTTTTTGTGCTGTGAGTGTGATGGAGATAAAGAAACAAACGATTCGACCACATTTAAGTTTTCTTTAGATGGGCTTTAGACATTAGCTTTTATCCACGGCTTTGCTCGCGTGGATGACAGACTTCCATACAACCGTACATTTCTTGAGATTAAAATTTCCAAAGATACTTTCTTCGCAAATGCTTCTGACATAAAAGGGCATCAATAATTGTACATAATATCGTCTTTAGACCCAGCTGTTTAGGCTCCGCAATGATGAATTGAGTCAGTCAGGACAAGTAATTATGATATAAGAAGATTGATTGATGGATTCTCAACTATATTTAGTGTGTTCTGATGTGCGCTAACATTAATGAACAAATTAGTAAGTACAGTATAAACTATCTACCTAAACGCTACACAATAAACCCACCAAAATTTTCCTTCTGAAACATTTTGCGTACAACACTAACTAATTTAAAATACAGTACCTACCATAACATTAAACTCCGCAGAATATCTTGCACATAAGCTGGCTAGGTATATTAAACATGGTTCTAACAGGGCTACTGGAGCAAAGTTCGTAGACTAAGTTATACATTGACGTGTGTGGTATCGGCAGCACACGACTGCAAAATGTTAACTTTGAAACTCATGTTCAAACACTGATAGTTCAATCATGGAGTTGGGTTGAACTTAAAGCTCTAGGTAGATGTGAAATGGGTTGAAAAATTGTTGGACAGTCATTGTTTTAACGATTTCGCAACGTTTTTGCGGTGCGTTGTTATGCTAATCAAAGTCTGGGGACGTATAAATTCACCTTTACAAGGACTTAATTAATTTTCTACGTAGGTACTAAATTACGGTTGCTCAGTGCAAAAAGCGCTTTGGTAAAACTGATAAAGATCAAAATCACCTAATATGATTAAAATACTTACTAAATTTTTTCTTTCTATCGCTATAGCAATTCAACATACGACTTTTGATGATGTGATGATTTACATACCTGAAACAAGCACAGAAAACGAAATTAGATTAATTCGAAGCTCAAAAACAAATAAGTAGAAAATTCTGGGGTCTTTTTCATTTTTATTTTTCTTTTCCCGAATCCCTTTCAAAAGAATTAAAGTCTCATAATACGAATGCTTTACAGCGCTCAAATCGCCAGATATATCGAACACAATCGCTAAATAAATCACAAAGATAAATTTCACAGCCGCTTGCCCCCAGCTTTTCAAGCCTCTGGAGAAATCATTCGGAATATGTTCGCTCAAGGGGGACAGAAATTACTCTTACTGTAACAGAATAAATTGAACACGAACACTATTAAGCTGTATTAGTCAATTCCCGTTCGTCACGCTTGAATAAATCGGGGGGCACGGTCGTGCCCCCGGCCAAGACAAGCAAGCGAAGCGCAGGGGCACTACCTACCTTTTCTCGAAGTGTTTCGCCGTTTTTTCGAACCCTCATAGAGTTGGTATCCGATGTACCAGACACTTCATATTCACAAGAAATAATGTCAATAACAGACTCAATAAACATACAAAGTTTCAATTGAATAGCTTTTATACTTTAGATTTTATTGATATCTAAAATACACCGATTTCGTCACTGATTCACTGATTCACTGACACACTGACACACTGACACACTGATGATCATCAAAATGTTTGGCTACTTCCTGAAGTGCTAGAATGCTGAAATTTGGTATGTAGCCTAAGTTTAGTATACAACCAACAGAAAAATTCATAAACTTATAGATTTCGACCTCCATCCCCTAAAATGGGGGTGTGGAAGTTTGTTTGAACAAATCAAGTAAAATGCAAAGAGAAAGATTGGGCTATTGGGCTATGGGCTATGAAAGCCGACACTGCTGATGTGGCTACATACTTCCTGTAGTGCTAGAAAGCTGACATTTGGTATAAGAAGTTTGGTAAGTTTGGTATCAACCACCTAAGAAAATTATAAACTTGTGTCGTTGACGGTCGTGTTGCGATTGCAATATTTTTCGTATTCGTATAAATAAGTTTTGCGGCTTATTTCAGTGGGCATAATTTTATGTATTGGTAATTGGCTAATACACATACATACCTAAATTGTTACGGTGTTGAACGGAATCGTAGCGCGATCCTCGATGACAAAAAGTTTAAGTCTTACTTCCCTAGATGGCGTTGGGATCGAAATAGATCGCGCTATGGTTTCGTTACATCGGAAAGTATAAGTACTATTTGATTTTTTATGTATCTGAGAATCGGAAAAATATTGTTTGCACGTTTGCACGAAAGCTCGTTTATATTGTGGAGTCTTATACTACAGTTACTCGGGAGCGCAATACAGCCTTCAATAATTTCTCCTAGATCGTAAGATCACTGTTGTACGTTCAAGTATTTTAAGAATAAAAAGTGTGGGACTTCCAGGTCAATTTAGTCGAAAAATCTGTGAACGAAAAGAAAAAAAAAACTGAAAATACTGCCTAGCAACTTACAAAAAGAACTGAAATCCCACTAAAAACATTTCATATAAAATGTAGCCAAGACAACCACATAAAAGGTGTATACCTTATGTGGTTAAAAATATATCAGATCTCATGTAGAGCCAAGCTTCTGAATCTACACGGCCTAACTCTACAGACCCTAACTTCACAAACTCTACATATCAGTAAAAATGTATGGCTTGGCTGTTTCGGTACTTACTTCAAAAACTTAATTTTCGCATCACCTCCACGACGGTAGCGAAACGACGAAGCCATACATTTTTACTGATATGTAGAGTTTGTGAAGTTAGGGTCTGTAGAGTTAGGCCGTGTAGATTCAGAAGCTTGGCTCTACATGAGATCTGATATATTTTTAACCACATAAGGTATACACCTTTTATGTGGTTGTCTTGGCTACATTTTATATGAAATGTTTTTAGTGGGATATTGTGTTTTGTTTTCAATTTGGGAAACAGGACCACAATTTTGGAGTACAAAGCCAGTTCTTCAGCGATATCTGCGTTGATAGTATTTTGTACTTATTAATAAAGGTCGAAGGCATTGAAAAAATATAACAATTATTTTTTTACTCCAATAACTATTAGGTACCAGGGGAACGAATTTCTAATATAATGGAAAAATAAGTTGCTTGAAACATTTTCTGCGAAAGCCTCGGGTAAATTCATTGCGGTTATTTAATTTAACTTTGGTATACTCATGGCTGTAAGAACCAGAAATATTTTTTCAAAACACACAAGGACAAGATTCATGTTTTAAGGAAGTAAGTAACCGTTTTTCGCCAGAACACCATAAATACCCAATTTTGGGAAGCTTATAAGGGATAAGCTACTTCTTCCCAATTAAACACAAGGATTATACGTCAATGTGTCCGAAAATTAAATTCATGTAATATCCTTAAAAACTAATTTTTATTAAACAAAACATAGCCCTTTGTGATAGAGGATAAAGTTCAGATTTCATAAGATCCAAGCGGGAATATTAACAAAGATAACAGGCACACTCATCGCCCCGAGAGGCTGTTTAATTAACAAGTAGCCTTTGATTCGTTATTCAGCGTTGTCTTAGAAAATCATCTTTGTTTAAAGAACAGACATTTTAAGTTAAGATTAGAGAGAATTTTACGTCTTGTTCTTGAACTTGAATAAGACAAAATGAGTCATTGGGGCGCTCATATTATTAAACTCAATTGAATAGAGAAAATTTATCACTGTCGTTTTCATGTTGAATTTTATTTATATGAATCCAATTTTCATACAAAGGAATTTCTATAAAAAGAAGAAGATATTTCCTAAGCTTCAATTTCCAGCTCAGAAAAAGTAACAAAACATGATTCGCGATCAATTTTACATCGTTAGACATGGTTTAGAGAATTTGCACAAAGTAGACGATAAAGGCAAAATTACAGATAATGCCTACCCTGAATATTGCAGAAACAAAACTAACAAGCGCAACGGACACGCAACCTCAACACGTTCGTTTACCAACGCAGATATAATAGTTAATGAACATGATAATATTTGCTAATTTAATGATGCATGGCCAATCAATAGAGTATGAACAGAATTTCAAATACTTAGAGGTACAAAAAGACCTTGTAATCCACTTAGAGATGCGTTTGTTTTGCATGGAGATACGGATTGCAATATTAATGGCTACCGCAATGCTATAAAATCTGATGAGTCTCTACAAGATTTTAATAGTTCCGATGCACTTAAGAGCGTCTACTAAGGCTATAAAATTCAGATCCGGTATAAGTTATGACGCAAAGCAGATCTGGTCCTAAATATTGCAAATTGCGCTCGCTCAACCCATTAAGTTAAAAATCAAAAGAATAACCTGTTTCAAATAACATAACACAGGTGGGAAGTTTGAAATATCACTGATATTGGTAAGGGAAAATAATATAAGGAAACCGGGACATAAAACTTGTAACTGAACTCGAAAATCCGTCTTGAAAAAACCTGGTAATCAATGCTCGTGCTCGTGCCAGTAACTATAAGAAGGGGAAAGGTCTTTGCCCTGCTGTAGGACAGGATAATATTTTTCTGTATATTAAGTGACTTTCGAAATTGACCTAATCCGAAATCCCCAACATATTTGTTGAAGAATATATGAGCAAGATAGTTTGAAAAAAAAAAGTAGCTTGAGGATGGTCATGAAAGTTACCCAAGAGTATGCCAGTGTATTTAATTAGACAGTATCACTTAGCACTTGCGATGGCGCAAGAACCTTGGGTGGTGTTGATGCAACTGCATTTGTAACAAAGCCTACTTGTACCGCGGATCGGCTGCCACGTTGCATACATGTCAGGCTGATTGCTGATGATGCATTATTTGATTAACTGTTTCAGTCTTAATTAGCTCACACTTGAAAGTCACATTAAAACTTTGACAGTCGTTACGGGCAGTCAGAAGCCAGAAAATATGACCAGTCTAACTACGGGGTACTGTGTCGCCCAATTACTGGGTTATGGAAGTCTGACAGGCAGCCACTTTATGTTAAACACTGGTATCCAGATGAATCGGGCTAGGCTAGAAGCCAACCATAAGATAGTTGGGAAAAAGCTAGGAAGATGATGATGAGTAAAAGTAGTAAAAATGATGATAATAGGCATGGTTAAGGATAGCTAATCACTGATTCTTCATGCAGGAATCCCAAATATAAGGCTTAAACATTATGTAAAAATCTCATTTTTTTATTAACATTAGCGACCACAGGTGTATTCGTTTGTCCATTGTCATGTCATAAGCCCCTTAAGACAAAGGGTGGCATGATATTTTTACTGGAAATGACTAACTGCTGTCAATGAATTTTGTTAACGAGAATGCAATGTTATTTAGGTCAATTGTATCATCTGCTGCGTAGGAAATTGCTTTTGCAAGAGTCCATTATTCATACAGTAAACGTTTGTCAGCGATAAATTACCGAGCTTTGCGCATTATTGCAGTATGAATTAAATTCAAATGTCATGCATAATGCTTTGTAATAACTCCCACTACGGTAACATTACGTTCTGGTCTGGTTGGTTAAATAAAACACTGGGTTTTGAGCCTGATGTTGTGAATTTGCAGAGGGGCATGGCCAAATACATCCTTCAATGGCACTTTTTTCAATTTTTTATCGATAAACATATTTTCTAAATGCATCTTGGACGTTACTGGCATCCTTAAAAGAAAATATCGTAAGCGTTAAATGTCTGAAATCGCCAATTCGCAATTTCTGTATGTAAAGCCATTGGCCCTGCACTTGAACAGGTTGATATTATCAGGTTTTTTAGGATTACTAACACAGAAATTGGCGAATATGAGGATAACCGTTGACAGTGATGTTCTAAGGAAAACTCCCTTAAGTTAAGCTGCGATAAGGTTAGAATGTCAATGACTTCAGAAAGACTTATGATTTGGCAGTTCAGCCGAGAGCAAAAAACGTATCCGTATAACCTCAAATGCAGAACAATTAATAAGTAATTGCTTCACACACACGTCCTTTACAAATTCCTACAACTACATACTTGAAAACCGAAAAACACAAAGACGTGTAAATCGTATAAAAAATAAACATATCTTCGTTGTTCTCAGAACAATCATGCAACATACCTATTGTCGGCGAAACGATTCTAATTAGAGCTGTATACTTAAATATTCGAACAAAGAAGCGTCTTGCGAACGTCCAGCACGCGATTTAGTTCACATAGTTAACGAAATCGATTGATTCTAAGATGGAGGATGGATGAAAGAATTTGTTTTTTATTAATAACTCTCTTATACTTTACTTCATATTTAGTAGTTAAAACAGTAGAATCAAGCAAATATTGTTGCACAATGCTTTTAGTTGATGTACGTTTGTTTACAGCAGCAAACTGAGGTAATTAGGCTGGTGACGAAACGTCAAGAAAAAAAACCGGCCAAGAGCGTGTCGGGCCACGCTCAATGTAGGGTTCCGTAGTTTCCCGTCCGTCACAACAAGTGTACCTACTTATAAGTTTAAAAAAAGGCTATTTGTTACGTTGACATACTAAGTACGCAAAAATTATTTTGTACAACCTTTTTCTCTTTTTTTGTACAAAAACTGTTCTTTCTATCAAGTTCAAAATAATTTTCCTAGAAAGTCCTTATAAAGTTCAACTTTCCAGATTTTTTTCATATTTTTTAGACCTACGGGTCAAAAGTTAGAGGGGGGGGGGACGCTTTGATTTTTCCTTTTGGAGCGATTATTTCCGAAATTCTTGACATTATCAAAAAATGATCTTAGTAAAGCCCTATTCATTTTTAGATACCTATCCAACAATATATCACACGACAGGGTTGTAATTAAAAAAAAAACCACTTCCCTATTTACATATAGGGGGGCTGGGCTACCCTAATAAACATTTTTTCCAATTTTTTTTTTTGCACTTTGTCGGCGTGATTAATATACATATTGGTACCAAATTACAGCTTTCTAGTGCTAACGGTTACTGAGATTAAGCGAGGACGGACGGACAGACATGGCGAAACTATAAGGGTTCCTAGTTGACTACGGAACCCTAAAAAGTATGGCTTTCAATACAATAATTAAGAAATCTCCATAAGTGACTAAATCCCACAGATTTGATGATGTGATACAGGACAACGATCATGAGGATACCATACTCGACATGACTGCAGCGGAACCGGACGCATGCGTTCATGGCACCGAACAGATGACGCTGAACGCATCCATTAGCGGCCATCTTTTTATTCTTTTGGCGGGAAACTGTGCATTCAGCCTTTTTAGTTTCTGGGTCATTATGCACCAGTATGTTTACAGGCGGACGATGAATAAATCTTCAAAAATAAGAGCTTATTTAGTTCGGATATCAGGATGATGATACTTATCATTAACTAGTAGGCATTTATAAATTATATGTGCAACGGAAACTGAGAAGTATATTTTTATCTATGGAATAATAATAATTTATGTTATTCTTGGACGATTAAATGCTAGAGTTAAATAACCTCCTCCTGATATAGAATGCAGATAATCAGGAGTTTTCTTTAACCGCCATTAATACATAACGCACTTATCGTCATTTTTAAATCTATCGGCGGATTCGCGGTATGTATAGTAACTAAATTCACCGACAGTCAGGTTATTAGAAATGGTCTATACATAAATAAATAATTCCACCCAAAAAGGAAAAATAACATTTGCCTTTCAAACAAACGGTATTATAGATTTATGATTGCAACTTCAGAGCCTTACTCTAAACTCTAAATACACATTAATGACGTCTAACAATTCAATTAAGTACCAGGACTTCCAAGGGGCTACACGGATGCAAATACTCTTAGCCACCATAAATTCAACATGGCCGCGGCGGAAACCGCGAGCATTGAGCAGATGACTCTGAACGCGACCATTACCGGTCGCGACTTTTTGCTCTTTTGGCGGGAGACTGAGCAGTGCGTGACCTTTGCGTTACGATCAGTTGCACTGTGTTTATTTCGGGTGCAGCGTATGTTTTCTTTTTTCTTCGTGTTGAATCTTGTGAATGAACGTATGGAAGATAAACCTTTTTGTTATTCATTGCATGTTTAGTCTAAACAGTTGAAAGAGAAAACAAACAGGGACCTTGCTTAAAGATTGACCGAATGTCTCCAATCCTCTAAACATAGCGTAATCAGTGTGTGAAATTCTAAGAGGATTGTGAATATATTCAGAATCATTGAATAATTGATTGAATCCTACCTTATCCTAACAACTCTGTCCATTTGAATTGCTAAGCTCTACTCAAAGGATCTACCAAGCAGTACTGCTTTTATTCAATTTACAAGAGCAAATACTTGAAAGTTCAAACAGAATCTCCAAACAGACAAGTTTACTACAAATGGTAACACGGTGTCTTCAATTGGAAAGCGTTCTGTGTCTGTCTGGCTGCGACCAAACATGAGGGGCACCGGTTCATTTTATTTCCTTTTAAATACGTTGCGTTTATCATCGACACACAAATTGCTGCAATTCATTGTCGTTTTTTACTTTTTATGGTTCGTTTGGGAACGTTTGAATGGACTGGTGGGAATCAATCGGTCTTGATTTCGCATGTCAAATAAAAAAGCAATGCCAATTTATGTTGTAGCTCTTTCTTTCGTTCTGGATACATTTTTGGCTCAATTAGGTAATTGTGTATGGAGTTGATCTCGATTTTGAACTTTCATTTCCAAAAAAGTTTCGTTTGCAACAGAAATACTCTTTTTAAATCCATTTCTTTCATTGATAGTAAGGACGTGACTGGGGGAGAGACATACCGTAACATGGCAAAATGCTTATCAGAAGTTTTAATGACAAACAAATTGAAGTACTCACACACGTGTAAAAGTGAACCACCATTAGTCATGCTATTAGCGTGTTAACGCGAAAGTCATGGCCAAAGTGCTTAGCATAAAAACATGTATTAATTAACCAGATTACACATACGTAGGACGGAAGTACTTTCAATGCGGCCACGCCACAATCTACTTTTTTATCGGGGTTATAGAAAGGATGGAAATTTTAAAATTCATAGGCACCAAAAGTTCCACCTATATTGCACCACGGCTGGACCAATATCGTTCAACTGAAACACAAAACTTTCCTCTTCTCTGTGCTGCCTTCTCCAGTTAATCCTGCTTAGTCATCACGCCCGTAATCAGGGCTCTATCATTTTTTTCTGGATAAATCCACTTCCACTCACAGGCTTATTACAAAAGCTAATACTCGAACAGCTGCTTTTGCCGGGCTTATTCAAACAGTAGTTAACCTATAAACGTCTACAGCGGAACATAATGACAACATCTAATTAGCCTTCAAACACACTGCAGGTCAGTTCCCTTTTAAGAATGCGAATGTTGAAACTGTAAGAAGCTTGCACAAACACTGACCCCTCCCTAATAATATCCCCATTCATCAAGAGCTATCAGCTCTAACCAATAGTAGCAGTCATAATAATACTTACCAACCCCAAAAACGTGCCAGAATCGTCTGCACGTTCGTTTAATGACCTACTAAACTAAAATAGTAACATCCGATTGGCAAGTTTCTCGTGCAAGGTTAAGCGCGTACAATACAACGAATGTGCGGCATAGGACCATTCATGCGGTGGAGGAATTTCAGTCTAGACTGCCGCTGGTCTATGGTAGTGTATTATTAGATAGCACGTGTTTTTTAATGTGATGATCGTTATCAATCACCTTTTGGACTGATAGTGTTCTATTTGCGGTTGTGGTTTAGTACAGTTGTGATTTTATTTATGCCTTTGGTAAAATATGATATTTAGTACTTAGGTAGTCACTGAGCTGTTACAGTACGTTAGTAGATAATCGAGTAATCCGCTATTGGACATACTTCCCTCCAACCTTATGACATATTCATTATAAGCGATTTTCGAATGTCAACTAGCTGCTACCAGCCAAGATAGAACAGACAGACAGAATACAGACACTGGCTGTATTGAAATAATCGTTTGGAGTGCAAAAGAAAACAAGGAATTGGGCTATTGATTTTCCATTGTTGCTCACTAGACCAGAGCGACCAAATTAATTCCGCTGGTTTGGGAACAAAAAAGAATTATCTTTTCATTCTCAAACGGGCTTCAAATGCAAACATTTCCTATTAAGCCTTGGACTGTAGCAGAAATGGGCGGTCAATTTCGGTTCAATTTCATTAAATCAAACATTTAAAATATGTAGATAGTATTAAATTATACTCTTTTTTACAAGATAGAGGTAAATGGCAACGTTGTCGTTAAGATATGGTTAACAAATGTATTTAATTATTTAAGACATGTTGTCCTTGTAGGGATAAGGAGGAGAGGGGAGGGGTAAAAATTTATAAATACCCATACCTACATGAAAGACCAGACCCGGAACAGCTTCAATAGCTCTTAAATTCATGCCACGTCAAAATGCAACCGCAGTGCAAAAAAAAACATCTCAATTGCTTCAATTGGCTCGCAACAATTCTCACGATGACTCACCCGTTCATTCATCCAAATCGCTCACTCACTCGTGAAAATAAAAACAATAAAAAAACAAGATGGCGCCGCGAAAGGACGTAAACAATCAACCGATATCCCACGCGCGTAGTTGCGTTTTATCAAATAGTAACATCCTGGACTAGTAATAAGCTAGTGTGGGTTGATTCCAAACATCCGAAATTTTATTGATACCACAGCACAGTATGTGGCTGTTTTATGGTTTTACAATGGTATTTCGAGATTATGATGGCTCTTGATGCGTAGGCAAATCTGATGGTATTTTATAAGCTTCATGTCGAAAGGTGCTTGGGTGCATGTCGAAAGGCACTCTTAGAAAAAATTTAATATCCCAATAGCACCCAGTCATTGTTGTATTGTATTGTGTATTAGCTGGTATCCGCAATCCACGTTCAACGCGTATTTTGCATTTCGGTGGGAAATAGAATTCAATTCACTACTGAAGGTCATCCGAATGTAACCTGGGTACAGAGGTAGGTTCTTTGCTTTGAAGGAATTAATTTAAATACAGCTAAAGAGCACTTGAATTGAGTTCTTATCTTCTTCCATTCACAGATGTGTGAAGATTCCTAAATTAAACTGATAATAAACATTCCCCTTTGGATTATTTTCACAGGCAAATCACATCACATCGCGTACATCTCATTTTTATTTGTCGTCGTCGTTTTGCTGTGTTGCAAAACGACTGCTACTTTAGTAATTAAAGATAAACGGTACTCATCTTAAAATCTGTTAAAGCAGAAATGTTTTTTCAACATTTTTCACATTCTTACCTTAACTTTCAGCTAATATTTTATGTACTTATTCACGGGCGCAGAGCTTCATCCTATCTACTCACTCCCACGTCATAGTCATTCTAACAATATTTTATTAGAACAGACTATTAGAAGAATAGGTACCTATTTTGTTTTAGTAAGTATAACGTTTCATAAAGGTGATATCAAAATACTCAACAAAAGTGCCTTTGTGAATGACACTTATCTAAAATAAGATTGTAATTCATAAATTTTAAAATATTAGGTAAGTTATGTCTGATAATAATAAAAGGTATTATTAGCTCTATAAATAAGATGTTATCAAACAAAAATAATTAAGGATACTGATTAACGTTATCGATTTTAAGATAAGTAGATTTCATTCAATTCTTTTATTTTATAATCACTCAATCAGTAATCAATGAGTATATAGAGCAGGAAAGAACATTACTTGTGATTATAATTCTTTAAGAACTACATTACATTGATGATCTACTTTTTTATTCAAGTTTTCCCTTTAAATCGTGTACTTCTGCTGTATTAACCCAACATCAGATCAAAACAACAATAGAATAATGTAACAAAACATGAGTAAGGAAATACTTATAATCAAAACTAATTCATACAAGATTCAGCTTCTGCAATAAGTATCAACAAGCAATCGAGAAAAATCGATTTATAGTTAAATTGATTGTAGAGAAGGGTTTTACGATTTACCTTTGATGTATGTAAAACTATAATAACTATATCAACCTTGATACTTAGTTTCATAGAGACACGGTATTTTGTATGTAAAATAATAACAAAACAGACGATATGCGTAGTTTGATAATGCTTCCGTATATTGAAAATCCAAGAAAAAATAATAATAAACTACTGACATTATAGTAATTTTAAGACAAAAAATATCGTTCATCACTCAATTACAGGAAATAAGGTAAAAAGCTTATAATCAAATTAAAAGTTTTTACAATCAAAGGGATTATATCAAAACAACCATGTTTAGATATAAAACATTTGTAGTAAAAGAAGATTTGGGGAAAGGGTTTTACCAATTGGATAAATATCTAATGTATATTGCAGATATAATGATACTCTGATTTCTAAAGAAAGTATTGGTTTTGATAATGATTACAACTAGATACATAGTACAATAACAATAGTAGCTGCTATTGTTTATTTTCTTTTAGAACAATAAATTGTATCGTATTGACAACCCAAAACTGGCGACGATAGCCCATTTACTAAGCTAAAAGTGTCTAAAATGCCTGTTAGATTAAAGAAAAAGGGTTAATACTAATATTGTAAACGCGAAAGTGGTTTTGTTGAGTTCATCAGCATTAGCTATAGCGTAGATAGACAAAGACACGGACAAAAGATAATTTGGTAAATTTAGAACTATTGGAAAAAAGGAACGCGAAAGTGCTTTTACCAACCCATTGTCAATTGGAAAGTTGACTAAACGGAAGTGAGTCAAACACTCGAAGTCATGGGCAATCTTATCACTTTATCGGTAAGCACTTGAATGGTATTGCGATATTCTATAATCCAGCGGATTATTCTAGGCAGAGAGCCAACGATAAAAATCATACCCAACATAACATATTATAATTTATTAGTTCCTGTCTGGAACAAGATAGGCCGGGAACATCCTCTTTCGTGGCGGATCAGAATGACAAACCTTCTTAAAAAGGAGCATTCACCAGAACCGACATCCCTTGACAGACCGTTTTGGCGTTTTCATGTAAGGCACGGAAGAAGGAAGAAGATTCCTGGCTAGCAAAATAGACTCCTTAATATTAATAAAGAAAACTCCAGCCACAGAGCCAAATATTTTTGGAACGATTTTTATGATAAAATAGGAAAATAGTATCAAGACTTAAAGAAGAAATATTTTAGGCAACAGATAAATTCGTCACAGGATAAAGACTTAAAAGAGGACTGTGTTAGGTAATAGATAATTTCGTAAATCTAATACATCAATCATCTGACCTCCGCAAATCCACCAACACCGAAGTTTTCACAACGAATGGATTTAACCGTTTTTGGGCCAAGCCTCGGCACACAACTTTCCTATTCATAATATTAGTTTGATCGCTTACTGTTTTACAAAGCCCAAGGGACTGAGGTTTGGCATGTACATTACAATGATTGATTTATATTCCGTGTTATACAAAAAATAAAAGACCAAATAAAATTTTCTCGTAAACAAACAACAAACATGATTACGATTCAGAGTAAACACATTTTTCAAACTGAAATTGGTTCAAACATGCCAAAGTATATTGTTCAAGAACTGTAATCGAATACACTAAAGTTATTAATCAATTCGGTAAAAACCTAATACAGTCTCTAAAAAAATAACATTACCTAGATAGTGGAATCAAGCTGAATGAATGATAAACACTTAGTGATATGGGTGCGTCGGATAACAGATATTAATACACATGGCACGCCCATTCGCTATTATCAATGAAACTCTACCATTCATGAGCGAACGCGCGTTCAAAACCACGAAAGTCGATTCAAGGGCGACTACGATAGACGTTATGTTTCCTGCCACTATTTATACATAGACAGGCTCAAATATTCTTAACACATCTTATTTCCTCCGTTATCTTAAATGCGCATTTTTCTGTATTCTGCTTACGTTGTTATTACGTCACGTTTAGTTATATTGGAGCATTTACTGATCTGAAACAAGAGTGAAACATTGATAGTTATTTACTATAAGTGAGTATTTTTAGACGAGTAGGTATTCTCAGTAGATATTGGCTTCAAATCATTTAAGATTGTTTGGTTCGGAACAAGGTTATAAATGTTTCCTTTGGATGTTTTGACGTAGAAAAATGAATGAAAATATGGCCTGTGTGTTTGTATCAGCCGCCTATCTTAATAGTTTGAAGTATGAAAAAGATCTGAGAAAAATCTCAGAAATTTAGCTTTCGGCTAAGAATAAGATATCCGTGGGAGTGATGTGAGGCGAGTAAGGGATTATGACGTACGGATGGACAAAATTACTAACCTGTATTTGAAGAACACCATCGCAAGCTCATTTTCTGACCTTCCGGACACAAAAACTAAGAAAAAATACTGTTTTAACAACAGAAAATCTATAACGATAAAACACTTTAAATAGGCTCTAGGTAAACTTGTAGTGTTAAGACCTCCAGTCAGGCCGGCCACAAATTATGACCTGCCCTCCCTAAATCCCTGTTACACTTAATAAACTACTAATAGCAATGACTGGATCTGGCACTTACGGCACCTCAACTAAGTGATTATTGTCCATAAACCTGTATTCAAGAAGTTTATGGCCTTTTAAGCCTTAATATCGAGCAAGTAAGTAATTAATACTAGTGATGGGCCGAATGTGGTTTGTACCGAATACGAACTTCGGCCGAACATTCGGTAAAATTTTAAAATTCGGCCGAAATTCGCCCGAACTTCGGTTATTTTTGTCGAGCTTTCTAGCCTTTCAACGACCGACCGACAGCCGGCTGTCGGGCTCTCGCTTACACGCATTCACCCCACCCACGCCTCCCGCAACCCCAGCCGGCTACTACTACCGAATACGTCATCTTCGCGACAAATGCGTTTACATAAATTATAAAATTATCTTGCGTAATTTTTAGTGGACTAAGTGAATTAATAATAATTATATATTAAATAAATATCTACTTACAAGCGAACTCCGATACTAAAAACTTACGGTTTGAATGTCGCGGGCTATCATAGACAATCCGAACTATCCGTACTAATATTATAAATGCGAAAGTAACTCTGTCTGTCTGTCTGTCTCCTCTTCACGCCTAAACCACTAAAACGATTTGAATAAAATTTGGTACTTACAGATATAATCTGGGACCCGAGAAAGGACATAGGATAGTTTTCATCCTGGAAAATGGAAATTCCTCGGGAACGGGAACTATTCCACGCGGACGAAGTCGCGGGCAATAGCTAATATATCATAAAGTAATACTTGCTATTAGGTACTTACTACAGTTACTTTTAAAAATATTGTTAGTTAGTATACCTTAATTATTTCAATGTTCATGTCAAGAGGTCCATTTTGTTAATAATTATTATTATATTTTCGTTAATACTCATTTTCTAAAAAGGATTGTGGCGTGGTAACTAATTACAAAGGTTAATAAATGACGAATTTGATTATTAATTTTTCTGGTTTTTTTTTTTTTTTAAAATAGATGACTTAATAAAATTTTATCTTAGACCGAATGTTCGGCATTTGAACCGAAAATCGAAAATTCGGTTCAAGCCACAGAAATTCGGTTAAACCGAATGTGAAACGAACTTCGGGCCATCCCTAATTAATACTGAAACGGTTGTAAATCTTGTTATAATCCTCGTTTGTACTAATGGCACTCTGAAAATCTTATTGGAAATAGGATTAAGATTGGTTAGGTAAAACTTCTTCAGATTATGTTATTATTTAGGAAATGTTGTAACGTTCAAAGATGAAATTGTTGAAAAAAGTGGTCTGTATTTCCAAATCTCACCAAAACAATATTCGGTATCCTATCATCTTTTCTTTTAGCCGGTCGTAAGCCCATTGATCAAAGACTTTCTTCAACACAATCCAATATTTCCAAAACATTCACATTAATTCGCACACTCAGATTCCGAATTGAGTACAATAAACATAAATAAAGAAAGCTAAAAAATATAAGAGTGGCGTTTGTATTCGATAACGGAAATCCCTTGGCACGAGTCCAGTACGACAGATGAAGTACCTACCCACAATGGTAGCAAAAATATTCCATTCAAGACGCAAGGTAGAATAAAGGAATCAATGAACGCCGAACTCGGCACGACTGAAATGTGCCGAATAAAACTAGTAATAACGTCGGGAATAGAATGCTTTGAGGACTGGACTGTGATCCCGAAATAAGCTACATCCTAAATCGAACCTAATCTTCTGGAGACAAAGACGACATTGGGATGACAATGAGATAGTTCAAAATTGCAAGCAGAGCGTATCGTTACAGTTTTACGAGGGGTCAAGTTCATACATACAGACTCAATTGGCTTATTGCTTAGCGGGACTTGGCGGTGATATTTTTAACTATGGAAGATAGGTCTTTGAGGTTAGACATTGATAGATACGAGAAAATAGTTGGTGTGGTTTTGGATATTTAAATGTGTACTGATAAATAAAGTTCTACGACGAACGAATGTATGAATACTTCTAATTCGGTAGGAAACGTAAGCATCATTACACAAAATGTGACATATGGGACTGTTGCTGCTCATTCTATTATCATTTGTTTAAACCTCTTTATACGACACCCATGGGAACAGAGGTATTTCTTATTCTTGGTTGTCACATCCACGATATTACGGCAAAAAAGAAAATACTGCGCCGTAAAGGTGTATGACGTAAGTAACAACGTCACAGGAGGGTATTAACATTCATTTCAATACGTTTCTCTGAAAGAAAATAAATATGGAATATGAATTGAATGGAAGCCAATTGAAGGGAATTATTGGTTTGAAAATGGTTTTAACGATGATAAAGTATTGAAATTGAAACCTACGGAGCGCATTTCTGATAAACCGATCGTGCTTTATCTGCCGTTGTACTTGATTGCCGTCATTAATTATAATAATTACATATTTATTAGGAGTTAACCCCGATAAAAGTAAAAAGAACGTAATATTTTATTACTTACCACCTTCCAAACAATGAGAAACCAAAGGTACGCAATTAACTACAGCGATACTGAAGTAATTAATTCGAAGTGTTTAAAAGATCGAGTTTAATGCGGAATTAACATGAGCCTATAATGAAAATGCTAATAACACACAGGCAGGAGTGAAAGCTATTATCAGGCTCGTAACATTATAAAGTTAATTGCCAACGGTTGATGATGATACCACAAAATATGTAAAACTTGGGGATTGTAAAGAAAATCACAATTATGATCGCATAAAATCAATATAATGAGGTCATCGAAAAATGTATTGAACAAAATACAGACACAATAGCAGACAATGTCACGTCCCTAAATGAAATAAACATCCTCAATCGACAAAACGCATCCTCAATCGTTTTATATCACTCCAAACTAGAATAAGCACAAAATTCAATCCGTAAGTCACAAAATAAGAATACAAGCCATCGACAAATCGAATAAAAAAGCTAAAATTGTTTTTATCTGGAGTCAATTGATGGGGTAACAGAGTTATCAATCGATTCAAATTCGTCGCCGCCGAATGCCATTATCAAGGACTTCATTTGAATTTTATCAATACTTCTTATGAATGAACGATCTAGACGATACGTTAAGCTTTGATCTAACTTTGTAATTTTCTGCTACCTACTTTATGGCTCTTGAAATAAAATTGGTGTTTTATTGGTCTCTCGATACAAAAAGATAATGAAGGAAGGATATAACTAGTTAATTGTCAATGGGGGCAGACTGATGAATAAAGGACAACACAATCAAATTAGGCACCTTGACTTGTTTTTTAATATATTTTCATAATTACCCAAGCAAGACAAATTAAAAGCAGTGAAGTAAAAAAATATTATCAAAGAATATTTTCCATAGCTCTTTCAAACTAGATTAGTTTTCTATTCATGCCCATTCAAATGTATGAATACAGTACGCCTTCACATAATTATTATAGTCGTGTCTCCACCTTTTCATATCTCAGAGCAAATCTGATTATGTTGGCAATCTCCTGCGGAGTCGAGAAAGGTCTTTCCGAAAGGGGTATTAATTGTACACATATTAAGGGTTACCTACGTATATAATTACGTGATAATTTTGTGTGGGAGAAATAATTTGTTGTGAACTATTCCTGCCTCTGCTTTCTTAGTCACCTTGTTTATATTGGTAGATTATGTGAAATGGAAGAGGTCTTATCAAAATTTGTTTCGAAGAAATCGAAGTGAAATATAAAAGTTAACATTTCATAAATGACTTCCAAAATTATACACACAATAAAACTATACGAAAAACCGATTAGTTAAAGGATGAACCTGTTCCTCTTAAGTAGGAAAATGTGCAGTCTGAGGTAGACTACAAATTATAACTACCTACTAGCCATTTCAACAACATACTCCAGAAAGTAAAGGAGAAAGGGGATACCAACTGTAACACAAGACACTAAGTAACATTCCACACAAGAGGCACTTAATAATGCCATCGCTAACCTCTCTACAGACAGAACCTTGAGAACACCAAACAATATCGATGTACGCCAACATTTTCCGAGCGACTGGACGATCTCAAATGTCAGCAACAGCAACTTGACATTTACCCGATCACGAGCACCGTTAATGTTTAGTGCGTTATAAAACTGCTCCAATAATAACTTACGACGTGCAAGTAACCGTTTCATAACTTAACCGTTTGAGGAGTTAATAAAATAAAAGTCGTAAAAGATGATGGTAATATTTTTACCAATATCAATATTGTTATATCGTACTCAAGAACGTAATAGGATTTGGTTTACTGTCTCACGTCGTTTGATTGTGTTTACGCCACGGAAATCTAAGTTGTAAATCCTCTGCGAAGTTTGAGGAAAAACTTCCAAAAGTTTGATATCAGCAACATCGTTAATCCTGTTTACGTTTGTGTAAGAAGTCAAGTTCATGTGAAACCAAAAATAAATCTCCAACACGATGTTTACTCGCAATCAGAAAGTCATCAATGCAAATATATACAGCCTCTTTTAAGCACGCATACAACCAATTCTTTGTTGACAATGTTTCGTAGCCGGAGTCACGACAATATCAGCAAATGCACAAAGGACTAAGAAAGATCAACAGTTCATTCACAAGAATTATATTTTAATAAACCCAAAGTCAAAGATGACAAGACGTAACCATAATTAACAGATACAAAGTAATAATGCAGCATTTAAGGCGAGGCTGTCATAAATTTTGGCATCAAAAGCTCCAACTAATCACGAAGGGAACATGTTTGAAGTTGGCAAGTGTCAAACTTTGACAAGTTGTATTGTATCCGAGCCACAGGGATTCTGGGGTCCTAGTGGCAACGACTTATTTGTATGTTAATTTTAAGATAATTTTGGTTAAATAATGTGTTGTTTATTTGATTTTGTATTTGTTAATTTTCATAATGAACTTGACAGCTGTCTTATTAATTAATATCTATTTATAATAAAATGGGCGTTCTAGCATGCCGCGGTAGAAAGTACTAAAGAGGAAAAAATAGCAGATAATAGCAGAAAATGGTTAAAAAGGATAAGAATACCTGGAAAAGAATGATTGAAGTAAATATTTTTAGTCTGGCAAGACATCGATTGTAGTCAAGAATAGTACCTAGGTAACTAGAACTAAAGAATAGTACCTAGGTACTAACTAGCCACTACTGGCCAACACACAAAAGGATTCACTTTTCTGGCTTGAGTACTTATCTGTGAGATTTTGGGATTAAAATCCTTTCTCTTATTCCCAGTTGTGTATATTTGTACAATCTTTATTTTCTCTTTAAAGCACAGTCATTCAGAAATTTTTCGGACCAGCGAACAGCCAATTTTCTCCAAAACATCCCAGCTGTAGACGGCGTTACGCAAACACAGCATTTTTCGTATACCTACCGTATTAACAAAAATATAGCTGAACAAACAAGATAACAATATATTCTAACGATAAATTACTTCGTTTGTTATATTTGCTACGCCGTTGAAGCCTTGGAATAAAAGGAAACAGTAAGGGACGCCCACTCTAGGTATTATGTAGTCTTTATAGGAGTACGTACGAAGTTGAAAAACATTAAGTAGAATTCGTTCCGTGAATTCAGAGCAACTTCGTTAGTGAATTTATTAATTGACAATACCAAGAATAAAACTACGTCTGAGTGATTCTAGTCACCATTTCATTTAGATGAAACAAATACAAGTAGAAATATTGCACAGAAATATTAAGGTCTTTAATGTCAGATTCCAGTATTTACTCTACTTGATTTTTATGTGCAATGAAGTAGAAAAGTGGTTACTTGAATTGGAAAAAGAAATCAGACTCAATGAAGCTTAAATAACATCATAACTTTCAATGGCTTAATTTCCTGACGCTGATTGCTCTACAATCTAATATTTACGTTAGATGCTGCCGGGGAGTTGTAGAAATTATGATATCTGGGCGGTACGTCTAGATATTAACAATTTCAATCTGGGCAGGGTATCAGATAAAAATTGCGGGGATTGAAATAAAACTGTAGACAAATGGGTATAATTACTGAGCGATTGTGAGAAATGGATACAGTGCTATAGATGATAACATCGTGATCAGAATGCACAAAGTAAATATTGGTCCAAAATTGCAACAACGCGGTTAAAAAAGAGCTTTGTGTGTCCTCAAAAACTACGACTACGACTTTCTAAGGACCATAAATGCTATTTCCTAAGGGAAAAAACGTTATTTAAGCATCCGTTTGTTAGCAGCCTTTGATTTTGCCCGGAAACGACGTACCCTCGTCAGTAAAACATGATTAATGGCAAAGTAAACATCAATCTAATTAAGAAAAATAAACATTCTTTGTTAGACAGGCAATTTACCGTCAGAAGCGACTTCGCCAAAAATTCTGGCACTGTTTACCAAGAGAAGCATCAATCTATATCGCGTTTCAAATTCGTGACACGACCCAATTGATAGCTAAGTATAACATTGACCTTTCTTCCTCTTGAGAAGATACTTTATTAGATATATGGCAAACGTATTACAAAAAACAATACTTAAATACATCAATTATTACCAGTGTACATTTATTAACAAAAGAGAAAATAGCTATTTACGTCAAGAACAGTTCCGTTTACACAAATCCGGTGCGGAACACTAAATATAACGCTAATAACGCTATCTAAAACTGGCGTCCTGACGGAATCCGTCCGGGTGTTTTCCGCTCAAAACATCCGGTCACAGAGAAGAACAAAATGGAAAGCTAATATTCATTTTATTGCTCATAAAATAGAATGCAATTTCTAAAGTCGCCAGATTTTTGAGCGGGATTCAGCGTCCACTCCACTCTGGTTTAGATCAGACAGACTTAATATAATAAATTGTGGAATCTTTTTGAAAGCTTTGCAGACACTCATTTTTAGGGTATTCTGTCCGTTAAAGTTAGTGCTGATTATAAAATTGTCCACGATATTAAAGAAACTTGTCACTATCATCGACATAAGACAGTTCTTTGCTAAACGACACCGGCAGTAGTCTATCTATACACACTCGTACGGTCTCCATTCGTTCGCTTCTCCGCGTGTCCGGTAGACTTAACGAGCCCATTCAGCCAGACGATAGTTAGTGTGACGTAAGGATCCTGATTTGACCCTGTAATCATTGTAAACTAGAGTAGCAGTTAAGTAATTTTAGAGCTATTACGCTATAAAAGGTTTGTCTTCTTTACCAGGATATATCGCTAGAAAGTAGTTAAAATGTTGCAAAGCATTGTCATCTCGAATTGTTTATTTCCATTGAACCATCAAAAAACATATGGAACATGGAAACAAACAAAGCCTAGTAACATAAATTGGAAGATAAGATTTCGTACTACATCAAAACAGATACATTATACAATCTATAGCAGATTGTATGTACTGGTTTTACAGTACCTAAATTGCGAATGATACATAGCCTACGCCGTTTTAAAGTTTCCATGAAATGACTCACTAGACTTGGGATGACACTCCCGACTACGAGTTTTACACTCAGTACTTTAATATAAAACAATTTCTGAATAAACTCTAATTACAAGATTAATTTAGAAAACCCAGAAGCTAAGTGGACAAGATTCTTTTTTCTGAATGAAATACTGACCTACATAATATTCAAGGCCAAATGTATTTTATTCAGTAAAATGCAAAGCAAAATATGATGGAAAAATAAGGAAGTGAGCATTCATTCTAGAATAAAGAGTTCTGTAACCCCCACAAGCTCACTACGGTGCCAAATATAAAGTACTAGCTTTTGCCCGCGACTTCGTCTGCGTGGAGTGATAGTTCCCGTTCCCGGGGGATTTCCGGGATGAAAACTACCCTATGTCCTTTCCTGGGTCCCAGACTATATCTCCACCAAATTTCATTCAAATCGGTTCAGTGGGTTAGTCGTGAAGAAAAGACAGACAGACAGAGTTACTTCCGCATTTATAATATTAGTACGGATTTTATATTTAGCATACTAGTAGGCTTGTGTATAAAAAGCCTACCATAATGTAATAATAAAATATTATAGTATTACGAGATTTAATGTCTGTGTAGGCGTCAACCTCGCGTGCGAAAACAATTTTCGTATGTCATTATAATGACGAAGCAAAACGTAATGTAGAAAATAAAAATACAGACCAAAAATAGAGATGCGCCGGTGTTTATTAAGAAAAATTTGGCCCAAAAATAGAGATGTTTAATGGGACGTTTGTGAACCCTGTTTTTGCCCTTTTAGGACAATAAACAGACCTTTAATTATCCCATCCGCAGTCAACGGGTGATGGAGATAGCTGTGCAATTACGTGTGTATATTTTTGTTGTATATTTTCAGGGCACATATTTATTTTTGACTAAGATAATCTTGCTAGGAGTGACGAAGATGTGGATAGATTTATAATCAATTTAGACTTTGTAACCAATATAATCAAAGATCTTGTCTTTCTGTTGTTACCGAGGGAAAATATGAAACAAATCCACATATTAGTGGATTTGTCATCGACACATGTTAAGCCCATATTGTAGAGCAACAAGAAACCAGGGACGTGCGGTCCTTATAGGCAAAAAGGCACTGCCGACCCTAGACTAATTCACCCAGACCCAGTAGATGTAAATCCTAATATTTTAAAACTAAAAAATATAAAACAAATAAAAAAATTGTGAAAGTCCCTAACATAAAGGAACAACAACAAATCATAGTGTACAATCAAATTTCGCGCCGCGTTCGTAACAGGCGCGCCAGCGCTGCGTCTCGTAGAACGGCTGTAGGCAGAATTAAACTCTGCCTAAATCTCATTCATAAATGTGCACATGTAGTGGTACATTTCGTGTCTGTGAAATGCACACATCAACGCGCGTACATTACAAGTAGTTCCCCAGCTAGGCTGTGCCTTCAGCCAATCACGAGCCACTACCGTGACGTGGACTACAACGACAACCACTCTATTGATTGACACATTTTAAATATTTCGCCTGTTGGCTGTCACCGAGAGATTATACGACAAGTTGAAAAAGTCATTTGCTAAGTACGATTCCGGTTGAAATTGATGCAACTTAATTTGTCAACATTTTATCCATCAAAATTTAGAATATTGCATAATGTAAAAGGGTCCATGTTGTTTATTTGTTTTGAAACGCAAATATTTAGGTCGATTTGTTGCTAAATTCGATTACTAGTTTATTTAAACGTTTTTACAATTTTTGTTTGTTTTGTTTATAAAATATTGTGAAATGTTGTTCGATTGTGAGGTTTGTGTTGACAATGTGAGTTTGTTACAAGTTATGATGTTAGATTTACGAATTACGAAATTATTGAAAACTTCAAATAACAAGTAGCTAGGTGGTTTCGGAAGTGTCTCGAGATGTGTACCTGAATTACGAGAATTAACCCAGGAAAAAGGTAATAGCTATAACCCCTAAATTTAATGAGTGAATGTAAGAATTACGAAATATATTTTTTACTCGCTGCGTGTTTGTATACACACAATGAAATTATTTTGCTTTACGTGTCTGTTATTTTACCTTTCGACGACCATGCGACAGCCGGCTGTCGCGTTGCTATTGTCTTTCTATTGTGTCTTGAATCACGTGTGTTCGAAGGTTGAATAGTTAATAACATCAAAAAATCGTATTTAAAAACGGTTAGGCGTGTAGATTTAATTTCTAAATGAGTTGGTTTACTTAATTATTTCAATTGTTACAAAACCAAACCAGTAGGTAGGTAGGTATTTAGTTTTCTTATTTAAACTATAAATACTTTTAAATCATCTAGTTATTTTTTTTACTATCTCGGCAATAGCGAAAAACTTTTATATTTTTTCGAAAAAAAGCTGCCTACCCTGTCATAAAACCCTGTGCACGCCACTGCAAGAAACAATAACAAACATGACACATAACAAAACAATAATACTTAATAACATACTAAACAACAAATTAAACAGATACAGACAACTCATCAAAGAGCTTGAACTTATCGCAAAGTTAGTTCTATCAGTTGTGCGTCTACCCTTTAGACTGCTAATGTATGTAACGACAATAATTGTCAGTTGCATTGACAGTTTGAAGTTCGAGACAGCTGATGTAAGCTCTAAAGATATGTAAATAAAAAGGGATGTCTTTGATGTATTGATGGATGACCCAGATCCCAATGAGCGTAATAAAATTTAGAATATTGTACAAAATCTAGTCACCATATCAAATTAGAAGACAAGACCATAATCAGATCCGTAAGACGAGAAAAACAACCAGCAAGAATATAAAAGAATTACTTTAAAAAAGCAGGATACTTTGTAATAGGAAAACAGCTAACAATCATGATAATGTAAAAGGAAATGACAGCCGACAAAAACCTAACACTGGAATCAACGAAACACTTAAGAATCATGAAACCAACGACAGAATGTCTGGAATGTCTGCGTATCCGTCCGTCTTTAGCATCCTTTCCATACGTTTTTACGAGTGTGGAAGACATAATGGTAATAGTGTCAGAAACAAATATAATCCGCTCCAAATTTTAAAGATAATCCTGGCTTCTGACTTCATTTCCTTATCTTTCACACATCTTTATACACCGAATACAAATCTATAGTTTTTAAAGAAACGGCTCCAAAAATACTGTCCAAGGCAATTTTGAATCAGTACAAAAAGTTTCCTGAATTGATCTCACTTCGCCACAACAATCACGTTCTACAATAAAAAAAATGCATTAATTCTCTCAACGTCTTGAATAAGTAAAAACTTATATAGTTTAAGAGGTAATGAACTCCCTAAAGATATCCTTACTAATATTATAAATGCGAAAGTAACTCTGTCTGTCTGTCTTTCTGTCTGTCTGTCTCTTCTTCACGCCTAAACCACAGAACCGATTTGAATTAAATTTGGTACAGATATACTCTGGGACCCGAGAAAGGACATAGGATAGTTTTCATCCCGGAAATCCCCCGGGAACGGGAATTATTACTCCACGCGGACGAAGTCGCGGGCAAAGCTAGTTTTTTATATTATTACTTATTCGCGAACTGGTTGCGATCGTTATAACCCTCTAGAAACTTTCAAGTGGTCTTACTTTCCCCTTAATGACTACAAAGGTGTTCGAAGAACACCTGACATCCTGTTTTGAACTTCCTTAATGACTTTTTGCAAAAACTAACGGTAGATCAGTCATGCTTCAAGTTGCCACTGGTCACTGCCCTTACAACGATGAAAATTAAAACCCACATGTTCCCCAGAAATTGCAAAACGACTGTTCTCTGGATTTCCCACATTCAGCTTAATTGTTTTGATCCCATTAGGTTCTGACACGCTTTGTTTTTATGTCATAAAGTGACGCTTATTTCTAATTAATTTAATAATCGAAGCGGACTTCTTCATTATTTCATGTTAGTATATATGCGGTTTTTTTGGCTCTTTCTTGCAGGCAGTACGCCGGGAACCCGGGACAACAATTTAGGTCACGTAAGATTTATTTGCTACATTTGACATAAAAAGGTCTCTATTGGGCATGACTTTAGAATTTAAATTACAGCTATATAGGTCATAATTACACCAATAAGAATTAAATATTTCATTCGAACTTTCTTCGGAGTCGTTACGTTGCAAGGTGGCGGCGAAAAAGTGCAAATGAGAATCGCTCAACGCCATGTTTTAAAACCGTGGCCAACCAGATGTAGCTGAAATAATTCGGTAATCATCGATCTTTCGTGTCTCGTTCCTTTTATATTGAAACGTGACTGACAAATTAGCTGTTTTCTTGGAATAGTGCTCTAAAATCGACGAATTACCAATCTAACTAATTTCAATAGAAAGATTATTCCCGTTTCATTTCTTGTAGGTAAATACTGAGTTTTATTTCTTATAGGTAAATACTGAAGGTAATTTCTTAAAGTTCCCAAAACGAGTAAAAAGACCCAATTTTCTACATAAGTTATCATTTTTATTTTTAGAACATTCAAAAAGATCTACCTACCTGCCATTTACTGCGCCGTTGAACTTGTAGAACCAATCGTATCACAAAATGATCTCTAGACCATTCAAATTGTGACAGAATTGGTATCAAAGGATATTTTATCGGACGTTCTTCAGCTCACATTCAAAGTACTATCGGACCTAACTAACATTAGCGTGCGTGAGGTTGTGTCACTGGATTGGAAACGACTCGGTTGGATGATCTCGAACAACAGTAATGTATCAACTGGTTTCCGTTGTGTTGGATTATGTGGCGTTACTCAATGTAGAACATGTATGTGATGGAGCAGGTGGATGGATGAATGTGAAATTGTGTTATTCGATTCGTCCATGTAGTCATTTCAAGTGAGTTTCTTCAGAACTGCATTGAGTAAAACGTTATGTGGCTGCCAAGGCTTGTCATGACTGATTTCAGTAACGGTGGCCAATATCAACGAGTATTACTCCTTTGTCCAGGATATATTTGAGTGCATTCATGCATTATCTGTACCCTCACTCTCGTAATCTGATAGAACGACTATACGTCACGATCAGAGAGATCAGGCGTAGGACCTACGGCGAGTTTGAATTGGAGAACTTTGACACAGTAAACTTACTACCATGTTATCGCGACTCAGCTGCCTAGTACTGCCTTACTGCAGTTATAATACTGCATTCATAGTTACATGGCAATATGGAATAAAAATTGAGGCGGCTTGTCAAGAAATCTTCGCCCAAGTGCAGTGCTACAGCAAAAGGGATTTGCTCTGCAAATGATTGCAGACCTAGGGTGCTGCCCATATGTCAGCTGTCTTAGCCTTTGAGTTTTTATCCTTTAAAATTCAAATGGGATCTTCCTGTCTTCATGGATTCATCAAATATTTTTAAACTAAAATCTCGGCAGCATATTCTTATGAAAGTAAACACTTCTACTTTTCTAAAATTGTTAAAGTTATTCGGGATCAATAAAATCAGTTAGCTAGTTCTTGATCAAATAATATATTTTGTTGGTATAAATATAAATTGAGTGGGAAGACATTTTGTGTGGGTATTAAATATCCGCTACGCGTAGATTTAGCATTTGACAGATATTGGAAGATGTGCTAATTTTGGGACATGTCCTGAGATAATTTCTGTGCCACCATTTGCTAGCAGCGGAAAGATAAGAATATCCATATAGACATGGAATTCTTATTTTATCTGTTGTTAAAGCGAAAGTAAAAATATACACATCCTGTGTATTTACCTAGTACTGTTCATGAAATAGGTGTACTACTCGCTAAGAGGCAGGCTAGAAACGTCTGAGATTGGCAAAAAGCGACTAGGAACCCCAGAAAGATCCATTTCAAATACGCGTCATTTACATAATAAATAAACTTGAACAAAAATCTGCACCTCGGAAAACGAATTATGACCTAAATAAATTTAGCAAATTCGTTCCGCTCTAAATTAACTGCACGCTCTATATTCAGAGGAAGGGAAATAATACCCAAAAACTAACTCAAACTACGAACACCACAACTGGAAAACCAAACATTTTCGGCAAAATTTGAGCTCCTAAAACGTAGAATTCACGGTTGGAAAACTTTTTGTGCGGGCGTTTGCACAATACGACTTTTTATTGTTTGGGACAACATTTTTGATGTACCGTGTGCAGTTTCAATCAATCATATTGGGAAAAGGATTCAATAACTTAGTGAAATACTATGTAGTGCTTTTCTGGATCTGGATCAATAAATAAGGGTTATTTATTGATATTATGCATTGGGCATATTCGCAACGTAAAATAACCCTTATTGACCAAAGCAGTTACGCTCATCTTTTTCGCTAGCTTAAGAAAACAACGATTTTACGCGTAAATCTGAATGGACGCGTACGCGTTTTGGACAGGGCGCTGAATAGCGCTGAAAATATTTATGCGCAAGGAGTCCCTGTGACGACTTTTCTAATACTTACGACGCTGAACGCGGCTGATAGAAGCCGAACTGGATGTGACAAAAATCGTTCAGCGAAAAGCGAATGGTGCTCATAATTGTGCGTTGTTCCTAAGGGTAGGTTTCCAATCTGACCGGATCTAGCTGAATATCAGAACAATAACAACACCACGACAACTGGGATCAACGGCTTTACGCCCACCTTATCTAAGATAACCTCTTAAAATCGTTTTATTGATCAGTGCACTTAATGTTCTTATTTAATTATATAATAAAATAAGCCAGCTAGGTATTTAATCATCAAAATGCATGATCCATGCTCAGATCACGAAGCAAGTCGATGATTGAGTTTGGTCCTGATAAGAGGCAGTACCTACAATCTTGCGATTCAATGAAACGATACTTTGGTAGTGCAGGTGACTTTTGATAAGATGTACCAGAAGATATGATTAGAATAAATTGAGACGTTATCATTACATTTTTATGAATATATCTGTCATTGTGATATTAATATTTTATGCTCATTTTCGCCATGAATAAAGCGAATGATTTATCGGTGTGGACGATAAAGGTATTAGTCGATTTGACTGATAAAAATACTGATAATTCGGCCCATTCATAAAATGTTATTTCCTTTCGGACATTTTTTTATGAATGAATCTAGGTGTTAATATCTAAATATGTAGCGTCATTATGAATTAGATTAGATAATGGGACTTTTATGATTGATATTGAGTTGAAAAGGATTGATCTGTTTAGGTAACCTACTTAAAAATACAGTACCGAAGGCACTTATAAACATGCTTCTTTTATTGAAAGTTTTTTAAGCAGGTAAGTAGAGAACATACACTTAAGCCTAATTCAGTGTAGAATATAGATAGGAAACAATTGTTAAAAAAGCAATAGCTAATGTGGGTGCATTTAAGTATTTGTTCTTTTCTCTTTAAAATGTTGTGGAATTTAGAAGACAACCTATTAGGAAATACATGTGATAATGATAGTATTTATTAAGTCGTGTAAGAACAAAAATTGTAGCACTACTTTTTTACTTTTATAACTTGCAAAGACTTGAGTCCCGATTGTTAGTTGATGTTGAGGGGTATCGTGTCGTCCAGTAACAGGGGTGTGGTGGTCTGATAGGCAGTCGCTTTACGTAAAACACTGGTGTCCAGCTGAATCCGGTTAGGCTGGAAGCCTACCCCAATGTAGTTGGGAAAAGGCTAGGGAGATGATGATAACATGCAATGCGTGATTTAGGAAATCATATTTGCTGCTATGTTTATGGTATTTTTTTTTTAAGAATTTATCAGAAACTAGCTTTTGCCCGCGACTTCGTCCGCGTGGATTAATAGCTCCCGTTCCCGGGGGATTTCCGGGATGAAAACTATCTTATGTCCTTTCTCGGGTCTCAGACTATATCTGTACCAAATTTCATTTAAATCGGTTTAGTGGTTTAGGCGTGAAGAAGAGACAGACAGACAGAGTTACTTTCGCATTTATAATATTAGTACGGATATTATTATTACGCAAGAAAGATTTAGGATAATAATAATTCCATACACATATTCAGCAACTTTTTGCATCCAATTGTGCAAGACATTAACTACCTATGCATTGACTCATTGAAAAAAAAAACAGGTGACAAATGCAAGACTCATAAAATACAATGAAGGGCTTATTAACTGTTTCAAGACTTGCGCAAGTAGTAGGTAGTATAGAGATACGGAAATGAATTTTTAAAAACTAGGTAATAAATGACTATTATAAACCTGAAGAGTTTGTTAGTTTAGTTGAACTCGTTAATCTCAGGAACTACTAGCAGGCGTCCGTCACTCGCTCAAGGCCACGCGTTTTATGCCTACTGTTTCGTGTACCGTCGACGGTACAACGAACACCGGGCCTTCGCGCGCCCGCCTGAGTGCTCGCGCGTCACGGCTACAGTGCTGACTATCAAAATGCCGAAACCACGTAATTATTGCGTGATTATTGTGCAATTCCCCTGTTTCCCTTTTGATTATTTATTAAAATTATTCACGCGGTTTTGAATATTTTCGACACTGAATTCGGGAATTCAAGAAACGATAAATATGCATCAGCCATTTTATTTAAAGAAAAAATGTTTGATCAACAAATAAAAAAATATTTGTTTTTCTAAAACATTCGTTTTATAACCATTATCATCATACGTATAACCCTAGCACAATTTGCTGGATGGACGACACGCACACATAGGGATTGCAATCCGGCGGGGTTATTACCTATGAAACAGCAATGAGCAATATTTGCGCAGTGATCGCGCGATCACCGCGCGATCGTCAAAAAAAATCGTATTATGTATGAACCGATTGCTAATCGCTCGCTGATTGTTCTAATGCACTTATTGCTACGATGACGATAAAGTAGCAATCGCTGGAACTAATTAAATATCACCTTTAACAAAAAAAACTTAACTTTGCTCTTAAAAACCATACTAAATACGAAACCACCAAACGAAAAATGCATATTTTAGTTAACTGATTGCTCCACAGAGGCAGCACTATCGCTATTTTGCTATTTGACGTGACGTATTTTGAATTGACGTTTGAGCAGCAAATTTTGCTAAATTATCGCGATCGCTCGGCTATTGCAAGATACGTAATCCCAGTGCGGTACAATTTTGAATCCGGGCGGATCCAGCCGGATTCATGAGAATTCCGCCGGATCCGGCCGGATTGGTATTTTGGGTGTTCAACATAGCGCATATTTCTAACTTCATGGCATATTATGTGAAATAATCTACGGGAAAAATTAGAAACGAATTTGTACGAAAACCAACTCTTCTTTATTTATAACTAGCTTTTGCCCGCGACATCGACCGCGTGGAATTATATTTTCCGATCCCGCAAAATTTCCGGGATAAAAACTATCCTACCTCCTTTCTTAGGTCCCAGACTAAATCTGTGCCAAATTTCATTCAAATCGCTTTAGTTGTTTAGGCATGAAGAAGAGACAGACAGACAAAGTTACTTTCACATTTATAATATTAGTATGGATTATTTTCCGTCAGTTATTATAAAGGGTGTCTCAATAAGAGTGCACTTTTTAAAATTGGAATTTTTTTTTTCATGCATGTGGCAACTCTGAAATTTGACTGTTGTCACCTCTGTTTATTCCGATTATTAAAATGGAGGGCTTCTCGAAAGAACAACGCGTTATAATTGTAAAAACTCATTACAAAAATGAAACCGCTCGCAAAGTTTGCCAAATTTTCAACCATTCGAAGATTTGTCATCAATTTTGAAAAAACTGACAATATATGGTTTCAGCAGGACGGCGCAACCTCACCGCGCATTAAATAATCGATTTATTGCAGCAACGATTTCCATAACACATCATCTCACGAAATTCTGATGTCAACTGGTCGCCAAGATTGTGCGATTTAACGCCGTGCGTTTTCTTTGGGGTTTTGTGAAATCTCTGGGTGTATGCGAAAAAACCCGAAACAATTCCTGAGCTCAAACCAGAAATCCAACGCGTCATCGGTGAGATACAGCTACATCTCTGTGCAAAAGTCATAGCAAATTTCATGAAAAGTGTAATGGCTTATCATTGGAGCCGTGGGGGTCATTTGCCAGATATTTTAATCCATAATTAATCGGAACATGTCTTCTTTACAATACATTAAAAATATCACAATTCTATCACAAAATACTTGTTTTTATTTTGAAATGAAAAGTGCACTCTTACTGAGACACCCTACATAATATAATAATCAGTCTCAAAGATTACAAATAACAGTGAATTATTTATGGTTTAAATTAAGTTTAACCCGTTCATAAAAACTTAATTAAATCAACATCATATATTCTTCTATAATCCAAATTAAAATTTTCTAAATCAATAGCTTATGGATACTGTACGATTTTGCATACGCCGTGTTTTTTAGTACTTTTGCACGATTTTGATGAGAGAAATTGCGTTTTTCTTAGTTACCGGATCCGGCCACCGGATCCGTTGATAATGCCGGATCCGGTCGGCAACAAAAACGTACCGGATCCGCCGGACCGGATTGCAATCCCTACGCACACACGTTAGTCGCGCGGCGGGCAAAAAAATCTCAACTCTCTTTGTGCGTACTTATAGTACATTTCTCCTCGCTGCAAACAGCTGGTATTATTATTATGATTTTGTAGGCTATTATAGCGTAGGTATTTTCATTTTTGTATTGGAGTGAAGTATCTGTTACGTAGTAACTATTTATTAATCTGTGCTACTAGTTCGAATTTGAAAAATCTTTTTCTGTCGGATAGAGCATTTATCAAGGAAGGTTATAGGCTGTGTAACATCACGCTACGACTCACGGGAGTAGTCACAAATTCCGTCCAAAAGATTTTAAGTACCTAAAAGGATAATGTAGTGAGTAAATAAAATATGTACCTAGTTAAGTGGTAGAACTCTCTAGCCTTCCTACTTTCTACTGATAAAAATCCCCCATCAGATACACCAATAAATAAATAGGCATCGCTATATAGAATAGGGACTTAGATGGTAGGTAGACTGTTCACAGAGTAGCAGGTATTTCGGCCGATGTGGTCAAAACAGCAATTTCAATGTTACTAATATTTTTCAGGGGTGTTTCGGACGACAGCTAATATTGTACGCTCAGAAGGCCATACAAAACAATTCCTCTCATTGGCACCATACAAAACAAGTTACATACTGAATTACATAATTTTGTTCAGTCAAATAAGCTCAACACCTAATTTTGTTCAGCGAAAATGAAAAAAAAAATAAGGATTTCTGACTATACAAAATTAGCTTAAAAATAGTAATAATAATAATACCAGCCTATTACTGTCCCACTGCAGGGCAAAGGCCTCTTCTCATACAGAGAAGGCACGAGCATTGATCACCACCACGCTTGCTCAATGCGGATTGGCGATTTCGGACTCATAAACTACAAGTCCAAGTTTCCTCACGACGTTTTCCTTCACCGACGTCTGTGATGTCTAAGATAAACTTTAGAAAGTACATATGAATAGGGTATTACACTCTTTTTTTTAAAGTTGTTCAAATAACTCCTACAGTACTAAGAAACCACTAAAAAAAATCCTAAATTTTTATTTAAACGCTAAGTACCCTAAAAACGCTTTTAAAAATTGTATTTTCAAGTTTCGCGCGGAAATGTCCAAAAACGGAAAACGCCGTGGGCGTGGTTTTGCTTTGGCGATATGACGTCCTCACGTCGTGTAAATAAACAAATGCGCTCTGATATTTTACATCATTATTATTGTTTTTATCTAAAAAATTAGTTACTGTTCGACTTACCGTTGGTGTGCATTCCGGAATGCAAGAACACAAGTGTGAAAACATCGGAATAATTGTGAATCTAGTGTTCAACGTTCAAATTTAAGAAAAACTTAGTTAAAAGTTGTGGGAAGAGTATTCCAACTATTACACCATAAAAACCCGTTTGTACTTTAGTAAATATCACTTTGATGTAAGTACCTATGTGCTTTAGCCATCTAAAATATCTTTCACAATAACTTCCATGAAAAAGTATATTTTTATAATAAAGATCGTATTAGGAGGTTATAAATAAAACAAATAGTGACGTCTAGTTGACACTGTTGACAGTCGACAGCAGTCACTGTCTATGGTCTGTATTTCGGTGTGTTCGAGAACAGATAAAAAAAACTGAAAACTTTGAATTGAATTTAAAAAAATATTTTCTAGTTTTATGAACTAAAACTAACACTGTTCGGCTGCTTTTTGCATAAGCTATCTCAATAATATATTTTTAGATTATTTCTCTTATACAGTGTAATACCCTATTGAAAAAGTCACATTGGTACTTGCCCGGATTCGAACCCACAACCACTTGCATGAGAGGCGGGCGCCTTAACCACTAGGCCATCACGACACACTAAAAATAGTATCTAATAATAATAAATAAAAAATATGAATAATAATAAAATTTCTGTTTCGACCAGAGTGGGCAAAACATTTGCTAAGCTAAAACAGTTTTCAAGTCTAGATTTATAACTAGAAAAAACCGAAACTTTTCCCATGAGAAAGCTAAGACATTCAAGGAAGTTAGCGTGTTATGTGAATAATAGGCCCATTGTATACTGTGGCTCTGTATTAATTGATGTAGAGAATTGTTCTATGCCAATAATGTTGTACAGACAGCTGAATGAGTTCATTTCTTGTTGAAACAAGGAAATGATGGAGAAGAGAGTATTAATTTAAATTGTATGCTGTGTCAATTTTAGTCTAGGTTTCTGGTAAAGTCAACCAGAAAAATTGTAAAATAAATTAAAAAATTTATGGGTTATATTAAAACAGTTGCATTACCCGTTCTTAAAAAACAAACCAGGATAAATAAAGTGAAATAAAACCTAGGTAATTAATAAATTTCGTATGGTGAAAATAAAAAGATTTATTATTGTGACCATACAAAATTTACTTAACTATGTATCGTTCGAAACACTGTTTAAAAATATTAATAATAATAGTGAAATTCCTGTTTCGACCAGACTGGAAGAAAATCAACGACCGAAACGCATAATAAGTCGTGTATTCTAATAGGGTAATAATAATGAAACCACAAAAACGAAAAGCGGTTAAACACAAGTTTAACCACTTTTGCTCAACAAGCCAATATTGAGATGATTCAAATTACTTCAAATAATGAAGTACTGTCTTTCAGATACAGTATTTTTAGGTAATTCCTGCATAATATTTAAAACAATTTATCAGAAGAGAAACAATAAAAGAAGCACATAAAATACATAGGCACTTTCCTTAAACATTGTTGTACAGAAGGAAAACATAAAATATGAGGAAAATGTTTTGCACTGTATAGGTATGTCATTACCGTTTCAATTTAATGTGATACAAAACTCTCTTTTCTCTTTTTAGTCCTTGGTCAAACATCTTAGTGCTTAGTACAATAAACCTTTTGAAATAAAAATTTGCTTAAGCTGTTGTGAGTTGTGACCACTAAAACACATTTTTTTTACAAAAATAAACATTATACCTATTACTTTCTTGGGCATAGTAGGCGTTTTGCTGGCATGAAACAGGAATTTATTATCCATACTAATATTATAAATGGGAAAGTGTGTCTGTCTGTCTGTATGTTTGTCTTTCTTTCATGGCAAGACGGAGCGTCGAATTGACGTGATTTTGTAGTGGAGATAGTTGAAGGGATGGAGAGTAACATATGCTACTTTTTGTCTCTTTTTAACGCGAGCGAAGCCGCGGGCAAAAGCTAGTTTTTAATTTTTTAGGGGGTTATTTTGTACAGGGGGACAGACGAGGAAACATTTTGTTCTCACTGTACAAAATAATGTTAAACCTAATTCATTAATTTACCTTTTAAGTTCTTGTCTGCATTTGTGTTTTTTATTGATAAAAACTAGCAAACCCGGCGAACTCTATTTTGCCACCTTCGTTTTATGTAAAATTTTTTTTTCTTTGCTATAAACCTTTTTTTTTTTTTTTTTGGTGAGTGGGAAATCATCCAATGACTGCTCCCGTCCTGGGTGCGACGGGAGGGCGTGTCAAACTCTTACTGACTAAAACCCACTCATGTTCCTTCGATTGCCCTTTATGTTCCGAGGTCACGGTAACTATTATAAACATTCCGCAACTCTGCTATTAACCTCACGGAGCCCGAGACCTTTCCATGAATGCAAAACCGTGGAAATTGGTTCATGCGTTCTGGAGTTTTAGCGTCAGGAAGGAAAATCCGACTTTTTTTATAAAGTAGATTAATATATCCCTGACAGATTTTCAAGTTTCTTTTTCTATTTGTGCTGTATTTCTTGTTGTAGTCACCTCAATGTTTAAAACATTATCAACACATAAAACTGGTGTTTTCCATGGATTGCATTTAGCTAAATAAGTATAGTTAGTTTAATGTTTATGAGAAAGGCCTTGTGGATCACAAAGATTTTTATATTGTTTATTTGGTTACATTATCTAAGATACAAGGTAACAACCATTAAAATAAAACATAGGTGTAACAGAACCTACTTTTTTTCAAGGACTTTCACCTAGAATTAAGTTGGTTTGTTACCATTTTTCCAGATATTTGTGTGGGCTACACTCCTAGTTTAAATGTTTATTTTGGAATACATTTTTCATGTTGTGTAAGTTCTGTTAAATGGGTAGTTGGCTACCAGCCTAACAAAATTCAGCAGAATGTTAGTGTTTTATGTGAAGCGACAGCCTATCAGACATCTACAACTCAGTTACTAGGCGACAACATAACCCTTGGTTAGACTGGTCAGACTTTCTGGCTTTTGACTACTGTCAAAGATTGACTGACAGAAAAGCCAAATAAGCAAATCTAAATAACACCAATCACTAATATTGATTGATGTAAACTAGGTTCATCATTATCAGTAACATTTGGTTTAAGGCCCGTAAAGATTGCAGATTTAACCAATCGTATCATAGTGATGATAACAGATCTATCAAAAAATAGGTCTTATTTACCTACATCATTGACTATAATTGTTGCTGATAAAACTGTTAATGTTTAAATGGTAATTTACCTTCATGTTGCAGCTTTTTACCATTCAATTGCTACATATATTAAAACTGTGGTAATTTACATGGTTTAGAATTACCTAGAACATATCAATGTTTTGTTTAGGGGCTTTGGGTATTTCAAATAAATGTACATAGACTTTTCCTTATTCAAACAATGCTAATGACAGCCCCAGTTCACGTATAATAGTTAGAGGAAGCTTATTTATATAGGTACTTAGACTAGACTGACCTGTTTCCAAAGTTTGTTCTCCAAAACTCCGCCGCATCGCTTTTGGTTATACGGAACTGGTCACCAGCGAACGTGCCGTTAGGAAACATCGCCTTCAACTCACTCAGCATGTGACTAAACACCAAACTAAGCTTCGTTAAGTTACGTCTATAATGAGAATTCTCATCGAACATCTTTTCTTTACCTTCTTTAAACAATTTTATAGCTTGCTTACATTTCCTTATCAAATTAATTATAAATATGTTAAAATGTTCGTTGCTATTCAACGCTTGCATATTGTCCTCGTACTTGGAGTATATAACACGCAAACGCTGATACGTATCCGGTAAAATGTCCAAGATAAAAGGCGGACTGTTTTTCAAATTCATCTTGTGATGCTGACATAGTTTCACCACCTTATCCATCAATTTCCAAGTCTTATCCAATGTCCTTTTATCGGTCGCCAGTTTAGTAGGGCATACCGCGTCCGAGAACGCTCCGTGCAACTTCGAAAATATCGAAGATATATTTTTCTGTTGTGATTTGTGACGAGGGGCGGCCATATTGTAGAGTCCGATGACATACAAATGAAAACAACGTTTTTTAAAACGACACTAAACTCAAAACACATGCATCACTTAATTATAATGTTGTAGAGCGCGTGTTTTCTCATTATCACATAATCGAACCACATTTACGACACAAATAACACGCTATACAACGATCGCCCACTGACACATCGGCGACGCGTATGACAATTTGACAAATAAATGAATGAATGAGAACCACAGTGACAGAAGAGAAATAGGTTGGTTTGGAGGACGATTTGGTGTTGCCATTAAAAATATGAATTTACCTTAGAACGTTGTTTTTGGTTTGGATTTCCTTAGAAATAAATTGGGAAAAATAATGAAGTGGTTTCTTAGATTATACTTTACCACTACTTTTATCACAATATCTTACGTAGTATCAATCCGCAACCCCGCAGCAATCCAAAGTATTCACCTAATGATTTTCAGTTGTTTCGATCCTGCGAACGTTTTTAATTGACTGATATCAGCCCAGATATAGCGTCCGCCTTTTACGTCAAGAGGTTGTGGGTTCAAATCCGGGCAAGTACCAAAATGACTTTTTCGATTCACATGGTACTTTCCAAAGTTTATTATGGACATGACCATCACAGACATCGGTAAAAAAAAATCGTGAGGAAACTTGTACTCATTGAATGTAAGTCCAAAATCGCCAAATTGCTTTGACGCGTGTTGTACCGTGGTGATTAATGCTAGTGCCTTTTCTGTATGAAAAAGGCACTTCGCTCTACAATAGGAAAGTTTTAGGTTGGTATTATTACTTATTTAAATTAAGTTACTTACGTTATAACATATAAACCTATTATTTTTAATATTATATATTATTATCATTCGGTCGAATTTCTCGGGGCCCTGGGGTCCCGGATCTTTGGAAGGCTTACGAGGGGCCGAAGCCAACTCGCTGAGGCCCTTTGAGCAAAACTTTATATGAAATGGGACACCAACCGACGACTATCCCTATTATAACAATATTATTATTAATAACCTATTATTTTTACTTTTATAAGAATCGTTTGGGCAATATGGTCTTTTTAAAACGTGGGTATTCCGACCGTGACCCATTTAAATTAGTCTGCCGGTAACTTTTTATCAATACTTGCTCGTAAAATGATATCTTTGGACAAGTCACACACGGTCATCTGATCTTATATAATGTTATGTTGAGAATTCTTAAGACAGAATTCTTAAGGAAACTCTTCAAAAAGTGTCCTATGATGATACAGAGAATTTACTGATGTTGCTAAAGTGACTTTGTTTTTATTTTGTGTCTTTATACAATTCTTGACCTAGTCTAAGTACCTTATTGGTGCCGATTCTCTTGTGCACAACTTAACGTAAATTTAAGTTAGGTGCATCTTTCTCTTTCCATTTCTTAAAGAAAAGGACAGAAGATACATTTTAGTTTAATCCTGTCAAATTAGACAGCGCCTGATGACAATTGACGTATATTTAGACGCCATGTTTTTAAATTGCGTCTAAATTATCTATGGAGTGTCTAAATTTGACAGGACAGGACTAATATTTGATCTTCTGTCCTTTTCTTAATTAAACGGAAAGAGAAAGATGCATTTAACTTAAATTTACGATAGTTTGTGCACAAGAGAATCGGCACCAATGTTATTATTATAAAATTAAACTATACATTTTATAAAAATTTGTCCTAGTTCAAGTATTTTTGTTAGTTAGGAATTTAGAAGTTAAGAATTCAATTGTCTATAATATAATACAGATTTTTCTACACATTTGTATTGTACTATAGAATCCTTTTGATTAATTGTTAATTTTAAATTATTTTTAGATTTTCTCGCCTAAAACACAGGTTTTCCTAGTTAAGGGACGTAAGACTTAGAATTAAGATGTATATTCAAGACTGTATGTAAGTTACCCTGTAAAGAATTTTGAAAAATATTATGTAATGTAATGTAATGTGTTTAATAATCGAGGGGTCAAAGCAACAATTAGGTTTCGAAATATGAAAGAAATCTGCGCGCCATTTATTCATTATGATCTTTTATTAGAAGTCAGTGGAATTCAAGAAATATATTTATTTTGCTTAACAAGTTGAAACGATTCATTGTGACAATGAAGTAAAAAATGTCGTATGATCAACGAACAATTTATGCATAAAGTTCAAATTTCCTCATTTACAATAAATATTTTTGTTCTGGCAATATCGGTGTTACCACGTTTTGTTATTGCATTAGACTTTTACTTAATTTTGAAATTTTATGATTCTCCTGAAATATTAATTAGGAAAAAAAAACAAGAGAGACAAATATTGATATTTTTCTTGTTTGAATAGAACAATAATGCAAGATTTAAAAATCCACATGCATAAACTAAACGTGTTTATTCTGTGCTGCCATCTAGTAATACATTATTAAAGTTTTACCGTTTTAGTTCTTTGATTTGGTAACAGATGGCGTTAATAAATGTTTAAAGCTAGTAGTTTCTTAAAATAAACATAGATGTCACTAAAACAAATTTAACAGTTAACATATTTTATTTTGATAAAATTAATTGTTGATGTTAGCAACAAAATAATTAATTAATAATAGCATCCTTTAACATAAGGCGTATATTTCAACGCATTAACAAAAACAAAGTTAAGTACATAAGTAGTAATTTTTTAGGTAAAAAATTGTTTATTCTTCTTCTTCCTCTTCTGCTGGCTCAGGAGTCGTGGTGGTTCGTTTCTTGGCCTTCCTCTTGCGGCTATGTCTCTTGCCTTTTTTGCTCATCCTGTATAGAATCAAACATATTAATTTCACAACAACAAGGTTTCTTTTACTACGTGCAGTACTTATTCTTTATGGATTGCTTAAGGGCGGAAAACACGGTTTTTGAAAACGATTCCCAATGCTAACATCATCGAACTCAGATTTTATGCAACAAAAAGTGTGACGAGCATGACAAAACGTGCTACCGCTGAGCCAAGTTTTATCAAATAATGTGTAAAAGCGAGTATTTCAAATACGGTTTAGGACATTATGCAATTGGGCCCAGTACCCTTGCTATTTATATTCTTATATAACTACTAGTTTTAAAACCGTATTAAAAATGTTAGGGTTTTTCATACTAACGTATTTTGAAATTTCTGTCATTTTTATTCAGGTTGAACCCATAAAAGCTTTTTTAAAGTAACAAGATTTTTTAAGTAATAAAAACAAGATCGATATTATAAAGAAATAATTATGTTCATTGCATTCTTTTAAAATCTGTAAATGGTAGTTAAAACTTTACGAATGAATTTAATATCACCTAAGACTATTTGATTACATTCATTAAATTATAACTATAAACAGGAAAATTTATTGCACTAAAGTAATTAAAAAGAAATACAATAATTTCAATCATAAAAGTTAGAATATAACTCCAGTCTTTAAAAAGTTAGAATCTTGTAAAGACGGTCTGCAAAAAATAACTAAAAGAATCAGCACTCCTAGAAAACTGGCATTCTAGAATAGATGGTATATATTATATGAAATGCGAAATTACTTAATTATTATTAGCGTAAGCTATTGTCAATCCCAAACATTTGAAAATCGATTCTATTATAAATATAATATATTTCACAATGCCACATGATACTACACTATAAAAAGAAAGATGAAAGACGAATTAAGACAGAATGTTAGGTTACGCATGCATGTACTCCGCTATGACAAGACACATGTGTGTTTATAATATTAAGAGACAGCTTGGAAGAAGAAGGCAGAATTATAGAAAAGATAACACTTTATTTACAAACAAAAGTAAAAAATAGTTCAGTTAGGTACGACACACAAAATTTACTTTAAGTAATCCGGGCATGGAGACTTTTCGTACGCGTTGAATTTCAAAATAGCTCCTTTCACTCCAATAAGCAAATTGTCTGCTGAATCCATAGCGAAGGAATTCACTCCTGTAATGCTAAAAGTTCCCAAATGCTTTGCACTTGAGTTTTCGGGGTCAATTGAGTATAAATTACTATTTTCATCCATAGCAAAGACTTCATCAGATCGACTGACGAAGACACCTGTCATTTTGTCATTCGGTAGGCCCCTGATTTTGATTGGAACTGTGTATCCATTCTTTAGAATATACGAAGTTTTTGTAGCGACGAAGTACAAGTTATTTCTCGTGTCCACAGTCAAGCCATGCCCGTTTGGTATAGCTGGAAATGTATCCTGTTTTTGTCCGTCATTCGTAATCTTGAGAACTCGATTTTGAGGCCAGGTGGCAATGTACATTGCACTTCCATCGCTGTTTACTGCGATATACATCACATCTTCACCTAAAGCGGTGTACAATTCGATAGAGCTGTCATCTTTGTATTTGTAGACGCCGTTATCAGTGGCTAAGTACACGATGTCGTTGAGGTTATCAACGCAAGTCGACTGACCAAGTCCGGCGACTTTTATGATTTCAATTTCTCCGCTAGGATGGAGTACTTGAAGGGTCATCTTCATTTCATCGCTTATAAGTGTGAAGAATACCTTTCCAGTCTTCCAATGGATACTCATGTCAGCTGGTATACCGGAAACATTCTTTCGTTCTTCTAAAGCGTAGTGGAAGTTGTTTAAAACGACGAGGTTTGAGCAGAATTGCTCTCTTGTGTTCTGTTGCGCTAGACTTTGCCTCGTCATCACTGGGTTTGAGCTGATCGTCGTCACCATTGACAGAACTATTAGTAGTAGTTTCTCCATCTGGAAAGATATGGTTTAAATATTGTAAACAATTTAGTTCATAGTAAGGGTGTGTTATTGCAGGGGCCTATTCTAATCTTATGATGACTAAGAGTACCATAGAAACTTAAACGAGAGAGAATAATTACTGAAACCAATCAAGTAGTCTAGTCCATCTATTAACCACATAAGACATAAGCTCCCATAAACAAATGGATAAGGCTATAGCCTTATTTTCATACTTTTATTACAAAGAAATTATGAAAATAAGCGGGTAAAGCTATACATATAAAGCAGCCAGTCCAAAAGAAGAAACTAACCGAAGACTGAAAGAGAGATCACTATTAAACAATTAATTTGTTAGGTTCCAATGATTGGTTCATAATTGAATATGACTCGATATTTGTAAACATGTAGATAAGCGTGTTTACTGAGAAAATCTGTTTATGACAGTTTTCTCAGTAAATTGATAATTTTGTTTATGATTTCATTAATTTTCCAACTCGTTGGCCCGATTGAATAATTATTATGCCAGGTTTTCCAGGATTTTGGGTTAGTACTAAGTATTTCAATTTATTCCTATGAACGTGGAAAAGTGCTTTTATAATAATGTAATTGAATGAAATTCTATGTAAACTTAGAAACTTTAAATAACGAGTCAACGTCAAAATCATCATTATCTTCTTGAAATTTTCCCCAGCTATTATTTTATGTGTGGGAAATTAAATGACGCTGGGGCGGGACGGATTATCAGACTTTTACTGACTAAAACCCACCTATGTTCCTTCGGTTGCCCTTTATGTTCCGGGGTCACGGTAACTATTGGAACTATTCCGCAATCCCGGCAGGTCGCCAGCTATGTTACGGTCGGCTTCAAGCTTATTTGAATTCAACTGAACAACAGAGTTTTCATGGAACAACTGCCTATTAGACCTTTACAACCCAGTTATTGGACTATTGTAGTCAGATTGATTGTCAGATTTTCTGGCTTTTGAGCACCTAACGGCTTTCAAAGATTATCGAATGTCAAAATGGTCTTATTGAGCTTATGTACTATCGACAAAATTAAATCATGACCCATTTCGACGACAAATCGTTTGAAGCTGTCAAAATAATAAGACTAGACCTGTGACATTTTTAATATATGTTTACGCGATTGCCGACCTAATTGTATTTGAATGTCTGTAGGAAAATAAGCTTATGGTGGGTCATGATTCTATTTTGTCGATTGTACATATAAAACAACGATTTTGTACGAAAGCTGAACAAATGCGGAAAGCTTGTTCTATAGAGTTAAGGTGAATGGAAAGTTTTTTTTTTTTTTTTTTAAAGAGTGTCCGTGGTGTTTCGCCTGTTCTTCTCCACAGAGATCTATGTTTTGGAACAGGCAATTAGCGTCACTTTTCTGACCGACCGACCGACTCTAAGTGCCTATAAATGGGCTAAGTGAAATAAATGCTCAAGGCATTTATTTCACTTAGCCCATTTTGAATTTTGGAGCTGAATTAATGTGCAAAATCCCTTAACCTTGACTGCTTCTCTCATTCTAACGATGCTATAATAGAAACAGAACTGTATAAATGTGACCAAAATCATTTAACAAAAGGATCGAAATAAGTGTGTGTAGTATAAACCACTAGGCCACGAAATTCCAGATAAAACCATACAATTTAAATTATACAGATTGTTAATTCTCTCGGTCGAAGCTTACGCAGGGAAAATTTACCGCTTCACCGTCATTCCATAACGTTTTCCCCTGGCTTTCCACCATAAGCGTCTTACGTTACTTTATGATTGAATTTTATTATTTTTAATAGAATCTTTTGCTATGTTTGCAGATTGGTAGAGATTGATGAGGTGAGGAGGCTAACTCGGCTGAAATAATAACTTTGTTTTACATACTATTTTAGTTAGGTGTGTGTTCTTGATACGATTTTTGAAGAATATGTATGTTTGATAGCTCAGGTTATGATACGGCCTATCTAATTTCGAATATTTTTAAAGAGCAAGTTTTAATAAGTATTACTGTAAATACTGTTGACTTATTCCGGTAATAAAATATATTACAAATTCCATGAATTAGTTCTAACTAAATTTTCAGAGGTTTTCGCTTGACTAGCCTAACTTTGTGACTTTGGCTGCGACCTTGTCTGCGGGAATGTCGATATACAGGGTGTCCCACGGCAATGCCACATGGAGGGAAAGTACCTTAAATATTGTAGATAGATCATTTTACTGAAAGAAGACATTATTTGAATTTTGAAAACATTTTAAACTGCTTTCATAGATATTTTAATAATTACATAGTTGAACCGGGAATCGAACCTGTTACTCGAGAAAATGAATCAGCCTGTAGTTTTAACCTACCGATCGAAAGGCTTCATCACAAGGATTATTTATTGCTAAATAACATAGTGTCAAAAATAAAAGACAGACCATGAATTTTAACATTTTTAATACAAAATTAGTCAATTTTTCAAATGCTCTAAACTAGTCCCTTCTTCTTGAATACGAAGTGATAACTTTTAATTATTTCGTTCCCTGACGATTTTTTGGTCTTGTTGTGGTGGATATTTATTTATTTAAATGATGCGTACTACTCAAGTGGGTAGATTAATTAGCAATAAGTAGTTATGATTGTCAATTGTATGTCCTTACGGCAATGTAAGCTTTTAACTTTTCTGAACAAAATTTTACATCAAATGTTAAATTTCACGGTCTTCCTTTTATTTGTGACACTATGTTATTTAGCAAAAAATAATCCTAATGATGAAACCTTTCGATCGGTATGATAAAACTACAAGGTGATTATTTTTTCTTGTGGAACAAGTTCGATTCCCGGCCCAACCATTTAATTATATGAAAATCTATGAATGCAATTTAAATTGTTTTTAAAATTCAAATAATGTCTTCTTTCAGTAAAATGTTCTATCTACAAGATTTAAGGTGCTTTCCCTCCATGTGGCATAGCCGTGGGACACCCTGTATAGTTACAGATCAAAAACTAGCTTAAACTCCGTAGACACCACAAATCTCTCTAGTCGTGAAACTCAACAGACACACTGTTGGTTAGTTACTTTCGCCTGTTATAAGTATACTAGCAAAAAGATAAAGAAGAACCAATTACCTTCCAACACAATATTCCACAATTGACCACAAGTCACCAACACATCTCACAATCTCACAATGTGTACTGACTACAAAATTATCAGTTACTTTATATATATCTGTGCTATTATCATTCTTATTGTATTAACGTTTGATGTCAAAACAATAACATTATGTGAAACAATAGTCAACAACATATTTCTTGGATTATGCTTGTGATTAATCAATTTGAGGAAATGTTTGTACGCAGTTAAGGTCTGACCACATGGGCGGAAAATATTCGCGGTTTTTTGGTCGATGTTGCTGTCAACCTGTTTCGATTCATGGCAGTGTTTTTATTAGATGTTTTTATTTTGTTCTGGCTGTCATTGGTACTCATAATCTTTGACTATCGTTCGGCTAGTCAGAAACCCCAGATTGTTTGAGAGACTTTATCCTTATAAGTGATCCTGGCGATTAAACCTTTGGACACACGTGATCTGAGACACAATAGAAAGAAAATAGCAGCCAGACAGCCGGTTGTTGCTTGGTCGTTGAAAGTTTAATGTCATAAAAGTACAGAATGTTGTTTTTTTTTTTCATTTTTAACCTGTCCGATTCCCGGGTGACTCATTTAAAAAAATCAATAAAATACTGTTTTATTTAAAAAAAAAGGAATTTTCCTTTGAGTAAAATGATCTATCTTAACTTTTTAAAGTAGTTTTCTTCCAGGGCCCATAAGAACTTTTATCATTTAGAATATCATTTATCATTTATTTGCGTGAAATATGGTAGACACACAGTGGAGGTGTGCCGCGCATGGGCGGAGCATCGGCGTGTCCTCGTAGAGGCGATCGGCGGCGGTGACCTCTCGCGCCCGGCGCTGGTTCAGGCCATGCTGCGGGGCGAGACGGAATGGGATGCCGTCGCCTCCTTCTGCGAAGCAGTTATGCTGGTGAAGGAAGCGGCGGCGCGCGAGAGGCAACGACGAGCCTCTCGCCCCGGACTAAGACCCAGGCGAAGACGTCGAGAGTCGCAAGACGACTACCGGCCACCGTAGGCGCGGTTCTGCGGATGGCGAGCGATGGGTAGCTCGCCGTCCGCAGTCATTGGATGATTTCCCACTCACCAAAAAAAAAAAAAATATGGTAGACAGAAGATGTTATAAAATAATAAGTACATGACATTATTTCCATCCTTAATATATTTCTAAATTCAGTGTGGCCGGGCCTTGTGTCATGTCGTGTTGTTTATCGTGATCATTGACTGTGTTTTTAATTATAGCTTTCAGTGTAATCACAAGTTTAGCGGTTGCATTGTCTAACAATACCGTATTCGGAGAGAAAGAGAGAGAGTAAATTTGTATTAAAGAGAAATATAACGTAAATTCTTTATACGGTTGCTCCTTCTTCGGTGGACCAGAAATGTTTTGGAGTATTTCCGTTTAGCCGCCAGTTTTCAAGCTTTTAATGTGGATGTTCAAGGTAGCCCGCGAAATTCAAATTTTCTTACATATTTTTGCAATTTGCAGCTCAGTGTCTGGGTGTATGTTGATATAGAATGATTTGCGACTGTAAAAGGCCATTAGTTACAGAATTATAATCATTTAAATCATCAAAACAGCCCTCAAAGTGCATATAACGCGTTTGATTGCCTATTTCATGAAAAAGCCATTCAAAAATTTGAATTTCGCAGGCTACCTTCAAGCATCCCCCTTAAACAATCGTAGTATTCTTGATAATAAAACCACCAGTTTGTGGGAACACTAATTGAAATAAGGTTAAATTTGCCAAACGGGAATAGTGTAAGAGAGCACCTTTCGGCAACTGTAGTGCCTACAACATGGTAGACTGATGGTTCATAAGGTAGCCGGCAGCAGACGGATGCGAGCTATCCAAGATCAAGATGGCTGACGCTGTGTAAAGCGTTCTTTTTATTTAACAATATTTTTTCAAGACGGATTGGTGATTTTAGATGTGTGTAAAATGTAAGTCCGGATTTTCTCATGAGGCTTGCTTCCCGAGCGACCTTAACGAGCCAGCTAGATCCTATCTTTCAATGTGGAACTTTACATTGTGTTCTCCATGCCCAAAAAACTTCAATCTATATATTTCACGCCATCGACATCAGTGATGCTTCGAATATAAGTACAGACTAATAGAAAACTTCAGTACTTGCACGGCTCACCACAATATATTAATTTAAACAATCTCACATTAATCACATAAAAAAAAATGAAAACGGCCGTCGCCATTTTCCATGTGACAAAAACTTATAACACTTTTTTAAGAAAAATGTCGTGCCATTCATTTCATGCTTACATCTCGCATAAACTGGTCCTTTCATCACCTTGCTTTAGAAGACATCATTTTTCATCACTCCATGTCATACTCGCGGTAATGAATGGTACTCGATTCATACGTGTGCTTTAGAAGAACAACCAGACTTATGTCTCAAATATAAAGATTAAACTGCCCTGGCAAATTTTACTAAACATATTTTAAGCTAGTATAATTTGAACTGTAGAAATAGTAGTTGAAGTTTGTTTTTAACGTGATCTTAAAGGTTGGGAAGGCCTAATATAATTGGCCGTGAAAACTACGAATTTGGTTCCTAAATTGACCTTTCGCCTATTTATTTAGTTTCGTTTATGTGTTTCAGAAGGTCTTCAAGTTATGTAGGTACGAAATTGAGCAAAAAATAGATAGGTTATGTTGAGTATCGAACTCAAATATCCGTCAATGTACCTACTTATATATTACTAGCTATGTCGTGTCGTTTTGCCCGCATATTTTTATACCAACTTACATCCCATGTTCTTATCTATTTAGTTTAGAGCTGTATCTTCGAAAAAAATCCAGATTAGGTATAAAAAAATCTTTCTCTCATAAAAAGCTACACTTTGTCATTTGTATATACCACTATCCAGTAAAACTAACATATTTTCTTAATATTATTCCAACAACGCCGCCAAGGAACACCAAATATAATAATTATACTAAACAGATTAGGGTCATTTCGCCTGTTCGCGTCCATTTAGTGCAGTTGGCAACTTTGACGGCGATAATAAAATTGTTGTAAAACTATTTTTTATGAAAAAAATATGTGATGTGTTAGTTATATTAGTCTATAATTTTAAGATTTACTTGCAGTTTTGTTCGAAACCTTTAGTGATTTTTTTTAAATATGACAGTTTCAGAAATAGGCGTTTTACCCAGTTTGCGTCCAAAAAATCCAAATTGCGTCCACCCGTGGACCATTTTGCGTCCAACCACTTAGAAAAGGAATAAAGGGGTGATATTTTTAAGAATTTGTAAAAATAAGCTGAATTACATAAAAATACTTTATTTAAATTATAACCATTTTTTGGTTATAATATAAATTATAACAAAAAAATGGTCAGGTGCGAGTCGGACTCGTGCAACGAGGGTTCCATAATTTTTTTTTTTGTAAAATACATTCAAGTTTACGGTTTTCGGGGCTTTTTCTTTACTTGTGCCACATGACAATGCTTCTTGCTAAATTTCATGATTCTAGGTCAATTGGAAGTACCCTATCGGTTTTGATTCCCTTGCAAATGTGTAAATGTGCAATATAAATGGAAAGTAAACAGCGATACATTTTTGTTGCGTTGATTTAGAAATTCAATTTTTACACTTCTTTGAGAGTTAGCAGACCTATGTATGTGATATTAATTTCAGCTTGATATCACGACGCCTTTCAGAGAAAAAGGGTCTTGACAGACGGGCGGACGGACGGACAGCAAAGTGATCATATAAGAGTTCCGTTTTTACGTTTACTAGGAACGAAAGTACAGAACCCTAAAAATTAACATTATTTTCATTAAAAAATTACAAAAATAAATATATTTCATCTCAACATTGATTGTAAGTAGTACATAAATTGGGCACGCCGTGATAGCGGCGGTAAGACCCCTCTTTGAGGAGTGGCTGGAGACGCGCCACGGCGCTCTCACGTTTCGCTTGACACAGGTCCTCACCGGACATAGCCAGTTCGGGAGGTTCCTGTGTCGGATTCGAGCGGAAGCGACGCCTGGGTGTCACCACTGCAGCAACGGTCGCCTGGAGGACACGGTCGAGCACACGGTGGAGGTGTGCCGCGCATGGCGGACCATCGACGTGTCCTCGTAGAGGCGATCGGCGGCGGTGACCTCTCGCGCCCGGCGCTGGTTCAGGTCATGCTTCGGGGCGAGACGAAATGGGATGTGGTCGCCTCCTTCTGCGAAGCAGTTATGCTAGTGAAGGAAGCGGAGCGCGCGAGAGGCAACGACGAGCCTCTCGCCCCGGACAAAGACCCAGGCGAAGACGTCGAGAGTCGCAAGACGACTACCGGCCACCGTAGGCACGGTTCTGCGGATAGCGAGCGATGGGTAGCTCGCCGTCTTGATTAATAATCCGTTTGCCTGTCTGTCTCTCCTTCAGGCCAAAACCACTGAACCGATTTGAATGAAATTTGTTACAGATATAGTCTGGGACCCGAGAAAGGACATAGGATAGATAAGTTTCATTCCGGAAACCCCCGGGAACGGGAAGACAATTGTATTTAACTAAAATACTTAGTGGACGCAATTGGATTTATTATTATCCACTGTAGGTACAGTTTGCGTCCATTGCGGACGCAAAGTGGAAGTTTTGTAAATTCGATGTAGTAATTCGCGTCCACCTTATTTTAATCGTTAAATGTAAAAAACCTAAGCAAATTTATGATTAACATTATTCCTTCTTTCATTATAAAAGTCTAGAAACAGCTATTAATCCTGAAATTCACATAAAACAATAAAAAACTTATCATCGAACGCACCGCTGCACACTATTTTTTATCTAAAAAACCGCGCTTTCGCGCTTTCTTGTTAAACAGCCGGGACTAAATATTTTTTTAAACAGGATTGGTTTGTCGCACGAACCTTTTGACCTTATGTGCGTGTCTCTTATACATTGAGGTATTACCGGTAATGACTATTCGTTTGACTGGTGTGAAAGTTTTCTTATTTTCGAGGATTTTTTGAAGGAGATCCGTAAAATGGACGCGAATTGGTCTATGGACGCGAACAGGCGAACTTACCCTATGTATCAAGAAATTTCCCCTTCCAACCAAATTCTAGAGGTGAAGCAACAAAAACCAATTTAATACGATTTCATAACATGTTACCCTCCTTTGACACAGTTGCCTGTTTTTGTTCAAAAGGGGGTTTTCAGGCCACTGTTTGTGGGATCATTGGGCAGTCACACATGGGGTTATTTGGGCAAATAGTAAAAACGAGGGGACGTATTTCGTTGAATCTATAAAACACTATAAGCTTAATAGTTAGTTGGTTAACCTTTCAACAACTAAGCGATAACCGGCTGTCGCGCTGCTGTTGTCTTTCTATTGTGTCTCGAATGAAGTGTGTTTGAAGGACTAAACGCGTTAATCTCAAAAACTGCTGCTCCTAGTACAAAAACATTTTGTTGTCTTGGATAGCCCATTTATAGAGGAGCGTTATCCATACTAATATCCATACTAATATTATAAATGGGAAAGTGTGTCTGTCTGTCTGTCTGTCTGTCTGTTTGTCTTTCTTTCACGGCAAAACGGAGCGACGGATTGACGTGATTTTTTAAGTGGAGATAGTTGAAGGGATGGAGAGTAACATAGGCTACTTTTTGTCTCTTTCTAACGCGAGCGAAGCCGCGGGCAAAAGCTAGTAATATAATACTATAAAGCTCAAGATTGTTGGTTTATTTATTTAGGTAAGCCAACATTTGTTTACACTTTACTTTAACAATAAGCAAACAAAATGTGCAATTATGTGTTGATCTCAGACAATGCTGTTTCTAGTACAAAAACATTTTGTTGTGTTGGATAGCACGCCATATAGAGGAACGTTATAGACTATATAACATTACGCTACGACCTATAAGAACTAAGCAGTACCTAACCCAAAACGATTTCTTTCTTCTTTCTATTTACGTGCCAAATGTCAGCTAATATTCTGTCGTCATTAAAGCGTGATTGAGTAATAAACGAACGACCTTTCACATTTTTAAAATTAATAGGAAGATCAAATAGGTATATATTTTGTTCGGAGGCTAACAATGAAAAATAATAACAATACAGCACGCATTGCTAATCCTGCGTGGGTGGCTAATCTTAGCTTCGGCATTATAGCGGCCTTGGCAGTAGATACATCTAAAAATAGAAGTTTTGAGGCACGATCTATTACTTATAATGTGGGGTTACTGGTAACTCAACGAATTTCTTGTAGGATGTCATAGTACTTAGGAATTAAATGAAACAAATTAAACCACTAAATGTTTACCAAGATTTTTAGCTTGTTAAAGTAAAATTCCTGATGGTAGCCTCTTTGGCACTTTTCTGGTTGACAGCGATGCGAAGGAGACGTTTGATGCCATTTTAATTCTAGTGCTTTTTTTAGGCGATTCACACACGGTTCCGCGCTCCGCCGCGGATGGCGGTGAGGCGGATGTCATGTTGTACAAGACACTTTGAAATCCGTTGATACCTAACACACGTACACCGCTCGACCGCGCGGCCGAGCGGTGTACGTTTGTTCACCCTCCGCGGCTGTTCGCGGTGCCGTGTGTGAATCGCCTAAGATTTGTAATTTAGTTTGTTGAACATTATGTACTGTAAGTTACTTTACAACAAATAAGGAAATCGGTTTTAATAATAAAATTCCAGATTAGGATAATGATTATTCTTACCATGCCACGTTACTGACTGTGTCAATTAAACCATTCGTCTTTCTATGAAAAGGATATTTATTTAACCTTACTTTATTCATGACTATTTCTAATAATCGTAATTTTTCTATTTTTCAACGTTTCTCTATTACATAAATCAATATACCTAAACCAAAACTCAGTTACAACTTAATTTCGTCCATACGAAGCAAAATAGAAAATACTATGGAATATTCCACAAGTTTAGATTAAATTTCACTATTGCAGGATTTGAATGGAAAAATATAAGTTTTATTTATTTGTCGGGGGCTTGGGGATTCAATTGCTTTGCGTAGAACGGATTTGTTTCCGGGGAGGGAATGGGGATGAAAGGGGATGAAAAGGGGACCAAATACGGTTGTATTCGTCAACTTTTAAAACGCGGGTAAGTTTTATAAAGACTGGGTGAAAGTTGCTTGTGGAGTATGGACGTTAGTTTTTGAATGCAAGTTTTCGATTCGAAGTCACATATTTGTGATAAAAATATCTTTGTTCGGAATAAAAATGCAGTGCTGTGTGTTTTTCTGTACATATAAAAGTTATTTTTATAAAATATTATGGAATTTTGTAATATCTATTATTTGTAACTGCTATGTTTTAAACAAGCTGATGTTGTCTCAATTGATATTTTCCATATTTGGCACAGCGGCAAAGCAATCAACTACATGGAGTAAATTAATATTTTATCTTCTGTTCTTTTCTTGATGAAATGGAAAGAAAAAGATGAAATAAACTTAAATTAAATTAAACTTAAATTAATTAGGGGCCTAACAGGGCCACCGCCTGCCGGGGTTGCGGAATGATTATGATAGTTACCGTGACCCCGGAACATAAAGGGCAACCGAAGGAACATGAGTGGGTGTTAGTCAGTAAAAGTCTGACACGCCATTTGATGATTTCTCACTCCCAAAAAAAAAATATTTGTGAATAAGGGAATCGACACCAACTTTATAGCCGATGGCAGATTAAAAAGAAATAATAATATTTTCTAAAACACACCTTAAATACAAATACTTAAGTATCACAAACAATTATAAGTAAATACGGATTTTCTCAAACTACTTGAAAAGTACCGAAGAGTTTTAAATATTTGCTAAAACATTTAAAGTTGAAAACTAAGTTGTTTGTCAATATTTGTTCGTCGCTCAAGCATGTTCCGGTAGTCATACGAAACAGTTTTTTGAACTAGATAACTTGAAAAGTGGAATATTTTTAAAGTTTATTTGACTTATTCAATGTTCTTAATACAATTCTTAAAAAGTGGTGTTTTGGTTGTCTTCTTACACAAAGATTTTTTTCCTGTTTACAAACATACCAATAAATTAAATAAATCCATACTAATATTTTTTTTTTTTTTTTTTTTGGTGAGTGGGAAATCATCCAATGACTGCTCCCGTCCTGGGTGCGGCGGGAGGGCGTGTCAGACTCTTACTGACTAAAACCCACTCATGTTCCTTCGATTGCCTTTTATGTTCCAGGGTCACGGTAACTGTTATAAACATAACATTCCGCAACCCCGGCAGGCGTTGGCCCTGTTGGGCCCCTTCCTGTGCTGACTCCTTCTCTTTGAGGCGCGCGTGGAACAAAACGCGCCGTCTACGCGGTCCTGGTCCTAGCCGGGTGGCGAGCTACCCATCGCTCGCCATCCGCAGAACCGCGCCTACGGTGGCCGGTAGTCGTCTTGCGACTCTCGACGTCTTCGCCTGGGTCTTTGTCCGGGGCGAGAGGCTCGTCGTTGCCTCTCGCGCGCCGCCGCTTCCTTCACTAGCATAACTGCTTCGCAGAAGGAGGCGACGGCATCCCATTCCGTCTCGCCCCGCAGCATGGCCTGAACCAGCGCTGGGCGCGAGAGGTCACCGCCGCCGATCGCCTCCACGAGGACACGTCTATGGTCCGCCCATGCGGGGCACACCTCCACCGTGTGCTCGACCGTGTCCTCCAGGCGACCGTTGCTGCAGTGGTGACACCCAGGCGTCGCTTCCGCCTGAATCCGACACAGGAACCTCCCGAACTGACCATGTCCGGTGAGGACCTGTGTCAGGCGAAACGTGAGAGCGCCGTGGCGCCTCTCCAGCCACTCCTCAAAGAGGGGTCTTATCGCCGCTATCACGGCGTGCCCAATCCATACTAATATTATGAATGCGAAAGTAACTCTGTCTGTCTGTCTGTCTGTTTCTTTTTCACGCCTAAACCACTGAACCAATTTAAATGAAATCTGGTACAGATATAGTCTGGGACCCGAGAAAGGACATAGGATAGTTTTCATCCCGGAAATCCCTCGGGAACGGGAACTATTATTTTACGCGGACGAAGTCGCGGGCAAAAGCTATTAGATAATAAACCTGTTGTTGTTGTAAAATTGAGATACACAAACAACCAATTTTGACCTTTCTATTTCACTTTTCCCCCTTAGGTGCATTATATGGTGGAAACGTGGCATAAGACGTTTTTGGGATATTATGTTATACTTTGTGTACAACGTTAGGTTTAGGTTTCATTAGTACGAGCCGGAATTTTAGGGCTTGTATACCAGCACAGCCACCACAACCATTATTTATTTATTTATTTACTTAAATAACTTACAGCTAAAACAACAACAGAGTAAAAAGAGAAAACGACAGCCAATTAAACACATTTGCACATTCATAAAACAATTTTATGAATGTATAAATTTTAGTGCAAAAGATTTCTATGCAAACAAAACCCAGTGTCACTCTTGAGCTTAGTTAACTTGGCAATTTCAAATAAATCTTATACAGTCATTGAATTATCTCTGATTCTTGCATCAGAAGTGACAGTCTTATGTAAAACTGTTCAACAAAATTATTGATTGAAACTTGGACCAGGGCGACGGAACAAGTCAAAAACTTTTCAACTACCATATACAATATACAGGGCGTCCAATGGATATGCCATATGTAGGGAAAGCACCTTGAACATTGTAGATAGAACACTTTACTGAAAGACATCATTTAAATTTAATATACATTTTAGAACTGAATTCATAGATATTTAACTTTTCGTGTGTCTAGGAAGCATTGTGTCTGTAATTGGAGCATTTAATGGGTTAAATAACTTCATGATTGAACCGGGAATCGAACCCGTTATGTACTCGAGAAACATAACCATCCTGTAGTTTTATCATACCGATTGAAAGTCTTCGTCATAAGGATTATTTTTTGTTAAACACAACTTTAAAATTCAACTTTTATTTGTGGCACACAAATAAAAGGAAGACCATGAATTTTAAAGATTGGTGTGAAATTTTGTTCAGAAAAACTAAAAGCTGACATTGCCTTAACATACAACAAACATTATCATAAGTATCCATTGCTAAAAAATGAACCAAAACAAAATAAAAAAATTGTCAACGAGCGAAATAATCAAAAGACGACTTTGTATTCAACAGGAATGGACTCATTTGGAGAATTTGACAAATACATTGATTAATTTTGTATTAAGATTCATGGTCTCTCTCTGTCAATAGTAGGTAAGCCTATCCACTAAACCAGTTAGAGTTACTAACCTCTAGAGTCTAGTGGTTAGTAACCACTAACATCTTGTGCCAATGACAGCAGGTAAAGCCGTTGGTCCCGGTTGACAGTCGTAGAGAAGCTAAAAAATCGAACAATCAGGCAGGGGGTGTAACTTAAAATAAATAATAAATAAATATCTCGGGATAACTCACACACGGTCATCTGTACCCAAACTAAGCAGAGCTTGTACTATGGAAACCAGACAATTGATGTACATACTTATTATTTATAAATACACACATTAAAGCTTTTTTTTTTGGGGAGTGGGAAATCCTCAAATGACTGCTCCCGTCCTGGGTGCGGCGGGAGGGCGTGTCAGATTTTTACTGACTAAAATCCACTCATGTTCCTTCGGTTGCCCTTTATGTTCCGGGGTCACGGTAACTATTATAAACGTTCCGCAACACACATATTATAGATAAATTACACCCAGACACAGACCAAACAATCATACTCATCACACAAAGTTTGTCCTGGGCGGGAATCAAACCCACGACCTCCGTCTTAGCAGTCAGGGTTACTAACCACGAGACTAACAAGCCCGTCATAAAAAACTGGGTATTGGACTCTAACAGACAGTACCTCCATGTAAAAATCAGGAATTTTGTTAAAATACGATAACATCCATTATTTATTTTAATTTGTGATTTGGCTTCTATTTATTTGTTGTCTTGTACTTTTTGTTTTTTTTTTATTATTTGTCTTTGTTATGTAACATTTTGTCTATGACCAATAAACCAAACCACTATGATTACTTTAAAAGAAAACATAAAACATCGTTATATTTCTCAAAGGATATAATATAATACAAATCATACCGAAGATGGTTGATAATTCAAACTCGTTCAGCGCTAAATATACGAGTATCTCCTAGATAGAAAACACTTTCAAACGTAACACGTCTGTAAAAACTAGACTTATAAATCAAATAGTTTGATTTGTCCTTGATTAATATCTGAGTGATCAATCTCCGCTTCCTCTTCCGCTGTCGCTTGTGTCTCGGTCTGGCGGGATAACGGTGTGTTTGCGATCTAGAGGCGACTTTGTGGCGCCGAGCGGCGTAAGCGCAAGTCTGTACGTTGTTTTAGTGTGGATGTGGCGGTTAATTTTTTTTGGCCCGGTAGGTTTTATGTTAACAAGTAATGTATACAATTAGTATGTGTTACCTTGTTACTAGGACGTTTAGGTCTGACGTGCAGTCACTGCATGAAAAACACTGGTATTCTGCTACAGTAAAACGGTAAGACGACTTCATCATTATTTGGGAAAAGGTGTAGGTCTAGTGTAACTTAATACTGTCATTTAGTAAATATGTTTAGACTAGCTTTTGCCGGGGGATATCCGGGATGAAAACTATCCTAAGTCCTTTCTCGGGTCCCAGACTAAATCTGTACCAAATTTCATTCAAATCGGTTCAGTGGTTTAGGCGTGAAGAAGAGACAGACAAACAGCCAGAGTTACTTTCTCATTTATAATATATCTCTGCTGTTTCACAATAATTATAATGCAAAGTTACGAATGATTTTTGGTTGTGTTTTTCGAATATTACAATTAATTAAAAATGAATGAATCAGTTATTATTATAGTACTCGATAAAAGTAGGATTCGATAAAAGTATATTTGACATTTTAATTTATAAAAACGAGTACAAAGTATGATGTGTGCGTGAATATAATATGAAACAACCATATTTTAAAAGGACAAATTTATTAAAGGATTAATTAATAAACAACGATAAAATTGTATTTTATTCTTTTCTATGCTATAAATAAATAAATAATAAATATTTATTTATCTTGGCTAATTATGTGTTAACACAAATATACCATTTTCATTCATAAACACATAATTATTACAGAAAACTACACCTAGACAGCACATTAATCATGCTCATCTGATCACACAAAGCTTGTCCTGGGTGGGAATCGAACTCATCTCCGGCTTAGCAGAGGGTCACTAACCACAACACCAGTAGGCCCGTCAGGCGCTAAAAAAAGTTTAAAAACTGGTCATATCCACATTAACACAATCGTACAACTAACAAAAAATCTAGTAGAATTTGCGTAGGTGTCGCCAAATAAGGCCAAATCTTTGTTACGAGTCGCGCCACAACACAAGCACAGCGCTATTTGTTCGTTTAGGTCAGCCAAACATGTCAATTACTGGTGCTTCAGAAAAATTGTCGAAGTAACTATTTACAACTGCTAACTAATTGCCATTCTTTACAAATCATCTTTTAAGGAAGAGCCATGATGGGCACATCTCATGTATGAGTTACTGAGAAAGGGTAAATACCAATCTGATTATTTCAATTTATAAATTACTAGCTTTTGCCCGCGGCTTTGCTCGCGTTAGAAAGAGACAAAAAGTAGCCTATGTTACTCTCCATCCCTTCAACTATCTCCACTTAAAAAATCACGTCAATTCGTCGCTCCGTTTTGCCGTGAAAATAAGACAAACATACAGACAGACAGACAGACAGACAGACAGACACACTTTCCCATTTATAATATTAGTATGGATTAGTAGAAACCCGCCCTAGCTTCACACGGGCATTACAAATCCTTGAAAAACTAACTTAAATAAAACTTTCCTCTCAAATAACTATCTATTTAAAAAACCGCATCAAAAACCGTTGAGTAGTTTAAAGATCAATCAAGACAGACCGATAGCGGAAAGCGACGTTGTTTTAAACTATGTTGTGAAGTTTATCTGGGAGGGGTTGCGGAATGTTTATAATAGTTACCGTGACCCTGGAACATAAAGGGCAACCGAAGGAACATGAGTGGGTTTTAGTCAGTAATAGTCTGACACGCCCTCTCGCCGCACCCAGGACGGAAGCAGTTATTTGATGATATCCCACTCAGCAAAAAAAAAAAAATATCTGGGACATTATTGACATACCGTGCCATGGAAAGCGCTTAAAACCACGATCTTTGTCGTTATGGTTAATTAGAAGCAAAAATGTCTGATATTCAGTGTAATCCAGAGGTATCGACTTTCCCAGTGAATAAGTTATGGTAGTCACTCCATATAATATACTTTTATTAATCCTTCGAACACACGTGATTCGAGATACAATAGAAATACAATAGCAGCGCGACAGCCAGCTGTCGCTTGTTCGTTGAAAGGCTAAGCTGAATCCAGTAAGACTTAATATCGACCCTAATATAGTTGGGAAAAAAATAATTATAGCTATTTAGCCTTACTAATATGTGTGATGTTTGTCTGTTTGTGGCAGCATAGCTTTTATACGAACCGATTTTGATGCGGTTTCTTTTTATTTGAAAGTAGGTTATCTAGCAATGGTTCTTACATGTTTTAATTAACTCGGTTCAACCATTTGGAAGTTTGAACTCTTTTGTTAGATGCAGTCGAGATCTTAACGACTTCGGGGCGGAGGGATATTGTAGATTTTTATTTCTACGCTTGTTATAATTTTTCACACAAACCTTCATCCATTGTTTCTTCTGGGGTTGCGGAATAGTTCTAATAGTTACCGCGGCTCCGGTACATAAAGGGCAACCGAAGGAACGAGTGAGTGCCAGGCCACACGGTGCGGCAACGCACCGCACCGCATTGCTCCGCGTCGCACTGGCGGCCACACGAGCAGTGCGGCGCCGCAATGTTCTTACGGCGCCGCTGCGGCACCGTATGATATACATGTAATTATTATCAACGAGCGAGCACTTTTGCCTATGCCGTATAAACAACTGAGCGATGCCGCTGCGGCACCGCACTGCTTGCACCCCTCCCCGCCTCGTCTACCTGGCGCCGTTGTCCGGTGCGTCTGCGGTGCGGCGCCGGAGCGGTGCCGGCCGTACCGTGTGGCATACCATTCTTTTTTATATGTAAAAAACCGTTGCGGCACCGCTCAGGCGCCGCGCCGGAGCCGCACCGCACCGTGTGGCCTGGCTCTGATGTGTAGCTCGCCGACCGGCTAGGACCAGGCCTGCGTCGGCGGCGCATTGTGTACCACGCGCGCCTCAAAGAGCAGTCAGGACGCGAAGGGGCGCAATAGGGCCAATTCCTGCCGGGGTTGCGGAATAGTTATAATAGCTACCGTGACCCTGGAACATAAAGGGCAACTGAAGGAACAGGAGTGGGTTTTAGTCAGTAAAAGTCTGACACGCCCTCCTGCCCCGCCCAGGACGGGAGAAGTCATTTGATGATTTCCCACTCTCCAAAAAAAAAGAAACAAGGGTGGATTTTAGTCAGTAAATGTTTAACATTCTCTCCTGCCCCACCGAGGGTGGGAGAAGTTAGTTATTGATGATTGCTGATCCTCAAAAAAACATCGTTTCTTCGGCCTTCCCCTCCCACTCCGTCCCTCAATTCATATACATAACATAATATAACTGATATACATAACTCTATAATCTATTTAATTGAATTAATTTGTCGTTAATGAAATATTTAGGTTAGATTGCTGTGTAGGTTGAGAATTGGAGAATTTCCGTTTCCGGTAAAACGATTGTTATTAATGAACATAACGCTTTATTACCTTACAAGCTTTTGCCCGCGGCTTCGCTCGCGTTAGAAAGAGACCAAAAGTAGCCTATGTTACTCTCCATCCCTTCAACTATCTCCACTTAAAAATCACTTCATATCGTCGCTCCGTTTTGCCGTGAAAGAAAGACAAACATACAGACAGACAGACAGCAGACAGACACACTTTCCCATTTATAATATTAGTATATATGGATTTGAAGAGGGGTTGTGTACCTGTTATGAGTTACTAGAAATTAGAGGTTTTGTGGGTAGCTAATCATTAACCTCTTCATGAAAGACTTTTAATGGTCATCTGGGGTAAACATTTTCCTTTCCAGTGATTATTTTAGAAGACATCATAATCAAACAAATGGTTTCACTTACACTAGTAACAGGCACTTATAAATACGGTATGTCATCAATTGACATTTTTTTTGAGCTGTCAAAATACGATTTTCCTATAGGTTTTGTATGAAAATGTCACTTTACGACGTCACTAAGTAAACAGCTCAGTTAACTGTTTATTGATTTCAAAGCTACAAAAAATCTAATTTTACAGTAAATTCAAAATGACCTACATTTTTAGGGCTAAAATTAAGAGAGGTTTTATAGAAAATGTGTCTTACATTTATTGAAATTGAGGGGCCTGTTGGTCTAGTGGTTAGTGACCCTGATTGCTAAGCCGGAGGTCGTGGGTTCGATCTCCACCCAGTACAAACTTTGTGTGATGAGCATGATAGTTTGTTCTGTGTCTGGGTGTAATTTTATCTATAATATGTATTTTTTTTTTTTTATTACATATGGGCTTGCTCTTGGTCCCAGACTAGCCCGAGGGCATAGACGGGGCCTACGATGGAGCGAGCTCACCCAAAAGATGCCTATGCACTCGTCTCTTGAATACATCCGGGTTATATGCATTTGGGAACACAGACGCCGGCAGGGAATTCCATTCTTTTGCGGTGCGCATAATAAAGGAATTCGAGAAACGCTGCGTGCGGATACGAGGAATATCGACCAAGAAAGGGTGGTATCCCGCCGTACGTCTAGATGTCCGGTGGAAAAACGGAGACGGGGGAATGAGCTCGTGTAGCTCATGAGCACACTCACCGAAGTGCAATCTGTAAAACACCGCCAGACAGGCAACTTTACGCCGATGTATGTATATAAAAAGTATGTATATCAGTTGTCTGGTTACCATAATACAAGCTTTGCTTAGCTTGGGATCAGATGACCGTGTGTGAGTTGTCCTAAGATATTTATTATTATTTATTATTGGTTAAATTGCCCAATTGCCAAAGAGTCGGCCGGTTAGTCAGAAAGAAAGTTAAAGCCAGTTGCTTGTTTCAAAATTCATTCTATTACCCATTAAATCACCAAACCTATTTAATTACTGTCACATAGCAGTGCTGTGTCCAACTTTGAAAATTGCGGAAGTATTTCTGGCATTGCATGATATGTCTTAAGGCAGCGGATTTGACAACAGATGGGCTGACAACTTATTTTCTCTCCAGTTTTTTTTTATAAAGTTTGCTCCACACTCGGAATTTCTCTTACATCGTATAACATATAAATTCAAATACATAACATTCACATTTTGAACGTGTAGCCCATACAATTATTTGCCCTAAGTAGGAATGAAACTCGCTACATGGACTTCAGGCCGCGCGTTAGGGGCAAAAACATCAAAAGCGACCTCTAATTAAGAATACACGCCAAAAATAATCCCGTTAAAGCCCCACTAAGTTCACAACAAAATAAATTAATAATCAGAATCACCAATGTTTTAATTAAATTTATCATTGGCAAGCAAAGCCTCAATTTGATGATGACAATAGTACTTACAACGAACGATCAATTATTACCCAGCATTCATAATAACAGGTGGCCTACCATGAACTATTCAACTACCTGCCAAGTACAGGGCAGTTTAACCTGACATGTTCAACCTGACAGGTTTTGTGTTTGTACCATGAGCATTTCCGGCTGACCTGCATCAATTAAACTTTTGTCCTGAGTCTCTGACCTGTACATTGGTTGCACAGATTATATAAGATTATTAGAAAACAAACGTTCTAAAATAGGACGTAGTTAAGCAGAAAGGACTCAATCCACACTTTAGCCAAAATTGAGTTAAGTATGTCATTGTACTCCTGAGGGTCGAATCTATCATGTAGTGAAAACCCTATTTTTAAAATGTCCATGCAAACTAGTTTTTTTCACTACCCCGACTCAACCCACAGTATGAAGAGCATACAAAATGTATTTACTGAACGAACTCAGTCCGCTTGAATTATTTCTGAGTAATGACTTTTCTATGAGTGTGTTCTTTATGTCGATAAAACAGAATAAACTCAAACAGTTTGAATCTTTTCTAAGAATTAGTTTTGATTAGAAATATCATTTTAACAAATAACTAAAACGACTCAAACAGATTGAGTCGTTTCTGTGATACAGGTTTACTGACATAAACTATTTCTTTTTGTTTATTAGAAACAACTCAAAACACTTGAGATATTTCAGAAAAACAGTTGATGAACAGTGTCAGCGTCAGCATTAAATAATTTAAAAACGACTCAAGCAGAATGAGCCGTTAGTTAGAAATAGATGTACGGATGACACTCATATACTTTTAATTGAATTGAAACGACATAAAACATTTGTGTATCAGGTATAAGTAATTTTATTTATTTTTTTATTGAAAGGACTCAATCTACCTTACTCTTTACACTACTTGGCATATGCCAAGTAGTGTAACGAGTTTAAAAGCTAAGTATTATTTGCGATAAAATTATTTAGCTTTGCGTTTTTATGATGTATTAAAAAATGTGAGTTACATGGCTTTCCAATTTTATTAGAATGGCAACATTTTGAAAGGGCAACTGAAGGAACAGTAGTGGGTTTTAGTCAGTAAAAGTCTGACACGCCCTCCCGCCGCACCCTGGACGGGAGAAGTCATTTGATGATTTCCCAAACTCCAAAATTTTAATTATGTTTTTTATATTCTTCTGAGGTGTAAATGCGCTCATGATGCTTGAGCTCACATTCAATTTTGCTGAAGTCAGCTTCATTAAGCAAAAAAGCCGGTCAATTGCAAGTCGGACTCGCGCAATGAGGGTTCCGTACAAATTTGTCAACATGTAAATTGTTAGTTAGGCAAAAAATGTACACCTACATTCATCAACAATTTGTAATAGAACTACGTATTTACGGTTTTCGGAGTTTTTTCTATATTTGTGCTACATGACATTGCTTCTTGCCAAATTTCATGATTCTAGGTCACTGGAAAGTACCCTATAGGTTTAGATTCCCTTTGAAAATTTCTAAATATGCAATATAGAAGTATCATTTGTTAGCTGCTTTGACAGATAGCAGATCCGAGTACGTCATTTATTTTAGCTTGATATCTTGACGCGATTCCGAGAAAAAGGGTCTTGACAGACGGGCGGACGGACGGACGGACAACAAAGTGATCCTATAAAGTGTGTATTTTGTATTTTATAATAATAATAGTGATATATTTTGCATTCGATTTAGAAAAAATACGTTAAATGTGGGTTGTGTCCTTACAATTAATAGGTTGTATATGGCTCAGCCATATACAACCAACTGGCCGCATTAGATTCGGTAGAACGCAGAGCCAGGAGGTTGATTGGCGACAAGAAGCTGGCGGCCCAACTACAAAGTCTAGCACATCGGCGTAAAGTTGCCTGTCTGGCGGTATTTTACAGAATGCACTTCGGTGAGACAGGAGACAGAGTGCTCACTAGCTACACGAACTCATTCCCCCGTCTCCGTCTTACCACCGGACATCCAGACGTACGGCGGGATACCACCCTTTCTTGGTCGATATTCCTCAAATCCGCACACAGCGTTTCTCGAAATCCTTCATTATGCGCACCGCAAAAGAATAGAATTCCCTGCCGGCGCGGCGTCTGTGTTTCCAAATGCATATAACCCGGATGTATTCAAGAGACGAGTGCATAGGCATCTTTTGGGAGAGCTCGCTCCATCGTAGGCCCCGTCTATGCCTTCGGGCTAGTCTAGGACCAAGAGCAAGCCCATGAGTAATAAAAAAAAATGTATTGACCGTAATCATAAAGCTAACAAAATTACGTGAAATGTCATCACCAAAATTAAAAAAAATATATAGAAAGATCAACGCAAAAGTTAACGATGTCAATTTCCGTCATCCTCCAGGTCAAAATCAAGAGTTGGCCCGTACCCATCAACATCCTCATTGATAGAACTGTTTCCTTTACGGCTATTAAAAAATGTGTGACAGTCTTCGGGTATTAATGGGAACATAGATCTGAGATCTTCGATCTTTGCTTGAGGAATCGCTTTGCTCTGAGGCCAAAGATCTTCAAAATCTTCTTCTGAAAATTGGATTGCACCAACTGCACTATAGGATCCACGTTTGAAAAGACACAGCGACGATTACAGTACTTGCAGTACTCTCTGCACTGGGGCTATCAGTATTAAATGGAGGGCACCTGCATTAATTGGCGGATCGGCTCCAACTCCGAGACGTGTCCTGAGGTATGGACCGAAGTTACCTCAACATTTCGTCCCTGAGCGTGACCGGACCAAAGGCTATCAAATTACAGGATTATAAAAAAAAGGACGATGATTCTAAATTTAAAAGTAGGGAAGCTAAACAAACGCCACTGAAAATGTGTCAAGTCCTTTTTTTTTTGGTGGGTGGGAAATCATCGAATGACTACTTCCGCACTGTAGGGGCGGGAGGGAGTGTCTGACTTTTACTGACTAAAACTCAGCCATGTTCCTTCTGTTGCCTTTTATGTTCTGGGGCGACGGTAACTATTAGAACTATTCCGCAATGCCACGTGCCGAACTTCAATCCAATTTTTAGAAGAAGTATTTGAAGATTTTTAGCTTCAGGGGCAAAGCCATTTTGTCAAGCAAAGACCAAAAATCTCAGATCTATGTTCTCATTAATACCCGAAGACTGTCACACATTTTATAATAACCGTAAAGGAAACAGTTCTATCAATGAGGATGTTGATGGGTACGGGCCAACTCTTGATTTTGACCTGGAGGATGACGGAAATTGACATCGTGAACTATTGCGCCGATATTTCTATTTTTTTTTAATTTTTGTGATGACATTTTTACATAATTTTCTTAGCTTTATGATTACGGTCAATAAATATACAACTCTTTTATAATAATACTTCTTTAATTTTTTTTTAACATTTGTTTCTGGTCAATGGGTAGTTTTGAGTCCATTCTAAGAAATTAAAAAAAGATATCTGTCTCATCAAACTTAAGTTTAATTGTAAGGACTCAACCCACATTTCACGTATTTTTTCGAAATCTATTGCAAAATATATCACTATATTGATAGGAATATAAAATATGAAACACCTTCTTAGTAACCACTAGCAAAAACAGAAAAAAATCTTCAATTTGTTAGAGAAATTACAGCTGAAACTTTAAACGCAATTATCTCAAAAGTGACTTATTGTGGATTGAGTCCTTTCTACTTAACTACGTCCAATACTTCAGCGGTTTTACGGTTTTTATAAAAGTAACAAATATTTATATAAAAACAGTTTAAAATTAAAAGGTGATGAAAAATAAACATTTTTCTGTGGCATAAAAAGAGTTTGGCACTGATTTGTAAAAGCGAAGGCCTTTACACCAGCTTGTGAAACTTAAAACGAAAAGTTACCATTTTGACACTTCATGATTATTTTCGAACGAATATTTATTTGACAAATGACAAATAGTAGTACATTAATTTACGAGGTAATTTTGAAACTCAAGTGGATTTATTATTAAAATTAAATATTTGTGGCCGTGGTTATGTGTAAGAGTGTCTTATATGTCTCTTTTTGACGGGCCTGTTGGTGTTGTGGTCAGTGTTCCTGACTGCTAAGCCGGAGGTCGTGGGTTCGATTCCCACCCAGGACAAACTTTGTGTGATGAGCATGATTGTTTGTTCTGTGTCTGGGTGTAATTTATCTATTATATGTATGTATTTATAAATTATACAAGTATGTTTATCAGTTGTCTGGTTTCCATAGTACAAGCTCTGCTTAGTTTGGGATCAGATGACCGTGTGTGAGTTGTCCCAGGATAAAAATAAAAATAAAAAAATAAAATTTGTGACGAATGGATTATTCCCGAAGAGTTTCGTATTTTATTTTATTGCTGGGATATTGCTATGGGCTGTGATAAAAGTGCCCAATCTCGGGAAATACCTGGAAGAATGTAGACTGAGGTGGCGAAAAATCTAAATTCGGTTGTTGGTGGTGCTAACAAAGATTGGACAACTTGACCCGCTGTAAGTTTTGTTACTAAATAAATCATAAACTTAATTACCTTAATATTGAAAATCTTATTTCTCGTGTGGTAGGAACATTGAAGAGTATAAATAATCGGTAATTAGATCCAGATTTTTATAATAAAACTTACTGTTCCTCGCGGTTTCACCCACGTAACGTTAGGTTTTTGGTTATTGCTTCGCTCCCGTGGGATATAGCGTGATATTATGTAGCCTTTATTACTCAGGGATAATGCAGCTTTCTAAAGAAAAAGGAATATTTGTAATCTGTCCAGTAGTTTTTGAGTTTATTCGTTACATACAAAAATATAAACACTTAAAATATATTTTAATATTCTAGGTTACATCCCACAAATGAGCAATGAGCTGTCTCCTAGTAAGGAGGCCCCGCTGCTGTTCTTGATTCTGGGCTCTTCTGGAAGAATGCGCCTCGGAAATGACGTCGGTCATGTTTTGGGTACTTTGAAAAACTTCTTCCGGATTCAACACATTGGCTCAATTGCAAATGAAAATGCTTATTTCGTTTTCTCACATGCAACCCAGTATAGTGAGCTTCAATTGAATTTGGAGGTGCATCAATAACTGGAGTCATCATCGACTTCTGTAATGGAAATCCAGAATCACCTACAACAATGAAAAAATATATTATTAACTGTTAGATCTAAATATATTTTTTACTTAATGTTTACCCATTTAAAACGTTTTTTTTTTGGGTTTACATGTTCTACTGGCCGTTTTATTGCGACATGAGTTCTAAACTCTAAACTCCAGGCATACCAAACTTGTTTAAAAATCTGAAATAAGTAAAACATAGTTGTACACTCAGAGTTGCACATTTAGAGTCAAATAAAATATTGAAATCAACTCAACTTAGTTCAAGTTAATTTGAAGCATAGGATATTGTCTATATTTACGTTATTTTTTATTGTGTATTTATGTGAGAGTTGTTAAAAATGTCGTGCTGACCCTTAGTTTAAATAAATAAATGAATGAATAAATGAATAAATCCAATGAATTTCACTGTATTTGTCTTTGATAGGTTCCATTCGCGAAAAACGAGAGCGCAAGTAAAACCTGAAACCATGCATGCATAGTATCAAATATAGTATTAAGATGATTAGTCTGATGAATAGAAGTATATATTAGTACTAACCTTGGTCTCAGCTAACAAATCTGTTGATTTCTTTGGGCGTGGCGTGAATTCTCTTTCCTCATTACAGTTCAAGTGAGCCCTTTAGTTGGGCTGTAACGCTTAACAAAAGCGCTGTCTGGCATCTCGAAAGGTTTTATTTAGATTCTTGAAATTCTTTATTTCTTCTTTAAATATTATCCTTTTCTTTCACACTGGTGCTACGATTATCTTCTTCGAAAAAACTAAAAAATTTCGTCTTTATCACACATCTAAAATTAACAGGAAAGACACAGCTTACGGATAATTTTCTATATTTTACAATACTTTAAAATAACGTCCGAATTATTCTATATGCATATTATTATAATTGCTTACGTTTTTGTATTTAAAATTCATTGAAACAGGTCAATTATATTTACTTTCACAAGCCTGCAAATAATGACGGCAGGGCAGTTCAACGGTCACATGCGAATTTGTCAAAAAATACTCTATGGTGAGTACAATAAACAGGGCAGCCCACTAGTAACCGGCGAGTGACCACGTGACAGCAGTGTAGTGGGCCACTACACTGCTGTCACGTGGTCACTCGCCGGTTTAGATCACGTGATCGCTGGCTCGCCTGCTGCTTAGCGCGCTCATGGTACAAACTAAACACGGCAGGTTATTTATCGTCGAAAATTGACCTGCTAAAAGAGTTCATGGTAGGCCTCCAGATTAATATTAAGCTTGCTGGTTCAAAAGTTCATTATTTCTGACTGTTTGGTACAGCCCATTGTAAATTTTGTTGATACCATTTTATAAGTTTTTATTGGCTTTAATTAATGTAGATTTTCAGTTGTTTTGTGTGAAGCTGTGTGCATTAATTGTAAACATATTTGTTGACAAAGCAACTAGCGTCAATTTTCTGACTAAGTGATCGGTTTTTTTAATGAATGGGAAATCATCAAATGGCTGCTCCCACTCCGAGCGGAGCGAAAGGGAGTTTCAGACTTTTACAGACTAAAATGCGTGTTCCTTCTAATGCCCTTTGCGTTACAGGGTCGCTTTAACTCTTTCGAATTTCGTCTTCAATGCTGACATCTTTTTAAGACGCGTGTCTGGTCAGGCAACGAGCCACCCAATGCTCATCGCTCACCCGCATGCCTTCTAGAACATTTGGCACTTGTATAATAAATGTTAAATCTACATAAAAAATATAATTTAGTTAAATTTCTTTTTCTTGTAAAAGGCATGATACTGTTCATACTCGTCTAGTTTCTCTTTCCAGAATTTTCTTTTCCCTTTAAATTAACGAAAGCCCAAACGAAACGAAAAAAATGGTACCATTAAATATACAAAAAGATAGATCAACGTCCACGCAAAGGTTAAACTTTATGAATGAAAACTAAAGTGTTTAACGATAAAATCCTCTAAAACCGAATTCAGAATCTCTTGAAATTTTCCTCGATTTCAACATTTTAAACAAGATCGATAAATCGTTTCCCCGACACCCGGGGAACTCAACTCAAGAAGTTTCACCATAGAGTTTGGTTGGTAGAACTTTTAGCGGCATCGTTAATGTGCCCTGAAGAATTACAGCACCAACATTCTCAGACTGTGTTGTACGTAAACTGTTAACATTTGAACCTTTATTTTGTGATATATGTGTCTTACGGTATTTCGTTTACGACAGTGTCGAGTAAGTGTAGCCGAAGAATCTTTGGTTTGCTCAAATGCGAAGAGTATGTTGGTTTGTTACTTAATGTTGCTTATTTGGTTGGATTCCGATTAGTTTTGCTAGGACTGGGAGAATTTAGCCATTAAGGCGTATGCAACGTTAAAGTGATCGCGATAAATTTGAATATTGTATTATAGGTAGGTTTAGTAATAGCTCGCTTAAAGAAAATAAATAAATAAACACCAGTTTCATATTTTTATTAAAACTTAATCAGTAGGTAAAAAAATTTGAAAGATAACGATCAAAAACTATGTACAAAACCATTTCAACAACTAACCTTAGAAACAGAAATATACTCCAAAGTAACATGTGAGTAGATTCACAATGCAAATTAAACCTTAACAACCAAACATCACTTAGAACAAACATAAATAGATAAGCTATAAAGAACAATGCTTGAAACTTTGGAACATCCGAAGACGATGACATCAAAGATTTAACTAATAACATCATGACCACTAAAGGCACAGACATAATTAATAAAATGGACGTCAACCTTAAAGCTTCTTGCAATGAAGATGCAACGTCAATCACAGACATTAACCATTCATAAACTTCAATCACAGCTAAAGACAAGGTTGAAAATACCGTCACTTGCTTCAAAGTGTACAATTCTTCACCATTACGGAACAAGAACACTCTTAGAAACACAATCCAAGATACACATGCTGTAGTAAATGTTATTATCAGGTCTAGTGAAGAATAGGCGTCGTCAAGCGTACTGTCCAAGAATGGAATTCCAAAGTGCATATTGTAGAGAGTGAGACAGGCGACATGTAAGTATCCTGAAAATAAATGCTGCAAGGCGAGACGTCTGTACAACTCTTCTGGTAATGTTGAATACGTAAAGATGTATACGACCATGGCTACTATGAAAATAGTTAACACTGCTAGGCTCCAGGGGTATAAGTCGACGACCTCTGCTGGTAGATTTATATTCATTCCATAGTAGTTATATTGATTGAGAGTATTTGCTTTTATATCTTCTATTATGTTATCCATTTTGCTGTTTTCTTTGTTATCACTGAAGGCTTCTTTGTTAACTTCACTTTATAATGTAACACTAATTTGATTGACGAAACTGTTTCAGATTTTTTCTAATATAAAACTTTAGATTCCAATTTTATCTTTTTGCTTTGTGGAGGACAAATTCACAATTAAATATTACCAACAAAAGCATGATTGTGACTGCTTTCAAATAAATGAATGTTATTGATAATGGCATTAATTAAATCAATGTGGAAGTTAATTTGATAACGTTAATGACTGTTTATTGTAAAAAAAAATGTGTTACTGTCTAATTAAAGAGCTGTTTGAAGGCTAAAATTTGTCAATTCGTTTGTATACAATATTTTGTTGAGGTAGGTCTTTCTTGAATTATTTCACCTTGGGCTAATACTTTTTATTCTGCGCTAATCTTAACTTTCCAAGAAAGTAAATCCACTCTTATATTATAAAAGCGAAAGTAACTCTGTCTGTCTGTCTCGTTTCACATCAAAATTACTAAGCCGATTTAAATAAACTTTTTTACTCTAAAATGCTTACAACAACTTGCAAAAACTATCTTATAAACCCGGGTGAGATGATGAAGAAAAAGTCATTCCTAAATTATGAGGGAAAAGTCAATCTGTATACATTTAGGGACTATGTAATTCAGGTATATTCAGCCCGTCCCTTTCCTTGCCCTTCCTTTTTCCCAGTCCCTTATTTTGAAGACAACTATTATGTGTTGAAGACGCGTACGTGTCCATTCAGCTTTCTGCAGTTGTTCAGCTTTCGTATAAAGTCGTTGGTATCTATGGACATAAGCTAAATAAAGTTAAATAAATGTATGTAATGTATGACTCTCTGACGCAGCTACATGCTGAGGTAGGAGCCTTTTCTGGCCTCGCACAGGCTTTATGTTGTAAGTTTTGTTCGTTTATTATTATTGTTTTTAATAGTGTGTCTCTGTGTGTCCAGAATAAATGTGTTTTCTTTCTTTCTTTTAGTCATTTAAGCCTGATAGCACTTCTCACTCTTACGACGCTGAACTGTATTATAAGTGGGACCTAAATAATTCGGCGAAACGCGAATGGAGCTAAATAAGTGAGCTCTCTTACACTTCATTGTCTTTTTGGAGGAGTGGTACTCGTAAGCACTTTTTATTTCATGTAATTGTTCCCTTGAACGTAGTACTGTATACTTTTATGACCTACCTCCAATACTGGCCTTATTATAGCCCAAAATTACAAGCAAATCGTGGGAAAATATACAAACAAATTCAACCATACTTAAGCAAGGACAACACAATTAAACTAACGAATAGAACATCATAATTGGACTCTATTTATGTTAATGCAAGTAAAAGAAAACAAATATGGACTCTACCATACGTGGCTCACGCTCTACAGATTTGGTAGAGCAATAATTCGTTGGTAACTACCGACCGTGTATCAAACACGAGACCTTTCATTTGAAATTGTAGAGTCACAATTTTTTGCTCCTCTACTGTTTTAGAGACGTATGGAAGCTCTACGTGTAAGTAAAATTATGGTTGGAGTGGATGAAGGAGACTTTTATAAAGTGGTAAAGAGTTATTTTAATAATTATTTTAATAAATAAAAAATAGTAGTACCTAGCTGGTTAATAGTAGAAATGAGGCAAATGGAATTTAACAACTTTGTGTCTGGAGTGTACATTGTAAGAACGTATGTAGTGTAGCGACATCCATCGCCCATCGTGTGAACTACAAACTGACATCCTACATAACGGTATCATACTTATATTATAAATGGGAAAGTGTGTCTTTCTGTCTGTTTGTTTGTCTTTCTTTCGCGGCAAAACGGAGCGACGAATTGACGTGATTTTTTAAGTGGAGATAGTTGAAGGGAAGGAGAGTAACATAGGCTACTTTTTATCTCTTTCTAACGCGAGCGAAGCCGCGGAAAGAAGCTAGTTGTTAATAATCGCTTCACATCGCACTTGCTACTTATCAGCGTGTAACTTAGCCTTAAGAGTTTCTCGATTCTCAACACTCGACATTAGTATTTTTTACAAAATCTTGAGACTAGAACCGTCAGGCAGTAGTCCACCCGACAGAACACCCGTCTGGTCGGAAGATCCTCCCTTTTATTTGGAGGATGAGGAACTGTACTCTCTGTTATACCACTTAAACACTTTTAAAAATTAGCATTGATTGTTTCTGATGCTGATGCTGATTCAGACAAATGACGACGATACAGTGCGTTGAAGTTTCGCGTGACGTCATGATCTGATTTTTTTTAATGTGGTCGTCATCCCTATTATAACGCGTAGCTACCAAATATTCCTACATTATGACATTTAACATTACATTATACATTCATACACTGTCTTTAAAATAAAATAAAATATCTATCTCCATACTCCGCAGCCTTAGCTTAAGTCTCAGCGCACACTAACGACGCGATTTTCGGCCGAACATCCGGCGATTATCCAACGAGCACGGATGTTAACTATCGGTTTCGAGACGGTGAAAAAAACCCGGGTCTGTCGCGGACGTAAATAAGTTACACCGATTTTAAGATACTACTTTGTACTGGAAGTTCTGGTGGCGAGAGATTGGTTTAAAAATAAATGTTATACGTCTTGGATATAAGCTGAGTCCATTATGTTTGCACAGCTGTACAGATATTGCTATCCTTTAATCCATACTAATATTATAATGGAAAAGTGTGTCTGTCTGTCTGTCTGTTTGTCTGTCTGTCTGTTTGTCTTTCTTTCACGGCAAAACGGAGCGACGGATTGACGTGATTTTTTAAGTGGAGATAGTTGAAGGGATGGAGAGTCACATAGGCTACTTTTTGTCTCTTTCTAACGCGAGCGAAGCCGCGGGCAGAAGCTAGTAGTATACTAGTTTACAGACGTGACTTTAAGTGCGTGAATTTCAAAACTTTCATACCCTATTTTACCTTATTCTTCACAAAGAACAAACTCTTATTTCTTCCCAATTGTCTTGCCTCTAGGTCCAACGTTTTGGGCTGTGCGTCGTGTTGATTGATCACCTATTCAGTCAATCAGTTCATTGTGTATATTATGTACAAAAAGCACGAGTGAAGGGATGATAACAGACATAGTTATCTTTGCCTCTGAGTTGACCACGCATCTCGTTATCGTCCACGTTTCTTTGTGATGTTTTTCTTCCATGATGTCTATGGTGTCCAAGATAAGCTTTAGAAAGCACATAAAAATGTATTGAAAACGTCACATTGGTATTTGCCCGTTACGAACCCATAAACTCTTACACGAGAAGTGGGCGCATTAACCACTGGGCCATTACGACATGCATGTGGAAATAAAAAGTAATAATTTATATAATTTCATTAAAGATTTGTCCCACTGTTGGAAAGAACCTCTAATTAGTTTTGTCACGGAAATTATTCCATGAAACTACTGGGATTAAACCCTCCTCACGACCTCCCTTCACCGAAATCCTCTCAGGAAGAATCACACAATAGAACTATTGAGTTACACACACACCCACAGCCCTATAATTTAACAAACACGCATATTCCTTTTACAATGAAATCAGCGCGTTAATCTCATAATTCGATTAAACCCGATTTTAGACTATCAACTGGACCAATCCCATTACTCATCGTCGACTGAGCTAGAATACCGATTCATGTTTACGATAAACAGTCGGTATTAAACTCGATACCATTGGCTGGTATCGGAACGGTATTTAGTCGATTTAAATGGGTCATTCGATCATTCCGATTGTCGCACATTTGTCGAGATAACTCGATATTAATCGGTACGTTTAGTCGTGCTTTGTTTCCGAATTTTGTATTCGGTTTAAATTAATGAGTGGTGGGTAAATGGGTTATGGTTTTAATTGTTTGTTGTAGTTTGACGTAATTAGCATAGATCGGTTGGTAGATGGATTTGAGTTGCATTGATGTTATATAACATGAACATACCACTATCAAACGTCCGTCCGACCTTTGAACGTCCGTCAGTTCAACTGACGCACCAAAATGACCGTCTACCTTTAGAGAGTTTCCATTTTTATCTGTGTATTATAGAATATTTTATTATATTTTTTTTTATTTTAATGCAGTATATCTTAGGACGGACTGATGTCCTATTGACGTCTATGATTTAGTAAATTATCTCCGCTCGCTAGACTCTATTGGTGGACTCACGTACCGCTCAGCTGCCTCTCTCCGCTCCTATGGACATGCAGCCTTAAAGCCCGGTTTCCACCGCGAGCGGAACGGACCCATTAATGACTTTGTTCGTAAGCGCGAACTGCAAATAACAAATAGAAAAACAAATAAACAACAAATAGTCGAATAATAATAAATAATAAATGCATTAATAAACAATTATGTATTAAGAATCATAATTTTGTAGGTGGAAATACAATTATGCAGTTTGCGCTTGCAAACGAAGTCCTTAATGGGGCCGTTCCGCTCGCGGTGGAATTGTGTGATGATGAACATGATTGTTTGTTATGTGTCTCAGTATGAAATGTATGTATTCACCAATACACTGGCCTCTGAAGTTGAGTACTCGAGGTGTATAAACAGATATACACCGGCCTGTGAGAGTTGCACTAGGGTGTATATTGACTTATACACGTGGCGCTTGACGTGTTATGTATCTGTTTAGTGGAAATCAGAAGACCGTATGTGAGTTGTTCCAAGATTATTATTTATTTATTCTTTCATTCATCTTAAGATATACTTTGTTTTACGTAAATATAAAAGTTTAAGTTATCCAAAGATATATCCGGTAGAACATTAATAAAACTAGTTATTATTCGCGGCACGGCCTGCTGTTACGTAAAACTGACCTTCCACCCTTTTATTTGAATTGGAGGGCTTTTTTATTTTTCCTTTGTTTACTCTTATCCGTTCCTGATCATGGACCATTTTAGGTTATGTTAAAGTTTGTTGTGCTCTATTTTAGGCGTTGTTAAGACCGTAACATTTGATGTTTGTTTTCATTGTTAAAATTAGCTTTAGTTCTTGGTTTTTCCGAAAAAAATATCGAAACTTCCACTCCTTATTTTACCCCGTTTCTACAATCGACAAAATTGAATCATGACCCATTTCGGCGATAATTCGTTTGAAGCTGTCAAAATAATAAGACTAGACGTATGACATTTTTAATACATGTTTACGCGATTGTCGACCTAATTGAACTTGAATGTCTGTAGGAAAATAAGCTTATGGTTCCATTGGGTTGATTATACTTGAATTTCCGAGAATATACGTGTTTAAAAATAACCACTGCGTTAAATTACATTTTCTGAAATCTCAATTCTTATGACGATAATTGGTTAATCAACTTGAAATACTGATTTCAATGTTGTATAATTGTATTGTTTCGATTTGTCGAGTGCTTAAACAAACAACTCACACTCAGTCATCTGATCCCAAGCTAAACAGAGCTGGTGTTATGGCAACCAGACAACTAAAACATAGTTATACAATTTGTAAATACATCTTACACATAAATTACACTCACTGTCCTGGGTAGGATTTCTCGACCTCCGGCTTAGCAGTCAGAGTCACTAACCACTAAATCAACCAGCCCGTCGTTATATCAAATGTATGTTTTTTTTTTCTTACAATATCTACATTTTGTGATATACCTACATATTTTACCCTAAGAATAAAAATTGTATATTTCTAAAAGCTCACATCTATACTAATATTATAAATGGAAAAGTGTGTCTGTCTGTCTGTCTGTATGTTTGTCTTTCTTTAACGGCAAAACGAAGCGACGAATTGACGTGATTTTTTAAGTGGAGATAGTTGAAGGGATGGAGAGTAACATAGGCTACTTTTTGTCTCTTTTTAACGCGAGCGAAGCCGCGGGCAAAAGCTAGTAGTTTCATACAACTGAACCCTAGCAAATTTCCTGAATTTCTTTTGTTTTCTTATATTTCCTGTGTATCGTTATTAATCACCTCTTTTGTAATCCCTCCCTAGCTTCAGTTCCTCACACTAATAAGCAGTCGTTCCTATTCTGTACACGTCCGCCATTTTGTTTCGCACTCCCCTCTTTTATTTCAATCAATGGCTCCTTGGTTTTTCGTTATTATTAGAAAATGTGGGCATAAAATTTGTTGGCACAACTCTTTGAATTTCTTATCAGGAACTAAGAAGTGGGCTCAAACTCAAGCTCAGCAAAATAATTTCATCAAAACCATTGATAGGTACTTTTGTTGTCAAGGCGTCAGTAAGTAAGAAAACTCAACGACTTTTAACAAGTCATGGCAAAAAATATTAACTATTTGCTATCCGAGGTCCGAGGTTGCGGAATAGTTCCAATAGTTACCGCGGGCCCAGAACATAAAGGGTAACTGAAAGAACCATAGTGGGTTTTAGTCAGTAAAAGTCTGACTCTCCCTCCCGCCCCGGCCATGGCGGGAGAAGTCATTTTTCTCTTTTCACTTTATCTTCACTTTCTATGTAACTCGGGACTATACAAATATTCTAACGACAGATCACACCCTTAAGGCGTTTAAAAGTTATGGTTGAATAAGGAAACTTAAACACATACATAAGCACTGACTGCGGCGAAAAAGCTGGGCATCCTTAACAAGGTTAAGCGATACTTCACGCCGGGACAGCTTCTAACACTTTATAAAGCTCAAGGCCGATCGTGTATGGAGTATTGCTGTCACCTATGGGATGGCTCAGCCAAATACCAACTGGCCGCATTGGACTCGGTAGAACGCAGAGCCAGGAAGTTAATTGGCGACAAGAAGCTGGTGGCCCAACTACAACCTCTAGCCCATCGGCGTAAAGTTGCCTGTCTGGCGGTGTTTTACAGATTGCACTTCGGTGAGTGTTCTCATGAGCTATACACGAGCTCATTCCCCCGTCTCCATTTTGCCACCGGACATCTAGACGTACGGCGGGATACCACCCTTTCTTGGTCGATATAACTTGAATCCGCACGCAGCGTTTCTCGAAATCCTTTATTATGCGCACCGCAAAAGAATGGAATTCCCTGCCCTGTGTTTCCAAATGCGTATAACCCGGACGTATTCAAGAGACGAGTGCATAGGCATCTTTTGGGTGAGCTCGCTCCATCGTAGGCCCCGTCTATGCCCTCGGGCTAGTCCGGGACCAAGAGCAAGCATAAGTAAAAAATAATAATAATAATTGAACGCTAAAATTCCTGAAAATACTCCTGTTTTAGAGCAGATGTAATTAGTGTTGCTAAGGGTCATGTTCTCTCAGAATCCAATGTGGTCTTCACTCAATTGTATCACTCTATCTATTAACCTTTCGACGACCAAGCGACAGCCGGCTGTAGCGCTGCTATTGTGTCTCAAATCACGTGTGTTTGAAAATTTAAGCTGCATCAAAATCCGTTGCGTAGTTTCAAAGAGCTAAGCATACACAAGGATAGACAGAGGAGAGCGACTTTATTTTTACCCGACTACGGCAAAGCCAAAGGAGGGTTATATACTTTGTAGAGATGAAATTACGGAAAACATTTTCCACTATTTTCCTTTTTAGGCGATCTCTTTCAATTGCCAGCATCAGCCACTTTAAATTAAAATTACCTACACTCAATGAAGAAAACTAGCATTTCAACCTAGATTTGTACTCTCAGCATTTCAACAACTGAGTCTGCAATGCAGGGTTAAACTATCTATAAAGATACTAAAGCAATAAAAACCCGGAGAAGAACAGTTTCACTGGCAGATTGCTACACAGCCCTGGCTTCTTTACACTCATTTATATACGTATCGGATCTTGGTAGCCTACCGTCATTAATAAGACCTCCTAGATGAAGAACTTACTATTCCGTTCACGACCGCCATTTTTCCTTAACACCCTGACCTCGGCTTTCAATCGAAGGCCAGTTTATTTGTCTTAGTGTTTATCGCAAGTCTTTCTGTCCTTATCACTAAATTGAATTGGTAAGGGACAAAAGGTCCGCATGAAATTTTTGTAGGGCTGCTACTTCTGGTATGGGGCTTATTCTTGTAAATTGTTACCGATTTTTAGGTAGATTGGTTGTAAAGTAAGTGTGTTTTTAGGGTTCCGTACCTCAAAAGGTAAAAACGGAACCCTTATAGGATCACTTTGTTGTCCGTCTGTCCGTCCGTCCGTCCGGCTGTCAAGACCCTTTTTCTCAGAAACGCGTCGAGATATCAAGCTGAAATTAATATCACATACTCGGGTCTGCTATCTCTTAAAGCAGTGAAAAAATCAAGTTTTTAAATCAACGCAATAAAAAGATACGGCGGTTTATATTGCAAATTTGGACATTTGCAAGGAAATCAAAACCTATAGGGTACTTCCCATTGACCTAGAATCATGAAATTTGGCAAAAAGCAAGGTCATGTAGCACAAGTAAAGGGAAAACTCCGAAAACCGTAAATTTGTAGTTAGTTCACACCAGGCGTCCGTCTGTCCGTCTGTCTGTCAATAACCTTTTTCTCATAAACGCGTCGAGATATCAAGCTGAAATTAATATCACATACTTAGGTCTGCTATCTCTCACAGCAGTGAAAAAATCAAGATTCTAAATCAATGCAATAAAAAAATACGGCGGTTTATATTGCATATTTAGATATTTTCAAGAGAATCAAAACTCAAAACCTATAGGGTACTTCCCATTGACCAAGAATCATGAAATTTGGCAAAAGGCAAGGTCATGTAGCACAAGTAAAGGGAAAACTCCGAAAACACTAAATTTGTAGTTAGTTGACATCAGGCGTCCGTCTGTCCGTCTGTCTGTCAAGAACCTTTTTCTCAGAAACGCGTCGAGATATCAAGCTGAAATTAATATCACATACTCAGGTCTGCTATCTCTCAAAGCAGTGAAAAATCAAGTTTCTAAATCAACGCAATAAAAAGATACGGCGGTTTATATTGCATATTTAGACATTTTCAAGGGAATCAAAACTCAAAACCTATAGGGTACTTCCCATTGACCTAGAATTGTGAAATTTGGCAAGAAGCAAGGTCATGTAGCACAAGTAAAGGAAAAACTCTGAAAACCGTAAATTTGTAGTTAGTTCACATCAGGCGTCCGTCTGTCCGTCTGTCTGTCAAGAACCTTTTTCTCAGGAACGCGTCGAGATATCAAACTGAAATTAATATCACATACTCAAGTCTGCTATCTCCCAAAGCAGTGAATAAATCAAGTTTCTAAATCAACGCAATGTTTATATTGCATATTTAGACATTTTCAAGGGAATCAAAACTCAAAACCTATAGGGTACTTCCCATTGACCTAGAATTGTGAAATTTGGCAAGAAGCAAGGTTATGTAGCACAAGTAAAGGGAAAACTCTGAAAACCGTAAATTTGTAGTTAGTTCACATCAGGCGTCTGTCTGTCCGTCTGTCTGTCAAGAACCTTTTTCTCAGGAACGCGTCGAGATATCAAACTGAAATTAATATCACATACTCAAGTCTGCTATCTCCCAAAGCAGTGAAAAAATCAAGTTTCTAAATCAACGCAATAAAAAGATACGGCGGTTTATATTGCATATTTAGACATTTTCAAGGGAATCAAAACTCAAAAACCTATAGGGTACTTCCCATTGACCAAGAATCATGAAATTTAGCAAGAAGCAACGTCATGTAGTAAAAGTAAAGGAAAAATTCTGAAAACCGTAAATTTGTAGTTAGTTCACATCCGTCCGTCCTCCCGTTCGTCCGTCTGTCAAGACCTTTTTTTTCAGAAACGCGTCGAGATATCAAGCTCAAATTAATATCAAATACTCAGGTCTGCTATCTCTTAAAGCAGTGAAAAAATCAAGTTTCTAAATCAACGCAATAAAAAGATACGGCGGTTTATATTGCATATTTAGACATTTTCAAGGGAATCAAAACTCAAAACCTATAGGGTACTTCCCATTGACCTAGAATCGTGAAATTTGGCAAGCAAGGTCATGTAGCACAAGTAAATAGAAAACTCCGAAAACTGTAAATTTGTAGTTATTTCACTAAAAAACAAATTAACGGAACCCTCGTTGCGCGAGTAGAACTCGCACTTGACCGGTTTTTTTATTTCATTAATAGATAATATGTCACCGGAAAATAACAAGATCCGTAAGTTTATCAATCTACTAGGAAGTTTATAAACTTCCGTAAGATTCTAAACTGGAGGTAAATTGTAATATTTAACGTCCACATTTTCGTAAATTGATAAACTTACTGAACTCACTCGTAAAATAATAAGTAAGCAGTAACCAAACGCTACGCGCGATCTGACTGGTTGACTGTCACGTGTCACTTCTCCTTCCTCGCGGTCGCCATTGCTAGACATATACCAAAATAAAATACCATATATGTCCTAAACTAAGCAATGAAAGATACGACAGCCCCGAACTGCTTGTGTGTTATCTGATAGTAGATAACACATAAGTTTTTTTTTGCTTTTAGTTTTTGAAAGGTTGTTATTTTAAAAATGGTTTTTGAGTTTATCGCGAACAAAAAGACAGACAAGCGTCTTCGTTTTATATTATGTAAGCATATAATTAAAAAACAAAATAATTACCTGCCATACTTACCAATATTATAATTAAGATTATAATCTCAAGCGTGGTTTAGCAGGGTTCCTCACGAACTTAAATTTTAGTTAATACCTAAGTAATTAAAGATAATTACATTTTGTAGATAGGAAGCTAATGACTATATTTAGTCTTGTGCTAATCAGTTTTCCGTCAGATGGCTTAAAACTTTAACCTTTCAACGACCAAGCGACATCCGGCTGTCGCGCCACTATTGTCTTTCTATTGTGTCTGGAATCACGTGTGTTCAAAGGTTTAACTTTTATTTGAATCACACACACGCACACACACACACACACATCATACATATTGTCCCGGTACTTAAGTTACCGCTACGCTATTTTATCCTACCTAATTGTCAGAAGTCAGTCAGACAAAAAGATGTAGCTATTTGCTCGTACCAAAACAGTATGAAAAAGAACGAACAAGAAACTCCATGAACACTCGTTTTAAATTTATAATAATACCAGCTATTTACTGTCCTACTACTGAGCAAAGGGCTCTTTTCATAAAGAGAAAGTCTACACACTTGCTGAAAGCGGATAGGCGATTTCGAATTATAATCAGGTTTCCACACGATGTTTTCGTTCTACAATGTCTGTAAACTCTAAAATAAACTTCAGAAAATACATATATAATAAAAAAGTCACATTAGTATGTACTTGCCGGATTCGAACCCACAATCTCCTACACGAAAGGCTTTAACAACTTATATTCATCACGGACTTAGCTCTTGTCTCAATAACCAGTAATGATCGGATATTTGATAACTTTGACAGTTTTTCTATGGATAAAGTGTCAAAAGTTTGACGTTATACGTCAAAAATCGATCATTGAACCACTATAGCAAAAACAAACTTGAGGTCCTGCTATGTAGTAAGAGTTGAAAAAAAAAATGTTTCAGCGTTGATAGCCCATTTATTAAGAAAGCGTAAACAGCAATAGATCAAGTGCAATCACTTAATCAGTAACCAAATCAAAGGTCAAAAACTCAGGTGAAACCGCGAGCTAAAGCAATATAATCAAATATGACTGGACTTCATTCAGTACGGAGCGAGCTTTCGATAAAATCTTAGAAAAATACTTGTAATAACTTCAGGTATGTTTGTAAAAGCAATTTTCTCGGAGACCAATGAACCGATTTGATTGAAATTTCAAATAATGTTTTTTTTTCTCTTTATGTAATAAAGTAGGTATTTTGACTTGATCGTTTATAAAGTTATAATCTGAATTTCTAGATCAATTTCCGTTTGAAAGGAGAGTGTGTTAGGTTGGGGCTTGTTTCATTACCTTTGAATGCAATCAAGATTATGTTCAATTTTTGATTAATTTTAAGCCAATTCTACCAAAATGACTTTTAATTTCGAATCGCAGTATCTAACGATTACCAATATGCGATGCAATGCGTGTCAAAGGCTCGTACCGTTGTTTCTTTATTTAAACGCATGTTTATAAGTTGTAAACGAAAAATATAAAAAATCTACAACGTAAATAATAATTATTAACTAACAAAATAATAATAAAATATATGTGTGTATGAGGATATAAGAAATGCTAGGGGACACCCGGGTTTGAACCGGGGACCTCTCGATCTGCAGTCGAATGCTCTACCACTGAGCTATATCCCCATGTATGATTATTATCAAAACTGTATCAGCTATTAATAGCAATCACATGTGAACATAATTATGCGGTAATAATTAGTTTCGTATCTTAACAAGTCATTTTTCTAAAAATTGCACAAAAATACATTCTACTTTGTTTCTATTTCATTTTAATACGAGTACATAACGTCGGTTTGGTTTAAAGTCGAGTTCAAAATTACTACAAGATTTTTGTTTTCATGAAAAGACATCTTAAGATTATTACATGGGCAGCGGAATGTTTATAATAGTTACCATGACCCTGGAACATAAAGGGCAACCGAAGGAACAGAAGTGGGTTTTAGTCAGTAAAAGTCTGACACGCCCTCCCGCCCTGCTCAGGACGGGAGAAGAAATTTGATGATTTCCCACTCCCAAAAAAAAAAGATTGTTTACATTTAGTCTATTACCTAAAACGATAGGGTATATGTAGATGTTTGTCTCCCACCGCAACTAAGCGAGTACCAATAAATTATTTTTTTTCCCACTTATATAAAAAAAAACGTCTTGGTGATCAATGCTCGTGCATTCTATTATGTCAATAATTTATAATATGTTTATAATTTTATATATATTTTTTATAATATTTTGTGATTGTGTTGTTTCCTTAGAAACTCATTACAAAAAGGATAAATATTAGGTGAAAAGGTAACTCCAAATTAAAACTCGGCCAAAAACACAACATTTTTTATTCCGCGCCAATTCCTCGCCAATCCATCTAAAATAATAAAAACGATACCCATATATTATATTAATAATCCTACTATATTTACGTACGTTCAGTTATGCGAAAACATACCCACATGCATATTAACCCTATTACAAACAAAAAAAAAAACAAAAACCAATCGAGCTAGAACTCCGGTCGTTAATAATTTTGATTACATTGCGCAGTCGTTACTACAGTAATTGGTGAGTGTTGCTTCCGACCGGCAATGTATTACTTTACGGTATAGCTAATATTTATCATGAATTGTACCCGCGGCGTGTAATCAGACTTGTTGTGTGGTGTAAGTGGTGAGATAGAAGCGGTTGATGATTTTACTGCAATTTAGTAAACAGTTCGGGTTTAAAGACTACGGTCAATTTTTTTAGCTACATTCATTTTTTACCCGACCACAGAAATAAGGATTTTCTCACATAAAAAAAAATCTATCACCCTCGTTCAACGTCGTAAGAATGTGAAATGCCGTTTATTCAGCTCTATTTTGCTTATTACGTCCATAGAAAATATCGAATTTAAAGAAAAGTTTAACAGACGCGAAAGCTGAATGAATCCTCATACTAAATTGTTGTTTTCTATAGACATGTATAAGCTGAAAAGAGCTCAATAAAATCGTGTAGAAATAACAATAATGGTATTTTTTTTACTACCATTATTGTTACCATTCCATCATCTATTGTTATTGTACTACGCCAGTTATGTAAAGGATCGTTTTTCCTGCTTTCCTTGCACTAGCTTTCGCCTACGGCTTTGCCCGCGTGTATGTCGAAACTTTCATCTTCTATTTAACCTCTTTAGGGTTGGAATTGCCAAAAAACCTTTCTCAATAGTAACCTAGTCTTCACAAAGAACATATCCTCTAAGTTTTATGTCTCTAGAACTAGCGGTATAGGTTATGCGTTGATATATCATCCAGGCAGTTAGTCAATCAGTTAGTATACTATTTTATATATTACAATTATGTAAAGATTTGAGTCTGTGCGTTGATATATCACTCTGTCAGTCAATCGGCTTACTATTTTTTATGTAAGTATAGAATTATGTAAAGATTTAAATAAATTAATCCGCGTATAACTTGCACCACAGCGTCCAAAGTACTAATCTGACTGATATTACGTTACGAGCGCCGCGATACAGAGCCATTACTGTAATGCGTCCAATTGATTTAACTATAACGTTATAGCCTCAGCTCTTATTGATAGTCGTTCGCTACACCGCCATCTTTGTAAAGGGTGTATCGCTGGCTTTGGGCGAATTGAATGGGGACGATGTTGTTGGAAAATTAATGGGCTAAATGCTCATTCACACGCTAACACTACACCGTCAAAGACGATACGTGTTTTTTGACGAATCGTCGTTTTTCACGAATCGTTATTTTGATTTGTATGGGTGGCTATACATTTTAATTGTCCGTGTTCACACTATTACGGAATCGTGAAAAATGACGGTTTTGAGTAGTGTGTAAGGCGGCGACATGCGTCACGCCCCGGCCCGGTAGATCCTGGCGTCAAGAGTTGCAAGCCTATCTCCGGCCACCGCAGGCGCGGGTCTGCGGACGGCGAGCGATGGGTAGCTCGCCACCCGACCAAGGCCCGGGTCGACGGCGTGTGTTGCTCCACGCTCGCCTCAAAGAGTTGTCAGCACGCAACGGGCCATCATACGGGTTGTAAGTTTACCTTGCCGTGGTACCCAATACACAAAGCGCTTACTCCAGCATTCATCGCTTCTGCCGCAGATACCACTGTCACCAGCTAGTATCAAAAGCCATAGTACTAAATTAATACATCAACTATCTCATTCACTAATACTTTGAAAACTGTTTGCCAAACTTGCTAAATCAAAACTTCTGTTACTTGGCTCTCAATCAATCAATTGCAGCAACTTGGTCGACCAGCTTATTCAACAAATCCGCCAAGATCAGCTTGCATTTAATCAATACATTTCTTAGTATAATATTGAACTCGGTTCACGAACACAGAATAGTTTTAAGTACAGAAGGTTTGCTTCGTAAAATAAATAAAAAATACGCGCGGACGCACACATTTGCATGATTGTTCTCCTCGCGACAGTCGCGACTTTATTCGCTTGTGTGCGTTTGTGCTTCTGTACCACTAGAAACTTTACAGCCTATTCTTCAGACTAACACACAGGATAAACACCATGCTATGACCCACGGAAGCTCAATAACCAAAGTTTTAAAACGTAACGCGAGTGAAACCACAAGGGACAACTAGTAAGTAACATGTTGACGCGTGGTAAAAACGTTCAGAAGAAGTAAAGTTCAATAATAATGTAACTAGATAATTATGATATGACTGTAAAGGACATCAGACAATTTTCATCCAGATTTAGAATTGTTTCTATATTAGAATATTTCTAATTAAAAGTAAACTTCGAACACAAATGTGTATCGAGACACAATAGAAAGACAATAGCAGGCCGACAGCCGGCTGTTGCTTGGTCGTCGAAAGGTTAAATGCTTTTTCCTAGAAGTAATGAATTAAATATGCAAAGAATATTTTTTTCACATCATCATCATCATCATTTTCAGCCTATAGACGTCCACTGCTGGACAAAGGCCTCCCCCAAAGATTTCCACATGCATCGGCCCTGCGCCACCCGCATCCAGCGGGACCCGGCGATCTTGATGAGATCATCGGTCCATCTTGCGGGAGGCCTGCCCACGCTGCGTTTACCGGTACGCGGCCGCCACTCGAGAACCTTTCCGCCCCGACGGCCGTCAGTTCTACGAGCTATGTGCCCCGCCCACTGCCACTTAAGTTTGGCAATTCGACGAGCTATATCGGTGGTTTTGGTTCTCCTGCGGATTTCCTCATTACTGATTGTTTTTTTCACAACTTAGTCACATTACATTAGTGTCATGATGGCCTAGTGGGCCGGCCTCTCATACAAGAGGTTGTAGGTTCAAAACCGAGCAAGTACCAAAATACTTTCTAAAATATATCTTGGACATCACAGACATCGGCAAAGAAAAACATCAGGAAACCTGGACTTGTAGTTAATATGAGTCCGAAATCGCCAATCCGTCTTGACTAAGCGGTGATCAATGCTCGTGCCTTTGCCCTGCAGTGGGAAAGTAACAGTCTAGTATTATGTTGTCGCTACACATTTTAACGAATATTAGAGTTTGACATTTAATTGTTTAAAGATAGATAATGTGATTATTCTGATGTCAGTGGAATTGATGATTTTAGTGTTAGTCGATTTAGTCAGATTTAAAGTTCTCAATTTTTTTTAAGCTGTCAATACTGGTGGGACGACACTCAGCCTGAATCGTTCACTTTTTTTGGCGGATACCGCGTGAACAACATCTCTTCGGTTATCATTGACAGTTGTTATTATGCTTTGAGGTTATAATACCGTTAAACGTGTTTACTCAATTGTATGTAAAATATTTGATTAAATATTATAATGGCAGTTATTTAGTGTTCCTTTGCCAAGTTCTTACAATTATTATTATTAGTCACATTCATAGTAATAGTTTAAGGTACGGGTGACCCAACTGTTGGGAATAATTTCAAGGTCGGCCGCGCACTTTTTTTACTGTTGCTATTTGTCCTATGCCATATAATTACTTTTTAAGCAAACTAAGTTGACATTCTGACCTATCCACTCCGTTGCACATTTACAAAGTGTGGATTAAACTACACACCCCGTCATTCTAAACTGGACTACTAACTCTAGCGCGAAATTCAAGCTAACTCAATTACACCGAATAGTTTAAAAACTGAAAGGGTTAGAAACAGAGAAGTTTTGTGTTTTCCTGTAACAAACACTGTGTTGTTACTTGCTCTCAGATTGTTACTTTGTAGAGATAAAATTAGGCACAGACGCCACAGACGATACTTTTTTTTTGGGGAGTGGGAAATCATTAAGTGACTGCTCTCGTCCTGGGTGCGGAGGGAGGGCGTGTCAGACTTTAACTGTTTCTGTGTTTGGTAATGGTGGATATTTGGTGATTATTTATTCACATTTGGATTGAGTTATAGCGCCCGACCAAATAATTTAGCACACAAATTATAATCACTACGCGTAGTATAAAACAAAGTCGCATCCGCTGCCTGTCTATGTATGTATTATTTTTTAAGATGTATTATGAATTTACACACTTCAGTCACACTTCAGTACCTTATGTAATTCTACGTACCTTTCATAAGTATATGAAACTAATATTTACACATCTTTTTCACATTTGATGCAAATATATTATTTTGATTTTAATCTTTAAATATGTGCAAAGGATTCAGATGCGGTTTTTTGGTGGAGTTGATTCAAGAGGAAACTATATAGAGTGGGTAGTTCCAATGGGCCCTGAAGAAAAAGTACTTTAAATCGTTAAGATAAATAATTTTACTAGGAAACATTAATTTATTTTTAAAATACATAAAACAATTTGGCTCTGTCTTTGAATTATAGATTTAGGGGTCTATTTCTAGGGGAATATTTTGTAGTACATGCATTAAATAAGTACATGATTATTTAAATCAACTGCCTGGTTACTATAGTACAAGCTCTGCTTAGTTAGGGATCAGAAGATCGTGTGTGAATTGTCCCAGAATATTTACTTGATTTACTCCAAAAAAAAAAAGTTTTAATTTCTCCTTCCACGGAATTTCGTCTTCAAGCATCTAAATATAATGCAAATAGAACAGTTGAAATCCGACACATTCAGTGTTAATATTGTTTGTCCGTACGATTCAACCGACTCGACTTCGATAACGTAATCAAACTAACATACTGACTGAGTAAACTTTATGTGTGGCCATGAGACCAGCGGCAGCGTTGAATTTGACATTACTGACCGGCCTGGATTCACAATAATAAGCTTAAAATCGTCAACTTGAGCAAGCGTGGAGATCAATGCTCGTGTCTTCTTTTTATAATTAAAAAATGGCCTTTGCCGTGCGGTGTGACAGTAATAAGTTAGCATTGAAACTCAAACTCAAATCATTTATTTCTAATAGACCATTTCAAAGGCACTTTAGAACGTCAAAAACAAAGACAAAATGAATCTAGTTGCCCATTCCAAAAAGTTGATTCGTTTGGAGAAGAACGGGCAAGAAACTCCATACTTACTCTTTTAAAAACTTCTCATTAATTAAACATCTGTCAGAGGGAACTATTCAGTAGACTAGTAGTAGTGAGTCCAGATTACCTCACTCTTTTCAATATCAGTGGTTTCAAGTTTTTTGTGCTCCATTCGTCGAAAGGCATGTAAATGTCACATGCCATTTATAGCTCTTTAACAGTCGTTACGGATAGTCAGATGGCAGATCGACTGAGATGCTTTTAGCTAAGGGTATCGTGTTACTTAGTAATTAGTCAGGACTTGAGGTTTGGCCCTATAGGCAGTCTCTCTATATAAAAAACACTGGCTGTTCCTCGCGGTTTCACCCACGGTACGTTAGGTTTTTTTTTGGTTATTGCTTCGCTCCCGTGGGACATAACGTGATATTAGCCTATGTTACTCAGGGATAGTGTAGCTTTCTAATAAAAAAAGATTTTTTTGAAATCGGTCCAGTAGTTTTTGAGTTTATTCGTTTCAGTCTGTGCATGCTGTGTTAGCCTGTAAATAATTGTTGCACTTGTGAACGTATATTTTATAAATAATAATAAAAATGTATAAGTGTTAACAAATGTTGGCTAACCAAATAAATAAATAAATAAACATACAAAAATACAAATCTTTCTTCTTTATACTATAAGTATAAAAGTATAGATTGTAATTTTTCTGGAATCAGTTCAACTGGAAGCCTCTAATATAGTGGGGAGAAGGGAGAGGGAGATTTGAATGTCAAGTGTACTAGTCAGACAAACTTTGAAAGTACGTAATTTAAAAAGTGAGCATATAATAATGTTATGACTTCATGAGTTACAAATATTTGCCATTGTAATTTACAAGAAAAGTAGAGAAAATCACAAACAATGGACGTTCCCTCGCGTGTTTACTAGCCACACACGTAGCTCCTATTTCCGCCGAGCATGCCCCTTAAACGTACGTAATTTTAGAATTAATGTAGACTTAGCGTAGGAGCTGGCTACCACAAACCGTTTCTGTTTCAGCGTCCAGACCGTTCCTCTGTTAAATTTCATCCTTCGTTTGGTTGGCTAGTTCGAGGAAATTTTGTTCCTGTCTTTGTTCAGTAATAGTCTAAGCATTCAATGGTTTAGTTTAGATGTTTTAAATGGGAGCTTTATGGTGCTGATACACACGCCATGTCCGTGAACGGGCGCTTTCAAAGATTGGTCACCTCTTAATTGCCATGACTTTATTTTTGATTTCTTGAAATTATTTTATGTTGCTCTTTACTTTCATTGTTTTCACGTATATGTAGAAGCCACGAACACGACCAATGATATGAACATTTTGTAAAAGTTAATGATTGAATAAGTGATAAGAGTTTCTTGCTTGTTCTTCTCTAGAAACCAACATACATTTTATTTATTTATTTATTTATTTGAAACAATAGTTAGATTCAACTTTTTTTTTTGACTTACTGACCGATTCTTTTACTGTTCGTAAGTGCATGTAAATGGTCAAAGTAAAATAAATGCTTTGTTTTGGATTTTTAAAAACATAGAACCATTAGCTGAAGACAAATTTAAAGGATGATTCGATTTAGCTCTTCCCTATATATTTTTTCTTTGGCTTAATGTCTCGAGACCCCTTTGTGCCTATTGACCTAGTTCTGTTCTGTCTCCTTCTTGGTATGTAGGGAAGTAGAAGTTATGTTTTTCTTGCTGTTCTTTTCTGTTAAATTTCGTTGCGAGATTCAAGACAAAAGAATCGTTTCTCAGAGACTCTTCAAACCTCATTGCTTTGCGCTTTTCTGTTGATTCATTACGAGTTCAGTGTGATTATGGGCTTCAAATTTGGTCTACTTACTTAAACTTGTAACATTCATTATTTTTTTAATTTACTTAGCTTTTGCTTTTGCAACATATCAATTATTCATCGCTTTCTAACCTTAATCTTCAAGTAATGCATATTAACCGTATACGAAGTTCTGATTAAATTCTTTACCAACCCGTTTTTTGTATTCATATTATAAATAAAAATCTGTTTATTTGTTTATTAGTTTTCGATTGCAGATGGATTAGGCTTTAAAGAAACATCATGTTCATTCACATTGCCATTAAATATATTTTAATCTACTTTAATCCAAAAAAATTTGAAAATGGCAAGAAAATTCATTTAGAAGTATTTGAGTTAATTACTACAAACAGACATAGGTAGTACAGAGACTTTATTTAATAATTATGTAAGGAAAAACATATAAATAATTGCTACATTTCATCTACGTCTGCTATAACATTAATTTACATAGATGAAGTCGCGGCCAAAGCTTAGTTAATGCAAAGGTTTGCGTACACTACGTTGATCCATTGTCGGAACTCTAAACGAACAATTCATATTTATGAATTTATTAATAGTAACTTGTTTTGCTCGCTGTTTTTAGATGAAACTAGGCAATTTGTGCGTTGCCCGTGCAATGAGCCTTGTTTTCGACAGAAAGCTGAACTACGTGTAAATAATGTAATAGAACATGTACCCAGTTTCGCTGGATTTGTTTGTTTAACAAAGCATTATAGAAGCTTGTTTTTGTAGAAAAATAGATGTAAATAAAAACAAAAAATATATCTAACAAGGTGCAACAAATATTCATTATTATGAGCGACATCTCATCCTTGTTGAAGTCAAATCTTATTTCATCAAAAAAAAGTTATTTTACTAGCAAAATAGATCAAGCACTTTTAAGATTTCATGATTAGTTTTATTTTATTTTGCTAATCGTATGTAATTTTGTGTCCAATAAAGAATAAGAATGAACGATCAAGAATTTGTTGAGTTCTATTATTTTTTATCGAACAATTAGCGTAAGCTTTCTGCGTGACCGCCTGGAATATTTAATAGTGCCTAACAATAGTTTATTTAAAATAAAATATTTTGAATTCGACTGGTTTTTGTAATGCTGACTTATAAATTTATACAGACAACATAACAGGTAAGGTCTACTGTTAATATTTTCTTTCAAGAAGTATACCTAAATTAGTTGATTGATTGATTATAACGGGTCCCAATGTTTCGTGCAACCGTTCCGGGCCGATTCAGTGAATGCTTACCCTAATAACAGCCCAAATCTACGATTAATTTACAAAGTGTTTAAAATTTCACGTTGCAAAAGGTTGTCTAAACACTTCTAACCGTTGCGTTTTTAATTAGTAATGCCTCAATGGTTAAACAATCATAGGCAAAAAATTTGACCATAATTTATTAGAATTACCGTCTCAAATGACAGATAAATCCTTTATAGCTCCCATAATAAAGTTTATTTCAGCATGGCATAAAGTTTGCCGGTTGTAAAAATAATTTTGTCAAGGTCAAATTCTTGAAATACTGCCAGGCGAGTTTAGTCTTTATTTCGGTGGGTTAAAGTCGTGTAACAAATTGATTTTAAGCTCTCAGATTTTAGCGAGCTTCGTAAAATTTTTAATGATGATCACTGTCACAGTTTTTCAATTATTTTGCACTTGACGGACGATTGAGTTGTTGCGGTTTAACATAATGTAAACCGCAATACTTCAAAGTTTTTTATTCTCAATGAGATTTTTTTGTATTAAATCTTAGCACCTAATTATGTATTAAAGAATCAATTAAAATTTTCATAAAGCCAAATATTTCTACGTCCCCGAAATTCGACTACAATTTATTGAAGTTTTAAGTTAGAAAGCGTTTTTCGACTCATATAAATGGGTTAATAGACAATATTTTTATCAACTGCAATCTTCTTGGTTCAGCCACTAACAAAATAATTAATTTGAATGTGTTTGAATTAATTTCAATTCACGTGTTCATTACGTGTCTATTTTTACAAAACTCGAGTTATAAACCTAGAACCAAGAAAAAAGTTACCAATTATTTGATATTCTCTTTCGAGGAAGGTCTCCAAATGTTAAGTCGGCATCCACTCATACCACAAACCTTTATCAGTGTCATGGCGTGACTACAACTGGACGGACCTCGGAATCCAGTTGATCTTTACGCGAATGTACTCTAAGTTTCCAATCTCAATGCTTATGAGTTTTTTTGCTGGTCAATTGGTCTAATGATCGGTGACCCAGGGTCATTTATCGACCCAATCTTTCTGCGATGAGCATGATTGTTTGTTCTCTATATGGGACTACCCCGCCACGGTATTCGCAAACACAGCAACTCCTGAAAGCCAGAATCAACAGTGGAGTCCACCAGAAAAGCGCCGAAGCAACGAAGCTCGAAGAGTCCCGGAGAAACGATTAACTATCTGGGATTCCGCAACGAAACTAATCAGAAAAGAACTGCGGAGCAGTAAGAAAAATATGTTTTCCACTTCTTATCAAAGAGAGAGAACAGAACTAGGCCAATAGGGACAAAGGGGCGATTACAACTGGGAGAAGCCCAGATTGCTTAGCACCACGGATTGAGACTCATTATATTCCTGGCTCCTAAAATGTGAGCTGTTAACGACTACAGGCCAATAGGTACAAACACGCGATTACAAATGGGAGAAGCCCAGATTGCCTGGCTATACAGGTTAAAATTTATTAAACCTTTGAACACACGTGAGACGTGACACAATTTATGTTTATAAAACAGTTACCGTGACCCTGGAACATAAAGGGCAATCGAAGGAACATGAGTGGGTTTTAGTCAGTAAGAGTCTGACACGCCCTCCCGCCGCACCCAGGACGGGAGCAGTCATTGGATGATTTCCCACTCACCAAAAAAAAAAAGAAAAAAAAGACGTGACACAATAGAAAGACAATAGCAGCGCGACAGCCGGCTGTCGCTTGATCGTCGAAAGGTTAAATTATTGGGTTCTAAAAATTTAAAAACTCAAAGACATTAATACAAATATATTACGATAATTTGATCACAACGCCTGCTCAAGTCAGGTCGATTTCTTAAACAAAGTTATCAAATTCGAACTTTGCATCTAGGTCCTTATCGCTACGGAACTAAGTTGACCCGGGTCAAGCGTGAACAGGCACCGCTTGTAGTTTAAGTTTCATACACGTATACTAGAAGTAGGTTTTGGAGCGTTTTAATAAACTAAGTTTTGCTTCAGTGGTGTGCTTAGGGATCAAAATTAGGGTGAACTAGAATATTTTTCTTTTCGGTAAGAAAATAAATCGGTCTTCTAGATACTCCTTTATTAATTAATAACTTTACAATATAACATTTTTTATATATTTTGTTTATTGACACGTTTACAGGCTCACGTCTTGTACGCCATAAGGTAACTAAGGCCCGCTTTGTTCCCGTGAGTCATAGCGTGGTGTTATTTAGACTAAGCGCCTTACTAATAAACGCTGCATAAAGTTATGACAGGTTTATACCCTGGTTTTATGGTTACACAGGCTTTATTCATTGCATAACTTTACACAGTGATTATTAGTAAGGGCATAAGCGTTTTTTTTTGTGTACGCAATATTACCCTAAAAATGAACCAAAGGCCCTAACATAACGCGGCAGAAACCGCGGGGAACTGCAAGTTTATAAAATTAGTAGGATTTGCAATATGGGCTTTTCAGCTTATATTGCAAACTTCACAAAAAATACAAAACAAATACCAAATACACTCAGCATAGTTAATACCAATAAACAAATAGGATCACACCCAAACGCGAATCAATACACATTATACCCACACAAGACATTAATCAATTAGCAATACCGGTATCAATCATTTTAATAGCATCCATGACGTCATACGCTTACAAATGACGTCATGGAACAGTGTCACTTCATAACTCGAGTGTACTATGTTCTATTGACAGCGTACTCCGGTACTAATCTCGACAAATTGACTGCAGTGTACTGCCGGCCATAATTAATTGCTCGCTATTATTAATGAATGGAAAATGTGGGATTAGATTTTGGTTTAATGTTATTTGGGGTGTCTGTTTTTTTTTTAAAGGAAAAAGTGGGTTTTGAATAATGGTATTATTGAATATTGGGAATATTATGTAAGTTTGACTGCTATGTGTGTGTCTTTTTCTCTGTCTGTCTATAGCACCGTGGCTAGTAAAAGGGTGAACTGATTTTAATGCGGTCTTTTTTATTGGAAAGTAAGTTATCGAGCGATGGTTCTTAGATATGTTTGATTGAAATTGGTTAAATTGTTTCCAAGTATCTCTTTTGTTAACTGCAGTTGCGATTTTAATAACTTCGGTGGCGGGGTTGTTCCAATCGTTATATTTATACTTGAAATTGTGTAATGTGGCTTGCCTGGCTTTAAATATTTGGGTAATGAGGTTTTAGTGTTTTGCTTGAAGATTCTTATGTTAACTTTTCAATTGAAATGTGTACAATGTAAATCGCGAGAAAGGAAACTATTTGCAACGTAGTTTTTAGTGATTGTTGTGAATGTCGTGATGACCCACTGGATAAAGCTGGAGGTTGTGGGTTCGAGTCCGGGCAAGTACCAATGTGTGACTTTTTCAATTCATATGTACTTTCTAAAGTTTATCTTGGACATCACTAACATCCCGGGCCACGGAAAGCACGTAATCCCTTTGGTCCCGGTTGTCATTCGTAGACCTCTGACAGTCGTTACTGGTAAGCCAGAAACTTACCCAGTCTAACCAAGAGAAATCGTGTTGCCCAGTTACTGGGTTGTGGAGGTCTCTTTAGGCAGTCGCTCTACGTTAAACACTGGTATCCAGCTGAATCTGGTTAGGCTGGAAGCCGACCCCAACACAGTTGGGAAAAGGCTAGGGAGATGATGAGTTTTTAGTGATTTGCAAAAAGAGTTCTTAGTTGCATACATGTATGTATGTTTGTTCACGGTTATCATACTATCTTAGGCTAAAACTATTTTGATGTGGCTTTCAGATAAGTATTTTTTACAATAAAAAAGAAAAGAAAATATTTTAATCGACTTTTAAAGAGGAAGGACAGTCTTCAAAACCTAAAAACAGGATATTAACAGAAATTTTCAGACGTGGCAAGGTAGCTATGTAAAACAAAAAACAAAACGAAAGCAGGCTTCCGGATTTTGAATTATTTTCTAATTTAAGTTTTTTCAGGGAGATTCTCTAAAAAGATGCATTATCTGCAAATTATCTTCACTCTTGTGCATTTTTATATATATATATACATTTGAATTTCCGTGTCAGTGCTACCCACAGCTGATAAAAATCAACCAAAAGTGATAACTTAGACACCTCAATATTTTTTGTTAGTAAAATAACATTATTTTAGAAATGTTAATTAAATATAAATTGTTGGTAACGCAAATGAATGTTACAGTCGTGATTATTTTTGAGACATCAACGTGTGCTCTTAAAAATAAAATATGTAATACTATCTATCAGTTAATACTGATTATGGGAAAGTTTATGAAATTGGCAACACTGCTTTCACTTAGGTACGTCATTAAAGGAAGAATGCAACAAAGTCGAATAAATAACTAATTAAATATAAAATATTAACCCCGCAAAAGATTTTCATGAAGATATTTTAGGAAAGTTAAAATAATATGTTATGATTTATGAGTATATTTTTGTGACTATGCCCTCTTATTTTAAAGCGATGCTAGATTTGAACATTCTCCTTTACTGTCGGCACGACCAGTGCAGCAGTGAAAACTGTCGTTGGTTCGGTTCCCACCAAACAAATACATGACCTATAAGTATTTTTTTCGAGTCTGGATGTTTGTGTATGTGAGTTTCCAAACAAAAGTATTTACAACAAATATTGTAGGTATATGATGCATAAAAAAGCTGTTTTTAACAGCAATAAAACTCTACTCATTTAAACCTTCGAACACACGTGATTCGAGACACAATAGAAAGACAAGAGCAGCGCGACAGCCGGCTGTTGCTTGGTCGTTGAAAGGTTAATAATATTATTTATCGACTCTTACATTTTCCCCAGCCCTATTTTCCCAGCAAAACTATCCCATCAGGTAGTCCTAACTAACATCAAATAACCCTTTCCCCAACTGACTAACTAACCTAATAAACTGATTATAACGGAAAACAACTAAAACCAACTAAATAATTTATTACACCATTGTTGAATAATAAAGCAGTTGGATGGTTTGTCAAAACTTCAGTATCCGAAATATCCGAAACTGACCCTCAGTTTCGGATATTTTGTTTGTTTTTCGGGCCCGTTGTGTACAGAAATTCGGCCATATTGTTATTTGCTCCGTGTCAATTATACACGAGAGGCGCGGTCATTCGCGCCTTTTTTCTCAGAGAGGAATTTTGAAGTGATAATGTGTGAGTTTGTGTTTAAGGTATTTTTAGCCCTGCTAAAAGAGGGTTATTATAAGTTACCTCTATGTGTGTGAGGCTGTCTGTTTGTGGCACTGTTGCTCTTAAATTGGTGCACTGATTTGGATGAGGTTTTTATTACTTTAAAAGTAGGTTATCTAGTGATGGCTATAAGATATGTGCTGTGTGTTGTGATAGTTGAATATTGCTGAAATTATTCTTATCTAGTAAGTAGTTGTGCGCCAATACAAAATAAAATATCAGTTATATTATTACAGTTACAATATTGTAGTAAAGTTACTGATTTATTAATATTGAGACAATAGTTATCTTCATTCCGTGAAATTTTGTTCTTAAGCAAATAAATAAGGATGGGTCAGTATTTAGCTCGGATGTGTATGTAACACAAAGCTCTGCTGATACATTACAAATGCGAGGCTGTTCTGTGATCATCACTGTTGCTATGTGTTTTATGAGAAGAGTATGATATAATAGCTACTGGATTATCTGCTTATTGATATAGCAGAATCATAAATAGCTTATTAGCTGTGCCCCGCGGTTGCTCATAGCGGGATATATGCCTATGAATACATAGGCATATATCCCGCATCAAATATCAGTATAATAATGCTGATGTATTTAAGCTACGAATATCTCGCAAAGCCACCAGCCGGTCTAGATACTGTCCGTACAATCATTATTTTGCTTTGGAGTTATTTTAGAAGAGTATGATATTGGATTATCAGCCTATTGATAAAGCGATGGTTTATGTTTATTATAATTTACCTAAACTTCAAAAAATTGAGCCAATAACCGAAGACTTCTTTACGACAATTTGTTTATCGGGAAATATTGATCCTGGTTTCGGAACAATTAAAGAGTTTAAAGTGTAATTATTGAACACCAGAATTATAAAAACCAGGCACTTGTGCTCTTTCTTATATCGTAAAATTTTACTTTTTTTTTACCAATACGAACTGAAGAGCTGATAAAAGCTAATCGGGCAAGCAAAAAGTGGCATTATCAATTTATAATTATGTACTTTCTAAAATTTATCTTAGTCGTCACAGACATTGGTGAAGAAAATCATCCGGGAAGTACTTACAAGACTTATATGACTATTCGTTTCATATTTAAATTATTTAAAAAAAACTTCGTAAGGAAACCGCCTTGAGAAAGCGTGGTGATCAATGCTCGTGCTGTCTCTGTATAAGAAGAGGCATTTGTCCAGAAGAGCAGTACTAGCCTGGCATTATTATTAAAGTGAATCCTTATTACCTAAAACTTATTGCCCCTTAAAGAACACTAGCAAAAACAATTTCCTAATTAGTAATGATACCCACGGAGTAATAATTAGCACCTGTGTAAGACGCAGTTCTTAGATTTATGGTTCCCTAGTGCGAGTCTGGGAGCTCCACTAGAAATTGCACTAAGGTCCGATTTATGCTCCAGATAAGGATGCGTTTACAATGTTTATAAAATGAAATATCCTAGGACATAGAGTCATCTGATCCCGAATAGAACAGTCTGCGTTTTTGGTAACCAGGTAGCTGATATACTTTAAGAATTTATAAATACATACATATTATAAAAAAGAACACTTAAGAAAACACCAAACACCCAGACCTCCTCAAGCTTAGTAGTCGGAGACACTAACCACTAAGCCAACCAGCCGTTAAAGTAATAATACCACATCTTTGACTTATTGGCTTACTATAGGATGGAGATCTCTTTTGTAAGGAGAAGATACAAACATTGACCACGTTTGCTCAAAGATTAAATAAGTAGTTTTTTGAAGCGACCTCTACTGATAGTCAGATCAGTCTTAACTAAGGGCTATAGATTCTGAGTTGATTCAGAATTTCCAAAAATCTCTTCCTAGTGGATACTTTATCTTTAGAAATAACACACCCTCCAAGGTTCATGTCTCTAGGACCGGCGTTGATCAACAATCAGCCAGTCAGTCAGCCGTTTTATATACGTAGATTATACATAACTTGCATTACATATTAATGAATGGATGTTCAGCACCATTCAGACTAACACAAATGCCTCTGTTAAAACAAAATCCATGTATGTTAGGTCAAGGTATTTATATATGAGCATATGCAGCCTGAATTAAAGGTTTTTTTATTCTATTTATGCCTATACGTGTACACACCCTTACAAACCAAAGCACAGTGCACACGAGACGCTCCAGTTACACTTCGAGACATAATAATGTATACAGCGATCCAGCCAGTTATCCACATATTTCGTGGTAGCTAAACCACGGAAATTGTGGATAACCCGATTTCCAAGCTGTTTTGACGCTGTGAACGGAACTTATCGGGGAATTAAGTAGCTTCGGACAGCTTTTTGGGAACGTTAAAGTGTTGAAAATGGCCAATTTATTTGAACCAATTTGGAATTTGGTGGCGAATTTTCTGGACTTGATTTTGCATATTGCTAAGGCATTCGGAAGATATCGTTTTGCTGCAATATAAAAACTTATTAGCTCGAAATTGGTACGTAATTTTTGAAGTCGAAATACAATATAGAAAACCGACTAACTACAAATGTAGGTATCAGTAATTTTATACTATTAAAAAGAAAAAAGAAAATTCAATAGGGATGACGACTGTTTAGCTCGTTCGTTAGACCGTTACATATTTTTTGCTTGATAAAATTAACAAAGATAAAGAGCATCAAAGTTCCGGTTAGGTTTTGCCCGCGGTATCGATAGCGTAAAAGTCCATTCTGCCATCCTTATTTTACACCTTTCGAGTAGAAATATCCAAAAATCCTTTCTTAGTGGTTACTTTTTACAAAGAACACACTCTGCAAGTTTTATGGCGGTTTGCTCTGTGCGTTAATATACCAACAGTCAGTCAATCAGTCAGTCAGTTTACTATTTTATACTATATAGATTATAATTAACAGCGTTACAACAAGTGATAATTTGCAACCAACACTGTACTAAGTCAGCGATGCACTTTTCTGCGAAAATATCAGGTAACCATTTTTTTTTTGGTGAGTGGGACATCATCCAATGACTGCTCCCGTCCTGGGTGCGGCGGGAGGGCGTGTCAGACTCTTACTGACTAAAACCCACTCATGTTCCTTCGATTGCCCTTTATGTTCCAGGGTCACGGTAACTATTATAAACATTCCGCGACCCCGGCAGGCGTTGGCCCTGTTGGTCCCCTTCCTGTGCTGACTCCTTCTCTTTGAGGCGCGCGTGGAACACTAGCGCGCCGTCGACGCGGTCCTGGTCCTAGCCGGGCGGCGAGCTACAAATATCAGGAAACCATGACCTTAGGTTCAAAATCCTCTTTTAAAACGAGTTGAAAAAAAGGTCCGCCTACAAGCAATGTTTTTTTTAATATAAAAAAAATATTTTTGCGTTTGCTCAACAGAATTAGTCTTTTACGATACCTTCTATCAAAACAAGAGATCGCAAAAGCACAAATCCCTGTGCTTAATACTACTAATCCGAAGTACAAAGGTTAAGCTTTGTTATGAACTAATAAAGTTTAATAATGTTGAAAACGAACTGACTGCAGTACGCGACAGAAGCCGCACAAAACGCAAGTCGTTCCGACGACGTGACAACGATGTCACTATGGACGGACATGTCATGTCTTTCAAGAAAGGATCGAGTACAGGGATACCCCGGGTATCAGGGTTTGGTCACCATGGTTGCGGAATCTTTATAGTAGTTACCGTGACCCCGGAACATAAAGGACCACCGAAGGAACATATATGAGTGGGTTTTAGTCAGTAAAAGTCTGACACGCCCTCCCGCCCCACCCAGGACGGGAGAAGTCATTTGATGATTTCCCACTCCCCAAAAAAGTTTGTTCACCATTCAATAATGTGTATTTTATTTTTAATTTTCGACGCATATAGCCCCCTCTTTGCGTCAATGTTATGTATGTTATGTTATAAGTAATAAGATTGAGTGAAAATGTGTGTAAATTGAAAAAGTAAAAAGAACCCGCCCTCAAAGTTATAATTGCGACTGAATCTATTTGCAAAGAAAATAGTGGAAAACTCCAAAACTGCTGAAGTTGATTGATTTTTATGAAACATGTGTCAAAATTACACATGTTTCATAGACACGCTAGACAGGTAGGTGCCACAGACAAACAGACAGACACACAAATTCCGGTCAAATTTATAACAACCAATTCTTCGTCGAGGGTAAAAATACGAATTACCTAATAATAACCAGTCATTACATATTAAGTTTTTCAAAAATGCCATGTCCAAAAGTTCTACACGGATCCACGATAAAATTTTCCATTAAAGCAAAAATATGAGAGGTATTTACACTGTACGGTAGCCTGAAGCCGGACAAATTAACCTTTGCAGCGTTGACCACCGGAATTTCATAGTTGCTAGCCGCGCCACAGATTTAATATTAAAAATGGTGACACGCGATGTTTTGATTGGTCCCGTGGTTCTGTACCTTTGATACTAATATGTAAGTATATAATAAAATCATTACATCAAAAGTGTTAAATTTTTTTTTTAAATAGTTCTTGCGACGGAACCATTATTGCGCGCAGGACGTTGTGAGTCGGGGGTTTTTTGGGTCAAAAATGTATGAACGGAACGAACCCTCAAATTATGTTGAGGACCTGCGCGAATATTGTACATGTACTCAAAGCGATGTAATCGATGTCAAAGAAAAAAAATAGTTTTCAGAATTTTGGTTCGTTTGGATGTTTCGGGATTAACTCAAACGGACTGCATTTAATTAAAATTTTCTATGAATATTTCCAAAACGATGGGTCACCATATATGCCTATTATCCTGTCACCGTTGTGGGTTTTAAGGTGTTTGTATACGTTTTTAAGGTAATCTGTAAAACGAAGTTTAATAATGTAAATATTTTTAAAACGGTACCCTAAAAAATTACTGTAACTTACACCGTATGGTGAGACAAAGGCTTTGAAATTCACTATTAGTCCTCGGTTTTATATTTTCAACGTTATTGTAACATTTTTTTTTCTGAAATATTTCAGTTACAATAGCTTGTGAATTGTCTCTATATATACAACTGTAACTAAATTAATGCACTTTGAGAAAATAGTTTGTTCAGAATCGTTTACTGAATCGATTATTGTAATTTTTAATATAGGTAGGTAATATTTTGTCCCAAAAATAATTAAAACTACGTAAAAACTGGGCTCTGTCCGCTGTACAGTCAAAACAAACTATAATGGATGAAATACCTACTACGCTAGACCCATAAGCAAGTGCGACTGTGTGCATGCGTAGATTTGTAATGTGACTATAATTTTCTCCCACAATCTGTACAACTAATTTATAAAAAAACAGTGTTTTAAACATAATAATAAAAATTCAGTCAGTGTCAGATTATAACATAATATTCTAATTGGGGTGTCTGGTGGTGTGCGTTTATTCCGGGACATGTTGTATAATAAACAATCGGTTTTAAAATAAGGATTTTTTATTCAATTTTATTCATCCTATATAAGAATCTCTATATATATAATTCTGCTGTGCGTGTGTATGTCATTGAACTCCTCCTAAACGGCTTGACCGATTTAAATGAATTTTTCTGTATGCGTTTGAGTGGCGCCCTGGTTGGTTTAGATTCACAAATCAGCCCGGCAGATGGCGCTAATTGCTTGAAAAAGCATGTGATCTCGGAAACGACCCTAACGATTTCGCTGAAATTTGATATGTGGGGGTTTTCGGGGACGAGAAATCGATCTAGCTCAGTCTTATGTCTGGGGAAGCGCATGTTTTCGAGTTTTAAGTTAAAATGTTTGGCGCCCAACGAAGTGGGCTCGGGCTGCTAGTTTCCTTATAAAGAAGCAAAGCTTTCACAAATAATGAAATAAGGAACAGAAGTAAATTCTGTTTTAGTTTTTGCTGAAGCAAAATACATAAACAATTTTATTATTCTTTGATTAAATATGCAGTCGGGAACCCTTTTAGGGCTCAACAAAATGTGTGAGCCTAAACCAACCAACTGAACTTGGTGTCCTAATAAAAGATAGCGCTAAAACTGGGCATTGACGGTCATTTTGGCGCGTCAGTTGAACTGACGTCTGTCCAAAATTTGATCGTGAGTGTCGAATCGTCACTCCAGAATTGGATGGCCATTTAGACCATTTGGAGTGACGCCACAGTTTTACGACTAGACTGTCGCGAAAAACGACAGTCAATGCCCAGCTTAAGACTCCGCTGCTTGACTGTTTTTGTCCATCTGTCACACACATTGAACTGTAATAGAAAGACAGTTAAAACACATCAAATATAATATGCAAATAATTATTTCTATAAAAACTGCTGGTCCTAGAGACATGAAGCTTACAGAGTGTTTTTTGTGAAGCATAGGTAACCAATACGAAAGGATTTTTGGAAATCCGAAATCTAAAGAGGTAAAATAAGGGATGGAAGTGTTGTGCGTGTTCTATGGTCCGGTATGATGAATAAAGAAAAGGATGATTTACTAAATTAAATGTCTTTATATTTCAATTCCACAATAGTTTGTTAACACTAACTATAGTTAATACACGTGTCGGGTGTCGAGGTAAGTGTCGAGGCAGGGCGGTGTTCAGTAGGCGACTGGCGAGCCGTCCGCTCGCGTTCTATACCTTACTCAAAAATACGATTCAGCAATTCGCAGTTACCGAGTCGCTACATCACACCCCCCCTTTCTCCAAATTTTTTCCAAAAAAAAAATTAAAACAATTGTTTCTTTCAAAATTATACCATTATCGTAGCTATGCTATGTTACATCACTATTAACGATACTCTCACGTCTCTACGCTTACAATGTTACAATGTTGTTTACAATAACATTCTATACTTATCAGCATTCCCACAGTATGCTGCCTATTGTTACACATTTATCGCCCACATTGGCTCATACATATCTTAAACTCTAAAATATTTGCGGTCTCATCCTTGCTTTTGCTCCAAGCCGACTTTAAATTGTATAAATAAGAAAAAAAAATATATATATATTTATATAAAAATTAAGGGTAGTTATCATAACCTGCGCTCTGCAATCAATAATTAACACCCGTAAGGTCGGCAGCGTACAGTTATGATAACGCCATTCACAAAATAAATACACATAACACAAGTTTAGAAACACCGATTACACGTAACAAACTCTATAAACTCACTTATTTTTACCGAATTGCTTTTGCACATTTCACTTCGCTCCGCTTACTAGACAAATCCCGTGGCGGTTGCGGCCGGTGCTGGGCTAGCCACCGTGCCGAATTGTCCTGGCAACGTTGTCCCTGATAGTATCAAAGGCACTTCCCTTCTTAGCCAATCTCTCGCGTGGCCTACGCAACCTCTCTTGATGGCGTAACATAATAGTATGCCCAATATTACGGCGATAATAATAAGTACTATTCCGAAGTAGTTCAGTTTGCTTTCTAACTGCTGTCCTGCTACTACTTGAGCCTGCGCGGTGGCTATGTATTCTCTGTTTTGCTGGTTGCCCATTTCAAACTCTATTTAGTATACTACAACGTTAAGAAAAAAAAAAAATAACCGCAGTGAAATGTACAAAGTTTCCTAACATCATTCCAATATAATTACATTATTTTGTCATGTAAGCAAAAATCGCACCGGTTGCTTAATCACTCGACCACAGCGGGTGGTTTTAGTCATAGGCGGTAGCGATTCTTGTTCACTTAATTCTGTATCTAATTTGTGTTCGTTTTCAGTACAATTATTTTCTGGGGGATTTTCATCATTAATAGTATACGCGGGTTTTAATCTGTCTATGGTAATGGTTGATTGACGATCGCCGATTTGTATGTTAAAAGTTTTTTTATCTCTACTAATTACTCTATACGGGCCGTTATATGCTGGGGTTAAAGGACTCTTTACCATATCATTTCTTATAAAAACGTGTGAACATGTGTGTAAATCCTTGTGAATAAATATTTTTCGTGAATCGCTAATTTCTCTTGACTTAGGTCGCATACTAGTAATTGTGTTTTTAAGTTTGGTTACGAACGTAGGTAAATTGTCTACTCTTGTTTTCTTGATTTCGCAGTAAAAATCGCCCGGTAAACGTAATGTTTGCCCTAATACTAATTCCGCTGAACTTACGCTTTCGTCACCTTTGCAAACCGCGCGAAGTCCCAACAATACTGTCGGTAATTCGTCGACCCATGACCTATTATCCTTTAATCTAGCCTTGATTGCAACCTTGAGTGAACGGTGCATCCTTTCAACCATGCCGTTCGCCTGCGGGTGATACGCGGTTGTACGGGTTTTCTTTATACCTAATAAATTTAATAAGCTCTTAAAAACTTCGCTCTCAAACTGTCTTCCCTGGTCGCTTGTTAGTGTCAAAGGGCACCCAAACCTGCATATCCAACCTTCGTATATCGCTTTAGCTATTGTGTCCGCGGTAATATCTGTAACTGGAATCGCTTCGGGCCATCTAGTAAACCTGTCTATCATGGTGACGCAATAACGGTAACCTTCTTGTGACGTAGGTAAGGGTCCAACGATGTCTACGTGTATATGTTCGAATCGTTCTGTTATGGGGAAGCTACCTAATTTGGAAACCGTGTGTCGCTGAATTTTTACTTTTTGACAATGAATGCAAGACTTAGCCCATCTGTTGACATCTTTGTTCATTTCTGGCCAAAAGAAACGTTGCGTTATCATTTTACGTGTGGCCCTAATTCCGGGGTGACTAATGTTGTGTACCGTATCGAAAACTAATTTACGGAATTTTTGTGGAATATATGGTCTTACCTGTTTATCTGAAATGTTGCAATATATTGCTTTATTACACAACGGTGAATGAATTTGTTTTATCACAATGTTGCTAGGTGATTCTGTTAACATGCGCGCCATTTGACCGTCTGCTTCCTGTGCCCGTGCGACTTCGTCGAAGTCGATAGCCGTTGGACAAACAACGGACTCTACACGCGATAGCGCGTCAGCAACTGCGTTATCGTTTCCGTTGACGTATTGTATGTCGCTCGTGAATTCGCTAATATACAATAACTGCCTTGTGCGCCTAGGTGTTTCTTTATCGGTACCTATTTTAGAAAAAGCGTATGTTAATGGTTTATGGTCCGTAAAAATAGTGATCTCGCGACCCTCAATCATGTTTCTAAAATGTACAATAGCTAAATATACTGCCAATAATTCTCTATCATAGGTGCTGTATTTTTGCTGGGCTTCTGATAGTCTCTTAGAGAAATAACCTAAAGGCTTCGTTTGTCCGGCGACTTCTTGCTGTAGCACTGCTCCTACGCATGTGTTAGATGCGTCACACATTAGAGACAATCTACCTTTAGTTTCCGGATATGACAGTGTAACGGCGCTTTGTAGGCTTGCCTTACACTGTTCAAAAGCCGCCGTAGCCTTTTCGTCCCAAGTTATCTTAGACCTATCCTTCTTTTTGGCCCCGTGCAAAAATTTATTTAGCTCGGCCTGACATCCAGCCGCTTGTTTTAAATGTAACCTATAAAAATTGACCATTCCAAGAAATCGCCTCAATTGTTCGATGGTTTCCGGCCGCGGATAGTTTTGTATAGCCTCTATTTTCTCTTGCAATGGTTTGATTCCTTCTGAGCTGACGTTATAACCTAAGAATTCTATTTCGGGCTTCCCAAAACAACATTTCGATAAATTAATTGTTATCCCGAATTGTTCAAACCTACTAAAAACGAGTCGTAGATGTTTGCGGAGCAATTTGTCATTGGTACTTGCAAAAATGACGTCATCAATATAACAAAATAAATACGAACAGTGCCCGTTCTGTTCTCCGTCTAAATATTCTAAGCCCTGTAAAACTGTATTATTCATAAATCTTTGAAATGTTTGCGCTGCATTACGTAAGCCAAATGACATCCTAGGAAATTCAAAAAGTCCGAACGGGGTAATGATAGCCGTTTTTTCTATGTCTTGCGGTGCCACGCGAATATTATGATAGGCTCTATTAATATCTAACCGCGCGAATATTTTCTTACCTGACAGCCCATAAGTGAAGTCCTGTAGTCTTGGGATTGGATACCTGTCCGGCTTCGTGATCGCGTTGAGTGCACGATAGTCGCCACAGGGTCTAATTTGTCCGTCCTTTTTGGGCACCACGTGTAGTGCACTCGCCCACGGACTCTTCGATGGTCTGCAAATACCTATCTCCTGCATTAGCCTAAACTCATCTTGTACCATTTTATATCTATGAGGGGGCAAAGGCCTGGCCCGGGTAAACACGGGTGGGCCCGTAGTCTCTATATGATGATACGTACTATGACTAGGGGATTCTCTGTACGAAACCGGTTTTGTTATGTCTGAATACTCTTCAAGCAAATCTTTGTACGGATTATCATGTTGTATACTTGATATTGAAAATTCGGAACATTTTACTAAGTTTGCTTCTCTACTCAAATTAGTGAGACCGTCAATCAACCTTTTATTATGTAAGTCTACAATTAATTGGTGTGCCTTTAAAAAATCCGCCCCTATAATTGGCTGTTTAACATCACAGACTATAAATGACCATTTATAACTTCTACGTAAACCTAGATTTAATTCTATAGTAATTACACCATAGGTCTTAATTTCTGAATTATTTGCTGCGAATAGCTTATAAGTACACTCACGTTTAGGTTTCACTTTCACTTTACTTACAGGTATGACTGACACGTTAGCGCCCGTGTCCACGAGATACACAGTTCCTGTTTTAAAGTCTTTCACACAAAGCCGGTGGTTCCCCGCGGCACAATCTTCCACCGATGCTGACTGCACCGCATCTAGTTTCCCGATTTCTGTTGCTTCTTGTCCCAATTACACGGTGATTCACACGACCGCGCGTTGTTTCTATAGCGGTAATGGTGTCTACATAGCCAGTCCGGAGATTCTGGTGTGCGCCGCGTCCGACTCTTGGATCTAAAACGTTGTTGCCACTGGTTATTTCTTGAAGATCTTGTGGGGCTTCTATTACGTTTCCTGATCTCATTAATTTCTCCACGCAATTCCTTTAACTCTATCGATAACTCCTTCAGATGATTGCCTACACTGTCGTCCGTGCTCGGTCCGGCTCTTGGCGTTATGGCCGCGATCTCGCCGTTTCCTAAAGTTTCCAGTATTATATCCGCTTTTTTGGCCATTTCTTCCAACTTGGTATCCTCGCCCGTTGCCAGCAATGCGCGTACATTTGATGGTAGCTTGTTTACCCACAGCCTTCTCAGTGGGTCTTCTGTCAGATTGCAATTCTTCGCCAAAGTTGCCATTTTCCGTAATAACTGTGATGGTTTTTGCGTCCCCAGGTCCATTTCATGCATTAATCGATGAAATTGTTTATCGGCACTATCTTCGTAAATTGAAACCAATCGTCTCTTTATCGCTTCGAATTTCCCTGTCTCCGGCGGTGTATCAATCAGGTCTGTTACCTCCAGTATGACGTCTCTGGGTAATTTTGCTAGCACCAACTCGAACTTCTGAGCATCGCCTTGTTTCTGCGGTGCCATTATTGCCTCAAACTTGGCAAACCACGAGCTCGGTATGTCTTTCCAAAAATCTGGAATTCTCTCCCGTATGGAAACCATTGCTACCTCTGCCGCTGTTGCTGGAGCTGCTCCCGAAGCACCGGGTACCATTGGCAGGCTCATTTCGAAAACTTATGCGCACACGTTGCTATATAACCTCACTTTAACACGTTACGTTATACTTTGCACTGCGCGGTTGTCTGCTCCCTGCCTCGACCTTTCTGAGCCGCCTACTCAGATTACATGAACACGATTTTTTTGAAAACGTCGAAAGGTCACCAGTGTTGTGCGTGTTCTATGGTCCGGTATGATGAATAAAGAAAAGGATGATTTACTAAATTAAATGTCTTTATATTTCAATTCCACAATAGTTTGTTAACACTAACTATAGTTAATACACGTGTCGGGTGTCGAGGTAAGTGTCGAGGCAGGGCGGTGTTCAGTAGGCGACTGGCGAGCCGTCCGCTCGCGTTCTATACCTTACTCAAAAATACGATTCAGCAATTCGCAGTTACCGAGTCGCTACAGAAGCATCGACATTTACTCAGGCGAAATCGCAGGTGAAAGCTAGTTGATACATTTTTTTTGGGGAGTGGGAAATTCGTCCGTCCTGGGTGCGGCGGCAGGGCGTGTCAGACTTTTACTGACTAAAACCCACTCATGTTCCTTCGGTTGCCCTTTGTGTTCCGGGGTCACGGTAACTATTATAAACATTTTTTATTTTCGCATTATTTTCTCAAGCCCAGTTTACTTCTTCACACCTAAACCGTATTACCTCAAAATTCAATCAAGTAAACAAAAACCGCTACAAGAAAAAAAGGTCTTTCAATTATATTTTCTAAACCAACCCAGCAAATAAGAGTAGGGTATACTATGAAACCTTATAAGCAGCTTCGGTCCAATCGATTAATTCCCCGTCAGACCCCCACGAGAAGATTAAGTAGAAAAACTTTAGGGTTAAGTTGCCGGCGGGTCAGGGGTTAACTAGTGTAGTGCCCAAACACCCAAGTTTGGGGTGTAAATTTTAAGCATCGTTAGGTTATATAGTAGTGTCATGTCACTATTCTGGGGAACTGATTGTATTGTTATTGCCTTCAAATAATTTACAGTTCAGACAAAAATACAATGGTTGGTAATTGACTGACTCAGTTGATAACTTGTTAAAATTTATATTTATTTAATTGTAGTTCTTAAGTTTATCTTGAACATGGCATCGATGAAACTTATGTTTGCTGTCACCGCTGTTTCACTAGCGTTATGTTCTGATAACTGCTATCGTTCAGTAGTATTTGCATGAAAGATTAACAAATATCCACACTTACATATACATCCATGCGTAATACAACTGTTTGCGTTTATAATTTTGGCAAGGAAGTGAGGATTAAGTTTGAAATCGACAATCCATTTTAGCAAACTTTGTGAAATATAAGTAATGTAATGATATTAAGTAAAAAGGTGTAGACAGGTTATAAGCAGTTAGCTTGTGGCACTCCACAATGTAGTTATTTCATCAAATTATAAATATTTGTCTCTTATTAACATACAATACTTGAATCATGCCATCCTACTTTGGCGTCTTATCGTACTTGAGTGTGCCATTGCAATTGTGTACGGTTTTGGAAGATATAGTGTCGTATAAGTAACCTATTACCTACACCTTTTTACTTATAATATCATCATTGATAAAAACCTTAATAGAGCTTTATACTCATGCTTAATGTAACTCTACAGTAATTCTTTGCACTATAACACCGTAATGTTAACGACTGTAAGCCTTTCTGAGAAAGCAATTCTTAACACTAATGCCTCCCAAAAGTACCCATTACGGTAACCATCCTATCTAGAAAACATTGAGGAATGAGTACTGAAAGCCAAGAGATGCCATTTGTTCGTCTCTTAGATTTGAATGAGGACAAATTTGAAATTTAAATCGCGCCGTTTAAGCGAATTGATGGCGGCACAGTCCTTGGAATTTCACGTGATATAGGCACCCTATTACCTGTGATTGTTACTTGGATTATGTTTTGGTTTGATTGTGGTTTTGGAGGTAATTTTTCGTATATTTTTCGGATATTTTTTGGAAAAAAAGTGCTTATTATTTAAATTATAATCAATCGAACGTAAAAAAGTTCTTCAAACTAAATCTGTATGCAACTAAAACTACAATAAAAAGGCTTCAGTAATTTGCTCCGCATAGCTCAGTCAGTCTGTTGACGGGGAGATGTTTTGGGGGTCAAACCCAAACACTTGGGGGCACTTGGCCCAAGGGGTCAAACCCAAACCCCTTGAAAAAATAGTCATCCAGAGAGTTGCTATATTTTCACCGCTTGAGATTTTCCGCAGCTGATGCGGCAGCGCCGGCACAGCACGCCGCGGCCGTAAGGTAGAATAATAATTATGAATTAGAACGGATAAAGTAACATCACGCCCTACTACGTTAGGTATTCGGTTAGGTACAGCTCCACTTCCGTAGGTCATTGGGTTATGTTACAAAGTGAAGTTTCACCCATTCAACCATCTTCACAAACCTTCTTATTTATAATATTAGTAGGATTAGTAGAATAAACCAATACAATTGCAAATGCTTAAAATCTAAGACACCGGAAAAGGAAACGAAAACATTAACATTAAGCCACGTTTGTAAAACACCCTTTTACTAAGAAAACGAAATAAAATCACTTACATTTACAACATATTTTAAAATTATGTTTCAATAACATAAAACTCTAGCAAAATGGTCGCACCTATTACATAAAGCTGGTCGTACATCTAGCTTGCCCCTTTTCAAAGCGTTTTACTGCTTTCCACGGAAAATATTTTTAAGCAGCCACTAGTTACGGATAGTCGCACACTTGACGTTATATTTATTACAGGTTTCTACTTACCTTGTTGAAAATTTAAAAGGACTAAGAGCTAATTTTTATTGTTTTAAACCTAATGTAAGTTTAAAAAGTTTTCCTTTGTAAATTTTTAATGGTTGCAATTTTACTTTATGTATATTTATTTGTTAAGGGTTTTTTTTAGTGTAGTCAAAGGGCAGAAAGTCTGTCCAGTCTAAAAAATGATAGACAATATTATTAGGAAATATAATAATAATTATTATATATTTTATTTCCTAAGTATATTTTATAGTTTGTTTCGTTTTTGGAGAATGAAGTTGTGAGTTCAAATCCGTGCAAAAACCATTTTTTCGATTTGGATGTACTTTCTAAATATTTTCTTAGATATCACGAGGAGATCAGGAGGAAATAAATTAATAACTAATGCAACCACATCCAAAATCATACGCAAGTGTGGTAATCAATGCTCGAGCTCTCTTTGTATGAGCCTCGCGGAGGCCCATTAATAGGCTACTGTTATTTATCTATATAAATAAAAATGAATTGATGTTCGTTAGTCTGATTAAAACTCGAGAACGGCTGGGCCGATTGAGCTGATTTTGGGTTTAAAATGTTTGTCGTAGTCCAGGGTAGGTCTAAACGGTGAGAAAATAAGGAAAAATTGGGAGAAAGATAGAGTAAAACAACAATTTCATTTTCCAATAAAAAGTTGTCCATGTTCTGTTGGATGTCGTTGTCATAGTAACCGGCAAATCAAGTGTCAAATTCAAGTGTTACAATTACAACCATAGAGGTTACAACCCGTCAACCTGACACAAGTAATGTTTTAATTGTTTTCAAAAGACGCAAAGGAATCATTTTCATAAAATTAAATCCAAATCATGCAGATAATTATAGGTGTACTGCAGTAACTCATGAAAAAAAAAAGTAAAACAAATAATGATTTTTATATGGTATTGTTGTCATGTCATCTGTCAAGTGACATTACGTTTGTATGTTTACATATTTTGTTATTTTCAAGAATTTTTAAGTAAAAAGTGAAAGAAAGAATGACTACGAAATCACCGCGGTCACAATCCAGAAGCACTGTTTATAACGTCTACCGATAAATCTGTAAAGAAGAAGGTGTAGCTTACACGCAATTTCGATTTTAGACCGTGTGCCTCGCCAAGGTTGATACTTTGTTTAATATCCATATGAGTTCAACATTTGTATATATATTAGGTACGTAACATTTATTTTTATTTATTTATTTATTTATTTATAGTTTATTAAAACGGCACAGGTCCAATTACATTAATTAACATAGAAAAATAAAATTTAAAACAATAACATAATCATACAAATAAAACATATCTACATTAGAAAAAAAAATAAAAAAAAACAATAATATAAAAATAAATTAAATTAAATTTGGGGATAAACATACAATTTTGGCTTATTACAGGGGTGTGTAATAGTGCTACACGACGAATTATTGCAGAAGGCAGATGAAGAAGTCAGTAGCCTTGGTGTCAGATTCACATGAGCTGCCTAAAGACGTTTAACTTGCCTTATGTGACGATTAGAGGTTGCAATCGAATATTCGAATATTCGAATTATTCGAATACTCTTTCCAAATTTATATTCGAATAGTAAATAAATATTTATTCGAATATTCGAATATTACCAAAAAATATATCAGTTTAAAGTCTACGTTGATAGAGCTTGAAAATTGTTGTTGGCAACACTGCTTTACTCGACGCCATTTTGTCACTTACAGAACAGAATACGTTGTATATGAATATACAAATACACACACACACCACACACAGAATATGTAAAGTGGTGCATTTTCTTTTTTGAAGTGATTTTAGATATTTTTATTTTGTTTTTATTATTAAAGAGAGAGAACGACTTTAAAATTTATTTAAGAATTATATACTTAATATGTAAATCTGATTTTTTTCCGAATTAATTTTGACAAATTTGATTTTTTTGTGACATGTGATAATTTTTCTTTTTATTATTAACGAGCGAGAGAGAGACGTTTATTTTGTTCTTATTATTAACAGAAGAGTTGAATTTGTTTAAAAATGTTATAATAGGTAAATCTGATTTATTTCCGAATTATAATTGATGAATCTGATTTTTCAGTGTAATATTGCATATTATGAAAATAATACTGTAACGTTTTTACGACACATTTACGTATGTATGTGATACTTTTTGTTTTATTATTAACAAGAGAAAAAGACATTTATTTCTCGTAGAGGCGATCGTGTCCTCGTAGAGGCGATCGGCGGCGGTGACCTCTCGCGCCCGGCGCTGGTTCAGGCCATGCTTTGGGGCGAGACGGAATGGGATGCCGTCGCGTCCTTCTGCGAAGCAGTTATGCTAGTGAAGGAAGCGGCGGCGCGCGAGAGGCAACGACGAGCCTCTCGCCCCGGACTAAGACCCAGGCGAAGACGTCGAGAGTCGCAAGACAACTACCGGCCACCGTAGGCGCGGTTCTGCGGATGGCGAGCGATAGGTAGCTCGCCGCTCGGCTAGGACCAGGACCGCGTCGACGACGCGTTTTGTTCCACGCGCGCCTATAAGAGAAGAAGTCAACACAAGAAGGGGCCACACAGGGCCACGCCTGCCGGGGTTGCGGAATGTTTATAATAGTTACCGTGACCCTGGAACATAAAGGGCAATCGAAGGAACATGAGTGGGTTTTAGTCAGTAAAAGTCTGACACGCCCCCCCGCCGCACCCAGGACGGGAGTAGTCATTTGATGATTTCCCACTCACCGAAAAAAAAAGACATTTATTTTGTTTTTATTATTACCGAGAGAGAGACTTTTAAATTTGTTTGAAAAAAATATAATTGCTTTGATTAACATTTTCATGTATAATTGTTTTAAAATTTTGTTGAATAAGTAAATAATTATTGTGCTAGGTTTACTTATATGCATAAAAATATGATTCCTAAACCAATAAACGCTGATATTCTGTGTTTTATAATTTTTTTCTTAAATATTCGAATATTCGAATAAAATTCGAATAGCACTGAAAAAATATTCGAATATTCGAAAATTAAAATTATCGAATTTTTGCAACCTCTAGTGACGATCACTACCATAGCCATAATCTTGACAAAGTACAGAATCATTTTTTTTTAACGGGCAATAAGGTTGAATCAAACTTGCAATGCCCTAACCAAACTGGGATACTAATCACAAAGCGAAATACCATTTCTTTCATCTTTGTTGTGTAAATAAAGTACTTACATTATAATGATTGGGTTTATCTTAATTTATTTTATACTAGCTTTTGCCCGCGGCTTTGTTCCCATTCCTGGGGGATTTCCGGGATGAACACTACCCTATGTTCTTTCTCGGGTCCCAGACTATATTTGTACCAAATTTTATTCAAATCGGTTCAGTGGCTTAGGCGTGAAGAAGAGACAGACAGACAGAGTTATTATCGCATTTATAATTTTAGAATGGATTAACTAGATATATATCACGATATATCTCACTCTCTTTTAAAAAATATCTTTATTTGGTCACTCATGGTTAGGGGCTAAAATTAGTGCCTAAAGCCTTTTTGCTTTACCCAGAGTAGGCCGCGAATAGGTCCCAATCGTCTAATCAGCTAATAGAAAAATACAACTAATCAAACATCACTGTTAAATAAACTGCACAAGTTATCGCCTATGTCTTATTCTGATATATTTTATAACCTATATTTCTGTAAAGTTTTATCAAAATCTGTTCAGTTGTTTTTTCGTGAAAGAGTAACAAACAAAAATACAAAAAAAAATCCTCTTTTTAATATTAGTATTGCTATAAAGCAAAAAGTCTAATATTTTTTAAGGCGAAAATACAAGTATCAAAACATTTTAATTCTTTTTCTCCATTGTTGCTGTCATCATATTTTATTTACCATTTTTGTCATCAGTTACTGGTACACCTATTATAGTTGGTTTTATTGGTAAAAAAATATCTAAATTTAAGATATTTATTTATAAAATAATGGGTGCTCTTAATATTTTTTTTTGTTTCTGTATGGCCATCCTGGACAATTTTCCCTACCAGAAAAACCGCACATGTTAGTTGTTCAAAAACAAAATTATTATGAGCCCATTTCATAACATGTCCTTTCAACAATCTTTTCGTCAAAAGTTAAGGGACAGTGACAATGACAGTATTGCCAGATTTATTACTAAACAGCTATTAGGCCGCCCCTAAACACGTCAATCCAGATTGTGATAATGTGGCGAAATCGATACAAATCTTTTATGAATAAAGGTGATATAGTTTCAATAAAGTTTACATTGATAGGTAAGTGATACGAAGTTCACCGGGTCATCTAGTTATAAATAAAACTAAATAAACTTTATCTAAAAAAAATTAAAGAATATTTAAACAATACACCTCAATAGCAGTACAAAAAGGAGATCACAATGTAAAATGCAATTTGAACACTCGGCGCTAACTTGACTGTGCTTCACAAAAGACTTCTGCTAACAAACGAGACGAAAACTGAGCGCAAAATAGAAACACGTTTTAGGACAAAGACTAGTTTTTTCACAGACAGGTTCTGAGTCTGTAGGTATAAAATGAAGTTCGGTAAGCGTCGTAAACCTTAATCCTTCGAAGACACCTGATTCGCGACACAATAGAAAGACGCACAACAAAATATCAGTGGTTTCATACATTATGGTCGACGGGGCGTTGAACTTTTATTAGAAACAGCTGATATTTTTTTCGCGATTTCAAAGTTGGTTTTATAATAAAAGTTGTTTGTTTTCATGAGTAGAATCACCTCCTAGCGGGTTTTGCAAGACCAAAAATATACAGGCAGGTCACATCACCTTCGTCTTTTATTTCTGCTCTGCTCCCGTAAGTTGTAGTGTTATGTTATAAAGCATATAACCTTCCTTGATATTGATACTAATTTGAATCTTTTTTTTTTTAATCTAAAATTTTAACCTAAAATTAACTTAAAATTACTAATTATACTTAACTAAAAGGAGAGTCTTAATCGCTATGGTAAACCAACTCGCAAAACTTCCTTGCCAAGTCCGACTTTGGTTGTGCTAAAATAGTCTGGGTGAGACCAACCTCTGATATATTTAAGTTAAACTCTTGACTTGACACACCCCGGCAGGCGTTGGCCCTGTTAGGCCCCTTCCAGTGCTGACTCCTTCTCTTTGAGGCGCGCGTGGAACAAATCGCGCCGTTTGCGGTCTTAGTCCTAGTCGGGCGGCGAGCTACCCATCGCTCGCCATCCGCAGAACCGCGCCTACGGTGGCCGGTAGTCGTCTTGCGACTCTCAACGTCTTCGCCTGGGTCTTAGTCCGGGGCGAGAGGCTCGTCGTTGACTCTCGTGCGCCGCCGCTTCCTTCACTAGCATAACTGCTTCGCAGAAGGAGGCGACGGCATCCCATTCCGTCTCGCCCCGAAGCATGGCCTGAACCAGCGCCGGGCGCGAGAGGTCACCGCCGCCGATCGCCTCTACGAGGACACGTCGATGCTCCGCCCATGCGCGGCACACCTCCACTGTGTGCTCGACCGTGTCCTCCAGGCGACCGTTACTGCAGTGGTGACACCCAGGCGTCGCTTCCGCCTGAATCCGACACAGGAACCTCCCGAACTGACCATGTCCGGTGAGGACCTGTGTCAAGCGAAACGTGAGAGTGCCATGACGCCTCTCCAGCCACTCCTCAAAGAGGGGTCTTACCGCCGCTATCACGGCGTGCCCACTGACAACCCATAACGACTGTTCATCGAATGACATCCGGGACCAACGGCTTTACGTGCTTTCCGAGGCGTACTATTACTTATTCCGTGCCGACGCGAGAAATTTCAGTGATGTCTAAGATAAACTTTATTAAGTACTTAAATATGATTGATAAAGTCACATTGGTACTTGCCCGAATTCGAACCAACATCCTCTCTTAACCACTCCATCACGACAATACGGGTACTTCTGAATTCTGAGAATTAAGTCTGTCCAAAAGTTAAAGAAACTCCATGAAGACTGTCTTGGAATATTGCAATTTTTAGTTTATTTTACTTGAATATAGGTACAATGTGAGAACAAAATAACAAGTGTAAAGAAATGTTTAAAACAATTCAAAACTGTCCAGGCAGTTTGTAATTTCCTGCAGTTACAGCTCATTTGGTTTCTCACTTACTTAGACTTGTTGCTTTTGCTCGTTAAAAATGATAAAAAAACTAAATAATAATAATACCAATTTGTCTTAAAATTAGAACTGTATACTAGGTGTATTTTTGGTCCTGCACAACCCGGGATTCTACCCATGAAAACAAACAACTATTATTATGGAACCAACTCCGAAATATCGAAAAAAATATCAGCTGTTTCATACATTATTGTCGGGAGGGCATTGAACTTTGTTAGAAACAGCTGATATTTTATTCGCGTTTTCAGAGTTAGTTCCATAATAAACTTTGTTTGTTTTCATGGGTAGAATCATCTCCTAACAGGTTGTGCAAGACCAAAAATACACCTAGTATTTTCCATAATATTATTCACTTTAACTCCATTGAAATCGCTCAAAGAAATAGTAAATACTTAAAATACAATTCTTTGTGAAGAAAATCATTACTTTTTACTTTAAAAGGCGTAAAATCTATTCATTTGAAAGGTGTGAAGTCTATTCACACATTTTTACTACGAGATACCATCGAGGTTGACATTTTAAAAATGAATTCTGTCCTCAAGCCGACCGGTCCAGTGATCTATAGATTTCATTTAATAACTTCCCACCTGTGCGTTTTCTTCGAAGTGTTAAAGCGAAAATTACTTTTATAAAATGCTACTTTAATATCTTAGTATCTGTTCATGTACGGGAGATGTATGGACAGACGAGTAAGTTACATGTGACATTTTATAGAAACTTTAGTTTTTCTTAACCTTTCATCGATCAAGCGACAGCCGGCTGTCGGGCTGCTATTGTTTTCTATGGAGTCTCGAGTCACGCGCGTTCGAATGTTTAATCATTGTATAATATCCGCCTGTTGCTGTCCCAATACTGGGCAAAAGCTTTTTTACATTGAAAAAGGCAGGAGTATCACTACGCTTGCTCAAGGCAGATTGGCGTGTTCGGGCTATACTCATTACAGTGCTGTCCCCCGCGATTTCACTAGGTTTTAGGTAACTGCTCCGCTTCCGTAGATCGTAGCGTGTTGTTACTTAGCAAAATTATTCTAATCTTCCTTGGGATAAAGCGCAGGCCACACCGCCAGCTAGCGGGCGGGCGGGCTAGGCGGGTGGGCGAAGCGAACTAAGGAAACTATACAAACTACACGAAATATTGGCGAGCTAAACTATGGGGTTCACACCGAAAACTACGGACAGACGAGCGATGGGCGGAGCGCGCGGAGCGGGCTAAACGGGCGAAGCGGGGGGCGCGGATGGGAAAACGAGAGGTTAACGTTCTTTCTGAAAGACGAGCGTCGAATAGTCTACTCGAAACGGGGAGGACGGGCGAACGAACCGGGCAAGCGGGCTGGCGGGCGAGCTTAGCTAGCGAAGCGCGGGCGCGCCAACGAGGTGAACTGAAATTTTAAGGAGAGCTTCTCTGGAATCGTCGGATATTTCGTTAGCTTAGCTCGTTAGGTTAGTCGGTAGCTCGCGGTGTGAACCGAAGTATGTAAAGAGGTGAAACGATGTTCGCCCGCCTAGCCCGCCGGCGGTGTGGCCTGCTCTTAAATGTGCTATCCAACACAAAAATATTTTCTCTATTCTTTCCTGAGATTAGCGCTTTCAACCAAACAAACACACTCTTCAGCTTTAAAATATTAGTAAAGATAAGATTTTTTAGCATTATCACAGACATCGGTGAAGGAAAACATTGTGATTGTGAGGAAACATGGGCTTGTAGTGAATATAAGTCCGAAATCACCAATCCGCCATGAGCAAGCGTGGTGATCAATGATCACGATCATTCTCTGTATGAGAAGAGGTTGTTGCTCTGCAGTGGGACAGTAATAAGACTTTAACTGTTATTATTTTCTTCAAACTTTACGTTTCTCGGGAACCTGAGGTCCCGGACCTTAGGGAGGCGTACGAGGGGCTGAAGTCAACTCGCAGAGGCCCCTTAAATAAAGCTTTATATAAAGTAAGACACCAACCGGCGACTATCCCTACATGCACCACTCAAGTGCACTTCAGGACAACTGCCGGTTAATGGTGGTCTATTGCAGGCCATGGAATAAAAAAATATAGGGCTAAGGGTTTAGGTTGCTAAGGTGGATTAGTTATCTGAGACTATGACACTTTTATTATCTTTGTCCTGGAGATGACACAACGCAGCCGTATACTCATACGTAAATCCCTCAAACAAAAACTTTAACTAAAATGACTATTTCAAAGGCTCTATCTGTTTGTTACCTCATCATTTAAATTGACATCTTAGAACCTGAATAAAAATATAACCTTGTAAGTAGATACCTAACAGACATTAATGCTAACAAAATCGCCGGCATAAGCTTTTGGTATAATAAACCTTTTGATACAGGTACTTAAGTATTCTATCTTTTATTAAACAAATTCTTTACAAAACGATCTTTCCATCCCTTTCTACTTGGCTCAGGAGGTAAGCGCGATCTTTTGAAATACATCTAGATTTTTATGCATCGTATAAAAGTACTGATCTTGTTATTTAAAGTAAGACGATACGGTTTGCAGAAAAATGTTGGAATATATTCGAATTCTTTGATTTTTATTAATCGTTGCCCCCATACGAGGTGCCTCTTCATTTATTATTTAGAAAGTATTTAACCTTTCAGCAACCGACAGCCGGCTGTCGGGCTGCTATTGTCTTTCCATTGTGTCTCAAACCACGTGTGTTCGAAGGATTAAATCATTATCAGATGATGACCACAACATGAAGGACCCAGAGTCTGTTCTTACGTTGGAATATTTTTATAAATCATCATCATCATCATTATCATCATCTTTTCCCAATTATGTTGGGGTCGGCTTTCCACCTAACCGAATTCAGCTGGATATCAGTGCTTTACGTGAAGCGACTGGCTATCAGGCCTTCACAAGCCAGGTTCTAGGCGACACGATACATCATAAATTAGACTGGTCAGAATTTATGGCTACTGTCAAAGTTCTACGAATGACAACAAGAACCAATGACTTGTGCTTTTCGAGGCACGGAATGACAGTGATGTCCAAAATATACTTTAAAAAGTACAAAATATTATTATGATTTCAAATAGCCACATTGATATTCGCCAATACTCGAACCCACAACCACACACATGAGAGGGGCGGCCGCTTTAACTCGGGCTATCGCGAGACTCCAAATTTAAAAAAATATATATTTACCTTATTTTTATTATAATAATAGTAGATGCCTAGATGGTAGCTATGCCTTTAGATCGATATAAATTAAGTTTGACCACACAAAAGCGTTAAAGCCCTGTATTGTAGATGAATACAAAGAATAGTTCGATAAAACGCCGCTAGTTTTTGTGTTGAGCCTTAAACGTTACTTAGCTCGAATTTTGAATATATTTCTGTTTTTCTGTATTATGTCTCTTTTTTGTATTCATAGTTTGATGGGAATAAAGCAAATTTAATGCATTATTTAAGTAACGTACATATTATAATGACGCGTAAAAGTCTATTTTTTACCTATTTACAAAAATGAAATCGTTTTAATAATTTTTAATTATTTTAGTTTTAGTTTTCTTAGAATAATAATGGAGGTTTGTTTTTTTTTAGGTTTTCGTTTTCCTATAACTCGAAACTATTTGTAAATTTGATATTTCAGCTATATAAATAGGTAAAAAATAGACTTTTACGCGTCATTATAATATGTACGTTACTTAAATAATGCATTAAATTTGCTTTATTCCCATCAAACTATGAATACAAAAAAGAGACATAATACAGAAAAACAGAAATATATTCAAAATTCGAGCTAAGTAACGTTTAAGGCTCAACACAAAAACTAGCGGCGTTTTATCGAACTATTCTTTGTATTCATCTACAATACAGGGCTTTAACGCTTTTGTGTGGTCAAACTTAATTTATATCGATCTAAAGGCATAGCTACCATCTAGGCATCTACTATTATTATAATAAAAATAAGGTAAATATATATTTTTTTAAATTTGGAGTCTCGCGATAGCCCGAGTTAAAGCGGCCGCCCCTCTCATGTGTGTGGTTGTGGGTTCGAGTATTGGCGAATATCAATGTGGCTATTTGAAATCATAATAATATTTTGTACTTTTTAAAGTATATTTTGGACATCACTGTCATTCCGTGCCTCGAAAAGCACAAGTCATTGGTTCTTGTTGTCATTCGTAGAACTTTGACAGTAGCCATAAATTCTGACCAGTCTAATTTATGATGTATCGTGTCGCCTAGAACCTGGCTTGTGAAGGCCTGATAGCCAGTCGCTTCACGTAAAGCACTGATATCCAGCTGAATTCGGTTAGGTGGAAAGCCGACCCCAACATAATTGGGAAAAGATGATGATAATGATGATGATGATGATTTATAAAAATATTCCAACGTAAGAACAGACTCTGGGTCCTTCATGTTGTGGTCATCATCTGATAATGATTTAATCCTTCGAACACACGTGGTTTGAGACACAATGGAAAGACAATAGCAGCCCGACAGCCGGCTGTCGGTTGCTGAAAGGTTAAATACTTTCTAAATAATAAATGAAGAGGCACCTCGTATGGGGGCAACGATTAATAAAAATCAAAGAATTCGAATATATTCCAACATTTTTCTGCAAACCGTATCGTCTTACTTTAAATAACAAGATCAGTACTTTTATACGATGCATAAAAATCTAGATGTATTTCAAAAGATCGCGCTTACCTCCTGAGCCAAGTAGAAAGGGATGGAAAGATCGTTTTGTAAAGAATTTGTTTAATAAAAGATAGAATACTTAAGTACCTGTATCAAAAGGTTTATTATACCAAAAGCTTATGCCGGCGATTTTGTTAGCATTAATGTCTGTTAGGTATCTACTTACAAGGTTATATTTTTATTCAGGTTCTAAGATGTCAATTTAAATGATGAGGTAACAAACAGATAGAGCCTTTGAAATAGTCATTTTAGTTAAAGTTTTTGTTTGAGGGATTTACGTATGAGTATACGGCTGCGTTGTGTCATCTCCAGGACAAAGATAATAAAAGTGTCATAGTCTCAGATAACTAATCCACCTTAGCAACCTAAACCCTTAGCCCTATATTTTTTTATTCCATGGCCTGCAATAGACCACCATTAACCGGCAGTTGTCCTGAAGTGCACTTGAGTGGTGCATGTAGGGATAGTCGCCGGTTGGTGTCTTACTTTATATAAAGCTTTATTTAAGGGGCCTCTGCGAGTTGACTTCAGCCCCTCGTACGCCTCCCTAAGGTCCGGGACCTCAGGTTCCCGAGAAACGTAAAGTTTGAAGAAAATAATAACAGTTAAAGTCTTATTACTGTCCCACTGCAGAGCAACAACCTCTTCTCATACAGAGAATGATCGTGATCATTGATCACCACGCTTGCTCATGGCGGATTGGTGATTTCGGACTTATATTCACTACAAGCCCATGTTTCCTCACAATCACAATGTTTTCCTTCACCGATGTCTGTGATAATGCTAAAAAATCTTATCTTTACTAATATTTTAAAGCTGAAGAGTGTGTTTGTTTGGTTGAAAGCGCTAATCTCAGGAAAGAATAGAGAAAATATTTTTGTGTTGGATAGCACATTTAAGAGCAGGCCACACCGCCGGCGGGCTAGGCGGGCGAACATCGTTTCACCTCTTTACATACTTCGGTTCACACCGCGAGCTACCGACTAACCTAACGAGCTAAGCTAACGAAATATCCGACGATTCCAGAGAAGCTCTCCTTAAAATTTCAGTTCACCTCGTTGGCGCGCCCGCGCTTCGCTAGCTAAGCTCGCCCGCCAGCCCGCTTGCCCGGTTCGTTCGCCCGTCCTCCCCGTTTCGAGTAGACTATTCGACGCTCGTCTTTCAGAAAGAACGTTAACCTCTCGTTTTCCCATCCGCGCCCCCCGCTTCGCCCGTTTAGCCCGCTCCGCGCGCTCCGCCCATCGCTCGTCTGTCCGTAGTTTTCGGTGTGAACCCCATAGTTTAGCTCGCCAATATTTCGTGTAGTTTGTATAGTTTCCTTAGTTCGCTTCGCCCACCCGCCTAGCCCGCCCGCCCGCTAGCTGGCGGTGTGGCCTGCGCTTTATCCCAAGGAAGATTAGAATAATTTTGCTAAGTAACAACACGCTACGATCTACGGAAGCGGAGCAGTTACCTAAAACCTAGTGAAATCGCGGGGGACAGCACTGTAATGAGTATAGCCCGAACACGCCAATCTGCCTTGAGCAAGCGTAGTGATACTCCTGCCTTTTTCAATGTAAAAAAGCTTTTGCCCAGTATTGGGACAGCAACAGGCGGATATTATACAATGATTAAACATTCGAACGCGCGTGACTCGAGACTCCATAGAAAACAATAGCAGCCCGACAGCCGGCTGTCGCTTGATCGATGAAAGGTTAAGAAAAACTAAAGTTTCTATAAAATGTCACATGTAACTTACTCGTCTGTCCATACATCTCCCGTACATGAACAGATACTAAGATATTAAAGTAGCATTTTATAAAAGTAATTTTCGCTTTAACACTTCGAAGAAAACGCACAGGTGGGAAGTTATTAAATGAAATCTATAGATCACTGGACCGGTCGGCTTGAGGACAGAATTCATTTTTAAAATGTCAACCTCGATGGTATCTCGTAGTAAAAATGTGTGAATAGACTTCACACCTTTCAAATGAATAGATTTTACGCCTTTTAAAGTAAAAAGTAATGATTTTCTTCACAAAGAATTGTATTTTAAGTATTTACTATTTCTTTGAGCGATTTCAATGGAGTTAAAGTGAATAATATTATGGAAAATACTAGGTGTATTTTTGGTCTTGCACAACCTGTTAGGAGATGATTCTACCCATGAAAACAAACAAAGTTTATTATGGAACTAACTCTGAAAACGCGAATAAAATATCAGCTGTTTCTAACAAAGTTCAATGCCCTCCCGACAATAATGTATGAAACAGCTGATATTTTTTTCGATATTTCGGAGTTGGTTCCATAATAATAGTTGTTTGTTTTCATGGGTAGAATCCCGGTTGTGCAGGACCAAAAATACACCTAGTATACAGTTCTAATTTTAAGACAAATTGGTATTATTATTATTTAGTTTTTTTATCATTTTTAACGAGCAAAAGCAACAAGTCTAAGTAAGTGAGAAACCAAATGAGCTGTAACTGCAGGAAATTACAAACTGCCTGGACAGTTTTGAATTGTTTTAAACATTTCTTTACACTTGTTATTTTGTTCTCACATTGTACCTATATTCAAGTAAAATAAACTAAAAATTGCAATATTCCAAGACAGTCTTCATGGAGTTTCTTTAACTTTTGGACAGACTTAATTCTCAGAATTCAGAAGTACCCGTATTGTCGTGATGGAGTGGTTAAGAGAGGATGTTGGTTCGAATTCGGGCAAGTACCAATGTGACTTTATCAATCATATTTAAGTACTTAATAAAGTTTATCTTAGACATCACTGAAATTTCTCGCGTCGGCACGGAATAAGTAATAGTACGCCTCGGAAAGCACGTAAAGCCGTTGGTCCCGGATGTCATTCGATGAACAGTCGTTATGGGTTGTCAGTGGGCACGCCGTGATAGCGGCGGTAAGACCCCTCTTTGAGGAGTGGCTGGAGAGGCGTCATGGCACTCTCACGTTTCGCTTGACACAGGTCCTCACCGGACATGGTCAGTTCGGGAGGTTCCTGTGTCGGATTCAGGCGGAAGCGACGCCTGGGTGTCACCACTGCAGTAACGGTCGCCTGGAGGACACGGTCGAGCACACAGTGGAGGTGTGCCGCGCATGGGCGGAGCATCGACGTGTCCTCGTAGAGGCGATCGGCGGCGGTGACCTCTCGCGCCCGGCGCTGGTTCAGGCCATGCTTCGGGGCGAGACGGAATGGGATGCCGTCGCCTCCTTCTGCGAAGCAGTTATGCTAGTGAAGGAAGCGGCGGCGCACGAGAGTCAACGACGAGCCTCTCGCCCCGGACTAAGACCCAGGCGAAGACGTTGAGAGTCGCAAGACGACTACCGGCCACCGTAGGCGCGGTTCTGCGGATGGCGAGCGATGGGTAGCTCGCCGCCCGACTAGGACTAAGACCGCAAACGGCGCGATTTGTTCCACGCGCGCCTCAAAGAGAAGGAGTCAGCACTGGAAGGGGCCTAACAGGGCCAACGCCTGCCGGGGTGTGTCAAGTCAAGAGTTTAACTTAAATATATCAGAGGTTGGTCTCACCCAGACTATTTTAGCACAACCAAAGTCGGACTTGGCAAGGAAGTTTTGCGAGTTGGTTTACCATAGCGATTAAGACTCTCCTTTTAGTTAAGTATAATTAGTAATTTTAAGTTAATTTTAGGTTAAAATTTTAGATTAAAAAAAAAAAGATTCAAATTAGTATCAATATCAAGGAAGGTTATATGCTTTATAACATAACACTACAACTTACGGGAGCAGAGCAGAAATAAAAGACGAAGGTGATGTGACCTGCCTGTATATTTTTGGTCTTGCAAAACCCGCTAGGAGGTGATTCTACTCATGAAAACAAACAACTTTTATTATAAAACCAACTTTGAAATCGCGAAAAAAATATCAGCTGTTTCTAATAAAAGTTCAACGCCCCGTCGACCATAATGTATGAAACCACTGATATTTTGTTGTGCGTCTTTCTATTGTGTCGCGAATCAGGTGTCTTCGAAGGATTAAGGTTTACGACGCTTACCGAACTTCATTTTATACCTACAGACTCAGAACCTGTCTGTGAAAAAACTAGTCTTTGTCCTAAAACGTGTTTCTATTTTGCGCTCAGTTTTCGTCTCGTTTGTTAGCAGAAGTCTTTTGTGAAGCACAGTCAAGTTAGCGCCGAGTGTTCAAATTGCATTTTACATTGTGATCTCCTTTTTGTACTGCTATTGAGGTGTATTGTTTAAATATTCTTTAATTTTTTTTAGATAAAGTTTATTTAGTTTTATTTATAACTAGATGACCCGGTGAACTTCGTATCACTTACCTATCAATGTAAACTTTATTGAAACTATATCACCTTTATTCATAAAAAATTTGTATCGATTTCGCCACATTATCACAATCTGGATTGACGTGTTTAGGGGCGGCCTAATAGCTGTTTAGTAATAAATCTGGCAATACTGTCATTGTCACTGTCCCTTAACTTTTGACGAAAAGATTGTTGAAAGGACATGTTATGAAATGGGCTCATAATAATTTTGTTTTTGAACAACTAACATGTGCGGTTTTTCTGGTAGGGAAAATTGTCCAGGATGGCCATACAGAAACAAAAAAAAATATTAAGAGCACCCATTATTTTATAAATAAATATCTTAAATTTAGATATTTTTTTACCAATAAAACCAACTATAATAGGTGTACCAGTAACTGATGACAAAAATGGTAAATAAAATATGATGACAGCAACAATGGAGAAAAAGAATTAAAATGTTTTGATACTTGTATTTTCGCCTTAAAAAATATTAGACTTTTTGCTTTATAGCAATACTAATATTAAAAAGAGGATTTTTTTTTGTATTTTTGTTTGTTACTCTTTCACGAAAAAACAACTGAACAGATTTTGATAAAACTTTACAGAAATATAGGTTATAAAATATATCAGAATAAGACATAGGCGATAACTTGTGCAGTTTATTTAACAGTGATGTTTGATTAGTTGTATTTTTCTATTAGCTGATTAGACGATTGGGACCTATTCGCGGCCTACTCTGGGTAAAGCAAAAAGGCTTTAGGCACTAATTTTAGCCCCTAACCATGAGTGACCAAATAAAGATATTTTTTAAAAGAGAGTGAGATATATCGTGATATATATCTAGTTAATCCATTCTAAAATTATAAATGCGATAATAACTCTGTCTGTCTGTCTCTTCTTCACGCCTAAGCCACTGAACCGATTTGAATAAAATTTGGTACAAATATAGTCTGGGACCCGAGAAAGAACATAGGGTAGTGTTCATCCCGGAAATCCCCCAGGAATGGGAACAAAGCCGCGGGCAAAAGCTAGTATAAAATAAATTAAGATAAACCCAATCATTATAATGTAAGTACTTTATTTACACAACAAAGATGAAAGAAATGGTATTTCGCTTTGTGATTAGTATCCCAGTTTGGTTAGGGCATTGCAAGTTTGATTCAACCTTATTGCCCGTTAAAAAAAAATGATTCTGTACTTTGTCAAGATTATGGCTATGGTAGTGATCGTCACTAGAGGTTGCAAAAATTCGATAATTTTAATTTTCGAATATTCGAATATTTTTTCAGTGCTATTCGAATTTTATTCGAATATTCGAATATTTAAGAAAAAAATTATAAAACACAGAATATCAGCGTTTATTGGTTTAGGAATCATATTTTTATGCATATAAGTAAACCTAGCACAATAATTATTTACTTATTCAACAAAATTTTAAAACAATTATACATGAAAATGTTAATCAAAGCAATTATATTTTTTTCAAACAAATTTAAAAGTCTCTCTCTCGGTAATAATAAAAACAAAATAAATGTCTTTTTTTTTCGGTGAGTGGGAAATCATCAAATGACTACTCCCGTCCTGGGTGCGGCGGGGGGGCGTGTCAGACTTTTACTGACTAAAACCCACTCATGTTCCTTCGATTGCCCTTTATGTTCCAGGGTCACGGTAACTATTATAAACATTCCGCAACCCCGGCAGGCGTGGCCCTGTGTGGCCCCTTCTTGTGTTGACTTCTTCTCTTATAGGCGCGCGTGGAACAAAACGCGTCGTCGACGCGGTCCTGGTCCTAGCCGAGCGGCGAGCTACCTATCGCTCGCCATCCGCAGAACCGCGCCTACGGTGGCCGGTAGTTGTCTTGCGACTCTCGACGTCTTCGCCTGGGTCTTAGTCCGGGGCGAGAGGCTCGTCGTTGCCTCTCGCGCGCCGCCGCTTCCTTCACTAGCATAACTGCTTCGCAGAAGGACGCGACGGCATCCCATTCCGTCTCGCCCCAAAGCATGGCCTGAACCAGCGCCGGGCGCGAGAGGTCACCGCCGCCGATCGCCTCTACGAGGACACGATCGCCTCTACGAGAAATAAATGTCTTTTTCTCTTGTTAATAATAAAACAAAAAGTATCACATACATACGTAAATGTGTCGTAAAAACGTTACAGTATTATTTTCATAATATGCAATATTACACTGAAAAATCAGATTCATCAATTATAATTCGGAAATAAATCAGATTTACCTATTATAACATTTTTAAACAAATTCAACTCTTCTGTTAATAATAAGAACAAAATAAACGTCTCTCTCTCGCTCGTTAATAATAAAAAGAAAAATTATCACATGTCACAAAAAAATCAAATTTGTCAAAATTAATTCGGAAAAAAATCAGATTTACATATTAAGTATATAATTCTTAAATAAATTTTAAAGTCGTTCTCTCTCTTTAATAATAAAAACAAAATAAAAATATCTAAAATCACTTCAAAAAAGAAAATGCACCACTTTACATATTCTGTGTGTGGTGTGTGTGTGTATTTGTATATTCATATACAACGTATTCTGTTCTGTAAGTGACAAAATGGCGTCGAGTAAAGCAGTGTTGCCAACAACAATTTTCAAGCTCTATCAACTATATATAGTTTTCGTTCCCGGAGGATTTCCGGGATGAAAACTATTCTATGTCCTTTCTCGGGTCCCAGACAGACTATATCTGTACCAAATTTCATTCAAATCGGTTCAGTGGTTTAGGCGTGAAGAAGAGACAGACAAACCGACAGACAGAGTTACTTTCGCATTTATAATATTAGCACGGAAGTACGGATGATAAGTTGACTGACTGACTGATTGTTAATTTACCAACGCAGGATATGTTCCTTGTGAAGTGTTAAGTATCCACTTAGAAATAATATTTATAAATTCTGAACCTAAAGGGGATGGAAGTCTCGACATCTACGCGGGCGAAGCCGCGGGCAAAAACTACCTTGGTGTATTTTGATAACGTTGTGTCGATTCCTGAAGCTTCTTAATATAAAGTTGAGCGTATGCCGTTTAACGCATGCGTGCTGTTTGTTGAGGCAGGCTTACCTAAATTGTTTTTGGAGCCTTTCTTATAGAGCGCAGATGCTGATTTGGTGTCAAAATGTTGATCATGTTTTTATTGCAATGACTTGATCTTTATAATGTTTTCTCAGAGGCAGTCAGTTAAATGCAGTCGGCATCAAACAAAAAAGGAAACTTTTAAAAAATGGCGGCATGAGTAAGTGATTTTAATATCCTACTTACATATTAAAACCAAGGCGTAGAAGACACAACAGAACGTTTTTTAACTCGATCCAATAAAAGACTATCTCCCCGACAAAACAACTGATAATCAAATATTACTATACATGCCAATATGAAATGGATCTAAACCATTATTATCCGAACCTACCTACAGAACTTTAAAGCCATAGTAGACAACACACTTGACGGAAATTTTATTTAATATTTTATTGCGGTAATATAGACGTAAGTCCTGCTTGGCCTGTAGGTAGATGAGTACCTATTACATATATTATTATTACAATATGTTTGTATGTGTGTGTCCGACGGTAATATGCGGTTTACGAGGTATAAAACATGGTTCTCTGCTTACGATATTCGAAGTTGCAGTGTGGTATAGCAAAATGTTTTTATATTGTCATTTGTTTAAAGATCAAAGACAAATAGTTACTACAATAAAATACACCTCTTAAAAACTCAATATTATTACTACAGTATAACATATGAGTGACAATTTATTTCGCTTTTAGTAGAAGTAGAAACACTTTTTTAATAAAAGTGTCTTAAAATAAAACCGGTTTATTTAAAGATAGAAAAATCGTTCAATTGTGACATAAAACACTTTTAAAAGGCTTTTAACAGTTACAGTTAGACTTATACCTACCGCCTTATTACAAAACAAGGTTTTTCCTTAAACCAGGTTTAAACCATTGAGCCAGGTTTTGTAATTTGAATCTTATTTTGATACGATCAAGATTCGAAACACAAAACCTAGCTCAATGGTTTAAACTTTTAAACCTTGTTTAGAGAAAAACCTTGTTTTGTAATAAGGCGGTTAGCGTCTTACTAATAATCGCTGCATAAAGTTATGACAGGTTTATGCGTCAAAAAATGTATGGTTACACAGGCTTTATTCATGACATAACTTTACACAGTGATTATTAGTAAGGGCATTACAGTTTTACTTAAGTAAGTCCAAAGTCCAAGAAGTCCAAAACAATAACAAACCTCAAAACTCAAACGTCCACAGATGCAATATGACGAAAACACGCTGCCATTTTGAATTTCAAAATTCCCGCCAAAATTTACCCGCCATCGCTAATTAAGTCAACCGTCGGAATCTAGCCCGGAGTGTGGACGTCATTATTTACCAACCATCGATGAAATGGTAAGCCAGTGAATGGCCGACACAATAGCGAAGTTTGAGTAATTAGCAAACAGAACTTCAATGGTTAGCTTGGAGCTATTCACCATTCATTGGCCCGTCAATTACGGAAGCATTGCACAGTAGCGATTAAAAGACGCTAGACTTGTTTCTTTCAAAAGATTTTGAGTTAACTACACGGCATGTGGGCCCCATATAAAAAAAAACCCTTAAGGTTGCTTTTGGCAATTTTTGGTAATTTGAGATTTTGGCAGATTTTTGCACTATGTACGACCAATCAGTTCATAAGGACCATTAGAAATTGGGGCCTATCAAAAAGAGCTTTCGGTAACTTTGTACGGTGATAGTACTGCTAGATTTTGGCAGATATTTTCACTATGTACGACCAATCAGTTTTTAAGAACCATTACGACTAATGGATCTTTAAGAATAAGAGCCTTCAGCTGCTTTAAGGGCTAGCATTGCAACCGCCATGTACCTGGTGTTGCGCCCCAAACTTAAAAACGCCGTCAGTGTTTGTAACCCCAACATTGCAGTTCAAAGAGACAACCAATAGACCGATATTCACCTTAGCTAATAAAGATACATCGTAAAAAAAACGTGCGACCAAAAATCGCGTTGCAGATGTGCGCCCATTCTTCCAAACTTGCCTATTCACGCCGACATAATTTCCTGGATGCGATACCTAACGGAACTGTTGGCGGCGCGATTTTTCATGCCACGACAACGTCTTAATAACCCAAGTGTTCACTCCATCTATCGTATTTTATTTTTAGGAGCAATATTTCGATATTTACCTTCGTTTGCTTCTGAATTTTCCTTTTTTAGTTCACCGTTGATAAAAATGTAGGTTAAAGGTAGCCTTGGCTTTGGAGATCGTTTTTGTTTGTTTTATTGCATTGATATAATAGCTATAGGTATACTTACTAAATAAAGAGGGTAAGCTAGATTAGGTTACATTTTGCACCGAAGGCTACCACCAGAGACCAAATGTGAAAAACGTCAATGTAATCTTGTGCGTTGAGGATTGGTCTGGGTCTACCTACTACTTGCACTATTAAGTAGACAGTATTTATAATTTAGATAGGACGGTTTAGAGCAGTGGTTCTGAACTTTTCAATATTGTTTACCCTAAATGTAACAATGTATATGATATTACCCCCAGGTTCGGACGGTTTAGAGAAACAATTATCCTAATGCCAGAGGAAAGAGAGAGAAATCCCATGTAAAAACTGGTCTACAACCAGAACAAAAAAGATCCTAGTTAAAAAACCTATCGGTACTGGAGTAAACATGTTCTTCCTTTTTTCTTCTAAAATAAAGAAAAAAACTTTTTTCTTCATTCTTCCACTCTCTATTCATGCCTCATGCTCTAACATGCTTTTTATCCTCCTCTTCACATGCCTATCCCAAGACAAACAATTTTTGTTCACCATTTGTGTAACTGGTAATACTTCCAAACTTCCTCTAATTTATCTGAGATTTCTCACTTTACTTCTGGTCACTCCATGCATCCATCAAAACATTCTCATCTCCGTTATATACATTTTTTCATCCATCTTCTTCAAGGCCCAACAGTTCTACCCACACTTTCAGACTTTTTCCAAGCCTGCTTCTATTTAAAACGAAGGATTTCTTCAATTTCCCTCGTTGATTACAAAACTGTTCAACTTGAAGCAACATTAAGTCATTAACATCTTCATTGAAGCACGTTGGGTGCGATTCTCGACGATGTACATAATAGGATTGCATCTGCGAATCTTTTCCTTGCTCTAATAAGTGCTGGGGTGCGCGTATCAATTCAAATGGGTGATTCTTGTGATTGGGGCTAGGAGTTCAGCGATTTTATGAAGTTCTCGATTTTTTTGGACATTCTGTTTTGTACATAATTATTGTAAATTGATAATAGTATGTATCTGTTTGGATAAAATTGGAATAGTAAGAACTAGCTACTTCTTTGCAAATTTTTGGTAAAAAAAAGTTTTTTTTTTATAAATACGTGTATCGAGATTTTTTGGTATACCTTTAGAGGTATAAGAAATGTCTTATACCTCTAAAGATCTCTGATTTAGATGTAGGATCAATTGACCAGAGGGTTTTGTGTCTCGTAGGTTACTGAAAGATGGTTGTTGTCGGGACTTGGTACATATAATTGATGTAGGATATCAGCTGCAGTTCAGCAGTGATAATCACCACACACCAATAAAGCTGGACAAATAGGCATAGGGTCGAGTTAAGAAAAAAACAATAGGAAATTCGTGTCAATTTTTTTTCCATTTCCTCCAGATTGATATTAAGTAATTAAATAAATAAATAAATAAATAATAAATAATATCTTAGGACAACTCACACACGGTCATCTGATTCCAAGCTAAGCAGAGCTTGTGTTATGGTAACCAGACAACTGATATACATACTTATATACTTTAGAAATACAAACATATCCATACTAATATTATAAATGGGAAAGTGTGTCTGTCTGTCTGTCTGTCTGTCTGTCTGTTTGTCTTTCTTTCACGGCAAAACGGAGCGATGAATTGACGTGATTTTTTGAGTGGAGATAGTTGAAGGGATGAAGAGTAACATAGGCTACTTTTTGTCTCTTTTTAACGCGAGCGAAGCCGCGGGCAAAAACTAGTTATAGATAAATTACACCCAGACACAGAACAAACAATCATTTAGTTCTTCAAAAAAGTTCTGTTCATTCTTACGGCCAGTCATTACTGGACCCAGTTGAACTTTGACATCATTATTAAGCGAATATATTATATTCAACTAAGCTAAAATAATAAGTACACATTCGGAAAATAAACAACACCACCAACCATAGTTCCAGTTTGGCTGCAATCAGGACTAAAAACCAGAAAAGGCTTAAGCCGCAATTATATTATGCTGACGCCGCGTGTCGCAACGCGTGGGTAAGCTATCGGTTACATACATTTAGTACACGACACAGCGACACGCGGGACGGGACTAATGTAATCAATCCAGTACTAAATGTATGTAACCGATAGCTTACCCACGCGTTGCGACACGCGGCGTCAGCATAATATATTTGCGGCTTTAACTAAAGCCGTCCCGTTTCTTTTGCGTCGCTATTTTTAGAGCCCAACAAAGAATCATGCCAAGGTGTCTCTCCCCGGATTCATTTTTAAATTCAAATTAACTTATCGCACGTTATCAGGGTGGCACCGGTTAAATTTTACGAGTCGCCACGCCGCCCCGTTCTTCCTACGTGTGTGAACTTAACTACGGTTATGCGGTGAAAACGAGCTTGGAGAAGAATATTGGAGAATTTTTTTGCTGCTTGGTCGCGTTTTTTATTCGTTTGTTTTTGAGGGAAGTTAGATGGGATTTCAGTATTGATTATATTGCCTTAATTTAAAAAATAAGTGTCATCTCACTGCATTATCTAATAGTCTTTAAATTTTTTATATAACATTTTAATGGATGGGTGGTTAGACCCCACAGCTACTGACGAGTTTTTTGCCAAGAGTGTTTAAAACGTTTATAAATAAGATAGGTAATTAATTGGCACACCTACTGAGCAAACACAATATAATTATCTATACCAGTAATATAAAGACTTAAGGTTTGTTTTTTTTTGTTTGTAATGGATAAAATACTAAGAAAACGTCTTAATGGCAAAGCTCTCCTGTGAGAGGATGTGAGTTCAAATCCGGGCAAGTACCAATATGACTTTTTTAATTTAAAATGTACTTCCTAAACTTTATCTTGGACATCATTAACACCCCGTGCCTCGGAAAGCACTTAAAGCCGTTGGTGCCGTTTGTCACTTTGACAGTAGGTAATTACGGCTAGTCAGAAGCCAGAAAGTCTGACCAGTCTAACTAAGGGGTACCGTGTCGCCCAGTAACTGGGTTGTTAGGGTCTGATAAAACACTGGTATCCAGCTGAATCCGGTTGGGTTGAAAGCCAACCGGAAGGCTAGGAAGATATGATGATTAATGAATAAAAAACGATTTTATAAGTTTTTTTTCCATTTATATAAAGCTATATTGACAGTATTCGTGAAAAGGATATTTTTATAAACCTACTAGCTTCTGCCCGCGGCTTCGCTCGCGTTAGAAAGAGACAAAAAGTAGCCTATGTTACCCTCCATCCCTTCAAATCTCCACTAAAAAAATCACGTCAATTCGTCGCCCCGTTTTTCCGTGAAAGAAAGACAAACATACAGACAGACAGACTGTTTACTTAGTTGTGGCATCGATACTGTTCAATTTACCGCCCTTGCGGGTCGGGTACATCTGAGTGATCTGAGACAGACAGACAGACACACTTTCCCATTTATAATATTAGTAAAGTATGGATATGAAGCTTATACATCTAAATCTACATACACATAGGTTGTGTAACATCATGCTGTAACCCATGGAAACTGAGAAATAACCGAAGCTCTTAGTACAACGGTTTTTTTTAAAGTTATGTAATGAAATGATAAACTTTATGATTATGATTATGATTTATTTCATACTAGCTTTTGCCCGCGACTTCGTCCGCGTGGAATAATAGTTGCCGTTCCCGCGGGATTTTCGGGATGAAAACTATCCTATGTCCTTTCTCGGGTCTCAGACTATATCTGTACCAAATTTCAATCAAATCGGTTCAGTGGTTTAGACGTGAAGAAGAGACAGACAGACAGAGTTACTTTCACATTTATAATATTAGTATGGAAGTATGGATATTTTTTTAAATAAAGAACGTAATGTCATAAAAAAATACTATAATATCGATATAAACCGACAATATTATTCAGAGCCACATGAGCATATAACCACTTCGTGTCATTCCATTAAAATCTATTTACAGAGCCAGCCTTATTATCGCCAACCCCACATTTTATCGATAAAAATATAATCCTGCACTAATACAGGTAAAGATTTACAGGGTTGGATAGAGGTGAGCTTAAAGCTTGCATTAACAAGATATCGATCTGTTCATCACACCTCTAGTAGGTTTTACATCGCGTGCAAAGTTCATTAAAAACCAAACTGTACGAAGTAAGAAATAAGGTGTAAAATCGCGTGTTGATGTTTTGTGTATGTATTTTTTGCTTGTGCTTAAATGTAATTTGTTGAAATATAAATAAAATTATGTAAGTGTTCTAGAACAAATAGTTATTGTTGTTTTTTGTAAATGTAATGGATTGAATATAATACTGAAAGAAATGTTTCACGGTTGAAATATCTTTGATTGGTTATATTCGTTTTATACTGTTTTTCTAATACGAAATAGGGAGTAATATTGCAAACATTTCACGGAATTAACTTTACTATTTAATGGTTGTCAAAGCTTAAGATAGATTGTATTTTTAGTAAAATAAATTGTTTTTTTTTTCAGGTCGATTAAAAGACTAGTTTTTATTGCTGTCTTTAAAAAAATACTAGGTTCTTTACTTGTCTCTTTACATTTTTTATCTGTATCAATTTTTTGTCCATCAAATTTCTGTCAAGTTAAGAACCAATTTTCATATTTTGAAGGTCTCAGCTATATAAGGCAACAAACCGCAACTTTTTTTTGAAGATGCTGCTTGGAACTTTCTTCTCCCCCTTTTTAAAATACTTAATTTTAAAAAGTTGTAGTAAAAATTGTTTGTTATGACGAACATCAACATGTGTTTAAGAATCGCTCACTAATAACCACTCTCAAACGTTCGTGAGTAATACCCACTTAATCCCCCAAACCACTATAACCAGTAGAAGTTTAAAATTTAAAATTTACTTTAACCTCATTGCAATCGGTTGAAAACATCAATTAGGGCTGGTACTCATTGGGTCGGACCGACATCGACAGTTTTATCGTGAACGTGTCGGGTGGCGCTATTTTTTTTGTTTATTTCATGTGTTTTGTGTTTTGCACCAAATTAATGTTTTTATCTATGTATTTGTTCATAATAGTCAGTCATTTTAGGTTTTATTTTAGGGTTCCATCGCCAATCGAAGATTGGAGTTTAAAATGACTAAACTATAACAGAAGCTGAAACGACACTTTAGGGCGTTTTCAATTTAGACGGTTGGTGCGGGACTGCTGCAGTCTAGGTATCGTACTACGCACGAGAGTTATGATTATTCATACAAAAAGACTCGTGGCAACACCGGTACCATGCGACAGCAGTCCGACTGCAACCGTCTATTTCAAAGCGCCATTAATTGTCACCAACTTCCGAAATTGCGATTGGGTATTTTGATTATTTTTTTGTTTCATGTCACTAACAACTGAGACGAATTCAATGACACCATATTTATCCAAATCTGTTAAACGGTTTATGCTGTAGAGGGTGCCTTAGAATGAGACACACATTTCACCTCCTTTCGGCAGTCGGGTAAAAAAAGACACATTTGCCGGTCCGACAAAACTGTCGGCCATTGTCGGCCCAACCTAATGTAAACCAGCTCTTATTCCAGCAATTATTGCACGCAACAGAGTTAACGTCGGTCTGAAACTTTACAAACGCCCGACTTTGCCTGTTAACTAAATTAGTTTTATCCGGTTCCTGTACTGCACGTAGGTATGTGCTGTGAAGGTAAAAATGGGTGGAATTTATGTGTAAGATTTGCATAAAGATTTTCTGAGCTGTTTTTGTCTTGTAGCATGGTGAAAGCGTCTTCTCTAATAAGTATAGTAAGATTATATTTTAGCGTAATGGAACCGCATTGAGTAGAAATCCGAAGGAATACAAGAAAGTAGTTTATTTAATCAAAATTCGTTAACAGCGGTTCAAATTGTCTTTTTATAATTAATAGAAATAGTTAATTTGACTTTACCGTCTACAGAAAAGCTAAAGCTGAAAGTTTTTTGAAGAAATGTCAAATCAAATTTAAAAGTATTATTATCATCACGTTAGAATACGGTTTCATCAAACAGGTGGACATATCAATCGTCATGCTAAAACTCCCATCTCCTTCTTAAGATGATTCAAATAACCAAAGCATTACAAAGTTAAGTATTCAATTTCGATTCTAAACAATATTTCGTATATAGGAAGCTACATAATGTTTATAGTAATGAAGTATAAGGTCCCGTGGAATTGAAGTATCAATTCCTCGAGACAAAATCACGGCCAGAAGAAATACGAAAAAATAGTACCAAAATAACAATTAGCCAACTTATCCAATAGCTTAACAAAAGTCCACTAACACCACACAAACCAAGGGTTAAAATAATAATTTTCCACCACGTTACCGAACCACGCAAAGACGTAGAAACTTCAAGGGTTTGGGCTTAATCCTTTATAATCTGGGATTAAATGCAAACTGAATGGGATACGGTGCTGAATAATTTCCATACATTTGTTGGTGGCGTCGTATTTAGTGGTATAAGCTGGTCGATAGTGGGCCACGTGAAGGGAATGCTATGGGAGGGGATTAAGAGTTAATAATGTACCCTGTATTATTTTGTTTTGTTTTTTGTCCTTGTATGTTTTTAAACAAAATCCTTAAGCGCGTAGGTATGTCGCGAAAACTTTAAAAACACCTTAACGAATTTTCAAGGGGTTTTCGTACACACGTGATTTGAGACACAATAGCAGACCCGTGTGCAACTAGGTGACTGGTAGACATACCTATGCATGTATACATACGTTTTTATTTATTTCTTCAAATTTTTAGTTTTTTTATTTTTCGTTTGTATTTTTAATCGTAAAATGTTTGCTGTACCTTATATTAAAAAGTAACCACCGTCCATAGACATATGCAAGAGAGGCCTCGCTGATGGCCATCTCATTCTTCTTGCGGTACTACTTATTGGAATATGTATAGGTATTCTGTCTCTACATCACCATAAGGTAAACTGGTAGAAAATGCCCAAGACACTTAGTTCACAGTTGCACAGTGTTTTTACATGTGCATAAAATTATATAAATAAGAAATTAAATAATACTTTCTTTCAGACCTTTCAGAATTAGGGACAAATTCTTTCTCTCCATATTAAAGAAACACTCTAAACCCGACCTGGCTTCACATTCATTCCACTTCACCTGTAATATTCATAAACTTTTTAAAAATATTTGCACGTTCATTGTTTCCCAGTGTGCCACCGTTCCATAGTAATTTCAGCTAAGCCGTAGCGTTTGAAGGCTTAAATATATTTACAGTGAAGTTTGGGCGCTATCCTTTACTTATAGACGAGGCTGTGGTTGGTATCATAGTTCATGAAGTATATTGCGTCTGGGATGGTTGAGGTCGGTATATAGGGAGACTGGTAATTAGTTTACGATACTTAAACACGTGCTTGTGCTCATGATTACAATCAATTTTTATTATGGGAGCAAAGCCGTGATCGCGAAACTCTTTATCACAGTAAAAAGAATTGTAGAGTTGTAAGCAGTTAAAATTTTGGTTTAATTTTTTATTGGAATTTTCTATTTCTTGCCTGTAGCCTCTGTTAAAATAAAAAAATAAAAGGCATAAATAAATGTTTTTTTTGGAGCTATGTCGTACGGAATATTTTGCCTATTTCTTTTTTTTTACAAAATCCTTAGTACCAATCCGGAAAAGTATATTATTACTTTACAAAACAGTTTGTGTTTTGTCAATTTTGTGTGTATGACTTGGATTTTTTTTTTGGTGAGTGGGAAATCATCAAATGTCTGCTCCCGTCCTGGGTGCGGCGGGAGGGCGTGTCAGACTTTTACTGACTAAAACCATTCATGTTCCTTCGATTGCCCGTTATGTTCCAGGGTCACGGTAACTATTATAAACATTCCGCAACGTATAACTTGGCTATCGCATTAAGTTAATGAAATTTTTAAGGCTGCAATAGTAGTTTTTAGACAAGTTAATAAATTAATAACTAAATGTACTATGAAAAAAAAAAGAGACTTCTAACATTAATTTCTTGTGACATTGTTAACTTAGTACTTAAGTTAAAGCTGGTAAACTAACTGATTGACTGACTTATGATACATGATTAACGCGCAGCCTAAACCGTTGGTCCTAGGGATATGAAACTTCGAGGTTGTCTTCTTCCTAAAGGTTTTTTTTATTCTAACCTTTAAGGGGTAAAATAGGGGATGGAAGTATCGACATTCACGCGCGCGAAGCCGAGGGCAAAAGCTAGTAAGTCTATAATTGCCAAGAACTGCCGTAATAGCTGCAATTTTCATATCATAAAGTTACTAGACGTAAATTGTTCCCACCTTAAGAAACCTAGCAATCCTTACAATTCTCAGCTTTTTAAACCCACGTAGAAACGTAACGATTGGTTTTTGTTTGTCGCAGTTTTTGTCTCACTACTGACAAACTACAATGATAAAATAGGGACGGAAAATAGCTAAGACATTTTGTTTTCAGCTTAGACTCCTCGTAAAAATACAATTTTTTTTTGGTTTTTGGAGGTATTCTACGGTTCCTTCCTCAATTTTTACCCGCAAATTTTCAAAAATCCTATCGTAAAGTATACTTACTCTTCACAACGAAACATAGCCTCCAAGTTCCATTGCTCTAGGGGCTATTGTTTGGGGTGTGCGTTGATATATCACCCAGTTAGTCAGTCACTCAATTTACTATATAATATAGGTAGAAGATCAAGAAAGTGAATCTTCGTTTTTTAGGTTTCTAAACGTTATATAACCCAGTTTGATTTGGAATAATTCCAGTACCTACACGATTGGCAGTGCAACTCATGAATACCAAATTCAATATTGGCTTCCACCTGAAAAGCGTCAAGACAATGAAGCTCGACGAGCCCCGAAGACGCTTCAACTGTTTTAGATAGTGCAAAGAAATGAATGAGAAACACACCCGTTAAATGCCGTAATTCAGGACTGTAGCAAGCAGTAAATTTCGAGAGATGGGAAGGAGTGGAACTTTGAAGGAAAGTAAAGTTTTGGTCCACATATCACCCACCCCTCGAATGATGTAAGATTTTTTTTACCCCCCTTGAACACGGCTAACTTCATGTAATTACGACACAATTCATAATTAATTGTGTCTTGTCTAAGACACGTGATAGGTGGAATACAACTCTTCACACGGAATGTCCATCTGACAGCCTACATCACGCAATCAAAATTTGACGCCACATTGGCAAACATACGAAATCCCGACGACTAACGCTGGGCAGTAGCCCACCAGTACTACACCAGTTTGGCCAGAGGATCCTTCCAATGCCCTTCCTATCTCTCATACCTTTACCGTCTTTCAACACTCCATACTTACGTATTTTATTAAAGTAGATATATCCTACCGTGGGAAGTCCCCACTTGGCTCCGAGCGGGAAAAATTACATGAACCTTGCTAAAGATTTTTTCGTGTGCTGGTAGATTTTATTTTTGTATCAAGCTTATTATTAGTCGTTAGGGGGTGTGTATCAAATTAGGTGGCTGTCTGTGTTGCGTCATTTTTGTTATTTTTTTATTGGGGAAAAAATTGTGGTGTTGTAACGGAATTTTGGCCAGAATTTATCGATAACTAGATTTTGCCCACGACTTCGTTCGCGTGTATTGATAGTTCCCGTTCCCGGGGGATTTCCGGAATGAAAACTATCCTATGTCCTTTCTCGGGTCCCAGACTATATCTGTATCAAATTTCATTCAAATCAGTTCTGTGGTTTAGGCGTGAAGAAGACAGACAGACAGAGTTACTTTCGCATTTATAATATTAGTATGGATGGATATTAGTATGGATGGTCGAGTACCTATGCAGGGAGATTGTAGTGTTGAAGTGTCTGTGGTAAAAAAGGTGTATGTACTATCGACAAAATTGAATCATGACCCATTTCGACGACAAATCGTTTGAAGCTGTCAAAATAATAAGACTAGATGTGTGACATTTTTAATACATGTTTACGCGATTGTCGACCTAATTGTATTTGAATGTCTGTAGGAAAATAAGCTTATGGTGGGTCATGATTCCATTTGGTCGATTGTACTTCCAAAGTTTAAGTTAGTCACTTAGATCATTGATATATACTTATGATGTCAAGTCAGGCAGTTAGTCTGAAAGTTGAAATTACTTACTGGTTCCGAAACGTAAGTCTCTATAAAGAAGAACTAGCAAGAATCTCCACGGACACTATTGTTAATAAGTTTTTACAAAAATCTTGGTTATATTATTCTTGTTGCTCTAGATATGTGAGACCAGTGTAGGTAAGCAGAACAAATTAAAGAAATGAAGATTATGCCATGTCAGATAAGAGATTGGCTGACGGCGGCCAAGACCAAAGCTGGCCAAGGTTCCATCCATCGCCAACTTCTAAACATTAAGCTGCTTCTAAAGAGCTCTTAGACTTCTTTATTTCTTGGTGAGAAAATCAAATAAAACCATACTTGAAATTGAACCCGGATCATAGCTGGGAATTAAAAGAGCCTTTATGAAGAAACACTTGACCATATTTAAATTGTGTTAAAAGTTACATAAAGGTACCCCCACAACGAAGTGTTAACCCATCGTATTATCCAAAAACACAAAGAACGATTAGTAACAACGCCATCTTTGTAGCTAAGGCTTAAGTTCTCAAAGTACTAAACTCTGAAGTACACTTTACTGATCCTTTGTTATGGTAATTTTAATAACCTATTACTTTGTGATTTGCATAATTTATACGGACGCAACAATACTAATAGATGAATTATCCAGGCTTAATGTTCAGTTATCAAAACCTCTGGAGAGTTACTATAGAACCTCTTCAGCCGATCGATCAGGAGAGCTGAGCAAACATTTATTACTACTCGGTACCCTATTGTTGCAATGTTGAACGACGATGCAGTCTCACAGGTGTGATGCGGTACGTTAAGGCCCGAACACACGGTTCTGTTGAAGTCGTTTTAAACCTTTGAATACACGTCATTCGAGAGACAATAGAAAGACAATAGCAGCGCGACAGCCAGCTGTTGCTTGGTCGTATTAAGGATAACGACTTCAAATTTTTATTCATATAGGCGTTTTCGTCCTCGTTAAAATTATAAATAAATGATAATTATAAAAATAAACAGTCAGCTAGCGGGAGTTTTTGGAAATCAGTACCAATTAATTGTTTTGAATTATTAATTACACGAATGAATATTCATATTCCTTAATCTAGATGTCTAATCTATTTCAATGCTAAATATACATATATGGGTAAACTGACTGATTGTTAATATATCAACGCACATCCCAAACCGTTGGTGCTAGAGACATAAAACTTGGAAGATGTATTCTTTGCGAAAAGTAGGTATCCAGACCCACTGTTTTCTTTCATTGTTTGAGGAATGTAGTTTAATTGTGAACATATATGTGAACACTTTGCTCGCGAACATTATAAAGCTTCCTTTGCCTAATTTATATAAAAAGTAGTTTTTTTATTATATACATGTAATTTTTGACGGAAATGGTTTTTGGATTATATTCAACACTACCCTGCGCTCCAAAACACGAATCATTGACGTGGCTCAAAAGGCTGCCCAATTAAAATGGGACTGGGCTGGACACGTCTGCCGCATGCCTAACAATAAATGGGCCCGCAGAGCCCAAGACTGGTGCCCCGAAATGGGGAGACGGAGACGCGGCAGACCAAGAAAGAGATGGCGGGACGACTTGGTCGGCTTCCTTGAGGAATGGCAAGACGTAGCGCAAAGTCGCGACAGATGGAAGGAATGGAGGGAGGCCTTTGCCCAGCAGTGGGACAGTACGGGCTAGCTATAATAATATAATTCATTTTAAATCACGTATAACCATGTAAAAAAAAACTTTGTAATACGACTATTTTTTTAAAGAGTATGGAGTTTCTTAATACCAATCTCGCAAATAAACGCAGAAAACATGATGTTGTAGTACGCACACATAACCCTAAAACCTCTTTCATTAAAAGATTTTTCATCTTTTTAGCACCATATGTGTATAATAAAATTAATAAATCAATAAATATTTATTCGCTTAACAAATTCCACTGTAAAAAAAAGGTACAAGAATTTTTGATGGCACTATCCTACGAAGAAACTGAGAAACTTATTCAGATAATCAGTTAATATGTAACTAGTATTTATAAAAAACGTACATTTACTTAGCTCTTGCGCATTAAATATGTAGGTATAACATACACTCACATCCTCACTACACACAAACATACATACACACATATACACACACCCACACCCACACACATCACATACACAATTCACAAATCTAATTGTAAGTAATTTAAGCTTAGTTACTTTAGAACCGATTTTTCAATGGTCGGATAACTTTTATTCTGGTGATGAAATGAGAGTTTGACATATTTCCTTTACAAATCTGTCACACTGTCATAATTATTCTTCGGATGAGGATTGTCCAGCTTTTGAAAATTATCCCTTAATTTAATCTTACCGATAAAAATACTTTTTTCTTTTTTGTTTTGGTTTCGTATCTTAAACTTAAACTTCTGCATCTTACTAATTTAGGTTACTTTATAAACTGTCCCTGAGGGGAACGGCGCTGTAAGCTGAGATACAGGCTCACGCCTAGTTCGGCTGCAGATGCTACTTCTCTTTATTATAAGTAAACTGTCAGCCTATTTTGTAAGAACAACTGTACCGTTTTTTTTTTGAGTAAATAAATTATTATTATTCTTGCCCATTCTTCTCCATACGTAACAACATTTCCGAATGGGCGGTAGATTCACTTTTGTTTTATAAGTATGACGTTTCAAAGTGCCTTTTTTTGGTCTAATAGAAATAAATGATTTGACTTTGACTTTGACACAAAAAAAGGATTTTATTTGAGGAAAATCGACCTCGAAAAGAGAAATAAAGTGGTTGGAAGTTTAACATTCCCGCGAGCGACGCCGCGAGCGAAAGTTATATAAAAATACATTTAAAATAAACAATCAATAAATTGTGAAAGTTTTCGGAAATCAATTTCAATTAATGGTTTTAATAATGAAACCATTTACATACGAATGATTATACATACTCTTCTAGATGTCTGTCTAATCTATCTCAAAGTCTAACAATCCGATTAATAAAGCGGTTCGGTGTTGCTCAGTAACTGAGCTGCAGAGATCTGATAGCTTTTTGAGCTGTAAAATACCAGGGTATTTAGTTGGATCCGGTAAAATTGGAAGCCGACCTCAACACAGTTGGGAAAAGGCTAGAGAAATGAAGGGTTGAAAGTTATTAATTCCCACCTAGGTAATAGAATTTAAATAAAATGCAAAATGTTATGGCTAGGCATTAATAAAGTTGAGGATTTACTTGATAGTGTCTGTTGTGGCATTAATAGAGACCGGGAAACACCATCGATAGCTTTGATACATCGATTAGAAATGTTCGAAACTTCACGTTTCATATCGATACTGTCACATGTCGCGATTATAATCGATATAGGCGAGATGCGCTATTCATTTAGCTGTGGCTTGTTGATATAGATAGTGACATCTAATTTTAGTAAGATGAAAGTGAAATGTTTACTGAAAGTCGAATGAACTGTATAGATATTTTTTCTTTAAAAACTACGTTTTTGTAAAGGAGACAATTTTTTTTTGTTCGGGGAATAGGCCCACCACAAATTGTGGCATTTATTAATGAAATGCACGTTAGTTTATTCCTTATAATCTCTAGATTACAGTGGCAATATTAGCAAAACACTACGTAACCGGAATACTGGGAAATACAACACTCAAAACAAGACTCTCATAATGACCTAAAATCTCAAAAGAGCGATTATTTAATGAGTAAATAGGTTTCCTAGGTATTTTATGTTAGAATAGTGCACTGTTCAATAATAATATAGGTGTAAATCACATAAAACCTGGCTTTGGTGTGATTTTCTTTCGATTATTCTTTTAATGTGGACGCCAATGCTTTTATAAGTTGTCGCACATTTCGTTGAAATCGAGCTGTACAATTGTTACAACAGCTTTATATATTATGCACTGTATCTACAGAAGCCATTTTCTAACTTCTATTGAATAAAAGTACGAAAAGAACAGAAGAAGCACTCATCTGACTATCTAGAAAACTATTAGGCTAAGTTTACATGAAGCGCGAGAAGCCGCGCGTCGCCGCGTGGTTGAGGCGTTCGCATGATGATGTGCATACCAGCCCGGATGTTAATGTTGCTTGAGGAGGGGGCAATTTGCTTATGGATTTTATACCGAAGGCTTAGTCGTCGCGGAAAATGACAAAGACAATAGAAAAGCATTATTGCTTCCTTTTTTTAGTGAAAGTCTTTCACTTAAAATAGGATGCAAGAATGCTTTATTAACGAACGTAGAACGCGCGGTAATGCCTACGATATTCACTGCTTACTTTGGTCTTGTACCGCGCGGTTAGTAATACAGCGCAGTTTTTCCGCGGTCGTATGAACTTAGCCTAATAATGTAGTCTGTCAGTGTCAAACTGATTGAAACTGTACCACAGAGTATCTACAACGGAATGTTAATTAGGTACGTTTCGTTTCACATAATATATTTAAATTCACATTGAAATAAATGTAATAAAAACTCTCCTAAACAAGCATTTTTCAGTAACAGTTTTTTTACTATTATTTCATTATTCTCGTTAAATATCTATATAATTTTTGGTGGGCTAGTTGTAATAAGGTGATCACTTGTTTCAAGTGTAAAATTATTAATACACGTTACCGTTTAATAGTGGGCCCAAAAAAAATTGTCTCCTTTAAGCAATTACTTATTTACATTCAAACTGGCAATACGACTTTCAATCAAATCTGTATGTTTGTTGCTTATTTAATTTAGTTAAATTTGTGTTATATTTTTGGTAAAAGTATAATTATATATGTATTTATTGTAATCATAGTTTGTGATATTTTAACTTGGATGTCACTCGGATTACTAGCTTTCGCCTGCGGCTTCACCCGCGATATCGAACACCTATTCTCTGTTTTACTTCAGGGGTCGAATTCTTAAAAAAAATCTAGTCTTTGCTTTCTAGATTTCCTTATCAACAGTTAGTTTAGCACTGATTGTACACTAAAAAAGGTAACAGTGTAAACAGACTCTTAAAAGTAGTGAATGACATGACTTTTCATCGCCCGCCCGCCGTACTGATTGCCGAAATGTACGTAAGTAATTGTATTTTATGTAAAGGTTTGTGTGTGTGTGTCAGATTTACGTACTGGATTGGAGACTGAAGAAATTGAAGGTATATTTGAGTATAATATTTTTTGCTGAGTGCGTCCGCGTTTAGGTATCATTTTTATATCTTCTTTATCTAATTTCTTATACCACTGGTCAGGTCCAAAAGATACGAAACTGGGAAGATGAGTTCGTTGTGACGATAAGGTATCTTTTTGGTAATTTATAAAGAAGGTATATTATACAAATACAAATACAAATTCTTTATTTTATTTTATTTTATTTTATTTTATTACTTAAAGGAAAACTTACAGCTAGTACAATAAATTGAGCATCAAACTACGTAAGTGAAGGCCAATTACAAGTTTCCACTTATAACACAATAAATAAACAGTAACAGAAAAAAAACCGAGTAGACAAGAGTAGACGGAATGAATATATATCAATAGTGAGAACCAAAATAATAATAAATGACAACTATTAACATAAGTACGCAAAGCAAACTATTTAAGTTTACATACGTATACTACCATAATGTTGGTGTGCGTAAAATCTACTTGTAAGATAGACCCGTTCTTACGCACACATTTGCTATATCTTGTTACTTTAACTTTAATGTTGTAGGTAGTCAATAGCTACTTCGCTCATTTATGAGCGTTTGCTTGACAAAATAAATTTATACCAAAAAATAAGAAGCACAAATTCAGACTCTCACGCAAGTTGTTCGATGGCTTAGGTGTATAAGCCTAGGACATGATAACCTGTATGTCGCAGGTTCGAGTCTCACAAACCGCACTTTCTTTTTGCATTTTTTTAATTTGACTTAGGATCGACCTCACAACCAGTGTTGATTTTTTTCATTTCTAATAACATTTCTGTTATTTTGTTGTTTATTTTTGTAATTTATAATAGAGAAATAAAAATTAAACAATTTGTAATTAGAAATCAACAATATTTATTGTTCAGTAGATTTTTATGATAATTTCAATAACAAAGTTTTATGCATGACAATTATTTTAAATCGGACAAGAATGAATGACACTTTTTGTATTTAAGTGGGTAATTTATTGATATATGATATGAATAAACATGTTAATGAGATATTAAGATACAGTTATCCCAATTGTAACCTCACAAACAATAACATCACTCACATAAATGAAATTACCTCCACATAATTATATCTAATTATCCGATTGATGCGCCTTCGCTGTCTATAACTTTTAGCACGATAATCAGCCCTTAGGTTCGATTGGGTTCAGAACAGTAATATTATCCACATTTTTTTTTCTATTTCGCTCACTATTTTTACGTCGTAATAATTATTTTGCGACTGTCCTTGTTCGATTTAAAACACTTATTAAGTTCATTATTACGTATAACTATATTATTGTAAAAAATAAAATCTATTGTAAATTGTCTCTTGCGACGCGTACCCGGTTCCGGTTTTGCCTGTAAACAATGGGAAGGAATAGCTTACGATGACGCTTTAAACCAGCTGCTGGTTCCACATTGTAACGTGACGAAGTTAAGAAGGCCTCAGCTTTATGCGTAACAAGTTAACAAACATATCACGGTGTCGCGCATTGTCATTTGTGTATGCCAATCTTGCGGTCTTGATCGACAACGATCAATGCTTCTTGTGTCTGTATAGCGGTGCACCTACAGTTTTTCTCTGTGAACAAAAATGAAATATTGTTATAAAAAACAAGAATAATTAACGAGATGTAAATAATTATAATATGTATAATAATCTATATATAATGTTATATATATAATTCTATTATTTAAAAAATATCTATATATAAAAAACATTATATTATATATTAAGTATATAAGGAAGCTATAAAGACTTATATATGCTTCCGTGATTAATAGGCCATCTAGCACACATAATTATTCAATTGGCTAAACTGTACTTCTTTGGGTTGGGATTTTTGGGTTTTTTTGGGTTGGGAGGGGTAAAGGGGGCTCCTTAAACACCCCCAAACGCCTTTCCAAACAAAGCAAAAGCTTACTTTTAGAGATATAATGATAAATATGTACGATACCGGATTGGCAAATTAAAGGCTCGTGAGGGTCTCCGGCGCTGCGTGTTACGCTTCAGGCACTGCAGAAACTTCAAGATACAAAGTTTAGACACACGCACACGTATAAATTTGGAAAGAAAAAATAACTTTTCGTAATTTCGTAATTTTTCACAACTTTCACATAATCGTCTGTTTGTATGACCACAGACAATAAATAAATAATATATCGCGCGTAAAATGCAAAATTAAAGTTCTTTTTTAACACCAACCCCTAGTAGATTCAGTTTAATTTTTGAATTAAAAATTATTGACATTAGACAATATTTATATAGGCAAGAGTTAGCCCATATCGAAATGGTTGGTTAGGTTAGGTTAGAACTGTGACCACACAACGCGCGAAGGCGAGCGAGCGGAGCGAGCGTGCCGCGGCAGCGGCCGCCGAGCGCCAGATTCCCTCTTTTGTAAAGTAAACATTTTGGTTTCTTTACTCTGTACAATAAAAATACGTGGCGTCGGATGTCAAAAGAGTGCTTCAGTCTTAATAGGTACAAAAAAAATTTAAACTTCTTTATTAGTAATTATTATTTATGCATCCGACATTATAATAGGTTTAGTTTGTGTGGGAGTGTGGCATTTAAGGCGCCAAAACTTATGTGTTTATCTGTGGTCATAGTCATAATAGTTGTACCAGTGAAAGTTTGGTCTGTGTTTTGCAAAAAATAAGTTTTTTCTGGAAACTGTGTGTTTGTGTGTCTAAACTATGGATCTTGGAGTTTGTTATTGTATGGGCTCAACTTTCTGAAGCCCCACAGATCTTCACAAGCGTTAAAATTGGCAATCCGGTATCGTAAATATTTATCATTATAACTCTAAAAGTAAGCATTTGCTTTGTTTGGAAAGGGGTTTGGGGGGGTCCAGGGAACCCCTTTTACCCCTCCCAACCCAAAAAAACCCAAAAATCCCAACCCAAAGAAGTACAGTTTTACCATTCAATTCAAACTACAACTCAGCCAAACAAACCAACTCCTCAGCTTTATAATATTAGTATAGATGTAACATCATTCGAATCATAAATAATGAAAAAAAAAAACTGAATAAATATTTTGTTACTCACCGAAATCTTCTTTGCAATTTCACATATTAAAACGTTTTGCTCATGTTAAATATCAATTTCAGCTCTCAAAGGTATAGTAAAGTGATTCATATTGACTCACAACTAAATCAACACAACAAAAAACAACACTTCTCCAAACAAGCAGGTTATAATGTCTAAAACGTAACGTAAGTCCGATATAGATGTTCTATGAGTTCGATAGTCAAAAGCAATGTAACGATGAACCTAAACTATTAAATAATATTCTACCCTCAAAAATTAAGAATCGTATACATGATTCTTAATTTTTGAGGGTAGACTATACATTTTTCCAAAGCCAAATATGACGAAGTCTTGCTAATAATTGTATTTGTGTGCGTGGACATCAGGTTATTGTCAAGCAAACACTAACAAATAGACAATGTAAATACACGAGTTGATTTTACTCACACATACATTATGTATGTAGTGACTGTAAACTTAAATAAGTTGCTTTGTGTACATAACCATGTGAAAGTACGACGTACTCAGACAACAGCCGCGTCAAAGAAACAGTTACTCATCAATTATTGCAACAACAAGTGTATAGGTACATTTCATTTGCAAGCCCTGTTTCCCAAACTAGCGTGAGCTGTATGTTGGGAATCAGTTCCTTCTAATTAAATAGGTTAAGCTAAAGTGTTCCAATCATAATATTTTGTAATCTATTTTAATTTTAACTAAAAATATATTTATATACTTAATTAAAAGTTTGATATCTAGCAAATATAAATATTGGTGGAGCTGAGTGCGTGTATGGGTGTGTGCGTGCGTGTGTGTATGTGTGTGTGTGCGTGTGCACATACGTGATTCGAGACACAATAGAAAGACAAAAGCAGTGCGATAGACGGCTGTCGCTGGGTAGCCTAAAGGTTAAACGAGAAAAAGCCGCGGCAAAGTTTCATACAAGAAAAAGTAAACGAATAAAAACAAAAGAATGGCGCAACAGTACAAGTTTGCGTGCGAGCCGCTCTCGTCAGTTACCGCATCAAAGATAAACGAGTCGATCACTTGCTCGTATTCGAGTTACTACGACATTTTTTTGTTCTTATACATGTTTCACGTCAACAACGCGACTTAATATACAAAGGTTGAGGCTACACTAGGCTGCGACGGGAACTGCGACGCACGAGCGATTTAAACAAATACATGGATTCTCACTAAATGGCTACACCATTCATCAAATATTACTAGCGATCTTTGATTATTTCTGCGACAGGAACTACATTACTGTAATCGCGGCACCGGCTACATCGACGTATCAGCGAAATCGAATATACGCCAGATTTTCGCTTATAATGTAGCCATTCCATGTTTATCTCGTTTCGCTCTTCCAGTCGCATCGCAAATCGCTGCCTACTGTAGCCTCAGCCTTTGCTTGTATTAGTTCGCTCGGGACATTAAGAAAACAGAACTTAAGAAACAACAATATTTTATCAACAGAATTGTTAGTGCAATAGTCACACAATCCAATGCTAGTTAATAGTTCGCGCTATGTAAGCTCTGCTTAAAAAAATATTTTATGACAGTAGGCAGTTACTGCTTCTGTATAGTCGCTTGACAGTAGCTTGACTCGTTACAATAGTAGCTGCCGTAACTAGGAAGAGTAGTTGCTTCAGAAGCTAGACCGGCTTCTAAAAAGGTTAAGTCGCTCTGACAGCAAACAGCTACTGCCTTTCTTCACACGGTCAGGTCAGGTCAGGTCACACGATGCCAGTAGCAGTCGTGACTAATAAGTAGCTACTGCTTGAGAGACCAGACTCGCTGCATTATAGAAGGCGAGAGAAATGGCGAGTTAAAATTAAAAATATTAATTGTAGTCATTTAGTTCTAGTAACGCTACCAGTAGGTAGCGTTACTCACACTTTTGACTGATGGGGCAAACTCGCGCTCTATCTGGCCCTTTGTATGCTTTTTGCTTCACTTCTTAATCTCATAGTACCCTGACTTAGCTGAAAATAGGCTGAGGAGATCCTAGCCGTTTCCCAATTAAATCTGAGTCGGTCTAACCAAACCCAACTAAATGCCAGTATTTTACATGATTTATATGCTTTCAGACCTCCACAATCCAGTATATGAGTAATATGGTAGTCCTGGACTAAACCGCAAACTGACAGACTTTATGACTTTTTGTTAAAAATCATTAAGGCCCGTAACAACTGTGACTGACAACCAGGATCAATGACTTAACATGCTTGTACTTTTCTTCAATATCTATAAAGTTTATTTAGCAGTGATTGACTTTATCTATACTAATATTATAAAGAGATAAAATTTGTAAGTTTGTAAGTTTGTATGTTTGTATGTTTGGGGTAATCTCTGGAAATAATGAACCAATTCCAAAAATTTTTTCACTGGCAGAAAGCTACATTATTCCTGAGTGCTATAGGTTATAAATTATTTTTATAACATGTATATTAACCGAGCTGTCGCAACTTTTGTCTAGCAAGTCGGAAAAAATTACCTCATAAAACAGAATTATATGCGTGCGCTGCCTAAACAGGTGCTTAAAATTAAAAACAATATATGGCAACTTGGTTTGTCTTAATTATTTCTACAATTAAGTCCGCGATACCATATCTCTATCTTTTATATTTTATCTTTTATACTTCTTTTATTGCATTAAAAAATGATTTTTCGGCATACTTACGTTTGGTTGATTATTTGAGCAACAAAATATTAATTCTTATGACAATAAATTATTTCAGTATCACAAGGACATCATACAGATATGATTTGCCATTTACAGTATGTCAATGGGTCATATAGTTCCGGAGATAATATAAAATTACTAAAACGCAAAATGGCTCTAGCGTAATTTTCATTGTGCGGAAGTCATTTATAATTTCAAAAAATCCCTTCGATAATATTCACAGTTTTAAAATTACTTCGCAGCAAGCAATATAAATGATAGTATGTAATAGAAACTGCTTTTTAGCGAAAAAAGGCCGTAATTGTCATCATCACCCTAGCCTTTTTCCCAACCGTGTTGGGGTCGGCTGCCAGCCTAACCGGATTCAGCTTGATAGCGGTGTTTTACGTGGAGCGACTGCCTATCTGACCCCCCTCAACCCAGTAACTGGGCGACACGATACCTCTTGGTTAGACTGGTCTGAGTTTCTGACTAACCAGTAACGACTGTCAAAGTTCTACGAATGACAACCGGGACCAACGGCTTTACGTGCTTTCCGAGGCACGGGATGTCAGTGATGTCTAAGATAAACTTTAGAAAGTACATATGAATTGAAAAAGTCACATTGGTACTTGCCCGGATTCGAACCTGTAACCTCTTACACGCGCCTTAATGACGACCCAGATGTGTTATTCTGATGTATAAGCTACGAATATCTTGCAAAGCCATCGGCCAATATTCTTTATTGTACACCAATAGGACAAAAACAGTAAAGGACAGGTTTCATCCCGGAAATCCCCCGGAAACGGGAACTATTATTCCACGCGGACGAAGTCGCGGGCAAAAGCTAGTTACTTATAATTATAAGACCGTATACCTCGGCAATATTGACACGCAAAGCTGATACCGTTTTGGAGTCAGCTAATTATTATTACGTCGAGATAAAACGCAAAGTTAACTGCACCTAATCATAGTTTGCTGGTAGCGTAGCCTTCGCAATAACTAGTAAATCTAATTTGCTTGTAACTTGTCCGATAAGTTGGCCAATACTTATGATACTTCAGCCTTTGATACAGTATTTGATCTGAGTAGTTTCGAATTGAAATTACGACTATCATAAAGATCTTTTCGCCCGTCTCATAATCTCGGATTTTGTTAATTCTTTCTTTCATTCATTTTCAGTTTATTATTTTTGAAATGCGTTTTCACTCAATATTAGGGCGGTCAATAGACGTTATACACGGAATACAGTCAACACCTCTGAGTAGATTTAACGCACTATTTTCAAATCTTAATACATACATATTTATTATGTGGAGATATTAAAATGCTATAGAGTTTGTTTGGTTGAACGCTCGAACCTCAGGAAGAAGTGGTCCGAACAGTTTTTTTTTGGAATTGGATAGCCTAAACATTGCAGAAGCCTATACGTTATATAACATCTTGCTATAACCTACGGGAGTAAAGCAGTAACCCAAAAATGGAGGTAAAACCGCGGGTATAGCTTAATTAATATCTTAAGTTTATTTCCATTAAATAGTAATTAATAAATAGCTTTATTTCCATTAAAATATCGTAATTTATTTTAATTTCTTTAACAACATGACGGGCCAGTTGGTCTAGTGGTTAATGACCTTGACTGCTAAGCCGGAGGTCGTGGGTTCGATTCCCACCCAGGACAAACTTTGTGTGATGAGCATGATAGTTTGTTCTGTGTCTGGGTGTAATTTATCTATAATATGTATGTATTTATAAAGTATATAAGTATGTATATCAGTTGTCTGGTTACCATAACACAAGCTCTGCTTAGCTTGGGATCAGATGACCGTGTGTGAGTTGTCCTAAGATATTTATATTAGATATTTAACTTTTACAGATAAGTTGACATGAAATGAGGCCATGGCTTTGGGCTAAAAACCTGTTTCAAAATTTCGACTGGAGAAAACAGGTAAGGATTTCAAAAAAGCTTTGTGAGGGCAAATAATAAATTGTATTATTAAACGGCAACTTCCCACGCAAACGATACTAATTCTAGCAAAAAATAACAATCTTAATACCTGTATTGGAAAAGATATTATTATATAATTTAAGACGGTATGATGACACGGTTAGTGTTTGCTAATGACAGAGCCCCCTATGAGTTTTTGTAAGCTGAAGTCAAAATTCTAGTTACCATAGGAATAAAAATATAAACCTTATTTCTATATTTTACGGTCGCAAAAGGTTTAAGTTTTAGGTTTAAAAAGTGAAGTGCAATTTATAAATAGTTGGGTACAAATTGGGGTTGGGTAGGTTGGTCAACAATTAGTTGTTCTAAGTTATCAATGATGTATTTTCCAGCGACAATAAACTTAAAAAAATATTTAAAGTGGTGTATAAAAAATGAGTTGTTAAAAATCCAGTAACGCCAGACTTATGACTGTTTTATAGCTATAGATATAGTATCTTTATTTTTAACACGATTTTTCTTAGATTAGTTATTATAATCAGGCGTTACATTGCTGAAATCCGTGACAAATAATTGCTACCAAAGCATATCAAGTTAAATTTTATTTACTGCCTCTTCTGCATGTGCATATTATGCTGCATTTTGCATTCAAGGTTTTATTCTGTAGGAATTAAAGCTACAAATAATCTGCGTTTTTATCACCACCATCAGCCCGCGTCAGTTTACCGCTGGACATAAATAGACCTCTTCCAAGATTCAGCTTGTTCTCCAATTAAATAGATATGGAAAAGCGTATCTACAAAACAGATTAACCCAACTCCCTGCAGCCTATTAAGTTTAAAAGGAACGAATCATAAAACTTCATCAGATAAAAACACCATATCCAGTTGCAAAAACGCATGCAAATAAAATGCGGTCTTAAAAAACTTATACCTACGTTGTGTGACCATCTGTTGCTGGACTGGTCAAGGAATTCCCGTCCAGTCGAGAGATCGGCTTGTTTTTACACCTGTCACTTGGGGACCAGTTCCAACGGATGTATCGTGCATTCACCCAGAGCGACAAAGACAGAGATATAAGCGTGCCGTGCGAGAGAGTTGGAAATAGTTCATTTTCTAAAGTTAGAAAGGGTGGGACGTACGGTCGCGTGGCGCGAGAATAGGATAGAACCATAACTGCCTTGCTTGTTTTATTTAATAATCCAGTTATAATAAGGTTTTAAGGCTTCCGAAGGTGCAACGATTTTAAAGGGTTACTTGCAACTTTGTGTTGTATCTTTAGTCGGATTTATATCCCATTGTATTACGTTTTTGGTATTGTAAACAGCGCGTAATCTTTTGTGTTACGATATTGACACTAATGTTGACATTTGAATGAATGCGTTGATTGAATGTTGTTTAAACGGCTTTCAAGTTGGTCCGATGTGTGTTTAACTGACATGAGAACTAACACTGTCTGAGTGTTGCTTGTTTTCAGTTGAGGGGCAATATATTTAGGTACATTTTTTTCCCAAAATATTAACTACTTATTCTAAGCCAAATTTAATTTTAATCGGTTCAGTAGTTTTGGCGTGAACGCCAGACAGACAGACAGGCAGAGCTATAATCGCGTTTTTAAATTAGTATGGATTTATTTTTCAACATTATAATACATATTTACCCGCCTGGGCTTTTATTGTTGGGAACACTTCTTTTGGCAAGTGTAAGTTTTAGACAGAAGGAGTACTCCTAACCTTTATGGTAACTCCAGACTGCGAGCTACTACTAAGAAACTCCTAACTAACAAATACAAAACTTTGGGTTTCTAATATTGAGTAAACTGAATTAGTTATTTACCCGTGGAATAAAATTAATGTCGACCTGAAAACCCTTCACAAATTCAGAATTAATTAATTCAACAGACTTTCTCTAGCTATAAAAGTTTCATGCCTCGTGCCGATTCTTTTGTTTTTGTGCATTTTATCAAGAAAAGGTATTTTTTTAGTTAAGCTCTGTCTAATTTAGAAACTTAGATAAGTTACGCGATTAAAATCATTGCCATTAAAAATGCGTCTGGCAATGACAGTTTACCAGGACTTTACTTATCTTTATCGTCTGTCCTTTTCCTTCCTTTTTTAATGAAAAGGAAAGAAAAAGATGCACCTAGCCTAATTTTAATTTAGTTTGGTTTTTAACAATACTCAATTTATCTTATGTACCAATTACAAAAGAGTAGTCCCCAGTTCCCCACTATGAATTTCTCCTGTAGAGTACTGTGCCTTAACAAATATTAAAAAAAATCACTTATACAAAAAAGCAACTAAACATAAAAACACCACAGTAAATATTCTTTGTTAATATTCACCTCTAGACAAGTGTCATTGTAGTACGGAGTTCGAGACGAGATGTCAAATTACTTAGCGTATGCTTATGTCAAACCCTTACACTATAATCTATTCTATACTACTATCTATTTTACAATACCACTCTGTCTAAAGGTTGGACAGCTTAAGCTGGGCATTGACGGTCATTTTTTCGCGTCAGTCGACGTAAAACTGTGGCGTCACTTTAAATAATTTAGGCGGCCAACCAACTCAGGAGTGACGATTCAGTCGTCAGTCCAACTGACGCGGAAAAATGACCGTCAATGCCCAGCTTTACAGTTTTTACTAGTCGCTGATTTGTCGCTTTCATTTTGACAACTGTTAAACTACACTCTCTAGCGACGGAGCATTCAGTTGAACTACCAAAACCGGACTAAATATTTACTACCAATCAATCTATCACAGTACCACCAGTTGTAAAACAAGACTGGACTGAGAATAACAAATGGGTACAGACAAAAATAGTCTTTATTCCGGCTGAGTTATAACCAGACCGTCTGGGAATACCAGGCTTGGTTGGTAGCTATGCGGGAATAAGGTGAATAGGAGCGTTCTTTGTTTTTTATGCTAAGCTTGATATATGTATGAGATTTTGGAGTATTTAGCATTTGGATGTGAGTAAGAGATTCGATTCTTTTAAATTGACTGTAGTGGTAATTATGGTGGTAGTTCTCATTGTTATCACACTTTACTTTAAAATATTTTTTAAGAAGAAAAAGGCGTAAATACGTTATGTGATTGTATTTTTCATAAATGAAAGATGTAAGGGGAAAGATTGTTTGAAAGTTTTTTATTGCAGCTTGAGTTGGTCAAGGTTTGATCAGTATTAGAAACAGTTTATGTGTAAATTGGTATTTTTTTAAATATGATGCAGCACATCATCTTGAAAATCAGTGAAATAGGGATAAAAAAATCACACAAAAAATGAATGGTCTTCTGAGACCAATTCCGTCCAAATTTCCACCCTGTACAAAAAGTATAATATACTAGCTTTTTTTTTTTTTTTTTTTTTTTGGTGAGTGGGAAATCATCCAATGACTGCTCCCGTCCTGGGTGCGACGGGAGGGCGTGTCAGACTCTTACTGACTAAAACCCACTCATGTTCCTTCGATTGCCCTTTATGTTCCAGGGTCACGGTAACCACTATAAACATTCCGCAACATAATATACTAGCTTCTGCCCGCGGCTTCGCTCGCGTTAGAAAGAGATAAAAAGTAGCCTATGTTACTCTCCATCCCTTCAACTAACTCCACTTAAAAATCACTTCATTTCGTCGCTCCGTTTTGCCGTGAAAGAAAGACAAACATACAGACAGACAGACAGACAGACACACTTTCCCATTTATAATATTAGTATCGATGTTTGAAGACCTTGACCCTCAATTAATATACAAACTCCAATATCTAAAGGTCAACCGAACCCTTCATCACATTAAACCAATTTATGATGATTGCATTTTTAAAGCATTTCTCCAACAAAATATCATTTCAATAGTCACAAATATTTTACTACCACATTTTAAGTTGTTTTATAAGTCTCCGATGCAGACTGAATTCTAGCGAGAACCGCCAGCTTGGCCTGAAAATAACTGTCTTAATAAACTCAGGAATAGCTTCAAGTTTCAAGTTAGGTGAATGATCGGGGCAGGAATGTTTTATCTTTATTTCGTTTGTAGTTTGTTTGTGGGCTAAAATATATGCTGTAATTTATGGTGGTTTTGCATAGAAGGGTTTGCTTAAGTGTGTTTGCATTTGGTCATTATTTTAATAGCCGTCTTTGAAATAAACCGGGGTGTTCTACTGTCCATATATGTCTATGCGTAGCAGCTAGGAAAGTGAGTACGAAAATCTAGAAAAGAATCTAAGGAAAAAAAATTACAATCGCGTCTCAATGACCAGTCATTGGCCGGATATTTGACAACTTTGACAGTTTTTGTATAGGAAATGTGTCAAAAGTTTGACGTTACACGTCAAAAATCGATCATGGTATGGTGGTATGGGATTGTAAAGTCTTATTCTCTTTTGTCCCCCATACAGCCAGTCTCTACAGTATTTTACAACTGACATATTACAAGGCACGCCCAAAACATAATTTACGAAGAAAACTCATACAAGTTGTGTTATTCAAAACTTTGCCGCGAAGCTTTTAGGCGTTTAGGTAATGTAAAAATTATGGCTACCATACTTTAAACTGGATGCACAAAGGTACAGTGGTTGGTTAGGCATTAAATCCACGTCTGTACCTTTTTTTTTTTGGTGAGTAGGAAATCATCCAATGACTGCTCCCGTCCTGGGTGCGGCGGGAGGGCGTGTCATACTCTTACTGACTTAAACCCACTCATGTTCCTTTGATTGCCCTTTATGTTCCAGGGTCACGGTAACTATTAAAAACATTCCGCAACCCCGGCAGGCGTTGGCCCTGTTGGGCCCCTTCCTGACCTCTGTACCTTTGTGCATCAAGTTTTTTTAATAAATAAAGAAATCTTTATCGTAAAACAGTTCTGCAATAACACCATGGTAACACTCTATATGACAAAGCCTTAATACTAAAACAACTATTTTACAAACGTCATCTGCCGTTTAAAATTTACATTTCTACAGCTTTTCATCTCGATCAAATAAAGTTCACGCGCGTTTAAACTCAGACGAGTACAGTGTTGTTTCGTGGCGAGTTGTACGCCAGTGTTTGAGCAAGTTGCCAGTCGAGCTCGATGGAGTAGCTGCTGAATGTACAGACATGAGCGCTAACAAGTATACACTGGGCAAAATTTAAATTGTTTTTTTTTCTTAAGCTACTGAAACGTTCAGTTAACATATTATATTGTTTAGTAAGTAGGTTGTATCAATAAAATAATATCCTAAATGAAAGTCATTGGCTATTTTAAGGAATTAAAAATTTGCTAAAAATAGTATATTGCAATCATGAATATTTTCCACTACCAAAAAAAAACATGTATATTTCAGAAATACTTTTACAACGTAATAAAATGTGCTCAAGAACCGATGGATACTCTTCTTCTATATTACAACTAGATTTGCCCGCGACTTCGTCCGCGTGGAATAATAGTTTCCGTTCCCGCGGGATGAAAACTATCCTATGTCCTTTCTCGAGTCCCAGACTATATCTGTACCAAATTTCATTCAAATCGGTTCAGTGGTTTAGGCGTAAAGAAGAGACAGACAGACAGACAGAGTTACTTTCGCATTTATAATATTAATTATAGTACGGATGTACGGCTAATGAAAATTAATTTTAATTATTTCAGGTACGGGAAAGGAATGTTTCATTCAATACATGTATTCAAATGCAAAAATAAAAACAAAAATGGTACAATTTGTTGTTCAAGAAAACTTAATGTATATTTAAAGGCCCTGAATACTTTTCTACATTTCCGACTGTACTCGACACAAAGCAAAGGCGTACGTGTGGAAAACGCTTCGTTTGAACAAGGTCTTAAGTTAAACGCCGAGTGTGCGGAATTTGTATTGCAAGTCTTTAAAATACATGGGTTACTTCTTGTTTGGTTGATTTTTTTTAAAAGAACTTCTAGCCGAGAGAAGCGATGATAAGCGATGTTTTATGCTTAATATTGTGAAAGTATTAAACTAGAGAACTATATAGAATCACTTTAGCTCGTTCCAACTAAAAATGTTTGAAAATCTAGGCTGTTCTTTATTTTATTTTATTCGGAAAGGAACTCCAACAAAGGATACACATTACATGCATTGTTATACAGCGTTCTATGAAGATTTGTGCTCCTTCAGTTTTAGGAGAACGCATCATGCATACATCATCATTTTAAACATTTATAATTGTATAAGTTAGAGACAATAAAATTTAAATCAAAGTAAAATTAAACAATCAAATTAAACAATAAATGAACATAAACATTCTTTAGTATATTATACATAATATGTGCTGTACACATAAACCTCTACTCTTTACTCTTCCAATGAAGATAACCGTATTAAAATCAAATTCGTGGTTCAAAGAATCTAGAATGGCAGGAAAGTGGGAAGTATTTTAATATTATTCAATGTAAAGGTACATACCATACCAATATTATACAACACAAGGTGCATTTTTGTCATAAAACTCTTAAATCTATACTATATATCTATACTAATATTATAAAGAGGTAAAATTTGTAAGTTTGTAAGTTTGTATGTAGGGGGTAATCTCTGGAACAACTGGTCCGATTTGAAATATTCTTTTAGTGTTAGATAGCCCATTTATCGAGGAATGCTATAGGCTATATACCATCACGACCCACGGGAGCGGAGCAGTAACGAAAAATGCGGGTGAAACGGCAGGGGGGGACAGCTAGTAGTTGTATAAAAATACGGTACTTGGCCAACAATCAATAATATTTTTTTTTATTTGACCTTGTTTCAGACTAACTCTCATAGTAAACCTCGTATCTTTGGAACTATTAAATTATCGTTACCTTTCGAATATGATCTACTAGCTTTTGCCCGCAGCTTCGCTCGCGTTAGAAAGAGACAAAAAGTAGCCTATGTTACTCTCCATCCCTTCAACTATCTCCACTTAAAAAATCACGTCAATTCGTCGCTCCGTTTTGCCGTGAAAGAAATACAAACATACAGACAGACAGACAGACAGACAGACACACTTTCCCATTTATAATATTATTATATTATATTATATTATATTATATTATATTATATTATATTATATTATATTATATTATATTATATTATATTATATTATATTATATTATATTATATTATATTATATTATATTATATTATATTATATTATATTATATTATATTATATTATATTATATTATATTATATTATATTATATTATATTATATTATATTATATTATATTATATTATATTATATTATATTATATTATATTATATTATATTATATTATATTATATATATTAGTACGGTTACAGACTGGCCTGGTTTTACAAGTTCAAAATGCACTATGTATAATATTGTAATAACTTGCCGTGATTAAGTCATCAACTGAGAGCCTAATCACATAAATCTGACTATCTTAAAGCTACAAAGATTTTTTCCAATGTCACAGATACTTTCAGATATTTTCGCGATTAATCAATCAAACAATAATATTCTTAAGCATTATTATATAAGACGAAATAGATTATCAAAACGTACGGAATTAAACACCACTTTACTATCTGCCGTACCTCTAATGCATGCGGCGTGAAGATCTGAGCTTGTGTTCTAATTACAAGAGTAATTAACCGGCTAGTTTGTAGCTTAGGGTTAACTAACAACCGAACAAAATACATTGTACACTAAGGCTTTGTACACATTGTACATCTAATATGAGTTTGATTTTGATAGAAGAACCTAATTATTACTAAATCGTTGTTCCACTCTACGCAATACTCACAAAATAGGTATGGTGGTAATGGTATTTTTGGGGTTTTAAGATACTAGTTATGTATAGTTTAGCCCCCCGTGATTGACGAACATTTATAAATCCCGTGAAAGAGACAGAAATATCTGTGTATCCAGCTCTATTGATGTGTAATACCACTGCATGCGTTCAAGTTGTTTTGAAGAAAACATTACCGCCTTTTCTTTCTATTATTCTAAGTTCACAATTTTCCGACATTTTCCTTTGGTATGATGTAAAAACGAGAAATATTCACGCGTCAATATCAACGTCTTAATCATTAATAGACAATTAATCAAAAGAGGTAGTAATTGCATTGCACTTACTTCAGCATTGATAGATAACCTTTTCCTGTTTATTACCAGTAGTTGTTTCATAGATACATTCAATTCCCAGAAGTACAACTAGTTGGACCAAGGAAAGAACAACTCACTCGAGTTGAACCATTGGTAAAGATATTTCCCCATAGAACAACCAGTTGAACCATGGGTAAATTTACTTCTCCGTAGTACAACCAGTTGAACATCGCAGTTTTACAGTCAGCATCAAAAGTCGCTGACCACATTCAGATTTTCAAAACCGCTGAACACTATATCATCCATAAATCGCTCAACAAGATAGGCGCCAGTATTGAATGAACATCATTAAAGATCAAAATTAACTGAACACCATTTTGACAAAAATTGCTGATCGTTATAACATCCAAAAATAACACAACAATTAGTTTTGCAAAAGTCACTGAACAATATAAAATGGTTCTTTTGGTATCTAGTGTAATCATGGCAACGTCCAAAAATAACTTAACAGCTTATCTAGCAAAAGTTGCTGAACATTACTTTGTTTCGGATACTGAACTGCAAACTAAAAAGTGCTTGTTTCTATCTTCAGAGTTACAAATCCAATATTGTCTTATCAAAACTAAATCAAGTAAAAATATTTAATGGATCTAAATTTCGAATTTAACTTTCCAAAATATATTATTTTTATTTCTTAGTGCCAATGAGAATAGTCGAAGTGGGTGATCAAGCAACAAGCACATTTTCAAAGTATATAGCCTTATTTGTAAACCAATGGCTCATTTTCAAAATTCACGCAGTTTCCCTTTTAAATAAATGGTTTAGGAAACATAGTTGGGGGTATTTAAAAAAATATTTATCCTTAAATATAAAAAGAATATTTCCACTTAATTATAACTTTGTTGACAGTCTACACTGATGTAAAAAATTTAATACAAAAAAAAATCTGATAAATATCTGTGGCAAGTACCCAGGGTAGGTTATAAACGGTTTTACTAATCAGAATAATTTATCATCTTGGCGGAGGTACTACCGTGCCCCCAGATGTTTTGTTGTCAAACTTCGGAAAGGAATATTATATTAATGTCACTTCACAAAAATACGAGTACACACACATATTAAACCCAAAAAACAATTGATGCTGTTCAGGGACTTTTGAGATGAACGATGGTATGCTATTTTTGTCAAAAATTTGTTTAGTGACTTTAGAGACGAAGAATGTCATGCTTTTTTTGCCATAACTTTGTATAGCGACTTTTGAAAAGTGGTGGTCACCGACTTATGCTCTTTTATGATGATCATTAATTTCTGGTGCTTGTCATGTTGAGCAATTTAGGTATTATATGGTGTACAGCGGTTTTGAAATTTTAAATGTGGTCATCGACTTTTGATGCTGACTGTACCACGGGTCGGGAGTGGATTCTTTTTATTTCGTCGTTTGAGTTCACTCGTTTCTGAAGAGTAGCCAAAACGAACACAGACATAATCCATACTAATATTATAAATGGGAAAGTGCGTGTGTGTGTCTGTCTGTGCTAGTAATATTATAAAAATAAATATACATTTAATAAAAACCGGTTAGTTAGGATTACTCATAGAAACATCCTATTTATTTATTTGTATAAGAATGAAGTTAAAAAAAAACAAATCAAATTCATGTTTTACATTTTGTGAATGTTTTTACTTGCAAGTTACCATTGTTTTAATGTTAAAGCCATTCAAATATTTGGCCAAAATCTTAACCCAATCTGCACACAGCCTAAGCTTAAGCTTGGTTTGAATTAAAATCTGTACAAAATGATAAACAACAAATTAATTACTTAAGACTACATTAGGAGCGAAGTCGTTAGAATTAAATCAATTCCTAAGTGTTTGCTTCGTGTACTTGCTTAAGTTATTGTCACGCTTACTCTATTTGTAGAGTAGGCAGAGAGATTAGAGGCTTTTATTGGTATTCTGTTGTGTCTAGAGTGTAAGAGATTAATTTTTTGAGTTGAGCTGGTGTGTATGTTTTTGCCTGTGTCTTCGTTCGCACTAATGTGAGGTTAGTTGAAAAGTAAAATGTATTCTTATGTAGCTTACTTCATTACAAATATCAAAATCGGACATCAAAATCATCAAAATCAGACAGAAAAAGATAATTTTGCATTTATATATGTAGTGATGACCATTTGGTTAAAGTGCTTCTGATAGTACAGTCAGCATCAAAAGTCGCTGAACACATTCAGATTTTCAAAACACTGTATACTATTATATGATGCTGACCGTACATACGTGAGGTTTTTCAATTCATTTGTATTTTTTTAAGTATAATATTATATTCAAGGAGTAAGGGAGAAAACCATGAGGATACCTGAACAAGACTAATGTACATTAGACAGACAGACTAAAGTACATCTAAAATCACCAATCCGCCTTGAGCAAGCGTGGTGATCAATGCTCGAGTTTTCTCTGTAAGTGGCCTTTGCCCTGTAGTAGGTCAATAATTAGACTATAGTACGATTTTTAATTCGAGTCAGAAAAATGACATTTCCAGTGTTGCTGGTTTTAGTCCCCAATTAATAGTGATGTGGTACAATCGAGTTTTTACAATTAAATCTTAGTCGAGAATACTTTTTTTTTCAATATCAAATTGCCTTTAATTATAAAAAAATATTACATGTAATTTACGGTAATTAAATAGAAGACATACAAGGTAGGTAATTTAATATTACATAAAACACTGTTATATTTTATTTGTTTTTGGTAAGGTCCATATTTCTAAAATTGTTTTATTTAAGACAGCATGTATTCAATATTTATAATAAAAAAACGCTTTGGTACCTAATAAAACAAAGCATAACTAAATGTCTAATTCTATCGATTGCGGAACATCACTATTGTAGCGGGTCACCCTTTTTGGTATCAGTGACAGTTGCACTTGTCATTTTTCTGACTCGAATAAAAAATTGTACTATAGTATTATTATGATTTCTTTTAAGTATCTAAATGGTTTTAAGTATCATAAAAACAAAAGACAATCAATATAAGTAATTCAACTCCGTCAACTACGTTTACCTTACTTCGAGATCAGCACACAAAATATCACAACACAAACAAATTCCATCACCGTTAACAACATCTAAATCGGTGCAGTAATTCCCGAGATAGACACGAATAGAAGAACATAATCCCTTTGTATTAGATAACAGGAAGTAATGTCCTATAAAAGTTTATAGACATTCGATAGCCATAGAGATTTTTGGATAGCGATAGCGTTTCAGAAGTAAATTTAAATTGTTTTAAATACATTAGTATTGGGGAAATGGGGTTCCGTAGGCGTATTATATACGTAGCATGGGCAGGGGTATTATATGACTGTCCTAATTTATAGCGATCGCTTAAACTACTACAGCAGCCGGTGAAATAAGCATAATGTCTTGTAGTGGCCACGGTTTGTGTAGTTTTTTAATGATGTTAGGAAATTTAATCAAAGAGATATATTGCAAATATTAAGACAAACCATTAAATAAAATAACTAGGCAGAGACTGTTAGTGACTGTATTGAGCCTACTGGACAACTGAAATAAATTTTGTAACTTAAATAATTAATATTTTACTGTTTTACGGGATTTAACGCGCACGTACCTTTTTTTTTATTTGTTTTTCGCTTGACGTTTCGGCAGGGTTACACCTGCCATGGTCACAAGCAGACTGTTCGGCGACACTACTCCGTCGATGAAGATGAAGATAGATTTTCATCAAACCTCAATGTTGACGATTGTCCACTATAAGGCCGCGTACACACTACACTCACTGTGTCCGGTTTTTTTGTCGACTTAAAATCGCGATGCTGTATTTTTGCAATCACTGGATTCCATGTAGTTGACAGTTTGAAACCTTCTTCCCGAAGTGAGTGAGGGAGTGATTGCAGTGCAAAAATACAGCATCGCGATTTTAAGTCGACAAAAAAAAACGGACGCAGTGAGTGTAGTGTGTACGCGGCCTTATAGTGGACAATCGTCAACATTGAGGGTAGATGAAAATCTATCTTCATCTTCATCGACGGAGTAGTGTCGCCGAACAGTCTGCTTGTGACCATGGCAGGTATAACCCTGCCGAAACGTCAAGCGAAAAACAAATAAAAAAAAAGGTACGTGCGCGTTAAATCCCGTAAAACAGTAAAATATTAATATGCAACGCGAAAGTTTAAAGTTTAAATAATTGATTTATACATACATCTCTTTATCTATTCTGTGCATTTTACATAACATAATTTAAACGCAGACACAGAACAGACAATCTTATTCTTTACACAAAGTTTGTCCTGGGTGGTTATCGAACTCACAACCTCCGGCTTAGAAATCAGGGCCACTAACCACTAGACCAAAAGACCCGTCATTACACGGGAAGCGGTCGTAACTACTGAGCCATCTCAGCCATGGTATAATTTATCACAAACTATGTCAAGAGACTAGGTCGGTCTAATAATTAGATATAGACAACCAATTAGTTTGATAAATAGCACCAGAGAGACGCCGAGAGCTATTTCTATATAGTTTTATTTAGTTTATGACATTATAATTGTAATTAAGGACGGCTATGTTATTTGTAAGTTAAGGATGCTATAAATATACATTATTAAGATTTAAAACAGTTGTAGATGCTAGATAGGTACCGTTATAACAAGAGAATAGACTTGAATTCTAATAACTTTAAGATTATCAGATTTTGACTTCCGACTCAAAAAGAGCTATTAGCAGTTTGACCACTATATGTCTGTGACCCCTCCTCTGTCGTTTCCTCATTACTGAGGATCGGGACTCCGTTGAAAAAACTTGTTCTTGACAGTTTCTCTACATCGGCTTCTGTCCGAACCATCGTGGAGGGCCATGCTGACAGATATCTCAAGGCTTGTTGATACCTGATCAGCTCAACGTTTGGGGCTTCGTCCACGAGGCCTTTTGCCTTCTACCTTTCCAGTGACCATCAGGCGTTCCAGGTTGTCGGAGCTTTTACGAGCTATATGGCCGAAAAATTGAAGCACTCGATACAGACACGTCGCAGAGAGCCTTTGGGACCGAGTAAGATTTAGCTCCTTTAAGATAGATGCGTTTGTGCGATGTGCTGTCCAAGGTATTCGTAGTAGACACGTGTCTGTGACACCCAGGCTCTTAAACGTATGAGCCAATTTGGATGCGCTATTTTTTTCGGCTGTCTAGTCACCAAGTCTTTAGACATGATGAATTAAAATCGGTCAACCTTCCAACGAGCAACCGACATCCGGCTGTCGGGATGCTATTGTCTTTCTATTGTGTCTGAAATCACGTGTGTCCAAAGGTTTAAGGCATTTTAAAGAAATCAGTTTTTAAGAACCTACAACTACCGGCTTAGTGGTTAGGATCACTAGCTACTACACCAATAGGCCCGTCAAATAATTAAAAACAAAGGCACCATGCAAATTATACTAACATAAATATTAATTAACAAAAGGTTGCCACATCCTGCCATAAAGTTTTTTGTCACGCAAACTATATTTTTATGTGGCTTGTAAAAAATGCAACGCAAATAATATATTTTGTGGAACGAAATGTATAAATAATTTTTGTAGGGTTAAAAAATTTTACGGGTGGCATTTGTTTTATTTTATACACGTTTTAAATAATGTCAAGTGGGTAAAACATATTATTATATTATAATCACATGTGAATTTGTGAAAAATAATAATAAAACAATTCAAATCGATATAACAATACTTAAGGACTAAAAATTATCAGCTGTTTCATACATTATGGTCGGGGGGCATTGAACTTTTGTTAGATACAGCTGATATTTTTTTTGCGATTTTAAAGTTGGTTCCATAATAAAAGTTGTTTGTTTTCATGGGTAGAATTATCTCCTAGCGGATTGTGCAAGACCAAAAATACACCTAGCGTCTTACTAATAATCGCTGTATAAAGCTATGACAGGTTTAAACGTCAAAAAATGTATGGTTACACAGGCTTTATTCATTGCATAACTTTACACAGTGATTATTAGTAAGGGCACTAGTATATAACCTGTTTACAAAATAAAGTTCATTTATCATTTATCAAGATATCACCAACTTCGTGAAATAAAGCAAAAATCTTGAATCAAAGAAATGAAATTTGAACAGTTTGTAATAAATATTCTAACAAATTTATCCTATTTTGAAACTTAATCACTTATAATTAGACCAAGATTTTATATAAAGAAAATAAATAAACAACTAAACAACATTTTTAATTACTGATTTACCGTATTACAATACTTTAGCAATATTATAATGTACTGTATGTAATTTATGTAATGTACGACACAACGAAAAAATAAAACACACTGACAAAATAACTCTAAAGCTCACAGAACCCTAAAAAAGGGTCAGAAAGGGTGCTGTGTTCTCAAAACGATGGGAAGAAGCACTGAGAACCTCTATTGTTTCTGTGATGAATAAAACAATAGGATCGCGAGAAACGCCGCGGTAAGGAAGTAGATTACCGCTAAGTATTGTACCAAGGTCACTTGGTAGCTCATGATCCAGTTCTCATTATAATGTAAACTAGCAATTCGCCCCGGCTTCGGATGGGTCACAAATCTTGGGAAATCCCGGCTTTTCTATGTATGATGGATGCTCTACATAGTAGTAGAGCATCCATCATACATATAAAACTTCCTCTTGAACCACTCTATCTATAAAACCGCATCAAAATCTGTTATACAATTTTAAAGCACTAAGCTTACATAGGGGCGACAGCAAAAAAAAATATTTTGTTTTTTACTATGTACTGATGTCATTCCCTAACTATTTTAGGGTTTAATAGTTATTGAGTATCATGGCCCCTTTCGTAAGACGTATAACCGTACATGAGGGCCTAGACAAGTGGCATTGTAGAATAGATAACGAAAACGAATAGATTGTCATTGTTGATTGCAATTGACATTAGCTTTCGCTAAACATTTGACAATCTATTCGTTTTCGCTATCTATTTTACAATGCCACTTGTCTAAGGGGGCAGTTTCGGGCGGAAGCGACGCCTGGGTGTCACCACTGCAGCAACGGTCGCCTTGAGGACACGGTCGAGCACACAGTTGAGGTGTGCCGCGCATGGGCGGAGCATCGACGTGTCCTCGTAGAGGCGATCGGCGGCGGTGACCTCTCGCGCCCAGCGCTGGTTCAGGCCATGCTGCGGGGCGAGACGGAATGGGATGCCGTCGCCTCCTTCTGCGAAGCAGTTATGCTAGTGAAGGAGTCGGCGGCGCGCGAGAGGCAACGACGAGCCTCTCGCCCCGGACTAAGACCCAGGCGAAGACGTCGAGAGTCGCAAGACGACTACCGGCCACCGTAGGCGCGGTTCTGCGGATGGCGAGCGATGGGTAGCTCACCGCCCGGCTAGGACCAGGACCGCGTAGACGGCGCGTTTTGTTCCACGCGCGCCTCAAATAGAAGGAGTCAGCACAGGAAGGGGCCCAACAGGGCCAACGCCTGCCGGGGTTGCGGAATGTTTATAGTGTTACCGTGACCCTGGAACATAAAGGGCAATCGAAGAAACATGAGTGGGTTTTAGTCAGTAAGAGTCTGACACGCCCTCCCGTCGCACCCAGGACGGGAGCAGTCATTGGATGATTTCCCACTCACCAAAAAAAAAAAAAAAAAAAAAGGGGGCAGTTGTCATACACACCAGCAGGTCCTCAGTCCTCACGGACTCAGTCGCTACCAGGTACATCTTTGAATTAGATATAGAAGCTTAGAAAACATCTTAACCACCTGTGCGAAAAAAAGATATAGTCTGGGACCCGAGAAAGGACATGGGTTAGTTTTCATACCGCAATTCCCCCGGGTACGGGTAGTATTATTCGACGCGGACGAAGTCGCGGGCAAAAGCTAGTAGTATATATAGCTAGTATAGTAAGTATATAGAAGTATAGCTAGTACTATGCAACAGTCGTATTCCCAATCCAAAAATTGTATCAAATACTTACAGCCCGCTTGTACTAGGCTAGAAAACGTGTTATAAACCCCGAGCCGGCACGAAATCCGTATAGTAACAAACATTTGTACGGCCTACAGATATTTGTCCTGTCTGAATGTTTGTCTACGTGATTTGTATGTGGAATGGCACCCTGTGTATGGTAGTTGTCCTTCCCATTTACATATAGTGGACGTGGCTTTGGCGTGGAAACATTTATTTGACAAAGCGACGATTCTTTTGTTATTTTTTCTGGGTCAATTTTGGTACAGTTTTTCTAACAACAGTGACTCCTGAAAGCCATAATCAGCAATAGAGTTGGATTATTATATGGAAATAAGAAAAAAAAAGTTGATCTGTCCCCCATTTAGCAATGAGGGGACAGATCGAACTTTGAACACTCCTTAACAGTTTCATCTGTCCCCCTGATATGGAAACAGATGAAACTTTTTATTTCTGTTTGTCCCCCACAGAATTTAACATTAATTAATTCTAAATTCAATTAAAGATTGAAAACTCAAGAGAACAATAGTACTAGGTGCGCAGTAATATGAAGTGATAATGTGAGAAAATTTAAAATACTGAGATACTTAGTACTCAAATCAACCAAAAGTACTAGGGGTGCAGTAGTGTGAAGTGGTTAATAGAAAATGCGATTCCATATCAAGCAGGAGTACAGCACCTCCAGACAAGTGGCATTGTAGAATATACATAGAGTTGGATACGATGATGGCAAATTATGAAATTACTTAGCGTAAGCTTATATCAATAGCATATATTTAAAAATTATAATACGTAGAATAAATTACATCAGATCTATTCTACAATGCCACTTGTATAGAAGAACAGAACTGAGTCAAAGGCTCAAGGGACCATTACGACTAAAAGAAACTTAAATTGCCTTGCACAGCATTCGAATTAAAATTAATTAAATTACTCTTCCTTTGTTAATGTAATTTATTAGGTTTTGTATTTTTTTTTTAGTTTTTTACCTATAATGACTTTATTCAACTTAGGCATCGCTATGGACTGACTAGTATAGTACTCTGGTACACTAAAACAGTGCAATTTGGGTCATTTAAGTGTTGCTTTGGAAACATGTTTGGCATGTATTCATAGGGTTAAAAGTCGATAACATTACACTGAGCGTTGACGGGTTGCCAATTTGCAAGTAATTATTTTAGTAATTATTTTAGTAATATATTACTTAGTTCATCCCGCGTTTTAAATTATTAAACACACTCAAAAATTTTTTTTTCCGACCAATAGCAATTTTTTCAAACAAGTTCAGCTTTATAATATTAGTTTAGATGTTAACAATCGTCAGTTCAAAGATGATTTCAAAGTTAAATTGAAAGATAGGAAGCTTTATAAGTCAAAAGAAGTTCATAAAACGAAAAACTTTTTTCAGTAAAATTAAAAAAGTAAAATTTAAAAAAAATATTAAGTAATACTTTTACCTGTTACCTGACTAACAGTTTACTAATTAACGTTAGGTATAGGTCCTATTAAAATTTCAACACTGAAACATCTCATAACTCCACATGTAATTAAACAGTACATGATTCAGAAACACACGTTAAAACAACACCAGACGATACTAAAATATCAAAAGGTTTTTAAATTATTATCAAAGGTAGAGCCATACTATGCTGCATCCATTGTAATGGACCCAACATAACAGTGTGGTGTCAGCTTGGCGCCAAAGCGGACGTCTCATGACACTTTGACGTTTCGCGCCCAACGGCTTTCGCGCCGTTTTCGATATAAAACCTTTTTACTCCCAATAAAAAATTAAATTGTTGACGAGTGCCTGACTTTTTGTGAGAAAAAGTTAAAATTAAATATGGAACAAGTTCGAAGGACGATGTGAAATTGTTTTTCATTTTTTAATTAAATACTTTTTGACAGTTGTGTTATCGTGTGTGACGTTTTGTGTTTTTGAATGTTTTGATAAAAACGTTTTTTTTTTTTTTTGAATTTGTTTCTGTTTTTGTGGAGTAATTATTTGGACTTTGTTTGACGGTGTTGTTTGACTTATGTGTGACTTTGTGACTGTTTTTTTTGTTTTGGATTTTTAACAGGAGCACTTTGAGATCATTCTGGATGAAAGGTAAGATTTTACATTTTTATAAATATCTAATTCTACATAATAAGTAGTCTTTATTGTGTGCATTGTTTTGTTATGAGCATTATTAATTTATCTTAATAAAATATTTTAATTTTTGCAATTTTTGACCTTTCGAGCAGTTTGAAAAATGTGTGCATTTATAATACTAATTATAAATATGTTAAAACATTTTAAAGATCAAGCCCTAACATTAAATCACATAGGTACCTAATACGCTAGCTTTTAATATCAACATCAAAATAAAAACAACTAATACACCAAATCTTATCTAAAAAACACAATTTAACCCAAAATCCCAGAAAAGACAATCAAAATCTTTATCAATGGACTCCAAAATTGGATTACAGCGTATCTGCCCTCTGCCTAAAACAGACCGCAGTACATTTTCAATAAAAAAGACATTATAAAGTAGTCGGTGTCCAAAAAACACAAGACATCTCAAGAATCAAGATGAGTCTTCATACAATAAAACACCATACGTCGGAAACAACAAACATCACGACTTTCAACCCTAACACCTTACAATACGAGTTATAAATAATTTTGAGGACGACAAAGATATATTTGTATATTTTTTTTAATAAACAGGTTTGATACTTACTCGTTAGGGATCGTAATTAGGGCAGGTGTTCAATGGAGGTACATTTTTTGTTGTTTAGTTTGATTTTTACTTATTTTTGTGGCGAGATGTGGTTGGGAGGCTGTTTCGAGAAAAGGTTTTCATTTGGGTTTTTAGCTACTTGTGATTGGTATAGAAATTAATTATTTTCATCGTGTTTTTAGCCTTGAACGCCGGATAAGGATAGTTATAATGTTATTTCTTTTTAATGTTATCATTGTGTGTGGTCGGTATAACCAAATAAATTATGCGTTATGAATATCATTTTGTAGTGTTTTCCCGCGACTAGTTGGGACAAATTTAACAGTGCTTTGCACGTCGATTTTGATACAAATTTCGCATCCCCAGTTTATTTATAATGTGTAAATGCTGCTTTATATTGCGTTCTACGTCATATACCTAAAGCAACTGCAAATATTGTAGAGCTTTAGTTTCTAGATTTAGTATTTTCGACTGTGAGTTGATTATTTACCACCGAAAAATCTGTGTGTATAAAAATGGTAATCAGGAATAATATAGCTTTCTATTTGAACATATTGTACCTTAAAAGTTTACCTTCTTTATTATAGTGTAGAGAAACGCAAACTGCCTTGCAAAAATATCCATAACCAATATCAGTAATGTTAAAGATTAACATAGAAAGTTTCATTTGAATAAATATTTATCTGTACAGCTTTAGAAGACTAGTCGCATTGCAGAATCGGTATTAATAGTTATTTGTTCTTCCTTTATCTTTATTTTATAGCTAGCCTAGGCTAAGCTTAGTTTTGTGCTTAGAATATTTCACGACTGCTTGCTTAATATTCCGCCCGTGTACAACCCGCCTAGGAAAAATGTTTCAATCTGGTCTAAACTTTTCGTAGATATGTCGGGGCAACCTGTTACATGGAGGGCTCTTTGACAAGTCGGGTTGTAGATAAATGTATGGACCATGGCTTCAGCTTTTTCGATAGTCTGTTTTTTTTTCTGAATCGGTTGATACAACTCTATGACATGGTTTGCTATAAAGACACTTATTCTGATGATTGAAAGTCGAGCTTTAGACAGTCATTGTTCTCCCATGACCGATACATGGGAGAACAATGACTGTCTAAAGCTCGACTTTTCGATTAGTTAAATAATAAATTTTCTAGCATCTTGCATACATGTATTTAACCTCTCAATGACCAAGCGACAGCCGGCTGTCACGCTGCTATTGTCTTTTTATTGTGTCATAAATCACGTGTGTTCGAAGGTTAATTAATTCGATCATCGTAAACATTCGGAAACATCATCAATGTAAAATTCAAAAATGTATCAGTTGTTAAGGTGATCAATTTTAATATCACGTTTTTCTTTACAAACAATACAAAATACGCAACAACATTTTATCTTACAGCTTTAGCTACAATGGTAAATGCATATTGCGTGTATACAGAAGCAAAGTTTTACCCCAGACGCCAGGTACACACATTATGCATCACGTTCCCAACAGCATACAAAGCTATATTCATACATTTTTATTTTATTCACGAACAGTGCTTAAATATTTGCGTTTTACTATGTCTGTACTTGTCTTGGAGGAAACTTACAAGAATAAAGTCTTTGATAAATGGGTGGTTTCCGTGCTGGAAAACACGACGCGTCGGGTTGATTTTGGTTTTGAGAATGACGAAAAATAAAAAGCGTCTTTTCTTGTACCTTAAGAGGTAGTTAGGAACTCTCATAGGATCCTTGTCCGTTTGTCTGGATCAAGCCGGCAAGATTAATTTTCAAGAGTTAATATGATATACTCAAGTCTGTAAACCTTTGAAGCTATCAAAAAAATGAAATTTTTAAGTATCTAACATACATCCGATTATTTAAACACTAGCGAGATGTACTTGTCTTGGAGGAAACTTACAAGAATAAAGTCTTTGATAAATGGGTTGTTTCCGTGCTGGAAAACACGACGCGTCGGGTTGATTTTGGTTTTGAGAATGACAAAAAACAAAAAGCGTCTTTTCTTGTACCTCAAGAGGTAGTTAGAAACCTTCATGGGATCCTTGTCCGTTTGTCTGGCTCAAGCCGGCAAGATTAATTTTCTCGGAGTTAATATGACATACTCAAGTCTGTAAACCTTTGAAGCTATCAATAAATGTAATTTTTAAGTATCTAACATACGTCCGATATTTAAACACTAGCGACCCAACCCAGGTTTGTACGGGTGTTAGAAATCTTAAAAAATCCTGGATTTTCTTTACAATAACACCCCCCTTTTTACGTCGGAGCTTAAAAATATCTGCTTTGTAAGTAAAGAACGTTGAAGTTCGTAAAAGTTCTTCATCTTCTTCATTATGTCTTTAGCTGACCCCAACAGACCTTTCTGTCCAATGATTAAGGTCTTAGTTTTACATTAAAGTCTTGTAGAAAAATGAAAACGACGACTTTTGTTTTTTAGTAAGATGCTTATAGACTTCAAAGAATATTTAAAAAAAGAAAGAATGAAAAAGACCAGCCGTTCTCAATTGTGTTGACATTATAGAAAAATGGTAACGCAGTTGAAACTGTACATTGAATATTAAAAAAAAAGGATACTTGATACATGTTTCGCAACCGATACCGAAGCCAAAAATATAGTTTTTAGAATGTTTGTTTGTCCGTTTTTCTGTAGAGTTAGAGTCGAAGTTTGTCAGTAGATTTTATATATTTTTTTGCATGAATATTACCAAGAGGTCAAATCAGGCTATCGCCTTTGTGGGATGAACAAAACAGTGATGCACGCAGTAGTTGCTGCTTTGTAGCTTCCACTTGAACGACGTCGCGGGCAGCACCTATAGTATAGATTCTGCCCGCTAGTTATAGTATAGATTGTCCAACGTCTAACCTAACACTTTATCTGACGATGGTCCGGGTTTGCGGAATAGTTCTAATAGTTACCGTAGCCCCGGAACATAAAGGGCAAACGAAGGAACATGGGTAGATTTTAGTCAGTAAAAGTTTGGGTGAGAGACGTCATTTGATGATTTCCCATCAATAAAAAAAGAAAACTGGCGATGGTATAGTTTGTCAATCGCTGGCCAGTTAAGTGAACCACAACCGTACCACAGATTAACCTTACGACGGCCAACCGACAGCCGGCTGTCGCGCTGGTATTGTCTTTCTATTGTGTCTCGAATCACGTTTGTTCGAAAGTTCAAACGACAAAATCATCAGTGATCGTGGGCCAATTTCGCGTGACACTATTATGACACTAATTTACGACAGCTGTCGTATTTGACATTGCCAGAGCTGTTGTAAAAAAAATCTTGTGATTGCTGAAAAACTTACGTTTTTATAGTCATCTTGTGTTTCTGAATGTAAAAACACGTGTATGATCTCGATACTACAATTAATTAGGGTCATTTCGCCTGTTCGCGTCCATTTAGTGCAGTTGGCAACTTTGACGGCGATAATAAAATTGTTGTAAAACTATTTTTTATGAAAAAAATATGTGATGTGTTAGTTATATTAGTCTATTTTAAGATTTATTTGCAGTTTTGTTCGAAACCTTTAGTAATTTTTTTTTAAATAGGAAAGTTTCAGAAATAGGCATTTTACCCAGTTTGCGTCCAAAAAATGCAAATTGCGTCCACCCGTGGACCATTTTGCGTCCAACCACTTAGAAAAGGAATAAAGGGGTGATATTTTTAAGAATTTGTAAAAATAAGCTGAATTACAAAAAAAAAACTTTATTTATGAATATAAATTATAAAAAAAAGGTGCGAGTCGGACTCGTGCAACAAGGGTTCCGTAATTTTTTTTTTTGTAAAATACATTCAAGTTTACGGTTTTCGGGGCTTTTTCTTTACTTGTGCCACATGACAATGCTTCTTGCTAAATTTCATGATTCTAGGTCAATTGGAAGTATCCTATAGGTTTTGATTCCCTTGCAAATGTCTAAATGTGCAATATAAATGAAAAGTAAACAGCCATACATTTTTGTTGCGTTGATTTAGAAATTCAATTTTTACACTTCTTTGAGAGTTAGCAGACCTATGTATGTGATATTAATTTCAGCTTGATATCACGACGCCTTTCAGAGAAAAAGGGTCTTGACAGACGGGCGGACGGACGGTCAGCAAAGTGATCATATAAGAGTTCCGTTTTTACCTTTACTAGGAACGAAAGTACAGAACCCTAAAAAATAACATTATTTTCATTAAAAAATTACAAAAATAAATATATTTCATCTCAACATTGATTGTAAGTAGTACATAAATTGGGCACGCCGTGATAGCGGCGGTAAGACCCCTCTTTGAGGAGTGGCTGGAGACGCGCCACGGCGCTCTCACGTTTCGCTTGACACAGGTCCTCACCGGACATGGTCAGTTCGGGAGGTTCCTGTGTCGGATTCAATTAAGCGACGCCTGGGTGTCACCACTGCAGCAACGGTCGCCTGGAGGACACGGTCGAACACAAGGTGGAGGTGTGCCGCGCATGGGCGGACCATCGACGTGTCCTCGTAGAGGCGATCGGCGGCGGTGACCTCTTTCGCCCGGCGCTGGTTCAGACCATGCTTCGGGGCGAGACGGAATGGGATGCGGTCGCCTCCTTCTGGGAAGCAGTTATGCTAGTGAAGGAAGCGGCGGCGCGCGAGAGGCAACGACGAGCCTCTCGCCCCGGACAAAGACCCAGGCGAAGACGTCGAGAGTCGCAAGACGACTACCGGCCACCGTAGGCACGGTTCTGCGGATAGCGAGCGATGGGTAGCTCGCCGCCCGGCAGGACCAGGACCGCGTCGGCGGCGCGTTAGTGTTCCACGCGCGCCTCAAAGAGAAGGAGTCAGCACAGAAAGGGGTCCAACAGGGCCAATGTCTGCCGGGGTTGCGGAATGTTTATAATAGCTACCGTGACCCTGGAACATAAAGGGCAATCGAGGGAACATGAGTGGGTTTTAGTCAGTAAGAGTCTGAGACGCCCTCCCGCCGCACCCAGGACGGGAGCAGTCATTGGATGATTTCACACTAACCAAAAAAAAAGTAGTACATAAATAATGATTGCACGTTTTACAATAAACAGTAATCAGTTCTGTTCTTTTTGCTAAATATCAGTCTTGATTAATAATCCGTTTGCCTGTCTGCCTCTCCATCAGGCCAAAACCACTGAACCGATTTGAATGAAATTTGTTACAGATATAGTCTGGGACCCGAGAAAGGACATAGGATAGATAAGTTTCATTCCGGAAACCCCCGGGAACGGGAAGACAATTGTATTTAACTAAAATACTTAGTGGACGCAATTGGATTTATTATTATCCACTGTATGTACAGTTTGCGTCCATTGTGGACGCAAAGTGGAAGTTTTGCAAATTCGATGTAGTAATTCGCGTCCACCTTATTTTAAACGTTAAATATAAAAAACCTAAGCAAATTCATGATTAACATTATTCCTTCTTTCATTATAAAAGTCTAGAAACAGCTATTAATCCTGAAATTCACATAAAACAATAAAAAACTTATCATCGAACGCACCGCTGCACACTATTTTTTATCTAAAAAACCGCGCTTTCGCGCTTTTTTGTTAAACAGCCGGGACTAAATATTTTTTTAAACAGGATTGGTTTGTCGCATGTACCTTTTGACCTTATGTGCGTGTCTCTTATACATTGAGGTATTACCGGTAATGACTATTCGTTTGACTGGTGTGTAAGTTTTCTTATTTTCGAGGATTTTTTGAAGGAGATCCGTAAAATGGACGCGAATTGGTCTATGGACGCGAACAGGCGAACTTACCCTACCATACATCGTCTTTTGAACTAAAAAAATGGACATTGGCAGGAATCACCGAAAACTCGTTGGATTGCCATAAATTATATAAAGTTGGGGTTGCGGAATGTTTATAATAGTTGCCGTGACCCTGCAACATAAAGGGCAATCGAAGGAACATGAGTAGGTTTTAGTCAGTAAAAGTCTGACACGCCCTCCCGCCGCATCCAGGACGGGAGCAGTCATTTGATGATTTCACACACACCAAAAAAAAAAACTATATATATATATAAAGTTAAATTCCCATTTTTATTTACGATTCGTACACAAGCCTTTAGAATAGGTATCATTGTCTTATACTGTGCTTACACTCCACAATCATATGTTTCTCGTGTGACATCCATTATCCAAGACATCCATTATCCAACGCAGTTGTAATTTGTTTCAGTTAACTTCACAACTTGTTCGGTTAGATAAGGAATATCTTTGAATCTGTATTAATTTGTTCTTCATTGGTAAGATGGTGATAACTTCGTATTGGCGTAGTGGGTGTTTCGTCCGCCGAGTTTCGTACGCTCCGGTCGAAGCGGGACTTCATTAGTATTCATATTTTTACGATTAATACTTTTTTAAATCAAATTTTGTTCAGGTGAAATGAAAAAAAAAATACATCATTAATATATTTAACTTTTTTTTGTATGTTAAGAATCAACAGGTTTTTCATTTTTGCCGTACAAAATTAGCTTAAAAACAATATCGCCTGAATCACACCTGTACAATATTAATGGAAATAAATTTTCTTTGCCGACCGGAAATATAATAGTAATATAAGCACTGTTAGTAAATATCAGTAGCTTTACTTTTTGTAATCTATTGATTTTAAGAGTTCATCGAGTTTCTTGCTCGTTCTTCTCCATGGAACCTACTGTTTGGAACGAGCAACTAGCTTCAATTTTCTGACAGACTGACGATTCTTGACGATTCGAAAGTACTTGTAAATGGTTAATTTGAGTAAAATAGTTTTGAGTTTGACGTTGAGTCTGAATACCTACGTTTAACAAATAAATATTCAGATTTAGGACTGGGCGAATCCCAACGGCCGGAACACGTACTTAACTAATCCTTTAATAATAATGAAATCCTTTTTCGACCGGACCGGGCGAATCTCAGCGGTCTAAAAACTAAGCCGTCAATGGAAAGATGTTGATAACTTGGTACTTTATGCGCAAGATTCTTGGCAACAGAACTTGTTGAATATATTTGCATTTTCTAGTAAGAAATTGATATCAGATTTATTTAAAGTGTTGACAAATGATGGCGTTTCTAAAGAAATATTTGATTAAGAGATGGATATCTGTCAAGAGTATCGTTAAAATATGCAAAGTATGTTAATTTATTTGTTGAAGTTTGGAGGGTATCACTATCGGTTTGCAAAGAAGTGATATCCTAAGTATTTACAGATTATTTTGGTGTTTGCCGAATAAATAATCATGGATATTATAAATTGCCTATTTGTTGAAAGTTGAGATAGATAATAACCAAATCATTAGACTTATTGAACGTGGGAGAATTGTCACATTAAAAAAAAAATACCTATACGAATTTCACCGACGTAAACGAAAGTCACCAAAAATCGCTGCTTTTAAAAAATCTACTTCAAATTATTTTAAACCTTACTAGAAATAAATGATGAGGGTAACGATTGGTATTACTTAGAACGTCAGAAAAAGGAGTGAGTAAGTACATAAAAACAATACAATAAATTAAACTTGTATTAACACAATCTAATAAATAAAACACTTACTAAGCTAACAGACCCAATCTATACTAATAATTGAAGAGGAAAGATTTGTATGTACCTATTTATGTTTGTTATTCAGAATAAGACGTAGGCTACATAACATCACGCTATGACCCACGGGAGTAGAGCAGTAACCAAAAACCTAACATAACGCGGGTGAAACTGCGGTACAGCTAGTCAAAAAATAAAAATACATGTAATGTAGTAATAGAAACATTCCAAGTTCTGTTTTTTCCTAAAAATATATTGCTATTATCGTCTACTTCAAATAAAACATATTTGTACTAGAATACCCTTTTAACATATTTATAAACGTTTTGCAAATATCGGCGGTGTACGTAGGTGTTGATATTTAGCATACAATACAATAATATTTGTTAGACCTAGTTTAATATAACAACATGAAGGTAACAGTAATAATAAAACTGGCCAAGTCCGAGTCGGACTCGCATACTAAGGCGATTCACACACGGCACCGCGCTCCGCCGCGGAGGGCGGTGAGGTGGATGTCATGTTGTACAAGACACTTTGAAATCCGTTGATACCTAACACACGTACACCGCTCGACCGCGCGGTCGAGCGGTGTACGTTTGTTCACCCTCCGCGGTTGTGCGCGGTGCCGTGTGTGAATCGCCTAAAGGTCATATAGCTCATTAGAGCCACCCGGCAGCCACTCTGCACCTCCTCGCCTCCTGCGGCTAGTATTCTTTATATGGACTTGTATGGGCATGCGCTCACTATATCAACTCCGTAGCGGCACCGAATGGCCTCGGTTATAAGGCGAGTCGATGCGGAGTGGCTGCCGGGTGGCTGTAATGAGCTATGACCTTGGGTTTGTATACTAGCTATCTCTTATTATTAAAATCAAGCAAGCATCTTCGAAATAGCATGCTTTGTTATGGGAGGTTAAATGCTTAATTTTTTAATTCAGTATAGGTATTTTGTTTTTATTGAAATATACTTACATTCTGTTTAAAGATTACTAATTAAAGATTAACTTATTAATTTAGATTAAAGATTACATGAGATACAACACAATTATCGGAACTCTTACTATTTAGTCTGATAGCATTTGACATGGCTGGGGAGAAAATTAAGCGCTATATTAATTTTACGTGCGTTTCGAGGCACGGGGGTGTTGCATCAAAACCAAACTCTAAGCTACTGCTCATAAATTAAAACTAGAAAAATAAAACCAGTATTACAACCCGTACGACTTATCTGTGCACCTCGCGTTCGCCTCGTTCGTTTAGTAGCGAAAGCATTCCGTCAGCGTTACATCTCAGCGCGAGGTGCACAGTTAAGTCGTACGGGTAGTACTTTCTACATCTAGCAATACAACCCAATACTCCTTGTTCAGTAATGGTCGACCTAAACTCCAAAGAGTAGTTAACACCCTAACTTGTATAGCTACGTTCTGTACAAATAAAGAACTGTTCTATTATTCTAATTAAATTTATACAAGGATGTGCTACAACATAAACAGTATAAAATACTACGCAGTTTATACACACAATAAGTTTCTTATTGACCTTTAACATTTGGAACCATTTTCCAAAAAAACAGACATTTCTTGCCTCAATAATGTTCAACAATACCCGTGGACTACCATTGTAACCTGATCTCTCCAACCTTCCAAAAATCATACAAAACTGACGCAATCTACCAACGCTGAGAGGTCAAAAACACTGGTCATTATATTTCTATTATCATTTCAACTACTAGTTGAGACAACTTCGTTAGTGCGTAGGTGTACTTTATTGAAGCTGTTTTTTGTGCCACATGGAAAATTAAACCTTATGATAATGGGAAGAAAGTTTGAATTAAACAAGCTTGGGTGCCCAGGTACAAAGTATTAAGAAACTATATTTTATTCGACTCATAACGGTTGGTTTGGTCATTGCTTTTAATAAGGACATAGTCGATATAATAAGCAGTTGAAATAACATCAATATCTTGTTATTGGAATATAAATAGTTGTAATAAAATTATTGAGGTCTCTATTGATATGGTTATTTTAATAAACATGATTTTATTAAAGTTGTATTCTTGTAATTGAGATGGCCCATTGGTAAGGCGCCTCACTTAAATGAGATAACAGGTATGAAAATAGGCAGGTAACTATGTGAATTTTTTAATTCCCACAATTTAAGTACATTTTACCACTAAACGTAAAATTAATAATATCGTATTTAATATTTTTCGTGCAATACTGTATAAATTATATTTTATTTATAACTAAGTTCTTCTATTGTTAAACTGCTGTATCACAAGCACAAATAAACTGTTTTTCTTTCTTCCCTTTTCAAATGTAACATAATTATATATTAAATAGTAAATATATGTATGTCACACCTCGTCAAACGTTTTCCATTTTCACATTTTCCGTGTGCCACAAAGAAATTCCTCAACAAGAAAATTACGCGAATATTCCAGGAAAGACTCATAAATGTAGGTATAGCGATAATATTCTCTGCGTTAGAAGGCACTTTACATCCCAAGAATTAGTGATTTTGTATCACTATCACGGTGTAGTTAGAGGCACAAGAGACATATCATCTATGTCTCTGGGTTTTTTGTTTTTGGTGAGTGGGAAATCATCCAATGACTGCTCCCGTCCTGGGTGCGGCGGGAGGGCGTGTCAGACTCTTACTGACTAAAACCCACTCATGTTCCTTTGATTGCCCTTTATGTTCCAGGGTCACGGTAACTATTATAAACATTCCGCAACCCCGATGTCTGTAGGGTGGCAGTGCCTCTGTGAGGGTCTTGGTATTGCAGATGTCTAGGGGATTTATGGTACGCAATGCCGACTTTACTGGTTGCCGACTTTTTTGTAACACCATGTTATATTCATTCTAACGAGATGAGTTTATTGAATAGGCACTTGTTGAACATAAATTGTGATGAAGATGTCACACTTATTTCAAGTGGTTAGTTAGTAAAGAGATTCGATTGTGTTTGACTGTACAATTTGTAGGCATAATAGGAAGTAAATAGTAAAGAAATTAAAAAGTCGGCATTGCGGGGACGAATGTATGCAATGAATGTAAAAAAGTCAGCAAACGAGTGAAGTGGGCATTGGGTACCATAGGCGGCAGTGACCATTTATCAAAATGTCAGCTTGTTTGGCTATCAGTGAAATAAAACAAAAGAACATCAAAGTTTTAGAACGTATTTATACAGTACTAGCTTCTGCCCGCGGCTTCGCTCGCGATAGAAAGAGACAAAAAGTAGCCTATGTTACTCTCCATCCCTTCAACTATCTCCACTTACAAAATCACGTTAATCCGTCGCTCCGTTTTGCCGTGAAAGAAAGACAAACAGACAGACAGACAGACAGACACACTTTCCCATTTATAATATTAGTATTATTCCCTAATGGACAGATTATTATACAAATTGGCTGGAATTCGACAATGATTTTTGAACATTCCGGAAAAAAATTTACCGACTTTGTAGTCTCTGTAAAAAAATATCATAAAGCTCAACAAGCCGGCCAATTCTGGAGAAATGTCAAAGTCAATATCATTAGTCATATCGTCCTTTGAGCTCTTCATAATAACATGCAACGTGACACCAAAAAGGTAATTAAAATATACCAGAAATATTTTCAAGGACCATTTACACCAAGCGAGATTATTGCTTTTTGAGAGACGAAACTCGCTCAATGATTATTGTAGTTATTGTGTCCATACAAAAAAATATTTTTGGTAGAATTCAATTTTAGAGCTGAACAAATTCTTGCAAGTATGTATAGTAGTTTACCCTCACCATCCATCCTCATTTGTACTATCTTAATATGCAAGCCTTTCTGACGATTTGTGTTTTAAGTTTTCACAGCTAAACCGCGGAACATTTTCTATGTTTGGTACAGAATAAGCCGTAGACTTAACAAGTTAGCTAGCTGTAACATATATTTTGCAGACCAAGGCGAGGCAAGGCTGTTCTCTCTATCGCTTTTCTCTATGTTATTTAGCTGATTTCCTCTGGTTTCTTCTATTCAGGCTCCTCTTAAGACCATATGGAGTACGAGTCAATCGCTTTTTTAGTCTCCGTCCTATTGGTGACCGTGCGATCTTTTGCACCCGTCTAAACGATCCTTTAAAATCATACCAGGAATATTGTAACAAATCATTCATTTGTAAAACCCTTTGTGAATGTTTGTGACAATTAAAACGCAGACAGCCATTAAACTCTGAGTCAAGCTTTTTCGTTCAATCAACATATTCGGTGTACGTCATGCAAATGTTAAGAGCGCGCTCACATATTTTGGCGTTTGACCAAAAATGCGTACTTTTTCAAGTCTTCGATATTTGTTATTTAAAGATAATAGCATAATATTTCAATAAATAATCATAAATCTGACTTTGTTTTAGTTCGTAGAGTGATTACAATTTTGTAATTAATGTAAATATTTCGAGAAATAGCAATTTTCCGACACCCATTTCCAAGCAAATGGAAAAACATTAGGATTTTCTCTGCTTACTGTATCAAAGTGGCAGCACGAAAAAATCTGAAAATAATATATATTTACGGGTAATATAGTCCTTAAGGTTGTGGATTGATTAGAATTGCGATAAAAATTGAATCGACGCAAAAAAAAGGATATACAAAAGCAATACTGATCTAAAATGTATGCATTTTAAATGTTGTTTAAACATAGGGTAATAACATTTTTTTTTTAAAAAAAACGTAAGCATACTATAGTATAGGACTTTACCTTCCCTGTATATCTATATTTATATATTTTTTACCTTCAAATTGTTTTATTACAATATTCTAAAATAATGCCTTATTATTAGTTGATGTACATCGCGCGTGCTGTCAGCAGTGTCAGTAACGCCCGAGGGCTTGTGGAGGACGGACCTGTGTCGCTCGCACTCCCGTTTTGCATTAGTGTGCGTTACATAGTTTTAACAGATAATCCAGGGGTCGTCAACATTTAAATTTTTTTATTGTACTTATGATAGATTTTAGTATAATAAATCTTGGTACCTAGTCAATAAACTAATGGTAACTGTTATGCTGAAGAAATCTTTATCTATGGCAAATCGTTGTCATGGTGAAACTTACTTGTTGATGTCATGTAAAAAATAATTCTATTAGAACAATAAAAATATTTAACACTAGCTTCTGCCCGCGACTTGGTCCGCGCGGAATAGTTCCAGGTCCCAGACTATATCTGTACCAAATTTCATTCAATTCGGTTCAGTAGCTTAAGCGGGAAAGCGTAACAGACAGACAGACAGACAAACAGAGTTATTTTCACATTTATAATATTAAGTATGGATTTAAATAATGGGTCGTAAGAGTAATTCACGCCAGTCACGGCTGCACCATAAGTGTTGACTCAATCGTGGTCGGATAGGAAAAAGGAGACGTCGCAGACCGCTTCGGCTGTTTAAAAGCCTCAGTAAGCCATGAGGTGGTTGTGTACGAGGATAGAGGGGAAACCTTGAGGTTCCTCAAAGCACCCGGAAACCCAACAGCTAGTGCGACGAGCTCCACAAAAAGTCCGACTACGCAAAGCGGGTCCGAAAGAGCCCAGCAAATGTCAGCACCGAAAAGGCCGCAAGAATGCAGTGCAAAACCGCCAAAAAAGAAGATCGCACCCGCGCGCGTTTCCGCCTGAAAGCGATTGGCACTTTCCTCAGCGCTCTGCTCTTGTCCACTAGCCGCGCATCACCATCAGCGGATCAAGAAACGACAGTGGAGCGGTTTTTCCGAAGGAGGCCAAAGATCCCGAACCGCGGATGCCTAATGCTAAGAGAGTTCGGGCACCACAGACCACGTCAAGAGCGCTTTCCTCGAGTACGTAGCAGTTGTGAGGGCCACACTTAGGAGGTAAACCTTAGAACCTGCAACAAAATTATGCTGACCTTCCAGCGCAAAACAGAGGGTCTGCTAAGAGTACTGCTTGAGGAAGCGGGCGGCTGTGTACGACAACGCCACATCTCAAGTCATTGGAGGAGAAATGACGGGATCGTACATGGCAGCCTATAGCGCAAAGTATGGCTTTGTGACTCTGGGCAAAGAGGAAACGGAGCGAACGAGCAAGCTTATATTTCAAGTGGCAGACGACGTCCCGATAGTGACTACCGGCGAATGCACCAAAATCAATAAAAATGGCACAGTCCGTTTCTGGGACCTCAGACACCTTAGCGTCGATGGAAGCTTGGGCGGTACCCAATATCAGGTGGATAAACGGGGTGCGGAGCTGCGGCAAAACTACTAGGTGATGGAACACTTCGACGAGAAGAGGGACGTCGTGGCCACTAAGGGTCAATTTATACTAGCGCAGAGTCAAAGCGCATCGAAGCATCTTTCCAAAACTGAACATAACTTATTCAACCTAAACTCCACAGAGTAAGGCACACATTACTTTTGAGACTAAAAAAATCGCGCGCATTTTTCGAAATTCGCTCGTCTGTGCATGAACAACGCTGATTGGTGCGCGCGCATTGTCGCGTATACATGCATGCGCCCACTAGAAAACCTACACGTCACACAAAAAAAAGAACACTATAATTCCGCTTTCTTTTTCTTCTTCTTCAACTTCCGATATAAGTCTAACATTTAACACACGTTTCAGTTACGTTTCAGTTACGAGAGTCAACTGTCAAGTGTACCAATAGCTCTACTGTTGATGCCCATTACTACACGTAAAATAGTGCGCGCGTATTCTGGCGAATCCGCGCGCATTTGTGCGGTTTCGCTTTAGTTGTAAAAAATTTGACGCTTCGATGCGCTTCGACTCTGCGCTAGTATAAATTGACTCTAAGACGGCTGAAGCTGCCAAAGATCTCGGAGAAAAGCTTGCGTACCGCTTGGGAGATCATTCTAAGACACACCTTTGTCTATGGCCTCAATCTTAGTCAACGGGTTCAAGCCGAAGTGTGGTGCAAGCAAGGTAGTCCTTTAAAAAAAAAAAAACAAAATTCAAAATTCATGGCATTTATTTCACTTAGACCATTTATAAGCAATTATGAATTGTCAAAGAGTCGGTCGGTCAGTCAGAAAAGTGACGCTAATTGGAGACGTGGAGACTATCGGAGACGTGAATCAGTTACCATTTTTGGACAGACAGAACCTTTTCGAGTTAAGGGATACCCGTCCAAACATGGTGGCTGGCATCACTCAGGAGCTGCTCTGCGCCCACCGACATCCGATGGACGTGGCATTTGCACTCAGTGAGATATACTCCGGTATATGTATACTCCTCAAAAACGTCGCTGTCGCAGATACACTACCTGAAAGGTAAGGGTTATACAGGAGCGCAAATACCGACCACCGCCCAAAACACCCCATTCTTGGCCCACACTGATCAGCCAGGGATACGGGTCTGATGAGGGGTCGCGCACCCTAACCATTCACGAGGCCCAGGGATTGACTTGCGACAGCGTCGTCGTCGCGAACACCAAGTCCAGGAGGCTAGACATCCACGACAGTGTCTCCCACGCGGTAGTGGCGGTGTCGATACATACGGTCAGCTGCGTCTATTACACCGATGACGCCGATGATGCCACCGGCCGCTTAATGAAGAAAGCTATGGATGCGCCAACAAAAACGGTCGTCGAAAACAATCTCAAGACGGCCATGCAGAATTGAGCGCTCTTCTAGCGCTAGCTAAATCCCTGGTCACTAGCGGAAAATGAGCCCACACCTGATCCCAAAATAAAGAAAGTTGTCCCAAAAATTCCAAAACCGTGCCATAGAAATTGTAATAGACAATAAGAAACATTAGTGTCGCCGCCCGCGGGGCGTGTCTGCCTAGGTGCATGTTCTCACGCGGTTAAAAAAAATGAAAATATTATGTATACATAAATAAATTAAGCAATGGACCCACGTAGTTTTTTTTTTAGTTATAGTTGGACCAGGCTAAGTTTTAAAATGCTTTTATTAAAGAAAATGGCACAGTAGTTTTTAATAATAAACATGCCTGGTTTTATTGAATTCAGGGCCAGCTGCACATAGCAAATAAAAAATGTGTGTTTATTTGGCGTGTGGACTGGCTCTGAATATCCTACAAAAACTGAAAAAAAAATATAGAGATAACCTATTCTGAATGAAAAATGCTATCTAATTGGAGAAATTTTATACTGTTTGCCTTCTCCCCGAAATTGTAGATTCTAGACAGTCCAGATCGATGTCCTTGAGGGAAATTGTATTATAATAACTATTTCATATTTTTTATTAAATGCACTTGCTCGTGCCTCGAATAATAAAGTAAAAATAAAATGAGACAAACTCACTTTCGCATTAATAATATAAGTTAGGTAAGATATAGTTATATTACCTATATGCTGTAAATTTCACTGTCCTATAATATTTTAATTTTATTATCATAATAACACGTTCCATATCTTGCATTTTTTTCTTAATTAAATCATAAGTAAACTGAACCGTGTTACGCACCCCTGTCTCTGCACGTGTGTGTATCAAGAAGCGTGCGTCGCGCACACAGGCACACTCACCGCCAGATTCAACTGTTTTTTGAGTTACACAATTTTGCGAGAACGCTCTTAATGAAATTGTTCATATGAGGCGGTGACTGATGAATAGTAGCTTGTATTTTCATTGAAATGTAATATCTATGCAGATATGAAAATAAAATTTGCGTGTTTGATTGTTGAGTTTTTTCTTCAACCTACTATTGTCTTCCTATTGTATCTCGAATCACGTGTATATCGAAGGATTAATTATTTCATGAAAGCATTGCGTAACGGGCGTGAATTTTAGCCTATAGCATTCCTCTGTAATGAAGTAACTATCTACCAATGAGAAAATGTTAATCTCTGTAAGTCCCGGTCCGCTTAAAAAATCACCTATTTATTTTTAGACCTTTTACAGGCTTTCATGAATTGTTAAAGAGTCGGTCGGTTAGTCAGGAAGTTGAAGCTCCAAAACGTTGGTTGGTCTCTATAGAGATAATAATAAACTTCATGGAAGCTGGTTTCAAACATCAACTTTTACAAAATCTTGGTTACATTATTAGTAAGGGCAATAAAATAGTTCCAAGAAATAAAGAATTAAGAGATGACCAATCTCAAATGACGCGCATTCACGAACATGACATGTGATGTGTATCAGTGACGACTAAATATCGCTTTCTCTAGACAGAGGGACCCAATCAGGTAGATATTGCTCATTTTTTTTGTGACTTCTTCCGCTCTGGGTGGAGCGGAGGGGAATGTCAGAATTTTATTTTTTTCTACTGATTATCCTTTCGACGGCCAAGCGACAACCGGCTGTCGCGCTGCTATTGTCTTTCTATTGTGTCTGGAATCACTTGTGTTCGAACGTTTAATCCCTACTCTTTCTACTCTTTGCTTTCAAGGGCGGCGTTGACTGCTTTGAACCAATTCCGCAACCACGGAGTCACATATGTTTTCTTGACCTTGTTGATTTTAAATTTCAATCACACGACGATGTATTCAAAAAGTGTTTTTCCAAACTGACTTGAATAGTTTACTGCCTTTAAAAGTATAGAGTACAATTGGCTTTCATCAGAGTTTAAAGACCCTACTTTCCAGGCAGGTAGCGTTATAAAATTTCAGTCTATATAACCATATAACAACTACCTAAAGAGCCTCTTCAGTCGGCCGTGGCTTTTGTCTTTATGTCATTGGCGTTCGCTGTAACGACTATAGGCACAATGTTCGTTAAGCCTGCCTCAGGTCGATAACCCCTCTAACTAGGTCGATTTTTGGACCGGTATGTGATATCTGTATCAATAAATATGTGTATTTTTTATTATTGTAGCAATATAAAAAATAAAATAAATTTTATAGTGCGCTGTAACAATAAATAATACAAATAAAATAAAGTTTACACGTTATTTTTAGATGGTTTTGTTCGACCATTAATTATTTTATTGTGGTTGTAAGACAGGTGTGTTATTTATTACTGGAGGTACCTTTTTTTTTCGGCGGGAGGGCTTTTCAGACTTTTACTGACTAGAACTCACTTATGTTCCTTCGGTTGCCCTTTATGTTCCGGGGTCACGGTAACTATTATAAACATTCCGCAACCCCGGACTGGAGGTACCTTGACTTTTTGCTTGATAGGTCTCTATTGACCTTTAGCTTCTTAGTTCCCTAGACCTTTACCAACTATCTAGCCTAAGTAAATCATGCTGAAAACATAAATTTTACATATATAACGTCTACCTATCAGACTTCACAACCCATTTACTGCGTAGCACGAAACGACCTGGCTAGACTGTATCAGACATTCTGGCTTCTGACATCCCAAATGACCGTCAATGATCAACGAATCACAAACCGGGACCAACCCTTTACGTGTATTCCAAAACACAGGACGTCGGTGATCTTGTTCATAAAGAACCTTTTAAATTTCTACTCCTTCATTAAAAAATCACGTTGGTATTTGCCCGGTTTCGGGCCTGCAATCTTTGGGATTGACATTAACCTTATTTGAGAGTTGTGTGTCCGTTTGGCAGAATTATACTCAATTATTCCTTCTCCAAAAACGACTCGCAACTAACTTTCTAGAATTGAAACCGCCAGATCATACCCGCTATATCCAGCGCCATTTATCCCAAAAGGCTTGGTGCCGGTCAGTTGAAAATTGAGAAAAAACAAATACAGAGCCATGCGACCACTAATTGAATTGTCTCCATAGCGTGCACCGTGATACTTTTATTAACAAGCCTGTAGTTTTTAGCATCGGTATTAGATTTCCAAAAAATATTTTTAGGTTGGTCACGCCACTAAAATGTTTGTTTTTTGGCTACAGTTCGTTTGAGATCAGAATTTGGAGTGTTTTGGTGTGCCAATTTTTATTTTTGATATAATGTCGAGTGGCGGTAAAGGTCGCTTATCTATATAGAGAAGGCAGAAGCATCGATGGTAAAGTAGGCGTATTAGTTAATTTAGACTTGATTGTTTCAGATTGTTGTTGATTTCAGATTCAGAATTATTATAAGTCTAAGTTCACTCAGTCTCACAATTCTTTTCTTCGGAAAGTCGGCATTGGATGGGACTGGCCACCAGCTGCCTTGACTGTTACTATTTATTTTAAATGGTTTTTAATATTTAATATATTTTACTCTTGACTTCTTTTATTATGCTCTATTTGTTACATTGTTCTTCCTTTGTTACATTGTTTTCCACTTTTTTCTATTATTCTAGTGTGAGAGGAGTGTTTTCGTTCACAAACAATTTTATCTTTCTGACTGACTAAAAAGTTATGATATTTTAGATCACGTAAAAATCTACTTATATTGAAATATATATCCAGAGTTCTATCAAGTGACCGATAAAAAACATACTCAACCAAACTAATCTTTAGATATTAATTACTGTACGTAAAAGTACCGACATGTACAATCACAAACATCACTATGGGCAGGAAATGACAGACGCAAGACAAGAGCAAAGAGAAAGTCCGTTAATTGGTGCTTGTTACTTCAAATAGATATCCAGTATATCATGAGACATGACAAAATTAAGAACCACATGAAAATGCAATTCATTTGCCGTATAGTTGTCATTTTGACTTTTCATGTCAGTGCATTCATTTTATATACGGACCCCTTTTGAGGAGTTTAGGAGTCGGTTACTTAGTTAGAAAGGTGACAGGATTTTCTGGTTCGAAAATAGTAGGTCCCTATTGAGAAATAGCAGAAAAAAACTCTACGTAATCTTTTTTCAATTAATATTAATAAGGGTAATAGTAGTAAGTATAATACTCGTACATTGTAGGTAAAGAGTTGGTTACATTAAATGAAAACGGTTCCGAATAAGGGTGCGCTTCAAATGAGCGGCAGTCTTGTTTTGTTTCAATAAACATATGACCGAATACTCAAATTGAGAGTGTCTTAGGCCCGTATTAATAGACGACACTGAAATAGGATCTCAAGTGCGATATCATTTGATACCGGATTATTGCGATGACAGGAGACCAAGATCGTCGCTAAATAATAAACGCATCTCAGTTACCAAGTTCAGCTATACTTCATGTGAACGAATACGTCACATGAGTACAATACTTAATGGTGCTGATGTCACGCGTCATGCTCGTGAACGGGCGCTATCAGTTGAGATGGGTCATCTCTTAACTGCCATGACTTTTTATTTTTGACTTTTTATTTTAATTTTGTATTTGTTTATTTTGTAACATACTTACATTGTTTTCACATGTAGAAGCACCAAAAAGAAAATGTAACCAAGACTTTGTAAAACATGATATTTTTAAAAGAGTGTCCGTGGAGTTTCTTGCCTGTTCTTCTCCATAGAGATCTACGTTTTGGAACAGGCAATTAGCGTCACTTTTCTTTTCTGACTAACAGACCGACCGACTCTTTGACAATTCATAAGTACCTGTAAATGGTCTAAGTGAAATAAATGCTTTGAATTTTGAATTTTGATTTTTTTTTGAATTTTTAAGTGTCGAGTTTCGTTTATTAATCAGTCTACACTGATGACGTACACTTAATCCGGAACTTGAGCTTATAATCAATTTCGTTTATCAATACGAACGAGATCTTAAGCTGGGCATCAAGTACGAGTTTTGATCTGAGTAACGTTTATTAATACGGGCCTTAGAATTGAGTGTCGTTTGAGTAGTCGACCATTAATTACTTATTTCAGAATTATTTGTGGGTATGGTATAAGTAAAATATTTTTTTTTATTGCTAAACTGTATCCAAAAATCAAACGTTTGAACTAAAACCATAGCATGTTTGCTTGGCATAAACTATGACGTCACACCAAGCGTGCCAAAATGGCGGGAGTTTAAAGCTCTCGCATGGATTTTAATTTATTTTTAAATGACATTATTTGAGTTATATTTTTCGTGTTTTATAGCGAAGTAAACATACAATTAATAAAAATATATGTATAAAGCCCTTACTCAAATAATATACTTGAATAGCCCGCCAACGTGACGTGTCAAGTTATACCAGGCTCTCATAAGTTGACAAGTGACAAACGTTTACGGTACGATCCGGTTTTGTTACCGTATCTGTGTGACTGATTAAAGATATGAAATTGATGTTCACGTATGACGTGGTAATTTTTTTTGTATTGTTCTGTCACGATTTCGTGGTGACGATTTTGTAATTTTTAAGTGTGTATTAGAGTACTCGGTTGGGCTTATACCGTTAAATAAATAAAAGTTTGTTTAAGCTATGTTTTCCACTCTAACTTGCTTTCAGAGTTTGACAGTTCAGTGTCAGTGACAGATTTATCTCGCCCTCATCTGCTATAAATCTAAGGGCTTTATAATTGTTTGTGGCCCGCGTGCGGGCTAGGCCGCACTGCTTGTTGCGAGCCACACGCAGAAAATATTAATTACACTTGTGGCATGTATGATACGATAGGTTGCGGGCGGCACGCATGCGTGTCTGGCTCGCATGCGGGCGCAAACCTACATGACAATGATTTGTAATTTTGGCATGTTTGAAATTTTGTCAATACATACAGAAATAAATACATACTAACTAAAAAGTAAATAAAACGCATAGACGCATACTGTCTTCATAAATTTGTAACTAGATACTATTTGAAAACAATTTTCCTTATAGTCTGTCCACTCGTTGAACCAAAAGTTTTAAAGTACTCATAAACAAGTGACCATCGCGCTAAACAGGAGATATGACAACATATTATATGTATGCGTCACGCAGGAATAGACAATTAACGTTTATTAGAATGTTTCCACATAACGTTGACGTTAAATAAACAAGTAGCTACATTGACTCTTGCGGCGGCCATTGACGGTCATTTTGGCGCGTCAGTTGAACTGACGTACGTTCAAAAGATCGTGAGTGTCGAATCGTCACTCCAGAGGTTGGTTGGCCGCCTAAACCATTTGGAGTGACGCCACAGGTGACGCAAAAAATGACCATCAATGGCCACCTTTAGGTCGAGTAAATATACTCTACTGAATCGTAACTTGGCTGGCTTTATATGTTTCTACTTTAAGTATATGTTAATACTGATCCGGCCGTAGTGCCTCATTATTATTAGTAGATTTATTATATTTCTTAAAAGGACATTTTGGACAATATTTATATACTACTGCAATACATATACATATACTTTTGTTAGCAAATTGTGTTGACAATTTACAATTAATTAATTAGGTTTTAAACTATATTTTGTACCATGAAATTGAAAAGGTTTTATTAACATAACATATTATTGTAAACGGATTCCACATACATCAATAAATTAGTATGTGAATTTGACTTTGTATTTTTAAATATTTCTATTCATTTTGCTCCTTATAAAATGTGGTAGAAAAAATTCTTTCTAACACTATTTAGACAATTCTTACCAACGCGAAGTCTTTCAAATGTCTGGCGACAAAATCCTGTTAACTTTGTAGTGCCGACGTCTTACAAATGCCTTTTGCTTAGTGTCTTTGAAACACTAGTAATTTTATGATAGTAATGTGCCTACCATTTGACTTACAACTGATATTATATTATATTCATTATATAATAAACTAGCTTTTGCCCGCGGCTTCGCTCGCGTTAGAAAGAGACAAAAAGTAGCCATTGTTACTCTCCATGCCTTCAACTATCTCCACTCAAAAAATCACGTCAATTCATCGCTCCGTTTTGCCGTGAAAAAAAGACAAACAGACAGACAGACAGACAGACAGACACACTTTCCCATTTATAATATTAGTATGGATAAATATATACATACATATTATAATAAAACGAGCGCTTCTCGCCATCAAACTGCAAAGTTTAGCGAGTTCAAATTGTATGTAAAATTAAGTTTGAATTAAGTTAATAAATTCTTAAAAAAATTAGGTACAGAAAAAACAATATTTTTTATCAATCAAAGATAAGTCCTAGGTTATATTAAACTCATTACCTCTACGGTCAGGGTCACTAACCACTAGACCAACAGGCTAGTAAACAAGTTACTAAAGTCACTAAAGAGACAATCTTTTATATGAATTTATACTAATACTAGCTCCTGCCCGCGGCTTCGCTCGCGTTAGAAAGAGACAAAAAGTAGCCTATGTTACTCTCCATCCCTTCAACTATCTCCACTTAAAAAATCACGTCGATCCGTCGCTCCGTTTTGCCGTGAAAAAAAGACAAACAGACAGACAGACAGACAGACACACTTTCCCATTTATAATATTAGTATGGATTTTTACCTTCACAGACAACAAACTCACACCACATTAAAAACCATCAAAAAATAAACTTTTCTTTAAAAAAAACATATTGAAAACAATTAAAAACGTCGTGCTACTGAAGAACTTTTTAATTTATCAAATAAATAGAGCAACAAGCTAAATTGAAAAGGCAACAATCGATGCTCGAACTATCGAACCGAGAAGAGACAACTGTTTAACAAATAATCGATATAATCGAGATAATCGAGTATTTCACGCCTGTGGGAAGGCAAGGAATGTTTATCGATTTCATAGACATTGTTAGCTAAGACAATTAAATCGATGTAATTGTCCTGTGGTATTAACTTTTCTTATGTAAGATTTTTTTGGGAATTCGATAGATCTGCATCGATAATCGTTTTCTATTAATAAACCGTGGGTCGTAGAAAATAAAATAGTCGTATAATAATACTAAGCTGTTATTGTTTTTCTGCTGGGTACAGGCCTCATATCATTTAAAAAAATTTAGAGCATTCAACACCATGCTTGCTTGCCTTACCATGCTTGCAAGGCGAATTGGCGATTTTGGATTTTTTCTAGGTCTAAGTTTCCTTACGATGGTTTGCCTTATCAATGATGTCTGTGTATGTAGATAACTAACAAGTTATTAAAAAATTGAAATTGTTACATTAGAAATTGGTACTGACAAATTCATGAATGATAGGGAGGCCCTAATGACTGAGCCATCACTACATTTAAAACATATTATATTAATATCATATTCCAGCTTCATCTATCATATTGCATCTTTATCCTAAATCTGTACTTATATTATGCACTAAATTATAAATAGTAAACTGTCTGCTTGACCGTTTTTCACGGCAAAAGGAAGCGACGAATTGAAGTGATTTTTTAATTGGAGATAAAAGGATGCAGAGTGACATAGGCTACTTTTTGTCTCTTTCTAAGGCGAGCGAAGCCACAGGCAAAAGCTAGTACTACATAATTTCATCAAGTTCATCACCATATAGACAACAATATTACCAGAACAATTTGTATGAAATGCACTATCAATACAGACCCCACACTTTCCATACTAGTCCCTTTACTAGTTACCATATAAGTGAACTAGTAGAGTAACTAGTTGGGCGACTAACTAGTCAGTCTTGTCTTTCTTGATTGTTTTCATGGCTCGACTAGTAACCTATTATGGGTTTAAGACGGGCTTTTTCTAAACTTGAGAGAAGAGTAATTATGTTGGTTTATGGATATTCGTTTTTTTTTTACTGTCAGTACTCTGCATTAACTATGTGGTTAATCATTAGATTGTGAGTTCGGATCTGAGCAAGAATTAAAGTGGCTTGTCAATTCATTGGCGCTGATTCTCTTGTTCACAAACTTAACTAAATTTAAGTTAAATGCATCTTTCTCTTTCCATTTCTTAAAGAAAACGACAGAAGATATATTTTAGTTTAATCCTGTCAAATTAGACAGCGTCTGAAGAAAATTGACGTATTAGATGCCATGTTTTTAAATCGCGTCTAAATTATCTATGGAGTATCTAAATTTGACAGGACTTAACTAATATTTTATCTTCTGTCCTTTTCTTAATTAAATGGTAAGAGAAAGATGCATTTAACTTGAATTTCCGTTAGTTTGCGAATAAGAAAATCGGCACCATTATGTACCTTCTAAGTTTAAGTTTATAATTTGACAGGACTAAACTAAAATTTATTTTTTTGTCTTTTTCTTAATGACATGAAAAGAAAAAGATGTGATGAACTTTTTAGTTCAGTTTGTGAACAAGAAAATTGGCACTAACGTAAAAGTTTTTGTGAAATATCTCGTCCGGGAAAGTATTACCACCACAACTATTTCCCTAGTTACAAATCACCACTATAACTTGCTGAACAAGATTTATAAAACCTTCGAACAAACGTGATTCCGGACACAATAGAAAGACAATAGCAGCGCGATAGCCGGCTGTCGCTTGATCATCAAAAGATTAATCTCAAGCCGAGTGTACTAAAATGATGAAGATAATACCAAAATTTATCATTACACCATGTTATTTAAACCACTTATTTTGCCCTTATTTGCTCACGAAACAAACAGGCGTATACTTTCATAACTGTATTTTATTTTGGAGCCAACCTTTTTACGTCACATCCATCTTATAACGTAGTAAGATCAGAAGGTCCACTGCTTGTGGTATGGGAAGCTATAGTCCATGAATACCCCCGAATATTTTTTTTTTTTGGTGAGTGGGAAATCATCCAATGACTGCTCCCGTCCTGGGTGCGACAGGAGGGCGTGTCAGACTCTTACTGACTAAAACCCACTCATGTTCCTTCGATTGCCCTTTATGTTCCGAGGTCACGGTAACTATTATAAACATTCCGCAACATACCCCCGAATATTCAAACGCCGCTCTTAAATCTGTTGCTGTCCTTACTTTATCTCTTTAGAATGACAAAGACAGCAATATTTTTAAAAATTAAGTGACGTTTGAGTATTTTGGCATGACTCTCTAAGGCCCGTATTAATAGACGTCCCTCAATTCCGAGACGCTCTGAAGTCTCTTGCTGTCCTTGTCATTCTAAAGGGAAAAAATAAGGACAGCAATAAACTTGAGAGCGTCTCAGAATTGAGTGACGTCTATTAATACGGGCCTAACTAAGATATACTCGTGCCTGGCTATCCTAAAACTTTTCATAGTTTTTTTTCAAACCTTTAGATTTTGTGGTTAGATAAAGGGAAAATGCCCCCTGCATTGGACAGACATACAGAAATACAAGATCGTGTAGGGATTTTGATTACAATTGTTGAACTATCTGTGCATTACAAGTATTGGTACCTTTTTTTTTATTTTTTTTTATGTGATTACCTAATTCCATGTATTGGTTACAGGTTTCTGAATAAGTATACCCTTTACTCTATATAACTACAGCTGTAGTTTTTAGTTTAGTGAACCTTCTTTCCATCTCTTTACTGTAATTCTACAAACCAGTTAAAATGTACACACACACACTCACACACCTTTTTTGTTCAAAAAATACAGCGCTCATTTCCTGTGTACGGGTTGCGCTGTTAAATAAGTTTTATCATGCAAACACTTTTGATTGAACTATCAAAATTGTTTACTTTTCTATTTGTATTTTTTTGGTGTTTGCGTTAAAAATGTTGCAGTTAAAATATATTTGAATACTTGATAAACGTTTTTTTAAGTTAATGTGATATTTTTTTGTCTTTCAACATGCAGTTCTTTGCCTTATTTCATCTATTTCTACTATAAAACACAAACCTTTATTTTCAGGTAAGCAGGGACAAATTCAGCCAATTTGCCGTAAGTGACGCGGGAAAATTCGCCATCTTTTTGGCTAAAAAGCCTTGTTAGTACCGCCAAGTTATTTTGTATTGTTTGTGTAAAAACAGCGGGTGCGACCGGGGTTTGTTATGCAATTTGCATAGATACGCGAAGTAGTGAAGCTTCAAGAAAAACATTGAGGATACACGGAAGGTTAATGTTTAGAACAAGTTGGGAGAGATTTAGTTCTTAAGTTATTTATTCAAGAGGTTCATTCGCGGAATGTTTAATAAAATTATGACTGAGAGGAAAAAATGGCAAATTGTAACTTCAAAAGTTCTTCAAGTTAGTTGGTGTAGGACAAAATAAACTGAAATATTTAAATTTTAACATTTATTTTAATAATTAAAAAAATCCAATACTTACCTAATAAACACTACTAAAACCGAAAATCGAGGCATCTTAAACGATCTTTGTCAGCTAGTTAGGTGCCCTAGAAAATTGCCATAGGTCAAAGGAAAAATCAATCACCTTTAGTAAATACCTCAATTAAAAGTTTTATTATACTAGCTGTCCCCGGCGGTTGCACCCGCGATATCATAGTATAAAGAGAGGGAAGTAGGTTATCTTCATACAAACGCACCCCGCGCGGCTTGTATGTGTGCGCCATAGTATCTATGGGTCGACGCACGCACACTTTAACAAAATCTCGACGCGTTTCTCCTGGCGCCAGTCGGGGCTAGCACGAGGTTCGCGCGTCACTGCTTTTCGACACCGCTAAATGAAACCAAAATGTCTGATAATCGCAGGAGAACGTATTGCTGGTATTGCTGTGTGTTTGGGTGTCTTAAGAATTCATGGATTCCAGAATTGTTTCTGTTCAGATTACCTATTGAACTAAAAAGGCAAGCTAGTCACTCATTCTAGCATATAATTTTTACTTGATGTTTAGATACCTACTCTTATTTATTTTTTGTTGTAAGTATTAGTTTTCTATGACACAGAGGAAGTAGGTAGGTAGGCCTAATTTCCTACTAGAATGTATTAGGTACTTTGATCTGTCAATTGATTTGCTGCTATTGCTTTGTTTACGTTTAGTTATGCCAATTTTTAGTATTGTAGGTATAGTAACTAAGTGCATACCTAATTACAGTTAGAAAATCGTAATTGTGTCTTGTGTAAAGGTGACAACCCTAAGACAGTAGGCAATTATATCGCGGATTAGGCCGGAGATAGCCTACTTCCCTCTCTTTATACTATGGCGATATGTTAGGTTTTTGGTTACGGCGCCGCTACCGTAGGTCATTGCGTGATGATTTGTAGCCTATGTACAACATTACTGTAAAGTTTTATTAAAATCCGTTCAGTAGTTAATGATTGAAACGGTCAAAAACGTCCACACAAAAAATTCTAAACGCAACACAAAATAACACAATTTTCTTACCAACCGGTGCGACACAACACTCTCCCGTATATTTACAAAGCACACACGACATGTTATTTGCTATTCCTATTCTTGTAGGACGTGTAAAATGCTACCCACGTATCCATAGCCGATATGTTTTACATAATTCACTGGTTTCCAATAAAAATCGATGTGCTAACAGTTCCATCTATTAGAATTATGCGAATGACTCAATTTGAAATTGTGCATGCTGTGTTCTTTTGTTTTTGCGTTGTTTTGTTTCGTGTTGTTTGTATTTTATATCGGCTTTATGTGTTGACTTGGTATAACTAAAATGTTTCTATATTATATGTGTTTCTATTTAGTAAGTAATCTGTTCTATACTTAAGTGGAGATGAATATCATGAGCTTATTTTTTGGCTTAGCTATTCTGTCTCTAACGTACTATTGTATTTTGGTGTGCGACGGCGACGGTGAGGGTAATAGTGGTGCTGATTCTCTTAACTAAATTTAAGTTAAATGCATCTTTCTCTTTCTATTTCTCAAAGAACAGGACAGAAGATATATTTTAGTTTAATCCTGTCAAATTAGACAGCGCCTGAAGTAAATTGACATATATTTAGACGCCATGTTTTTAAATCGCGTCTAAATTATGAATGGAGTGTCTAAATTTGACAGGACTTAACTAATATTTATCTTCTGTACTTTTCTTAATGAAATGGAAAGAGAAAGATCCACTTAACTTAAATTTACGTTAGCTTGTGACAAGAAAATCGGCATCATTGCCTAACCAAAGCAACTGCTAAGAAACATTTATTTGTCTCAACTTCTCTCATCCGTGTTTAAGTAAAAAATATACCTTTTACTTCCTTACCCTAGCAAGGAAATTTTACAAACTCTTAAGGCGTATGCAGATTTTTTGAAATGTAACAAGAATTTTTAAGAATTTTCCGTCCACGTTGACTCTAAGCTCGTGCGCATAGTGTGCACGGATCGTGCGCGTAAAGTGTCCACACTATGAGAACTCTCTTACATTGTATATTATATTAGAACAGGCTATACGCACTATAGCGAGGCAATTAAATACACTTTGACGAATCTGTTGTTGTCTTTGTCACTCTAAAGGGATTAAGTAAGGACAGCAACAGATTTGAGAGCGCCTTAAAGTTAAGTGACGTTTAAGTATTCGGGGGTTAGACTTTAAAAGTATTCACTTACTGTACTCTTTTTCTAAGAGGCTTTAACTGAGCCATACTTCTAAAAAAGGTCTACCAAGTTGTTGCTTCACGGACTAAAAAATCAATACCTTATGATTATAACTAGTTAATACTTTGTTGCACTACCTATTATCATATCAAACTATCATACCACCACAAAAGCAAGAATTCCTCAACATTTAACATTCTTTTCTACCCTTTTAGTGCTAAAGAAACCAGCCTAGTCTTGCCTGTGTAATAACTGGTATTAGCAAAATAACGTGAAATGTGTCCGGCTTCAGTAATCAATATTTCTTTAAGTTTAAACCTAGCATGTCTTCGGTAGTTGTTCAAGTGAAAAGTGTTGTGTTACCTGACTTGACTTGGTTGTTAAGGGTTGACAGTTGTTTTGATAGTTATTTTTTTATTTAGAGACTAGCTGTTCCTCGCGGTTTCACCCACGTTACATTAAGTTTTTGGTTACTGCTTCGCTCCCGTGGGACATAGCGTGATATTAGATAGCCTATGTTACTCATGAACAATGTAGCTTTCGAACGGTGAAAGAATTTTTAAAATCGGTCCAGTAGTTTTTGAGCCTATTCATTACAATCAAACAAACAAACATACAAAGTTTTCCTCTTTATAATATTACTGTAAATACATATAAACTTGAAAGAAAATACTTTGATGGAATGATTGGCGGATGTGGAAAATGCTTGATTGCTATGTAGTCTGACACGAATTCGATTACAATATAGGCCAAGATCGAGTAAAGTTGTACCTCTTGGAAGTGGCCTAAAACCATCAGTGTACTGACTTAGGTTAATTAACGATGTTGAAATAAAACAAATTAAATTCCTTTTTGCTAAGCCATCTAACTAGAGTATCGAATAATTATTTGAGTACTTACAACCTATATTATATCATCCTAAGCATACCTGTTGAGACATGAAACGAGTGTAAGGAAACCTATGCAAGCGAAGCCGCGAGCAACAGCTAGCACTTTAACATATTATAGTTTAATAGGTAGCCCTAATGGTATATTTATTAGTTTGTAAAGAACGTTGTTCTACTTGTGTTTTCTTACGGGTTTGTTGGTAAAAGGAGGTGAATGTATTTTTCAGTAATTAGTTTATTTTTTTGTGTAGGCACTGACAACGAGTGCTTTGAATCCGTTTTCTTTAGTATTCGTAGATTTTTGACATTAAAAAAGGGTAGTCAAAAGTATGGCTTGTACTAATGAAAGACACGAGCCTATCCTCTCAACAAAAAAAACCTCACTTGCTGTTAGTTCAAACTTTTTGATAATCTATCTGGCTTACTTCAATTTTTACCTCTAGGCACTCTAATAGAATAGAGGTTTTTTAATCATATGGAATATAAACAAGCTTGGGGTTCATCTGATGTTAAATGGTCCATAATCTGAAAATACGATAAAATTTCAGCCATTAGTCTTGTCCGAAGATGTTTATTTATTATTTTATTTATAAGTATAATATCGCTCGATGGATTCCTTGACTTTTGGTGATGACATATTATTTCCTTATTTGGAATCAAAATCGTTGAGATGGATTTTATTGACAATATTAATGTGTGACTCATATCCTGATCTCCTACGAGATGACTCAAAAGGCAGGGAAATTCTTGTTTCATTGCAATTAAACGAATATTCGCCAACTACAGTTAGATCTAGATAAAAGTATGTTATTACACTATGTTCAAGACCATATTACTTCGGATTGTTTTGACAAATGATATTGTTATTTTAGGTAGTAAATAATCCCAAATAGAAACTGACATTCAATTTTCAAATCTATTATTGGATTGCAATTTCTCTTTCTTTTTTGGGTTGGTCCCTAAAATTTTTGATCAAATCTTTCTTAAGAATCTTCTGATTAACGAGGTTTTGAAAGACAACATTCCAAATTCAAAGCCAAAATTATTGTATCTAAACCCAGGAATACCCAGATTCCTTACCTACACTGTTTTGCGCCACGCCATTGTAGTATTTTTTTTTTACTGGGACATCTCACACACGGTCATCTAATTTTGCGTAGGTACAACATTTTGCGATTACATAAAAAGTTCATCGCATCGAAAACAAAACAACCCCTCTAGACAAGTGGCATTGTAGAATAGATAGCGGAATAGAATAGATTGTCAAATGTATGGAGATGTCAAATTATTTAGCGTAAGCTTTATGTCAACCCCATACATTTGACAATCTATTCTAATCTACAATCTATTCTACAATGCCACTTGTCTAGGTCCACTGGTTTCCCAACAATGTCTGTTATTTATTTATTTTGACTTATATTTAATTTGACGTATACTTTGCATATTTATCGCATTTATGAAGAATCTTCTTACACCCTGTATAATCCATACTACATAATAAGTTCACCACACTAATATTTGCCTTATCCAGCTGCCCATAAAAAAAAAAATAAAAAAAAATCTAGAACAGGGCCTACCGCTACTAGAAACATGTTCAAAATGTATCTATTAAAATAATGAGTGGCACCGTCTCATCGCCATTTGCCGTCGAGTTTACCGCATATCATTACCCTGTATTTAAAACTTGTTTTTAACTTGCTACTGTGTTTTCAATATAGATAGTGGATTGAATAAGTTATTTCTTTAACCGTGAACTTCTTTGAACATGACGGATATTTGCACAGTTATTTAGATCTTATTTTTGTACCATTTAATGAAGGGATATCATTTTTTTTTTTGGTGAGTGGGAAATCATCCAATGACTGCTCCCGTCCTGGGTGCGGCGGGAGGGCGTGTCAGACTCTTACTGACTAAAACCCACTCATATTCCTTCGATTGCCTTTTATGTTCCAAGGTCACGGTGACTACTATACACATTCCGCAACCCCAAGGGATATCATCGAATGACTCCTTTCGCTCTGGACGGAGCGGAAGAGAGTGTCAGACTTCTACTGACTAAAACCCACCCATGTTCCTTAGCCCTTTGTGTCCGGGGCCGCGGTATCTCTTTCGAACGACCCGCAGCCCTGGCTATTGTTGTACCCTTAAGGGATACAGGGATAGTATGTAAAATTATAGCGTGTGAATTTGATGGATTACACGTAATATTTTGCGATTATCGACGTTTTTCTAGTACTATTATCACATGGAAGTTTATGATCAGTATCAGAAACAAGAGTGGTGTTTGAATCTGTTAATTTATGATGTACTAGCTTTTGCCCACGGCTTCGCTCGCGTTAGAAAGAGACAGAAAGTAACCTATGCTACTTTCCATCCCTTCAACTATTTTCACTTAAAAAATCACGTCAATTTGCGCTCCGTTTTGCCGTGAAAGAAAGACAAACAGACAGACAGACAGAGAGACATACAGACAGACGCACTTTCCCATTTATAATATTAAGTATGGATTAATAATTATCAATAGTTTCCCTTGCTGCCTCGCTGAAAGCTGAAAAGTCGCCACGCTGAATTATCCTTTGTTATTCGAACATAACGTAGCTACGTATTGACGAAGGATTTTCAGATCAATAGTTCTGAGATTAATATAATCAAACAAACTCTTCCACTATATAATATTGGAATAGAGATTTATTTCTACGAAATACATTGAAATTAAATATTTCAGCTATATTTCAGTTTAATTTCAGACCCAGGTTGTTATTTAATACTTCAGTGCAAGCTGTGTTAATAAACTAGGTCATTAAACTAAACCTAAGCTTCTGCAGTTGAAAGCCGAAGGTTTAAACAGGCTAATGAATATTGAAACTATTGAATTTGAACCTTATTGCTTGAAGTTTGAGTTATTTTGTGGCAAAAGTCGATTGTAACTCTCTGGCCTTTGGTCTAACAGAAATGATCCTGATTGTTAAGCTGGTGGTTATGAGTTCAATAGGTGAGACGACGAAAAAAAAGTAATTAGTCCGTCAGTGAGATTATTAAAAAATGTCGGACACGTATTTTTTCTTTTTTCTCGTAAACGAAAAATTACAACGATACAGTGCGTTGAAGTTGCGCGTGACGTCACGATCAGATACAATTTTTGCAGCACAGTGACGTCAAAAGCTCACCGGAACTTCACCCCACTCCGGAACTTTGTTGCTCTTTATCTTTTTATTTTTTTAATATTTTGATCAAGCAAAAAATACGTGTCCCGTATTTTTGGCCGATCTACAAGACGGACTAAACAGAATGCCATTTTTTTATGCTGTCGTCATCCCTATTACTGCCCAGAACAAATAATTTAATTTAAAAATATACCTAGCTAGCTTTCGCCTGCGTGAATGCCAAAAGTTCTATTTACTATTTTAGCCCCATAGGGTTGGAATTTCCAATCCTTTCTTAGTAGATAATTATTTTCTACTTCTCAGTTTCTTGTCTCTAGGATCAGCGGTTTGTGCTGCGCGTTGATATATCTATAATCAGTCAGTTTACCATTATGCATTTTATGCTTTTGCGGTCAGCAGAAGAGATATGTTACCAGGGCCATAAGATATAATTAAGGTTTTCTTGAACACCGATTGATGTATCGAAATGAAATTTCAATGAATTGAAGAACAAATTACTTTCTACAACATTTGAAATTTTAATTAAAATTATATATTGGTAAATGAAAAAACTTTAATTGTATCTGACGGCACTGGTAACCTGTCTCTTTTGCTATAGATAATAATAATACAAAGCTTCTCAGAACATCAAGAAGCAGGACTTATGCCTCAGGCATTCTTTACCAGTCAACCCAGATTGATGCAGAGATAATATGGCAGGTGCAGCATTATAAGAAATATAATAAAAGGATACCCTTAAAACAAAAAAAAAACATAATTATTTATGTTATCTTACATACTTAACAGTAGGCATAAACAATGTATCTTCATCCTCTTCACATAATTTTAAAAACATTATACCTAATTAATTCACACAAAACGCTTCAGCAATTCACGATGTCGAAAAAAAAGTTTAAATATAGTAGAGCTCTTTGTGTAGAAGCTTACCCAGGGAAACCACGATGAACGTTAGAAGAATGGCTGTTGTGTGTGAGGAAGTAACAGTGTAATTATAGACGCTGGATATTGCCACAAACCATCTTTGTCTCCAAAATGGCGGTTTTGCGAAGCCCTAGAATGGTATATCGTCGTTGTCAATCCAAAACTTCTATGTGGCGTTTTTTGAGAGCACATAGCAATTTTTTTCTTATTTGAGAAACTAGCTGTAACTCCCTGTTTAACCCACGTCACGTTAGGTTTTTGGTTACTGATAAAGTAGCCTTCTAATGAAAAAAGAATTTTTGAAATTGGGTCAGTAGTTATTGAGTTTATTCGTTACATACAAAAATACAAATCATTCCTTTTTATATTATTAGTACAGAAATAAGGCTTTACACCTTGCTGAGGTCAAAATAATTTGAAATCTCAAAAAACGGCACATAGCAGATTTTGGTTTGACAACGACGATATGACGACGGTGACTATTGAACATTTGGTGGGCCGTCTACTTCTTTGCCATCCAAAAAATAGTAAAAAATATCATAAAAATTAGAAAACAATAAATAACACACGCCAAAAAAGTGTACAATGTGATATTTCCCACCATTCGTTGTTAAGATACCCATCTACATCATTAGCAACTCGTTAAAACTGTACAAAGAGAAACAGAAACTATCCAGAACACATAAAACTGTCTTTATCAGTAATCTAAACCTGTGTTAACTCAACGAGATATTAGGATATCGATTGAATGTATCGATTACGGTGACAAATTCGATTTATTTAATTTTTTTATACTAGCCTCGAAGAAATGCGAAGACAGGTTTTTTGTTTACGAAGGGTGTTAACGTGTCTTTATTAAGCTTTTGCTGTCCGTACGTCTGTTAGCGGACTCTCATAAATCGTAGTAGTTAGACAATGCATTTTTATTGACTTCCCGTTTTTTGGTTGATATTAATACTGTTTGGTGGTCGTGGCACAAACGAGAGATTCGTTTCGCACTTGGTTGATTTTTTTATAAATTACATTCTAGCTGTTTCCCAACTTTGTTAGGGGCGTGTTTTGACAGGCTTTCAAGTGGATCCAACTGAATACCAGACTCGTTAGGGCGACTGCCAATCAGGCTGACCGATAACTCCAAGGTTAGACCGATTATCAGATTTCCTTCTGAACGACTCTTCAAAGATCTACGAATGACAGCCGGTTCCAAAACCTTTATGGGATTTAAGGCAGAGGTTCCCAATGATGTCACTTTGTAACGTCATTTAAAAAAGAATAAAAAAAAACATAATATGGAGAAGAATAGGTAAGGAACTCATACTCTAAAAATACTTTTAAAATAGCATTGCTTTAACTGAGGGCGCGGTAGTGGTCCCGCCAAGTAGAACCGAGCGAAAGACAAGGGAATTACGTGCCTTTTATCGAAGCGCTTTACCGCATTATTAATTTACAACTAGAATAATAATTAAAAATAAATAATCAAAGATCCTGTTACATTGATAAATCAAGTTTCACTAATTTGATGATAATTCCTTTTATAATATCCAACGATGACGGCCAAACTTTAACGATGAACATAATTATTTATCGACATTTTTAATTATGAAATCACAATCCAGTGTTGGCATCTTAACTTTTTTAATTACCGTTAATTTACGACGTAACCATATACGAATTTATGAGTTATTTATGGCTTAAAATAACATCTTAATTAGTTCACAAATTAGTAGCGATGTTGTAAATTATATTGCTAATAAAATGAAATGTGATACAAACGTTTTTGGTTTGTCAGTAATTTTGTCCTTTTAGGAGCGCCACTTAGTATTTATTCTTTGATTGATAATTATTCATCGAAGAAAAATACACCTGTCCACATATAAATAGGTACATGTATAATAGGTAACCTAACTAGCGACCGATAGTTAAAGCTTCGAACACACTTAATTCGAGACACAATAGAAAGACGCGACAGCCGACTGTCAAAGTCGTCGAAATGTTAAAGATACAAAATTAAACTCAAACAATTTTCCAAAACATATTATATTTAGTATATGTTTAAATGGTTATTAATTTATTATTCCATTATGGATACAGGTATAACCATAGTGGTGTAAAATTAAAAAAATACATTAAAATTTCTCACCTAAATGTTCTCAAAAACAAAAACATTGTATTGGTTCAACATCGAGTAGTGCTTCTCACATATAAACCATTTTAATAGCAGAACAAATATCTGTGGGCCATACAAATATTTGTTTATACGTGAGATCGGACGGCGGCCATATTGAAATTTTGACAGATCAAAGAGATTTCAGATTTAAAACCTAAATTATCATTTAATTTTGTCAAACTTTGACAAAATTAAATAATAATATTGGTATTAAATTTTTCTTTGAGATTTTGTAGAGTTTAAAAACTACTTGACTATTAATTTAATCATGGATTTGATTCTCAGGTCCCCACCTGAAAAAAATAATAACCACAAGATTCTATTTTACATGCCCCCATGTAAAATAGAATCTTGTGGTTATTATTTTTTTATTTCTAGGGCCAACAGCCCAATAGATGTGAAGTACTTGCCTCTCATGCATAAGGTTACGGGTTCGAATCCGGGCAAGAGCCAATGTAGCTATTTCAACTGATAATATAGTTTCTAAGTATGCGGACATCCCATGCTACTGAAAGCATGTTATAAACCTGATGGTCCCAGTCTTTGTCATTCGTAGATATCTGACAGTCGTTACGGTTAGTCAGAAGCCAGAAAGTCTGACCAGTCTAACCAAGTTTATTGTGTCCTCCAGTCTAGGTCTGGTAGGCAATCGCTTCATAGTGAATACAACCCGCATGGGAGGCCTTAACCACTGAGCCATCACGAATCACGACATTACACGAAAACCGATCCTAGAGTAGTGGAAAAAAACTAGGAAAATTATGATTTTACTTTTAGTCTAGAAGTTATCACCATATTTATATTTACCCATCAAAATATTGACTTTACCTAAACATGTACACTATAATTCGATATTACTGATAACACAACTAAAAATCATCATTTAAGCTTATCTCGCGTCATTTAGCCGCGTCGTTTGTCGCAATTGACGCAATTTTCTAAATCATTACTTTCACAAATTGGCGGCAATGTGCTGTTAAATTAGACTCCTTTGTCAAATGTGTTGTGTGAAGAAATATTAGCATTACACTGGGCTTGATTAGCTTGTTCTCGGTTTTTGTGGGATGATTTTAATGTGGTGCCTACATATTATTTAACTGGCATGATTGTAGTAGCCAGGGGCCCTAGTCTGCTATTACAATCGTGTCTCAATGTTCAGTCATCGGCCGGGTATTTGACAACTTTGACAGTTTTTGTATGGGAAATGTGTCAAAAGTACGACGTTACACGTCAAAAATCGATCATTGAGACACGATTGTGATAGCAGACTAGGGCCCTTGTTTGTTAGTTCTTTGTCTTGGCTGTTATGCGGAGCGTAAGGTAGTCTTACCCAGGGCAAATCTTTTTGAACTTAGTGGTTAAGTTTTATGCTTTTTGATTGTATTATATTACAACTGCCGGTCATTTATAAAGATTACTTACTGTACAGAATTTGGACCATCTATGCTGATTTTCTACGCGGATTTTTTTATGTTTTTTGATAAATGAAGGGAGTCCTTACCCCTCCTTTTATTTAGGTTATACATGTTTTTTTTACTTTATCATTATGACTTGTGTATAACATGAGTATTACTTGTTTATGACAATTTATACAATAAACATATTAAGTATATTTTGATGTATTTTATAAATATTTTGGCAAAGCTTACACTTAGCCAGCTGATCCCAATCTCGGCAGAGCCTGTACGATGGTATGCAGATAACTGCTAAATATACTTAGGTATTTTTTTATTTTTGCTTTGGCTCGTGACTTTGGATGGTTTTTTACCCTTTAGACGTCGAATTTCAATTAGTCCTTTCTTGACGGGCAGTTACTCTTCACAAAGTAAATCACCTCTAAGTTTCATGTCTTTAGAACTAGCTCCATTTCCGCGTGTGGACACACCAAACCACGGTGTGTCCACTCGCGGAAATGGCCGCGCGCAAATATCTTTCGCTGAAATCTTCTCTGAAGTCCTGATACCCGTTGATATATCAGTCAGTCATTCTGTTTACCATTACAATAAAATATGTTAAATATTGGAATGATGATTTTATTAATATGACCGAGGATCCACTAGTTTTATTTGCGTCAAAGTTGAAATAATCATATTTCTATCAGAATTGGGTCATGTGTTACTTTTTATCTCCATACCGGAAATATGTTCGCAAAACATTGTGATTTTGTATATTAATTCAAGGACAGCCGATTCGAGTACTAAGATTAGAAGATTATTAGAAAGTGATGCAAAAAAATTATGTACCTATATGTAAAAACATTTACATCAATCCTTTGTTCACTTCAAAATTTGCGAATTAAAAAAAAAAAGACGGGTTGCACTCCGGGAGTGCCGGCAGAAGTGAAAACTTGATTATTAATACTATCCATCCGTCCTACGCTTTTTCGATCACGTCACGTGTCCTGACGCGAGTTTAAGATTTTATACCCATTACAGATCCATCCGTCCTACGCTTTTTGAAGTGAAAACTTCTTTAGCGGCGTTGAGCACTTTTTCTGTAATGGGTATAAAATCTTAAACTCGCGTCAGGACACGTGACCTGATCGAAAAAGCGTAGGACGGATGGATAGTATTAATAATCAAGTTTTCACTTCTGCCGGCACTCCCGGAGTGCAACCCGTCTTTTTTCGATCAGGTCACGTGTCCTGACGCGAGTTTATGATTTTATACCCATTACAGAAAAAGTGCTCAACGCCGCTAAAGAAGTTTTCACTTCAATAAATCTTTAGGTTTTCTTTACAGTAATTGTGTGACTTAATTAATTACATTTTATATTAATATTATTTTCGATTTCACGTTGCATGTCAATGTTTAGCAAAGTTCAATTTCATGACGAAACACAATAATCGCCAATAATTATCGACTGAAAAAAAAATAGACAAAGAAACTATATAATTTGCTATATTCGCCAGTCAAAGTGACACAAACGACAATGTTTATAATCTAAAAACCATTTTTTCTTGAATGTTTGTTTGTCCAGATAATAATTTGATTTGTCCAGCCTTTGGAGGAAGTTTCTATTGATTTCCTTGTCAGATTGTGAGATAAAATGAAAATATCTCAAAGGAGAGGTTTAGAAAAAGTTATTTACTTTTAACGTCACAAAAAAAAATGCGTGTCGTTTAATCTCAGTAATTATTATTAGATCTGAACGATTATACTATCAGTGTTGAAAAAAAAAACAATAAAAGGTATATTTAAAGTTTTGACTTTAATAATTTGTCATACTTAATAGAAAATAAATGATGTGAGTTTTACCTATTTCATTTTGGCCCAATATATTTGGAATTTTAAATAACAAAGCCTTCAAAAGTATCAAGGAAATAGAAGATATTAATATTTAATCTGACCAACGCTATTGAAAACAATAATTTAAATCATAAACCATGACAAAATACTTTCAATTCAATTTTAATTAATTTGTATGAAACGGCTTGTCATTGGATCAAAAAACAATAATTACACACAGCCAACATCAAAAACAAAATGGAAAATACAAAATATAACGATATGACATTCTGAAAGTTGTAGCGGCAACATATTAATATCCAGTTTATCTTGACCCGTGGCGAAAACGAGAACTAACTTCAAATGTACTGATTTAAACTCTTTGCTTTTACTAGCAGCGCCACCACAAAATATCAAGATTTATTGGTCGCACAGTAATCACTATTGTCACTTATGACAGTAATAACAGACGGGGTAAAGTGTAAAATATTGATAATATTTCTGCAGTTGTAAATAAGACTTTAATACCTTAGATTAAGGTTCACAAAAATAGAAATAAGTGCTTTTAAAATGTCAATCGAAAGGTGAAATGCATAGTGCTTTTATTTCTTTCTGATTGGGTGTTAACGATATTTTTTTAGTGATTATATTTAATAGGGGTGTAAATGTACACCGTTTTATTTCTTTAAAATTGACATCTGAATGTGATTTAATTTCTGGTGAAAGATATTCTTTAACAATGCTCAATATTAAATTCTTATTTTAAATCAGAATGTCGTAACTGAAAGTTTGAGAAAGTTACTGGCGTAATAATTATAATGACGAATGTCAGTTTATATCACAAAACTTAGCTTACATATAAAAAAGAAAAGAAAAGTTTATAGTGCCTTATTCATCTAGAAAAAAAAAACCCTTTTGAACTAAAATAATGGGGATGGAAATCATCTATAACGCGAAAAAAAAAAATCAAAATCCTTTTTATTTGTGTAACATAGGTAGTAAATACAGTTCTTATATTAGAGTTTGTAGGTCGCTATGTCATGCCGGAAGCGTACAAATATATATGATTGCATGCGAAAATATTAACAATTTTAGTCATGTGAGGGGTAAGCACAAAATTATTTGGTAAGTATGTCAACATTAATAAATTTATTTTAATTAATAAAAACAGAAGTTTAAAATGTCACAATATGGAGTTATGGAGTGATTTCTACAGTCAATGCATAATTTAAATTGTTGTTACTACTGTCACAAAATAAATAAGCCACGGTTTAGTAATAATGCAAAGATTCCGTCAAATTGTAGCTTTGACCAAACATATTTCTAGGACCAGCGACAGCGCTTTGAGCTGTGCGTCACATCATCTAGTCAGTCAGCTTACCAGTCTATAGAGAAAGATAAATATCCCAATTTAAATAAAAAATCTTAGTATAATAATAAAAAATAAAAATAATAAATATCCTGGGACATCTTACACACGGCTATCTGATCCCAAGCTAAGCAGAGCTTGTGTTATGGTAATCAGACAACTGATATACATACTTATATATTTTTTAAGTACATACATATTATAGATAAATAACACCCAGACACAGAACAAACAATTATGCTCATCACACAAAGTTTGTCCTGGGTGGGAATCGAACCCACGACCTCTGGCTTAGCAGTCAGTATAGTATAAAGAAGGAATAAAAAAAGATATACTATAGTGTGGCTTAGCCTTAACTCGTATATCAACAGCGAAACAGCAAGGGCGTCACACAGGCGAGTCACAGGACATGATGAGACCCGCCCTCAGCAATAACATTGACGTGAATCCACTCCTACATACTGTTGCTTTATGATGATTGATATGGCATTTCATATGTACTCTCTACGTTTATCTAGGACATCACTGTCAACCCGTGCTTTGGAAAGGACTTATCTCCTGGTTTTTGTTCGTAGATCTTTGTCAGTCGTTAGGGCTAAAAGCTAGAAAATCTGACATAGGTGCTGATTCTTTTGTTCACACACTTGACTAAATTTAAGTTAAATGTATCTTTCTCTTTCTTTCCATTTCTTAAAGAAAAGCACAAAAGTTACATTTTAGTTTAATCCTGTCAAATTAGACAGCGCGTGATGTAAATCGACGTATTTTTAGTCGCCATGTTTTTAATCGCGTCTAAATTATCTATGGAGTGTCTAAATTAAACTAAATTTGACAGGACTTAACTAATACGTACGTTGGGAAAAGGCTAAGGAGATGATAATGGTATGGCACTTAATGCTACAAGTATTTTTTTTTATAATATAGTAAAAAGAAAAATAATGGGTCCTCCTCAGCATTTGTAGGTAAATGCGGGAGAGGATCAAATATTTTTCTTTTGGCACAAATCACACACGGCCGTCTGATCCCAAACTGAGCAAAGCCTGTGCCAAGGTAACCAGACAACTGATAGGTATACATTATTATAGTTGAAAAATACATACATGATACAGCTATAAATTACACTCAGACACACAACAAACAATTATGCTCACCACACACAGTTTGTCCTGGATGAGAATCGAACTCACGACCTCCGGCTTAGCAGCCAGGATCCACTTCCCCTAATAAACTGCCTCGAACTCTGGATCCGATATCTTGACAGAAAAATCAAAGACAAAACTATTTTTAATAAACTTAATAACCTATCCCAAGGACCGCCCGTTTCAAGGAATCATGGTTCATTTTCAGGCAGCCATTTTTGTTTCTGACGTCACCGGAACACGATTATTTGGTGGGAAATGATCGTTTCTTTGAAGTTTATGTTTTTTAATGGCTAAGTCATTTCCGTAATGGTAATGTCACTTTTGAGTGACAGAATTAGATGTCGTTAAAATGTCGGGTGTTCTTTTTTCAAAATTTTAAGTTTTGAATATCTTGGAAAGAAAATGCATTAAATTGATATTTATTTACTTGTAAGTTGAGGTTGAAGTGTGTGTTTAAATTATTGACTAAGTTAGTTCATTTGAATATATTTGTTTTAATTAAATAAACCGAGTGAAATTAATCACTGTAAACTCAAAATAAAACGAGAAACATAGCAACACAACAAACTTAGCTAAGGGTTTAGAATAAAAGAATAAACGGTACACATTTTTTCATTTAGCTAAAACGCAAATGTTACATATAAGTTCAGTTGAGCTACTGTCATGTTGTAATGACGTACTTAATATAAATGAGCAAGAATTTTAGAAGACTTTAAACCATAAGCACCTAAGGATTCTAAACTTAATGTATCTATCCATTAATAAAAAAAAAAAATGCGGCAGTCTGAGTTTATTTAGTTGTGGTTGATAACACACAAACAAAATTAATGCACTAATACTAATACTTCTTTTTTCTAATTAATATAATACCACCTACAGAAATCTGCCGTCTTACTGCCGCATTGACAGATCTAACTTACAATTAATTAATCATTTATTAGACCATCATGGCTTATGTCAACAAAAGTTAATTTTAATGTGTCATCGCTCTGATTAGTAACGTTCCAATTATACTAGTCAATTAATGTTAACTAATGTTTATGAATAGTTTAATAATTCATGTTTCTGAAGCTTAAGGGACTACGCATACTTATTCAGCTTCATTCAGCTCATGTGAATGAGCAAGAGTGGAATTCTCTGCCGGCGTCTGTGTTTCCAAAATCATATAACTCGGAACGAGTGCGTAGGCATCTATTGGGTAAGCTCGTTCCATCGTAGGCCCTGTCTATCCCCTCGGGCTAGTCTGGAACCAAGAACAAGCCAATAAGAAAAAAAAATGCCCATAGAAAACAACGATTTTGAACGAAAGCTGAACAGATACAAAAAGCTGATTCCTCGTCTTGATTTAATTGGACATAAGCTGAATGAAGCCTCGTCTCCACTAGGAACATTTGTCGTGCGACGTGTGTCCCCGGTGACATCGGGCGATGTCGGGTGACGTCGGACGACATCGCCGCGACATTGTTGAAGCTGTTTCTTGTACTGATGTGGACGGAGACAAGACATCGGGCGACTTGGGGCGATGTCCATTGGGCTGTGGAAGAATAATGCATCTGTGTGTGTGATAATTTTTGCAATCAATTTTTCTAATCAAGTCAATGTCGTGATGACCTAGCTCCTAGATGGTTAAGGCGCCCGCCTCTCATGCAATATGTTGTAGGTTGGAATCCTGGCAAGTAGCAATGTGACTTATTCAATTCATTTGTATTTTCGAAAGTTTATATTGGACATCAAAGACGTCGGTGAAGGCAAACATCGTGAGAAAACCTGGACTTGTAGTGATTATAAGTCCGAAATCGCCAATCCACCTTGAGCAAGCGTGATGATCAATGCTCATGCCTTTTCTATATGAGAAGAGGCCTTTGCCCTGCAGTGGGACCATAATAGGCTCGTATTATTTATTTATTTATTGAGTCTCCACCAGAATGACTTAATTCAAGTAAAGTCTCAAAGTGCGGCAGTGGGACTAATTAATGTAATTAATGAAAGCACTCTAAATCTCTTCTCTCGTTCTCTATCCCTTTCTCTCTCTCTCTTGTCTTATCGTTCTTGTGTAGCGGAACATTACGCGACGCAAACGATACATTGCGTCTTGTTGCGAATTCCATGCTGCGTTTGAACTGGATAGGTCGCTAGTTGGTCACTGGAAAGTGATGGGCACATTTTTTATAATAATACTCGCCTGTAACTGTCTCACTGCAGGGCAAAGCACTTCTCTCATACAGAAAAGGCACGAGCATTGATCACCATAATCACCAAGCTTGTTCAAAATTGGAGATTTCGGAATTATATATTCACTTCAAGTCCAGCTTTCCTCATGATTTCTTTCAGCGATGTCATATTATGACGTCCAAGATAAACTTAAGAGAGTACATTATGAATTAAAAAAGTCACATTGGTACTTGCCCGGATTCGAACCCACAGCCGGTGAGGCACGAGAGGCGGTTGCTTTTATTACTTAGCCATCATGTCACTAAAGCACAGAAATATCTTGCTACTACAGGTAACAATACCTATTTTATACGCTGTTCGTTTAATAAAATAAATATTGTTAACTTAACTAACTTCAACGTTAAAAATAAGCTAAACTTCCGAAGAATTATAAAGAAAATAACTCTTGATAAGACGTTTATTGTTGAGCTAAAAATAAAACTATACAAGAGAATAAAAACGGTAAATAAAATATTATGAATTCTTGGAAGATGATAAAGATCGTACAGAAATCTGTCTAGATATCATTTTCACTCGACTTAAACCCATTATTAAAATGCTATAAAGCTACGCAAGAAATTCTGTTATTTTAATACTTGTCGTTCTTATACTTGACAGGTTTTCAATCCGATGTAGTCAATATTTTATTTCTACGAAAGGCCGTAATTGTAAAATAATTTGCACCATAAAAAATGTTGTAATCAGTAGCAAAAAGTTTAACATTCGTTCTGTTGAGTCCTCATTTAAATATGTCTGTATAATCGACTTAAATAATAAGATTCTGTATTGCTCGCTATGTTAATACACTAGCTTATGCCCGCGACTTCGCTTGTGTTAGAAAGATACAAAAAGTAGCTGTCACTCTCCATCCCTTCAACTATCTCCGCTTAAAAAATCACGTCAATTCGTCCCTCCGTTTCGCCGTGAAAAACAGGCCAACAAACATATGTTTTCGCATTTATATACAAACTAGCTGGCCCGTGCCCACTTCGTTGGGCGCCAAACATTTTAACTTAAAACTCGAAAACATGCGCTTCCCCAGACATAAGACTGAGCTAGATCGATTTTTCGTCCCCGAAAACCCCCACATATCAAATTTCAGCGAAATCGTTAGGGTCGTTTTCGAGATCACATGCTTTTTCAAGCAATTAGCGCCATCTGCCGGGCTTATTTGTGAATCTAAGCCATCCAGGGCGCCATTCAAACGCATACAGAAAAAATCATTTAAATCGGTCAAGCCCTTTAGGAGGAGTTCAATGACATACACACGTACAGCAGAATTATATATATAAAGATATATTAGTAAGAATTTGAGCTGTGTGGTTGAAACACTTGGAGAATGGGATCCAAGTGCTAATATTGTTTCAAGATAATGCAAAGCGGCTGGTTGTCTTTTTACGTGGCCAGAGGGCTGGCCTTTTCTTGGGACAAGGAATTATCATGGCCATACAACGTGGCATTGCTGCCAGCATTTTTAGCACCTGACTATATGACAGCCATGCGGACTAGTTGTTTGAAGCTATGAGCTTATTTTTCCCGTTTTTATTTAAATTGTACAAAGTTACTGCAGTATTATTTATAAGTTTGGTATAATATTTTCTTTAAGATTTACATTACGAAATAATAAATATTTAAAAATTGCTTGTAGTTTAAGACACCTATTTACAGTGTTAAATCGATTTAGTATTAAGACAATTATTATTTAGAATTAGAAGCTATAATACCAGAAACTAATACCATAAAAATGAACAGGATTTTTATTAAAAAAAAAAAATAACATCGTGTGAAGTCCAATCATAAAATGTATCATTACGTCTAAAATGTCAGCCAAGTCAAATTTAAATAAAAACTGTTTTATTATTTATAACGTACAAAATACAAAAGGAGATTTGATTTAAAAGATTTCGAATAAATAAAATGTATATCAGTCATTAAGTTTTGACAATGTATTGGTCGTAAAAATGTGATTTTGTTTCTTTATTGCTTACTTGTCTAGAATTTAACTCATTTAAAAACGTGTTACGCCGGTTGTTTCAGCATGCCTAAGATAGATGGCGCTTAGTTCGCGATCTATTTATAACGGACAAGAATTCCAGTTGGATCTTATTATTTTATTAAGCTGACAAGTTAAGCCTTTGGCATATCATCAGTCGGTTTTAGAGCTTAATAATGCAATAATAGAAAGAAAATTAAATATTTGTAGGACTAAAAGAAGGTAGTTTTCCGTTTATTTATTAGGTTTTTTTAATTCAAGATTATATTTTATTTATTTATTTATTTATTTAAACTTTATGCACATGTAAAAAAAACAATGAACAACGACGGGCTTAATGCCTTGGGCATTATTTTAAACATCCTTCTGTATTGTGGCTGCTTTTTCAAATATATAAACTCACGAACACAAACTAATTGCTATGTTGCCTCATCACCACCCTAGGTATGGGCACGCCGTTATAACGGCGGTAAGACCCCTCTTTGAGGAGTGGCTGGAGAGGCGTCATGGCACTCTCACGTTTCTCTTGACACAGGTCCTCACCGGACATGGTCAGTTCGGGAGGTTCCTGTGTCGGATTCGGGCGGAAGCGACGCCTGGGTGTCACCACTGCAGTAACGGTCGCCTGGAGGACACGGTCGAGCACACGGTGGAGGTGTGCCGCGCATGGGCGGACCATCGACGTGTCCTCGTAGAGGCGATCGGCGGCGGTGACCTCTCGCGCCCGGCGCTGGTTCAGGCCATGCTTCGGGGCGAGACGGAATGGGATGCCGTCGCCTCCTTCTGCGAAGCAGTTATGCTAGTGAAGGAAGCGGCGGCGCGCGAGAGGCAACGACGAGCCTCTCGCCCCGGACTAAGACCCAGGCGAAGACGTCGAGAGTCGCAAGACGACTACCGGCCACCGTAGGCGCGGTTCTGCGGATGGCGAGCGATGGGTAGCTCGCCGCCCGGCTAGGACCAGGACCGCGTAGACGGCGCGTTTTGTTCCACGCGCGCCTCAAAGAGAAGGAGTCAGCACAGGAAGGGGCCCAACAGGGCCAACGCCTGCCGGGGTTGCGGAATGTTTATAATAGTTACCGTGACCCTGGAACATAAAGGGCAATCGAAGGAACATGAGTGGGTTTTAGTCAGTAAGAGTCTGACACGCCCTCCCGTCGCACCCAAGACGGGAGCAGTCATTGGATGATTTCCTACTCACCAAAAAAAAAAAAAAAAAAAAACCACCCTAGGTAGACTGGTAGAAAATACCTAGGACATTCAATCCGCCTTACACACTAAGGTTTACTGTATAAAGTGTAAAAAAATAAACATTCCGATTCAAAACAAATATTTGTGTTGAATATTTATATTCAAAAATTTATTCGTGTTGTTACGCGAAAATCAACGTAGCAGCCAAGCGGTCAACCACTGCACTGACAACTATCATTTAGATGGAAATATTTTTTTAAAGAATTTACGTAAAATGCTATATTTTAGGTTATTTTTAATTTCAATTTCAATAAAACACCATACTTATTTAAAAAAGTTTTTCAATTTCAAGACAACTAATTATTTTCATCATTAAACGTAAACACTTACGTCAAACATAAATAATAATAAAATTTAATGAAAGCCAGCACTCGCCCGCAATTTATTTCGTTTAAGAGCAAGTAAGGTGTCAGTTCAAACGGTCCTCTAGATGCATTGTAGGCATACCTTAGACGAATCTCGGCAATTAGGCAAATGCTTTTAACACGAATGTGAATAGGGTTGTCGCTTGAAACCAGAAATCTAGTACATTTCCCCTTTAAGTTCGTCCTTGTTACAATTGCTAATGTTTTGTATGAGTAAGTGCTACATTTTCGGATATGAATTTAAGTTATTATGGAGAAGTTGGTGATGTTTTCTGCTTGATCAGGTTATTATTTTGGCCCAGTGATAAACAAAAGCAAAACCGGGTAAAATACCAACGTGTGTTTTTCAAAGCATGATGCAGCTTATAAGTTTATGTAGAAAATTACTGACATCCCGTGCCTCGGACAGCAAGTAAAGACGTAACTCCCGGTTGTCATTCGTAGAACTCTGACAGCTGATACTGCCACTCAGAAGTCAGAAAATTCAACAATCAGCCTGACCAAGAGATCCCGTGTTACCTAGTAATTGGGTTGTAAAGCCGACCCCAACATAGTTGAGTAAAGGCGGAAATATACTTACGTGGCGTGGCATGTCGTGGCGCGCCAGGATCTTACGTTTTCATACATTTGACAGGACGTGACACGGCATACAAGTATGTCTCTAACGATATTAAAATTATGAAACCGATATGCTTCTGGCGCACCACCACACGCCACGACACGTAAGTGCATTTCCGTCTTTAAAGTCTAGGAATGGGTCTGTCAGTCGCTCCTTGTAAAATACCGGTATTAAGCTGATCCCGGTTAGACTGGAAGCCGAAAAAAGCTAAGGAGATGATAGTAATTTAGCGTCTCTGCCCACGGAAGCGTACACTAATCTTATAATGACCAATACGCGTCTATGCACGCTGCTACGCCTCCGTGGACAGTGGGCCTTATATGTATATGATAGTAGCTTTTGCCAGTGACTTTGTCCGCGTGAATGAATAGCTCCCGTTCCCGAGGGATATCCGGGATGAAAACTACCCTATGTCCTTTCTCGGCTCCCAGCCTTTATCTGTACCAAATTTCATTCAAATCGGTTCAGTAGTGTAGGCGTGAAGGAGACAGTCAGACATACAGAGTTACTTTCGCATTTATAATATTAGTACTATTTTTTTTTGTCATGCTCCAAAGCGCCAACCCTACAGCAATGCGTTTCTACCGTACATTATTCGGACGTCTCTGTCATTGCGTTTAACCAAATTGCTTGCTTTGTATATTACACCGCGTCGTTATTTATACACGTATTTAATTGTATTTGTACCGTGTGCTCTGCTTTATGTAAGGGAATAATGTAGGGGAATGTCTTAGAAATGCGTTCTTTGATAATGGGTGTTGAAATAATTATAACTTACGTGTTGAATTTGGTCGTTTAGTTTGGTCTTGCCGCTTTACGTTAGATTGCAGGAAATCGGGCAAGTACCAATGTGACTTTTTTATTTCATACAAGCTTTTGCCCGCCGCTTCGCCTATGTAAATGTAGATATTTCCATCCCCTTTTTTACCCCATTACAGTTGAAATTTAAAAAAAATCCTTTCTTAATGGTTACCTACTCTTTACAAAGAATACTCCTTGCCAGATTTATGTCTCTAGGACCAGTGATTTGGACTGTGTGTTGATATCAACACAGTCAGTTTAATAATATCATAAATATAAAATTCTCGTGTCACTATGTTAGTAACCTACTCCTCCGACACGGCTTTACCGATTTTTACCAAATTTTATGTGCATATTCAATAGGTCTGAGAACAGGCTACTATCTATTTTTCATACCCCTAAGTTATAAGGGTTGTTCACCCTTAACATTTTTAACGCGGGTGAAACCGCGGGAGGCCGCTAGTTTTATATAATTAAATCGATATACTTTCTGAGTATGTCAGGGCATTACAGACATCGACGGTGAATTAAAACGTCTTGTGGTAACCTGCACCATTAATTGAGCTAAATGACAGTACGCTACAACTTACGAAAGCGGAGCATTAATTAAAGACGCGGATGACAGTGAATTTTAAATGGGAAAGTTCACTTAAATCGATTCATCGAATTCGAAAACTGACATCAACTGATATCGATTGACGTAGGTACTCAATCGATATTATTTTACGACATCCTCGTTAGGAGAAGATGGCTTCCCAATATTAATTAAACTCTTAAACCAACCGGCATGTAATCCAGAAGTTGTACTGTCTCATGTTTGATTTGTATATTAATTAATCAGGAGATGGTGCGAGCTTAGTGTATAGGCGGTAGCGGAATTGAAATTCCGCTTGTGCTTGTCATTTTCGCTTTATACTGAACTGCAGTCATGGCGACCTACTCTTTACAAATAACACACCCAAGTTTCATGTTTCTAGTACCATTGATTTTGGCCGTGAGATGATAAATCAACAGTGAGTCAGCCACTTTACCAATTTATAAGGCCAAGAAACAAACCAACAGAAACAAAATAAAAAGTATGACCCGAGTTCAATCTTCCCCGCGACAAGACTTGTCGCTCCGTTTATTACCATAACCTGACCATACAATGTCGAGGGTCATAAAAATGGTACATAAATTGTAACCGGTCGGCTCACCAATTAGTTTTAATTACCAAAGAGTGTTGTAGCCTTATCAATACGTCGGAATCAAAGTATCGGGTTACTATTCAAATCTCCAATGCACAGCGGACGAGATTCGGGCCAAAATTCCCGATACCGAGAAAAAGAAAAGATTTTATCGGGACAAAATTCAAATTTTTCGTTATACTATGTAGGTCAAAGACTCTAGGGTGAAGAAAATTTAAAGCACAGCGGTCCGAGATAAAATCTGATCGAAATTACGTCATATTATGTATTTAAAAACATTTTGTAGGAAGTTTTAATTGTCGTTTGATATGTATGTTAATGAAGTGTGTTAGCTTTGAAGTAATTTAGCTTATTTCTTACTTACAACTGCGGGTATTCATTAGAAAAAGCAGTTATTAATTAACAAGTTCGATTATTTCCATTACTTGTTGAATTAGCTTTTGGTGGTATTTCCGGTCTGATACGACTTAGAGATCATTAAGAAAAAACACTACTATCTGTACTACTTAAGTATACACCTTGCGCAGTGGCATATTGTTGACGAAATGCTTTCACTGCTAAACAAACTAGGCAAACACAAGGCACATTGCAGCGAGGTGCACAGGTTAGGCTTATGGGTGGTACACCTTTTTGAAGTGCCGGCAACGCAACCGCGGCTCCCGAGGTGTTTTTGGTGTCTCAATGACTCGTTTGCACCTTCTCATAATTATTTCCCTTAAGCATCCATTATTTCCTCAGATAATCAGATAACAAAATATCAAAATATAGTCGGAGGCGAAACTAGTCCGAGTCTCTACAGTACAACCATAATGAAACAAAATTATACAACATTTATAATCAACAGCATGCAGACAAACATTCAAAAAGACTTTTCCATAAAACAACACAGGAAACTGGGACACGTAACGTAAAATAATTATATTGTTCCTTCTTTGATGTCAAAGAACACTTTATACTTTAATTACAGATTAAAATAATGTTTTAAATAAGGAAGACAAGGTATGTCAATACTAGCTTTCTCTCTTGGTTTCACCCGCGTTATGTTAGGTTTTTGGTTACTTCTTCTTCTGAGAGTATAGGCTAAAGTTTCTTATATTCCATTGAATAGGCCTCCCTGTTCAATTGAAGATGATAAACTGTCGACCTCCGACTACAAAAGTTTCGTTGTCTGATGGACACTGCCTGATTGCCTACTTGCCTTATTTACTTTTACATACATATCAAGTGTATCAAAACTTTTTTGTCACGGTTTTATGTTTACTGAGAAGTAACTTGTAGATACTTACTTATGCAATGTGTAACTGAATTAATGCACTTTGAGAAAATAGTTTTTTCAGAATCGTTTCCAGAATCGATTTTTGTAATTTTTAATATAGGTAATATTTTATCCCAAAAATAATTAAAACTACGTAAACTGCTGTCACACTTCCGCTGTACAGTAAAAAAAAAAAAAAAAAACTAAAATGGATGAAATACCTACTACGCTAGACCCTTATGCAAGTGCGACTGTGTGCATGCGTAAATTTTTAATGTGACTATAATTTTCTCCCACAATCTGTACAACAAAATTATATATAAAATAAAAACCGGCCAAGTGCGAGCTGGACTCGCGCAACGAGGGTTCCGTTAATTTGTTTTTTTTTTAGCGAAATAACTACAATATTACGGTAATCGCAGTTTTTTTCTTTACTTGTGCTACATGACATTGCTTCTTGCTACATTTCATGATTATTGGTCAATGGGAAGTACGGTGAGCTACACATCAAGCTGCCTTCTTCATAAGCTGACTTCTAATTGTACGAAAAACATACAAAATGCGAGGTCAGCTAAAACTGGTTTTATATAGCTTGATGTGTAGCCGTGTGTACCCTATCTATAGGTTTTAATTTCCTTGCAAATGTCTAAATATGCAATGTAAACCGCCGTATCTTTTTATTGCATTGATTTAGAAACTTGATTTTTTCACTGCTTTGAGAGATAGCAGACCTGAGTATGTGATATAAATTTTAGCTTAATATCTCGACGCGTTTCTGAGGAAAAGGGTCTTGACTGACGGACAAACAGATGGACGGATGGTTGTGAACTAACTACAAATTTACGTTTTTCGGAGTTTTTCCTTTATTGGCGCTACATGACCTTGCTTTTTGCCAAATTTTATGATTCTTGGTCAATAGGAAGTACCCTATAGGTTTTCAGTTTTGATTCCCTTGCAAATGTCTAAATATGCAATATAAACCGCCGTATCTTTTTATTGCGTTGATTTAGAAACTTAATTTTTTCACTGCTTTGAGAGATAGCAAACCTGAGTGTGTGATATTAATTTCAGCTTAATATCTCGACGCGTTTTGGGAAAAAGGGTCTTGACAGACGGACGACCAAACGGACGGACGGATGTGAAGTAACTTCAAATTTACGGTTTTCGGAGTTTTTCCTTAACTTGTGCTACATGATCTTGCTTCTTGCCAAATTTCATGATTCTCGGTTAATGGGAAGTACCCTATAGGTTTTGAGTTTTGATTCCCTTGCAAATGTCTAAATATGCAATATAAACCGCCGTATCTTTTTATTGCGTTGATTTAGAAACTTGATTTTTTCACTGCTTTGAAAAATAGCAGACTTGAGTGTGTGATATTAATTTCAGCTTAATATCTCGACGCGTTTTTGGGAAAAAGGGTCTTGACAGACGGACGAACAAACGGACGGACAGATGTGAAGTAACTTTAAATTTACGGTTTTCGGAGTTTTTCCTAATCTTGTGCTACATGATCTTGCTTCTTGCCAAATTTCACGATTCTCGGTCAATGGAAAGTACCCTATAGGTTTTGAGTTTTGATTCCCTTGCAAATGTCTAAATATGCAATATAAACCGCCGTATCTTTTTATTGCGTTGATTTAGAAACTTGATTTTTTCACTGCTTTGAGAAATAGCAGACCTGAGTGTGTGATATTAATTTCAGCTTGATATCTCGACGCGTTTCCGAGAAAAAGGGTCTTTACAGACAGACGAACGGATGGACGGACGGATGTGAACTAACTACAAATTTACGGTTTTCGAAGTTTTTCCTTTACTTGTGCTACATGACCTTGCTTCTTGCCAAATTTCATGACTCTTGGTCAATGGGAAGTACCCTGTAGGTTTTGATTTCCTTGCAAATGTCTAAATATGCAATATAAACAGCCGTATCTTTTTATTGCGTTGATTTGGAAACTTGATTTTCTCAATGATTTGAGAGATAGCAGACCTGAGTATGTGATATAAATTTCAGCTTGATATCTCGACGCGTTTCCGAGAAAAAGGGTCTTGACAGACGGACGGACGGACGGACAGACGGACAACAAAGTGATCCTATAAGGGTTCCGTTTTTACCTTTTGAGGTACGGAACCCTAAAAAACAGTGTTTTTAACATAATAATAAAAAATCAGTGTATGTATTATGATTATAACATAATATTCTAATTTGAGTGTCTGGTGGTGTGCGTTTATTCCAAGACATGTTGTACAAGTTTTTTACAATACATTTAATCAATCTTAAGAAAAGTGTTGACCAAATTACATTACATTTCATACCTGTTGGGTTTAACTACCATTCGTAGAAACTCCTACGATATTTTAAGAAATGTTATCTTTGCAAGTTTACCTACTCAATATCAAAATAGAATAATAGTTATGCGAACAGTATTTTAGGACTGTTTCTTAACTAATTGTCAATAAATTAGTGTGACTCAATCGTGATATTGTACATAAACTTTATAATAAAACATAATTTTTATAATAAAACATAATTGTTATAATAAAACATTACTTACACCCGTGATAGTAATAGTTACGAGTACCTAGCCGGGTTTGCATACTTCTGTGGAGTTGTACTACCCAATAAAAGCTTTGCGGACAGTATTCTAGGACTGTTTCTTGACGAATTGTCAATAATTAGTGTGACTTACTTGTAACATGGTACTTACACAACTAAATATTATTATAACTTGGAGCTGTACCACCCGATAAATTAGTCTTGCGAACAGTACTTTGGTCTGTTTCTTGACTAGTGTAGGGCGGTAATGATTACGTAGATAGGTTTGCGCACTTCTCTTTGGAGCTGTACTACCCGATAAATTAGTCTTGCGAACAGTACTTTGGTCTGTTTCTTGACTAGTGTAGGTCAGTAATGATTACGTAGATGGGTTTGCGTACTTCTCTTTGGAGCTGTACTACCCGGTAAATTAGTCTTGCGAACAGTACTTTGGTCTGTTTCTTGACTAGTGTAGGTCAGTAACGATTACCTAGATGGGTTTGCGTACTTCTCTTTGGAGCTGTACTACCCGATAAATTAGTCTGGCGAACAGTACTTTGGTCTGTTTCATGACTAGTATAGTATCGGTGGTTTTTCAGATCAAGAACGTAATAACAACGTTCCAAACCTACTTGACGGTATTGTTGATTCTGAGCCATGTGCGTAGCCGCTCGTCGACCCCGTCCCGGAACCCGACGAAGAGTGCCCCGCCCCCTGCAGCCGCCGCCACTAGCGAAGTGGAGCCGGTGACAAATACTAAGGAGCCTTAGCTGATACGCTAAACAGTACAATACTCGAAATACTGGGCAAAGATCCTACTATTTCGAATATTTTCGGTCCCGAAATTCGTAAGGACTATTGCGGAGTAATTGCAAACTAGTTAATGCTCCTGTATTAAATGCCGAAATTAAGGCGGCTATTTCCGACGTTAATGCCAAACGCGACAAAAATGTTGAAATTAGACAGAGACAAGTTTCTACTAATAACTCGCTGATATCAAAAACTGACAATGATCCCGAGTTAATAAGCCTATTGTTTTTTTTTTGCATTAAGGGATACGAAATACCATTAAAATAACTTCAAAAAAGCTATTCATAATTTATTATGTAATAGAGCTATGTCAAAATGTCAACCTACCGATGGTCAATTTTTATCTAGTATATTTCTAGTGTCTAAACCAAATGGCAAATACAGTATCATCCTAAATTTAAAAAAGTTCATCATTTCAAAATTGAAGATCTACGCACAGTATTAAAATTAATAACAAAAATAGATTTAAAAGATGCTTACTATTTTATAAGTATTCATTATAATTCAAGAAAATATTTAAGATTTAAAGTTCAACAGCTGTACGAATTTAACGTTCTACTATTTGGCTTTTAAGCACTGCCCCACATATATTTACTAAAATAATAAAACCTCCGGTTACTACGTTTGGCAGGCCTAATATCTATTAATTACTTAGATGAGTCATACGAAAAATGTTTGTACAATACTGTACAATCTAAGAAATTAATTACAACTCACGGATTTTTAATTAATGAGGATAAAAGTTTAATGATACCTAGTCAAGTATGTACATTTCTAGGTTTCGTTTTAGACTCTGAAAACTTGCAGATCACGATATCCTCAGAAAAAAAAAATCGCGTCAAATCAGAAATTAAAAAATTGTTACGTATAAAAAAAATGCAAGATACGTAAATTTGCACAAATGGTCGGATTACCAGTTTCAGTTTGTCCAGCTGTAGAATACAGCTGGCTATTTAAACTATTTGAACGCGTAAAACATTTAAACTTAAAACCTGATGATAACTATGATAAATTTATGAATTTATCTAGTGTGTTACTACCTGATCTAAGATGGTGGTATGACGCAATACATATACCGTTTTGTAAAATTAAGCACGATACGCATGATCTGAAAATTTTCTCAGATGCCTCAAATACGGGGTGGGGGGCTGCCTGTGGCAAAGAGAGGGCTAGTGTGTTGTGAAGTAATCAAGAGAAGACACAACATATATACTTGCGGCCTTCCTTGGTTTTAAAGTATTTGCTAAAGATTTAAATAACTGTGTAACGCGGGAAATATTGTTTAGTCTGTGGCATGGCTACACTGTGGTCGTTGCGCGGCGCACGGCGCTCGCGCACAGTACATCGCGTAACCCCCCTCCGCCGCCGCCCGCGCACCTCGCCCCGATGTCGAGGAAGGAGAGCGCGGGCGTCGGAGAGAGAGCCCCGGCCGCCGTTGAGTTCAGACGTGTGTGTATCGATCCTCCGCGACTCTCAGTCGCGACGCCATATTTGTACAATAGATCGATATTTTGTAATCTTAAAGTTTTTGTCTGTTTTATGTAAATACGTGTGTGTAACGATTTGTGAGTCTTGTGTGATTAAACTTTATATACTTTAATGGTGCTGTGTGTGACTTTTATTTAAAACCCACGCCAGCAACTATTAAACTGGCGCCCAACGTGGGGCCGAACCGTTACGACCGTTAAAAAAACTGAACAAGTGCGTACGTGACTTAACGTGACCAAGTGCGGGATACCTACTTCCCTCGTGAATACACGTACGGACATTCTACCTTGCCGTTGTCATCACTGTGTGTGAAGATGCCGACAACGAGGAGAGGAGAAGCGCTCCGTCTACACCGAGGAGAGGATGACGAGAATATCACGCTTACTGAAGAGGAGGAGAGCGTCGCCGAGCGCGGCCACGCGGACGATGCCGCGCGCGCCGGCTCGATGTCGACAGCACAACCAGCTCCCCAGGTCCAGGTCAGTCCAGACTTCCTATCCACGCTGATTGAGACGATCACGCGTGCGCAAGTGGAAGCTAACAGAAGTCTCATCCACTCGCTGATGACATCCAGCGGCGAATGCAGGGCCTCCACCCCTATCAGGGCCTCTCCAATCACCAACGCGATGGGCGGAAATACCGCTGCTGCAAACGCGTTGTGCAAAGACGCGAACTTTACTAAATGTACCGCGAGATTCGACGGGTCATCCCAGGACGCCGAGGTCCTGGAAGCGTTCCTGGACGCCGTCGAGGTTTTCAAAGAGTGCGCAGCAGTAAGCGACGAGCATGCCCTACGTGGGTTACCGATGCTACTGGAAGGCGAAGCCGCCGTGTGGTGGCGCGGCGTTAAGGCGTCGGCGGCCACGTGGCCGGACGCGATCGCGCGCCTCCGCGCGACGTACGGCGTAGCGCAGCCCGCGCACCTTACTCTACGGCAGATGTTCTCCAGAGAACAAGAAGACGACGAACGCGCGGAATCGTTCTTGTGTAGAGTGCGCGCGTTAATGGCGAAGTTGCCGTATACACTCGCCGAACCGGTGCAAGTAGACATTTGTTACGGGTTATTGCACCGACGCGTAGTTAAAAGAGTGCCGCGTGACAGTGTACGTAGTTTAGACGACCTATTCTATAAGGCGAGGATCGCGGAGGATACCTACAAGACCTTAAAGGTAAATGTTGTAAATAATAATGATTCGGCCCCGCAAATCACAACACCCGCAGTGACTACTACCGACCGTAATCTCACGCGATCGAGTTTAAGTACCACAAGCGCGAGTGCGCCGCGTAGCAACCACAGAAACAGACCTCGATGTAGCTATTGCAAATTATTTGGGCACGTTAGCGACGAGTGTCGTAATCGTGAGAAGGTAGGAACTACTGATAAGCGTAGTAGCGACTCTATGCCTAAAGAGGTACATTGTTACAGTTGCGGTAAACAGGGAGTCGTGAGGTAGCCCAGTCAAATTAGGTAAAAAATGGGGTAAACCTCGGAATGAAAGATAATAAGCTGAAAATTGGTATAAGCCTTTGTCTCGTCGTTCTAAATGTTGTCTCAAAAGTCACAATTGTTATCGTGTCCGCGTCTTGAGATATTGGAGGTCAAAGGTCACAAAAATCGGTTTTTCGCAAATATCTCGTTTTCTATTACCTAATGAGATTTGCACCTTTTACAAAAAATGTGGAGTATAAAATTCTCCACAACTTGTACCTTAACTTTTTTTTCATACGGTCAACCGTTTTTGCGGTAGACCGCGAAGAGTGCGCCGCGTACAGTTATGTATGGCCTAATGCAAGGACAAGCGTAAGTTACGGTTATCAGAACGTTAAGTTAGTTATTTACTGAAAAAATATAATTATTAAACAATGCTCATTTTTGATGTACTAATTATTAAATATTTTATATTTAAATATTTCTATTTAACTATAGTATATTAATAATTCTGAAATGTATGTTTTAGTTATATTTTGAGTTAAAACGATAGTAAGGGAACATACTTTATACATATATTTATTTATCATTAGATATACATATATTGAAATGTGTGTTCAAGTATTAATCCTTCGAACACACGTGATTTGAGACACAATTTCAGCCCGACAGCCGCCTGTCGGTTGGTCGTTGAAAAGTTAAAACATTTTTTTGTTGATATTAATTACTTATAATAAAATTGTAAATGAAAAATCTTCATCTTCTTCGTGGTTTTCTTCTTGTTATCGCTGGAAAATGTTCAATTCATTGTCAGACAAGAAAATTCCCAATTTGGATGAATTGGTGGAAGTATTCCAACAAGAAAACATCCCCGTACAAACATTATTTGAAAATGGAGTGCGTATCTTGTTGGCATTATATAATGCTCCAAAATCTGAAGACAACATTGATCATTTACGCTACACGCAATTCATAAAATTAACTAAATTAGATAAACCAGTACAGTTATTAATACTTCCACCAACAAGTGCAGCAGCTCAACAACACATAAATCGAGTCTACTACCAAATTCAAACGTGGTTAGGGAAGGACTTAGAACCTCAAGAATAGGGCTGGATGCTCGAAAATGAAATCCTGAAACCCATAAAAACGTTATTGCCTCCAGCGCTAGCCGAACTACAAAAACATAATATTTTGTTAGTGCAAAAACGGTTGTGGTTCCAAATAATCCCGATGAAGAAAGCGCATACGATCCTGAAATTTTGGAAGGTTTGGAGATGACTAAGATGATGAGGATTTTCCAGCGACAACAAAAAGAAGACAACGAAGAAGATGAAGATAAATAGCTTCCATTTAAAATTTTATTATAAGTAATTAAAATAAACAAAAAATCTTTTAATACTTGAACGCACATTTCAATAAATGAGTATTTAATGATAAATAAATATATGTATAAAGTATGTTTCCTTACTGTCGTGTATCGTGTACATCAAAAATGAGCTTTGTTTAATAATTATATTTTTTTAGTAAATAACTAACTTGATTCAACGTACTAATAACCGTAACTCACGCTTGTCCTTGTAATAGGCCATACATGACTGTGCGCGGCGCACACTTCGCGGTCTACCGCAAAAACGGTTGATCGTATGAAAAAAAAGTTAAGGTACAAGTTGTGGAGAATTTTATACTCCACATTTTTTGTAAAAGGTGCAAATCTCATTAGGCAATAGAAAACGAGATATTTGCGAAAAACCAATTTTTGTGACCTTTGACCTCCAATATCTCAAGACGCGGACACGATAACAATTGTGACTTTTGAGACAACATTTAGAACGACGAGACAAAGGCTCATACCAATTTTCAGCTTATTATCTTTTATTCCGAGGTGAAACCCTAATTTGACTGGGCTAAGGTCGAAATGTGATGTTTGCGTGAAACCTGTGTCGAAACCGGACGACAAAACATCTTTCAATAGTGTTGATGTAGATTTTTGCTGTCACGCGAATAGTAGTACAAAGTGTACAAATAGAAGTAACGCTAGTACGAGTGATATTGCTTCGTGCGTAAGTTTAACGAATATAAGTACGCGCGACGATCACCCGATGGTGAACATTAGTGTTATGGGCCGCAACGGCGTGGCGATTGTAGATACCGGCGCCACGCATAGTATCGCGAGCCTCTTATTGTACCGACTTCTAGTTGACTCAGGAGTCAAGTTTGACGTTACGAAACGTTTAGTGCGCCTGGCTGATGGTAAACAAAGGTGGAGAGACCTGTTGTCAGCAAAGGTAGATGTTGTTGTAGTTGGTCGTAGGGTCACGTGCCAATTTTTAGTAATACCAGGCAGTGACACTAGGACGCTTTTAGGCGTCGATTTCTTATCTCGGGCTGGCATGGTTATTGACGCCGCCCGACGCACATGGTCGTTATCGGACAGTCTGGAACGAAGTTATAATTTTGTTTATACATATACGCTCGACCCTACCGATGCGAACCTGTCGCTTGCCGCCTCACCTAGCGAGTTATCGTCGCGGTCGGACGTAGGTTGCGAGTTAACCCCCGACCAACGGCAGACGCTTGGCGCTTCTATTGAGCGCCGCGCGCCGTACGGTGAGCGCGACGGACCGGTGACGGAGTTCGCCATGCATCACATAAAGGTGAGTCCAGACAAGTCAGATGTCATCGACGACACGCCCGCCCCGCGAGACGTAAGTCACTTAAAGTGCTTCTTACAGACGTCGAGTAAGTACCGACGCTTTATTAATAATTACGCAGAGATTGCGAGACCTCTTACCAGCCTCCTGAAGAAGTCGAGTACTTGGCGATGGGACGCCGAGCACCAGGAGGCGTTCGAGCGAATTAAGGCTATCCGCGTGTCCGCTCCGATTCTCCGTCAGGTAGACGAGACGAAGCCTTTCGTCCTCTACACTAACAGCAGTGCCTATTGTCTTGGGGCTGTTCTGAAGCAGGGGGAGGGACATGACGAGAGGCCGATCGAGTACGCGAGCCGACTCCTCACAAGCGCCGAGAGGAGGTACTCCGCGATAGAGCGAGAGGCTCTAGCTGTCGTGTGGGCGCTAGGTAAGTTCCGCGGTTACGTGAAAGCCGCGAAGGTCACCGTTAGGACGGACCCCCAGCCTTTGAGGTGGCTGATGTCTCAGAGGTCACATAGCGGTCGATTGGGTAGATGGACCCTAACGTTGCGTGAGTTTGATATCCGCATTGAATGTTCCCCTGGTCACGCGAATGTGGTCGCAGGTACGGAGTCCCGACCCGTGTGTTCTGACGACCAGAAGACAAGACAGCTACCACAGTATAAGGTAAGCGACCAAGTGTTTTTAAACGGTCAGGGACCTAACGACGTAGGCCGCGGACGGACCGCGAAGTTGATGCCGCGTCGTGACGTATTGACGTCCCATACGAACGTAGGAAAATGTCACGTTTCGTACCTCACGACTTCCGCCGGCCAAGTTATGTATCCCGTTCGCGATAAGCGCGAACGTGGCAGGCCGCGTAGGCAGATGGACTAGCCCAACTGTGAGGACACCTTGTTAGGCTAGAGGGGGAGGATGTAACGCGGGAAATATTGTTTAGTCTGTGGCATGGCTACACTGTGGTCGTTGCGCGGCGCACGGCGCTCGCGCACAGTACATCGCGTAACCCCCCTCCGCCGCCGCCCGCGCACCTCGCCCCGATGTCGAGGAAGGAGAGCGCGGGCGTCGGAGAGAGAGCCCCGGCCGCCGTTGAGTTCAGACGTGTGTGTATCGATCCTCCGCGACTCTCAGTCGCGACGCCATATTTGTACAATAGATCGATATTTTGTAATCTTAAAGTTTTTGTCTGTTTTATGTAAATACGTGTGTGTAACGATTTGTGAGTCTTGTGTGATTAAACTTTATATACTTTAATGGTGCTGTGTGTGACTTTTATTTAAAACCCACGCCAGCAACTATTAAAACTGTCAAATTTTACTCCGCATCGACAACACTACAGCCGTCTCTTACATTAATAGGATGGAAGGTATTCCGTTCCCCCACCTCACTGACATCACTCGTCAGGGGTGAATGTCGCAAATTGTCCGTCATAGCTCATTACATGAGCTCATTAGACAATAACACGGCAGATGCCGAGGCAAGGCGGGTACACCCCGACATTGAATGGGAGTTAGCGGACTGGGCATACCAGGAAATTGTCTCAACGTATGGGGTACCTCAAAAAGACTTATTTGCCAGTCGAATAAATACTAAATACTCTGCCTATATCTCCTGGCACGGAGACCCCGATGCAATGGCAATTAATGCATTTTCAATTTCCTAGGCCGATATTTATTTCTATGCTTTCCCACCTTTCTCTGTCGTTTTAAAGACACTGAGAAAGATAATTACAGATAAGGCTAAAGGGCGTACTAGTCGTACCACATTGGCCAACAGCTACCCAATTTTTAAAAGCCTTTTATTGTCTGATCCAATTGTGTTTAAGGCAAATGCAAATCCAATTTTATGTTCCAGTTCTAGCGATCGCGACATACACACCAAACTTAAACCCCGGTGGCAGGGAACTTATGCGGACGGCGTGGGTAAGAAAAAGCGTACCTCCGTCAGCAGTAAATGTGATGTTGGCGTCTATTTCTGAAAACTCCTATAAACAATATGATGTTTACTTACGGCGCTGGTTTAATTACTGTAATGCGAATAATGGTGATTTGTATAACGCTTCGATTCCACAAATAATTAATTTCCTAAACATTCTCTATGAAGAGGGATATCAATACGGGACGCTTAATTCTTGTAGATCCGCGCTTGCCCTACTCATGGGAAATAATTTAGGAGAAGATGATAGAATCAAAAGGTATTTTAAAGGTATATTTCGGTTACGTCCTCTTTTACCCAAGTATGAAATAACATGGGATACTACAATAGTAATAAATTATCTCAGCCAGTTTTATCCCAACGAACGTTATCCCTTGAAAACCTTTCGAAAAAACTTATCACTCTCATTGCCCCTTTGACTGCGCACAGAGTACAGACCTTGTCAAAGATTAACATTAAATAGAATTGTCCCCTTATAAAGTAACTATCAAAATTCCTGACTTCTTAAAAACAGCACACTAAGGATGTTTGCAGCCATTGTTAGTGTTACCGTTTTTTGAGGAACGACCCGAAATAATATGTCCTGTCTTGACTTTACTTACCTATCTCGAAAAATCAAGACCGTTGCGAAAGAATATTGAAACCCTTTTCATAAGCTTTAGAAAGCCTTACAATGCTGTCGGTTCTCAAACCATGAGTAAGTTGATAAAAGACACTCTGCGCAATAGCGGTATCGATGTGAACATGTTTACCGCGCACAGCACAAGGCACGCCGCTACATCCGCGGCTCTTCAGCTGGGCGTCAGCCTAGATCGAATAAGAAAAACCGCTGAATGGAGCGGCTCATCAAGCACATTTCGGTTCTATAATAGAACCATAGGTAATGTCAATAACAATGGAAATGATTGTTTTGCCAGAACAATTGTAAACAATAACTCAAATGAAGGTTAAGATAAGCTGATTTATAATTATTTTATTATATCTGTTTGTAAAATTGAGGAATAAACAAAATATTTCACACTACTATCTCTAAAAGTCTACAAGTCTTATTAGCTAATCCCGAGGACGAAGCCTGAAGTATAATTAATGATTAAACGAACTTACCTAGTGAAGTTCTATCATAATTATGCGAAGGCTTCGTCCGAAGGGATTAGCAACCCTCCCTCCCATTTGTTAACCCTTTATTGTGTGTGAAATATTCCAGATGCGGCTACTCTCTAAACTAAATGAAGCAAGCGGGTCGGTCAACTGTCTTGTTGACGTGAGATGTATTTTTTAATTTTATTTTCTACCCTCAACTATAGTGTGAGACTGGCGAACCACTAGGCGGTACTACAAGTCTTATTAGCTAATCCCTTCGGACGAAGCCTTCGCATAATTATGATAGAACTTCACTAGGTAAGTTCGTTTAATCATTAATTATGTTTTCCTCTTTAGTTTTTATTGAATCCTTCGTAAAATATTCCGTTATTTTGACTTGGATATTAATTATTTGGATTAAGTGTCTAAGGACAAACTTATGGAAAAAGTGATTGTCCGCAAAGTGCAAATTTACGGACGATAATTTTACGTGACAACGTCATAAGATGCATAACACGCCGGACGTTTAGGCCAAACATGCCTCTCTATCGCTTGTTTCGAGCTCTCGCACGCATAGCTTAGGCAGAACGTGACAATCAATTATATTATAAGTAAAAAGACGTCACACTAACGCACACATACAATTAAAGGTCAAAGTAGGATTGCATGATTCAAGTACCTATAGCAAGTGAAAAAGAGACGAATATTGTTTGTGGCTGAGGTCAATGGGGTGAAATAGATATATTATTAAATCATCAAAGCCATCGGCAGACTGCCTATAACCTATCTTCTTTTACTTATAATATCTTTGGTAACAATGAGTCAAACTGGTGGCGCCAGTATAATAAACATTTATTACCACATACATTGGCTAAAAACCATTCCTGTCACTGTCACATAACTGTCAAACGTCTTTTGTACGATATAGACATCAAATCATCAAATGACTGCTCCCATCCTGGGTGCGGCGGAAGGGCGTGTCAGACTTTTACTGAATAAAACCCACTCATGTTCCTTCGGTTGCCCTTTATGTTCCTGGGTCACGGTAACTATTATAAACATTCCGCAACCCCGGCAGGCGTTGGCCCTGTTGGGCTCTTTCTCGTGCTGACTTCTCTTTGATGCAGACCGAGCTTAAGGCGGTTCCCTGACCAAATGGCCTTGAGCATTCGTTTCCTCTTTGCCGCACCGAACGGGGCACTGGAATTACTCAAGAAAATACGCCCATATTTTAGAATAAAATCTGTATAAAATAAAACTTTGGTCGTTTGAAAAAAAAATTTGTGTCAAAATGTTCACAATTAAATTGTCTATCCATTAATGTCAGTAGCAAAATTAAATAATGTTTACTTTACCAGGAGATGCATGTTATTATTCACAATTTCTCATTTCTGGGGTTTCGTTGTAAGGAGATTTATTAAAGATAAACTCAATAAAAATAAAAAATAACTCTGCAATTGTGGAAACAAGATTATGTAGAAAATTACTGTATTTTTTATTTGTTGATATTTCTTTTAAATAACGAGTAGATAGCTTCAAAAATCACTCAAAAACTGCTTGCGCGTAGTGTTTTGGTCGGGGTACCGCCTTAATAACGTATATTTATATCGACTTAAGTCTTAAGTATTTTGTTAATCGATTCACAAATCATTATTTCAGGAACTTTCCTTCAAATGGCGCTATATTTATTTCTGTCTGGCATTTTCAAGAAACATATGTGAGCAGCTGAATGAACTAAATCAAAGAAGTCGTCTCGTTTATTAATACTACGCACATTGTTACAAATACGGGCAATTTGTAGCCAGAAATATAAAAACAAATTTTATTACTACGTCAGTCATTTATCAAGCCTAGATAAATATACTTAATTTACCATGTGATTTGACTATCGTGATTTACGTTATAGCAAAGAGCTTAAAATTTTTAACAAACTTAAGTAAGTTTTAAGAATACAAAAAAGCTCATGGCTGTATAAATGCATCTGAGTTTGTTGTCAAAATCGGAGTAAAACAGCTCTGAGATGAAATATAACTTAATCAAAGTACGTGAGCAACTTTTATTCTTGGCCTTAACGTCGACAAAACACATAAAAACCAAACATTAGAAAAGCTTTGAAACATACCCCATAAACTTTACTTTCAGAAGGAAACAATTAACAGAATCCAGTCCAAAGGGATACACTAAAAAAACACGCTTCAAATATTCAACCATCCTCAATTTAGATTTAGAAATAAATTCGACTTAACACCGTGCAAATACAGATCAGAATGTCTTAAAAATCCAACGCCATTTCTAATTTAGAACATAACACCGAAATTATAAAGTGGGATTTCGTTTGCATTGCACAGTGGTGCATTCTGTCGAGACTAGTGGAAAAAAAAGAAAGCGGTGCACTGCGGACAAATTTAGCGAGAGACGACGAAAAGCGCGCAAAAAGTGTACTCAGACGTTCGCACCCCTTTTCAAGGTAAATTTCCCGAGCACATCAGGAATTAAAATAGGTATGAAGGTATTTTTCCCGAGTATTTTAGTGGGAATGTATTTATTTTTTGCTAGATTTATGTAAGTGGAGTAACACTATTTTGCACTGTTTGTACCAGAAAATGTCAAATAAAATTCGGTACGTTGGTTCACTAAAATGTTCCCAACGAAAATAGTTTATTGTAACTTTAGAGAATAATTATTTCAACACACTAATACTGCGAAAAGGATTCCTTAGGCTCTAGACAGACGGACTGCATTTCAACTGCAATCCAACTGCAAATTTGCAGTCCGGATGCAGTTTGAATGCAGTTGACACGACTGCAATAGAACTGCAAACCAACCGTGCGGTCCAATTGCAGTCGGCGTGCAGTCGTGTGAACTGCACACAGACTGCAATCGCAAACAATATTATGGTGTCTGTCAGTCACACATCTGTCAAACTGCGATGCGAAAATAAAAAAAAATATGTAAACGAATATTATTATGCCATAAGGAAAGTAACTAAACCCGACAGTTTTTCTGTAAAATCAGAGTAGTGAAAAAAACATAGTTTTTATTAAGTTTATGATTGCCATTTTTAACTAAAGCACGACAGTTATGATTCTAAATTGATGTTGGTAGCTTTGACTGCCAAATTAATATAATACAACGTTGTGTTAAACAGTATTGAGCCTTGATTTGTCTGGTAAAATATTGTTAAAATAATTAACGAACCTTTTGGAGAAATGTGTTTTTTTTTGTTTTTGATTAATCTTAAAATTAGTACGGAACTAGTCTCTTGACCGCTTTCTTCCCAATTTTATACAAACCATTCTAAACTCAACATATTAAAATCATCGGCCCAATTACCAATCGATCTTCTTAAATGTATACTCACTTCACACATTCCTAAAAACGTCTTAAAAATAAATAAATATTATTCCCTTTGCGCACGAGTTTGTTCGATCGCCGCCATATTGATTCGTCATTCGATTGTTTTTGTAACAGAACTTGCTAATTTAATCGTTTGTTTATCGATCACGAATCGGCAGAGGATGCTTTTTGGGAAAATAAATAAACAAAATTTCTGTACTAGTGATATAGTCGAGTTTGCTTGCGGATTTGTTATTGGAATTTTAGAAAAAAAAACTTTTTGTTGATTTGTTATCCTCATTTTTTTGTATATTAAAAAAATTACAAACGTCGTGAAAATATACTGAAAAACCTGCTGGGCTAGTAATGAAAGTTCGATATCACTATTCCACCTTGACAAAGAGACAAATGCTCGTTCCTAGGAAGAGACAGTAATATTATGAAAATTATGCAAATGCTTTATCTAGGCTTTACCTAACTATCTGTTAGTACAGCGTACAAAGTCCAGGATTTTCGGTAAACAAACAAACACACAGGCCAATATTTCTCCATCATAATATTTTATACTCCTAAATTCTGAATATTATGATACAAGGGGATTACACTCAGCTCCTATAAAGTTAGATATGGTTTCAAACAAATAAATATTTCAAAAATATATGAAATCAGATTCTAAAATAAAGTATTTGTAAGCCAGCGGTCATTTGCCATGATTTATATATTTTGTACAAAGGATTTTGCCAATAACACTAAGCTTTGTTTTGTTAGCTTTTTGGGGAAATCGGAGCTCTGAAATTATCTTTAGAATTCAGAGATAGCGCATATACACAACTTTTTCAGAGACTATATTGTTTAGTTAAGTTGTCGTTCTTTTTTTTATGGATTGAAAAACATCATATGACTTGGGGGAGTGTTAGACTTTTACTGACTAAAACCCTTGTTCCTTCGGTTGCCCTTTATGTTCCGGGGCCGCGGTAACTACTAGAACTTTTCCGCAACCTCGGGTCAAGTTGTCGTTGGAGTTTCTTGCTTGTTCTTCTCCATAGAAATCTACCTATATTTTGGAAGTAGTAGCCTGACTGGCATCTTCTTTCTGACTAACTGACCGCCTCTTTAAATTGACTGTAAATGGTCTAAATAAAATAGACTTTGACTTTGTGTATTTCTAGTTAATTCGACACAAATCCATACTAATATTATAAATGGGAAAGTGTGTCTGTCTGTCTGTCTATCTGTCTGTCTGTCTGTTTGTCTTTCTTTCACGGCAAAACGGAGCGACGGATTGACGTGATTTTTTAAGTGGAGATAGTTGAAAGGATGGAGAGTAACATAGGCTACTTTTTGTCTCTTTCTAACGCGAGCGAAGCCGCGGGCAAAAGCTAGTAAACCTATATCTTTTGAAGACACTGGGTTGTGCATCTTGGGTCGCGTCACCAACAAAATGTATAGAATTGTATGAACGGTGAGGTATGTGTTATGTGCCTGTAATAATGACCCGTTATCATTAAACCTTTAACTTTAAAACACACGTGATTCGAGACACATGACAATAGAAAGACAATAGCAGCGTGACAGCCGGCTGTCGCTTGGTCGTCGAAAGGTTAAAATAGCTCCAATATTGTAGTTGAAAAACTTTAAGTTGAGGGTAACAGCGTGATGCTACCTGAAACCCCCTACATAGGTACCTGTCTCTAGATATGTAATTATTTTGTAATTTTAAACAGTCTTCCACGAAGTAAATAACAGGTCTTTTCCAATTACCCAACCTTCCAACTTTTGATGTTCGTACAGAAATAACTAAAACAGAATTTATAATCGCTAATCATTATTTCAAGGGGATTGTTGTTTGGACGAAGGAGATTAATTATTCCCACCATTTTCACGCTACTATGAACTTTAACACGCGAGCTTTAAACCCAAAATCCTTTGTTCCCAATTATATTTCAGCTAATTAGGTACAGTAGTAGATTAAAAAAAGGAATGTAAAAACAATTGAACGTTTCTATTTTTAAAATAGAATAGAATAGAAGTTTCTGTCGCTTGAAGAAAGATTTATTGGTTGAAGAGTTTCGGAAATAGATAATAGATTCTGGAAATCGTTTACGCGTTTGAACCGACTGGTGGAAGTGATAATATTTGAATTGTTTTCAGTTGAAATTTAGACACATTTCCCTGTTAATTTACCCGTTTTGATACTTAAGCTGACTAAGAAGAAATAATAATAATTATTTTGAATTATTATTATTTTCAATATTAGTTATATTTTGATTATAATTTTAAGTTTACTTCTAGCCGCATGACATATCTGTGCACCTCACTGTAATGCGACCCCTCTCCCGCTTCCCCGCGCATCGCCCTTGTTCGCCTCGTTCGTTTAGTAGCGATAGCATTTTGTCAGCGTTACGTCACAGCGCGAGGTGCACAGTTAAGTCATACACCCGTAATGTAGAAGAAATAAAGCCGTTATATTTTTCCCCGATTTCACCCACGTCTTGGGTCACTGCTTTGCTCTCGTTCGTCGTAGTGTGATGTTCTCTATAAATGGACTATACAACACTAAAACGATTTTTCATTTTAAGTTAGAATTTCTTGAGATTTGCACCTTCAAACAAACTCTTCAGATTATTCTACACCATGGTCTTTGCCAGTGTATGGGCCACGGCATTATGCTGTCACTTACCTCTTTTAGTTTAAGCTTTCTAGTATATAAGTTTTAATATTAGTAGTTTCACTATGCGCTAATAAATCTTTCTCTTTCTTTCTACCAATGATTATGTTTTCCAATTCCAAAGTTCTTTATTCACCAAAAAGTATACATTTCGTGTTCCACTTTATAGATATCAAACGCGTGCTAGGTAACCTCCGCTATGGGCTGCCCACGCGCACCAAAGCGATGATTAATATACAAGAAATAGTACAATGTGTAAGCTGTGAAAATTACGTAAAGCAGGTAAGATTGCGAGATTTTTGTGCCAGGTGTAGTTTTATTTCTAAATTAATATAGGTTATTAAGAAAACTCGTACAGTAAAGGTCTCTCTTGTCCGGGGTTGCGAAATAGTTCAAATAGTTACCACGGTGGGTTTTAGTCAGTAAAAGTCTTACACTCCCTCTCGCCCCGCCCAGGGTGGGAGAAGTCATTTGATAATTTTCCCATCCATAAAAAAGGACTGTTTTATACTAGGTGTATTTTTGATCTTGCTCAACCCGCTAGGAGATGATTCTAGTCATAAAAACAAACAACTTTCATTATGGAACCAACTCTGAAATTTCGAAAAAAATATCACCTGTTTCATACATTATGGTCGGGAGGGCATTGAACTTTTCTTAGAAACAGCTGATATTTTTTCGAGTATTCAGAGTTGGTTCCATAATAATAGTTGTTTGTTTTCATGGGTAGAATCATCTCATAGCGTGTTGAGCAAGACCAAAAATACACTTAGTATACGAAGTTACAATAGAACTCTGTCTTCTAAGTCACTAGTAAGCTTGAAGGAAAATATAAATTGTAAATAACTTGGACCTTAATAATAAACTAGCTGTCCCCCGCCGTTTCACCCGTGTTTTTGGTTACTGCTCCGAGGCCCGTAGATCTTAGCGTGATGTTAAACATGGGCTATCCAACACAAATATATTTTTTCCGCCCTCGCCGCCGAGGGCCATCGCGACGTCCCAGTCAATGCTCGCCCCGTCCCTTGCTAAACGAGCCAGCCCGCGTCGCTGTGCCAGTAGCTTTAAATACGCCCCTAAATAATAACCAAAGATCGATCCAGCCTGTCCCTTTGCTGCCGTGGTAAATGGTGTGTTTGCTGTATGGTGGTCCGTACCCCACAGGGGGTGCCCTTTAGCGCAGTCGTTGTAGAATAAGTTTTGCCCTGGCTGGAGGCCTAGAGTCACTCTTGGCAGCCACAGGATTGTCCGGTTAAGTAGTAAACAGCCGTAGCGAGCTGAACTGCAAGATGCCTTAGTTAGAAAAAAAAAACAAATATATTTTTGATTATAAACCAGTATTTCATGAAATGTTGCGGAATGTTATGTTTATAACAGTTACCGTGGCCCTGGAACATAAAGGGCAATCGAAGGAACATGAGTGGGTTTTAGTCAGTAAGAGTCTGACACGCCCTCCCGCCGCACCCAGGACAGGAGCAGTCATTGGATGATTTCCCACTCACCAAAAAAAAAAAAAGTATTTCATGAAATTATCGCGTACAACCAAACAATCTATTTAGCTTTATAACATTTAAAAAAGATATTTAGTATTAATTATAGCTAATGTTATAATTAAAAAGTAATAATACAGATCTCATTCTTTTCACACGATTGTGTTCAGGACATCCTGCGGCCATATTTGTCGCAATATCCAAAATGGCGGCCATGTGGACATCCGGATGAGAACGGAAACGAAACACATATGTATGTGAAAGAAATAACAACAAACTTTGAATGACTAATATGTACTAAAAAGGCAATAATTAAGTTGTATTTGTGATACTAATGAGTTTGACATTTAGATAAGCCTGACAGATTTTTATTTGAAAAGAATCGTTAAGATAGTAGGTTTCAATAAAATAATGTAAATATTATTGTGAAGTATATCATATTATATATCCTAAATTAAATATTTGTCAGTTTTCACATTTAAATGTAAATATGTTGTTTACAGTATATGTTTTTGTATAAAATATGGTGTGGGGATTCTTGATCATTTTTCTCCATGCGAAACTTCATTTTTTAAGGTACTTGTAAATGTCGAAAGTACTTGAAGATTGTCGTTGACTTTGCACTTTACAGCCGACTACTTAAAAAGGAGGGCTATAATTTTTTTTATTCTATTTTTAAATAATAAGCTCTATGATCTGTTTACAGCAATCCAGGTTTTTTAGCTTGTAAAAAGGGCCCGCCATCAATGACTAACATAAGAAAACGTTTTAACAAACATTCCCGTGACAAGTTCGCCAATCTTTCTATACATCTATGATCTAATTTAATTAGTCTATAAAACAAAAGAATACTCATAAACCTTTACAAACGTTTATTTCATCCATTAATAGATTTACAATAAACCATACATTTGCACACCATCTGGCAAAGGCCAATGTCCAACCGCCAAAATAATTTTATTCTAATTATAACAATGAGTAATTTATTATGGTAACAACAAAAATTGGTTAAGATATAACTATGACTCAATGAGAACTAAATATCAGCCATATGGACTGTTTTCATTACGCAGACATTTGCAAAATAAATTATATCTATGACGTTTCTGTCCGTTTCAGGTTTGTGCTTGTTTCAGATCGTAAATTGAAATGAAATAATAAAAAAAAAAATTGTGTAATGTTAAATTTTACACATTCCTAATAAGAAACTGTCAGTCAGTTTAAATCTTCGATCGCAGGTGATTCGAAACACAATAGACAGATACCAGCAGCGCGACGGCCGGCTGTCGCTAGGTCGTCGATTATAATTAGCCAGAACTATCCCAAGCTGGACAAAAGCCTTTCGTCTTTCCGATCCTCAAGGAAGCCATCCAGGTCGTCTTGCCGTCTTGTCACTGTGAGACACCAATTTAATCTCTTGACGACCAATCGACAGCCGGCTGTCGGACTGCTATTGTCTTTCTATTTTGTCTTAAATCACGTGTGTTTGAAGGTTTAAAGCTCGGGGTCTATAGCTCATTCAGCATACAGCAGATATGTCCAGTCCAGTCCACTTTAAACTATGCCACTTTTTGCGCCACGCGAATAACTCTCAAAGCTCTGAAAAAATACAGAAACGAGGTAAAAAACTAACGCCAAATCTATTAAATTTAACAGCTTGTCAATACAGAACAAACAAAATAACCCTTCGGCCGGATACCGACCACGTGTTAGCCTGCGCACACGCACATTTCTAACAAGGGGGCGTTTTCTAAATATAACACACAGAATTATAAACGCAACACGTTCTCGGTTAGTCACTTCGCGTTCACCACGATACGCGGTCCCGAATTTGTGCCGAGTCCCGAATCCCAAGTCCCGAGTCTTTTGTTCGTCAACCATGGTCACAAGTGTTTGAGTTTTTGAAATTGCTTTTTTTGTGCTTGTGGTGGATTTTTTTTTCGGAAGAATTGGAAGGTGAGGGTTATTTTTTTTGTGCTTTTTTAATTTGTTTTGGGGTTTTAAATTAATGAAAATATTTTTCGCAATATTTGTTTTATAAGAAAAGCGTTGATAGTCTAAACAAACCTAGATAGATCTACACGCAAAGCGTAGTTATTTGTGCTAAAAAAACCGGGCCGACCTCTTTAATTTCTAAATACGCACAATAATAAACTATTTTCAGAGTAATGTGTAACAAGTTCTGAGTAGATACATTCACATGTCAGTCTGAAATTTATATTTTTCTAGCAAAATTCTAGTTTTTTTCTGATTTGAATAGGATTTTTCGCTTTTACGTCCGTCTATAAAATATGAATCTCGGAAACTTAATGCTTATTCGGCGCCGTTTTAGCTTCTAGAGGACGCATTTTCTCATGAAAAACTCTGGTAATAAAAAACTGTAAGTTACTTTCAACAAAGAAAAACTGAATAAATGAACTTGGTATGTTTATGCATGTGTGTAAATTTGTTATATGAGAAGTTTTAGATTTTAATATTTTCTTAGCTTTCCATCTATTTACCCCATTTTCTATCGGCTTTAGGAACAACCATTACTTTCTATTAAAAAGACTATTGAATAATAGATTAGTCTGTCTGAGTTAAAATGAGAGTTAAGAAAGAATATCGATCTTGGATACTTACATAAAACAACTAGCTTTAGCCCGCGTCTTCGCTCGCGTGAATGTATTGTCTTTGCATCACCCTAAGGTAGGTTGGTGTAGGTGGTAGAAAATGCACAAGGCCCAGTCAGTCAATCAGTTAACTATTTATATAAATTGATTGTTTTCGATATTTTTCTGTTGATTCTAAAATCATTGTAATCTTTGCAAAATCATATAACAATACCAGCCTATTACTGTCTGTAAGAACAAATATACGGTTCCTTTCTGGAAAGCTTGGTTTCCGCACTCAGTCCCTTTATTATGGACCATTGTATGTACGTGAACTTACGTGACTATTTCAACCAGCCCACCTACTTCTAAAAGCAGATCCGATTCTGTAGACTTCTCTTCTTGGGAAGTCGAGGAATCGGATTTGCTCGTTCGGTAGTGCCTGATTAAGATCACTGAGGTTCTTTGAAAGTTTTATACACGCCCGTACATTTGAGAACATAAGCAATAATGTGTAATATCAGACGTTATGACTGAGAGGATGCCAGCAAGTACCATTGTCACTTTTTTCAAATCTGTACTTTCTAAACTTATCTTAGATATCACTTACATCAATGAAAGAAAACGTCGTGAAGAAACCTGGACTTGTAATTAATTTAAGCCCAAAATCGCTATTGCGCCTTGAACAAGCGTGGTGATAAATTCTCGTGCCATCACTGTGCCAAAAATCGCCAATCCGCTTTAAACAAGCATGGTGATCAATTCTTCTTTTCTGTATAAGAAAAGGCCCTTACAATGGGTATTATTATAACTCATAACAATAATTTTTAATTTCAAGCTTAAAATTAGATGTTAACGGATGTAGATCTTCCTGTATTCTCAGACTAAGAATATAGCATGATTTCATGACGTCTGGCTACATTGTTTTATTTATTTAGCCATCTAGATGCTTCTCGTGTAGTATAAAGCGTTCGTTGTTTTTGGACTTCCTCTATGGTCGAATTGCGATGACATGGCTGCAACTGACTACAGGTACTGGGCCTGAAAGATATTTTAATGAAATTACTTTCAGAATACGTCACTTAGCAACACAAAATGAAGATAAAATTAAATAGGATGTTGATATCGTACCTACTTTTATTAAAATCAAAACTATTGGCCACTGGACTAAGCTTAAACTAGTTAATGAATTTGCTAAGTTCATAATGGATCTATTATCACTAACAGGACTGTCGTAATAGTACTATTTTTACAATGTTCGCGCGATTGTGGGTGATTTTAGTATTAACTGTGATAGTTATTACCGGTAAGAGGTCAAAGGTCCAATTCAGACACTAGACGCCAACTTTATTTTTTGTTAATTTTCGAAAATGTCATTATATTATTATGTATGTAAAAAATATCTAAGGATGCTAAATTTGATATGACTTGCTAAGTATGATGTAAACGATGTTTTTTTTAATGTGAATTTTGTGAAAATAAATGTATATATTCGTTAAAGCCTTTCCTATCAATTAATTTAGTTACACGACATGGTTCTTCTATGCAGGCATATCTACTAAATATGAGTGAGAGTGAGCAAGTCATGTTTCACCATATAACGTCATATGAACGCAATGTTATGAAATAATTATCTACACATCCTAATTATCTAGGCAGCCATCTTTTTACCTGTTACCGACCATGTGGAATGTTGTTTAGTATTTTTGACTGTAGGGTACTAAACTATGAAAGTCTAAGAGGTTTTTGAGATACAGCTCGTTTAAGGACGTACTACCATTATAATCTCTTTCTGTTGCAAAGCAAAGTTGCTGTGTAACGGTTTGAAGGCTATAGGTGCGTTGCGGAATAGTTCTAATAGTTACCGCGGCCCGGAACATAAAAGGGCAACCGAACAAACATGGGTGGGTATTAGTCAGTAAAAATCACACACTCCCTCCCGCCCCGCTTAGGTCGGGAGAAGTCATTTGATGATTTCCCATCCACAAAAAAATTCTACGAGGCCTTTGGGCCTTATTATACTAGCGGATTGCGAACGTCCTCAAAGCGGAACGGGCGCGCAACGAATGCGTCGCGAATATTCCGCGGCTGCACAGCGATACGTCGCGGACGCGTGGCGAATTCGCAACGTTTTCGTCTCGTGTTTGTCTCAAGTTAACGACGAAATTGCACTGCTATTTACAGCAATCTCGTTGTGCGTCCGCAACGAATTCGCTGCGCATGCGCGGCGTGTTCGTAGTGTGTCCGTAACGAATTCGTTGCGCGCCCGCTCCGCTTTGAGGACGTTCGCAATCCGCTAGTATGATAAGGCCCTTTGGTGCTTATAACAAGCGGCGGAGGCGGTTTGTCTCCCGCCTCTCGCAGCGCCACGCGACCAGTACAATTTTGATCGCGCGAGTGTACTGTTTCCTAGAAACACCTCCGCTCGCGTGCTCTGTCACGCGGACCAGTCGCCCGCGAGGCGGACACCCGCGACCCGCTGCACGCAGCGCTGTTCTATGAGATTACATGAAACAGCACGCCACGCGGACACCCGCGACGGACGCCCGCTTGACGCAGCGCACGCCCTTAAATATTTGTTGAAATCGACCTTCTAAATAATTCATTTAATCTATTTTTAGCAATGTTGCTGTACCAGAATTCAATGCTTCTTTACACAGGGTTTTTAAAATATCTCTGCATAAATAGTATCACAGTATAACCCGTTATTAAGTCCTCCCCCAATAGATGCCTATTGTTACAAATCAATGTTGCGAAAACGGTTAATGTCAATTCATATTAGAAACAATACCATTTCAATCTCAATTCGTTATCTCATTAATACAGTTTGTACTTCATTAGTATCTAGTTTGTCTTGTTCTATTGTCGATATTCGAAATCGTTTGTCTTGGTATGGACATGTAAGGTGGACTGCTGTAATGAATGAATCTTTGGAGGGATGAGGGGCAGAGTGTAAAGTCCCTCATCCTCCTTTGAAAAGGGAGGATCCTCCGACCAGACGGGTGCTATGTCTGGTGGGAGGTTTTAGTCGGGATTGTTGTACATGTTCTAATGTCGCCGATAATTCATATATCGCGATGCAAGATTGTCAGTTGTAGTTAGCATGTTCGGCGATAGATGTCGCCACATCACTCCCCTCCGAGACCGGAGGTCGATACAGGATGAGTCGTCCTTACATCTTCTAACAATGCTTGCCGGGCCAGTGGAAGGTTCCAGTGAGTCGGAACCGGATGCCGCATAGTTCTCGTCTGCGTCGACCAGGAGAGAAGTGCGTCTCTGCTTGCAGACCGGCTGAAGAAAATACCAAAACTCAAAGAATTATTTATGGTATTATTTTTTTCAATATTTTAGAGTCAGTAGTTTTAGAGACAAAGCGGGCAAGTGAATCAGACAGAACACGAGAGATCCTATAAGAATTCCGTTTTTCTAACCCACGCACGGAACCCTAACAAACGTTATTTATAACTTTTAATATTTACAGCACAACTATTGACAAATATCGTTTAGAAATTAAAAAAAAAATGTCAAACAATAAAATAATATTTTATTTGACAATACTTTATAAAACGAATGGGCGTTTCCGGCGTTACCGTTTCTAATAAACGTTTAAAAACCGTTGACGCTTTTATTGTTTTTACCGTTGCGCAACGAGTTTAGGTGGACAACGATATTATGTTATTTTGTACCTCTGTTATTTTATTGAATGGGACAAAGTGCATTCAATTTTATCGGGTGTTTTTCGTAAATGTATTAGCGTTTTTGGTGTGTAGTTTTTAGGCACCACTTGTGTTTGTTTTTAAATAGAAATAGACGTTTTCTTTCGACACGTTTATGTAAAACAAAAGTTCTTGACCATGAACATAACAAAAAAAAAATTATAACAAAGTATTTTTATGGCTTTGTATTGTGTATTCGAAAGTTTTATATGGTTATATTTTATAGCGTCTTAATACTTTCTCAATACAGACAAAGTCGCAGGTAAAAGCTATAATTTTGTATAATTAATATTATCTACGAAAGCACCACTTTTTGCCACAATTGTACTGATTTATACGGTAACTGTAAATAGAATCATTTAAGTAGAAAATCAATTAAAAAAACATGTTTTATTAATCTAGCGTGTTCCTTAAATGGAACAAAATAATGACTTTTTACAAATGTCAAAACTTTAGACAAAAACTTAAATTATTCAAGTAGGCGCCATTATTTTTATTTAATCTGCCTATTAAGAGCAAAAACGGTCAATAACTCGAAATAAATGTCTTAGATAATGTGAAACTTGCTCAGTTCGTGATAAACGTACATTTTATCTTTAAAAAAGTAGTATATCTTTTGCCTGGTCTAGAGATATAGAACTTTTTATATGTAAACTGGCAAGATGATGTAGGTAATAGGTTCGACTAAAAACGGTGAAAGTCAAGGTAAATTTTATAACTGGTACTAGCTTTCGCCCTCGGCTTCGTCTGCGTGAAGGTTGATGTTTTTATGATCAGCGGTTTGGGCTGTGCGTTGATATATCAATAGTCAGTCATCAGACAGTCACTTTACCATTTTATAAAAACAGATAGATTATGTACTTGCCGCAGAACCTGTTTTTTTTAAAGTAATTATTCGATTTACTTTAAAGTTATAAAAGGGAAAACAAAAATATTTTCTTGGATAAAGTTAATTACAAAACTCATTCCATATCAGCCAAATCTCAGCTTTAAGTAAAAATGCCTCCAAACATTCTATTACTCATAAGACACAAAATTGAACACGTACCATATAACCTCAAATACTGTACTTACTTTCTTATAAACTTCTATTGTTGAGTTTACGAAGTTCTTAACCCACATATAAAAAGTCCAACACTAAATAATTCTAGCACATAAAACGTACATACGGTTGTAAAGAATTCACTGTCTTGTTAGATAAAATGCAGGCCTATTGTGGAGCACAGTTGCGTTTAAATGTCATGTCGGTTTCACTTTGACTTTTGGCCTTCGAATTGTTATGGTAAGTCACAATGATATTATAATTAAAAAGGTGTAGTCAATGATTTTTGGACACAAAATGTGCACATTTTGAGAAATGAGTTTCACTTTGTGAAGAATATAATTTATTATCTTGACATGCATGTAAAAATAATTATAATTGATTACCTAATTTTTTGCGTTATACATATAAACTTTATGTTAAAAAGCCAACACATTTGTTCACCAATTTAGTTGGTAGGGCACAGAGCTCGACTATATTATTTTATGTAAGATCTGTATTTTATACCTACCTGTGTTCACAAATAAAGATTGATTGATTGATTGATTGAAAGTATACCAAAGTATGTAAGGTCCATGTTTTTTTGGCCAGTGTTCTAAATGTGAAAAGTACGTTTTTGGTCTAGTGCACCAAATGAGAACTGCACTTTTTACCCGAGTGCCAAAAGGAGCGTTTCTGTTTAGAACAAAATACTAAGTGCACTTTTTTACAAATAGACCTAATGTAACGTATCTATGCGTTTTGTATCTCGTGTACCAAATAGAAAGTGCATTTTTATTCTCCATTGCACATTTCGCAAAATGCACACTTTTATCACTTAATTCTCATAATACATTGAAATTGCTTAAACAGTAGTTACAATTTTTTTGTGTTTTTTTTTCGCTATCAATCACATTTGTTTTTACATTTTTTGGTTTACATTGTTATAAGTAATGAATAGTACTAGGAATAAAATGTATCCATCATCAGAAAAATAGGAATGACATTCTAAAACAATTGCGTTACAGAATAAGGCTGTTTCCCTGGACATAGTACGACATGTTACTATCAGAGGTTTAAATTAATTACACGGGGTGGAACGTTCTAGCAAGTTATGTGCTCATTTAAATGTAAAAGCTTACTTGTTCGCAAGGGCTTTGTAGCTTTGATGTTAAGTATTTTGTGACGCTTTCTGTTGATCTTTTAAGTGTACCGACATACCACACTGAATTTACGACGAGTAATCACTTACTTGCGTTTGTAAGAATGTCAGGCCGAAATTACATCACTGGGTTTTAGAATGCAGCTCTTTATTTGATAATAATAAAATAATACCAGTTTGTTACTGTTCTACTCTGCAGTAGAACAGTAACAAACTGGTATTATTTACCTTTGCCCTGCGGCAAAGGTATCTTCTCATACAGAGATGGCACAAGCATTGAACCCTACGCTTGCTGAATGCTGTTTTTTTTATCACATATGGGCTTGCTCTTGGTCCCAGACTAGCCCGAGGGCATAGACGGGGCCTACGATGGAGCGAGCTCACTCAAAAAATGACTATGCACTCGTCTCTTGAATACATCCGGGTTATATGCATTTGGGAACACAGACGCTGGCGGAGGGATTGACGATTTCGAGCTCATATTCATGATAAGATCAGGTTTCCCTACGGAATTTTATGTCACTCATGTGTGTGATGTCTAAGATATACTTTAGAAAGTACACATGAATTGAAAAAGTAACATTGGTTCTTGCACAGATTCTTACCAACGACTTCTTATATGAGGCCTTGAACACTAACGCATGCCATTGAAACGGTGTTTTTATTACAAGCGTAACATTTAGCCTTCGAATTTCGGTCACGTAATAATTAGCGTAGACTCGTCATTACACCAAACTCATCCAGAATATATAATTTTCAACCAGCTGCCGTAAATTAAATAAATATATAAAATGTACAAAGTATCCAAATCACGAAATGTATCCAAAAGTTCAGCAACTCGTGTTAAAACCCAAAATAATTTATTAAATTAAATTGAAAAGATAGGTTCCATCAAAAAGCTGTAGAACAAAGTTTATGTAACAATGTTTCAGCTGAAACCTGAAAGTTAGCCATTTGTTTACCTTTTCGCTAACTTTTAGGTGATGCTAATGAGGGCTGTAAAGCTTAATGGCTAAGTTGGTTCGCTACATTTACGCTTTTTTCGCTTTCGAAAAAGTCGGTTTTTGTTAGCTTCAAGTTGACAACCCCAGAATTTCGGCAGGGGTTTGCAACTCTAGGTATATTTATATAAAAACATTTCTCACAGATCCATAATAAAAGTAAGTACAAGATCCAAGATATTGTAAGTTAGAGAAGACCTAGACACTTTTCCATTTATAATGTTAGTATGGATGGATCCGTATTTAATATTTATATTATTAATGGAAAATGTGTCACTTTGTTCGTCTTACACGACAAAACGGAGCAACGAATTGACGTAATTTTTAAGTGCAGAAAGTTAAAAGGATGGAGAGTGACATATTTTTTTGTCTCTTTCAAAAGCGAGCATAGCCGTGGGCAAAATCTAGTATGTTATAAGTGCTTAAAAAATACGTTGAGCTCACCCTTTCAGTATAAAAACAAGATTTGCTTAATATGCATGTTCAAACTTACTAACTCTGAAACTTCTTTATTTCATACAAGGTTTAAGTAAGTGCACAAAGCTCTCTTAAAACATCATTAGAAGCTGTTACGTCCGTCTGTCTGTCTGCTTTTGTTTTAACATTCCCATCTATATCGGGCCGATCGTTGAACTTTAGGTCCCCTTGTTGTCTTGTCTTATAAATAATTATCTGCCGTGTCTTCTCAGATTTTGCTGGAGTTAAACTGACAGTTTTAGGGATTAAAATCATTCTGAATTAGACCTTTCATACTAGGGAACTAAGCTAGGGAAATATTCCTGCTTTTGAATTGTACCATTTTGCACAAATATTCAATGGTGTTTTTATGGATGGGAAATCATCAAATGACTTCTCCTGCCCTGCGGAGCGGGAGGGAGTGTCAAAGTATTACTGACTAAAACACACCCATGTTCCTTCGGTTGCCCTTTATGTTCCGGGGCCGCGGTAACTTAATAGTTACTATTCGGCAACAAATATAGAATATTGTTGACTTAATGTCTTAGATTGTCGTTCTTTACCAAGGGCGGTGAAGAGATAACATGACAAAACCATTCTAAAAGAAGATATTGAAATTCATTCTGTCTGGTTTCTGTCCTGATTCAGTGGCGGATTAAGAGTATCCGAGGCCCTAAGCACAGAGCCTGTGTAGGCCCTCTATTGCTTATTACGGCTTATTATTCACTTGCATGGCCTAGGCTGAACCAGCGCCTGGCACGAGAGCTCACCGCCGCCGATCGCTGCAGGGACACGGCGGTGGTCTGCCCACGGTGGAGCACACTTCCATCGTGTTCTCTAGGCGACCATTACAGCGGTGACATCCAATCGTTTCTTCCACCCAAATCCGACACAGGAACCTCCCAAAACACCCGTATCCGGGGAGGACCCACGTCGGACCACTCATCAAAGAAGGACCTTACCCTCGCTATTATGGAGTGCCCAGCACTGGTTTGCGACAGTTGCAATTCTTTATTCCGCCATGAGATTCCGCCGGCCGGACCCTAGTTGATATTCACGTTTTTGGTTTGATTTAAATTTTTTTTTACATTTAATTACAAACGCAGCATTTGAACGAACTCGAGCCGATGAGATGAGTGCGACACAAGCGGAGTGGAGTTACGGCCGACTCACGGGGGTTCCCAGATTTCAAGCCACTAAGCTTTATCCTCCGATATGGCGTGATGGTTTCTTCAAAAAAGGCGCTAACACGCTCCTTTTAAGAATTAAGTATAAGCCCATCTTGCTTCTAAGTCACGTCTAAAAGCTGTTTTCGAGAGTCATTACGAATCGTCCCGTTCGCAAGCTAGACGACTGCCATCCTTTCAAACCAGCCGGTTTTCCATAAGGGCTTAGTCTATAGACTGAGGAGTATAGTCGGTCTTTATGTCTGGCGATCGTGGACTTAGAGAAGACTATCGATTCAGTGGAAACGAAGGTTATGCTGCATGCCCATCAGAGATGTCGAATTGCCCATCGGTACATCGAGGTGCTTGCCACACAAAAACGCCACCATGTCAGTTCGCCTCCAGGATCAAAGTTCGAAAACTCTAACTGTAGATATTGCAAGATGTCTTTGAGCTTCAGAACTGGGTTGACTTTGGGATTAACATAAATGCCGAGTACAACACCCACCTTCGATTGGCTGACGAAATTGTGGTCACGGCAGAGTCGCTGGAGGATCTGGGCACGATGCTCGACCACCTCAGTAAAGTTTCTCAACGCGTGGGCCTCAAAATGAACCAAATAGATCACAAAAATCTTGTATAACAGCCATGTACTGCCCACCCAAATAACCATTGAGAACGCTAGTTTGAAGTTGTGGATGAATATGTATCTACACTTAAGCCAAATAGTCCGACATGGTACGTCCAACTTCGAGAAAGAGGTCGGACACCGAATCCAACTCGTTTTGTCAGGGAAACAACGCACTATTTTCTCGTCCTCAATACCCCAGTGCTTGAAGGCAAAAGTCTTCAATCAGTGTGTGTTGCCAGTGATGCATATGGATCTGAGACGTGGACGCTAGCTTCGGGCCTCATGAGTAAGCTCAAAGTCGCTCTTTCCACCGCGCGTTCGGTGTTTCCGTTTCCGTTCGAGGAGATCCGTAGGAGAACCAGTCACCGATATAGCTCACCGAGTCGCAAAGTTGAAGTAGAAGTGGGCTGAGCACATAGATCGAAGAAATGATGGAGGAAAAACGTTCTCGAACGGCGGCCCCGTATTTGCAAGTGCAGCTTCGGTTTCCCGCCAGATGGACGGATGACCTTCCTAAGGTCGCAGGGAGTCGTTAAATGCGGTCGGAATAGAACCGCATGTGCTGGAAAAAGTTGGGTGGGGCCTATCTCCTGCAGTGGACACTCATGGGCTGATAATAAACATACGTAATCGTTAAATCGGTATTATTTTTGTGATTTCGGACATATTGTGGATGAATCTCGATAAAATGTAGGTATAAAATGAAACGCCAGCAGAGGATGGAGGCCCCTGGAGAACAGGGGCCCCAAGCACGTGCTTGTAGTGCTTATACGTTAATCCGCCACTGTCCTGATTTTAAGACCATTATGGTCTAGGCGTCCCAGTTGCAGTCGCGATAAACATTTCGTTGAATTTTTTTTGTGCCTTTTTGCTTAGATCTGTTCTGTTTGCTGCTTTATTTGGATGAAAGTGCAGATCATAATTTTCTTATCCTTCAGCTGTTCTTTTATGATTAATTTTGTTGTAGGATCCTCTTGGATCCTTCAACGAAATTAAAATTTAACTGTCTTCAGTTCAATCGTTTTCGGGACTCGGCGACCTTAATTGTTCGGTGCTGTTCTGGCGGACTTCACTGTTGATTTTGGTTTTCAGGAGTTGCAATGGTTGGGAATAGTGTGGTGGGATTTTACCAAAAAAAGAGACCGTTTCGGTTCCAAATATCACGCTGTTTTCATAACGGGGTAATCATAACCACTCCCCCAGTTTATTTAGCAGTTGTGCCCATATGTCAGACGTTCTAAATCCAGCGCTATCCGTGGCGCCACATACGTAACAATAGCTATTATTTCTAGCATTACGTTTTTATTTATTTTTAAATGGTTCATATATCCGTCTTCGTCACTCGGGCCGCTGTTCAGTTTTTAAGTGATTTAGGTTATTAGTTCCTAGTATATAAGAAAGCAGAGCTTTTTCTGAAGGGGTTTGTAAGGAACATACGACTATGATAACAATTTTGTCTTGCAGTTTTGTTTTGGAAAAAAATCTGTGTAGTCATATGAAGAATTTTAATGTGATTTATCATGTCAGTAATTGATTTTACGTAAGTTACCTCCTCTTACTAAAAGGAGTGCTTATCCCAAAAGTGCAGTGAGCCAGTCGACAGTTTTTTTTTTATTTTAAAAAATACCATCGAATCTCTTTGATACTTCTCCAAAAGCTATAAACTCTTGCTTACTGATAGGCTTAAGTTGTGTTATTACTACATTGATAACCATTTTTTTTGTATGATGAGTACATCTCTGAAGAACAGCTGTTTTGTCCTGATCATATCTGGTAGATATTGCAGATATTTAAAGGGACAACGGCGAGTAACATAAAATAACCCAAAACCCAACATCTACATTAAAATTCCTTAACTTCGGTTTACAATACAACAAATACGTAAACATCCATCTTCTGAATAAGTTTGTATATTCAATCCGCTATCTGTTTAGAGGATCGGCAGACCACCCATGGTGCCCACACGCATATAAGATGACAGCTAAAGTCATTATTTTAGATTGATTAAACGAATATTTAGATTCCAATGTGAATTATTATCTAAGTATTTTTGACAGCTTGTTAGATTTCAAAGCTGTGGATTGGAGTACACTTATATAAAAAACAGGAAAAAATGTGGTTTTGGCTAACATATTAGTTATTTTTAACATCGTTGATGGCCAACATCGTAAGAAAACGGTAATCCGCTGTGAACAAAAGTGGTAATTAATGCACATGTTTTCTCTGTATGAGAGGCCTTTGCCCAACAGTGGGAAAGTAATCACTACTGGTGCTTGCGAGTTTGATCACTTGAGTGTATGTATAACTGTCTATAGGCTCTACTTATTCAATGGTATTCAGTTTAATGCCAGTGTTTTATTCGCTTTATAAAGTGATTGCAAAGCGTTTGGTCGACACTTCACGTGATCAGAGGGCTGGCATTTTCTTTGCCCAAAGAATAGGCATTGCAATTCAGCGTGGCAATGCTGCCAGCCTTCTGGGCACGTTGCCCGTCGACAGTGATGACGAGTTTTACGACGCCGACGGATAACCCCTTTCTTTTTATTTATTTATTTATGATTTAATTTTTAGTTTTATTTAGTTTTAGTTATGTAATTCGTTTTTTAGTTAGTTTTAAGTTAGCTATATTTATTTGTATAATTTACAATTTAAATAACTAATTAAATATAAAATATTAACCCCTAAAAAAATGCCAGTGTTATATTTGGAGCGACTCCCTACCAGACTTCTGCAATCCAGTTACTGGGTGACAATCAACCCTTGGTTAGGTTGACAGTCCGACTTTCAGGGTTCTTCGTCAGTAAGAGTAATAAGATATATTAATCCAAAATTTGAACCGTAATATATCTAGTACTTAGTAACTGATCGCGACATGTTTCGCTATACAGGATGTAACGAAAACCCCATATCTATCCGTAAACACCAAAGTGTCCTGCTGATATAGAAGCACTATGCAAAGTTGTATAATACCTTTTTACTCTTTAATTTAAAAACGTATATTTTCTGCCATTCCCGCCATTAACTTATTTGTTTAATTCATCAAGACATTTTCGACAAAATACCTGAACAGCTAAGAATTCTAGAACTCAATTACTTAAAAAGGTACCAACGCAGTAATTTCTTACCCACCTAACCATAAACATACAACATCATCTTATGTACAAAATAACACTAAACTCTAACCAAAGAAAATAAAACAAACAATAAAAGATGTCAGCCGTAAAAAATACTTTAAATATTCATTCGTTTCTCGTGGGAGATGATAATTAAGTAAAGTGCGGATAATTATAAAAAGGAGGCGTTGAAATAATATTTGTAGACCATGTGGCTGGAAGATGTCAAGCTAATAGATGTGACAAGGGTGAACATTTTGAGGGAAGAGAGCGTAGTCGTAAAAGTGTTAAGATCAAAGGATTATGAGTTATTTGTGTTAAGGGTATAATGCTTTGTATGAAACTGCCTTGTTAAGGGATGATGAAAGGAAAATGAGTGCTTTTGATTAGCTGTTGTATTTGAAGTGTGTGTGGGAAACAGACATGCTTAATTGAAGAGTGTTCATTTTCGTAGACTTGCTTTTTAATAACAGCTAGACTTTCTGTGAAGAGCTTTTAGGAAGTTTTATCACTGTATCTATTTTAAATACATACCGCCTTATTACAAAACAAGGTTTTACTCGAAACCAGGTTTAAACCATTGAGCTAGGTTTTGTATTTCGAATGTTGATTGTATCAGAATAAGATTCAAATTACAAAACCTGGCTCAATGGTTTAAACCTGGTTTAGAGAAAAACCTTGTTTTGTAATAAGGCGGATAGAGTTCTTTAGTTGTAAAATAGAGTTCTTCGTGAAGGAGCTCTACCACCGTAAGTACTTATTTTTGCCTACGCTTTGAAGGGTTAAATTACAGATCCTTAAGACATTTAACTTTGTCTCTAGTACAGCAACGCATCTGCGAGGCTTAGAACAATGAATAATACCAAAACGCACAAATTTCCACACATTCTATTGTCATTGCGTCACTGGACCAATAACATTGAATGAGCCCAAACACAATCAATCGGAACGCAATTTCGAATACCTGATAGTACAGTCATACTCAAAATTGTCACATCCAGATAGTCGTATCAATGTAATTGACACCACCACACATGGCCGCGTCATCCCATGTGTTCCGATATTATAGTTAGCTTTAAGTAATGTTTTTAAGTACACCGATGTTGGTCTGATGAATGAAAAGTATTTTGAGAGTGAGGATAATGAACTGATGATTTTTTATAATAGTTTAGGAAATAATAGCTTTCAAAGTAGTTACCCCTGGGGTGCCTGGTAGGTAAAAGTCACGGGGGGGTGGTAAAACGAACTGCTAGTCTATATTACGAAGCTACTCAGGTGTACGGAGCGCTTAATCCAAGATTTGAATGTGTAATTGTAGATTCCGTAAAGTAGTGGGTCTGTCAGACCCACCAGGCACCCCAAGGGTTAAATAAACTTTTGTGAGACATATCTTCTATCTGTAAATATAAAAAAGCTAAAGACTGGCTGGGGATTATATCAACGCATAGTCCATATCGCTGGTCCTGGACACACTATGGAAAGATTTGAGTAAAATAATGGATGAAAGTTCGATAACCACGCGGTTAAAGGTCATAGCTCATTAGAGCCACCCGGCAACCACTCCGCACCGACTCGCCTCCTGCGGCTAGTATTCTTTACATGGACTTGTATGGGCATGCGCTCACTATTTCAACTCCGTAGCGTCACCGGATCGCCTCGGTTATAAGGCGAGTCGGTGCGGAGTGGGTGCCGGGTAGCTGTAATGACCTTAAAGCTACGGGCGAAAGCTAGAATTATAAATAGAGCCGGGAATTGTTTTTTTTTATTTAGTTTAATTTAAGGAAGTCTATTAAATATATAACATTACGCTACGATTCACTATGTGCTTTTCACACAAAGAAAATATCTCAGTCATTAAGCCTATATGGTTTTCTTACAAAATTAAAAAAAAAACGGACCTCTGAACTTGTTTCGGATGTTTTTTCTCAAAATAAACAGACCAGCTCGACCGTTCATTTAAAAAGAGCAAAAAATCGATGTATAAAAGTTATATTTAGCCAATTTACAAAATATTTTTTTTTTGTCATTTTTAAGCTTGTTATAGGCGCCACCTAAATTACACCTAAATAGCTTCTTGCACTAAATCAGCTTAGCGCCTTTAGAATTTATTGCAAAACGTTAAATTACATTTAAGGCCAATATGAACGTTCAAACAAGTTTATTAACATCATGACTAGGAGATTATATTTTACAACATAATTTATGATAAATAGATCCACCAAAATATTTAAAAGGATTAGTCTAATCCTCATTTGTGCCCATATATTTTATAGCAGGATGTTATGAATATAATTTATCATCTTCTATGCAGGACTAGCATTATTCGAATATACTATATATCTATAATGCCAGGATAATGAGTTTTGAGAAATCTATATTCATCATCTTCCTAGCCATTTTGAGCCTAGTTGACTTCTAGTTTAACCGGCTATAGCAGAATACTACATGATTTATTTTACTAATTACAAGTGATTTGCCCCAACTTTACCCGGTGGTACAAATCTTTGAAAATCCTGGCTTTTTTTTGCTTTTATATATAAAGATACTAGCTTTTGCCTGCGGCTTCACTCGCGTTAAAAAGAGACAAAAAGTAGCCTATGTTACTCTCCATCCCTTCAACTATCTCCACTTAAAAATCACGTCAATCCGTCGCTCCGTTTTGCCGTGAAAGCAAGACAAACAGACAGACAGACACACTTTCCCATTTATAATATTAAGTATAGATTCGCTCTTCAATCGCTTTATCCGTTAAAAAGACTGCATCAAAATCTGTTGAGTAGTTTTAAAGATCTTGGTATACATATATGGACAGATAAACAGTGGAAAACGACTATGTTTTATACAATGAAGTAATATTAATAACTGTACCTTAGGACGCGTAAATAAAAGTGATATATTATTAAGACAGCTTTATTATATTCATTGGAATGTGGTTTAGTTCCGTTTTCTTTGATAGTAGTTTTTATATTATAATCGTTCAAGAATCAATAAGCGGTTTGTCATTTTAAGCGCAAAAATTACCATAAAATAGAAGTTCTTTTACCCATTATTTGTATAAAATTTACGTATTTACTAGTAAATTTAAGATTTAGAATATATACAATACTAGCTTTCGTCCGCGACTTCGCCTCTATTTGACTTCTTTAGAAACCGAATTTTCTAAAATCCTTTTTTAGTCAATATTTATTTACTCTATACAAAGAACACACTCTAAGTTTCGTGTGTCTTAGTCCAGTGGTTTGGGATGTGCGTTATTATTATACTAGGTGTATTTTTGGTATAAAAAAAAACAACTTTTATTATGGAACCAACTCTGAAATCGCGAAAAAAAAATCAGCTGTTTCTAACAAAAGGTCAATGCCCTTCGACCATAATGTTTGAAACAGCTAATATTTTTTTCAAGATTTCAGAGTTGGTTCCATAGTAAAAGTAGTTTGTTTTAAGAGTAGAATCATCTCGGTCCTAGCGAGTTATGCAAGTCCAAAAAAACACCTAGTATCTCACTCACTCAGTCAGTCACTTTACTATTTTATGTATTTGCTTAAACTTTGTATATTCAACAAAATGAATGACACATAAATATAAATAGCCAACAAAAGGCATTACGTAGGTGTACATTTTAGATTCCCACAGTATGCACAATAGAAGCAACAAGGAATAAATATAAAATGTTTACTGTTCAAAAAGATAAAACAGGAAATCAACATGTCAAAATAATTAAAAAAAGAATACATCATTGACATTTGTATTTACTGAATCATAATTATAAATCTTATATTTTGTAAGATTTGCAAATATCTTAAAGTTTACGTTAAGGTGTTAAATTGCTTACAAAAGCACACCACCAACTTATAAATACTTTTTAATTTAAATGTTTGCAATATTTTTCGTTGTAATAAAGTCACTTATGGGTATGCACAACGTATGTACACAAATTAGTAGTTGCATATGAATTAAGGACTATAGTTTAACTTACTTTGTTTTAGGTTTTTGATTACTGCTACGCTTGTGGATAGCCAGATGAAAAGTGGCCTATTCTGATGCATTATCGGTATTACTGTCAAGTCATATCAAAGTCCGTTCAGTACTTTTTGCATGAAAGAGTAACAAAACAAGCGTAACACAAAAAAAATCATAGCTGTGTCACTTTAGCCTTAAAAACCTAAAAATAAAATGACAGCCTTAATAAAGTAAATTTAAAATGGACAATCAAATATCAATAACTTATTAGAAATTGTATAAAATGTAATAAAACACTGCAGGGGGCGCCACTAAACGATGTTTAGCATAACATACTTGTAGAGACGCTAGTTTGTATTGACATTATTGTAAATCGCTAAAGTTTATTGTCACGTAAGTATTAGAAGTATATAGACGTACATTCAGAAAAAAAATACAATACTTGTAGGTTTAGGTACTGAATATAATTCAAATATCATTTATATTTACACAGAGTAACAAATATATCGTGTTTTGTGTGTTTTTGTTGTGTGTCGATCTGGTCGTAAAAGTTGGTCATGAAGACAAATCCAATAAGGTCTTTCGACTCATAATTATAACTAATTACACTTTTCAGAAATAATATTCCATTCTTTTGATTTTCGTCAGCTTGTTCGTATTGCAGATATTATTATTGTCGTTTCAAGTCTAATCTTACATTTGTCCATTTGCGGTCGCCACACAAGAACACGTCCACTTCAACTTTTCATGTTTTTTTTTCCCCGTGAAATACCGTAAATAAATCAATAATTTGTCTTTAAATTCTTCCGATTTTACTAACAAATATAATACGTCACAGGCCAAAACATTGATTCAGACTTTAGAGCCATAGGTTCCAACAAAATAATAATAATGTCCACACTTACGTATATTAATTAACTCTTATGGACAACAAGGTGGTACAATACTTATAAGACTATACATAGAAGATCATGGTAATTTATTACACACTTATGCAAATTAGCCTAAACATGGTCATAATTATATGAATGTAAAATAATTAGTAGACTATGAACATTAAGAGTTTTACGATGTTAACCACACGGAGATTCGTATGTTTTTGGCAAAAATTAAAATATTCAGTAGCATAATTTAATTGTTATCTTAATCATTAAAAAACAACGTTTTTGTTGAAAGATATAAATCTTATATATAAAATTCTCGTGTCACAATGTTAGTTACCTTACTCCACCGAAACGGCTTTACCGATTGTTACCACATTTTATATGCATACCTATTCAGTAGGTCTGAGAATCGGCTACTATCTATTTTTCATACCCCTAAGTGATAAGGGTTACTCTTAACATTTTTAAAGCGGGTGAAACCGCGGGAGGCAGCTAGTAATAATGTAAAATCCATTTTAGCAACGATTAAACGAGTTCACCTGTAAAGAATAAAAATGTGAAATTTTTACGAAATTTAGATCTATGTAAACTTAAATTCCACAAGACTCAAAATTTCAACCGAGAAGGCTACACAAAATACCATTTATACATACTTCAAGCCAATTCATTTCCATTATTTCAATTTCTCTTTTTTTTTGTTACAGATACAATGCTCACAAAGAATTCCTGAAAATCAACACAAATGTACAAAAAAACAAAAATTAGTCATCAATATGCTTCACACGTATAAACTATGGCGGCACAACACAAAGAGACATTTGAAAATGGAACGCCATTTATAGGGCTGCGCGGGCGCAGGGCTTCCGAATTCAAATATAGAACGGAAAGGCGCCGGAAATGGGCTCGGCCGGATGTCGGCGTTCGCTTCCTTTCGTTATTCGTCTTGATTGTCGGTTGCCATGGATACCAGGAACAGAGGTTCGCCATGGAACCACAGGATCAGGTATGTTTTAAACAAATATTTTGAAAGGGTTTTGGTGTACTTGGAATTTAACCCTGAACATTTTTGTTTATGTTAAAGTTCTCTGAAGGACAAAATTAGGGTTTTGCAAAAAACTTTAGCGTGCGTTCGGGGTGCATGCATGCTATGGTTTTTTTTTGTTTCCTGTATTTGTGTGTTTCGTCCAAAAATATGTGTTAATTAGTTTTTGTTTGGTATATTTATTTGTTTACTAGCTTTTGCCTGCGACTTCGTCCGCGTGGAGTAATAATTCCCGTTCCCGGGGGATTTCCGGGATGAAAACTATCCTATGTCCTTTCTCGGGTCCCAGACTATATCTGTACCAAATTTCATTCAAAGTGGTTTAGGCGTGAAGAAGAGACAGACATACAGACAGACAGACAGAAAGACAGACAGACAGACAGAGTTACTTTCGCATTTATAATATTAGTAAGGATTTCAAAACTTGCAACATATGTTTCCAACATATCACACGTTTATTTATTTATTTTAATTCATATGATTTTTTAGGTACATACAATAAATTCGACAATACAATAATAATGTACATTTTAACTTAGTCTGATAAAGTAGTCAGAATGTGGACATTGAAAGTCATCAAGTATATATTAGGTAACACCACTAATTTTAACCTTTTGTGTTTTTTTTTGTTTATTTTTTTTCATATCAAAAATCATGAAATTTATTTTCCTATGACCTTATTTTCTAGTCTATAAAACCATTTATCTATAAAATATAAAAATGGAGTTTTTTTATTAGCTCTATAAACATATTAAAAAATATTATCACAAAGTTCTAAAATAAAAAAAAATACCAGTAAAAAATACACTTTTAAATTCAATAATCATAAAAAATGCAATAAAAGCGCTTTCAAGTTAAATGTATAACGCCATTAAATGTTAATTAAAAGTTAATATTGCTGATAAAAGTGCATTGCCGTTAATTATTTTTATTACTTTCCGTGCTAATCTTAAGTGAGAGATTATATTAAAAATAAGTAAGTACGTGAAAATACCACATGTAGAACACATGTGGTATTTCAATTACACTTGTCTTGGAACTCCAATATCTATACATATCCATACTAATATTATAAATGGGAAAGTGTGTCTGTCTGTCTGTATGTTTGTCTTTCTTTCACGGCAAAACGGAGCGACGAATTGACGTGATTTTTTAAGTGGAGATAGTTGAAGGAATGGATAGTAACATAGGCTACTTTTTGTCTCTTTTTAACGCGAGCGAAGCCGCGGGCAATCGCTAGTATAGCTACTTTTTGTCTCTTTTTAACGCGAGCGAAGCCGCGGGCAAAAGCTAGTATACCTATAATGGCAACCTGACTGATTGACTGACTGTGGTGATACATCTACTCTAAGTCCAAACCGCTGGTTCTAAAGACATGAAACTTATTTGCAAAGAGTAGGTAACCAGTAAAAAAGCAGTTTTGGAATGGAATGGAAGAAGAAAGTAAAAGAAAGACTAGGGAATGAAAGTATTCACGCGGGCGAAGAAGCGGGCAGAAGCTGTCAGTCTGTCCAAGACCTATGAATAACAACCGAGACCAACGACTACACCTGACATAGTAATCGGACCTAAAGCTCCCAAGCTTAGCCAAAAAAAAAACTACAACATTTTCTCTTAAACTAGAATTAATCATAGCCTGTTCACAACTTAGCAAGCGGCGTTTTTAAAAAGCTCTGCCGACCCCATTATGCGGCGAGTAAAGATAACCATAATTTAATTAATAGTTAAAACAACGAAGCGACACATTAATGAGAGTTTTACGGCGGTTTAACGGCATTTCATTTATCAATTCTGCTTTTATGATAGTCATAAGGTTGTTGATCTAAATGGCATTCGACGACAGACAATTTTTTATTTACATACATACTTAATTATTACGCAACGACAAAATAAGTCTAGAAAAATCATGTCCAAAAAATTAAAATACAAAAAAAAATGCTTTAAACGGATACCTTTTCAAAAAAACTAATTTAAATACAATAAACATATTTCTACTTTCCAAAGTTGCGGAATAAAACTAAAATAATAAATTGTTCTCTCGCGCCATTTAATCTAGCACAGATAAAATAAATCAGTATGCATGAATTTATAAGAAAGATAATAATCTATCAAATATTTTATCTTTAATGTGTAGACGCCTTTCTTAAATCAATGTTACATGAATATTGATACAGCAGATTAGCAGAATCTTGATACACAAACTTACATACATAATGTAGATATGATTATGGGTGGATCTGATGTAAACACGGCTAGGCGACAGTTTTTAAATAGCTTGAATGTGTAAACAAAGTATTTTTTGTGTCAGATTTAAGGTATGAGAAAAATGCGATATGTTAGATGGAGAATAATTAAGTATGTTTTTGTACTCGAGGAATTTATACTAATAGTATAAAGCTGAAAAGTTTGCTCGTCTGTTTGTTTGAACGCACTTATCTCAGAAACTACCGATTCAAATGGAGAAATTTTAGTCTTGGATACCCTATTTATCGATTGTTATAGTTTTTATATTACATACCTCGTGGTATTAAAGAAAATCGCGAGAATAACCGCGGGGCAGACGAGATTTATATAACTTTAGTAGTACAGGCCTGTTGGTGTAGTGGTTAGTGACCCTGACTGCTAAGCCGGAGGTCGTGGGTTTAATACTTGCCCAGGACCAACTTCGTGTGATGAACTTGATCGTTTGTTCTGTGTCTTGGTGTAATAATTACACTAAGAGAAGTATTATGCATTAATCCGTCGAACACGCGTGTTTTGAGACACAAAAGAGACAATAGCAGCCCAACAGCCGGCTGTCGGTTGGTCGTTGAAAGGAATGATACAAATATCAGTTGACTGGTTACCATAGCACAAGCTCTGTTTAGCTTGGAATCAGATGGCCGTGTGTGAGTTGGCCCAGAAAAAATAATTTTAGTATTTTTGTACCGTTATGTGCTCGATCGCTTTTTAAGTTTTCTTAGTATTAGAGGAAATACTTTCAAGTAAAAAGTGAAGAAATCTAACAGCCGTATACGATTTATGTTTGAAATCACCGAGTAAGTATTACACGGTAGTTATTCGCTTGATTGAAGGGAAAGTGAGCTAATAATGGGTGTAAGTTACTTGATTACCTGACTACTCTCTTCCAATTATAAGCGTATAGTGGTTTTGTTCCGTCTGTGGTGACTGCTTCGATCCCGTGGGTCTTAGCGTGATATTAAGTACTACTCGCAATCTTCTCAGCTTTACACGGGTGTTATAAAGTTTGAAAATATAGTAAAAAACCCGTTAAATTCTGGACGGAAATAGGCACGCAAAGTCACTAAAGCCAGCTATACGGCTACCCGCCAGATGGATTGCGAAGGCTGCAGGGGCTGTCGGTTGTAGGCGTCACAAAACTCAAATTGTGAAAAAAGTTAGGCAAGACCTATGTCCAGCAGTGGACATTTTCGGTATATGATGATGATGATGATTGAATTCTCGTGTTTTAAACATTCATTACTACTAATTGCAAATTCTGCGGTCTGTGTACTAAATAACTCGACTATAGTTTATCATTTTTGAATTCCTTTTGGGAATTCACCTGAGTGTTGCCATAAAGAAACTTACCAATATTATTTCTGGCAACATTGGCATACAACATTTTTATTGCTTACTTATTTGTCTACTCTGGATAAAATAGTTCGAAACAGCCGTATTTAAAAATAGATAACCTCGGATATAGTACACGTGACTTAATAAAAACATGGGGTGACTTTTACAGGGGTATTGTGGCGTCTTAAAATAAAGCGCATTAAGCGTAGACCCTGATCTTTCGACCTTCCCAAAATAAAAATAACTGTACGAAATTACAGCGTACAGGAATAAGAAGCAGCTAAGTGCGAGTCGGACTCGCGCACCGAGGGTTCTGTACAAAGATGTAGGTGCAGAAATAATAGTTTTTTTTGTGATATATTTACAAATTAACGGGGTTTTTTCTTTATTCCTAATTTATGATAGTGTTTCTTACTAAATTTCATGGTTTTAAGTCAATCGCATTTAATTTCCTTTCTTATGTCAAAACGTAAAGCTAAACAGAGCATAAGTGCCTACATCTTTTGATTGCGTCGAATCAAAAGTTTGTATTTTTCACACTCTTTCATGAGATTGCAGATTTAAATATTTTCATATAAATTTCAGCTTAACAGGTAATACCACCGACACCTGTAAAAAAGGGCCTTGGCTGACAGATAGACAAATTCAGTTTTACCTTTTGAAGTACGGAACCCTAAAAAGCAATAAAAAGAGCCCCACATTACCATAACTTGCACTTAATATAATTAAACTCGGCAACACTAAAATTACGTCCACAAATTATAAACTCAAGACCATACACCGGTTTTATGTGCCATTGTTTGTCCCACTTTTCCTCTATAACTCGGACTGTACAACAGAATAAATTTAAATATATAATTGTCGTGCTCATTTACATCGGTATTTTGTTAGTCTGTCTCATATCTTTCTATTAAAATCGGAAGCCAAAATTCAGTATTTAAGGCATTTAGATCTAAGTGTGTGCATTTCGTTCGACATACATAGTAATCGTCGTATGAATACAAATCGCCAGATTAATATTTTTAATCTTTTCGTCTGTTTATCTGTTAATTTCTTGAATGCTCGGCGTTCTTCGTGTATCTTCGGAACCATTCGGGTGTTTAATAAAGGCGCCTATATACATATTAATATTTGAAAAATGTCGGACTGCTCTAAATTATAGAGCAGGGTCAGAAAACTCGTTGAATTTCGAATTCTAGTTTCTATGCGTGTTATTTATGACGTTGTTGGGCTGTCAGTTTTCTGCATCTGTGTTACTCTATGGCTACCAATAATGTGTCAGTTTTATACAAAGGAGACAATTTTTTTTGTTCGGGGATTAGGCCCACCACAAATTGTGGCATTTATTAATGAAATGCACGTTAGTTTATTCCTTATAATCTCTAGATTACAGTGGCAATATTAGCAAAACTCTAAGTAACCGGAATACTGGGAAATACGACAGTCAAAACATGACTCTCATAATGACCTAAAATCTCACAAGAGCGATTATTTAATGAGTGAATAGGTTTCCTAGGTATTTTATGTTAGAATAGTGCACTTTCAATAATAATATAGGTGTAAATGACATAAAAACCTGGCTTTGGTGTGATTTTTTTTCGATTATTCTTTTACTATGGACGCCAATGCTTTTATAAGTAGAGTTGTTGCACATTTCGTTGAAATCGAGCTGTACAATTGTTACAACAGCTTTATATATTATGCACTGTATCTCCAGAAGCCATTTTTCTAACATCTATTGAATAAAAATACGAAAAGAACAGAAGAAGCACTTATCTGACTATCTAGAAAACTGTTGGAAACTATTAGGCTAAGTTTACATGACCGCGAGAAGCCGCGCGTCGCCGCGTGGTTGAGGCGTTCGCATGATGATGTGCATACCAGTCCGGATGCCAATGTTGCTTGAGGAGGGGGCAATTTGCTTATGGATTTTATACCGAAGGCTGAGTCGTCGCAGAAAATGACAAAGACAATAAAAAAGCTTTCTTGCATCCTATTTTAAATGAAAGTCTTTCACTTAAAATAGGATGCAAGAATGCTTTTCAACGTACGTAGAACGCGCGGTAATGTCTACGATAATTGCTGCTTACTTTGGTCTTGTACCGCGCGGTTAGTGGTACAGAGCGGTTTCGCGCGGTCGTATGAACTTAGCTTAATAATGTAGTCTGTCAGTGTCAAACTGATTGAAACTGTACCACAGAGCATCTACAACGGAATGTTAATTAGGTACGTTTCGTTTCACATAATATATTTAAATTCACGTTGAAATAAATGTAAAAACGCTCCTCAACATGCATTTTTCCGTAATAGTTTTTTACTATTATTTCATTATTCCCGTTAGATATCTATATAATTTTTAGTGGGTTAGTTATAATAAGGTGATGACTTGTTTCATGCGTAAAATTATTAATAAACGTAACCGTTTAATAGTGGGACCAAAAAAAATTGTCTCCTTTCTCATTCTGGCTATTGTAGCTACTGTGTAAATGAATTCTATACTAATATCGTAAAGATTAGAGTTTTTGTTTGTTTAAAAGCACTTATCAGTCTGAGTCTGTAGAATCAGCCGGATTGTTTTTTTTTTGGTATAATAACAAGATTACAACAATTTTAACCATCGAACTCTTCGTACAAAAATTATATTTTTTCTATGACTATGGGATATGTCTAGGTTGCCATATTACGTTTTCTTTCATCGGTGTCAGTAATTTCAAAAATAAAACGTAGAAAGTCGTATTGTTAAGGTTTGTTAGTTAAATTGGAATCCGATTAACTTTTGCATGCCATGGTACACTACACAATCTCCTTTTAAAGAATATATGTTGCATAAGTTTTATTTATTTGATGCAATATGATTATGTACTTGCTGTAGGTATTTTGCAAATTATTTTCAACATACCTATTGGCATGTGCACTTTTTCATTTTGTGATAGACCACCCAGTAACCTAAATAAACAAAAGATTATAGATGCATATTCTACTCTTTATTTCAATCCATTTGGTTCATATGAAATTGCTTTGTAAGCAGCAAATTGATTTATTTTGTTTGTAAAGACGTTCTTATTGCAATAAACTAATAATTGAATGTGAATTCAAACAATCGATTTAATGACGAAACAATTCGTTTCGCTATTGCAATACATGCATCGAAATACCAAACTGAATTGTAAAACCACATTCGTTATTTTGATAATAACATTATCGACAAATTGTATGTGATTTAGCAATAATAACGCGACTGTTACACACAATTTTGAACCAACAATTATTGATTTAAATTCTGTAATTGAGTAGTGAATGCAATTTTATTTCTCGTAATAACTACACTTTAGTTAATACGATCCGTTTCAGTATGAGGCTTTGGGTTCAACCATGGTTATTTTTGTAACTTTAACTCGATATGAAATCGATTTTAAAATCGATTACGTATGTGGGTACATAATCATATCGTCAGAGAATTTAACCAATCTTCTTTTCTCATTTAATTCGAGGGTTTGTTCTCACTAGTTCGATTCATTAGTTCGATCGTCGAACTAGTAAGAATTATTTTTCTCATTTGTTCGACCGTCGAACTAGTGAGAATATTCAAATCAGAATCTTCTTTGAGCTGTGTTTAGTACCTATGTACTTAATTATGTAATAGGTACAAAAATCATTGTCATATTACCCGGATATAAGGTGTTATAGTTATTTCGACGATAGAAGTAATGAATCGAACTAATATTCTCACTAGTTGGACGGTCAAACAAAAGAGAAAAATAATCCTCACTAGTTCGACGATCTAACTAATGAATCGAACTAGTGAGAACAAACCAATTATTTATTAAGCAAATAGATATTATATTATAGAAGATCATAATGGTTTATTATTTAGTAGCAAGCACCGATGTGAATTTTTCGAGTGTTTTATGTACATCTATGACGTCATAGATGTACATAAAACACTCGAAAAATTCACATCGGTGCTTGCTACTAAATAATAAACCATTATGATCTTCTATAATATAATATCTATTTGCTTAATAAATAATTGGTTTGTTCTCACTAGTTCGATTCATTAGTTAGATCGTCGAACTAGTGAGGATTATTTTTCTCTTTTGTTTGACCGTCCAACTAGTGAGAATATTAGTTCGATTCATTACTTCTATCGTCGAAATAACTATAACACCTTATATCCGGGTAATATGACAATGATTTTTGTACCTATTACATAATTAAGTACATAGGTACTAAACACAGCTCAAAGAAGATTCTGATTTGAATATTCTCACTAGTTCGACGGTCGAACAAATGAGAAAAATAATTCTTACTAGTTCGACGATCGAACTAATGAATCGAACTAGTGAGAACAAACCCTCGAATTAAATGAGAAAAGAAGATTGGTTAAATTCTCTGACGATATGATTATGTACCCACATACGTAATCGATTTTAAAATCGATTTCATATCGAGTTAAAGTTACAAAAATAACCATGGTTGAACCCAAAGCCTCATACTGAAACGGATCGTATTAACTAAAGTGTAGTTATTACGAGAAATAAAATTGCATTCACTACTCAATTACAGAATTTAAATCAATAATTGTTGGTTCAAAATTGTGTGTAACAGTCGCGTTATTATTGCTAAATCACATACAATTTGTCGATAATGTTATTATCAAAATAACGAATGTGGTTTTACAATTCAGTTTGGTATTTCGATGCATGTATTGCAATAGCGAAACGAATTGTTTCGTCATTAAATCGATTGTTTGAATTCACATTCAATTATTAGTTTATTGCAATAAGAACGTCTTTACAAACAAAATAAATCAATTTGCTGCTTACAAAGCAATTTCATGTCACAGACATTTTGTGAGTGGCGACATCTATCGTCGAACACGTGAACTGCAATTGACATCCTACATAGTGATATAAAAGTTTTCGGCGACTTTAGTACATGTTCAAAATTTTCGACTAGAACCGTCAAGCAGTCGCAACAACCGTAACAGCCTAGCAGACGCAACAACCGTATGGTCGGAGGATCCTTCAATGGAGGTTGACGGACTTTACACTCTGTATCCCCGTAAATGTCATCATTCGTAACAGGTTCAGAAGTCAGAAAGCCTGAAAATCAGTTTAACCAAGGGGTATCGTGTTACCCAGTAAGTGTACACTTCACAACAAACACAATCTCCAAGTTTCATGCCACTAACACCAGAGCGCAGCGGTTTGGGTTGTTCGTTGATATATTACCCCGCCAGTAAGTCAGATTTTAAATAAATAGAGCGGGGGCTCCATACTTGAAATTTAGAAGGAGATGATGATGCCTTATTAACTTAATTAATAACCTTTCAACGACCAGCCGACAGCCGGCTCTCGGGCTGCTATTGTCTTTCTATTGTGTCTCGAATCACGTGTGTTCAAAGGTTTGAATTAATTTGTTTTTTCCGTCCACAGAGTGCCATAGTAGGCTCGCGAGTGACTCTGCCATGCCGCGTCGAGAACAAGGTGGGGAACCTACAATGGACGAAGGACGATTTCGGCCTCGGTATGAACCGCAACCTCAGCGGTTACGACCGATATGCTATGATTGGGAGCGACGAAGAAGGTATTTGTCATTTTTTATATAATAATTATAATGATGATTCTCTTATTCACAAACTAACGTAAATTTAAGTTAAGTGAATCTTTGTCTTTCCATTTAATTTAGAAAAGGACAGAAGATAAAATATTAGTTAAATTTAGACGCGATTTAAAAACATGGCGTCTAAATATACGTCAATTTTTTTCAGGCGCTGTCTAATTTGACAAGATTATAAACTAAGATGCATCTTCTGTCCTTTTCTTTAAGAAATGGAAAGGGAAAGATGCATTTAACTTAAATTTAGTTAAGTTTGTGAACAAGCGAATCAGCACCATTACCTTTACTAAACAATTTGATTAGGTACACAGTTTATCCTGAAAGCAATTAAGTATCTTACACTGTAGTTTTCCTTCTGGCATATCACTTCCTCTTTACTAAACACTTTTACATTGATAATTATAATGAATTCTTTATTCTATTCTTTATTGCACAAGAAAAACAATACATATAAAATAGCAAAAATATATGAGTTATATGTACAATGGCGAGCTTATAAATGGTTATGGTTATGGCTTATAAATGGTGGTTGGTTGGTTTTTATTATGAATGGTTTTGTTGTTGTTTGATAGGGTAGTTTTTGGAAGTTATTATCCAATTTTTTTTTTCACTAGTATTACGACGGAAGAAGTCAAGTCGAAATAAGGTTTATTCCACAAAACATTATGTAAGTTTCTAGAGATAGAAAAAGAAAAAAAAGTAAGTAAGTTAAGTAAGGGAAGGGCAAACCAAGAAAAACATTTTTATATTTACAGTATAATAGGTATGTTAAATAAGAAATAATGCGAGGTAATTTTCTTCTACATCTTTTGAATTGTGTTATCCAATTGTAATTTAAAATTGCGGGTAAAAAAACTATTACAAAGTTCTTTAAACCTTCGAACACACGTGATTTGAGACACAATAGAAAGACAATAGCAGCGCGACAGCCGACTGTCGCTGGTCGTTGTCGTTGAAAGGTGAAATGGGGTTACCAACAAAAAGCTTGCAGCTTTTCTGATTTGTATATTATGAAAAATCGCAAAATCGACATTTTTAACGTTAAATCCATACTAATATTATAAATGGGAAAGTGTGTCTGTCTGTCTGTCTGTCTGTCTGTTTGTCTTTCTTTCACGGCAAAATGGAGCGACGAATTGACGTGATTTTTTAAGTTGAGATAGTTGAAGCGATGGAGAGTAACATAGGCTACTTTTTGTCTCTTTCTAACGCGAGCGAAGTCGCGGGCAAAAGCTAGTATTCCATATTGCAATAAAAGAAAACATTTTGCTTCGGTCATTGCTACGCATTTTGGCCGTGACTCAGTTGTTCATAAAAACGCACTTTTTGAAACATAGCAACATACATAAACAATCTGAATTAAACCTTATTTCATGCCAATAGTGTTAAAAATTCAGTAACAGAGTTATTACATTGTATATCTACCAGAACATTTTTATCTTTTAGGGTTCTGTTGAGTGAAAGATGAAAATTGTTTCTTTGGAGGCTATTAACTTCTGTCGAAAAGAGACAATGCCAGTAATAACTTTTTAAGCGGCAAACACTTATTTTTGAGACGTTTATTTTTAAACCTAACATTATAATGATGTTATTATTAAACTAGCTTTTGTCCGTGACTATGAATGAAAGTCTCTTACTTTCATTATACTTTGAGTACTCTAAGTTAGGTCTAACGTTTCGACGACCAAGCGACAGCCGGCTGTCGTGCTGTCTTTCTATTGTGCCTCGAATCACATGTGTTCTAAACACGGTAAGGTTTAATTATGATTCATCATCATCATCAGCCAAAGCCTTCACTGCTGGCTTTTCCCAGGATCATCACTTACTTTCTACCATATTTCATCAAACTGGCTGGATAATAACCATGTTTTTTACTTTTATTTAATTTATACTAGCTTTTGACCGCAACTTCGTTCCCGTTCCCGGGAGATTTGGATGAAAACTATCCTATGTCCTTTCTCGGGTGCTAGACTATTTCTGTACCTAATTTTATTTAAATCGGTACAGTTGTTTAGGCGTGAATAAGAGACAGACAGACAGGCAGAGTTACTTTCGCATTTATAATAATAAATAGTATGGATTAGTCTGTTGTTTTAGTCAGTTTATTAGTGTGCAAGCTCTCATTAAAATAAATTTGTATTGTTTTTAGTTTTTAATCTTGCAACGGTGTGCCTATTATCGATGGGCATGTTGGTCTACTAGTTAGTGACCCTGACTGCTAATCCGGAGGTTGTGCATTCGATTCCCACCCAGTAAAAGCTTTGATTGATGATTGTTTGTCCTATGTTTGGATGTAATTTATCTATGACTAGCGACCCGTCCCGGCTTCGCACGGGTACTAAATATAGCCTATGTTACTCAGTGATAATAGAGCTTCCTAATGAAAAAAGAATTTTTGAAATCGGCCGAGTAGTTTTTGTCCTTTCTCGGGTGCTAGACTATTTCTGTACCTAATTTTATTTAAATCGGTACAGTTGTTTAGGCGTGAATAAGAGATAGACAGACAGGCAGAGTTACTTTCGCATTTATAATTTTAGTAGTATGGATTAATCAAACAAACAGAACTCGCATTCTTTCAAACACACTTCACAAAAAAACTTTACCACGCCATTTCAAAAATACATTTCAAACGTACAGAACCCTCATACAAATAAACGTCTCACTACACACCGTTTAAAAAAAACTAGATTATTTGGCACACGAGTTTGAGCTCAGAAAAATGGACGCACTGAGTTATTTAGGTAAATTGCTAGGCAATATGTATGTTTGGTCTAGAGAAAGGCTAGACTGGCACCTGTTGTATTAGGCACAGGGCTAGAGCCGATATTAATAGGCACACGATTACAAGATTACAGAATAAAAACAATATACTAGGTGAATTTTTAGTCCCGTACCACCCGCTAGGAGATGATTCTACCCATGAAAACAAACAACTTTTATTATGGAACCAACTCTGAAATCGCGAAAAAAATATCAGCTGTTGCTAACAAAAGTTCAATGCCCTCCGACCGTAATATATGAAACAGCTGATATTTTTTTCGAGATTTCAGAGTTGGTTCCATAATAAAAGTTGTTTGTTTTCATGGGTAGAATCATCTCCTAGCGGGTGGTACGGGACTAAAAATTCACCTAGTATATTTCAAAGAAAGCTTATGTATGGATTAGTCTGTTGTTTTAGTCTATTTAATAATGTATTAAATAGACTAAAACAACAGACTAATCCATACTAAAAGTAACTATGTCTGTCTAGCTCGCTTTCACGATAAAACTATTGAACCGATTTAATTAAAATTTGGTATCGAGATAGTCCTTAGTCTGAGAAAAAACAAAGGATAATCTTAATACCTCAAAACAGAAACTACAGGGGTAAACCGTGGAGGACAGCTAGTAACAAAATAAATAGAATAATGAGAAATAATATCTTCTTATATATAAAAAAAAACCGGCCAAGAGCGTGTCGGGCCACGCTCAATGTAGGGTTCCGTAGTTTTCCGTCCGTCACAATAAGTGTTTTCACTTATAAGTTTAAAAAAAAGGCTTTTGTTACGTTAACATACTAAGTACGCAGAAATTATTTTGTACAACCTTTATGCCTTTTTTGTACAGAAACTGTTCTTTCTATCAAGTTCAAAATAATATTCCTAGAAAGTCCTTATAAAGTTCTACTTTCCAGATTTATTTCATATTTTTTAAACCTACGGGTCAAAAGTTAGAGGGGGGGGGGGACGCTTTGATTTTTCCTTTTGGAGCGAATATTTCGACATTATCAAAAAATGATTTTAGTAAACCCCTATTCATTTTTCAATACCTATCTAACAATATATCACACGTCCGGGTTGAAATTAAAAAAAAAATCACTTCCCTCTATACATATAAGGTCACCCTAATAAAAAATTTTTTTCCAATTTTTATTTTACCACTTTGTCGGCGTGGTTGATATACATATTGGTACCAAATTTCAGCTTTGAAGTGCTAACGGTCTAAGAGATTAAGCGAGGACGGACGGACAGACAGACAGACATGGCGAAACTATAAGGGTTCCTAGTTGACTACGGAACCCTAAAAAGAAAGTCGAGTTAGTTACACATTTTATAACTTAAGAACGGCAGAACCGATTTGGCTGAAAAGTGGTGGGGACATTATCTTAGGACTAGGGGACGGAAATAAAATACTTTTTATCTTCTTGTATTAGTAACCAAAAATCTGATATAACGCGGGTGAAACCGCGGGGACAGCTAGTTATGTAATAAATAGTACACTCGTATATGTCATGACGGCTCAATAGTTATGGCCCGCTTCTAATGCGTGAGGCTGTGGTTCAATACCGAACAAGTACCAGGGTGAATTTTAGACGTTTAGGTTAGATTTCAATTAACAACTATGATAAAGTATCCAGCTTAACCGAGTCCCGGGGTTGCGGAATGTTTATAATAGTTACCGTGACCCTGGAAAATAAAGGGCAATCGAAGGAACATGAGTGGGTTTTAGTCAGTAAGAGTCTGACACGCCCTCCCGCCGCACCCAGGACGGGAGCAGTCATTGGATGATTTTCCACTCACCAAAAAAAAAAAGCTTAACCGAGTCTAGCCGATTACCTATGTTTTACATGAAGTGACTGCATATCAGACCTCCACAACCCCGTTTTATGTCTAGTTTTGACTATCCGTAAAGACACCTACAGCTTTAGGTGCTTTTCCAGGCACAGGATGTTACTCGTAGTGTAGTGCAGATAAAATTAGAAAGTGCAATTAATTGAAAAAGTCTTATTTGTAGCCGGTTTCGAAGAAAGTGCCTAAGAAGAGTAATAAGCATTAAAACATGATACCATAATGACATACAAACAACGTGAACGAACACACGTGATTTGAGACACATAGAAAGACAATAGCAGCGCGACAGCCGGCTGTCGCTTGATCGTTGAAAGGTCAAAGGTGCGAAACCCTAAGATTATTACAAAGGTGGAAAGGAAATATCTTCTAACACTCATTGTAATGTCTGTACTGCACTTAAGAGTAGGTTATCTCAAAGCGCATCTGCTTAGACACAGCATCCTATCTTCCTCGACCTTTGTAGCGAAGCATGGAAGTATGAAATCAATATCTTTTGTAATCTTTTCTATCTAAAAATAGAATTTCATGGTTTGTTGATTTTTATTAGGATACTTTGAAAGAAAGTTCTGCTTGAGTTTTTTGTAACGAAAATATTTTATACTTATATTTTTAAAGTCAATTTACGTTAAAGCTTTAGTAGTACTTGTTATGATGATCCAGTGTCCAGGGTTAGAAACCCGACAGGTCCCAATTTTTATTATTGATAGGGATACGTAGGTCTTAAATCACCAATCAGCCTTGAGTATGGTGATTAATGCATGTGTCTTGATATACTAGGTGTATTTTTGGTCGTGCTCAACCTTCTAGGAGATAATTCTACCCATGAAAACAAACAACTTTTATAAATTATGGAACCAACCCTGAAATCACGAAAAAAATATCAGCTGTCTCTAACAAAGTTTAATGCCCTCCCGACTATAATGTATGAAACAGCTAATATTTTTTCTCGAGATTTCAGAGTTGGTTCCATAATAAAAGTTGTTTGTTTTAATGGGTAGAATCATCTCCTAGCGGGTTGTGCAGGACCAGATATACACCTAGTATACTTGCTACGCATGAATTCTAAAAACTTAGTTTTTCTCTCCATAATATGCATGTTTTAGTTACACAAACTTACCTCAATTACTCTGTCATTTAGCAAAACCACATGAAATTCCGTTTAGTAGTTTTTGAGCTTATCGCAAATAGACAAACGGACGCGACGAGGGAGTTTGCAACATATTTAATACGAATGACGTTCAATATAACATAATTTTGTCTGTATTTACATTATAAAATCTTTTGATGTCTAAAATCTTTGATGACCGATCAATATTCGATTAAATTATTAAATGATCCATCTTTTGATGTTTCGTGGTTTCAAGGACTCGATATATGAACGATTCATCATTTAAGTTTATTTCTTTTAAATAACAATAAATCTGGAAGAAATTCTAAAATATTGTTATTATATTAGTTATTGCTTTCAACTACGCTCGCATGAGTATAGTTTAAATGACGGAAGATAAAACATTAAATCATAATTATAATACCAGCCCACTGCAAGGATAAAAAGCATTTTCTTATACAGAGAAGGCAAGAGCATTGATCAAAACGCTTGTACATGGCGGGTTGGCGATTTCTGACTGAGTATTAATTGTAAGTCCAGGTTTAATCACGATTTAATTTTTGTCTCCCTAGCCTTTTCTCAACTATCTTGGGGTCGGCTTCCAGCCTAGACGGATTTAGCTGGATACCAGCGTTTTAAGTAAAGTGACTGCCTACCAGACCTTCACAACCTAGTAACAGAGACAGTGTCAGTATCAGTCCTTGGGTGTCAGTGACGTCCAAGTTAATCTTTAGAATGTACATAATTATTGTAAAAACTTGGCAAAGGAACACTAAATAACTGCCAATATAATATTTTTATTTAATCAAATATTTTACATACAATTTGAGTTAACACATTTAACGGTATTATAACCTCAAAACATAATAACAACTGTCAATGATAACCGAAGAGCTGTTGCTCACGCTGTATCCGCCAAAAAAGTGAACGATTCAGTCTAAGTGTCGTCCCACCAGTATTGGCAGCCTAAAAAAATAGCGTACTTTAACTCTGACACAAATCTTTTAAGCAAATAAATCGACCAACACTAAAATCATTAATTCCACTGCCATCAGAATAATTGTATATCTATCTCTAAACAATTAAATGTCAAACTCTAATATTCGTTAAAATGTGTAGCGACAACATTATGAATTTTAAAAGTCACATTGGTACTTTCTCTGGTTTGAACCCACAATTCTCACACAAGAGGAAAATTATTAAAGAACATAATAAATTCAAAAAATCACAACCTCTAATATGAAAGAAAGAAAGAAAAACATTTATTTTGGACACACACAGGAAATAAAAATAATACAAACAAAAAACATGAATTTATATAAAAATAAAATGAAAAAATACCTGATATGAGAGGCTGACAATGAATCCCTTATTATTTTGCCGGGGTTATTGCTCCATCTAGAGGTGAATCCTCAGGCTAAACTATAAACCTAATGTTTCATTCAAAGTATTCTATTTATTACCATATTTACGAAACACATCTGCAGAGTATCAAACCTTAAAAAATAAACATCATTTTTAACACCCCTTACTCACAGGGAACACCTACGTACCTATAAAATCCTAATTTAATTATGTTTATGTAAACAACTTGTACCTAAAGGTACATTATTAGCTTTAAAAAATTTGTTCGTTGACAGATAATAACATTTACAAAAGAAACCAGGCCAGCAACACTGTACAATAAAATATGGTAGTTTTAATAATAATATATATATATATATATAAGTTTTCTAATAATAAATAAAGGTTTTCCATCTTTCAGAAAAACTGGTACTTAGCCTTTTATTTTAACAGAAATTAACTAAATTTTACTTAGGTTTTAATTTTCATTATACATTTTGTTACGGTTTAATAATGTTTAAATACAAGATCCTTTTACAATGCTGTAAAAACAAAACAATTAATTAAAAATTAATTAACGGATTTTAATCTACCTTAGTAACTATTTTAATTAATTAATTATTCTAAATAAGCAATTAATTAATTATTATTTTACGCCTACGCTTAATTTTGATAGGTAATTAAGTAAATCAATGAACTAGGACCCTAAAAGCTAAACGTTTTATAAATCGTTAAAAATATACCTGCTTTTCGTATGGTATGTTAATAGACTTTTCTGTGCCTTTTTATTCAGGTTTAAAATATGTAATTAAGTGTATATATTTTAGGATGTAATCACTTCTCATCGAGTAGGTCGTCAGATTAATCTAGAATAGAGAAAGGTGGTGGTGGTGGTGAAAGGTGGAATTGAATTACAATTCACCGACTCTGTTGGATGGTACTTGATATTTTACGAAGGTAAAGGTCAAATTGAATAAACATTGACCGCTCAAACGGGTCATAGTTTTCGGCAATCTGAAGCTACAATGAGTTGCCACAAATGGATTCCAATCTGAATTCAGGCAAGTATCAATTTGCCTTTTTAATTCATAATAATATGTCTGAGGTTTAAGTATTTTGAACGTCACTGACATTCTGTGCCTCGAAAAGTACGTGAAGCCGTTGGTCCCGGTTGTCATTCGTAGAACTATGCCAGTTGTTACGGGTAGTCAGAATCCAGGAAGTCTGACCAATCTTTCAAGGGGTATCGCGTCGCCCAGTTACTGTGTTGTGGAGGTCTGACAAGCAGTCGCAACACATAAAACACTAGTATCCAGTTAAATCCGGTTAGGCTAGAAGCTAACATAGCTGGAAAAAGGCTAAAGAGATGAAGATGAGTTGCCTAGAAAAATTGTCCGTGGAGTTTTTTCTGGCAATTTTTTTTTTCATAAAAACTATATTTTTAATTTATTGAGTAGCTAGAAGCTATTTTATAAGTGCCTCTGTAATAGTCCTAGTCAAGGGTCCCCAATTCTCATTTTGTGCGGAAGTTAAGTAAACAAGACAGCAAATACAATAAAATAAATACCTAAGCATTTAAAAACGGACCCAAAATGAAATTAGTCGATCTGGCAATGAATCTACGCCACTAAAAAGTCATGCAATGTTGTTAAAGTGTTGCCCGTTTAGCAGCACTACAAAACTAAAATGCGTGTAGGTAATATAGTGACCTGGACCTAATGGTCTGAAAACAATGTAGAAGAGTCAGTGAGCTTACGTGGGCTGGTCAGTACCCATTTATTTCAGGGGTTGTTGGAATTGCGGAATGTAACAATATAGGTTTTTTTTTTGGACAGTGGAAAATCTTTAAATGACTTCTCCCATCCTTTTTTTTTGGTGAGTGGGAAATCATCAAATGACTGCTCCCGTCCTGGGTGCTGCGGGAAGGCGTGTCAGACTTTTACTAACTAAAACCCACTCATGTTCCTTCGATTGCCCTTTATGTTCCAGGGTCACGGTAACTATTATAATCATTCCGCAACCCCGGCAGGCGTGGCCCTATTGGGCCCCTTCTAGTGCTGACTACTTCTCTTTGAGGCGCGCGTGGAACACGCCGTCGCCATCCGCAGAACCGTGCCTACGGTGGCCGGTAGTCGTCTTGCGACTCTCGACGTCTTCGCCTGGGTCTTAGTCCGGGGCGAGAGGCTCGTCGTTGCCTCTCGCGCGCCGCCGCTTCCTTCACTAGCATAACTGCTTCGCAGAAGGAGGCGACGGCATTCCATTCCGTCTCGCCCCGAAGCATGGCCTGAACCAGCGCCGGGCGCGAGAGGTCACCGCCGCCGATCGCCTCTACGAGGACACGTCGATGGTGCGCCCATGCGCGGCACATGTGCTCGACCGCGTCCTCCAGGCGACCGATGCTGAAGTGGTGACAGGCGTCGCTTCCGCCCGAATCCGACACAGGAACCTCTCGAACTGACCTGACTGGTGAGGACCTGTGTCAAGCGAAACGTGAGAGTACCGTGACGCCTCTCCAGCCACTCCTCAAAGAGGGGTCTTACCGCCTTACCTCCACTCCGCCGTGAGATCTCGCCGAAGCTCCGTGAGCCGCGCCGCGATAATAAAGTCAAAGTCAAGTTGCCCCGGCGTTGCACTTCCACGCGCCACTGGTACGTGCGTGCAAGGACTGTTGCCTCCAGATCCCACGGCTGAGTGCCGACAAGGAGGCACGCCGCCTCGCAGGAGACCGTGCGGTATCCCCACACCATGCGAATTGCCATGACCCTCTGGGACGCCCTCAGTCCTTCGTGTCAGACTTTTACTAGCTAAAACCCTCTCATGTTCTTTCGGTTGCCCTTTATGTTCCGGGGCCACGGTAACTATTATAACAGACTATTCCGCAACCCCAGCAGGCATTGGCCCTATTGGGCCACGTCTCGTGCTGACTGCTTTTTGAGGCAATTATATAGGGATGACGACTACATTAAAAAATGGCATTCTGTCAAGTCCGACCGTTAGGTCGTCCAAAAATACTGGACACAGTTTTCGCTTGATCAAATTAATAAAAAATATACAAAGATTAAGAGCATCAAAATTCCGGAGTTGGGGCTTGTGAAGACACTCTTCAGTAAAAATTGTACCTAGTCGTGACGTCACGCAAAACTTAATAGTGCGTTGAAGTTTCACAGACGTCGTCATTTTTCGTTTACGAGAAAAAAAAGTTTTTGGTTCAATCTTAACTGACGCAATAAGTAGATTTTTTTGTCATCTCGCTTAAGTTGACAGACCTAGTTATCCTGTGGACTCAACAGTGTTAAGTCTTTGGTTATTGCTTCACCAATGTCGGCCAAAGCGTGACATTGTCATGTAAGAATGTCCATTTTAAGACCATTTTATAATTATCCTCCAATGAAATCTCGACGCACTCATCATTATTTATATGAAAAACATTCACTTTACATTTCATATCTTTGCATCATTGAGTATTTTTGGAACATTTACGCAACAAAAGTCATCGACCGAAAGCTTGGCTGGCAATAGCAATAATGATTTGACGGACGCGGAATAGTTTCAAGGTTATCTCAGATTTATTTGGCAGGTAGAAAACAATTGTAAATGAGAAAAAGAAATGTGGAAGCTTATGTCCGTGAATTTTATCGCGTGAATGATAGTTATCGCGAACGATTTTGAAAAGAAGCCAGATTAAAAAAAAAATTCTTTGTCAAATTTCATTCCGGTCAATTAAAAAGTTTCCTCTTGATGAGGTTAAAAGTTAACTGACGAAAACTCAATTAATCAAGCAATACTTTTAAGGGAACGGGCTAAAATACGTAAAAAAACTTGATTTTTCATTACCAAAGACTAACGCAGTTAGTGCAGTTGAATTGAACTAAAATACTTTCTTTCTGCCTTAACTCGCATCTTTGGTAGCTGAACAGCTCCCAAAGATCTCAGCGTGATATTGTAGCCTCGTAAATAAGGGTATCAGTATTAAGTCATCATCATCACTAGCCGAAAGACGTCCACTGCTGGACAAAGGCCTCCCCCAAAGATCTCAACATGCATCGGTCCTGCGCCATCCGAATCCAACGGGATTCGGCGGTCTTGATGAGGTCATCGGTCTATCTTGCGGGAGGCCTGCTAACGTCCCACTGCCATAGTCAGATAAAAAAATCAGTCTATGTCCAAATTTTATCAAAATCGGTTCAGCGGTTTAGCTTTCAAAGCATAACAAAAAGGTAGACATAATTACTTTCACATTTGTAGTCATTATTATATAGAAGAATTAGTACAGCTAAATGCCCATTGACGCAATATACAATTCGATTTCTGTTAAACCTATTTCATTCTCAAATAATAATATAATCAATAGGTACTATCCAAGAATATTGTTTCATCTGTGCTAACCACAAGTCAACACTCCATCCATTTCTAGCCTGACGGGTAATTCCCACGTCCAAAGATATTGCTTCAGAAACAATACCCAGATGTACTGTGAATAAAATAGATTGGTAAGCAGTGCCGTCCGATATATACTAGGTGAATTTAAGGTCTTGAATAACCCGCTAGGAGATTATTCTACTTATGAAAATAAACAACTTTTATTATGGAACCAACCCTGAAATCGGGAAAAAAATATCAGCTGTTTCTAACAAGAGTTCAATGCTCTCCCGACCATAATGTATGATTATACGATATTAGTTATCTAGTTACCATAATATAAGCTCTGCTTAACTTCGGATCAGATGGCCATGTGTAAGTGGTCCCAAGTTTTTTTTTGTTTTTGCACACCGATAGTCGTAATCAAACGTCAAAACTCATTACTCCCGTGACCGTGACCCAAGCGTTTGTTTCTACATAGGCCAGAAGCTTAACATTGCCTTATAACGTGGCCATGATGCCAACCTGGGCACTTTACCGGTTGACAGCAATGCAGTAGAGTTTGTAGATTCCATTTTGATTTATTTATTTTTAGGGTTCCGTACCCAATGGGTAAAACGGGCCCCTGTTTCTATGACCACCCGTTTATCTATTTGTATGTCTTGACAGTCTTTCACCAGGTGCCTGACTGACCAGGTATGATTCAAGAACCGCGATAGTTTTGCCGTTTTCTGCTAATATTGGCAGATTTATTTCCACTTTAATTTGGTGTTAGAAAACTATCCATTGTTTATTGAGAAAACTTAAATATTACACCTGACGGGCCAGCATACCCATCGACTTTGCTGACTGTATACCCCAGTTCACCTCAATTTCTTTTGCCGTGGCGATGAAAAATGTATTTTTAACATTTTAAACATACGATGAAAGATCTTAAGTGGGCTTCTCAACCCGAGCGGTTTTCACGGATTTAAAATGGAATTTACCGTATTTCTAAAGTCCATTTTGTAGACACGTAATATTTATATTGCTGTTCGGGTTGGGGCAAGATGGGGAAAAATGTTTCATTTTTAGGGTACCGTTGTCACCAGATTCTTAAAATGAGTATGTCTGAATTTATTATATATCATCATCATTAATATTGAATACCTTTAACTTTGGGGTCGGCTTCCAGCCTAACTGGATTTAGCTGAATATCAGTGTTTTACGTAAAGCGATTGCCCATCAAACCTCGACAACCCAGTTACTTGGCGACCCTATACCTCTTTGTTAGGCTGGTCAGACTTTTTTGCTACTAACTACCCGTAACGACTGTCAAAGTTCTACGAAAGGTAACTGGGACCAACGGCTTTATGAATGAAGCAATGAATTAGAACAATGTAAGGCTTTGAGGGGCACAAGTGCTTAGCAGTGGGACAGTATAGGTCGATTAAAAATAATAATTAGAGATGTGTGAAAACTATTTATCAATATTAAGCTTTAAATGATTTAACAACCACTGACAGCCAAATGGTTGGTCTTAAATTCTCAGAATTACTAAATGCAATAAAGTTAAAAGGAAAACTACCGATAAGTTTGCTTTACAAATTAATGAGTAAACGGAACCCTTCATAGCGCGTGGACAACGCACTTGACCAGCTTCTAAGTAGTTTGTGCAAACTTACGTTTACGCTGTGTGCTTTTTTATATAGGTCAGTTCTCGTTTAACGTTAAAACTGCTGTTTAAATCTTAACTGAGTCTGATTGGTAGGAGAAAATGTATGCTTGCAATTGTTTTTTTTTTATTTCTCTGCAATTTAAGGCTTGAAACTTTACAGAAGTATTTTCTTTTTTGTCAGTGGAATACTTGAAATTATATAAAACATTGAAATTTCAAGTTACAGAAAAAACGTAGCAAATTTATTGGACTTACTCCAAAAATTCACCCAAATGCGTAATTCAAAAAATTATTAATAATAAAATTTCTGTTATGACCAGAGTAGGCGAAACTCAGCGGCCGAAACGCCTAGTTAGCCTTTAGTTCTTCAATGGTCTTCTTTAAGTTTAACTGTAAGCATTTCAAGCATGTTTTGCGATATAAATACTACAATCGATTCGATCCATGTTCCTAATAGGTAAAACTTTTTGCGAAACTCACCCTTAAAGGTATGATATTTCTTCTGATTGAGACTGAGATTAGAACGCGAATTTTCCTAAAAGTTTGGAGAACTTCCTCTTAGTAATAAGACCTGTTTATTATATAACATTAAACTTGTTAACAATGACAAGTTTTTGTTTATTTCTCGAACTTGTGAAAACAAAAACGTAATTTGACTTGTTAATTGAATTAACTAATTAACTTTAATTACTAGAGAAGTGTTAGTTTTTTTTTATTCGTTACTACCTTTCGCCCGCGAATATCAAAACTTTTTTATTCCGTTAGGTTTTAATTTCCAAAAATCCTTTCTTAGTAATTATTTACTCTTCACTGTTGTCGCTATAGAGTTTGACATTTAATTATTTAGAGATAGATGTGTAATTATTCTGATGTCAGTGGAATTGATGATTTTAGCGTTAGTCGATTTATTTGCTTAAAAGATTTGTGTCAGAGTTAAAGTACGCTATTTTTTTAGGCTTTCAATACTGGTGGGACGACACTTAGACTGAATCGTTCACTTTGTTAGCGGATACAGCGTAAGCAACAGCTCTTCGGTTATCATTGACAGTTGTTATTATGTTTTGAGGTTATAATACCGTTAAATGTGTTTACTCAAATTGTATGTAAAATATTTGATTAAATATAAATATGATATTAGCAGTTATTTAGTGTTCCTTTGCCAAGTTCTTACATCACAAAGAACATACACCAAGTTAGGTAGGCACCACAACCCATTATGTAATAAGAAGTAAATGCAAATTAAAAAATAGTATCTTCCTATCGAAGCCAACGCCTGAACCATAAACACAAAAAAAAAACCATTGACATACTAAAAATAGAAAGCATTTTAAAATACCAGACACTTCAGCTGAAAGCCTTAATTCGATCTTGAAAGACTAGTTAAATAATCCATCTATACTTAATTATTTGAACTGAAACGGGATAATTCCGAGCTATAGCCATTTTTATCGGAACTCGAACAAAACGGTGCTGTCAGCTTATTAAATAGAAATCCCTTGTTGAAATGTTTCTGCTGCATTTCTTTTCAGAGGGTAATTTTATTAGCTTTATATCGTCTAAACTAGGGATGCTGCGTCACTGCATCTGCATCCGCGGATTATTAGAATTTTGTAACGGCTTATTAATTGTACCTACATTTGTTGCTAATAAATAATTCTGTTCTGTTCGATTGATTTAAATATCAGCATCAACATCAGCATCTGCATCAGCATTAGAATCATCAATAACCGATGCAGATTTTTGATTCTGATATTCAAATAATGACGTATTCTTATTCTAACTTTTTAAATATTTTGTTATGGAATATGCGCAACATTCAAAAATTTAATTTTTTATATTCTTTAAGTCTTAGGAAGGGTTGTATGAAAAAAAAAGTCTACAATAAAACTATAGAGTTACTTTATAAAGAATGACAAATGTAAATTAAAAATTTAAAAAACCCGTCCCACGCCCGCAATTTAATAAGAACGTGACTTCAGGTAACAAAAGAGACTTTCGAATAAAACGCATGCAAGTCGGTTCACTCATTTAAGAGTTACGGTACAACAGACAGACAAAGAAACTGACAGATATTGCGGTCAAAATGAATAAATAACACCCCTTTTTTTGGCGCGAATTCATAAACAATTTTCAGTTTTAGTAGACAAGGGTGTTGAAGACTGCAATCTGCATCAACATCAAGAGTCAGCATCAACTATTGCACTAAAAAACTGCACTAGCTACAACCCTAGCTCATACTAGGAAATGTTAATAAGAATATTAGGACTAATTTATCCATTGTGCCGGATATTGAAACCAAGATTTTTTCACTTTTCTACCATTTAACTGAAGTATGAGAAAGCTAATCGAATGAAACAGAGAAATTACTTACTTAGCGTCTAATTACAAAATTAACTTCTAACACTAATCAAACTTTCCTCATTTCTGAATTTCCTTACTTTAATAAGAATTCCTAAATATTCGGAGTAACTAGCGTTAGTAATTTAGAGGTTTTTTTACAAAGGTAGGGTAAATGTAAGAAGTTTGGGAGTTAATGTTAGTGGTCCGTATCAGAATTTGCAATTAATTTTTCGGCCGCTTTCTGGTATCCGATTGAGGTCAAATCTTTTGCATTTCTTGCTGGATATTTAGAAAAATGGATTAACCTTTCGACAGTCAAACGACAGCCGGTTGTCGCGCTGCTTTCTTCTTTCTATTGTGTCTCAAATCACGTGTGTTCGTAGGATTTTTTTTTTGGTGAGTGGGAAATCATCAAATGACTGCTCCCGTCCTGGGTGCGGCGGGTGGGCGTGTCAGACTTTTATTGACTAAAACCCACTCATGTTCCTTCGATTGCCCTTTATGTTCCGGGGTCACGGTAACTATTATAAACATTCCGCAACCCCGGCAGGCGTGGCCCTGTTGGGCCCCTTCCATTCGAAGGATTAAAATGGATTTCGATGCGGTTTCACCAGTACTAGCCCAGTTATTGTAGACAACGTAGATTTCAAATAATTGCATAACCAAAATGTTTGTGGAATGCTGTTAGGATAGTTACCATTAGTACAATAGTACACAAATTTTGCCAAATTAATTCTTGATTCTCAATTTATTCTTTACTAGCTTTCGCCCGCGGCTTCGCTCGCGTTAGAAAGAAACAAAAAGTACCCTATGTTACTTTCCATCCCTTCAACTATCTCCACTTAAAAAATCACGTCAATTCGTCGCTCCGTTTTGCCGTGAAAGAAAGACAAACATACAGACAGACAGACAGACTGACAGACAGACAGACAGACACACTTTGCAGCATTGGATGCATGTGGATTGCATTCCACAATATACAGGCTTAGGTGGTAAACATTTAGAAAAGTTACAATCATGGACCCTGTTGGGCACAGCAAAAGAAATTATAGATCATCAAAAAATCAGAAACCTGATAGTCGAAAAACCTCTAAATCTTTGTTTTTTCAATGTTATGCTTAGAACTTTTGAAAAGTGCATCTTATTGGAAAAAGTAAAAGATATAATTTTAATGAGACATACAATAACTAAGATATTGCGTATTATAACGAAGAAATGCTGAGATTTTAAAAGATTGTACCAGTATGAAGCTGGAGCCGGTCGCCAATTAGAGTGTCCGACTTTACGCCGACGGCCACTACGCCGACAGACTGAACGCCGACAAAACTTTACTCCGACGGGACATTACGCCGATAAGACTTTACTCCGACAGGACTTTACGCCGACAAGATTCTTCGTCGACAGGGCTCTACAGCAGCTCAGTTTTATACCATATCTTTATTTTTTTACGAATTGAATAATTGCAAGAAAGGCATATACCTATTTCCAAAGTTATTTTGATCATTGGAGATAAACTGCGTCGCTGGTGAACCCTGTCGGCGAACAGGTTTGTCGGCGTAAAGTCCCGTCGGAGTAAAGTCGTGTCGGCGTACAGTCTGTCGGCGTAGTGGCCGTCGGCGTAAAGTCGGACACTCCGCCAGTTAAGCTAATTATTTGTATTTTACTAATATCCCTTTTTTTTGTTTCAGGAGACTACTCTCTAGACATCAAAGATGTTTCACTAGAAGATGACGGTCTATATCAGTGCCAAGTTAGCTCCGGTTATAACAGTAAGTTTGACAATCACCCCTATTTATGGTACTTTTAGGGTATGTTTTTCAGTGGCATAATGACGGTTGAGATGGTTGGGGCAGTGGGTGAACAATTTGCTAAGCCACGAGTCACGGATTCGATTCCTGATCGGGACAAATATTTGTATCAATTATAGTTTTTATAGAGCTATAACTTTATAGCTAGTGTGTTGCCCTATACTTAAAAAAAAAACAAAAGGTATATTTATTAATTATTAACAGAGATAGTTATTAGCCGCTTACCCACCTAGCGCACAGGCTCGCGCGGCAGCCTCGCGAGCCAAATGCTTCGGGGCCGAGCCGTGCTCGGTCGAGCAAACGCGCGCCCGAGGCAGGCCGAGGCACGTCCACACCAGCCGAGGCATTTGGCTCGCGAGGCTGCCGCGCGAGCCTGTGCGCTAGGTGGGTACGCGGCTATTAGACATTTTTTATGCTTTTATCGAAGGAAGATCCATGATAATGTCTTGCCTCAATGTTAGATAATCAATCTGGAAATCTTTTCTGATAGACCTGTCCAATAACAGTCAATAAGCCGCATATTTTTTTCTGGTAACATTCCAATTTGTAAGAATAAAACAACTATTTAGGCAGCCATTGTTGTTTCTATGAGCACGCACTAAGATATTATTCAAGCTTAATATTCCCAGTATATACCTATTGAACCCTCAATGTACAGAAAATCTACACACCGCGAGGTCGTTATATACTGGAGATTACAGCTTAACCTCTTAGTCCAAGATTCCTAAGTCACCACGCCAAAGTCATTTCAGAATAGGTGAAAAGGTGAAACAAATACATATACATCTTTTGTCTTACTTGAAAGTTGAAATTCAAAGTTAAAGTAGTCAATTGACTCCAGAGGGAACGCCGCGACAACGCGACGCCTGCGCCGAGTAGTTGCGGCGTCTGCACTGCGCATACGTTTATCGAACGCCTAGGCTGGACATACGCTAGTGTGAAGGCGCTCTTATTTATATCACTCGGAATAAGCTTCAAAACACTTTTAAAATGGTCATGGTGTCAGACGGCATGAAAAGTCCATTCCATAAACTACAGGGAGAAAAACAGCCAACTTTACAGAATACTCTTTTATAATCTAGTTTTTTTTTAACTAAATGATTTGTTTGTTTTGAAATACGAATGCAAAAACCACAGTTGAACATAAATTCACATTAAGCTACCCGCGAAACTGACAATCTTTCTTGAACCTAATGCTTAACTATTTAAACTTGAAACTTTATAATTATTATTATCAGCCTGTGTTGTCCCACAGCAGCGCAAAGGCCTCTCTTTCTTGCTTCCATCCCTCTCTATCCTGGGCCAATGTAAGCGAATTAACAATTAAAAAGTTAAAAATGGGCCACAGAAGCTCTATTAAAAAAATGATGCAATTGTTGTAGATAAGCATTCCGTACCAGGGACCTTCAGCATTCGAGATGATTCGAGATCTTTTTAACTATAAAGAAATTATATTTTCGAACCATCAACGACCAAGCGATAGCCGGCTGTCGCGCTGCTATTGTCTTTGTATCGTGTCTCGAATCACGTGTGTTCGAAGGTTTAAATGACGTATCTCTGGTAACTCTGGTCTCTCGGCCCATTCGACGAGCTACGTATAAAAGATTATTACAGGATTATGACTATTAATGGGAAATAGTCCAAAACATTGTGTATTGTAGTACATTATGAAGTAAATGTGAAGAATAATATGTCTCGTAACTAATGGGAAAGATATTATCATCTGTTCTTGTATTATTGTGGCGTCAGAAATGATTGGTATTATTGCTCTACTGTATTTTGTCCAGGCTTGACTTCCACGCAAGTTGCGGGTTCAAAACTGCACTAAGATGACTTTTACACTGATGAAGTACGGAAAGAACTGTTAATTTCTCGAGATACTGCACACTAAGCAGTAAGCACTAAGTAATTTCAAGTTATATGCCAAGTCTCAAATGGTTTTATAAGTGGTAAATAAAATAATAGAAACAATTATGGACAACGATGGCAACTATTAATAATCTTCAAAGACAGTTTTATTAAAACCGAGATATACGTAGTGTTAATGTAAAAAATTAAGTTAATGGACTTTCCTCATTAGAACAATTTATTTTTCTTTTGAAAGGGTTTTAAAATGGTAGAGATTGATGGAGTGTGCGGGAGTTTACGTGTCGTGCTTTGTTGATTATCCTGTTTAGCTTGTAAAGGTTGGTTAGCTGTGTCAGTTTTCCTTTTAAATGCGTGATTTTTTTCATATCTCGATAAGCAACCAAAAGAAAGCAAGAACGATAGAGCCAGTGTTTCCTAGCTAACTACTCCGAGAAGAAACAATCTCAGTCTCTTTTAAAATTCATACAACATTGTATTGGTCAAATTATGCGAGGACCATGAAGGTTAATAACTGAAGTGATCTCTTAATCTGAAGGAAAACAACATATTAAATATTATACTAATAAAGAATCTTCTTCTCAGATGAACCAGCGATACGCTCCCGCTACGCCCAGCTAACAGTTCTGGTGGCGCCTGACGCCCCCAGGATACTAAGGGGAGCGTTTATTGATGCGACAGAAGACCAGCCCGTTGAGATTGAGTGCGTGTCTTCGGGGGGAAAGCCGGCTTCTGAGGTATGTATTAGTTTTCTTTCTAATCGTAATCATCAGCCGATAGACGTCCACAGCTGGACAACTTGATTTTTGACATGTGTTTAATAATGTATTGTGTTTTTTACCGAATATGACTTGTAAGAATCCCTTATCAATAAAATACTATGACTATGACTACTATGACAAAGGCATCCCCCAAAGATTTCCACATGTATTGGTCCTGCACCACCCGCATCCAACGGGACTCGGCGATTCCTATCCTACTAATATTATAAACTAGCTGTTCCTCGCGGTTTCACCGGCATTACGTTAGGTTTTTGGTTACTGCTTCGCTCCCGTGGGACCTAGCGTGATATTATATAGCCTATGTTACTCGTGGACAATGTAGCTTTCGAATGGTGAAAGAATTTTTTAAAATCGGTCCAGTAGTTTTTTTAGCAATCAAACAAAGAAAGTTTTCCTCTTTATAATATTAGTATAGATGAGAAAATTTGCGTGTGTGTGAGTACTCTTTCACGCAAAAACTACTAAACGGATTTTGATAAAACTTTACAGTAATATCGTAGGCATATAATATATCGCATAGGATATATTATATATCGCTATGACCTATGGGAGCGGAACGGTTACCAAAAACCTAACACAACGCGGGTGAAACTGCAGAGTGTAGTGTGTTAGTTAGTGTGTGTAAATGTTGGTTATCGAAGATGTTAGACGTGGAAGTTGAAGACAGATAAATGGTAACCTATCTTTCCATCGGAATTGTATTTTTCCAGTAAGTTTCCTAGATTAATGAATTCCAAAAACTGAAGCTCCTCTTTTGGCAATTGCTGTTGATTATGAATTCCTTGTTGATCTCAATTAAAAATACTAAGAAAACATTTCAGATATTACTTATTTATACGTTTTCATCATCTATTCTCCTCATCATGCCTGCTTGTAAATGTTCTAGTTCGAAGAAAATAATATTGCTTTTTTTTGTACAGATTACATGGCTGGATGGCAGCCAATCAGTGATTAATCAGAAGAATGTCAAAAATTCAGTGGAACTGTTACCTGACGGCCAAAGATATAAAACAAGGTTTGTATTATTTTTAAAAATTATCTTAGACATCACAGACATCGGTGAAGGAAAACATCGCGAGGAAACCTGGACTTGTAGTGAAAATAACCCCGAAATCGCCAGTCCGCCTTGAGCAAGCATGGTAATTAATGCTCGTACCTTTTCTATATGAGCAGAGGCCTTTGCCCTGCAGTGGGACAGTAACAGGCTGGTATTTTTTTTTTTTTAATTCAAAGTAATATAATTATGTGGACGATAATTAAAAAATATCATAATATGTAAACTCAAACTCCAAATTGTTGTATTCCTATAAACGCATTACAGGATTGTCAAAAAGTCAAGCTCATTTAAGAGTGCGCTCATGTCACGATGTGACGTCGTATCGTGGAATACTAAGAAAGAAAGAAAAGAAAGAAACAAAAACAATTTATTCACACATAGTAAGCGACACTACGACACGACATTACATTTCGTCATCTTTTTGGTCACAGTAAATCGCAAAAAATGGACCCCACTCCGTTCTCCTCATGTTGATATTAAATCCATACTAATATTATAAATGGGAAAGTGTGTCTCTCTGTCTTTCTGTCTGTCTGTATGTTTGTCTGTCTTTGTATCTCTTTCTTCTTTATTCGTTAACTAGCTTCTGCCCACGGCTTCGCTCGCGTTAGAAAGAGACAAAAAGTAGCCTATGTTACTCTCCATCCCTTCAACTATCTCCACTTAAAAAATCACGTCAATCCGTCGCTCCGTTTTGCCGTGAAAGAAAGACAAACAGACAGACAGACACACTTTCCCATTTATAATATTAAGTATGGATATGTCCTAAAACTAAATGTTACTATAGTTAACTCAAACTCAAGTTTCAAGAGAAACTCAAACTCAAAATCTTTTATTTGATAAAATTGCTTTTAATTTTTGCGTAGTGTATACGTGTTTATGCTCGTAACTGTATGACCTGTTCGCTATTCTCAGTCTCCATATTGCCATTATTGTTTGACAATTATGTGACAGTAATATAGCCTAATTAATGTACTTGAGGAACGTTTAAAGCCAAGCTACATTATAATGCAGCTCAAGCACAATACCACAGGCTAATCTTATCTGCAAATTAAGCTATTAGACAGACACCGTGTACCGTTAGACTAATTATGTATTGTCAATCGCAGGTCAGTGTTGCGGCTCACCCCAAGTAAGGGACACCACAATCAGACAATCACGTGCCAGGCACAGAACACCGCGGATAGAGCTCCGAGGATGGCCACTGTACATATTGAGGTAAGTGTCTTGGTTGGTTAATCTTCTAATATACTTAGTCCTTACTAATGTTACAAACACGTAAATAAGTTTTGTCTGTGCTGAATGCTGTAGCGATGGGTTCTATCCCGAAAATACAAGCTATTACTATGGGGCTGACGAAAAGTCAGTGAAAGCATATTTTACTAAAATAAAGCAACTTCGTTTTTCGACCAGGGTTTGATTAGCGGATCAATCACGGTATCATTTTTAGATCTTTTACTGCCGTCACGAGTAGTCAGGGACAAAATACTTTTTAGGTATCTCGTAACTTCTAAATATATTTTAAAGATATTTCGCATTTCTAGAATAAACTCAATTACAATTTCATTCTAGAAATCAAACCTTGAACCCATCGCTGCAGTCGCAATTACGACCACAAGACCAACATTCAGTTTTTACTCATAATATTATTTATTTACTTATCGACGACCAATTGACTGCCGGCTGTCGGGCTGCTATTGTCTTTTTATTGTGTCTTAAATCATGTGTGTTCGAAGGATAAATGAAAGTTGGCCTACTGTATCCCTGTAGTACTATATAGTCACCAATTACCAAAATTCTAAACCAAACCATCATTCCAGGTTAAATACGTGCCAAAAGTGAACATAACGATCAGCTCCGGCCAGTCAGGGGACAAGATACCTGAGGGTTCGGAGCTAAGAGTTAGGTGTGATGTGGACGCCAACCCGTTAGCACAGATCTACCGGTGGTACATCAACAACAACCCTGTTGTTGGCGATTATGCTGATGAAATGGTGAGCAGTTTTATTTGTATAAATAAATATTCTAGGACAATACACGGCCATCTAATTCTAAAGTAAGCAGAGACTTTTACAATGGTATCCTGACAATTGATTTGTACATACTTGTACTAGGTGTATTTTTGGTCCTGCACAACCCGCTAGGAGATGATTCTACCCATAAAAACAAATATTTTTTATTATGGAACCAACTCTGAAATCTCGAAAAAAATTTTAGCTCTTTCATACATTACGGTCGGAGGGCATTGAACTTTTGTTAGGAACAGCTGATATTTTTTTCGCGATTTCAGAGTTGGTTCCATAATAAAAGTTGTTTGTTTTCATTGGTAGAATCATCTCCTAACAGGTTGTGCAAGACCAAAAATACACCTTGTATAATTGCTGAACAGTGAACACATACATTTTATGAAGAAATAACTCCTAGACACAGAAATAACAATCGTTCTTATCACAGTATTTTTTTTTTTCATAAGTTTAATGAAATCCTAACAACAAACTGACAATGGTCACAAAAAAAATGGGCCAGTCAGTTAGCCAGTAGTAGTAAGGTAGGTAAGTAGGTTATTAATAGTTGGGACAAGATACCTGAGGGTTCGGAGCTCAGGATCACGGTCTATTCGACAAAAATCTAAGACCCCGATTCATTTTCAATTATCTGGTAAATACAATTTTCTGGTTAGTTTTATTATAGAAAAGTATGTGTAAGCTGTAAACATCAGTAGGTACATCTATATAATTATATAAAAGAAAGTCGTGTTAGGCTCAATTCACACGTACCACAACCACACCACAGCGACAACCACACCACAACGCCGCGATGTGGTCGGGCGTAAATTTTTTATTGAAAATGAATATATTCACACTTACCACATTTTGTGGTTGTTATCGACCACCTGTGTAATACGACTACATCGCAACCACATCGCGACGGCAACGCGGCGGCAGCGCGGCGTCAGCGCGGCCACATCGCCACGACATGACGTCCACGCGCGCCTAGCTGGCGCCTGCGCTAACCACATCGACATTTTGTGGCTACCACAACGCAGCTGCAAAAAGCCGCTGCGACACTATTCACACGTAACCACATCTTGACCACATTTTGTCGCTGCGACGTGGTGTGGTTGTGGTACGTGTGAATTGACGCTTAGTTACACATTTTATAACTCAAAAACGGCAGAACCGATTTGGCTAAAAATTGGTGCGGAGGTAGCTTAGGACCAGCGGACGAACATAGATTACGTTTTATCTTTTTTTTTTTAGTAACCAAAAATCTGATATAACGCGGGTTACACCGCGGGGGACAGCTAGTATTTTATACTTTCACCCTTTCACCCTAAAAAGTTCAAAACTAGTAATTTCAGTATCTTATCTGTAGTTCACCATTAAGATTGTTTAAGCCTGTTCTACACGAGCGAGACATATTGCGACATTAATGTCTGACAGCACACGCTTCACAGTTCAGATCTCGCAGTGTTGTTGGACATACGCTTTAGTGGAATCGCATTTAAGTTTAAATGTAAACATTGTGTTTGGAATGTTTGCATTAAACCTGTTGTGTACACCGACCTTTATTTTGCTTTATTGTCTGCTGTTGAAATTAAATTTTTGTTAAGAAAATTAGTAAGCTGATTTGGTGAAGTAGTCTTTGTCAGTCGAAGTCCACACGATGTGCGATAGATGTCGCCACACTACACTTGAAAATAATATTAAAAAAAAAACAATATTACTGAACCTATTGAAATGAAAAGTTGCATAGGTCATTTAGCAAAGTCTAGAGTTAATAATAGGATGCCTTTTCTCAAAATAAGTAACTATTCTTGGGCATAACTAAAGTTAAAAACTACTTTAACAGGAGCAAAAACGCCGCCAAAAGCTAATTTCTATAGCATCAAAGCAATGAAGATTATTTTACTCTTTTTTAAAATTAATTACGTATAATCAAAATGCATAACTTTAACATTAAAACAACACAACAGACGCAATCTCCCACTAAATAAACCACCACAAAGAGTACACACAGATATTTTTAACCCAAGAAACTCAATTTGGTCCGTTTAAACTTCGCTCCGGCTTACATAATATAATATTCTACTAAGTTAACTATACAGACAAAGCAACAGAGCAATAGTAAACTCGTTAATAAAGCAACAGAGAGCAATTCAACGAGTTTGTACGCTGTAAGCTCATTCGTGCATTAACAATATTATGCGATGTACTGAAAAATTTAATGTTTGCTGCAGTCATAAAGGCGTACGCCGTATCGTATCATGATCGTGTAGCGTAACTATGTAACATGTAACAGTAAAACAATTGTTAGTTTAAATTTTGATTAATAAGAACTGGTTAAGTGCGAGTGTGAGCCGGACTAGCATTCGACGGGTTATTGGCAAAAAACGGCAAAGGTGTCTTTGTTGTGAGGGCCCCATAAAGGGCAACCGAAGGAACATGAGTCGGTTTTAGTCAGTAAAAGTCTGACAAGTCATTTGATGATTTTCCACTCACAAAAAAAGGGTCCAGTCAAATATTTATTTTATTTCTGTTATAGCAGCGACAGAAATACATCATAAGTGAAAATTTAAATTGTCTAGCTGCCACGGTTTATGAAGCATACAGCCTGGTGAACAATAGACCAAATAATACTTAATTACTGTATAAATAATGCTTCGATTTCTAGATCGGTTAAGTTCCAGAAATTGAAATTCACTAGCTTAGCTTCTCTTGCAACTCAGAGATCAACTTGATAGGTTCTCTATAGTTTATTAATTTATTCATGTTTTGTTGTAGATCATCTTCAATGTGACTCGAAAACATCATAAAGCTGTGGTCAGGTGTGAAGTAAGCAATTCAGTGGGAAAAGGCGATGGCAGTATCACATTAGATGTTACTTGTAAGTATAATTTTGAAGTATTACTTAACTGTGCACATCGCGCTGTGACGTAAGGCTGACGGAATGCTATCGCTACTAAACGAACGAGGCGAACACGGGGTGCCGCGCGGGTAAGCGGGGGACGAGTCGCATTCCAACGAGGTGCAAAGATAGTTCGTACGGGTTGTAGTATAGCTCTTTGTGCAGAAGCTCGTCCAGAGAAGTATGAAACATTTCAACTCTATCTCTGTCTCAGGTTGTTCCTTATCTAGTGGTCACCGTTATCATCGTCAATCGTTATTCTAGATAGCTTGGAACGTTTTAGAGTAGTTGCAATACTCAAATCCAACACTCACATTTAATTTTCTCCTTACCGAATTTGCTATCAAATTCGAGTAGAGATCGGTCAAGCAGAAAATAATTTAGTTAAACGACTGTGTGCGCAAATAAAGGTGCACTCTCTTTGTGTCCTTGCATATTTCGATGGAACTGTGATCTGAGAGGTATATCTATTCTATTCCATTTCTTATATAATGGCAAGCAGATTCGATGTCGACTATTCTGCCAATGTCAATAGTGTTTTAGGAATTGATAGTATATCAGGCACAGGTTCAAAAGATCCGCAAATCACGTACTATAAGTTTAATGACCTGGGGCTTATATCAAACAGTGAATAAAAAAGAAAATGATGAAGAGTTTACATCTATAACAAATACTGCGAATAGTATCAAATCTAAAGATTGGGCAAAGATATTCAACCCAAATGATTCGATTCTCTGAACATTTTTGTCAATTTATTGCGCAAACGCGTTATGCTTTGGTTTCCTAGTGGAAGAAATCAAAAACATCACGGCTATGTTTATACTGATGATACAACCATAACACCGCATGCGCCCACGGTGTGACGTCATTGCATACTAAACACTGATTTGTTGTACAGAAAAATGTATCGAGAAAAACTTAGTTTTGTTCCACGCACGCCTCAAAGAGCAGTCAGCACGTGACGGGGCCTTCTAGGCCGATGCCTGCCGGGGTTGCAGAATAGTTCTAATAGTTACCGCGGTCTCGGAAAGTAAAGAACCATGGGTGGGTTTTGTCAGTAAAACTCTCACACGCCTTCAGGGCCCCAGAAGTCATTTGATGATTTTCCATCCATAAAAAAACATTCTGTTTTCTGAAAATGTTGATTTTAAAGTAGAGTATTTACTACATTGAGTGGTTAATTTGACGTTAATGACACACTGATTGGGAACAATGATAACTGCTAAACCGTAACTTTGAACTGTTATTTCGTAGATCGATGACCTGATGAAGGTCGCGAAAAACCGTTGAAAAAACAATAGTGACAGTCATCTGAAACATTGATGACAATTAAGAATAAGACACTTCTTCCAATAATTTATATTTATCATGGGAACTTTTAAACGTTTCTTTACCGTTATAATCGCATTATATCATAAAATAATCAGATAATAAATCATAAAATCTTCAGACCGATTGCCACATAATTAAACGGTCGGATTAACATTATTAAACATAAGGCTGGTTTTATTGTTAAACGTTTCGGCAGCGCCGTTGGAGCGCGCGCGTTCGGAGATATTATGAGAGTAGTAGTTGCGTTTCAAAGTCGCGCGCTTCAGTAGCGCCGTTCATAAAACGCGCACTGTTCGTCGGCGCTGCCAGGTTGGTTTGCGGTTCTACGGCCAGTGTGCGTTTTAGTGTGACGCAGTTGAGACGCACTCTTTTTAACAGCGCACTGCCCAGCGGCGTGACTATAAAACCAGCCTAATAGTAATCGGAAACCTATATACAGGTCCATTCAATAATAAAACATGACCACAACTGTTTGCAATACTGCATAATATACAGCATTCAAACATTTCGATTGAATAAGAAATGGGTAATTAGAAATTTGCGAAATAAGTCTTTTTAACTTTGGGTCACTTAAAAGGCCCTCGTGAAAGAGTACATTCTAATATGTATAAAAATAATGTCGGTGAAAGATTGTTACTCTTTATTATCTTTCAATATGATAAACGTCGAACAAAGTCAACTTACGTATTGACAAGTTACCAAGGTTTTATGTGTAAAATAAGTTCATTTCTTGAGAAGATTGTGTATTTTATCACCAAACAAAAACGAATATATAGTTCTTCAAACAATCACCTTTTGTCCCCAGACCCACCAGCATTCAGAACGAGACCTCAGAACGTCGAAACTGACGTCGGTACCACAGTGATCCTTACTTGTGATGTGGATGGGCAACCAACGCCAAAGATCAGCTGGCTGTTCCATGAGCCAGGGCGGATAGGGGTAAGTGAATACCATGGAGGCAGTAGAAGACAGTTCTGAAGGCCAGTTTTTAGCTTACTGGGAGGGAAAAATGGTGTAGACATTTTTGACAATCAATTTAACGTACTGAACCATAGTTATTGTTAAAGTTAAGCAAATTAATTATTTCTAATTTCAATAATTACATGTCATTAAAAATATGAGCTCTAGAAATGCCAAGTCTCGCAGCTCAGTTTTTCCACCATAAAAATCGACTGTTCGTGGTTTTTCTCAAAACCGCAAAAAATTTTTTTGCCTAATACCGCCTTTTTTGCCTTGAATAAAATTTGAAAACTAGCCAAATACGTAAGAGATTTTATAATCACATGACCACCAACCACTAAACTACCTACAGGCTGTTATGATAATCTTTTTGCAGTGTTACGTGAACGTCTCAAATTTTCTAGCAGGTCAAAGGAGATAAATCGGAGTTGAAGGTGAAAGTAAACAAAGAGACAGCCGGACGATACATCTGCAAGGCCATTGAAACAGGATACCCCGAGATCGAGAGTGAAGCCACCATTTTTATAAAGAGTAAGTTTGAATAACTATCATGTCTATTTCTGCCGTAAAGCGATGCTGCTTTCTTGTTACCAGAGTATGAGTACCGGTGTAAGCATGGGTAAAGTCATCGTCAAACTATAGGAATCCTTCGCCGTCGCTTCAAGCGGTTGTCTTTAAGTCTTGAAGGTAAACCTTATTTCTGACACTGACGACACAATATGAGGCATTTCATTGTTTCTGATGGTCATGTATTTGAGGCCTCTGGTATTTCAGACCTCTATAGGCAGCAATGGCTACATATCATCAAGTTCTGTTAGCATGTGCAATGATGTTTTTGAACACAAATAGAAAGAGAAGAAAAAAGAGAAGTGAAGAAGTTCTTGTGGTTTTAGCTCATTATTATTTTTCCATATGTAGATAAACCTACATTGAGTATCCGAAAGTTTTCAACAAGACTCCATTACTACTTTTACTCGTATCGATGATATATCTTGGATACCTATTTTATATAGTTTTGGCTAAGTTGGTGGCCACGTTTATGCAACATTATGGATGTTGCTAAGGTTTTAAAATCTGTCTTATTATCTGGATCAAGTTTGCTAAATAAGAATTGCAAAATGTATATTTTAAAATGGAAACTAACTACGCAACAGAAGAAAAAACAATATTATTGTCATGACAAAGCTGCATTACGCTTTAAATAAAAATATAGCCTTTGTTATTTATCTTTTTTAAAGTAACATGCAATAGTAACTATCTCTGTTTTTTAAAATTACTTTAGCCACAGAAAGTAAAATGTATTTTTTTTCTATTAAACTTAATTATCTAATATCATGAGATGTCACAAGGAGTATTAACCTTGCTCGCTTTTATAGGCATTTTTGGACCTATGGAAGGCCGGAGTTACCAAAAACAAAGTAATTTTGTCCAGAAAACAACAAAAACATATTTGAGCCCCCAACTTCGTGCTTCTAAGTAAAATATCCTTCCGGCAACCTCAAAATAGCCAATGAATATTAAACCTTAATCTTTACCTCCTAGGTGCCCCAAAAATCCTCTCGAACCGGACTCAATTTGGCATGGAGGGCGAAAACGTTAGAGTTGAATGCGCCGCCCGGTCGATACCTAAGCCTGTTGACATCACGTGGTACTTCGATGGACGAGAAATCAGCGTCATTGAAGATCCGGTAAGTTGGTTTATCTATTTTTTTTTGTTCTGTTCCTCAAAAGGTCAAAAGGAACCCTTATAAGAACACTTTTTGTCCGTCTGTCTGTCCGCGTATCACCACCGATTTTCTTAAGAACGGGTGGACCTTGGGTGGACCTAGCAAGTTGTAATTAATACCAGATTCCGAAGTTTAATTATTAACCTAATCGGGACTCTTATTAGGTGTATAAAAGGTAAACCCCGAGTTAACACGAACAAAATACATAGACAAATTAAGTTTTGCGCGAAGACCTTTTTTTCCTTGTGTAAGTATTATTTTGATGAATATTATCAGTGCATTTCAAACGGTAGTTCTTGTCTAAGGTAAACCGGTATACTTATCAAAATTGCTGCAGTCTCCTGATTGGTTCATCATCCAAATCCAAAAGCTGTATGTCATAAACAGTAAGAGTTAAAAGTTGTTTTCATAGAGTGTATTTTATTGGCGCTATAAAAACAAATTATGGAATCAAAGTTAAGATAAAATAATGGAAATAAAGCTAATTTAATATAAAAATTTAAAAATGACATTAAAGGTCTCGCCTTATGCCAGTTTCTCTGGCTATTTAATGGACAGTAACACTAAAAATATTATACTGTCGTGTTGAAAATACAGTCCATCCACTACCTTAGCTTATTTGATTGGACACAAGAATGCCCTTAACTTAGATTCTGTAGTTGACTTTTATAGCGCTCTGGAGAGCAATGGTAGTGACCATGCAGTTTTAGTCGCAAAAGTAGCAGTATTTTTATATTGTTGTCTGAAAATAATGCTGTTATCGCGGGGGCTAATAGCCTAAGGGTCATTTACCTGCTTTATTTCGGAAATCTTCTCCTTGCTTCTGCTTTTGGCCTCGTGAAAGTCAGGTTTAGCATTTATTTTGTCATCTAAAATTCAAGCAGACTATATAGCAAATTGTATCTTTTTGTCGGTATTTTTTTTTATTTGTTTTTTATCAGATTGCCAAAGAATAGTTAATGAACAATCAATCTATTACTATTAAGAGCGACCATGTTGTGTGTATACACTATATAGACGCTATTAATAATCTATATAATATAAAAGAAAGTCGTGTTAGTTACACATTTTATAACTCAAGAACGGCAGAACCGATTTGGCTGAAAATTGGTGGGGAGGTAACTTAGGACGGACATAGATTACTTATTATCTTCTTTTTTTAGTAACCAAAAATCTGATATAACGCGAGTGACCGCTAGTAATATTATAAATGAGAAAGTAATTCTGACTGTCTGTCAAGCTTTTATAGTTGAACCACTGAACAGGTCTTAATAAACCTTGATTTTCCTAAGGACATAGACCTTTTTTTCATCTGTGACTTCGCATGCACCAGTGTTAACCCACATCCAGCAAAGTCACGAAAACAAGCTAGTTTTAGAGTAAACAGAAGTCTTAACCACGTCTTCTTTTACAGGATTACGCGATATTACGAGAAACTTTACCAGACGGTGTGACCAAAGAAAGCCTGGTCATAAGAGCTAGCCAGTCCAAACACTATGGTCAATACAATTGTAGCGTCACCAATGTGCGAGGAACCGCCAACGCTGCGATTATGCTGAAGCCTTTGAGTAAGTCAAGCATCATTATGTTTAGTTTCCCAACCCCAAAGTCATTGTTTATAGAAGTCATGGGCTATAATATTACATGTTTTTAACATTTATTTAAAAATTCTACTAAATAAGTCAGAAATTTAAAAAAACTTTCCCTACATCGTTGAAGCACTGAAAAAGTCAGAAATTAATGCTTCGCTGCAAGTTTTCATCCTTTAAATCACTTTTATTTTGTCTTAATAAAACTTAAATAGGTACGTCAAAATTAAAGAAAAAACATTGAATCTAGCCACAACGAACTCCGAACACAAAAGATGGCTACCTAACTTCGTTCTTTTCTTCCAGAAACCCTGCCCCTCTACATAATCCTGATCGGGGTGACCTCGGGCATTGTAATCTTCTCTGCCTTCATCATCCTCGTGGTGGTCTGCCACAGAAGGAGAAGGAAGAAGAGCCAGATGAATGAGAAGCCTGACGTCACAGTGACTACAGGAGATGTTTATAACAAGGAGAGCGATAGGAGTTCCAATATCAGTGATCTGAAGCTGCAGCTGCCGCAAAGTGATGGGAGTTATGAGCTGGTGAGTTTCTTTAACCTTGTGACGACCAACCGTCAGCTGGCTGTCGGGCTGCTATTGTCTTTCCATTGTGTTTCAAATCACGTGTGTTCGAAGGTCGTGGGTGGAAGAACTAGCTTCTGCCCGCGGCTTCGCTCGCGTTAGAAAGAAACAAAAAGTAGCCTATGTTACTCTCCATCCCTTCAACTATCTCCACTTAAAAAATCACGTCAATTCGTCGCTCCGTTTTGCCGTGAAAGAAAGACAAACATACAGACAGACAGACAGACACACTTTCCCATTTATAATATTAGTATGGATTAGCTTTCGCCCGTGGTTTTCACCGAGTGAATGTCGCACATTCATTGTTTTACCATTTTAGTGGCTACCTACTCTTCACAAAGAAGCTTTATGTGTCTAGGCCCATTTGTTTAGGCGTTGATTATCACCTAGTCAGTTAGTTGTTTACATCGAAATAAAGGAAATATTTACCTTGTATTCAAATTTTCAACACAGGAGGATCTTAATATTATAAATACTTGTGTCACAATGTTATCGTGGATACCTAACAAATTTACTATTTTATGACAATAATTATAAATAAAAGGTTCTTGTATCTTGAATCTTAGAATCTTACGGCTACTGTATGTTTAATCTGATGCCGCACTTACGCACGCGATTACCACGTAAGCCTTGATTCGCCGACCAAACCACGCAACCGGAGTAACCCGCTTGAGATGATCGTGGTTCTTGTAGAAAAATAATCTCCAATCAATATTGTCTGTCTACAAAAACTTCAATTAACTACCTCCTTCTCTTCCCAGGACTACACCAGCTCTGATCGTTCCGACAGCAAGCTCCACGCAGGTCTACCACTGGCGGGTCCCGTGCCTCTGCCAAACCTTCGCCATGATGACCCCTTGATGCAGTTCCGATATAGCAACGATTACTCGGACCCCACGTACAGTGATCCTTATTTTAAGGTTGGTGGCATTTTTATTCTTTTTGTTGTGTGTGTTCATAAGTAAACAGAATCAATATGTATTCTGATACATAAATGTTGTTATTTTCGTTTTCATTTTTGACTTTTGGTTAAATAAAAACAAAATTAAGGTCGTTAACCAAAACAGACTAGTAAGTTTTTATTGTCCATTTAAAAAGGAGGACTTACCGACCTAACGAGTGTTGTGTCTGACGGGCCTGCTTGAAAATGATTGCCAGGATTTTGTATATCGTCGCTTCAAACTCTGATTGCGTGATGTAGGATGTCAGTTCACATGTTGGGCGTTAGTTGTTGCCACAAAGATAATAAATTTAAAACAGAACGAAAGGAAGAAATATGAAGAAACAAGAAAATAAAAGAAGAACAAAGACTAAGACAGAAAAGAAGGAAGAGAGAATTACCGAAATGTAAGAGAAGAATAAAAAGAGACTAAATAAATTTAATTAAATTGTTCAAAGGTAAAAAAAAGTTATATTTACTATTCTCAAGCAAACACTATCGCTAAATAAATGGCTATAAACCCATCTCATTTTAAAGAGACTAAATAAATTTAATTAAATTATTTAAATATAAAAAAAGTTTTAAACTTTTTATTCTATACTCAAGCAAATGCTATCACTAAATAAATGGCTGTAAACCCATCTTACTATTGCGAAATTTCCAACTACTCAATAACAAAACTTAATATCACTTTAAATGTAAAATAAAAATCAAAAGCAACATTATAATTTATTTAAATCGTTTTAAAATTACATATAAAAGATGTTCAAACAAATAGTTTGCTTCACTACAAAGTTATATTTTAACGTTTACAAAGAAAGCGGCCAGTGCCACTTCAAAGGGAGAAAAGACTTATTTTCGCAAGCTGAAATTCAGATCAAACTACAAAAACGAAAAAGAAACCAATTTGACAGTCGCAAGTTATCTCAAATAATACCTTTTGTACGTAAACTTGGCAAAAATCATGTAGAAGTTCCGCTTTAAACAAGAATCTTTATTTGGTGTTATTCTTCATGCTGCAACTTCATATTAAACCTTCGAACACACGTGATTGAGACACAATAGAAAGACAATAGCAGCCCGACAGCCGGCTGTCGCTTGGTCGTTGAAAGGTTTAGAGTATATTATACTGTGATTCGTCGGGTCTTGTCCAACAAGAAAGGTCAAAGAGGCAGGGGACACCTACCGAATGACGATAGGTTTAACGCCAAAAATTATGCAACTCATACATACCTCTTTTCTGATATAGCTGATGAGATTGTTTGCTTTAACGCGCTAATTAAATCTCAGGAATTACCGATCCGAAATAAAAAATCTTTTTAACCCCATAGCAGTAAAAAATAACGGGGGTGAATCCACTGGAAACAGCTAGTTTAGAATATTACGTTTCTTTGTTGCCTTCATTACACAATCAGAGTTCTACGCGACATCAGTTAATGTACTAAATCCCGTCTGGTGAGATACCTTCTGATGGTATTACCACCAGGCATCAGACAAAACTCTACAGGTCGAAGTGTCTTATCTTTTCAATGACGAATGGGGAACTCCCCATAATGCCCATACTTTTTAGAGAGGTTTATGTTCAACTAGTATCTAAGGGATCATTTCCACAAGCGAGAAAATCTTGACTATATTATCGTCGTGCTACGTATCGCGCACGCCTGTTGCGGCTTGAGGCAAAATCTTTTATCAAAAATATTGACGTTGGTCAATAGTTTTGATAAAGGCGTTGGCCTCATCAGGGAGACGCGGCGATTCCGTTTAAGAGTTGTTGCAAAAACGCGCTGATTCCGTTATGAGTTACGACGATTCGCTGGAGGAATAACCGCTCGTTCGCGAAGATGACCCGACGATATAATCGCGGACCCGTTGCGATTCCCTCGCTTAAAGAGATGATCCCTTTAATCCAGCCACATTATATCTTCCAATAGACCTTCTGTACATAACCTTTTCTATAACCTACTGCGGTAAAATAAAGGTGGTATTACATGTTTCATGGCAGAGTCCCGCAGGCTACGTATACGACTACCCGCAGGGGTACGCCCCCCCGCCCCACCTTCGAGTTCAGTCTCCCCACCTCGAACCCCCTAGTAGGTAAGTACATGATTATTTTATTTTTATTTTCTTTATTGTCGAGGTTAAAAGGAGAATTAGGGTTGTCACCCACTTAACACCGTAGCAACTGGTAGCCTATTATAAGCTGCTTTGATTTTTGATGTATTTACTTTTGTTGTATTTGTATAGTGCGTTTTTCTTGGGTTTAGGAAAAATAAAGACGTCAATTTTACTTTAGGACTACGTGATAACTGTTAAACCTTATAAAAATATTGTGATTTTACTTTGTGGACTTCTAAAGGAATAACGGAGCCCTTATAATATAGAATCATTTGATCCTTTTTCTCAAGAAAGAGTTGCAGCTCATAACCTGAGATTTGTAATCTATGGCAGCAGTGAAATCTAACTTAGAAGTCCATGCAATGGATAAATAAAGTCGTTTATAATTTTGACATTTGGGGGAAATGGAAACCTATCGACCTAGAATTATGAAAATTTGCAAAAAGCAATTGAATGTCATGTAGTATAAGCAAGTAAAAAATCTGAAAACAGTAAATTTGTAGTTGAATTACTAAAAAAGAATACTGTAATACTTCTACACAAGTTTCTACTTTTGTCATTATCCAGTTGTTAGAGCCATTCCTTCGATGATTAGTTTAATGTAAAGTTTTTGTGTGACAGCCCTAAGTCGACATGAAAAATGTGGTTTTCTTTTGATTTTTCGTTCAGATCGTTTTGTGAGATGTTCAAACTGTATTTTTTATGTGAAGATAAAATAAAATCCTATTTTATTTAGATGCTGTTATTGTCAAGATGTGTCTGTCTAGAGAATCGGTTTAATCTCCATATTTTGCAACGATATATTGTTTCGTTTGTTCTAAGTTATAAAAGTTTGCGGTATGACATATTTTAGAAATAAATATACGATTCTACTGTACAGGCGTTGAATAATACATTCAGTTTCTTGAAGACAAAAAGTTATTAACTTTATAATATAAGAAACTTTCGGTGATAGCAATTGTCGCTTTTTCTAGTAATACAATGAAATAAAAATACTTTTATTTTTCTCATTCATTAAGAAGACATCGCGATTATATATTAAACTAGCTTTTGCCCGCGGCTTCGCTCGCGTTAAAAAGAGACAAAAAGTAGCCTATGTTACTCTCCATCCCTTCAACTATCTCCACTTAAAAAATCACGTCCATTCGTCGCTCCGTTTTGCCGTGAAAGAAAGACAAACAGACAGACAGACAGACAGACACACTTTCCCATTTATAATATTAGTATGGATGGATATTATTTAAGTTCATAAACATATATTTTCTTAAAATTGCGCTCACATTTTCTATTAACCACTTCACACAACTGCACGCCTAGTACTTTTGATTGATTTAAGTACTAAGTATCTCAGTATTTTAAATTTTCTCACATTATCACTTCACATTACTGCGCTCCTAGTACGATTGTTCTCTTAAGTTTTCAATCTTTAATTGAATTTAGAATTAACTATAGGGGAAAATGATTCATCTTTTATAATTATGTTCTCGTCGATTTTTCATTATTTTTAAGATGTATTCAGCTATTCGGGGCGGGGACAAATCCAACGAACCAAAAACCATGAAAATTGATCCAGCCGATCTCGAGTTATAAGTGTTGTAACAAACCCGACTTTGTTTTATATATATAGATGTTTTTGAATATTGGAGCACTGACTGGAAAAAAAACACGGAAATCACTTTCCTTTATTATCGATCTGAATATCAGCCAGAGCAAAGCTTCTCAAAGTTTCGCTATAAAAATATGAAATGGGGGCTGAATAATGGATAATTAGTATAAATTTGAAAATAGAGTAACATAAAGGCAAGTGTCCACCAGACGAGACGAGCCAGGCTCTATTGCAACGCAATCATGCATCGACTTTAGGCACATCAAGATGGAATAATCAAAATACTCGCTACCTCTACAGCCCGACCCGTATCTAGCAGATTTCTTGCATTAGACACAGGCTGGTACCAAAACGCCGAATAAATTTACTAGACAAACATAGTTTCCAAATACGACAATAATTCACAGTGCAAAATCCTAAAACACGTACAAAATAAGCTCCAATTCTAAACACTAAAACCCGATCTGAATCCAACGTTAATACTCGACAACTGACATTGCTACCACTTCACACTAAACTAAACGACAATTCCGCTCCACAGGTCTTTGCAAGGTTCATTGACGCGGAGCATCGACACCGCGTCAACGCTCCCATTGTCAGCCGGCAATGGATCGCAGAACAACACTTTACAACGAACGACAAAGTCGTCAGACGAAACGGACGCGATTAATAATTTGGGGCTTCCTCTCGGCGACGGTAAGTGCAAGTTCGAAGTAGAAGCTATTTGATTAGTTTGTTGAAAATTATGCTGTAAGTGAAAAAGTTGCATTTTAATTAAATTAAATAAAGTTTCATGTTATAAAGTCAAGAAATGTCGGGATAGACCAGTGGTTAGTTGGACGGTCAGATTTAATGGGAATTTTTATTTATTTTGACAGGCCTGTTGGTCTAGTGGTTAGTGACCCTGACTGCTAAGCCGGAGGTCGTGGGTTCGATTCCCACCCAGGACAAGCTTTGTGTAATGAGCACGATAGTTTGTTCTGTGTCGGGGTGTATTTTATCTATAATAACTATGTATTTAAAAATTATATATGTATGTATTATATCAGTTGTTTGGTTACCATAGTACAAGCTCTGCTTAGTTTGGGATCAGGTGACAGTGGGAATTGTCCCAGGATATTTTTTTATTTATTTATTTTATTTATTTAGAAAATGATAGTTTATTTCAATATTAGTGTTGAAGAAAACTTACATTATTCTAACAAGCCTTTGACAGTACATCTGTTTGGAACTTTTTTGACAGAGTTAATGATATTTTTAAACTCAAATCACTTAATTTGAATCTTAATACCAACAATGCCACTTTAAGCTGGGCATTGACGGTCGTTATGGCGCGTCAGTTGAACTGACGTCCATCTAAAATTTGATCGTGAGTGTCGAATCGTCACTGCAGAGTTGGTAAACCGTTTATACCATTTGGAGCGTCGCCACAGTTTTACGACTGGACTGACGCGAAAAATGACCGTGAATGGCCAGCTTTAGAACGTCACTTACAAAACAAAAGTTAATCTAGTCGTCCATTCCAAAATGTTGTTTCGTATGAAGAAGAACCGGCAAGAAACTCCATACTCTTTTAAAATAATGGTTCGTATGAAGAAGAAGGCAAAAAACTCTATACTCACTCTTTGTTCGAATTGTATTAATTACTTTAGTTTGATCAATCAGGCACCACTCCCAAATTTCTTCTTAACAGCTGTTTATCTTCAGCAATGACGATTTTATAATAATAATACCAGCCTATAACTGTCCCACTGCTGGGCAAAGGCCTCTTCTCATACAGAGAAGGCACGAGCATTGATCACCACGCTTGCTCAAGACGGGTTGGCGATTTCGGACTTATATTAACTACAAGTCCAGGTTTCCTCACGATGTTTTCCTTCACCGATGTCTGTGATGTCTAAGATAAACTCTAGAAAGTACATATGAATTGAAAAAGTCACATTGGTACTTGCCCGGATTCGAACCCGCAACCTCTTGTATGAGAGGCGGGCGCCTTAATCACTAGGCCATCACGTCATGTGATCGACGATTTTATAGTTTTTGTTTTTTCAACAGCGTCCCCCACGCCTATATACGCCCAGCCGCAAGTCAAACCGCAGTCCAACGTGGATCTACGATACTCAGCCACATACGGGAACCCGTATTTGAGGAATAGTAATATTGGTAAGTTCTATTATGTTTCTGCTTCATACATAAATAGTATAGGGTGACTGTAGTGTAGGATACTTAAACAAATAATTATGGTCATGATAACCAACAACTTTTACTATGGGAAAAAAACAGCTGTTCAGTACATTTATTTTCAAGTTACGTTTCACCACCACACACTCCTTTTTAACCTTTCAACGACCAAACGACAGCCGGCTGTCACGCTGCTTTGTCTTTCTATAATAATATAATAAGAATAACAATAACTCTTTATTTATACAAAACAGATTGCATGTAACATTTTTTTACAATGTGGGTACATTCATTTTTTTATCAATCATGTGAGTGACGAGCTGTTCTCCTTGCTAGACTATGAAATAGCCTGTATTAAGGAGTACCAGTGCCTATCCCCTATAATTGTCTTTCTATTGTGTCTCAAACCACGTATGTTCAAAGGTATAAAGCCTATATTTTCCCCCAGGTTACAACAGCCAGGTGCACACGGCTAAGCCAGCGTCGACGCCTGCGCCGCCCCCCTATTCGGCTGTACGAAACTCAGTCGCTATGCCTACAGGTAAATAGGCGTCACAGTGTAACGGGTAAGCAGTGTTCCTTATAGAGAATGCTTTACCTTTCAGTTATTGTTATTTTTCTTTTAATGTGATTAACAGCTATTTACCTTTTAACCTTTCAACGGCCAAGTGACAGCCGGGTGTCGGGCTGCTATTGTCTTTCTATTGTGTCTTGAATCACGTGAGTTTGAAGGTTTAATAGTAGGTAGTTACTGTTACAGGAAAATATCTCATCGCCAAACTTGCTCAATTGGCATTTTAAGAAGTCCTTTTAAAGTTTCCTTACGATGTTCTTTTTTTTGCCCAAGACATTTAGAAAGTAATTATCAGCTTCTGAATTGAAAAAAGTTACATTTGTTCTAACCCATAACCTTAAATACCATAAAAATAAATAAAATACTGAGAACAAAATAATAAACATTGTTATTACTTAGATTAACTTTAGTAGTTCATTAATTAATTAAAAATATTTTTATTTCAGCTAATATCTAATATACAAAATTCTCGTGTCACAGTTTTCGTTGCCATACTCCTCCGAAACGGCTTGACCGATTTTGATGAATTTTTTTGTGCTTATCCGGTATCTATGAGAATCGGCCAACATCTATTTTTCATCCCCCTAAGTGACCCCATTTTGAACGCGGGTGAAACCGCGGGAGGCAGCTATTTGACTTAATAAATCTATGTAGACAGTCTTACACAATACAAAGCACAGTTGCGTAGATACTCGTAATAGAAAAAAAAAACTAATATTTTACCCTCCAAAGATTCTTGTCGCTATGATACTACGACTATTTCTTATAATTACTACCAGCTAGTACCAATAAATAAACAACACCTAGAGCGTCTGTAAAGTTATATTGGCAAGTTAGACTTCAAGCTTAATTCAACTCAATTGTTTGTGTATTTAGAACTTAAATTGCGATCGATTGAACCCACAATGTGTTTGCTAAGTCGCATAAATCTAATGCATTCAAACTGAGACTTGAATTATTTATGGAGCTAACTTGGTACTTGAGGTGGGGTTTTTGTATTCAGGGGTCGAGTTCTGGGGTTTCGAGGGGTTTGTTTTGCGAATGTACCGTATTGTTGAATTATAAATCTTGGAAATTCTGTTTTTTTTGTTAGGTTTTAGTGTTACTTGATTTACGGCTATGGTTGTTTTCATTATAGATTTTATCTACGGAATAATCCTTAGAACTAAATATTTGTATTCATTTTACATCGTTGTAATGAAGATGTGAAATATCGACATTAATATCGTGACAGCTATAATAATAATATAATATAAATCTTTATTTCTTAGCTATAAAAGTTATAAAGGTCAAAAGGTCACGAAAATCAGTTGCTCGTAAATATCTCGTGACGTATTGCTTTGCTCGGAGGTCAATAGAGGTAATTATGAAATTGTTTTTCGCATAATTATTGTCGAAAAATGCCTGTTATATTTCTCTATAAAATAACTGTTTTCAGAGTAGAGTGTTATTTACTTTGTGTTTCGTAGCAAATCATAATGATATAGTTATCTTATTCTGATAACATTTTTTTTTTATATAGGATTAGGATCCAATCATGATATTCGATCGTTGTAATAGTATAGATTATATGAAATAATTATGTCATAATTCTGGATATTATACAAAAAGATTTTTCTAATCCGATTAGTTGGTATCCGAATAGTAAGAGATTAGCATTTTCGTATAATAGCTGGTTATGTATTTTCGCCGTAGCTTTGTAGTTTAATTTCACCGTTTATAAAAACCTTTTAAAATGCGCACTGTTGCATTCCTATTTATTGCTTTACTCGATATTTTATTCAAATCAAAACATTTAACAAAATCAAAACGAAGTAACTGACAAAAAATTCACACCAATTTTCCCAACATTATTATTAAAAGAGCGTGTCACGTCTTTTATTAAAACGAATTTTTACTTAACACCGCGCGAAGGCTAGTTACATAAAATATCTCGTCCAATTTGTTTTCCGTATTAAAAATAATAAATGGCCTTGTCTACTTTTTAAGTTGAGCGGTTTTTCTCAATATCACTTACGTTAATTGTCGTAATTTTTTACAGGTAATGGCAGCCAGCCCTCGCAGGGAACCCACGTATAGATAAAGCGTGATGTTTAAGCCTTGTGTAAAAAGGACATTTATTTCAAGTACAGCCGCGTGACGCTGTATGTGTAGCCTATGTTCCTAAACGTTAAACGACTGAGGTGTATATACGATAATATAAGTCTGAAGACTTGAATTGTTAATAAAAGTTATCGATAAATTGTTACTTAATTTGACTGGAGCAAAAGAGAAAGCATTTTTTGGAAAATGTGTTAAAAATTCAATTAGTGCTTTAATTTTCTTATCGGCATTGAAATTACTATGTTAACTTGTTAAGTACTTAATTTTTTGGAAATTTGTAACATTTTTATAAGATTGTTGTTCTCTTTTGCATTCAGTTACGTATTTCGAGTTATTATGACTTGTATAATTTATTGGATTTCGACCATGAAACATGTCTATGTTAATTATTTTGCGTCAAATCGCTCTTTTATTTGATTCAAAATAAACTGCAAAACTCTATTGACAACACGTATGTGTTTTGTATAAAATAAAATATATTTTTGTAAATACAATGCATGAAAAAATAACTTTTCTAGTTTTGTAATTAAAATATTTTTGTTACAATCTGTATATAGATATGATATCCGCATTGTATGTGTGAATTTTATTTAGTTTACAGTTATATTTTATTTATCCAATCCGAATAATTAGCTCGTTACGATTGCTCAATAAATAAATCGATTATCGATTTTTTTATAATTCCATTTATTTCCAATTTTAGTATATTCACTTGTTATGTAAACTATACAGACTGAAAGTAAAATATTTTATAAATTTTATAAAAAAAATAGTTGTATGGAATTTTTGTGCTGTATCGAAAGAAAATAATTTTTAACACTGTCGCTTAGTTAATTTCAAACTTTTTACGACAGAAAATTTATTTAGATAGATTAAATATTTAGCTAAAATGGTCAATGATGTAGGAAAATCATATTTTCTGTGATAATTATATAGTGAAAAGAAATTAGGATTGCATCTTAATAGTTCCATAATGTAATAGTTAAGATTCCGAACAGTGTGTGACGACCTTTAGAAACTATAATTTTAAAATAATTTTATATTTCGCGTGCCACTTTTAATTTTTATTCTCAAATAAATTGTAAATATTTTAAAAGTAAGTTATGGGAAAAGCTTTACGAGAAAAAATTTGCACCTCAATGTATGGGCATGATAATGGCAAAATAACTTTTTTGTTGTTAAAAAAAAGAAACAAAATGTATAAAAATATTGCATGATACAGTGTTCTTGTTCTTTGCATGCGATTATTATTTGTCATTATTTTTAAATGGATAATGCTACACAATAAAACTTTTGATTTTAATTTGTGATTGTTTTATTTGGTTTTGAAGTTTAAAAGTTTATTTTTAAACCAAATATTTTGTTTTGCAAATCCTTAACTAAGTCCCGTCAGCGTCAGAGTCTATGTGCTTAAGATAACCTCAAAAAGTACTGAAAGTGCAGGAGTCATCATTTCTCTACTTTTTTCCCAAATTATTTTGGGTCTTACATAGAGCGATTGCCTACCAGCCCCCTAGACAAGTGGCATTGTAGAATAGATAGCGAAAACGAATAGTTTGTCAAATGTATGGAGATGTCAAATTGTTTAGCGCAAGCTTATGTCAATTCCATACATTTGACAATCTATTCGTTTTTGTTATCTATTCTAAAATGCCACTTGTCTAGGCCCTCAGGTTTCCATAGTCCGGTTATCGTGTAACTCATCACGCCTAGGTAACACAAATGACCAGGAGTGAGGCCTTCTCACCATACGGTACGACTTTCAAAGATCTCTGAATGACAGGCAAGACTAAGAGTTTTACTAACATGCTTTTCAGTCGGGCTCGGTACGAGGATGTCACACCAAAGAATTTAAAACTCCGATCTTGAGACAACTCACGCACGGCCATCTGATTCCAGGATAAGCAGAGCTTGTGTTATGGTAACCAGAAAATTGGTATACATACTTATATAATTTATAAATACATAATTACATACATATTATAGATTAAATTGCACCCAGACACAGAACAAGCAATAATGCTCATCACATAAAGTTTGTCCTGGGTGGGAATCGAACCCACGACCTCCGGCTTAGCAGTCAAGGCCACTAACCACTGAAATATTAAGGCATCCATACTAATATTATAAATGCGAAAGTAACTCTGTCTGTCTGTCTGTCTGTCTTTCTGTCTGTCTGTCTGTCTGTCTGTCTCTTCTTCACGCCTAAACTACTGAACCGATTTGAATGAAATTTGGTACAGATATAGTCTGGGACCCGAGAAAGGACATAGGATAGTTTTCATCCCGGAAATCCCCCGGGAACGGGAGCTATTATTCCACGCGGACGAAGTCGCGGGCAAAAGCTAGTTTTAAAATAAATAAAAACGCATTTACACAATTGAGTAAACTAAAAAGTCACACCACAGTGCAGTATTACCACAAACTCTATGGGATAATTTCTTGCCAGCTTATAAAAACACATTGAAGGGTAGCAAAATGCCCAATTAACCATCAATTAGTTTTACCACTATCTTGAAACATTAGCCACAGAAATACTAACTCCAATCGCCTCATCTCACATAGTTTTACCGTTTTTACTCACAGTCACACAGCGGTAGAAAAAATACAAAATGAGCTTTTGATGACCGCAAGACTAATGATTTTATGTGATGTCTTCAAGAAAATATAGATATAATAGAGATGGCATAGAATGGGGTTTCTTTAATTTGTGAGAATTGGTTAATGGTGTAAAAAACTTTTACGTTAAAGTCAATAACTTTTTTCAAATCATCGTCTGTCCAGCTTTTTCGACTATGTTAGGGTCGACTAAGAGTCTAATTAAATGCAACTTAATACCAGTGCTTTCTTACATAGAGTAACATAGCCTATCAGACTATCCACAACACAACAGGAATGAATGACGTCTACATTAGCAATAATTCAATCTGCTTAGTCCGAAGACCGTCCTAAAATACTAGACACAAATTTTTCGCTTGATCAAATGCCACGCAAAACTTCAACGCATCCAGCGTCATCATTTTACGTTTATGAGAAAAAATAAAATATTTGTGTCCTATTTTTTTTTTGACTGAACTGTGGGACTTAATATTTGATTTCTCGCCTGAATCACTGTTTGCAACCACGGTCATTGCAATAGTATTCCTATAAAAGATTGAAAGGGCTAGGCTGTGTAGAAAAAAAGTCGTCGAAGAGTTTTTATATCATTGCATTGATGGCAAACAAACTGACGGAAACCAAAATAATTTTCTTTCATTATTACGTTTTGATCACTAGATTGGATTCACAGCATTCTTACAAGCCCATGCAACTATCCTAAACTTGCATCAGAAGTAAACTCAAAACTCCACAATCATTCGACCACCGAGCCAACTGAGGTGCGATACACCTCTGATCCTTTTACACAAATCTATCCACAGGGAAATAAAGCTAGGAATGCGACAGTACCTTAAATAGACCTCTTGTGCTAAGGTATTATCTTACGGAACATCAGACCTTCACCGCAAGATGGCTCTGTGGTCGTCACGCGAATGCTGACCGACTGGTTTGATCTGCGGTTTAAATCACTATTGGATTAAGTTTGTGTTAAGTTTACTGTTTGATGACAATATTATTGATTTCTGAGACTATATTATTCTAATTTTTAGTTCCAGTAAAAGCCAGGGACTTCATTTCATTGTACCTATTTTTATGCCAATAAAGATTATTAATTATTTATTTAACCTTTCGACGACCAAATGACAGCCGCCGGCTGTCATGCTGATATTGTATTGATATTGTATTTCTATTGTATTCTCTAATCATGTATGTTTAACTAGCTTTTGCCCGCGGCTTCGCTCGCGTAACAAAGAGACAAAAAGTACCCTATGTTTCTCTCCATCCCTTCAACTATCTCCACTTAAAAAATCACGTCAACTAGTCGCTCCGTTTTGCCGTGAAAGAAAGACAAACATACAGACAGACAGACAGACACACTTTCCCATTAATAATATTAGTATGGATTGATACAACTTATGTTTGGGACGCGTGCTGCTATAGTGTTGCTGTCGGATCTATCTTTATTTTATTTGAATCCAGCTCTTTAATAATAATATTATCCTTTTAGTGTTTGACTGCAGGGCAATTTCAATTTAATTGTCAATTTTGGACTTTCATTAATTATAAGGTCAAGTTTCCTCACGATGACGATGATGACATTTTAATCTTTAGAAAGTGCAGTTAAATATGTTAAGTGCAATTCACATTAATGCCCTGACTCGAACTTACAGTCGTTTCTGAGACATGAGTGCTTTTTCCACCGGGTCATCACGACATATATTAGAAACAGTCTTTCTGCAAACAATTGTTATATTGATCAGGATTAAGCTGTAATAAGCAGTAACTAATATTACAGTAGAAACCGCGTGAGACAACTAGCATACATAATAATTACTTGCCTTCACTGTTTGATTCATCAAGGCAGCTGAAGCCGCTGGGGAAATTTTGGCAGCTTTTCTGTTCTGAGCATTCAATAAAGTAGGATTTTTGCAAATTTGTCCACAATACGGAATAAATCGTCATTTACAAAATATACCCAATAAATGAAGCTACAGTCAGCAGCTAATTTGGATATTATAAATAACTGTCTGTCTTTGATTCTTTTATTTTATAGCATAACTTTCTTAACCTAGAAAAATGGACTTTATAATTACTTAATGTTATCTTAGAAATATGGACTTTATGTCACATTCTCAATGTCAGTGATGTCCGAGACAAACTTTAGAAAGTACATATAAATAGAAAAAATCACATTGGTACTTGTCCGGATTCGAACCTACAACTTCTTACATTAGAGGCGGGCGCCGGGCCACTACAATATTGTTCTAGCAAATTTTAGCAAAACCAAACCAACTGAAACAATACAGTTGATCCCCTAACCCTTAACTAAAATCTAACAGAACAAGACAACAGCTGTAAAAAAGAAAACTAGAATTACATTTTCATAGAACATGGCTATTAACACTCACATATTCCAGACTTACACTTCAAGAGTGTAGTCATAGGAGACACTAAGGACTGTTGCAACCATTAAGCCTGGTGATTATCAGAAAAGGCAGTCTAAGCAGAATATAACAGTAAGACTTAGGGTATATGCAGACGTACCACAACCACACCACAACCACAAATTGGAAATTCATCCCCAAATTGAAAATTAAAGTTTCGACATCAATGCAGGCGAAACTCCGGACGAAATCTTTTTTTGTTATGAAAATAAATAATTTCATTTACTCGGACCATTTTTGTCGTTGAATATTATCGCGTCGTGTGACCGTATTGCTTGTCTGCAAACTCAATATAACCACAACAGGCCCCTAGCGAGTGATCAGTTTGTCTTCATTGCTGCGTGGTTGTGGTGCATGTGTATAGGCCCTTTGCAGCCAATCTGTCTGTTAATACGGGTTATTGCAAGAAGCTGCAGCTACACTATTCGTAACCACTTACGTCGCTTCGATGTGGTCTGGTCGAGCACTTATGTTAAGACCCTTAGCGACCGATCAGTTTGTAAACACTAGCTACAATATAACTATACCTCCTAAACCCCTCAAAATGTCAGGCCATAATAATAGGAAGCTCGCGTATGTTGGGTAGAGTGACGGTTAACTCTCTTCCTCCAATCCTGTTCAATGGGACTGTCATTCCGTTTAGTCAAAATGTGAAGGATCTCGGTTTGCATCTTGACTCGTCACTGAGTTGGCAAAAGCAGGTTTCCAGTGTCAGTCAGAGAGCTAATTGGGTTTTGCGTTCCTTGTATCGTCTTAAGAACTTTCTTCCCACTAAGACGAAGACAATGCTTGTGCAGACTTTAATTTTCCCTTTGATTGATTATGGTGACGTGTGCTACTTTGACCTTAACGCGATTTTGCTGGATAAGTTGGACAGAGTCCTCAATAATAGCATCAGGTTCATTTTCAATCTAAGGAAATATGATCATGTTTCAAAGTACAGGTCCGAGCTAAATTGGTTGCCCATTCGCCAGAGAAGAAGTTTGCGTGCTCTGACTACGCTTTTCTCGTTACTCAATTCTCCCAGCCCTCCTTCTTACCTTATGTCTCATTTTCAATATTTGTGTTCTTCTCATGCCAGAAATCTGCGCTCAGCTAACAATCTTCTTTTACTTTGCCCTTCTCATACTTCTGATATAGTTCATTCTTCCTTTCATATTCAGTCCATTCTTCTCTGGAACGCCTTACCTCTCGATATCAGGACGGCCACTAGTCGATATGCATTTAAGCGGAAGTTGAGGATCTATTTTCATAACAAATGAGCAGAGTTTTTTCACCATTTTCTTCCTTGTATATTTATATATTATATATTTATATATTCATATATATATTACATATTTATGTATAAAGTATATATATATATCTCTTCGATAAATTTGTATTTATATGTGTATAATATGTATTAAACTTATATTGTGTTAGTTTTAAGACTACCCACTAAATTATGTGTTTTAATTATTATTTTATTGTTTGTTTTTCTGTAAGTTTGTGTCCTTTTATTGTTTTTAATAATGCACCTGCCATGTTTATATCTCATCAACTCTGGGTTGACTGGTAGAGAATGCCTAAGGCATTAAGTCCGCCCTTGTACGCTTGTGCATGAAGTTTAAATAAATAAATAAATAAATAAATAAACGCAAAAACAAGCTGTAGCGACACTATTCGTGACTGTGTCAGTCTATCAGTCTGGTCCTTAGCAGCCGTTCTGTCTGCCTGCAAACACTGGAGATACGTTAAAACCACAACACAGCCCGTTTAACACAACGCAACTACAAGACGCCACAGTGACACTATTCAATTCACACGTAACCACAACTCAACCACTTTAACGCAACTGCAATGAGCTGCACTGACACTATTCGTGACCACTTTTCGAAGCTGTGATGTGGTGTGGTTGTGGTACGTATGTCTGGCTTTTAACGTCCGATGGGGCTGCTGGCAAACGCTGACTACAATATAACTACAACTCAACCTCTTCAACGCAACTGCAAGAAGTTTTATTGACACTATTCGTAACCACTTTTCATCGCAGCAATGTGGCACGTGTTTCTGGCTTTTAGCAATAGATCAGTCTGTCTGCCAACATAGACTTCATTGTTACCACAAGCAACGTAACCACTTTGACACAACGCAACTACAAGACGCTACAGTGACACTATTCACACGTAACCACAACTCAACCACTTTAACTCAATTGCAAGAAGCTGCACCGACACTTTTCGTCGCTACGATGTGGTGTGGTTGTGGTACGTGTGTGAGGCCAGCGACAGTCCTCTTGGGAGTAACTGGAGGTAACGTGGCCTTTGTCGGTGCATTGTGCTGTTAAAATGTTGGCGAGTTGGTTTTGCAGATGTGTGGTTACTGGAAGTGTTTAAGCGTAGGTAGTGGTAAAAGATGTTTGAGCGTTGTTGAGCGATTTTGCTTGTTTGTCGCTTGGCGTGTTTCGCGCGTGGAACAAATATTTGCATGACCACAGGTAAATGATTGAGTTGTTTGTTTATAAACGCTCTCACGATTCAGTTAATTTTTTTATAGAAAGGTTACGTTGCTGATAACCTTTTTATTTCCGAAAGATTATTTTGTATAGTTACTAGAGTTAAATATTAAGATATTTCATTAATTATCGTCTTACGTATAAACGTCATACACCGACGTCGACGATATTTCTGAAGCCGCGTTGACTACCATTAGGCAGTAACCCACCAGACATAACCCTCCTGGTTGGAAGATTCCTCTTTAATACATGAAGAACTTTACATTATTTGTTTCTTACACCTCTTAGTGATCAACATGTTTGACGGTCCTGTTGGTCTAGTGCTTAGTGATCCTGACTGCTAAGCCGGAGGTCGTGGGTTCGATTTCCACCCAGGACCAATTTTGTGTGATGAGCATAATTGTTTGTTCTGTGTCTGGGTGTAATTTATCTATAATTTGTATATAGATAGATCCGTCCACGGATATTTATTTATCAATGTTGAGAATGTATTGCATTATGCAAATAAAATTTTGTTCATTTTGGTCTTAGATTCCCTAGTCAAAATCACGGATATTAAAATAATTTTCATACCTTTTACACCACATCCAGCAGCCTTCAACATCCACAGCATTTTATTGCGACACAGACTGTAGCAAAACGGCGTATCAACTAATATTTATTTTTCTTACCATTTTATGGTCCCAGTAACTGTATCATTTTACTGGCTATGAAGTTACAACGTATCGCATCAAATAGGCCGGATATTATGGGGTTATAAAGGGCGAATTATTATTTTTTCATTCGTGTGCGATTGTATTGGATGTATGTATGTTTCTGAGTTATGGATGTTAAGGGGAGGTTAGCGATAAAAATCTCTATAAAAAGTGCCCGTGAGAATATAGGGTTAAGGTTGTATTTTGTTTAGATGATTCAGTTATGAAGATGCTCCAATAGGTAAACTATAATAGAGATATATAAGATAGGAGACAGAAATGGGAAAGATTTTAAGTCAGAAAGGTAATTTTACAATCTTTTGGACATTTTTACATTCTTAATCTCTCACAACTTCTTATGAAAAATTAAGTCCAGTCTAACCTAGAAAAATTGGAAGCAACGCAAGCACCAAAATACTTCCATGTATTCTTTCTTTACTTCTCCACTTCTATTTAATTATGGCGTTTAACACCTAATGACTAAAAAATCCCATCAAATTAAAAACCTCCTTTTTGAAGTCGGTTATAATAAGTATGATTGAACGTATCAATAAATTGAAGTGTTTTCATGATTTAATGAATAAATAAATGTAGAAAATATTTTTCTTTTACGTTAAAAACGTCCAGACATCAATCAATCAACATGGTAGTGCTATTATGGCACTAGATAGTGTCACGGAGCTCAAGGTAGCGTATGACAGGCAATGCGCCACGCCCTCGGTATACATTGACCACATTAATTTGTCACCAGAACGTTAATTGAGAGGGGGTTATGTATGATGGGACTATGAACTTAATTAAAAATTTTATTTGGAGTAGAGGTAAATAATTGTTAATAAATTTATAGGGGTTTTTTTGGAAAACACTAATAACGTTGTCGGACTATATAATAATAACCGACTTATAAATAAATTTATACAGACATTTAAAATATTTTTATTTTTAGAGGTAACAGGTAGTGTTTAGTGGAACAGAGTGTAAAGTTCCTCACAGCCATTGAATAAAATAAAAGAACTAATGTTGGTTTTAGTTGGAATTTTGTATACAGGGTGTAACGATTCACACCATTGAATGGGCCCTGGAAGAGAACTACATTGAATCGTTAAGATAAAGGTGTTTCTCAAAGCTGGTCTACGACGACGGTACCTCTGAAACACGGTACGCGTCGGGCCGCGTACGTATCAAAGATAAACATGGCAACCTGATCATGGAATCTGCATATGGAACAGTTTCAACAATGTCGCAGCGATGTCGTCCGACGTCGCCCGACATCGCCCGATGTCACCGGGGACACATGTCGCTCGACAAATGTTCCTAGTGGGGACGAGGCTTAAAGGTAAAGAGTTTGTTTAGTTGCAGAAAGTTGAAGGTGCTAATCTCAGAAAGTACCGGTTTGGATTAAAAACATATATTTTTGCTGCATAGTCCTTTTATCGCGAAAGGTAATAAATAGGCTTAGGTATTATATATTATTACATTACAAAGGTTATATATTATTATATCATAAAACTACGACCGACGAGAGTGAAGTAAGTTGTAACCAAGATTTCGGGTAAAACTGCAGGGGAACAACTAGTATACTACATTATTACACTTCTGCCTGATAATAAACGTGAAGCTAAAATTATTTTATTAACCGCGCTGCTGTTGTATTTGACGGGCCTATTGATCTAGTGGTTAGTGAACCTGACTGCTAGTGCTAAGCCGCAGGTCGTGGGTTCCATTCCCACCCAGGACAAACTTTGTGTGATGAGCATGAATGTTTGTTCTGTGTCTGGGTGTGATTTATCTTTAATATGTATGTATTTAAAAGTTATATAAGTATGTTTATCAGTTGTTTGGTTACCATAGTACAAGCTCTGTTTAGTTTGGGATCAGATGACCGTGTGTGAGTTGTCCCAGGATATTTATTTATTCTTTTATTTATTTATTTTTATTGTCTTTCTATTGTATCCTTGAATCACGTGTGTTCGAAGGTTTAAATAACTATGATTATGACTGATTGAATGAATGATAAATGAATGAATAAGTGAACGAATTAAATTGATAGTTCAACATCAAAACGACAGTTACGAACCATTCAAAATATATAAACCATAACTCAAATCCTAGAACCAATAACGTTTACAGAATATCCTTTCATAATCCCGTTCGATACTGTAGCCATATTGCATAACGCCATCCTAGTCTAGTGTTAATTGAAGTTATGTTGGGACGGACCGACCGGCCATTTTCTTGTAAATAATTGAAATGCTGCTTTTCAATGTATCTATGGACGTTTATATAGATGGATAAGTCTATGGGTAAGCTTTTGATTGGAATTATGAAACAGAATATGTATGAAACTGGCTGTTGTTTGTGTCTGTTTGTGTGTTTGGAAGCTCTTAGACTACTGAATGGATTTTCTTGTTGTGTTCTCCAATAGAAAGAGTGGTTAATGAGGAAGGTGGTATATATGTATCATACATGCAAATTTTAATTATTGCAGGGGTAGGCCAAGAAGTTACAAATGAAAAGGCGTGATGGCCTACACTGAAAAAAAAGTTGATTGGTTGGTTTGGTTATCTACCAAATAAATTTGGTACAACGCCAACTTAAGAAGTTGTATGTACAACCGCGGCAGATGTGTCAGGAGAGTCTTAGGTCGATCCACGGATTATTAATTTTAAGTTTACAACAATTTTTATAAAAAAATAGATGTTTTGAAAAATTAACAAAACATAGGTGTAATCTACCAAATAAATTTGTTAATGCCATGAAAGGCATCTCTTAATAATACACTAGTATTCAGCTGCATGAAGATAGATTGAAAGACTACCCTAAGAAAAATGGTATAAGAACACATTGACACAAAACAAGTTTGCAACCGTTGATAAATCAGTCAGCCAACATAAGTAATACAAATGACCTGTCAGGCTCTTCAATCAGAACTTATGGGAAGGCCTTTGTCTTAAACCACGTACGTAGTAACGTAGTAACTATTTATTAATCTGTGCTTAAACTGGATCCGAACTTCAAATATATATTTTGAATTCGCTCAGTCACTGAGAGCAGTATTGTGTTGTATTGTATGTTTCCACCTGTGACAACATTTATTTACCAACATGTGAACTACAAGTGATATTCTATATTGCGCTATCTGAGTTTAAAGCTATATCAATATTATTATTATAAAGCTCAGGAGTCTGTTTGTTTGGTTGAAAGCGCTAATCTCAAAATGTCCAAATGGAAATTTATTTTTATGTTGGATAGCCCATTTTTGCTGAAAGTTATAATAGTATCGCATCTGTATTAATATATACGCGCATCGGTGCGGTACGCTTAAAAAATCATGGCGTGCACAGGTCCCTAAATACTTTTTTTTTTGGTGAGTGGGAAATTATCAAATGACTGCTCCCGTCCTGGGTGCGGCGGGAGGGAGGGGGTCAGACTTTTACTGACTAAAACCCACTCATGTTCCTTCGGTTGCCCTTTATGTTCCAGGGTCACGGTAGGTAACTATTATAAACATTCCGCAACCCCGGCAGGCGTGTCCCTAAATACTAAACTATACATTCTGCTGACGAAGCGTAGCCGTTGACGCTGCCGCTACGCCGAAGAGTTTTAGTTTCACCAGAAATCTCCGTTTGGACTGCACTACAAATATTAACGCACCTTTCGAAGCGTGCAGTATATCGGCCGTCGGTTTTTACTCGAATAGAAAAGAACTCGCAGTGTTCTATTTGGGTAAAGCTCGCATGCCATCCAAGCCACTTCACACTGCTAACACTATTGGCGAAACGGAAAATATGTCGGCAAGAACAGCGAATGAACATTTACATTTACTTAAACGTACACGAAACTTTACCATGCATTGTTTTTAGCATTTCAGGGTTGTCTGAGTAAAATAGGGCAACCTCTTGATTATTATAAACTAGTGACCCGCCCCGGCTTCGCACGAGTGCAAACCTCCGCAACCGCTATGTGTCTGCATTTTTAATTCATAATGTCTTCGAAAATCTTCATTTAAATTACATGTTGTAAAGGGCTATATTAAATGCACAATGCAAAGGCACAATGTATTGAAGGTACTTAATTAGACAACGATTAATGCTGCATTGCTTAAAATCGCTTCGTAAATAAGCCATATTCTCGTAAAAAAGGAAGGATAAAAAATTGGTATCGAGCAATCCTTAACAGATAGACCACCGTGGACTTTCGTGTAGATCTTTGTAAGGTGTACAGTCACGAGCATAAACATGTATACACTACGCAAAGATTTTAATCAATATTCAACTACGACGCACTACGCAAAGATTTTAATATATTAGCTGAAAGTTATCGCGAATTTAAGAGATAAATGATTACAATGAATGAGAATGACACTTTGCATAGTGTATACATGTTTATGCTCGTCACTGTACAATACTGTATGCATTATTTTGATCTAACTAGTAGGGGTTGCAATGTAAGCGCAAAATAAGTGTTTATTTACGACATTACATTACAAACCTCTAAACTTATCATGTTCCTCTACTAATTATGCAAACCTTCTTGTTGAGTCACTCTATCGATTAAAAAGTTGGTAAGAGTCCGACATAACCCTCCGTTCGCCATCCATGAGGAATTTCCCTCGAAAAAAAGGATCTAGATTTGTTTTCCTACAGAGTAGTTCTCTTTTCAATTTAAAGCCAGTCCTTTAGAACCTTCACCACCAAACGCCAAATCAGCCACAATTTCCTAACCTCCAAAATCCTGCAATCGTGGCAGTGCTGAACGGGCATAACAAATCATTACCACTATAAATAAGAACGTTGGCCAACTACAGAGGCCTATAACACTAAATCTCTTGTAATTAATCTCGTAGCCACCTCTCAACGACATTTGGCCTCACGCCAGCGCCAAATCTATGCAATTAGAATTACCTGGATATGTAGATTGTGTAGGCTTCAATGTCCTGGCCTTTGTAGGCTGTTGTTGTTTGATTTTGATGTTGAAAGTAGTTTTTTTACCTACATGGTTACTGGTGACACGATGTCTTTCTTGTAGCACGTCATAGTAAGAAAATGAAATAAATAGGCGAGACGACAAATAAAAACTAGTCCGTCAGTTGGACTATCCAAAATTTTGAGTTTATCGTTTTTTTCGTAAACGAAAATTGATAAAACGACAAACATATGTTTTGCGTGACGTCACGTCTAAGTACAGTAAAATACCCTGAACAGTGACGTCACAAGCCAAAGGACAATGGGCATTATTGTATGAGACGCGTCCCAACCCTTGTAACAAGTTGCGACTAGTATAAACATAATCATTTAAGCTTTTTTATGATTAATATACCAAGTTTTTATAGTAATTGCATGCAGGTCAAAAGTTTATTAGGCTTCAAGTGAAAAAAGGTTTTTGTTTTAAATAATGCTTTAATCATACTTTATTACCTATTGTGTTACATGTAAACATAATTATTACATTTGTAATAATTGTACAGTAATCACAGGCATTAATAGTTATTTTTTGACAGTTATTAATAAACGCACAGTTGATAATGTATATATAACAAAGAAAATAATACAATTTTGATAATTGTATTATTTCCTTTGTTATTTATATTTTTAAATACATAAATAACAAAGAAATAATACCCTTATGTAAGAGTATGGCTTTAACATATATGCAAATTGTTTACTGGTACTTTTAATAGTGGTTATTATCTATGATAATATCATCCAAAAAGGTCGCGGGTAACAATATGCTTGGCTGATTTCTAGCCCAGCCAAGTTACCAAATGATACTCATTATGTGAGCACAAGTCACGTCAAGTCTTGCTTCTAATATCGTTCTTGAAACTTCATGTCGAACTCGCTGCCGAGTCAAAGACCGACTGCAGGTCACACACAAATGATCCATAGTTCGTAATAAACCAATCAATAACAAATCAAGTCCACAAAACAAGCCGAAGTCGATAGTTGTAAATGTAGAAACACCAGAAGTCCTTTAATAATAAAAGTCGTCAATAAAAAAAACAACAGAGTAACAATTTTAAACACGAAAGTACAGCACAGATACAAAAACTGACTGTGCATATAGCGCTAGATAAATAATGGCATCTACGGGCACCGGCAATCATCTCTTTCTAACGTATAGCGCTGTCTCATAAAATATCGTTTGGTGCTCCTGCGCATGCAATATGGCAGCGTGTGGTACACAGAAGGAGAGGGGGTGTTGGGTTAGAGTAGGCGCACGGTCGACAGTGTGGTTTTTTCCACTTGTTTTAGACCTTTTGTCATTGAAATACTAATTAATTAGGTTTTATTCAATATTTTTATCAAATAAATTAAACCATTATAACAGTTTCCCTGCAAGAGATACAGAGTTACGCCCATACAAAAAAACATAACACTGATTGAGTTCTTTCAAACGGTATAGGTAGGAACATGTTACAGCACTTGGGACGAAACCGCTCATTGTTCTTTAAATTAATTAAAGCTAATTTAAACGTTATTAATTATGGTCGCTCTTATTAGTCGTCATTACATAGAGATTTCGTCCTGGATGAAAATCCCACTTCCTCTAATATACTCATTTCTCACTTTTCCAACGACATATTCCTTGAACCTATTCTTAAAATTTTAGGTGTTGAAATAGCATGGTTTCTGAGAAGCCAATCCAATTGTGCTGTCGGTAGACTAAGCTGATAACTGTTGGAACCTAGCCAGGCCGAAATCTAGGCAATTAGTTTTACCTGCGTACGTGCTTTGCGCATAATTTGGCATGTGTTAATGTAATGGATATATAAGAGCCAAGTGTTGGATTTTCAACTCACTGCTGCACATTGCAGAGAGTTAAAAGTCGTATAGTGTTATGAAATTTAGTCATTTGGGTAGGCTAGGGGTAATAGAAGCGCATATAGTATAAAATGTTGCGGGGCGGTTCGCTAGTTAATTATAAAATCGAGTTTCCTCGATATGTTTTCATCAAAGTGAGTGATAGTCAAGGTAAACAGAAAAATGGCAAATAAATAGAATAAGTTCGTTGTCTAAATCCGAAATCACAACTTATATGCGGTATCTAAAGGCCTCCATTACTCTGTATTAATCTTGCAAATTACACTAACTTTCTAACACAAACACCTTTATTGATTAAAATGCCTGAATAATTAAAAAACAAGGACCAATGAACGACCAAAAACAATCGAAGGTCAGGGTTAATAATGTGTTGAATATAAGGCCGTTTACATACTACCCGTGCGAGCTAACATGGCACCTGGCTCGAAACAAACCTCACCCCGCGACCCCGCGCGGCGCCCCGCTCTCGTCTCACCAGTAGCGTTAGCATCACTATTATACGGCACAAGTTTAACTAAAATGGCGGAAATGCAGAAAGAGATTTTCAGGCGTGCACGTAATTTTTTTTACAACTTTGTTTCTACGTATTTTGTAAAAAAAAAGTAAAACACAAAATCGAACATCTCCTTTTTTGCACTCATTACTTTAAATGTCATTCATTCGAGCCAGGTGCCATGTTATCTCGCACGGATAGTACTAGCGTTTGTATGCGCCATGTTTACGCAGCGTAGTCGCGGCGTCTGCACTGCGTGTGTACGTTTATCGAACACCTACGCTGGTCTAACGCAAGTTTGAATTTGCTTCGTAAATACACGAAGAAGTACTTTTGTCTACATTGTAGCATGACTTCTGAATGGCACAAATCAAATCAAAGAAATCATTTTACGTAGACCATTTACAGGCACTTATGAATTGTTAAAGTGTCAGTCGTTTAGTCAGAAACTTAAAGTGAAGCTAATTGCTTGCTCGAAAACGTAGGTTGGAGAAAAATGAGCAAGAAACTCTACGGACACTCTTTTCTTGGCTCTATATTTGACAAGACTTTGTAAAACTTTATGATTGAAAAGAGACAAAAATGAATGTAAAGAGCAATCCATACTAATATTATAAATGGGAAAGTGTGTCTGTCTGTCTGTCTGCCTGTATGTATGTTTGTCTTTCTTTCACGGTAAAGCGGAGCGACGAATTGACGTGATTTTTTAAGTAGAGATAGTTGAAAGGATGGAGAGTAACATAGGCTACTTTTTGTCTCTTTCTAACGCGAGCGAAGCCGCGGGCAAAAGCTAGTATAGAATAATTATGGCCTTGAAGTCTTCTTACTGTGAAGAAAATGGATGAAACGCATAGCTAACACAATTACGAGCGTTAAAAAGGTAGAGGAAGACCGAAGAAAAGATGGATGGATTGTGTGAAGAATAATTTAAATGGAAAAGGAGTGACTGCTTGACAAGTAACATGGAGAGAAAAACATGTTACACCAAACCCAACTACAATGGGATAGGAACAGGAAGAAAAAAAAGACAATTGTGGTACTGTATTTTCCATACGTAAGTTTGGAAAAATCGAAACAGCTCGTAAAAAATATCGTCTTAATAAATCGCTAGTGCGTACAATGCCTTAATTTTGTTAATGTGTTGACTACGGGGGTGCCTACGGGTTATTGGTGAACTAATTTGTAAAGGGTTAATAAGGTAGGGGTAAGCAAACATAATCAGGTAGATAATGAAGGATGCTATCAAATGGATTTTGTTATTAGTAAAATTAGAGAGACTATAATAGCAATATTATTATGAGCTAGAATTGGCGGTCATCGTCAATGTATAGAAAATAGACATGTTTTGTACATGTGCTAATGTTGCTTATAACTCTTATATCGCGATATAGGATGTCAGTTGTAGTTCACACGTTCGGCGATAGATATCGCCACAAACGTAAGGAGCCTTGTAAGAGCCTTCTCTTTCCCAGAGAAACTGCCAGAGTACCTAATGAAAACATACGTAATATAACGACCTACATAATTCTTAGAAAAAAAAAATGATATTAAAGTAGTTACTTACACACATTATCAATATTTAGTCATTTCAATTTCCATTATCATCAGCCCATTTGTATTGAAATGAAAACCATGCAACAAACTACTGCAAATTTTCATATTGATAATTTATATTCATATGTTCTACACTAGCTGTTGCCCGCGACTTCGTCCGCGTAGAATAATAGTTCCCGTTCCCGGCGGATTTCCGGGACTAAAACTATCCTATGTCCTTTCTCGGGTCCCATATCTGTACTAAATTTCATTAAAATCGATTCAGTGGTTTAAGCGTGAAGAAGAGATACTCGTAGACGGACAGACAGGCAGAAAGACAGACAGAATTACTTTCGCATTTATAATATTAGTACGGATGTTTGAATATACCTAAATACTTATTCGTCAAAGGAGTAATTTTTCAGACATAAATTTTACCGGAACCTTTTTTTAGTCATGAATTTACGTTTAAAAATCGTATATCAGAGAGAAATTTTACTAACTTTGGGGAATAGAGGGACATACTTTAATGATTGCACAATGTAAAGCTGAATAGATACAAAATATTAATATTTTAATATATATCACTTATGTGTCACGTTTGTCAGCTATGGACTCCTAAACTACTTATCCGATTTTAATCGCACATGTGCAGTTTGATGTAACTTGAAAGATAGACCATATTTTATTTCGATAACAACCACAGCAACTTGTGGCCAAGTCAGCTAGCATAGATATAAAAAAAATGTTATAGAGGCTAGCTGCTTCAAACAAACTAACAATAAATTAAGTTGATTAATTAATGAGCAAATATTTTCAGTCTTGAACTATAAAAAATACATTCAAGGAAACTTTTCACGAGGCGTTACACCTATTATGAAGGCTTCGCTACACAGAAATGAAAACGATGACGACGTCGATATACAAAATAAACCTTTCTTTTTGGATTTACGACTTAACTAGTAATGCGCCCCAGCTTCGCACGGGAATTTCAAATATTTAAACATCTCTCCCCGTCTTTTCCTTCTGTAACTTGTATGTAAACCTTTTGAATCACCCAATCATCATCATCAATCATCAAATCATCAAAATCAGTTGAACAGTACTAAGCATTCATAGAGACGGACAGACAGAAAACGGAAAGCGATTTTGTTTTTCACTATTTAGTGAAACCTCTCTGTATTTTTCGCAAAAAAAATACGTCCGATAATTTTTGCAGAGAAGACTGGTCAGAAACTCAAGATTAATTCATTCTTCCTTTTACTAGTTATAAAAGTTTTAGGTCAAACTTACCTCGAGTTTCATCACATTAGATGGCACCAAGCTAAACACCATTTAATGAAAGACAGAGCCGTCTGAACAACCAGCAGACCATTATTACCTCAGCAGTGTGAAGCTGCAGTAATAATATCTAAATGATTTAAACCACTGCAGTCAACCTTCATGAGGTCAGGTTTGAACTCGAGACCTCGAGACTTTAGTGTTATTTTAAATATCACGTCACACATGGCTTTCTGGACCCAGGCTAAACAGACCTTGTGTTATGGTAACCAGACAACTGATACACACTTGCCTATATCATTTATACATTAACAGATTCGTTTTATACATAAATTACACCCAGACACAGAACAAACAATTATGCTCCACACACAAAGGTTGTCCTGGATGGAAATCGAGCCCACGATCCCCGGCTTAGCAGTCAGGGTGATTAACAATAAGACACACAGACCTGTCGTAAGAAAATCGGAATAATTTAAGTCACAGCAGCTAATCTCAATGGCCAGGTTTGAACGCGGGACATTTGACTCAGCAGTCTTATGGACTTCCTACGCTAATATAACTTCAAAGCTGCTTATATAGCGAAAAAATACCCTTTGAGTTCCAGGATCGCGGTAACTTTTTCGAACAATTTCCGCAACCCTGGCAGGTACTGGCCCTAGGCGGGCTTCTTTTCTATTCTGCTTTCTGCTCCCGTCCTGGGTGCGGCGGGAGGGCGTGTCAGACTTTTACTGACTAAAACCCACTCATGTTCCTCCTGTTGCCCTTTATGTTCCGGGGTCACGGTAACTATTATAAACATTTCGCAACGTGCAAAGGCCTCTTCTCGTACAAAAATAGCACAAGCATTGATGAAGTAAGTTCAAAGGCCTTTTTTCGTACAGAGGAGGCACATGCATTGATGACGATTGTTCAAGGTGGATTGGCGATTTTAGCCTTATATATATTAGTAGATTTTACCCACGGCTTTGCAAACAGAGATGTAGAACCATCCCCTAATTTTATTCCTTTAGGGGTCAAATTTCCAAGTGGATACCTACCCTTTACGTATTGTAATTTTACTACTTTGTAGCGTCCGCGCAGATGAAATCGCGGGCAGTATTTAAATTAACCTTTTGGAATAATAAAGGTTCTTGCTTACCTCATCATTAAAAACAAAATACCTGTCATTTACACCTTTACACCTCACGAAAAACTCTAAAATGTATTTAAAACCCTTTCAACGCTCCAGTAATACACACCCGGTGATTCGTTTCTAAGCTTAACGTTTTAATTTATTTTAACCCTTGTACAAGATTCCCGCTCATTTCCGCAGTAGGTATCCGATTAAATTAATAGGGTTGCTACTTAACTTATAAGGTAGTTGAATCTGTTTTTAAAGGTAGGAAGTAAAAGGGTGCCAAGTTTGGGAGAAGAAACGGTTTGTTTTATGTTTACAGGTCTTTAAAAGAAGCTTTTTTTAAGTCTTGTTATTTGTCGATGATTTGATGATAAATTATGACACCCAAATCAGGTTGAATAAGACAAGCAACGAATTTCAAACGGATGATCGTTTCGGCATCCGTAAGAGAAGTTAATCTAGTCATCCCATGGAGGGAAGTCTGCCAAACGTCATTAAACTAAATAACAAAAATCGTAATAGTGAAAGTCAAGGTTCTGCATTATTGTTTATTTTTGTATATGTAGACATGTTTAAGGAAATAAATAATTATAATAATAATAATAATGCCAGCCTATAACTGTCCCACTGCAGGGCAAAGGCCTCTTCTCATACAGAGAAGGCACGAGCATTGATCACCACGCTTGCTCAAGACGGGTTGGCGATTTCAGACTTATATTCACTACAAGTCTAGGTTTCCTCACGATGTTTTCCTTCACCGATGTCTGCGATGTCTAAGATAATCTTTAGAAAGTACATATGAATTGAAAAAGTCACATTGGTACTTGCCCGGATTCGAACCCACAACCACTTGCATGAGAGGCTAGCCTTAACCACTAGGCCATCACGACGACAAAATAATTATATTACTTTTATTCCTATTAGTAACAGGGCAGGGACCCGATTTGAACCTTTGGGTATGAAACCGCAAAAATTACATAGTTTAAACTTAGATTTAATTTTTCTTCGCAGCAACCCTATCGACCACTAGGCTCTGCCCTTTGGCGCGCCATGTAAATACAATAGCCATGTTTTAGACAGCTTTGATATTAAAACTTTATCACGGTTCATTCGTAAACAATTACTTTAAAACCTTTTAGTTTTTAGTGGTTTCGTAAAATTATTATAAGCTGGCCATTTCGTTATTGTCTTGCGAGTAATATTATTTAGTTTAAAGGGTCGTAATATTGTTTTATTGTGTTTTTAGATAGTAGAATGTTTAACGGTAGGCATTTGTTTTGGTAGGCAGGTATAGTAGGAGCAAATAATATGTTAAATACTAATACTAGATGACCCCCGCGGTTTCCCCCGCATCTTGATTACTATGCTCTCGTAGATAGAAAAGTTACGTCACATAGCTTATGGCCTTTCTAGATGAGTAGGTACACAAAAAGTTTTTTTTAAACAGTACTTTCTGAGATTAGTGCCTTCAACCAAACAACTTTTACAGCTTTTTGATATTAGTATAGATCATAAATCTTTGTCTAATCTTAAAACTACCAGTTTGGTTTTAATACTCTTACAATCTAATCTAAGCCAGTCTTTGGATATAGCATGCACCGCCTTCCTTCCCAAAAAAACCTTTGTTAAGGCTTAACCTACATTCTGTAGGGGGTTTGATGAACTAAATGTATATTTGCATAATAATTTAATAGAAGCTAGTTAAAATAGTCCTTGAAAACTCAAAAACAACGAACAAAACAAAAATATTTACGCCACCTTAACCCTTCACTCCGCCCTGTCACAAAACTCTAAAACTTACCTTACGAAATATAACTTTGTAATAAAATGAATGAATGACACATGCCACAAAGTTTTCTGTCGTTTCCTAGAAAGTAAATAGCGATTGGGTGAAATAAATCAATACTAACAGTTTGGAGTGACTCGTCAAACTCCTAATTGAAATGTTCGGGGCGTAGGATTCATAAATCATGGTTGTACATGGATATAGAAAAGATGCGTGTGTTATAATAATATATTGTTTTTATTTTTATCATGTTTTATTCACAGCATCTTATCATCTGACTGTGAATTCGAACAATTCGCACACATTTCTTTTGAAAGAATAAACTCACACAAGATTATTATTTAAAAGAATGAACTCAATGGGAACAATAGAAATAGATCTATAGAATTTAAAAAACTGACTGATTTTTGAAATATTATTATTAACGCACAGTTAAAATCCCTGGTCCTAGAGACATGAGAAAGTAACCACTAAAGCGATTACCACACTGCAACGCATCGCGCTGCATGTTGTAAGAATTGTTGCTTGTAAGTATCCCTACCACCCATAAACCACCCTGTACAAACACTTTAAAATACCACGCTGTTACTCTTACCACCAACACCGGGGATTGCGGGAACTGTCGCAACTTCCACAATCACAGGCTGGTGCCGGCCCGCTTATGTCTTTAGGTCTGGTCGATATCGAAGCGGGGCGCATGGAAACACTACGTGTCATCACTTCGGGTCCAGTTGCATAGGAGACGACGGTCGTTCCCAAGTCTGCCACCCCTGGTCCCATTTAGGAGGTCTCTAGGAAGGCAGCGTATGCCCTCCAACATCAAAGAAGGGCGCCGCTACTTCGGGTCCAGTTAAATAGAGGGCGACGATCACCACGAAGTACACCACCCCTAAACCTATTTAGAGAGGCTTAAGAAAAGCAGCAAACTCCCTCTGACATCGAAAAGAGGCGCGCAGGAACACTACGAACTATCACATTGGGTCCAATTAATGTGGCTCGGCAGATGTCCTCGAGTCGGTGGCCACTGGGCCCATTTAGGGTGGCCTAAGGAAGGCAGCGAACGCTTTCTGACATCACGAGAGGCGCACGGGAACACTACGGGCCGCCACTTTGGGTCTAATTGAATAGGGGGCGAAGGACGTCTGCAAGTCCCGACCCCTGGACTTATTTAGGAAGGCCTAAGGAAGTCTGCGAACGCTTTCTGACATCGAAGAGAGGCGCGCGGGAACACTACGTGCCGCTACTTCGGGTCTAGTTGAATAGTGGGCGACAGTCGTCCCCAAGACCGCCACCCCTGAACATTTTTGGGGGGCCTGAGAAAGGCAGCGGACTTCCTCTGAAATCGAAGAGAAGCGCGCGCAAACACTACGCGCCTCTACTTCAGGTCCAGTTGAATAGAGGGCGAAGGACGTCCCTAAGTCCGCCGCCCTAAGACCCTTATAGGGGGCCTAAGTAAGGCAACGAGCGCTTTCTGACATCGAAGAGAGGCTCGCGGGAACAGTACGGGCTGCCGCATCGGCTTTAATTGAATTAGGGGCGAAGGACGTCCCCACAAGCCCGGTTCTGGACCCATGTAGGCAGTGTACCTCCTCCGTGTGATGTAAAACCAGTATTACATCAACTAACTCATTTGTTACCTACTAAACTGTATCAAGCTTGCTCTTAGATAATAATTATCGTTCAGATTTGCATGTTAATGAGCTTCTAAGACCTTGCAACAACTAAAGGCTACGATCGTAAGTAAAGGTATTTTGCGGCTTTGCCCGCCTACCCTATTATTTTCATCACCTACTTTACCTCGTAAAGGATTTCCAAAAAAACATAGATTTATTGATGCATAGATTTCATAGACCACAAGTTCGGAACATCTGGTCTAGAATGATAAATAATAAAAACAACACCAACATAATATTACTATCCCAAGGTAAAGCTTCTCTTCTCAAACAGAAATTATCATACTTGCTCAAAAGAGGTGCATTAGCAATTTCAGTCTTGTATCGTTAACTTGAGTCTAGGTTTAAAAATAATAAGAATAAAATTCGAAATTTACCCACTACGATGACTTTACGACCCTCACAAACTGTTATCACACCCAATCATAATCAGAGTACCCCATTCTGAACCACAATAAATCTGGGCCTCAAAATCCGCGGGCCCCATCAATCTCAGGCCCCATCCAGTACTCTAACTCATGTTTACCTCGCGAATTTCCTACAGTGTAAGGTGAAAAATGCTGCCATTCGATAATAATTTTTCACGTCACAAAGAGCTTTGGCCTGCAATATCATAATATGGGGTAGTTTATATGTATTTTGTGTTGGTTTTTAAAGGGGAGGTTTTGAAAGGTAATGGTTTGGAAAGGGGGAATTTATTTTAAGGGGGCCGTTGAAAGAGGTTAGTTGGTCGTCAGACAGTAGACCAGGTTTTTTTCAGGGTCCAGCTTTATCAAAAGAAGACACGTTGTTGTTATTGCAATTTGTGTATGTAAAAAGGACCTACTGACTGACTGATTGACTGATTGCTGGTATACCAACGCACAGTCTAAAGGCTGGTATTAGAGACATGAAATTTGAAGTGTGTGTTATTTATGATGATCTTTATTTTGACAGCTTTAGGTAGTCACACTAAAGGGGTAAAAGGGCAAAGCCACGGACGAAAGCTAGTAATTATATAAAAAAGAGGTTATTAATTCGTCTGTACATACATACATATTTTTGTATAGAGGAAGACAATGAGTCGCTCAGTAAAACGAAAATGATTTATTGATGGCACTAAAAAGTGGAAAATAAACGAAAACCGCCTCCAAAGACATAACTACAATAAACTAAACCAAAGACGCTCACTTCCGAAATTAAAGTTTCTTTGAATGCGGTTTCGTTCTGTTTTTTTTTATTACACTATTGATACCGACGCCAATACCCTTGACACAAAAAAAATGTTTATTCTTTCAACTCCCATTGAAAATGAAGGTGACAAAACCAAATGAAAACGATGCCTTCCCCCATACCCTCATAAAGGGACCATGACCACACAAATGAAGCTAACTTCCATAGTATTTATTCAAAAAATCATTACTTAACCCTTTTACCGCCGCAGGGTTACGTGTTACGGTTACGTGTTACGGCCAGCGTCATTAGTGTGACATGAAGGTGTCACAAACCGGTAATTTCCGGATAAATCAGCTTTGTGTCCCAAATGTACATTTGTTGCGTTACAGTATTATTAATGATGGCGTTTTTTTTGTACCGTATTATTATTTTGGGGCCGAAATTGTAATACAGGTTTCACGAAATAAGCTTTTAGTGGTTTTTAGGTGGCTAAATAAATAAAATTATTTTTGTTATGTTGTTGCGTGAGACACGCCTTAACTACATAGGTATACATCAAAGTGGCTTTCTTCATGTTCTTTTTTCTGATGACTGTGTTATTTTTAAGAAATCGCATAGCATTATTTGCAAATACACCAAATATCAACGCACGATTGTAAAAATAAGCATCATCATCTCCCTAGCCTTTTCCCACTGTGTTGGGGTCGGCTGCCAGCCTAACCGGATTCAGCTGGATGCCGGTGTTTTACGTCGAGCGACTGCCTATCTGACCTCCACAACCCAGTAACTGGGCGACACGATACACCCCGTGGTTAGACTGGTCAGAGTTTCTAACTAACCAGTAACGACTGTCAAAGTTCTACGAATGACAACTGGGACCAACGGCTTTACGTGCTTTCCGAGGTACGGGATGTCAGTGATGTCTAAGATAAACTTTAGAAAGTACATATGAATTGAAAAAGTCACATTGGTACTTGCCCGGATTCGAACCCAGAACCTCTTACATGAGAGGAGGGCGCCTTATCCACTGGGCCATCACGACACTAACGACACGACATACACGATTGTAAAAATAAGCATATACCTTAAAATATAAAAATATTTATACCAGCCTAATTGCGGTCCTATTGCAAAAAAAAAATCTCTGTTCTCTGCATGAGAAAAGGCCTTTCCCAGCAGTGGAACCGTAACATGCTGGTAATATTACAATAAGCATGAATCGAAAAAGTCACATTGACATTTGCCCTTGAACTCAAAAACTTTGTATTTATAAGAAACAGGTATAATAATACCACCACAAATAACTGGAATTCACATTATTATAAAAGACGTACTAGGATCACATAATCATGCTCTTCATATAACATTAACGGGGTGTTTCTCGAAGCAATAATCAGATCGTTTGGCGCGAATAATTATTACTTAGCATTCGGAAAGGGCCGCAAAGTGCTTTGCACTGCAATTTGCGAATTCTAGGGTGGCGAGAGGTTAAGTAAGGAGAAACGTACAGAAACGAAGTCTAATTTTAATTTGGGATTTGTTATTGTTGAGAATTTTCTTCCTGAACTACAGTTGAGGGTTAAGTAATGTTTGATTTTTTTATGTGACGTGTGGAAATATAATTTTACAGTAAATGAACGTAATATTATAAGTGCCATGAATAATTAAAAATATGAATATGTATAGCAGAATAGTTCCAATAGTTACCGCGAACCCCGGATCATAAAGGGCCACTAAAGGAACATATTTTATAATAAAATAGTATAACGTCAAAGTTACGTCATAGTACGAGGTGCACAGTCAAGTCGTTTGGGTAGGTGGTGTGTGAGTAGTACTAGAAAAAACTCAAGTTTCCTAATAATACAAAATATTATCACATAAACCGAATTATCAACAAAAATGACACAATTGCCTTTTCAAAGCTTACAAATAGCACCATTCTCAACACTTTAAAACACAACACTTTAAGGCCCGTATTAATAGACGTCACTTAATTCTGAGACGCTCTCAAATCTCTTGCTGTCCTTGTCATTCTAAAGGGAAAAAATAAGGACAGCGATAGATTTGAGAGCGTCTCAGAATTGAGTGACGTCTATTAATACGGGCCTAAATCACAGACTCAAAAACTTCACCGAGTCATTCCTCCTATCATTTAAATCGCTAACTATTTAATCCCCTAATCTGAGTGTGCGCTTCCCCCATCACGATTCCATTTTAATGCGCTCATTTGCTAAGCTCACCTTTCACTGTACTAATGTCTGAAACGACTACGTCATGGTACGGTCGATGGTTCTACTAAAATACTACGTACAGGTCAGTATGTGGCATCAAGCACAAAGGAATTTAGGGTTTATGAACGTTTGCAGGCTGATTTCAGTGGCTATTTGTTGAAAATATGCTGAATAATGAAATTAGTTGTGCGAAATTAAATTTTGATTTGCAGTTGAGCGTGTAACATTGGTATTACGTTAAATCCGATTAGACTAGAAGTTAACTTTAACATGTTAGAAAAAAGCCTAGCAGATATAAGTAATGAAGAATATGTCGGGCCTGTTGGTCTAGTGGTTAGTGACCCTGACTGCTAAACCGGAGGTTGTGGGTTCGATTCCCACCCAGGACAAACTTTGTGTAATGAGCACGATTGTTTGACCTGTGTCTGGGTGTGATTTATCTATAATATGTATGTATTTAAAAATTATATAAGTATGTATATCAGTTGTCTGGTTACCATAGTACAAGCTCTGCTTAGTTTGGGATCAGATGGCCGTGTGTGAGTTGTCTCAGGATATTTATTTATTAATGAAATACACTTAATGAATAGAAATCAAGAATGTTAACCGGGGTGGCTAAATTCCACGTTACTGGAATCTTGGGTCTAAATGGACCATGGACATGATTGATAAAAATACACAATGTATATGACACAAAAGCTTATCACGAAATTTCAAAATTTAAAACCCTTAAAATGGACCCACGATTCCGATTAGGGGTTGAGATCCTTATGTCGCAAAAATAGAACTAACTAGCTTTTGCCCGCGGCTTCACTCGCGTTAGAAAGAGACAAAAAGTAGCCTATGTTATTTTCCATCCCTTCAACTATCTTCACTTAAAAAATCACGTCAATCCGTCGCTCCGTTTTGCCGTGAAAGAAAGACAATCATACAGACAGTCAGACACACTTTCCCATTTATAATATTAGTATGCAAAGTATGCATGTAATATCGACTTTCATTAACATGATTTCGTTAACAACTTTTTTCTGGCTTAAGCAGCCTTGACCACAAAGTTACGGCAAGGTACCATTAGTAAATCTTCTTTTTCCCCTTGCCTAAAAAAAACACCCACACTAATTTCAGTTTTAAATATCAAGAAGTCCTGGTCCAATTACAAAAAAAAGCATTGATAAAAAGGTCATTTTACTTCTAAGTGCTAAAAAAAGGTAGTATTATATAAAGTCAATACTCCGACACACCCAGACAGTAAAAGGTATATCTCGAATTCGACATAATTGGACTCCATAACATCGATAAGTTTAAAAGCCCTTTGTTAAGGGCCAATTAGAAAAATATACTGAATTTATTGAACTCCATTTGAACTAGAGAATGTATTGAGAGTTTTCTGCGAAAATAATATATGATAATACTAGCTTTTGCCCGCGGCCTCGCTCGCGTTAGACCAAAAGTAGTCTATGTTACTCTCCATCCCTTTAACTATCTCCGCTTAAAAAATCACGTCAATTCGTCGCTCCGTTTTGCCGTGAAAGAAAGACAAACATACATACAGACAGACAGACAGGCAGACAGACACACTTTTCCATTTATAATATTAGTATAGATTCTTTATGAGTCGACGCAGAGAGGGGTGTTATAGGTGGAAAATGAGGCAATAAGTCCCAGGAATAATAATTGTATTGTGATATTTTTATCCTGAACTATGGAAAAAGGTGTGTTTTTTATCCTTCGAAGTAAGTAAATAGCAAATGTTTGTCAGTATAAAAATATAATGGTTTTCAGTAGTCACTTCTTTAGCAACTTTGTTATGATTGGAGAGCGTTGTGGGTTAGTTTTTCGTACTTGAATTCTACTGTTATTTTTCATTTTTATCGGTTTTTATTTTACATTCTTATGGCTGGACAGATTTTGACAGTATTTTCACGAGTGTTTTTCAATAGCTGGTGTTTTAAGGAGTAATTTATGTTAATTTCATTTTGAGAAAAGCTTTAGGGTAAAAACAAAAATAATTAAAATACTTTTTGCGAAGAACCGAGCTAGTTTCTATACAATATGTTAGTCTTTTTTACCAGTAAAAATAAAACAGTTTACCCAAAATTATTTACATATAAAATTCCCATTAACCCTTAGAAAATGTAACAATCTCCTATTTTTGCCTCTGTACACAAATTCGACGATACAATAGCTTATTTATACAGCATTCTTGACATCAAAGCTTACAATTCTGTAATGTTCTCTGTAATTTTCACATCAAAGGAAAACGCCTGTTTGTGAGAATTTCGTTCATATGAAGGCATGTAATTAGTTTGTAATTATATTATATTATTGGAACATTGACCTTTATTTTGAAGGTGAAATGTATAAATGGAGAAATCTATAGATGGTGAAAATCTGGGAGAATTGCAGGATTATTTTTGCCTTTACTTCAAATCCAATTAATTATTGATGACAAGAAGCTTCCGTGGCATTATCTTTATCTATTGGTATGTTTGTTCGTTAATACTTTGAAATGAAATGAGGTTAAGTGGAATTGATGAATATCATTTTTGAAAATAGACTTTTGATGACTGTTTAAGTGCGTTAAACGCCTGAATAAAATATGTTTTTTAGTGAGAATTCGATAATTAATTTCATGAAAACTCGGTTCTCCGAACTTTATCGAATACGGATATTATGTACTAGCTTTTGCCCGCGACTCCGTTCGCGTGCATGTTGAAACTTCCATCTCCTGTCATTTTACCTGTTTAGGTGTCGAATTTGCGAAAATTCTTTTTAGTAATTACTCTTAACTAATAACATTCCTAGTATGTTTCATGTCTCTGCAACCATTGGTTTGGGCTGTGCGTTGATATATTATAGTCAGTCAAGTTACCATTTTTATATATATTTATTAGCAACCCACTTTATATATCTGAAACTTTCTAATGAGCCATCCAGTCTATAAATAAAAATCAATCATACAGACAGACTGAAACCTACATATTTCCAAATTTATTTATAACTGTGAGCTTCGCTTATTATTAACACTATGCAGACTCCAATATAAACGGCATAAAGAAAAGAAGTGCACCTTATTTCAGTCACTTAGGCCTCAGCTAAACCCTTTCCAAAAGCCAGCATATTCCCATAATCCATTTTCAAAACACAATACAAAAACTGGCTCTCAAGAAAAAAGAAAAAGTGCTTTTACAATAAATTCTACCACCTCTCTACCGGACTATTTCAGCCTAGCTACCCCTCTTAAAAAACTATTGGGTCGGAAAAGGGACAAAATTCCCATTGTACGGTCTTATGGAGCATCCTGACTATTATTCCAGCCAGTATCGATTGCTGTGTGAAATATAGGCCGTTCAATGACAAGAAAACCTTTGTAAGAATATTGGGTTTTCCGGGTTATATTTTTATTGCGATATTTTCGATTAGATCGTGATGGGATAGTGGTTAAGGAGCCTGATTCTCATGTAGGTTCGAATCTGGGAAAGTAGTAATACCTACAACTTTACTAATTCTGACTGCCGAAAGGAGCATACATATGTAATTCGCCGTCCCCGGAGAATAAAATGATAACTGCAAAAATGTAACTTTTCAGGAAAAATAAAAAACATGTTTCCGTCGATTGCTCTTTAAATACTTAACGTAGACAGATGATTGTATTCTTATAGAAAAGGTTATTTTTCGTTTGTTCTAAATGTTTTAGTGAAATACGCCTAAATATTAAAATACATATATTATTTAATAAATAAGAAGTTAGTCAAAATCAGTCATAGTCTAAGTTGTTTAATGACGTTTATCATTTTATTCTTCGTAAAACCTGACCAGAATCAAATATTGCATTAGTCGCTTATCATTTTATTCCACGAGTTTTTAAGGAGAAAGTGATACTGATAATACTTTAATATCATCTTATTCTTGTAAATATTATAAAAAAAAAGTATATGATATGAGCTTTAAATTTGATTTTCTAATAATAATAGAATGTTGTATGACATGATATTCAACGTTAGTTTTATTCAAAATAATAGTAATAAACAACAGTTTTACCCCTTAATTTACTCTTATTAGTCTTATTAGTTAAGATTAGCCTTATGATCACATGTTATGTGAATTGTGAATATAACACTAATTAAATTATTAGGAAACATAATCTTTTACACTGGTTGTTATCAATAAAACAGCCTCATAATTACATTTATCAAATAAAATCAGTTTTTATAACGAACTAGCTTTTGTCCGCGACTTCATTCGCGTTTCCAGGGGATTTCCGGGATGAAAATTATCCTATGTCCTTTCTCTGGTCCCAGACTATATCTGCACCAAATTTCATTCAAATCGGTTCAGTGGTTTAGTCGTGAAGAAGAGACAGACAGACAGACAGACCGACAGACAGACAGAGTTACTTTCGCATTTATATTAAAGTTGATGATTAATCATTATTATCTTCCTCATTACCGTCATTGTCACCAGAACAGCTACTGCTATAAGTCAAGGATTCATACTCCAGTTTCTTGTCTAATGGAAGTCTAGTCGGTGTTCGTTATTCCTTTCTTTTGTCACACTTTTATGAGTCAACATTCAAAAGTCTATCTGACCAGTGTCTGTAGTCGTCGATGTACTTTTAGTCGATCTTGAGGTAAAACGACGTGCTTCAATGTACTACTCCGCGCGGGAGACCATAGACACTAACTTTATACCACAACGCGACCTTAATAGAATTTCTAGATTACTTATACCGCAGACTGAAGTCTGGGAGGAACTCTTATCTGATTGGCAAAGTAGGTGAGATAATTCCCTGAAGGGCCGACACCTTTATGTGTTCTTTACATCCGTTCGTGAGCGGCTGGCTAAGTCATGGCTGGAGGTTGATCACTGTTGCTCAATTTCTCACTGGCCATGGCCATTTTTAAGAGTAAATTATATTCTTTTAAACTAGTTATCCTTCGTCGTTGTGTCAATGTTCTAGGTACATCGAACTGTGAATTCGAACAATCTGCACATCACATCTTATGGACGTGTATTCTTTGGCAGAGTGAGCGCAATATTATATTGGAAAGTGTACAGATTACATGACATCCGGTGTTGTTTATTATGGGGACCTCGTGGAAACTTGAACCAATTTCTGTGCGTTCGAGTGCTGTTGCCATACCTATTATTAGAAACAATCGTGGCAGCTCACATTTTAGCACCCAGTAATTTTAACAAGTCCCAGTCGTAATCGCCCCTTTGTGTCTATTGGCTTAGTTCTGTTCTTGTTTCCTGCTTGTTATGGAGGGTAGAGGAAAACATATTTTTCTTACTCCTCCGCTGTACTTTTCTGATTAATTTCGTTGCGGGATCCAAAACAGTTGAATCGTTTCTCCGGGGTTCGTGGAGCTTCATTGCTTCGGCGCTTTTCTGGCGGACCCTACACTGTTGATTCTGGTTTTCTGGAGATGCAGTGGTTGGGAATAGTGTGGCGGGATCGTCTCAAAAAACAGGGGTGGCATAAGTCAGTGTAAGTTTCTTTTTCTCGCCTAAACCACTAAACCAATTTGAATGAAATTTGGTGTAGTCTGAGACCCGAGAAAGGACATAGGATAGTTTTTATCTCGGAAATCCCCCGTAAATAAGAACTATAATTACACGCGAACGAAGTCGCGGGCAAAAGCTAGTAAATTATATATTTAAGTATGTTTTTCAGTTGTCTGGTAATCATAGTGTAAGCTATACTTAGTTTGGGATCAGATGACCGTGTGTAAGTTGTTCAAGAATATTTAATTTAATTTAATACATACATTAATATTAAACAAGTAATTGTTCATTTAACATTGCTGCCTGATAAAATAGATCTTACATACCATATAAAATAAATCTTCGTCCTATCATATTAATTATTACTTTATTACTATCATACTAATAATGTATAAGTTTGTGAGAATGGTAAAATATAATACCTATATGTATGAGATACTTAGTATAACTACAAAAAATAATGTAATTTGTCTTTCAATCATTCAGCATTGGTTTCAAATAAGTAATAGATAAGTCCCGAGGTCATCTTTCATTTAAGATTTGATAACAAAAGAAAGATTTTCTCAACAAAACTTTACCCGCGTTTTTCATTCATTTTCACACAGTCATTTTACTAACACATCTTATACGAAGCGACTGGATGGTTTTGAACGTGAATAAAATGATAACTGCGTTTATCATTATCTAGTTGAATATTTTTTCACGGGAACATAATTGTATAGCTATTTGTCATAACAAGAAGTGGGAATACATTTTGATAACATTATGTTAACACTTTATTCTCGTAATTTAAGACCTCTTATAAATATTGAAATACTATTGTATTATTTTGTAACTTTGTCAATAACTGTACAAAAATTACGAAAAAAATTGAGCAGATGTATTAGCACCCACAGATTCCAAAAATGACATAACACTAAAACTAAGATAATAGCAGTTATCATTTTATTCTCCGGGGGCGGCGGTATGTATGTCTCATTCTATGGCACGCTGTACAGCCTAATCGTTTCTCCGGGACTCGTCGAGCTTCATTGCTTCGGCGCTTTTTTGGCGGACTCCACTGTTGATTTTGGCTTTCAGGAGTTGCAGTGGTTGGGAATAGTGTGGTGGGATTGTCCCAATAAAAGCCTAACCGTTTAGGGATTTTAACATATGAGGTGTCATTGAATTAGTCTCGGTAGTGTATAAAGACCACTTAATAAACTCTTACAACTGATATTATTATTACGAAAAAAAGGAGAAATGAAAAAATAACAATTAAGTAATCCAAAAACAACTGCAATTGAAACACATGAAATGGAAACAAAGCCAAGCTTCCGAAATTGCAATTTGGTTTTTTGATTATTTAATTATCTGAAAAAGCTTTAGCTTTTTGGCCAAAAAAGATATAGGGACCCATTTTTAGCGCACAAATAAACACGGATAAAACTAAAAAAAAACAATGTAAAATGTTTATTTACTCAAAAAGTGTAACAAAATTAGTTGGGGCCCTAGAACCCACACTAGGATTCCCTGTGGGATCTAGGCTCTGCGTACCTGTACAGAATTAACTTATAATCTAGCTGATTATGACACACTCACACGAAAAAATCACGGAGGCTAGCTGATTCTACAATATGTATACATTTATATCAAAAACGTGTCTAAAAGTGGCGTGGTGTGATTAAACCTCATGCGGCTCACAAGTCGTTAACTGTTCGGTGATTAAGGTTATCAGCTGTTTTTAACCTTTTCCCTACCCATATATTTGTTTATGAGTTTTTTATACAAGCTTTTCGTGTGAGTGTGCTTTGATAAATAATTATTGTACCTATTGAGTGAGATTTTAAGTTTTTAGAAGGTGATTTTTCAATGTCTTTGTTTCCATCTTTTATATTAATACTAGCTTCTTCGCTCGCGTTAGAAAGAGACAAAAAGTAGCCTATGTTACTCTCCATCCCTTCAACTATGGGCACGCCGTGATAGCGGCGGTAAGACCCCTCTTTGAGGAGTGGCTGGAGAGGCGCCACGGCGCTCTCACGTTTCGCCTGACACAGGTCCTCACCGGACATGGTCAGTTCGGGAGGTTCCTGTGTCGGATTCAGGCGGAAGCGACGCCTGGGTGTCACCACTGCAGCAACGGTCGCCTGGAGGACACGGTCGAGCACACGGTGGAGGTGTGCCCCGCATGGGCGGACCATAGACGTGTCCTCGTAGAGGCGATCGGCGGCGGTGACCTCTCGCGCCCAGCGCTGGTTCAGGCTATGCTGCGGGGCGAGACGGAATGGGATGCCGTCGCCTCCTTCTGCGAAGCAGTTATGCTAGTGAAGGAAGCGGCGGCGCGCGAGAGGCAACGACGAGCCTCTCGCCCCGGACAAAGACCCAGGCGAAGACGTCGAGAGTCGCAAGACGACTACCGGCCACCGTAGGCGCGGTTCTGCGGATGGCGAGCGATGGGTAGCTCGCCGCCCGGCTAGGACCAGGACCGCGTCGACGGCGCGTTAGTGTTCCACGCGCGCCTCAAAGAGAAGTAGTCAGCACAGGAAGGGGCCTAACAGGGCCAACGCCTGCCGGGGTTGCGGAATGTGTATAGTAGTCACCGTGACCCTGGAACATAAAGGGCAATCGAAGGAACATGAGTGGGTTTTAGTCAGTAAGAGTCTGACACGCCCTCCCGTCGCACCCAGGACGGGAGCAGTCATTGGATGATTTCCCACTCACCAAAAAAAAAAAAAAAAAATCCCTTCAACTATTTTCACTTAAAAAATCACGTCATTTCGTAGTTACGTTTTGCCGTGAAAGAAAGACAAACATACAGACAGACACACTTTCCCATTTATAATATTAGAATGAATGTATATTACATAAAAATATTTCAATTCCAAACTGAAGGCATTACTAATAATCACTGTGTAAAGTTATGCAATGAATAAAGCCTGTGTAACCATACATTTTTTGACGTATAAACCTGTCATAACTTTATGCAGCGTTTATTAGTAAGGCGCTGAGTGTTAAATTCCAAAGATTTTCCAGCCAGTAATTTATAAGCTTACATGACATAAAGACTGCCCAGTACCTATTTACCTTACCAATCAATTACAGGCATACCCTTCTAACCCAAATAGTTTCAACCGATAGTTTATACTAAGTTACTTTGAAAATTTTGATTGAGCAAATGAACCTTATGTATCTACTCTTATGTACTTAATAACGATACGTAAGATCAAGCTTTGATCTCTATATGGGTAGGCAAATAAGATTATTGCCAAAGGATTCTGTAACGATGTTCTGAGAACATTTGAGTAGGTACTGTATGTATATTGTATGGAGTAGCTTTCATACGAATACTGCTAAATATAAGCTTTGATATTCATTTATTTCTACACTAGCTTCTGCCCGCGGCTTCGCTCGCGTTAGAAAGAGACAAAAAGTAGCCTATGTTACTCTCCATCCCTTCAACTATCTCCACTTAAAAAATCACGTCAATCCGTCGCTCCGTTTTGCCGTAAAAGAAAGAAAAACAGACAGACAGACACACTTTTCCATTTATAATTTGAGTATGGATAGTATAAAACAAAATTGCCTTTCGCGGTCTGTCCTACCCTATTTATGCTTACATCTTTAAAACTGCGCAACGGATTTTGATGTTTTATTTTCTAAAGTGAGAGAGCGATCAAGAGAAAGACGTTTATTTTTGTCAAGACGTTGAGCTCCTTACGTTTTTATTTGAGACTAGCTTCCGCATGCGGATTCGCCTGCGTAGATGTGAGACTTCCATCCCCTATTTTATCCCATCACGGATATTACGGTTGGAATTAAATAAATAAATATACTGGGACAACTCACACACGGTCATCTGATCCCAAGTTAAGCTCTGTTTAGGGCTTGTGTTATGGTAACCAGACAACAGATATACATACTTATATAATTTATAAATACATACTTATTATAGATAAATTACACCTAGACACAGAACAAACAATCATGCTCATCACACAAAGTTTGTTCTGGGTGGGAATCGAACCCACGACCTCCGGCTTAGCAGTCAGGCTACTAACCACTACACCAGCAGGCCCGTCAAAGGAATTTATCAAAATCCTTTCTTTTCTTTCTTTTTCTTTATCGTTTGTGAATGTCCGGTCGTTTTAAACAATGGGCCATCTCGACTTCTATTTTTCAGCTCCGATAAAAGTAAAAAATAAAAAATTATCTAAGACCAGAATTAATACATACAGACACTCCAACACCCAACCACAGTATTGATAAAAATTAGCATCCAAACGAGAAGTTATGAAATTTTTAAACGAAAAACGTTTTTTCATGTGGCAATCAGCATTTGGTATGATGTGAAATTCGGCCTGGCAATATTTATATTGACGTGCCAATAAACATTATTTGGAACTCAAATAAATTATTGATACATTTTATTTTTAAATAATGGTTGCGGTTAAATAAAAAAGATTACAGAATAAGAAAATAGAATAAGGAAAAAGGTCCACTGAAGACTAATTATATATGTAGTAACTATCGTAGCCTGATTTTATGTATCCAAAAAATAAAAATAAATTTAAATTATACGATAGTATTTAAGTAATAAAAATGAATCTATACGCTTTAAATGCGACTTTTTAAAGTAATTGTATTTTCTAATTTTATCTAGGACATCATTGACACCGCGCGCCTTGGAAAGTGGAAAATATGCAAAATCGTTGTCATTCGTATATAAATGCCAGTAATTACGGGTAGATAGATGCCAGAAATCAATTAGTCTACACAAAGGACTATGTTACCCAGAAACTGGTTTACTTAGGTCTGATTGGCAGTCGCTCCACGTAAAACTCTGGTATCTAGCTGATTCCGATTTTAGACTAAAAGTCGATTATAACATAGTTGGAAAAAAGGCTAGCTAGAGTTAATTAATTAAAAAAAAAGTAGGGAAAGAATTCTATCAAATTTTAATTAGGTGAAGGAAACCATCATGGGAAAACCTGAACTTATAATTAATTTAGTTCTGACCAAGCATGGTAAACGTTCCCTGCAGTGGGATATTATATTCTAGGTAATATAAATTACGTCTATTATTAAAAAACCCCAAAGCATAACCCCATTTATATCTAATTTTTGTATATGTCATAAACAGTGATAACAACCGTAAAATATACCTTCTCATAACTTAGTAAATGTTGGTGAAAAGGAAAATTTTAAAACAGATAATAACAGTCTCTAGGTAGATACTTTAATTTAATAAATCATAACTTTGTATGGCTTTAAAAATTAAAACCTACATACATTTAATTACTTAAAAGCTTCTGTTTATAACAGGGGGAGAGGATTTTATGTACTTTTTACGTTTATTTAATTAAGTGCTGGTAACTACCCTATGTAGGGCAGAAGGGATTTTGACGGGCAAAATTATATTCGCCCGCGTGGATATCGAATTCCTTTCTACTATTTAATTTTACTCCTCCTTTTTTTTCTTAGTGGATACCTACTCTTCACAAAAAACACACGCACTCTAATTTTTCGACCCTAACTTACATTAAGAACTAGAAGTGTAGATTAAAATAAAAAAAAAAACAACTTTATTAAGACTGCGACTGCAGCTATCAAAACAGTTGATAATTTCTAAACTGCCACCCGGTATTGATAAACATGTCGAGGAACCATCGTTAGGTAGCCTACTTAAAAAAACCGCCTCCAAAACGGTTTAATCACTTTTGAGGCCGGGCGCCACAGTCAGACAGACTCACACGTAGCAGACCAACTTATCTCTTCTTTTTGCGTTATGGGTTAAAAAGACTATGGGAATAGTGTATCTGAAAATACCGCTGTAATTTTAAGACCGAAACCCGGCGCCAACAGAACTTTCTAAATATCGAACATGTTACACCACTTCCAAATAAGAAACATAAACTGCAAAGCCAGATAAACAAATCCACATAAAGAACGACTTCAGAGTTCGTACATTAAAAAAAACATATATTTATATGGAGTTGTTTCACCGGAAAATTGTAGTGTTACGTGTGTGACGTTTCGCATCTTACTTTATTCTATGGTATGTTATTTTATTATACAATTTGTAGCTATTCTACAAACTATCACATAAGAGGCGGATGTCTAATTAAAAACTAGGCTAATTAATAAGTAATCACAATAAATTCACGAGCTACAAACAACTCTGTATAAATCTAAGAGGGTCAAAAATTACTGTCTCAATTACAAATTTTGGACTCACAGATGTCGGACGTCGAAATAATTTAATACTGAACGGCCTCCAACACCGGGGGTTTTGGACATCCCGGTTCGCTGATTATTTCACACCCCCCAGATTTATTTGCACCCCTTTTCAATGAAGGCATTTATTGAATGAACTAGCTATACCTCGCGGTGTCACTTCTACTCTGCGCAGAAAGCGTTTTTATTGTTTTTATGCAACCTTAGGCCGTATACAGAAAGAAAGCTGGAAACTTATTAGCGCTTGCCGGCGCATGTCAGCGCTGGTAATCCGCGCAGGAAAATATATGAACACGCGCCGATAAGCACTGAACGGTGCCGACAAGCTTCAACACGCGCTTGTCAGCGCTGGGCGTTGCCATAAAAACTGCAAGCAAATCATTCCGACATTTTGCTTAGTCTGCTTCAACCTGCTTCCTTTGTGTAGAACGGACCAGCGCTGACAAGCGCCGGTAAGTGCTTATAAGTTTCCAGCTTTCTTTCTGTATACGGCCTTAGGACGATTTTCAATTGTTTCTAAAGTTTATCTTGAACATCACTGACATCCGGTGCCTCGAAAAGCACGTAAAGCCGTTGGTCCCGGTCATCATTTATAGAACTTTCACAGTCATTATGGGTAAGCCAGAAAGTCTGACGTCTGAACAGTCTAACCAAGAGGTATCGTGTCGTCCAGCTACTGGGTTGTGGAGGTCTGATAGTCGCTTCACGTAAAACACTGGTATCCAGCTGAAACCGATTAGACTGGAAGCCGACCCCAACATAGTTGGGAAAACGCTAGGGAGATGATGACGCAACTTAGACTGATTGTCCACCGCCGCCGTCACAGTCACGCTAACGAGAACGAGATGACGGCGTCGAAGTGGCGATACATACATTTACTATAGCCGCGTGTCCACCGCGCGTCACGTCATCTCATACAAAGCTCGCCTCACCATCGTTTGTTCACGTTGTTTTAGAATACCAGCAATCAAAGTTACTCTTAAAGACATCAGCTATCTGTTTGTGGAAATTTCGAGAAAATCGGTCGAGCCGTTTTGAAAATTACCCGAAATCAACAGTCGGACATACCAATTTTTTTTTAATTATTATTTTGGTATTCACATACAAATCATAAGAAGCAAAATTTATAATATATGACAAACAGACGCTTCAATTTTATTTATTTGTATTAATCAAACAAATTATTGAGTCAACCGTCGCAGGTTTACAGAAAAGCCGCTTTGCCGCTGAGTCGAGGGAACTCGATGGAGGAACTTTGGAACGAGGTTATAAGGACATTAACGGTTTCAGCGCTTAAACTGCTTTATTGCTGATTGGTAATTGACAAGTGAACTGATAGGATTATGATTTTGGAGGAATGCTGATCGCTTGTGATGCCTGAACATTAAGTGGCATTGTTATAAATAATAGCGTTGGAATGGCGATTGGTGTTTGAAAAGTTACTATTTTATAATGCCCTCCCTTGCTAACTATTATACAAAAAACGTCCAACGAGATCTTTATTCTTATTTTTTTAGCGTTCGCCCGCGGTTTCACTGGCGTTTTTCGTTACTGCTCCTCTCCATAAAGTCGTAGCGTGATGTTACAAAACCAACCTTTCTCTATATTAAAGGGCAATCTAACACAATAAGTAGATTTTTATTCTAAGCAGTAGTTTCTGACGCGTTCAACCAAAAAAATAATCAAATTCACCGATTTTAATGCTTGTGCCTTATTTCAAAGAGAAGAGATAATGTCATACAGTTGGTCAATGATATACTTGTATTTTTTTAGCATAATAATTATAATTATGATTTTATAAAACTCTACACTTAGAACTTTAAATAACTATACAGTTTACAGCCTTTTGATCATAATTATTTATTCTTCATAATATGTATATGAAAACGCGTCAATTTATTACCAGATTTCCTCATTTCCCAGTTGAAATCACATAAAAGAATGTCAAAGTTAAATAATACCTAGCTCCGAAAATCAAAGGGTTGTCAGTTCGTATTAGTTATTTTTAGCACCCTTTTTTCAGACACCCTTTTCAGCAGAATGTTGACATTTATTGAACAAACGAAATGAATTATTCGGGTACGATTTTCGTGTTATGTTGAAATGTTACAAGGGCAACGAATCAATGGAAATTGAGGGGAATATGAATTAAATGGAGGTTTATCGCATGTTTTATTATTTAATTTTCTACTTATAATTAATTATTATTAACGAGAAATATTTTTGTGAGATGGATGCTTATTGCTCTTTCATGCAAAAACTAATCGCGGATTGTGTTGAAAAATATACAAATCAAATTAAATTTATTTCAGCCCAGTGCCTGGGTGTAATTTATCTAAAATTATCTATAATTATTTAAAAAATGTATATATAAGTATGTTTCTCAATTGTCTGGATACCATAATACAAGCTCAGCTTGGCTTGGAATCTGATGGCCGAGTGTGACTTGTCCGTTATTTATTTTACTTAACTTAAAATCTATAAATTAAAAAAAAAACCTGTAAGTCCGGTCCTGATTATTACATAAAACATTATGTACTTAAAAAAAACTTAAACGATCACGCTCAATCATTAAGTCCTGAAAAAAGGACCTGAAAGATAAATTTCAGCTGAAAATTAGACGGGCGGCGTGTGCTACGCTTTGCCCAGCTTTAATTAGGGATCCGTTTATTTTCAAAAAACCTCTGTTTATTGTGTTAGTTACTGATGTTTCGTTGTTTGGATACCGAAGTTAGTTAGTGCTCGTTGTCGATTGAATGATTTGAAGTTTTGAATCATTTAAAGTTAGGCAGGCAGCTTTTTACTTGAAAAGTCCTTTCTTTCGATTCTTTGATTGAGCTGAATTTTTTTACCAAACAACCTACAATCATGCGTTCCTATTACGCAATAAACAAAATGGCGGCGAAAATTTCACAACTACCCCAAAAAAGAAAAACGTACGAGCATAGATTATAATTTTTTTTTTAATTATAGGTTTATCCAAGAACTTAAATAACCAAACTTGTTCTTACAAAAGTAGTCTGTAAGTATTAAAAATAAGGACTATAATGAAATGGGATACCCCGACAGCCGGCTGTCGGTTGGGTGTCAAGGGGTACAGGAAATATCTGATTATGCAATAGTTAAATTATAATAATATAAGCTATTGCAGGGGTACCTTATTGCAAGGTGAAATTGAGCTCATGTAGAAAAATCGAGGTCATTCATCACAGACTTATATACATAGCTTAGTCTAGAAACTGAAAATCACACTAACAATAAAATTGATTTCTAAACATAAAAAATCCAACGGAACCCTCCCTCAAAAATTTCCAACGATTACTAACGAAAAGCGATTTTTATACCTTTTGTCCTGTTTAAAAGGCGGCCCTGTAAATTGGGGGCCGGCTGGCATCCATCATAATTGTGACGTAATGACTGTCGCCCGCCCTTTGTTTCTCATTCTGCATTAATTACGATTGTTTTCCCTTAATTTGGTCATTTAACCTCTAATTTTGACGTGTGATTGGGGGCGTGGAGGACCCATGAAACTCATGAATGGGTGGAAAAGTGATGTGGTTTTTAAGAGTCAATGTTATGTTAATCTATATCATTACTACACAGTATGATTATATAAAGTCGCTTTCTGCCGTCTGTCTGTTTCTATGTATACTTAGAGATTTAAAACTACGGAACGGATTGTGATGCGGTTTTCTTGATAGATTGAGTGATTCAAGAGGAAGATTTATATGTATATAACGTGCATTTTATTACCTATTGCAGTAAAGAAAACCCGAAAAGGTTTCTAACACCCGTGCGAAGATAAGGCGGGTGGCTAGTAACACCTGAAGTTAAAAATTGGCTAAGATGACGTAGGTCTCGAGATTTATAAGTTGGTAGACATCGTATAATCTTGATATTATACTTAAAGAAAGTGTACTCAGCTGTGTTAGATATTTTTTTAATTTCATTATAATATCAATGATCACAGACATCGGTGAAGGAAAACATCGTGAGGAAACCTGGACTTGTAGTTAATATAAGTCCGAAATCGCCAACCCGTCTTGAGCAAGCGTGGTGATCAATGCTCGTGCCTTCTCTGTATGAGAAGAGGCCTTTGTCCTGCAGTGGGACAGTTATAGGCTGGTATTATTATTATAATATACTAGTAACCTTCCAGGTTTTGCACGTGTGTTTCAAATGTTTGTAAATCTCTGTTTATTGATGAAAACGTAAACGTAGTTTTTAATTTTATCATCAACAGACGCACAAGCAAAGAAGTAAGAATACTGCTACTACAAATATTTTCACATTTCTAGTATCCACTATTTAGCTAACAGAGAGAACAGAAAAAACACTAAACTGTATTTTCTTTTAATTTAATTTAAATTAACCACAAAGCAACATTTCACTAACCAAAGACCTCACGCAACAGCAAAACAAAAAAAAAACCGTTTCAAAAAACGAAATAGAACGCACGGCCATCTTGTTTTCATTCCCGCCTAAGTAAGGGAACTCATTTTAACATGCAAATACGCGCAGGAATTCAAACTGGTGGTATATCAGACTGATGGCGTAGAAATTGAATTTCTTTGGCAAAGAACTCCAGCGAAGCCTCGTAGAGTATAGATAGAAACTATTTGCAGTTATGAAGTAATATTATGGATGTTTTCAGACGTTGCGGTAATGACTAGGAAAAATTTTGCACGCATAACATTTTGTATTGCATTTTCTTAGCTATACTACTATCAGTTTTTAAAAATCTTGTTTTCGTAAACTGACTTCATTACATTCTTGTTTCAAGTATGGTAGTGTTCAGTCTAACTATAATATCCTAGCATAGAGTGAGTTCTTCGACATTAAAGTAACTGGGCGACACGATGGTTAGACATTAGAAATCTTTAAATGATAACCGAGATCAACGGCTTTACGTGCATACGGAGACACGGAATTTAAATTTGTCTAGGACACTAGACAAACTTTACTTACTTACTTGCCCGGTACTAAACCTTACTAAACGGTACTTACTTGCCCGGTTTGAAATCACTGAACTCTGACGACACAACGCTTATTAAGTGTACGAACTGAGTGAAGAGCGTTCAGCGGAGCGTGCAGCGTGCAAGTTGTTCTGGCGCCGCTCGGCCGCCACTCAGGACACCTCCGTGTTAATGCGTCTGTTTGATCGGGCCGCACGCCCCGCCCCGCTAGACGCTCGATTTGAGCGATCACTCAGGCCCTACACTTACTTTACGTATAAAATCCTGTTCAAAAGATCAAATGCCCTGCTATGCATGTTTAAACAGGCGTTTAAACTTAATCTGTCATAACTTTTCTTCTGACAATTCCTTACAATAAAAGAAAGACTAAAAGTTGTCCTAAAATAAGATTTTAACCAATTTTGACTGTCAGTAAAAACCGCAATAAAAGGTGTTGCATTTGAGATTAGTGAACACGTAGATAGAGATAGACAATCTTTTTGTGTTATATTACTCTTCTTTAATCGTTGACACTTTATTTTTATTTTTGTATGTTATATTGTATTGTTGTATAACTCTCTACATTGCGTTTTATTATCATTGACTTTTCCTGCGATCACAATTATAAATTTGATTATTAAAGTTACTGTAGTTGGTACAGTAACTTCAGTACAATAACTACAGTAACAGTTTTATTAAAATATTTAATATAAAATTAAAATTAATAAAACAACCTTTATGTATTTCGATTTTATATTAACACAGAAAATACATTTAACCTGAAAACATTGTATTTCTAAAATCCAATAACGTCTCATTTACACTGCTGGCCAATAAAAAGCAACCACAATTAGCCTCACGTACCGACAGACAGTTAATTCGGTCGAGTCACAGGTAACATACGGTTATTGTGCCAATAACAATAAAAGCGCTCCAAGTATTTATTGTACTGAAATATATTTTATGTTGTACGGGACTTGTGTGGCAAGGGTATGTATTATTTTGCTGAGTTTTCCTTTTTTCGGGTTCAGTGTGTTATGTGTAGCTACAGGGTCTCAGAGAGGCGAGCCTGGGAAAAATTGTGGAAACATGTAATTTAAAAAAAAAAGAAATAAATACAGCCAGATGTGTACAAACGTATGAATCTAGAAATAGTATTCTAGTTATTTTGGTTTTGTGATCCTACGTGGCGCGCCTACGAGACCAGAGATGGTCAAAAAGGGTGACTACTTGGACGGGTCCTCAAGGGAAAAGAAAGACCTGTAGCGAGCTGGGAAGATGAGCTCATAAAATTAGCCGGTCTAAACTGGATCCAAGTAGCCCAGTCCAGAGAGAACTGGACATCTTTGGAGGAGGCCTTCACCTGCAGAAGGGTTCTTGCAGAAGAAACAATATAATCATAAAATAGGATTAGTTATAAAAAAAATATGTAAAAATTAAAAACTAACAACTAGATTTAGGAATTTACTAACGAAAATGACTATAGATAAGTTATAACCTTGTCTTTCTTTGTATATGTTTATGCAAGAAATAAAAGGCTTTTTAATTATTTTTTTTACTTTATTTATTATAGTCATCCTTCTACAAATTTCAGATTTTCACTTTCAACATGACATTGCTTCTTGCCAAATTTCATGATTCTAGGATAACCTGGAATCATAAATTTTGAAAACCTTCGGATAACCGAAGGTTTTTATTTCCTTCCAAATAAAAAAATGTGCAACATGTACGGTGTATATATTTTTTTCAGTGTGTTGTATAATAATAGTTGCGCTATTACAACAAATACAATTATGAAAATAAAATGCATTTAGAAATTAAATTGCATACAAGTCAAATATATTTTCTAAGTTCTCGTCTCGATCTCAAAATAGTCAGGTAGAACGGAACCCTTTGTTAACAAACATGACTCGAACTTGACAGGTTTTTTTTTGCTTAATATCTGGTTTTATTTTAAGTGGAAAAGCTACCTAATTATAAATTATCAGTATCAGGAGGCCTTTAGTATTTATTTCTAATATACCTAAAACCATCTAGGCATGGAATTATTTTGCTTTTGTTCATTGTCTCTAGGGCTTGAAATAACAGTAAATATAGCCACAGCTTTGCTTACGTATGCATGACTAATAATAATTTCATGTTATTTTATGCTCCTCATTTCCTAAAATAAAATTACCTTAACTTTCTCTTAATAATACTTACTAAATATATTCCAGTAAAAATAGCGTCAAAATCCAGTCCAGCTCTTTCAATTATATAAAAAAAATATTTTCGTATAATTATCATAATGTACTGTTAATATAATTGAAAAATAATCAAAATTACGGGATATGAAACAGAAAATCCATGGATTGTTGGTAGATTGGTCGCTTGTCATTTTAGAAAATGTAGACAACTAAGGCAAAAATGAGCTAAGTTACATTAAACCTGTTACAATGCTCTTTACTTTACTTGGTTGACTGATACAGAATTATTAAGTCGTAACGTCGTCGTTTTGTCAATTCATAAGTAAATGGTTTATGTGAAATAAAAGCCTTGAATTACTACTAAAATTTAATTACCCCGAATGCTCACAACGATAAGACTAATTAAAGACAAATTAATAATTATTATTGTAGTCAGCAGCTTTTAAAACCCCATAAACAAAACCACTTAACCGTTCGATGACCAAGCGACAGCCGGCTGAAGGGCTGCATTGTCTTTCTTTTGAATCTCGAATCATGTGTGTTCGAAGTTTTAACCTTTCAACAACCAACCGACAGCCGGCTGTCCGGCTGCCATTGTTTTTCTATTGTTTCTGAAAACACGTGTGTTCGAAGGATTAACCTCTTGACATCCAACCGACAGCCGGCTGTCGGGCTGCTATGGTCTTTCAATTGAGTCTCAAATCATGTATGTTTGAAGGTTTCTCACATTCACAATCTCCATAAGAAATAAAACAACATCCAGTCGGCCCAACTCAGCGAAACCTATGGAAGTTTATGGCACATAGGGTGAATTCGTTAAATACAAAACCAAAGCACGTAGTATTTTGACATACGACCATTTGCACGACTGTATAAGCATTGAGCAGACAAGTATGTTTACACTGCCACATAAAGCGAGGGTAGGCGAAACATAAATTCAATGAATTGTTGCCAGATAAATAATGTTGGTTTTTTTGTAGGCTGGCAACATTTTGTTGAGAGGAGCCGTGTTTTTGGAGAGTTATTATTTAAATCAGGGCTGTGTTGCCAATGCTGAATAGATATAACGTTATGTTGACCAGTCTAAATGGAGTATAACATGAGAACATTGTGTGCACTTCTGGCCAAGTGGTTAGTGACCCTGACTGCTAAACCAGAGGTCGTGAGTTTAATTTCCAACCCAGATTTATAAAAATATGTGTGTAATTATTATTATAAAAGTATAAAATCAAACTAATTTAGTGGTTACCATAGTTCAGAATCTGCCTAGTTTGTGTGTGAGATGTGCCAAGATTTATATTACTTAGAATTGCCAAAAGTTCAAGTCTATGCTTAGATCAATAAATAAGTAAATAAAATAAATTATGACCTTCGGATTAGTCCGTCCGTTGGAGTGTCCTAATACTTTATACATATTTTTCGCTTGATCAAAAGAATACAAAGATACATAGCATCAACTTTCCGGAATATGCCTGTGACATCACTTCTTAGTAAAAAATGTACCTAGACGTGCCGTCACGCGAAACTTAAACGCATTGAATCATCAATTTTCTTTTACGAGAAAAAAGAAAAATTACGTGGCCAAAACTTTTTGATAATCTATCTGACGGCTCAATTGGTTTTTAATTCGTCTAGCCTATAGAAATACCTATATATTAATGTATGCCATAGACTGCCCTTTACCCATTTTTAAATAATTTTATTCCATCAAAAGGTTGCCTGGAAGAAATTGCTTTTAAGCGATAAGGCCGCCTATTGTACTCTTGCATATTTATTTATGTTGTCCTTTACTGTTTTTGTCCTACTGGTGTACAATAAAGAATATTCTATTCTATTCTACCTTTATAATATTATTAATACCTTACGTATGCACTGTCGGAGGACCCGCAAATTACAACGGTCATATTAACTACAACAAAATCGAATAAAATAAAACATACTAAATTGATATGTTTATAATAGAAACTTTTTTAAACTTTCTCGATCTCATGATGCTAAAGTAACTTGAAAATAAACCTTTACAAAACTATTTGTATTCTATTTCTATTTGCTCGAACAAAAAAAAACATTCGTACTAATTTACCACTCATGTTATACTAGCTTCTGCCCGCGGCTTCGCTCGCGTTAGAAAGAGACAAAAAGTAGCCTTTGTTACTCTCCATTCCTTCAACTATCTCCACTTAAAAAATCACGTCAATCCGTCGCTCCGTTTTGCCGTGAAAGAAAGAGAAACAGACAGACAGACAGACACACTTTGCCATTTATAATATTAGTATAGTACCAACAAACTATCGTAATACATATCTCTCATAATAAATTCCCTCTCAAAAATCAAACGAGAAGCACAAACTCGCAAAGCCAGTCTGTTTTAACCGCACGTACGCCGCAACACCTGCAAAATTCAAAAGAGAACTCACTCTATCGTATAGAAAACTAAAACAATGCTCTCTATGCTCCCTAGCCGTATCGAAATGGACCAAAGACAAGCTAAACTAAAGCCGGAACGAAAACCAGCACGAAACGGCACAGGAAATTAAAAACTTTGTACTGCAAGCATTGAATCGTACGTTAGTCATTGTGGGTTAGTATGGTGTAGGCAAATGTGATAAAGAATTTTTAACAACGAATTTTTGAAACTAGCTGTTCCCTGCGGTTTTATACAGGTCTTTGATTACTATTTTGAACCATTAGCCTTTTCAATAAATGGGCAAACAACAGAAAAAATAACAATCGGACCAGTTTTTCTTAAGATTAATTAGTTACCTTGTAAATAGTTTTTGCGCGCGACTTCGTCCGCGTGGATAAATAGTTCCCGTTCGTAAAACGTTTTTATGTCCTATCTCGGGTCTCAGACTATATCTGTACCAAATTTCGTTCAAATCGGTTCAGTGGTTTTCATCATCGGACAGACAGACAGACAGAGTTACTTTCGCATTTAGAATATTAGTACGGAATACGGATTATTGTCTTTTCATGTTATTAAAACAATATATTGTAGATACACTTTATACGTTATTTCTTATAAGATCAAAATCATCGCCTAAAAAATAAGGTAGGTACTTTATTTTTTTTAGGTTATGATTTTTTGTTTTACTTACACAGTGTGAGTGCATAATTAAACCATTCAATATTCTGAATTAGATTTAGTTCAAGTATAGACATGTGTGGAGTAGGACTTTGTTAACTGATAAGTACTGTAATGTTGCTGTTAGTGTGAGGTATATGAGATATTGTGAGTATTGCCTAGACAACTCGCAACTACTTACTAAGCAGACGATTTGATCCCATAGTCCGCAATCATATCCGGCTCTCGACTACTTCCTCCAACCGATTCTTTTGCTACCTTGGTTGCTTTCTTTATAATAAAATAAACAAGCTACTCCCAATTTATAACCTCACTAAAACCAAATGCAAGATCAAATTAACGAGTTAGCTTCAGGAGTTAAATTATGAAGGCACAGAAAAACTACTTGCTGTTCCAAAATAATTAGCTTAACACTTTTTAAACTCCCACAACCCACACACACACACACACACACCCACACACTCACTCACCCATTCACAAACACACGTGTTCCTCCTAAACACCCCATCACCAAGTCCTAACAATTAATGTAAGGGAAAAAAAAAACTTTCCTAATTTCTTTAGTCTTATTCTTTCCTCTAGTTTTTTTTTTCGTTAAATTATAACCTATGCATAGTACATAAAATTTAAATGTAAGCATTATCCAAGGGGTGGAGACCTGGTGTCCTGAAATACAGACCTCACGTCTAGTTTAGGCACCAGTCTCCCACAGTATATTAATATAGTTCTTATGTATTTTGTATAGATAACACTAATGTACCTATATTGTGGTGAGAAAATAAATCTTTATTATTATTATTACTTACTGCCGACAAGCTTCTCAAAAAATCCTTAGTTCAGTAGCGTCTGTAAATAAAAAAAAACATCACTTAAGGAATTTTTCCTGCCCCGTATGTTTTTACTTGGAAACATATAAACTGGCATAAAAATACATCCAAACTAAATCTAAATACTTCAGGTATTGTAACTGTTGTTGTATATAAGCCATACAAAAAACGTCTCCGAAGGGAATCCAACCCACAACACACAGCACAACTCCCAATCACTTAACCTCCGCCAAATATTAACAAAGAATATTAATCTTCATGAACACGAAGCTTCATCAATATCCAGCACCATTAATAACATATTGAGCTAAATGTTCATAGAAATTGTAGCTGTATTTCATATCTGACGTGACGGAATATTTAGAGCTATTCCAAGATGGTGTGAGACATATCTATCTATTTCCATGGGCTATAAGGTTAGGCACAGACGTGGCCACTTTTGTGTCTTACGTTAACAGAAGGAAACGGTAATGTGAGGTGGTTTTTGGGGTTTTCTACTTAAGGGATAAAACGTGCTTATTACCAAGACTTTCGTCTGTCTGTCCGTCTGTCTGTCCGTCTGTATACTAACAACGGATTAAAATAAATATTTAAGTGGGATAAATTACACTCAGTCACTCGCCGAACAATCATCGTGATCATTACCCAAAATTTCTGGATGGGATTCAAACCCAATGACCTCCACGCGTAGCTCTCAGAGCCACTAATCACTAGATGACTAGACCAACAACAAGCCCGTCGAATAATACACAGTAAGTGTTAATATAAATAAAGTTCCGGTTCTGTAAATTCACCTACAAAGGTGGTTTTCGCCAGGTTGGTTTGCCAACGCCCCTAGTCACAGTACCTTACTTACTGTGTTGGTGTCCCGTACCGGCAACAAAAAGTGTCCACATCTGCCCATCACCTAACTCGTTCGCAGAACTGAAGACCGGAACATGCTTCCTAATTGCGTAACGCAATCTCTGACGCAATAGTTTTCATTTTGACAATTCAACAGAAACCATTGCACTGTATTCGGTTCGGGCTGTAGGAATAGGTACTGTTAAGCTGCTTAACTATGGAATTCCATTTCATTTCCTTGCTTACACCTTCTTAAAGGGTAAAAAGGAGCTCTTGTGTTTTTATAATTATATTTATCTTAAAAGGAAACCGACCAATTGCGGGTTGGGTTCTTGTACTGAAGGTTTCGTACTACATTCGGCGAAAAATAGCAATTAAATTACCAATTTGCTGAATGAGAGCCTGCTTAAATATTAATTTTATTATATTTTAAATAAGTATTTGATGTTATAGCGGCAATAGAAAACAATCATCTGTGAAAAATCTAACTGCCTAACTATTATAACGGTTCATGAGATACCGGCCTGAGCCTGGTGAAAAACGGACAGACGGCGACGTCTTAGTAATAGAGTCCCGTGTTACCCTTTGGCTACGGAACCCTACAAATTACTACTTGCTATCCTACCGTTTAGTCCCCGACTGTTCATATTAAAAAGAAAAAACTAGCTATTAACCCAGTTATAACCTAAAATTACATTTTAATTCAATTACCGCGCCTATCATACGTTATACATAAAATGCTCGTTTTATTGAACATTAAATCTATGTTTGGGCGCGCTTAATCTTATCTAAACTAAATAATAGCGGGCCGTAACTGTTTTAAACCACGCGAACTTTGCTACCAAATTATTAAGTAAGGAGTTTGAGTCTTGTTTAAACGCGTATGGATTGTATAATTAGCGGTTTAAGGGTCAATTTATACTAGCTCAGAGTCGAAGCGCATCGAAGCGTCTATCCAAAACTGAACAAAACAAATTCAACCTTAACTCCACAGCGTAACGCATACATTCCTCTTGAGATTTTAAAAAGTCGCGCGCATTCTTTCGAATTCACGCGTATGCTAATGAACAACGCTGATTGGTGCGCGCGCATTGTCGCGTATACATGCGCCCACTAGCGAACCTACGCGTCACACAAAAAAAGAACACTATAATTCCGCTTTCTTTTTCTTCGTTTTCTTCTTCAACTTCCGATATAAGTCATATCATGGCAAGATCAATGTCGAACATTTTACACACGTTTCAGTTATGAGAGTCAACTGACAAGTGAATCAATAGCTCTGCTGTTGATGCCCATTACTATACGTAAAATAGTGCGCGCGTATTCTGGCGAATGCGCGCGCATTTGTGCGGCTCCGCTTTATTTGTAAAAAATTTGACGCTTCGATGCGCTTCGAATCTGCGCTAGTATAAATTGACCTTTATCTAACAGCTACTTGTATTGTGTTGTCTCACCCCTCTGTCTTGCCCAGACGGGGGATGGACATGAGGATTTACCCATGGAAATTTCCCTATTAAAAAAGTACTGTCCATTTAACACTAATGATAAAACCAAACTCGTTATCCCCTCACGGATAATAGCGTGAAGCCTGAACAGTTTAATATAACAGGGCGGACAGAGTTCGCGGTTGATTATGTATCTAATACCCATAGCCCGTGCTAGTAGCGAACTAAGCGGTATAAGTACCTTATAGCGGACGCCTGTTACACCGGACGGACTGCTATGTGACTAATATGGGCAGTTTTTGAAATGTGTTTTTGGCAATTGTCAGATTTACATGAATGTAGTGTTTGCACTTACGGCTATAGCGTCAATGGACGACTATATAAAATAGACATAATTTTAACAAAGTAAGTAACCAAATAAAACATTAAGAAAACATTGTTTTGATGAGGTGCATGATAATTGTGTTATGCCTTGTAGTCAAGGCATATCACAATGCGGGTGAAACCGCGAGGGACAGCTAATACACATAAATACGGAATCCTTATTTGATCATTTGAGTGTCTGTGAATCTAATCCCTTCCCCCACTCCTCTCATCTCTCACTCACTTTTTTACCGACACAATTTGTTTTATGGGACAATCCCGTCTTACTGTTCCTAAACACCACATCTCCTACAACCGCAAAAAAGCGCCCAGCACTGAAGCTCGACGAGTCCCGGCGAAAGAATCTCCGGGACTCTTAGATCGCGCAACGAAGATAATAATCAAAAGAAGAATTACTAAAAATATGTTTTCCTCTACTTATACGTTTCCGGAGAATTTACAAGAATACAACTGTTTAACAGAGTATATCTCAGTTACAGATGGTATTGTAACAAGCTCGCCGGCGGAGCTCCAACCAAGACAATCAAACGTCACAGTTCGCGACGGTGTAACACACATCCACGTTTGCGAATGAAATGCGCTGTAGATTAGAAACTTGGGCCGCTGTGCACTGAATTACGCTCAATACAGTGTACAATATTTTGTTGAACATTGCGCATGAACTGCACTGTTTTAGACTAATCTACCTGATATACAGGCTGTATTGTATTGGAAAACAGAATAGGTATTAAAAGTTATTGTTAAAATTGTTTTTTTTTTTTGCATATACCTTAAAGAGTTCACTAATAGCATTAACATTGGCAGCTTTATCCTGTTTAAGTAAAAGTATTTATTAAAAGATTTTTTGCCGATACAACAGGTTTTGGAGGAGTTCGAAAAGCCTTTTTCCAGCAGTGGGACAGCATAGGCTATTAAAAAAACAGTTTCAGTATTGTACAAGCTCATAAAATTATTCATTATCATCATCATCAACTTGTGTCAGAAAACTGCTAGAAATACGCCTTTTTCAAGGCGCTTTGAAAAAGGCGTATTTCTAGCAGTCTTACTAGAAACTTACTTCGATTCTCGGTTTTACGAGTTCAGTTGCAATTCTGTGTTATTTAGGACGAATAATTTATTTTAATTTGTATTGTTACAATTTTTTTTAAATCTCGCCTTTTTTTACTTTAATATGCACGCATTGGTACAGTCACGAGCATAAACATGTATACACTTCACAAAGATTTGAATCAAATTTCTCTTAAATGAGCCATAACTTTCAGTTAAAACTTAGTTTATAGTAATTCTATCATAGACTACTATACAATATGCCCTAAAACTAAATATTATTATAGTTATTCGAAGAGAAAATTGATTTTAAAGTTAGCGTGGTGTATACACGTGACTGTACACATATAAACCTTCTTCTAACGAAAAAACAAACGAAATCAAATCCGTTGCTTGTTTTAAGGATTAAACATACATAGGGATAGATAAACAGCGGAAAACTACTTTGTTTTATACTATACAGTGAAGTGTATACAATTAATTTTGTACAATGTAGTATCTATATAAACAGAACGCGATTAGCATCCAACATAAAGTCAATAGCTCAAACACAAGATTTTTCAAATCAGAGAGTATTATTAATCATTACTTGTCAAACCACCCTGTATAATCACAGTTACAGTATTAATGCGTCTTTAATGAAGCTGCATGTATCTACAGTCTGAAGATTAGCAGAACTAATGCATTCACAGGATTCGAGGCACCATTGAACATGTTCTTGTACTCTATAGTAGTATCTATCTCTCTTAGGTATACGTCGATAGGGATAGATAGGTTTTATTATAGATTTATTCGATAGGTTTTTGTGATAGTTGTATCTGGTGGAACCTGATGCCTGAAAATCCTACTATTACTATCTAGAAATATTATAAATGTAAAAGTTTTTATAATATGTAAATAGATGTATGTATTGATTTTTGTTACTATGTCACGCAAAAACTACTAAGCAGAGATACATATAGGTCGACACTTCTCCCTCCTCCCTCTTTTTGAGTCCGTGGTTAAAAAGACTGCTACTTCTTTCTAACAATTCAAAAGAAAAATAGCTCCAGTTGTTCCGACCTAAAACAAAACTCAAACCGTCTCATACATAATCAAATAAAGTACCCACGCACACCCACATTAATTATAATTACCTGCCTTTGGAACATCATAACAATCTCTTTAAAAATTACAGCTAACACACGGTTCCTACCCAAAATCCCCTAGTTAGAATAAATTAATTTCAACTTCACCTTAATTGAGAGAGCACGCAGAATTCTTGTGATCCTGTGGTCATAGAACAGGTCGGTACAGAAGGCTAGGTAAGGGCGTGTTTACCCGTGCCTAATATTTTTTTTGACACATCAATAAAAAAATATTACAGCCTACTGTCCCACTACAGGGCAAGAGCCTCTTCTCATACAGAGAATGAACGAGCACTGATCATCACGCTTGCTCAAGGAGGATTGGCGATTTTTGACTTTTATTTACTACAAGCCTGTGATGACCAAGTAACTTTAGAAAGTACATAATGAATTGAAAAAATCGCATTGGAACTACCCCGAATGCATGAAAATGTATAATAACAAATAAATTACACAGGCACAGAAAAAACACTCAAGTTCATCACATCGAAGGATCCTGGGTGTGAATCGAATTCTCGACCTCTGGGTTTGCAGTTCGAGTCACTAACTATACCAACAGACCAATCTATTATAATGTATCACAGTCATTTAATGTCAATTGTTAACGTAAATAGTAAGTGTTGGTGAAATAAACACATTATTGCGAGTTTCTTTGTGTTCACGTATAAACACAACCGATCCGCCGACACTAGACTGGACAATGTGCGGTCACTTTGGGAGCGTGCTTAAAATATTACGATTGTATTTGTATGTCCGCGTCAAACGCAGCCGAAAACCAAATTTTTGTTTTATTTTTCATCTGGTTTTGAAAATCCTCACGTATGTCTTGCGCCCAGCGGGGAAAAAGCAAGAGGGTCTGGCGGGCTTTTACTGACTATAAATAACTGCGCTGTTTCGAGTTTTACTACATATATGCTGTGTATATCAGGAATGTTGACTTGATGACTAACATGTATATGAGTGATTTGAATAGTTTTGTACGAAATAGAACTTCTGCGCTAATTTTTTTTCTGAATATAAAGTCTAACTCATTATTTATTCTTATAATGCCCCTTAACCCAACAGCTTTTGGGTTAATTTGCTAAAGGTCTAGTGACTAAAAATTCGTGTTTTGAATATTTAATATAACATCTAAAACCTATTTGAATTCCTCCATCTTTAATCATGATGTGTGCGTTAATTGATGTTTAGGATGTGCGAATTAGATTTATGTTTTAGATGGTTATATTTTAATTAGGGGTCTTTCCTCTTAGTCAAGAACCAAATAGGGGTGTAGATTTTCTTTTTCTGTTGTCATTGGGACCCTTGCAAAGGATCTAAAAAAATCCAACACTTTAGGCCAAATCGATAAAGATTTTGTTTAACAATAGGCAATAAAAAATATTGTTTTCCTAGCTTTATTCCAATTACGTTAGGTCAACTTTTAGTCTAACCAGATTCACCTGAATACTATTTTTAACATGGAGAAGTAATTAATACAACACTGTTATTGGGTATAACTTCAGTAAGATTGATTTCAGACTTTGGTTTTTAAAATAATGGTCTGGGCTTGAAATATGACAACAAATTCTTAGGTCCAGTTGTTTGAATCCGGCTCGAAGGACCAAAAGTTACTACGTAAACTATTTATCTTTGAAATAAAGATATCGAAGTAAGTCGCAGTGGCTGATCATATCCTTAACCAGTCAATCATGGATGATGAGAAATGTGAGAATATTTTATATAACAGTTAACTCACCCACTATACTAGAGAATATTCTAGCGAGTTTTTTTTCAAGTCCAAAACTGGTTTACCGTGAACAATTTGGCTCTAATTGAAAAGAAAACTTAATGCATTAGATTTATTTTGCCAAACGTTAGAAGTAGTGAATGTGACGTCATATTGAATGGAGAAAAACTAGAATTTGTTAGTGAAACGGTTTTCTTGGGAATCACGCTAGACGAGAAGTTGCAATGGGGGCCTCACATAACATCTCTTGCGGGACGGCTAAGCTCAGCAGCTTATGCTGTAAGAAAGATACGTCAATTGACAGATGTAGAAACCGCACGTTTGGTCTATTTTAGTTACTTTCACAGCATTATGTCGTATGGCATTTTACTGTGGGGTAGGGCTGCTGACATTGAATCTATTTTTATACTACAAAAAAGAGCTGTCAGAGCCATTTATAACTTACGTCGTTGCGAATCTCTTAGAGAACTGTTTAAAACGATAAATACACACATCAAAAGTGTCTAGGGATATTTTAATTAAACCTAAATAACTAAAATTCTATTAACTTTTTGTTAAGACACCTACACTTTAAAATAAACCTTGTTTAATTGCCTATCTAATCTGATAATAAACTTTTAGATAAAGTTAAATTAAAAAAAAAACTTAGAAGAAGAGGAAAAACTCAACAAAATTTCAATTTAGCTTTATTTTTGAAATTTTAAAACCTAAACAACAAAACAATTTTTTTTTATAAAAATTGTTGAAAACTTAAAATTAATAATTCGTGGATCCACCTAAGACTCTCCTGATACATCTGGAGCGGTTCTGCATACTCAAAACAAGGGGGTCAATATCCTGTTGTGGAGTACTGTCCCAAATCCTGCTAAGATGCAAGAAAAGCTGGTTTTGATGCACAATATCAACAGGGAAATTCCTACGAGCTCTTCTCTGAAGCATATTCCAGGCATGCTCAATAGGATTTAAGTCAGGGGATTGTGCAGGCCGGTCTAAAGCTTGGATAACATGCTGTTGTAACCAACTTGTAACGATACGCACCGTATGTGGACGGGCATTGTCGTGCATTAGCTGGAAATTTTGTCCCATTTGCTGTTTGTGGGGCAAGATTACAGGCTCTAGCACCTTATCTCGGTATTTTCGAGCAGTCATATTGCCTTGTATCCAAACAAGGTCCGTTCTACCGCCGAGACGAATTCCTGCCCAAACCATAATCGTGCCACCTTAATATGCATGAACTTGTTGTGGGTGCTGCAGTCGATTCCAACGTCCAGGTTTTCTCCAAACGCGTACTCTTCGCGAATCAGGATGAAATCCAAACCTAGATTCATCAGTGAAAAGCACAAGTGACCATTGAGAATGGTTCCAGTTTTCGTGTGCAATAGCCCATTGTAATCTTCTTCCTCGATTACCTCTCCTTAGTGCTGATACCCTATATGGCCTACGAGCACGTAGATTGACTTCATGCAGTCGCCTTCTCAAAGTTTGACCGCTTACCAGCAAACCATACTCTCTCTGTAGCCTTTGAACCAATTGCATCGCCGCTGCATTTAGTTGACTTCGTGCAGCATTTACTATGAATCGGTCCTGTACATGTGTTGTAATGCGTTGAGGTCCTCGGTGCCGTTCCACCACTTCCTCCGTGACACGATAACATGACCAAAGCCTGGATATAACGCTCTGACTGGTCTTCATGGCTTCAGAAACGGCAATTATGGGACAGTATTCCACAACAGGATATTGACACCCTTGTTTTGGGTATGCAGAACCGCTGCAGATGTGTCAGGAGAGTCTTAGGTGGATCCACGGAATATTCATTTTAAGTTTTCAAGAATTTTTATAAAAAAAATTGTTGTTTTGTTTAAGTTTTGATGTTTCAAAAATAAAGTTAGGATTGAAAATTTGTTTGAGTTTTTCCTCTTCTTCTAAGTTTTTTTTAAAATTTAACTTTATCTAAAAGTTTATTATCAGATTAAATAGTCTATTAAACAAGGTTTATTTTAATGTGTACATGTTTTAACAAAAAGTTAATAGAATTTTAGTAATTTAGGTTTAATTGAAATATCCCTAGACACTTTTGATGTGTGTATAATGACGGTACCTTGCCAATTTATTTATGCGAACATCATGTATGTAAGAAAAAACCAACATATCTTTAGTAAAGTAGGTGATAGACATAATTTTAATACCAGGAATAAAGATAAACTAGCTCAACCATATTTTAGACTGTCCAAAGTAAATACATCTTTCATGGGGTACTGTGTTAAATGTTACAACAAAATTCCTTGTGATATATTAAAACTAAACGAAAGGAAATTTAAAACATATATTAAGAATAAATTATGTCAACAAGCATTTATAAATTGGAAGATTACATTCAAGATGAAAATGCTTGGAAGCATGCTGGTCCAGCTCCATAGGATATTTAATCCACAGTGTAGACAAAACCAAACTGGTGGCTAATTAAAACTGATAATGATTAACTACTTTTACTTTTACAATTATAAATTAGACACAATTCTTTTTTCTAATAGTTGGAAGCGCTGGCTCACACATTATTTTTCATTTTTTGAGGAAGGTAATTTATTTGTAAATGTGTTACACTAAATGTTCGTGAACTTGGTTAGCTTCCATTTCCTAATTAATTTTAATTTTTATTATGTTTATATACTCTTTTGACGGAAATGGTTTTGACATTATATACATTTGATTCTTCTCTTCACATTTAACAATGTACAATTAATAATATTGTAACAACATTATTTTAAAAGAGTAAGTATGGAGTTTCTTGCCCATTCTTCTCCATACGTAACAACATTTCCGAATGGGCGGTAGATTCACTTTTGTTTATAAGTATGACGTTTCAAAGTGCCTTTTTTGGCCAATGGAAATAAATGATTTGACTTTGACTTTGACTTTGAGTCCAACGTTTAAAAAAAACAATAATAAAAGTCCGTAAATCTGCTTAGTTACCCAATCTTTGAGGCTTTGAGGGTTCAAAGCCTCTAAGCTACGAGAAAAAAAAACCATTACCAAACTTCAAACGAAAAAAAAAAAGATTACACACCGTTTGATCTCCAAATCTGAATTGATAAGAGCAGCAAAAAGTAGATATTACTGCTTGAGTAAATGCTAGGTTAATAATTTAACAGTTAAATAGCATGGTTAAAGCGAGTTACTTTAACGGCAGCACTCTCGGTGTAGAAATAATTAATGAGTCGATATTGGTTAGCGCTGAGCGAATCGATGTGGAGCGCGTGAATTGAAGGGATGTGGTCCTAGAACCCAGGGATGATGGGTTTATGTCATGTAAGGTTTCATGGTAGGTGGGTTGGTCTTAAGGTGACGGTTTTGGTGAACCTCTAAAACATGTGCAGTGAACCGAAAGCCAAAGGTGCAAGTGCATAGAGTGCAAGAAAATAAAGGATGCAGCTGTATATTGTACTATCTATACATATAATAAAATTCTAAAAGGTCGGTGTCTGTACATGGAAGATAAATAAGAAAAACTTTATTAGGGGAACTTTATATACTCAATAGAACCCAAAACAATGATTTTTAGAATTTTTGTCTGTTTGTCTGTACGTTTGTTCAGGCTAATCTCAGAAACGGCTTAACCTAATTGAATGCGATTTTCACTAATGCGTTGCGGTTTTCTGGGATTAACATTTAGTCTTTGTTTTGTATTAATCGGTCCATAAATAAAAAAGTTATGTCAATCTAAAGAATCGCATCATCACATCAATCAATCAAATCAATCAAAAAATAAAATATTGTATACAACCTTACCAAAAAAATATATATTCAAGTCTGTTTCAACACCTACTAATTACTTTTTGAATTACTCAAATCGAACATTTCATTCAAAAAATATTAAGCCCAAAGCGCAACGGTTTAAATTTCTCCATACTTTCCGTTTAATTTCGCTAGATGGCGCTGTACTGTCTGTCACGATTCCTAAAAAGTGGTGCTAAGATTTTTGTGAAAATAATGACTCTCCTAGGCAGCTTTCCTTCGTGCAGGTTCTAACCCTGTTGTAAACAATGTTTGGTTGTCGATGCGTTTGTGATAAATATTGGGTCATTTGGTCAAAAACAATAAGTAATCAATTAATTTAGTAAATTAATTAATTCTTTACTTTAACCCCTTGCAGGTTCTATCCCTGATTCTATTTGTATGTGTGGTGTCGTTTCGTATGCTTATGAGAGTGGGTCGTGAATCAAAATTAAGTATATATAAATTCAAAACTAGCTTTTGCCCGCGACTTTGTCCACGTGGAATAACAGTTCCCGTTCCTAGGGAATTTCCGGGAGGAAAACTATCATATGTCCTTTTTCGGGTCCCAGACTATATCTGTACCAAATTTCATTCGAATTGGGTCAGTGGTTTAGGCGTGAAGAAGAGACTGACAGACAGAGTTACTATCGCATTTATAATATTAGTACGGATTAATATTGTAGGATGATTGGTGATCGATACTGATGCCAAAAAAGCAATCAGTATTTTTTTGCCTGTCTGTATGTGCACGCATGGGCTAAAAACTACTAAAGGGATTTAACCAAACTTGGTACGATTGTATTCCATACTCTTGGCCTGGTTATAGGCTATTTAACATAACGCAGAGACACATAGGCGCCCCGGCGGGTGCTCTCACGTATCGCCAGAAACAGGTCCTCGCCAGAAACGGATATCTGAGAAAATGGTCACCTAGAGCATACAGTGGAGCATACGATGGTAGTATGCCCCGCTTGGGTGGGCCACCGCCGTGGTCTTCCAGAGGCGATCGGCGGGGGTGACTGAATGGGAAGCCGTTGCCTCCTTCTGCGAAGCAGTCATGCTGGAGAAGGAGGCGGCGGAGCGCATGACGCAGCGTTAAGCCTCACGCCCGGGACAGTGAATCAGGCGTAGACGTCGAAAGTCGCAAGACGACTACCAGCCACCGTAGGCGCGACTGCGAAAAGCGAGCGATGGGTAGCTCGCCGCCCGATAAGGACCGTTTGTTCCACTTGCGCCTAAAACAGCAGTCAGCACGTGCCGGGGTTACGGATTAATTCTAATAGTTACCGCTGCCTCGGAAGTAAACACACTGACTGATATCAACGCGTTTGTTGATATTTAACAATAACTAACTAGAGAGACGAAACTTGGAGGATTATTCTTTGTGAAGAGTAAGCGCTCCTGCACACGATGCCGCCACCGCGCCGTCGCCGCGCCGACGCCTCACAACTACACTGTTCATACGAGTCGCGCGAAGACCGCCACCGCGCCGCCGCCGCGCCGCCACCGCGCGCGTTCCCAGTTATTTCATTATTCTGATTCATTCCATTGCCGGCCGCGTATGAACATGCGGCCGGTAATGGAATGAATCAAATAGATGCGCGGTGGCGAGACGAGGACCGCGCGCGGTGGCGGCGCGGCGGCGGCGCGGTGGCGGTCTTCGCGCGACTCGTATGAACAGTGTAGTTGTGCGGCGTCGGCGCGGCGACGGCGCGGTGGCGGCATCGTGTGCAGGAGCGCTTAGCCTAAGCCACTAAGAAAGGTTTTTTTTTTATTCAACTCCTAAAGGGCTTAAAATTGTGGATAGAAGTTCGACATCCATGCGGGCGAAGCCGCGGGCAAAAGCTAGTATTTACATAAATTTTGAAACTGATAGTGCAACGAAAATCTATAGAATATTTACCGAACGTAAATTGCCACGTGAGCCTGGCAACTTAACTGAGTACAAAAATAGTTTTTTTTGAGGTAAAAGTTTTCTTTTACTTTTACGGAGGCTAAAAAAGTTCTATGAATGGTAATCGTTTTAGAAGTTAAGGCGTGGAAGGTACTTAGGCATTTATAATATTAAACTACTAGTTAGAATTGATTTCTCTGAGCCTGCCTCCTAGTCTAACACACCTTTTTTACTTTATAACGTCTATATTTAATCCATACTCAATATTATAAATGGGTCAGTGTGTGTGTTTGTTTGTCCGTCTTTCACGGCCAAACTGAGCGACGAATTAACGTGATGTGAGCGAAGCCGCGGGCAAAAGTTAGTATAAGATAAGTACGCTAAAATACATCTGTGATACCATTCAAATACTAATAGGTACATTGACACAACTAATTAATTAATTTCGTGATTTATTTAGATTAAACACTAGTTACCGCTTTTTATGTAAGACGTGTGGGTTCGAATCCGGGCGAGTACCAATGTAAATTTTTGTAAACTTTCTAAACTTTATCTTGGACATCGCAGATCGGTGAAGGGAAAACAATGTGAGAAAAACGAAACCAATAATTTAATTATGTTATAATACTATAATTTATGGCTATAATGTCTTTACGAACCACAAAGTGACAAAAAAAATTATTAAGGTAGGTACATATATGAAAAGTGACCCTGCATTTTTTAAAGTTTAAGTAAAAATCTCTATTACAATAAATGTCAATGTTACCGTGTGCAGACGTGAGGTATTAATTTCATAACAATAGCAGGCATTTGTAGCAATGTGTAAGTTAGCCATTTTTGAACTTCTGTTTTCAAATATTATAAATAACGGTAGCGTTAGGCACAGTTCGGTCCCGAAAGTCCCATCAAAAATAATAGTTAATTAAGAAGAAACGGCGGCGGCGTAACAAACTGAGGGACAGTTTGTTACGCCGTTTCTTCTCAGATGTATTTAGTCAGTTAAAATATGATTAATAGCGATGCAAAAAATCTACATAGTTAATATATTAATAACACATACATATTCCTTATTGTAATTGATACATAGTGACGAGCGTTTAGCGTGTATTGATTGAATTCCGAGCAAAACCTATTGTTTTGAATATCATATTTACGGTACTCCTACCTAATCGAACAATTTGTCGTGACAACGCTAAGATGATATTGTAGTTACCTACCGATATAATTTGAGAGCAAGTATTTAGTGTATAACAATAATATTGTAATTCTTGTATATGTTACCTTGTTGCTATACAATTTATTGTTGTGTATACAGGGCGTCACACGGCTATGCCACATAGAGGGAAAGTACCTTAAATATTGTAGATAGAACATTTTACTGAAAGAAGACATTATTTGAGTTTTAAAAACAATTTGAACTGCACTCATAAATATTTAGATAATACATAGTTGAACCAGGAATCGACCTTGTTACTCGAAAAAAAGAATCAGCCTGTAGCTTTATCATACCGATCAAAAGACGATATAATGGATATAAGGATTGTTTTCTTCTAAATAACATAGAGTCACAAATAAAAGGAAGACCATGAATTTTATGTTATTATTTTTTTGACCGCTATGTACGTTTGTCTTAGGCTTTGTAGAAAAGGAAAAACCGGTTTGGATTTGAAAGTAGGTTATTTAGCAATGGCTTTTATCAAAATTGATTCAGCCGTTTCACAAAGTTATCAATCCTTATGTTAGCTATAGTCGCAATATTAATTACTTGGAGAGTGAAAAAAAAACCGGGGGGGGGGAAGGGGGTTAAATTATTAAAATGAACACTAATTCCTTTTAACGTTTGAAACTCTAATTTCGAATAACAATACAATCACCTAAAAATAATATCTGCCAAAAACAAATACCAGTCAAAAATAAAATAATGATGCTTCCTTCAGGCCATTAAGTCCTACCTGGCAATCAGTTACCTGTCATCCAAATCACGGTACTCAGCCTACCTGCCTATCAGTGTTTCAGTAAGGATATTAATTTGGTTGTGGAGTAAACTAGACAGGTGACTTGCAGAAGGTCAACTTTAATTCGTGTAATTGTCATGCGTCAAAATAACAATTGATGACAATGCGTCTGGTTTTTATATATAGAATCATCTCATAACTTCTGATTAAAATATCTGGCAGATAATTTCATACAAAATCTATTCCATTTTTGAATTTATCTTGTAGATAAAGACTATTTCGAGTTTGTGAAACAGACTCTTTATGTATGCAACTGTTTACCAATCTACTTTTAAATAAATTAGAAGTTCTTCAGTTCGTCTCGCTTTGTCATTTGTGATAAGTAGGGTCCAGGTTCCGTCTTCACTCTGTCATTTTGTTTAAGTGTTCAGACGAGTATTGAAAACCAAATCCGGCAAGAATCCTTACTGTGTTTCGCAAATTTCTTAACTCTTTGCAATAGACAGACAAAGCCAAAGTCAAATTTATTTATTGCGAAAATGGGTAATATGGGTAACATAAAGTATATATTCCATAATCGACCTGATTACATGCATACAGCGAACATTTACTTATTTTACACACAAAATATTCAACAAAGGAGTATTAATAATGGTGAAAACTAACATATAGGCGGTACGACGGACAAATATTTGTATGGACTATTGGTATTTAGTCCGTGCCGGATTGTTTGTATATGTGAGTTTAAATGTTTGTAAAGCACTCGCTATACAGAAAAAAACCGGTCAAGTGCGAGTTCCACTCGCGCAACGAGGGTTCCGTTAATTTGTTTTTTAGTGAAATAACTACAAATTTACGGTTTTCGGAGTTTTCTCTTTACATGTGCTACATGACCTTGCTTCTTGCCAAATTTCACGATTCTAGGTCAATGGGAAGTACCCTATAGGTTTTGATTTTTGATTCCCTTGAAAATGTCTAAATATGCAATGTAAACCGCCGTATCTTTTTATTGCGTTGATTTAGAAACTTGATTTTTTCACTGCTTTAAGAGATAGCAGACCTGAGTATGTGATATTAATATGAGCTTGATATCTCGACGCGTTTCTGAAAAAAAAAGGTCTTGACAGACGGACGAACGGGAGGACGGACGGATGTGAACTAACTACAAATTTACGGTTTTCAGAGTTTTTCCTTTACTTTTGCTACATGACGTTACTTCTTGCCAAATTTCATGATTCTTGGTCAATGGGAAGTACCCTATAGGTTTTGAGTTTTGATTCCCTTGAAAATGTCTAAATATGCAATATAAACCGCCGTATCTTTTTATTGCGTTGATTTAGAAACTTGATTTTTTCATTGCTTTGGGAGATAGCAGACCTGAGTATGTGATATTAATTTCAGTTTGATATCTCGACGCGTTTCTGAGAAAAAGGTTCTTGACAGACAGACGGACAGACGGACGCCTGATGTGAACTAACTACAAATTTACGGTTTTCAGAGTTTCCCCTTTACTTGTGCTACATGACCTTGCTTCTTGCCAAATTTCACAACTCTAAGTCAATGGGAAGTACCCTATAGGTTTTGAGTTTTGATTCCCTTGAAAATGTCTAAATATGCAATATAAACCGCCGTATCTTTTTATTGCGTTGATTTAGAAACTTAATTTCTTCACTGCTGTGAGAGATAGCAGACTTAAGTATGTGATATTAATTTCAGCTTGATATCTCGACGCGTTCCTGAGAAAAAGGTTCTTGACAGACAGACGGACAGACGGACGCCTGATGTGAACTAACTACAAATTTACGGTTTTCAGAGTTTTCCCTTTACTTGTGCTACATGACCTTGCTTCTTGCCAAATTTCACAATTCTAGGTCAATGGGAAGTACCCTATAGGTTTTGAGTTTTGATTCCCTTGAAAATGTCTAAATATGCAATATAAACCGCCGTATCTTTTTATTGCGTTGATTTAGAAACTTGATTTTTTCACTGCTTTAAGAGATAGCAGACCTGAGTATGTGATATTAATTTCAGCTTGATATCTCGACGCGTTTCTGAGAAAAAGGTTCTTGACAGACAGACGGACAGACGGACGCCTGATGTGAACTAACTACAAATTTACGGTTTTCGGAGTTTTCCCTTTACTTGTGCTACATGACCTTGCCTTTTGCCAAATTTCATGATTCTAGGTCAATGGGAAGTACCCTATAGGTTTTGAGTTTTGATTCTCTTGAAAATATCTAAATATGCAATATAAACCGCCGTATTTTAATTGCATTGATTTAGAAACTTGATTTTTTCACTGCTGTGAGAGATAGCAGACCTAAGTATGTGATATTAATTTCAGCTTGATATCTCGACGCGTTTATGAGAAAAAGGTTCTTGACAGACAGACGGACAGACGGACGCCTGGTGTGAACTAACTACAAATTTACGGTTTTCGGAGTTTTCCCTTTACTTGTGCTACATGACCTTGCTTTTTGCCAAATTTCATGCTTCTAGGTCAATGGGAAGTACCCTATAGGTTTTGATTTCCTTGCAAATGTCCAAATTTGCAATATAAACCGCCGTATCTTTTTATTGCATTGATTTAAAAACTTGATTTTTTCACTGCTTTAAGAGATAGCAGACCCGAGTATGTGATATTAATTTCAGCTTGATATCTCGACGCGTTTCTGAGAAAAAGGGTCTTGACAGCCGGACGGACGGACAGACGGACAACAAAGTGATCCTATAAGGGTTCCGTTTTTACCTTTTGAGGTACGGAACCCTAAAAAGGGGTGAAGAACGATGTAAAAAAAAAACCTGATATAACTTTGAGATCTCCATGCCTGCATACATTTTCAGACGTTATACAGACTGAACCTTTTGCATCTATCTTCTTAGTGGCAATAGCGTGGGCTTTGAAAGGGTTCCGTCGTGATAAGGCATCAGGTGGCTATTCTAGCCAAGGCTGAAAAGGGTTTAGACACGTTTTAACTTGTCATAGTGGAACTGTAGTGTGTTGGTGGCCTAATTTCGACTATGATACTCACTTTTGTTTATTAATTTCTAGCTGGTTTCTACAACTTCGCGCGCTCATTGTCATTCAATCTTTTAATCCCTGTTTTACTCAGTAAGAGGCAGAAATTTTAAAGGGGTTGAAACACTTCTTAATTCGCATCTATGTCATAAAACAATAATATTATGTTGTGTATGTCTTACTTCCCACTAATATTTTTAGAACCTAATGGTCTGGCACGCGACGATGGGAAAAGACCAGATGGGATGACCATAATGCCTTGGAAGTTGGGTAGGCCTTTGGTGTGGGACGCAACATGTGTTGATACCCTTGCGTCATCTCATATTCCTAGGTCTGCGTGTTGTGCTGGGGCAGCTGCTGCAAGTGCAGAAAATCTCAAACGGCGCAAATATAATAACCTCATTGGAAATTATATATTTGGGCTGCTTGGGGTTGAAACACTGGGGCCATGGGGTTCGAGTGCTCATCTTGTTTTTCAAGATATCGCCAAGCGGCTGGTTGACTCTCCACGTGACCAGCGGGCTGGCCTTTTCTTGGGACAAAGAATTAGCATTGCCATACAACGTGGCAATGCTGCCAGCCTTTTGGGCACCTGTCCTGTCGACAGCGATGCGGACGAGTTCTTTGATGCCCTGTGAGCCCTTCTTTTTATATATTTTTACTTAGTATTATTTATAAGTTTTGTACATATTATGTTTAATTTATATAATTTAGTTTTATTTCTATTATTAGTAATTAATGATTAATTGTTATATATGTCTAAATAAATTTGATAGACTAATATTGTAAATGTGAAAAGTACATATTATGTTTAATTTATATAATTTAGTTTTATTTCTATTATTAGTAATTAATGATTAATTGTTATATATGTCTAACCCATATATGCCCAAAGGGTCGATAACGACCCACACTTACTCAAGGCAATTAAGTGATTGTTTATGTAATTCTTTTAACACTTGAGACCAGCAATGACCATCCATTCGAAGCTTGACAAACACCTCTTTGTTCTTATCTACCATCGTTCCAGTTTTTGTGAATATAAGAAGTAATTTTAGTACCTTCAAATTATACCAGCCAAATTGTGTCGTCGAGTGCACGCTTCCGTATTTATAAATGTAAGTATTTTTTATTCGTGTAAACGAAAATATTTTTTTGCGTTTAATTTATATTGACTAATAACTAAATAATCATAACAAATAATCAAAATTGCAAATAATAATTATTACAATAGTAATAATCAAGAGAAAACTTGGTTGGGTCGTTAACGACCCTTTGAGCAGATATATGACCTAATGATGTATATATAGGAGTTCACCATATACTCAAAATTTTTGAGATTTTTGATGAATTGGAAAGGGTAGCTGAGGAAAATATAGTTGGTAAAATAGATATTTACATAAATCCCCTAAATAGTGGTCAAAATTCAAAACTGAACTCTGGAGACGAACCCTGTAATGATTCAGATCGGCTCAATCAAGCTCATCTTCAGGCACCTGCTGAATTAGTCATAACAGAAGACATCTAGTATCTGAGAGTAAATAAGAAGAAGAAAGTGAAGGAGAGCCAGCTAGACCAAGAAGTTCACAATCCTCTAAAGACGAAGTCTCTATAAAAAAAAAAACAGCAGAACCAACGGAAATGAGGAAAAAAATGTTTGTCCCAAAAATATTGCCATAATTACATAACAGGTACATGGAAAGAGTAAACAAACTTGATGCCAATGAAGGTACCCCTGATGGCAACGCTATCTATATAAAAAATGATATAATTATGTCGGTCATGTTATGGCTTGTGAATGTAGCTGTAAGCAACACTACCCTTTTGGAAAATCTCTTAGCAGCTTTGTGGACACTTTAGAACGTGCTTATGCCCATCAACATCATAAAAAATAGCGTCTGCAGTTTGCTATTTTGAAGCATATAATATAATAATTACCCGACAAAAAAGCAGATGGTGTGCTGTGTGGAACAAATAAGACCATAAAAACCTGTAAAAAGCGTGAAATTCAATTACTTATCAAATGTTTTGCTTCTTATCATCATATTTTTGTACATGGTTAAATAAATAAATGAATAATAAATAAATTGTAAAGTTTTTTTTTATAAAGTTTATTTCACTTTGATATGATTTTTTTCGAGTTATTTATTAAATACCCATAGGACTGGTATGTGCCCAGTGGGTCGTTAGTGACCCACCATAAAAAACCACTTTCCCATTTCTTTTTCACAAAAGTGATGTTACAGATATGTTTTTATATATACTTACACTAATATATCAAAAAATTACGAAATTCGGAGAAAATAATAATTACGGGCATATATGGGTAACGTGGCAATGCTGCCAGCCTTTTGGGCACCTGTCCTGTCGACAGCGATGCGGACGAGTTCTTTGATGCCCTGTGAGCCCTTCTTTTTATATATTTTTACTTAGTATTATTTATAAGTTTTGTACATATTATGTTTAATTTATATAATTTAGTTTTATTTCTATTATTAGTAATTAATGATTAATTGTTATATATGTCTAAATAAATTTGATAGACTAATATTGTAAATGTGAAAAGTATCAATGGATATTGTATGTACGGTTGGTGTGGTTCACGCAAAAATATACAGAACGGTTTTTAGAAAACTTTACAATAATACCTATAGCTCATGCATGTAAATAACATATAAGATACATAACATTACGGGAGTGGAGCATCTATCAAACACGTAAATATGATGAAGTAAATAAAATTAAATCCGATTTGAGCATACGCGATGATCAATTCGTGTATTCTCTGTATGAGAATAGGCCTTTGCTTTGCATTGGGACAAGTAATAGCTGGTACCTTTATTATTATAAATAACTAGCTTCACTTGAACTTTCATCCACCATTTTACCATTTTCGGGGTAAAAAAGTCCTCACAAATTATTTATATCAGTAGAACCAGTGGTTTGGCTGTGGGTTGATATATCAAACAATCAGACAGTTTACCATAAAAGACAGCAGCAGCCCGCGACTTCGTCCGCGTGAAATAATAGTTCCAGTTCACGGGAGATTTCCGGGATGAAAACTATCCTGTCTTTTCACGGATTCCAGATTATATCTATACCAAATTTCATTCAAATCGGTTCAGTGGTTTAGGCGTGAAGAAAAGACATCCAGACGGAGTTACTTTCGCATATTTGTATGGAAGTATGGATTATACGCTTAAAAGATTTTACATTGGTTTTATTGATTTGATTGTCTGTTTGAAACCTTGATTATGAATTAAATCTTCGAATACACGTGTTTCGAGACATAATAGAAAGACAACTGCAGCGTGACAGCCGGCTGTCGCTTGGTCGCTAGGCTATTACTATTTTTTCTTCTCAGGTAAGTTAAACGATTACTGGTCGAAAAATGGTTGCTATGCTTGAACAGGTCTACTCAAATATTAGATTTGCCTGCTTCTCTTACCAAGAATGTTTTTTTTTTTTTTTTTTTTTTTTTTTTTTTTTTTTTTGGTGAGTGGGAAATCATCCAATGACTGCTCCCGTCCTGGGTGCGACGGGAGGGCGTGTCAGACTCTTACTGACTAAAACCCACTCATGTTCCTTCGATTGCCCTTTATGTTCCAGGGTCACGGTAACCACTAGGTACATTAGTCATTAAGGCGCGGTAAGTAGCTTTTCGCGGTGGTGCATCGAATTAATAGAAATAAGGTCGAAAATATTTTAGCAAAACCGCAATACTGTAAGCAATTTTGCAGTTTTATTTGAATATTTAAATTAATACAGTTCTGTGTTTTAAAATTTTTAGGTAACTATGTCTTTAGTTAATATAATTTTCTTTGTTATAGATATAAAAAATATGATGGTTGTCGCTGAAAAAGTTGAGAATTTCGAGACGATAACTTTTTTTCGAGGTCTTTTTGAACATTTTTTTTTCGTAGTACTAGACCACATTTGTGATTTGTTTTTGTGTAAGTCTTTTCTTTATATATTAGACTATACACTGTATTTTTTTCTGGCTTGTGGTATGAATAGATACGGCTAACTTTGCGACGAAAATTTAGACTTTTACAAGGTGTTTGCTATGGACAGCGCCCTAAATGACTTTAAACGAGACTTTGACCACTGAGTTTGGTTCGGATGTATCTTCTCAGAATAGTCAGTTAGGTTAGGTTAGCGTCCGGGGTTAAAAAGTCAGATGAAATAATAAATAAATAGTAAAAAATTCTTGAGCATTTTTACATATAAAGGCATTTAAAGCATATGAAATACTATCTCGTAAGAACAAAGAAAATCCTTAAACCGTTTATGTAATCGGAAAATCTGTTTGGTTCTTTGTTTTCGTTTCTAAAATTAAACACCCTATTCTAGGATTTTATAATCAAATTTTTTATATTAATCTCATACAAAACTTTCTTTATATCACCTTTTGGAGAACATCTAGTATTATTTATTTAACAATTAAACATTAATTACTAATAATAGCAGTAAAACTAAATCAAATAAATCAAACATAATATGTACAAAACTTATAAATAATACTAAAATAAATATATACAAGTTATAAAAAGAAGGGCTCACAGGGCATCAAAAAAACTTTCTTTTGATTGCAGTTTTACATAAATCTAGAGACAGCATATTTAACTTGAAATATGACGGAAACTCCAATAAAAAACCAGCAAGTAATTACAATTTTCTTTTTCGTTACGGCTCACGTAATAGGTTCATAATTGTAGCATAATGAGTCTAGAGATGAGAGGTCACCAACTTGGCAACAAAAATCCGAATTCAAAATTTGCGCAGTAAAATAAGTGTTAGGCGAAAAGCCACCCTAGGCCTTAAACATACACAAGCGACGTAAGGCAGCAGGCGTGGAACAGGCGTGTGCCGCTTCAAAACAATTTCATACAAAATGTATGCAGGCGACGTTTTTGAATTATACTGAAGCGACGCGGCGCAGACACGCCGTTTCGCTGCCAGCGACGCGGCGCCACGCCTGTTCCACGCCTGCTGCCTTACGTCGCTTGAGTATGTTTTAGGCCTTAGACAAGTGGCATTGTAGAATAGACAGCGAAAACGAATAGATTGTCAAATGTATGGAGATGTCAAATTGTTTCGCGAAAGCTTATGTCAATTCCATACATTTTTAGGCCCCCAGGTCAGGTGAGGTAAAGTTAGTCAGTCGTCTAATCAAGTATTGTAATGTCAACTTAACTGCACACGCGTACACACGTTTCAAATCCGTTAGTCAGGAGGAGGTAGTTAAAATTTGACTTGCTAGATTTGAACTAAAATGTTAAAGAGAATCTCAAATTCAAACTTCTCGCTACATTTCTGTGTTGGGAACACCACAATCGGTCGTCATGTTTGAGTTTTGTACTTTTTTTGTAGCTTGAACTAAACAATCATGCAGAGACAGTTAGCTTGCTGGCTAATATTTACAATAGGCGAGATGAAAAAAAAAAGTAATTAGTCCGTCAGTTAGATAATCAAAAAATTTGGGACACTTATTTTTTCTTTTTTTTCGTAAACAGAAAATGACGACAATACAGTGCGTTGAAGTTTCGTGAAACGTCACACCTTTGTATAATTTTTACTGACGAGTGACGTCACAAGCCCCCTCTCCGGAACTTTGATGCTCTTTGTCTTTGTATTTTGTTATTAATTTGATCAAGCAAAAAATATAATATATTTTTTTTGACATATTATGTCCAGTATTTTTGGACTATCTAACAGACGGACTAAATAGAATGTCATTCTTTTGATGTAGTCAACATCCCTATTATTCATTAGAAACAGTAAAACGAAAGGTGGTTCGATTGATAATTACCACAAGTGATTCAAGACACAATAGAAAGACAATAGCAGCCCGACAGCCGGTTGTCGCTTGATCGTTGAAAGGTTAAGCTAGCGTGGGGATTCATACTTGTACCTTGTCTGTTTGAGAAGAGGCCTCTGTCTCTCAGAGAGACGGTAGAGACTGGTATTATTATTTCACCTAATACTTAATTGTCATTTAAACCTTCGAACACACGTGATTCGAGACACAATGGAAAGACAATAGCAGCCCGACAGCCGGCTGTCGCTTGGTCGTCGAACGGTTAAACTACACTCGTCTACATTTTATTCCAAGCCATAGAGGTAGCAGCAAGACTTCAACCGAAGTGAAAAAGAAACTGAAAAAAAAACATTAAAACTTCTCGCATAATTTCTGTATCCGTGTGTTGGGAACACCAACAATCGGTCGTCAGGTTTGACTGACGCGGCGCCAACCGTTGCACTATGTCCTTTGTAACTTTTTCATTTCAGCGCCAACCGGTCGACGTAAGTTTTTGAACACGCTTGAAATTCATCGTCAATTTGTGTGTGATGCAGCTTTGAAATATTGTACCTGACGTTTTAAGATGAAAATATTATTTTGTACAAGTTTATTTCGCTCGAATTTCGGTTTTGGTTTGCATTTTAAAAGCGCTGGAGTAAGGATGTGGAAGCCTTTGAGGGGTCTTTGCAGTGTTAGTTTTTATAATGAGTATAATATTTTTGTTTTGGTTGGAATTACGGGAAAGTTGGTGCTTGCAAAGGTGGTAAGAAACTGTCAAAGACTGTGTTGAATTTGGCAGTTTTTTTTAACTACATTGTTTTCTATCAGCTTATTAAGCGAATTAGAAACTATTTAAGAAAATATTTTTTATACCACTGTATGACGACACCTTGATCTTAGCTAACTTGCTATAGATATGGATTGGAACTTTGAAAATAATTCAAGCTACATTTTTACACCCGACTTTGTCACCTTTTCCATAACCAATTTTCGTTTTTGCCTTTATCAAATATTTTGAGGTCGGCTTCCAGCCTACCAAGATTCAGTTGGATACAAGTGTTTTATTTGAAGTAAACCATACTCAGTAGCATTTCAAAATTTCAAAAAATATCACTAAAGCTCTACCTAAACGCAACACATCCCAAAAAAATCTAAACACAAAATCAAAACAAACATTAGGAAAGCAATCGCTCATAATACATACGGGTGATATGCAAACAAATCACGTAATGCAAATAATATCATGCTTAGCGATATTTGTTTAACTCCACGCTCAGATGAAATACAAACAAACAAGCGCGGGTGACTGACTGTAATTTCAAGAAAATTTGTTTTCTGCAAATCGTTTCCGTTTTCCTTCCACTTAAACGTGTAATCCAGTCCTATAAGACACTCGGAGTTTAACCTTTCGACGACCAAGCGACAGCCGGCCGTCGGGCTGCTATTGTCATTCTATTGTGTCTCGAATCACGTTTCTTCGAAGGTTTGAAACGTATCATCTTTCTAGCCTTTTCCTAACTAATGTTAGGGTCAGCTTCCATGCTAACCGGATTCAGATGGTTACTAATGTTTTTTTTTATGGATGGGAAATCATTAAATGACTTCTCCTACTCTTCGTGTCAGACTTTTACTGACTAAAACTCACCCATGTTCCTTTGATTCCCTTTATGTTCCGGGGCCGCGGTAACTATTAGAACAATTTCGCAACACCGGCAGGCATTGGCCCTAGAGGGCCCCATAAATTCTGGTGTTTTACACATATATTGCATGAATCGACTGCCCATCAGACTTACTTACTTAGTTAGACATAAGCTTCTGACCACTCGCAACGACTGTCAATGATTTACGGGTGACGTTAGAGAACAACGGCTTCACGTGCTTTTCGAGATGCGAGATTAATAGTATATAAGTTTTTGATGTGAAATATCTATAGCCGCACGTAAAAAAAAATTCTGCCGTGGCGAACGCGTCGCCACGCTTTTGTTTCTTTTCAATCATATTACTTTTTGATATGCGCCTTGGCCTCACGTTTTGTGGTTTTCTGGGGCACTGATGCCGAAAATGAGGTCCATTTCAGAATCCAAGATGGCGGCTAACATTTTTCAAAATTTCGGTCATGGGTATCGTTTCCGTGGTTTCGATGTGTGGATGTCGATGTTTCACATCTGCCAGGCGTCCCGTGACGGCTTACTTTTTTTTTATTTGTAGCTAACCATGTGCAAATAAACTGTTTTTCTTTCTTTCTTTCCGCGTCTGTTAAGTTTTTGCATAAAATTGTTGTTTCCTTTGGACTCAAACTGAATAGAGCTGAAGAAATATGCATTGTCTCGTAAATCTTGACGGTTTGTCCCATTCATACGACACTGAACCTGGCTGATAGGAGTAGAACTATATAAGTGTGACCAAAATTGTTCAGCTCAGAATAGAGATTAAATATGCGTGGACTAATCTCTAGACTTGGTCTCTACCAACAAAACAATAAAATAACTAAAGCGAGCTAGCACTAAACCTAAGCATATATATTATCATTAAAACAATAACGTTTCTAAATCTAAGCTCCTACGTAAATTCTCACAATAAACAAATTTAATGTATACTGCAAACTATTCTGCTGTTACCATTCATCTTATGATTAAATTCCAGTTAGAAGGCGTGCCTTAATTTTCGGGTGCCTCGCGCATGTGTTTATAAAGTTAGTTTGGGACTTCGGGTGTGTTGGTAGATGCGTTTGTTTTGTGTTAGATAAAGAATGTTGTTTTCATTTTCTTGATGAGTTTTAGTATATGCCGATGTAGAATCGTCGGTTGTTTCATCAATCCCAATTTAGACCTTGCAAAACTAAGGCATTTATGACTTAGTTTTGCTCTTATTCATAACAGACTTTGCTACTGATAAAATAAGGTTTATTTTTAAAAGAGAAATCTTTTAACAAATCGGCCCTCCAAGCAAATTATTCTCACCCTCTACAGATAATTAGTTAAACCTCCACACTTATGAAGGTTTATTAAAAGTCGTCTCGTCATGTATTCTAATAAAATGAGACTTATATTCATTCAAATATTCTCCGAAAATATTACGTTAAATAAAATCTAATTCGTTAATTCTCCTATTTCTGTGGGACGGATATTGGCACTGGAATATCAAGGGAACAAAGGCACGGTGCCGTGATAATCTTATTCCGGGTATTTTGTGGAGATTATCATACTGAATTATAACAGTATATTATACTTTGAGTTTTAGGGTTTAATTGGGTAGATGACACTATTGAATAATAATGCTAAGACGAAGCTTCACCAAAAAACATAGTTTTTAGGATTAAAACAGGACCCTTGTACTAAGACCCCGCTGTCAGTTTGTCTATATGCCCGTCTGCCACAAGGCTGTATCTAATGAAACGTCTTAGTCAGACAGTTGAAATTTTACTTATTTTTGTTGCCGCTTTAACAACAAATACCAAAATTGGAATTAAATGTGGGGCTCTCATACAATACACGTGATTTGTTTGCCGTTTTTACTATCTTTTTTTTTTCTATAAATGTTTTCGTCATTTACTGTACCTCTAATAGTCATAAATTCTCACCAATTTGTAACTTTTCCCAAAAAATAACCTTCAAAAATATTCAAACGCTACACTTTGTCCTTAGAAGTAAGGCGTAGCACACACAGAATAATTTATATTTCGCACAAAAGAGAAACAAAATAAACAATATTGCCAAAAGATTCCGCTCGAAAGCTTCTGTAGAGGAAAAAAGTATAAAATATGCAAAAAAAATCAAAGGCTGAGTTTGTTTCTAAACACCGTCCTTGGGGGTATAAAAAGCCCGAAGCTCCAACGTGTTTAAGTGGCACTGTGGCTTTGAAAAAGTATAGGTTCTATTATATTTTGTTTACCCTATAGTCGCATTTTCAATTGACATGTAGAGAGGTGAAATAAAAAGGTTGGGACGGGTTATGTTATGGTAAAAATTTGGGAAGTTGAAAATTCCGTGTGTAATAAAAATTGTGTGACTTTTTGGTACGAAGTGGTAGGGCTACGTTTTACCAGAGATAAAGCGGATGCAAAGAAATTTAGTCCAAATGATCAATGTGGTCGCTTAAAATTATGCTAAACATAATTTAATTTACTAATAAATTATTATTGACAGATATTAGATAATCCGGGGTTGCGATAGTTCTAATAGTTACCCCGGCCCCGGAACGTAAGGGGCAACCGAAGGAACATGAATGGGTTAGTCAGTAAAAGTGTGACACTCCCTTCCGCTCTGCCCAGGGCGGGAGAAGTCATTAGATGATTTCCCATCCACAAAAAAAAAGATCTCAGTTGATAAGTGATAATAATAAGAAAGACAAGACTCATAAAACAAGTTTAATAAAAAAAACCATCGCCCTCGAAGATAATTATGAATATCGCCATTTCCACAAACAAATGACAATGATTCAAAACGACTGAACTAATTCTAATGAAACATGTCAATCATCGGTATAATCTACATTTAATTAGAAAAAAAAAAACCTATTCAAATCGGATCACCCCTTAACCTTTTGACCTCCAAGAGATAACCGGCTGTCGGGCTGCTATTGTCTTTCTATTGTGTCTCGAACCGTGTGTGTTCGAAGGTTTAAAGCATTAAGGTGCCACAGACAAATTGATAAACAAACACACACACACACACACACACACACAAACACATACATAGCGGTCAAATGACATGGACAAAAATGGCATTCCATGTACACAAACATAGTAAATACATTGTAAAATAAAAATAGAAAAATGAATTACTACGTACTTTTTAGCCTCTCTGGACTTATCAGATTTTATTTCAAAATAATAAGTAACGGAAGACGAATTCAAAATATCGTCTGTCAAGTTCCGCCATAATTCAACATAGAGAAAAATAAATATGGTAAAGAACGTTCCAAACCACGTATACTACTTGTAGAAAATGTGTGATATGGTCGACCATTGCATTATATAAGCGACATTTTATTCATACAAAACTGTATTCATTGGTATTTGTCGATTTTTATAAAATGCTCATATCATAATAATACATTTTAATAAGTTTTTGTCTAATTCATCCAAACAACGTTTTAAAACGGAACGGTACTGGTTTGACACAATGTGTGTGTTTTTTTATGTCAAATGTCAATTACGTCAATAATGCAGACAATCTGTCATTGCAAATTCAACGTCCTATTGTTCTTGGGTTGCGATTATTTTCAGATATTTTTGACCCCCGCCGCTTATCTTTACGGACTGATACTGACTGATTTGATTTGTCGATTGCTATGAGGTGCATCAACTGAGGAATAACCACACAAAGGCTACAAAGACAAACAGATTACTCAAGACTTTTGCGTTGGTGAACTAAAAAAATAAACTGATTGTTGATAGTGTAGGAATAAAATAAAAACAGTTTGGTAGACCTATGACTCGTTCAACAATAACTCAACGCTGTAATGTAATAATGTATTAAGTTATCTAGGTAATAATGTATTAAACCATTTTTATTTGTTTTCTGTAAAAATTAAATAGTCATTTATACTGTTTTGCCTTATTTTGTGTTTTCCTTATTATTATTATCAGCCGGAGTTTACCGCTGAACTTAGGCCTCCTCTTTACCGCACCGTAGAACGACAAATCGCCACTTGCATGTTGTCGTTGGTCCACCAGCTAGTGGGAGGCCTGCCTACGTTGCGTCTTCCGGTCCATGGTCGTCACTCTAAAAGGCCAGCAGATAAAAACAACGTTTCAGAGCCTTATGTCACCACTGGTTGGTTGCATATGGTATTATTGTCAGGTTTTAATAAATAATTTATTAGAGCGCCTTATGGTTTCGAATAGCAAATCCTATTCTATGCACTTAATGCCAGCAATATGACTAAAAGTTTAGTGAAACTGTTTACATCTAGTCTGTTGTAATGACAAGTTCTTTATGTGTTTTATTTATTGCAATTTAACTTACCAATATTAACGAAATAAAACACCAAAAATCATTGGTGTAAATTGAATTCGATAACTATGCAATCGCCCATATTGGGGCTGGCCATGTCCTTTATAGCTGCGCATCTCTCTTTTTGCGACGGGAGTTAAAAATCCGGATTATCTCTTGCTCTTAGAAAAGATTGTTATTATTTATCAAAATCACGGCATCTATTCCAAAATGTAAAAACTATACCTCTATTGCATTGTGAATTATCTGTGGTACAATGACTTGTTAAATACTTTTTTCTATGAAATAAATTTAGCCTAATATCGGCATTCATTTGTTTCATCATAGAAAATAATAAATACCAAATACGCCCATAAAATGTTTTCTTTCCACCTCACAAGCAAAGCGGTAATGTAGACAGTAATAATTTAATTCACACCTAATGGTCACGGCTGAAATAACGTGTGGATGCGTAATTAGACTGTATATCTGCTTAATGAGCAAGAAGCTCGTATAATTTGAAACAAACCATTTGCCAGGTAGCGCTTAACAGTTCGTTATAGGATACCACGAGATATTAAACCGTGGAAAGGTTTTTGGTAGCAATTAAAATAAACTCACAGACTTTCCAGGCATCCGCTAAGAAAGGATTATTGGATGATTTTCCATACAAAAAAAAACAAATTTAAATCTGTTCGCGGGCCTGCTGACTTTGCTACGGGCGTATACAATATATTTGTAGCAAGCAATTATTGCGCAACAATATGACTATCAAGCTCATATTATATTTTACTAGCTTTTGCCCGCGACTTCGTCCGCGTGGAATAATAGTTCCCGTTTCCGGGGGATTTCCGGGATGAAAACTATCCTATGTCCTTTCTCGGGTCTCAGACTATATCTGTACCAAATTTCATTCAAATCGGTTTAGTGGTTTAGGCGTGAAGAAGAGACAGACAGACAGACAGACAGACAGAGTTACTTTCGCATTTATAATATTAGTAAGGAAAGGATAGTAAGGATTATGGGTTCAGTGTTCGTCACAACGTGGAAACAATAAAATTGTGAGGAAATTAATTGGACTCTACCGACAGGACCGATGACCGTGATTTTCGATATAAACTTTAGACTTTCGAATTGAAAAAGTTACATTGATACACGACCTTTCACGTTTTTTGTACTACTGAAAATAGTCTCTAAGCAAAATTAAGGTCGTCCGTCCAATATTTTCCAAAACCAGACGACCCTCGAAGATCGAATCCAATTAAAAAGGACCACTGTCCCACATAAACTAAGAACAAACAACAAGGAAAAAACCACACAATTTCAATTCCAACACGACCATACAATTCCACCGTACATTAACTTCTGTATAAAACTAATTTTCTCTTAAATTCCGACTCAATAAAGATGTGCAGAACATTGCCTTAAGGCCATTACGACGCTTTTTACATTAGAGACTTGGCTGATGTCCAAGTTGGGACCAGAATTGTAACTCTTGGACCTGAAAGTTCCCAGCGCTATATCTCTTTGGGAGACTGCAACTGAGGCCAGGCTCTCGAACTAGTCTGGATGGCTGGTCGAGTGTTTAAATTTCGAATTAGTTTTGGAAATTAACCGTGAGGGGCGCTATATTGGTTGCCTTGTAAAGTTTGCTGTTGAAAAATGACTTTTCATTTAGTTTCATAGGTACTTACAATTAAAGAGAATTGGGTTCGTAGTTCAATTATATAGGCGGATAAAACCTTATTAGATATGCCCGTTTAATTGTTGTTTTGGCCCATAATAAAAAAAAATGGTATTTGGTAATGGTAATTAAATTAAAAGAGACGATAGTGAGACAACTCCGTGCTTAAAAAACAAAAAAAAAAGCGATGGCATATTTTCTACTAGATATAAAATTATCAGATTAAATGAAAAAAAGGAATACTCCAGTGGGTTAACGTCATGATTGACGAAAGATCGGCTGATGTACTACGTGCAGTGAGTTCGACAAATATTTGTATGACTTATGGATGTATTTATTCCTAGTTTAGATGTTTCAGTATGTTCGTTCATGTGTTTATAAACGCACCCACAGCCACGATTCAATAAAAAAACCTAATGCGTGGCAAGGTTTTTTAAAAGAGAAAAAATAAGCTATAGCGAGCTCCTGCCAACGTTTTAAACTATGATCACTTCTAGAACTTACGAAAACTAGGCAATCAAAACAATATTACAGTTAGTAAAAAAAAAAAAATGTTCTTTTGTTTCAAAACTAATTTAGTTATCCAGTATGGTATATTGTATTGGGTCATTAGGACTCCTTACACTATATTATTATTTACTATATTTTTTGTCATTATGTGTTGTTAGTATTATGTTGCTGTGAAAGCCAGAATATTGGTCAATATAAGATTTTGAAAACATTCATAATAAACTATATACTTATAGACTTCGTCCGCGTGGAATAATAGTTCCCGTTTCCGGGCGATTACGGGATGAAAACTATCCTATGTCCTTTCTCGGGTTTTAGACTATATGTGTACCAAATTTCATTCAAATCGGTTGAGTGGTTTAGGCGTGAAGAAGAGACAGACAGACAGAGTTACTTTCGCATTTATAATATTAGTACGGATTATAATCTTTGAACTCACCATATACAACACATATAAGTATATGTTTGCTTGGCCCTTAGAGTTTATCACTAGTTCGAGACTAATGGAATCACTAATGATGTACTAATTAGGTCTTCAATTGACGCTTCATTGGTTGAACAGAGACTGATGCTTGTGTAATGATGCGATTCTACCAGTGTGATGCATTCTAATGTTTCTTCTAGACGACTCAGCCAGTTTTTTTTTTATTGATGGTAAACCATCAAATGACTTCTCCCACCCTGGGCGGGTCGGGAGGGAGTGTCAGGATTTTGCTGACCAAAACCCACCCACGTCCCTTCGGTTGCCCTTTATGTTCCGGGGCCACGGTAACACGGTTATTTGTGTATTTTTTTATTTGGGTCTCAGTTGCCTGATTATTTTATGTGATTATATCTACGGTATTTTTTTAGCTTCAGTGGAAAAGGGCCATACATCGGATAGACAGAGAAATCACTCGTGTTGATTTGTGGTACTGGTTTTCACACCAAATACTCATACATTTTTGGAACTAAAAAGTCTTTCAGCCTAAAACTCAAACCCTTTTCCCGATAATCGAAACGTTTACGCGAAATAATGATTCTACAGACAAAGCCGCGGCCACCGCTAGTATTCCATAAATTGCGTCGGCTGCAGATAGCACGCATTTATCATTGTTTTATTGTTTTCAAATAAATTTGAGTTTGGTTTATTTTTTCGCATTCATTTGCGACCGTCTGCGGTGACCCTCTGTTTTGTTTTTGCTACCATTAATTTTAATTGTTTATTTTTGTTTGATTTTATACGGTTTTTTTGCTGTATTTCGGTTTTTTGAGATAATGCCTGACAAATACCTGTGTGATTAATTGTAATGTCAGATTTTTACTGTCCCATTGGTAGGTAAGGATTATTTTCAAACAGAGAAGGCAGGAGCATTGAAGACTATGCCTGCTTAAGGCGGATTCGTGATTTTAGAATGATAACTTCACATGTAAGAGGTTGTATATTCAAATCCGGGGAAGTACCAAAGTGACTTTCTCAATTCATAATATTATGTACTTTCTACAGTTTATCTTGGAGATCACAGACATCAGTGAAGGAAAATATCATGAGGAAACCTGGACTTGTAGTAACTATAAGTTCGATGTTGATAATCCGTCTTGAGTGCGCGTGGTGATCAGTGCTTAAAAAGTTATTTACTAACACCAATGATATTATAAGTAAATAAGTGTAGATAGGTTACCTAAACGAAATTCTATCTTCAAAAACGGCACACTAACGCACACATACATTACACGTCAAAGTAGGATGACATGATTGAAACAGTGCGAGTGAAAAAGAGATAAACGTCAAATGTCAACGCGATACTCAGTATTATGTTGGTCATATAGTAAACTTTTAAAGTGCCACTTTTTGACTGCATTATATGCAGTCAAAAGGTGGCTCTTTACCACTTCACCTATCTACACCTTTTACTTATATCATTGACTAACACCATATATTAGGATCTTAGATTAGGATATAATTTAAATGATCAACAAAAAAAACTTTTTGGCTACCAAAATGGATTAATGGTCACCAAATTTTGCTAGGTTAGGTTAGGTTAGAACTGTGACCACACAACGCCAGATCTACTAGTGATTCATATTAAGTTTCAGTTTTCAGTCACATTCATATAAAAACCAAATTGCATTTAGTTCATAATATTTTAGGAAGCGTTATTTGGTGACCATTTATCCATTTTGGTAACCGTTTAGAACTTTTTTGGTAGTAAGATTGGTACTTTTTTGGGCGGTGTTTAAACACAAGCCCATATGTTATGTCTTTTTTAAGAATTGTCTGACATACATCAAATAATAAATACATGAAAAGTCACCCAAAAGATCTATTTATCTAAAACCAAGACAATACCAAGAACATTTTACAATCATTGTCGAAGCAGAAGTGTTCCAATCTCAACCTTATTACAACACAAGACCGTATAATATTGTGTAGTTATTGTTGGAGACATTAATTTTAACGGATTACGAGATGTTTCAAACAGCTTCATCCAGTGAAAATGCTAGTAAGCAGACTCCTTTGTGTATTTAGGTTATGAAACCTTCAGTTGGAAGATCAGAAATGTTAGAACATTATTATGCCAATTCAGAGCATTATTGCTTAGTGTATTTTACAGTGTTGTGATGTCCCAGTGGGTAAAGCGTACGATTCTCATGCAGGCTCGAAAATAGGTAAGTATTTAGTAGTATTTTTAAGTTTATTTATAACCCTACTAGCTTTTGCCCGCGACTTTGTCCGCGTGGAATAATAGTTCCCGTTCCCGGGGGATTTCTGGGATTAAAACTATCCTATGTCCTTTCTTTCTTTCTCCTATCGGTTCAGTGGTTTTGGCGTGAAGAAAAGACAGACAGACAGATAGAAAGACAGACAGACAGAGTTACTTTCGCATTTATAATATTAGAATGAATTTTCATCCTATGACTCGAAAAGCTCTTAAGGCATTGTCTTAATAGAACCCGAATGTGCGATCAACGTTCACTAAAGAAGCTTTGTCAGCTTTTTCAGGCCTGTTCGTCTAGTGGTTAGTGACCCTGACTGCTAAGCTAGGGGTCGCTCGTGGGTTCGATTCCCACCCAGGACAAACTTTGTGTGATGAGCATGATTGTTTGTTCTGTGCCTAAGTGTGATTTATCTATAATATGTAAGTCTTTATAGAGAAATTTAAAAATCTAATAATTTATATCTAAAAATAAAAAAATCTGACCAGTCTAATTAAGAGGTATCAGAGGTACCTTAGATCTGTCTGATGGGCAGTCGCTTCACGTAAAATACTGACATCCAACAGAACCCAGTTGGGCTGGATGCCGACCTCAATATAATTGGGAAAGGGCTAGGGAGATGACGATGATATTGGATCTCGGCTCGCAGTGCTTCCAGATATATAAGCCAGACAGCAAGATTTCAAACTGGCTAGGTTGCCAAAGATTTGCCTCACGGTTTCAAAGTACGCGTACTTACAGTGACAAACGTGCGAAAAATCTCTTCAAATCATAAGGACGCCTACCTACTGGCACGTCTGTCTGGCGTTGTCCTAATAGAACGCGAATACGCGATTATCGCGCGAGTAAGCGAAGCGACAATCGTGTATTCGCGCGATTCAAAAAACTAGGTGTCCCAATAAACCGTGAATTTACGATCATCGCGCGGGTGAGTTATTATATTAAAATTATAGTGGCGCAATCAGATCGCGCGAATGTCAATTAGGACACGTATTCGAAATCTATATGTTTGATCGTGCGTTCGTACGAACAGTTCGTGCGAATCGCGGAGACGCTTTCTATTAGGACGACGCATATTAACACCCCTTTTATATTTTTCTCTACTTTTAACAAAAAGATTTACAATCTAATGCCTTAACAAACAGGTAATTATAAAGCGAAATCTAAATCTAATCATAAATCTCTATTGTATTCGCTATTATAGTACAACACTCAACCTTTGTAGTCCCTTTCGCCCTGACTCGCCCCCTTAACCCATAACTCTTCATCTACCTTTAATCCGCAATTATTTGTCTGCGTGCATATTTTGAGATTAAAAATACAAAGGAGGAAACACAATGCGCGCACCTCGCTAGCTGCCGTATTGAAGTCGGTTTTATTTTACAAAACCAGGATTGTGAAATTTATATAAACGTAATGTCATGCTTGAATTAACAGGAAAAACGGCATTTCGGTTAAGGCGGTTAATGGTAATGAAGCAAACGTGAAGCGATCTCTTTTATATTATTTTTTTAAGCAGCCATCCGGCAATACGGACAAGTCGCTTGCACCTACACCTACTCTATACAATCGGCATTCTTTAATATTCATATTCTATACTGGCCATAAAAAAATACACACAAACTTAAAGTAAAACAAAAAATATTACTTACGTTTTTTTTAAGTGGTGCAATGGCGAGCGACGGAGGATATGCTTATGTGCACAGATAATACATAATAACTCTTTAATAAATAATTGCGGCATTGTGAAATAAATGGTAGAAAAGAGTTCAATATGAGACGTCAAATTACTAATCTTATTATTAATCTTATTTATTCCTACATTTTACATCCTACCATTTATTCTACAATGCTACTTGTCTAGTGTTGTTGTTGGTCAGTAATTAGTTGGCGTCACTTTTTTATTTATGACAGTCGTTACAAGTAGTCAAAAGCTAGGCAGAATCAGTGTTAGTGAACCTCTGACCAGTACTGCTAAACAAGTGTCCATTGTAAAATTGGTAGTATAATATAATTTGATACGAGATGTCAAATTAATTAGCGTAAGATAGATAGATAGATAGATAAACATATTTATTCGGTGCAAAACATGAAACAAACAAGAATAAAACAATATTACAAAAAAAAAATTAAAATTAAAATGACCAAGCAGTGCGTGTCTCTGGTTTGCACCAAATGGGTGTCCAGCTCAGCATATGTCAGGTATAAGCTCAGCATACACCTGACGCTGGTATTCTGCTGGAACCAGGTGACGTAAGTTTATGTCATACTTTGAACAATATATTCTGTTCTAACATCTTATCTACAAGCTTGTATAGAAGTGTTGTTGGTCAATAATTAGTAAGTTTAGATTTCTGACTGTCGTTACGAGCAGTCAGAAGCTAAGACTGGCAGTCAGTTAAACCAAAAGGTATTTTGATACATAAGCATCAGAGCCTCTGTCCAGATAAGATATTTGTTGTCGTACTAAATATTTGACACTAGATATCAAAAAGTTGCATTAACCCTTAGACTGCCGGAGGCGCAGATCTACGCGAGACACAATGTTTTTTAATTGTTCTTTTAATTACGGCAGACAACCGGTTAAGGTTGTAAAAATCTGATATTCAGTAACTCCAGCTATAAAACAGAATTTGGTTAGACTTGATTCTGACCTAAACATAGCTAGAAAAAGGCCAAAGAGAATTATGTTGAACCCTTGAAAGGATTCCAGCTTCAATTCAACATATTTTTGTAAGAGTCAAGGTTATTAAAATTTGTAAAAAAAAAAACATTAAAATCATATTTATTTTGTAAATAGGTTACCTATATACATAACACTTACACGTCAATATTTAGATTTTTATTTTATTTTAAGCGAACGATGGGGCTTATGTCAAGATATTCCATGTTTTTTTTTCTATTTTTGTTCAGTATTGAACAGTTGGCATTTTTCCTAAGATACAGACAGATTTTTCTGCCTAGTTTAGGAAAAGGGAGTCCTAAGACCCCATATACTGTTGTACTGGTTCTGCTTTATTATACTTTTTAGTCTATAAGACAACTCTGTATGCTATGTACAATCTACTTATAATAAATACATTTATATTATTATTATTATTTAAACAATAATAATAATTACTTTTAATCCCTCCTTACCACATTACTCGAGCGAAACGTCGGAGCTTGTATCTTTAACCGCAAGCCGGCTACACACCCGCGACGCGCGACTGAGCGCCGATGCGACCGCAACGCAGTTTTGTTGTAATCGACGTATTCATGATCGGAAGCCTATCGACATGGGTTTGGCGTGGGCGGTAAAATGCTGCTGAAGTTGTTTTTGTAGAGGGTAGTTAAAAATAGTTATCTGCATTAATATGAAAGTTAACTGTCTGACAGTGTGATGTATCAACGCTCAGTTTCAACGGCTTCCTCAAGAGACATAAAACTAAGAAACTATTTTTGGACCTTCGATCCCTAAAGGGATAAAATAGTGGATGAAAGTTCAACATGCACGCGGGCGAAACTGCGAGTGATAACCAGTAATTTCTATTTGGACTACTTCTTCAACAGACTACTCTTCAACCATGAAACCCGGTTCATACGCCCGTACCACGGGTTTCCTGAAAATTGAAGTAGTTAGTGTATACTCAATGAAAATGAATAATCTTTAAATGTTTTTTGCGGTTATTGTATCAGTAATTAAAAAATAAAAAATGACACTATATTGTTAACCTAAGCAAAACACAATATTCATAGCGCCATTTTACGGCCCCTCAAGCCTATCAGTACATAATAATGTATGCGCATACATTTGTTTCGGATGTCGTGTCGAGGCCTATCGGCCGAGTGTAGAGACCCTAACGCCTATGAAAATGTTTTAAAATATAACATAAAGCTGCCTACTCCGCGACGACAATATTCATGTCGAAATGATTGACCGGCTGAAATATGTTGCGGTTGTAGTTTTTTTTTATACGATTTCGTTTGAACAAAGGCTTGTGATTTTTGAGACATTTTTTTCATAGAAAATAGAACGTTTTGAGAAACAGCGTAGTGAATCATATTTTTTTTACATAGGAACTAATAAAAATATAACTTATACCTAACCACTACAAGTCAAGGATTCCTAACAATGTTTTCCTTCACCGACGTCTGTAACGTTGATGAAAAACTTTAGAATGTTGAATGTTAATTGTAAAAATCACATTAATACTTGCCAGGTTTTGAACCAATAACCTTTTGCATAAGAGGGACAAATAAAAAGTAAAAAAAATTAGTTAATATTTTCAGAGTCACAATCACAACACAAAACCAATAGTGCAGAGATATGATACCAGGTACATTAAGAAGACCTTCCCGAAGGCGTCAGCGTAGTGTGCTACGCTGACGACACGCTAGTCCTAGCGCAGGGAGGGTCGTTCCAGGCGGCGGCCGACTTAATGTCGAGTGGTGTTGCGACAGTCGTGGACAGGATCCGGCAACTGGGACTTGAGGTGGCCCTGCACAAGTCCGAGGCCATGTGTTTTCATGGCCCTCGGCACCGGCCACCTCCGGGGTCTCAGATAACGGTAGGAGGGGTTCACATCGGTGTCGAGTCGACGATAAAGTACCTGGGACTTGTCCTCGACAACCGATGGAACTTCACGGAGCATTTCCGACGTTTGGGCCCCAAACTGGCGAGGGCTGGAGCTGCCCTCAAACGGCTCCTGCCCAATCTCGGTGGCCCAAACGCCTCCTGCCGGAGGCTCTACGCGGGGATTGTGCGGTCCATGGCCCTCTACGGGGCTCCGGTGTGGGCGCCCAACCTAGCCACGGCTCCGGCCCGGCTTCTGAGGGCGTCCCAGAGGGTCATGGCGATTCGCATGGTGCGGGGATACCGCACGATCTCCTGCGAGGCGGCATGCCTCCTTGCCGGCACTCCGCCGTGGGATCTGGAGGCAACGTGTGTGCAAGGAGTCCTTGCACACACGTACGAGTGGCGCGTGGAAGTGCAACGCCGGGGCGAAGTCCTGCTGCCGCGGGTTATCGCGGCACGGCTCACGGAGCTCCGGCGAGATCTCAGGGCGGAGTGGAGACAGCGACTGTCGCAACCTAGTGCTGGGCACGCCGTGATAGCGGCGGTAAGACCCCTCTTTGAGGAGTGGCTGGAGAGGCGCCACGGCGCTCTCACGTTTCGCCTGACACAGGTCCTCACCGGACATGGTCAGTTCGGGAGGTTCCTGTGTCGGATTCAGGCGGAAGCGACGCCTGGGTGTCACCACTGCAGCAACGGTCGCCTGGAGGACACGGTCGAGCACACGGTGGAGGTGTGCCGCGCATGGGCGGACCATAGACGTGTCCTCGTAGAGGCGATCGGCGGCGGTGACCTCTCACGCCCAGCGCTGGTTCAGGCCATGCTGCGGGGCGAGACGGAATGGGATGCCGTCGCCTCCTTCTGCGAAGCAGTTATGCTAGTGAAGGAAGCGGCGGCGCGCCAGAGGCAACGACGAGCCTCTCGCCCCGGACAAAGACCCAGGCGAAGACGTCGAGAGTCGCAAGACGACTACCGGCCACCGTAGGCGCGGTTCTGCGGATGGCGAGCGATGGGTAGCTCGCCGCCCGGCTAGGACCAGGACCGCGTAAACGGCCCGTTTTGTTCCACGCGCGCCTCAAAGAGAAGGAGTCAGCACAGGAAGGGGCCCAACAGGGCCAACGCCTGCCGGGGTTGCGGAATGTTATGTTTATAACTGTTACCGTGACCCTGGAACATAAAAGGCAATCGAAGGAACATGAGTGGGTTTTAGTCAGTAAGAGTCTGACACACCCTCCCGCCGCACCCAGGACGGGAGCAGTCATTGGATGATTTCCCACTCACCAAAAAAAAAAAAAAAAAAAAAAGGTACATTAAGAAGAAAATATGTATGAACAGGGTATAAGTATTATGTTTCGCGTGGATCCACGTCTTAGACATACAAATACTTAACATTTTGACGACTAAGCGACAGCCGGCTGTCGGGCTTCTATTGTCTTTCTATTGTGTCTCAGATCACGTGTGTTCGAAGGATTAAGAGGTACGGTGCTACAAACAGTCATACCGGTCAAACGTACACGCCCCTCATTTCGCAACAGCGCTTAAAAATAAACTCAATAGTAGAAAAGCCAGTTATTCCACTAATTACTTTTCCTGACACAGTTAAAACTTAACCAGTACACCCCAAACTACACTATACAAAGAAACTCAAGTTATCTAAGTAAGAACACAGCAATTATGTAATTATACAGTGAACTATGCCGACATTGTAACTATCGTTAACGTGAAACTCTCTTTAACTGTAATGGTTAACGTTAAAGTTTAAATGTTAAGTTTCATTGGTTTGTGTGTAAATAGAAGTATATCTGGGGCGTTTTGTGTTTCGAATAAAATTACGCTTGTTCCGGAGGGAGAGACAGAGATGTGTTACAATGTTTTTGTTTTCTGCAGTCAATATTACTGATGCTGGTGGTATCAGGAACCTCATGAGTGAAGTCAAGATGAATAGCTTTCAGAAGGGATCAAGAATTACTGACTAAAACCCACTTCTGTCTCTTCAGTTTCTCTTTATGTAGATACGATCGGCACAATAGTTGTTCAATCCTTATTTGTAAGCTTGTGAACGAAACCAAGATGTTTTGTGATTTTTCAGATTTATATCAAATCAACAATGAAATAAAACAAAACATCAAAACTACAATGAGTCTAATTTTTAGAGTATTTTTTTATTCATATACTTTTTTTCGAGCGATCTGAACACGGTTACGGTTTCAATATATTTCATTTTCATTTTCGTTTTTCAATTGCACGAAATAAGATCTGTATTTAGTAGTCCCTTCCTAAAGGTAGTTTAAACTGAAAGAGAATGTGCAACAAAGTCCATGCTAAATAATTATACGTGAACGATAAGAAGATTTCCTCACTCATCTACCAAAAAAAAACATCAAATCTATATTTACATAAATAAAGCTAAAAACAACTATCCAGTATCCATTATAATAATACAAACTTTTAAATTCCGCCAAAAACCGGCTATTATTCCAAAATGGTTCATAAGAATTCCAAGCGCGGCTTCGCCCAAAATCCCGTGGTTTTGCAATAGAACCAGGGCCTACATTTTGGAAACATCTGGCTGGTAATAAAGCGATCCTGTGACCACAATCTGGGTAGTCAAGGATCTTCGGAATCTTAGACCGTGATCCCAATAATATAGAGCAGGCATTGCTGAGTGAATTTGTGAATGAATGAGTAATACTTCAGGAGATTTAAAGTGAGACATTTATTGTTTTTATGAGTAAGCGATAACTTATTGTTCATAAATTTCAAGTTTAACCTTTCGACGACCAAGTGACACCCGGCTTTCGTGCTGCTATTGTGCCTTGAATTAAGTGTGTTCGAAGGTATAAGGTATATTTTTGAGCTTGATATTAAAATCCTTGCTCCATGAGAATCAAAAGCTAATGAGCTGTCTAAAAACACATTGACTCTTCCAATGATAAAAGGCAAAACGAACTTTTTTTGATGCTATTTAATTATAAATGCTTAATTAAAATTATATACCACTTAAAATATATTTTTGGTAATGAATAATTTCAATTGTTGTTGCCGTAAGTCCATAGCAAAGAACTCTAATCGTAAAGTATTTGTTTATATAAAAACTAGCTGCCTCCCGTGGTTTTACCCGCGTTAAAAATGTTAAGGGTGAACAACCCTTATCACTTAGGGGTATGAAAAATAGATAGTAGCCGATTCTCAGACCTACTGAGTATGCATATAAATTTTAGTAAAAATCGGTAAAGCAGTTTCGGAGGAGTAAGGTAACTAACATTGTGACACGAGAATTTTTTATATAAGACTAGATGACCCGGTGAACTTCGTATCACTTACATAGTAATGTAAACAAAATTTATTTAAACCATATCACCTTTATTCATAAAGGATTTGTATCTATTTCCCCACATTATCACAATCTAGATTCACGTGTGTAGGAGTGGCCTAATAGTTGTTTAGTAATCTGGCAATACTGTCATTGTCGCTGTCCCTTAACTTTTGAAGAAAAGATAGTTGAAAGGATATGTTATGAAATGGGCTTTTAGTTAAAAAAAAAAGTCCAGGATGGCCATACAACAACAAAAAAAATATATTAAAAACACCATTATTTAATCAATACATCTATACTAATATTATAAAGAGGTAAAATTTGTAAGTTTGTAAATTTGTATGTAGGGGGTAATCTCTGGAACTACAGGTCCGATTTGAAAAATTATTTCAGTGTTAGATAGCCCATTTATCGAGAAATGCTATAGGCTATATACCATCACGCTACGACCCACGGGAGCGGAGCAGTAATGAAAAATGCGGGTGAAACCGCAGGGGACAGCTAGTCATTATATATAATAAAATCAAATAATCAATATATAATAAAATTGTAAAAGGTCGGTGTCTGTACATGGAAGAGAAATAAGAAAAACTTAATTAGGGGAACTTTATATTCGCAATAGAACCCAAAACAATAATTTTTAGAATTTTTGTCTGTTTGTCTGAACGTTTTTTTCGGGCTAATCTCAAAAACGGCTTAACCTAATTGAATGTGGTTTCACTAATGCGTTGCGGTTTGCTGGGGTCTTTGTTTTGTTTCAAAGTGAAAATAATGATCATCCCAGGCAGCTTTCCTTCGTGCATGTTCTATCCCTATTGTAAAATGTGTTTGGTTGTCGATGCGTTCGTGATAAATATTGGGTCGTTTGGTCAAAAACAAAAAGTAATCAATTAATTCAGTAAATTTAACAATTGTTTGGTTCTATCCCTGATTCGATTTGTATGTGGGATGTCGTTTCGTATGCTTATGAGAGTGCGTCGTGAAGCAAAATTAAATACCCGGTCTCAGTCTTCTATTGTATGTGGGTGGAGTCATTGGAGAGATACATTCATCATTGTTTGAGGAGTGGCTGAAGAGGCGCCAAAGCGCTCTCACGTATCGCCGGACACAGCCTAGGTCCTCACCGGACATGGAGATTTCAGGAGGTTCCTGTGTCAGATTTCGGGCGGAAGCGCTGCATAGGCGAGACACCACTGCGACAACGGTCGCCCGGAGGACTCGGTGGAGCATACGGTGAAGGTATGTTGTGCTTGGGCGGGCTACCGCCGTGTCCTTGCGGACGGCGAGCGATAGGTAGCTCACCGGCGGATAAGGAGCAGGCCCGTGTTGTCGGCGCGTTTGTTCCACTCGCACCTTACAGAGCAGTCAGCACGTGACGGAGCCCTCTAGGGCCAATGCCTGCCTGAGTTGCGGATCATAAAAGTCAGTAAAAGTCTGACACTGAGGCTGAGAGAAGTCGTTTGATATATGTATATTATAGTTAAGATTATAGTAAACTCACTGACTGATATCAACGTGTTTGTTAATATATAACAATAACTAACTAAATACATTAAACTTGGAGGGTTTATTCTTTGTGAAGAATATAAAAAATAGCCCTAAAGGGTTAAAATAGTAGGTAGAAGTTCGACATCCACGCGGGCGAAGCCGCGGGCGAAAGCTAGTAAATATTTTAAATCTAGATAATTTTTTCATCCTAATATTATTTTTGTACGTTGGAAATAAGAAAAGCTGTTACAGTATTATTTTTTATAGCATATTACACGTCTTTCTGTTATTTCAAACCGTATTAAATGGCTTTAAAATAAAACCAACTATTATAATTATTTGCATGATTTGGAATTATGAAAATGATTCCATTCGTATTTTGAAAACAATTAAACATTACTTGTGTCAGGTTGACGGGTTGTAATCTCTATGGTTGTAACTGTAACACTTGAATTTGACACTTGATTTGCCGGTTACTATGACAACGACATCCAACAGAACATGGACAACTTTTATATGGGAAAATGGAATTGTTTTTTTTACTCTATCTTTCTCGCAATTTTTTCTTATTTGCTCACCGTTTAGACTTACCCTGGACTACGACAAACATTTTAAACCCAAAATCAGGTCAATCGGCCCAGCCGATCTCGAGTTTTAATCAGACTAACGAACATCAATTCATTTTTATTTATATAGATAGATTAACTAGTACAAATATGTAGCCGACTTGATAACCCCATTTTCAAAGTCGGTAGAAAATAAAAAGGAAACATACTATTAGACGCGAACTCCCAATCTTCCTTACGGTAAGAACAAATCTCTGAGCACTTCCCGCGCCGCCCTACTTCAAATTCTCGTGAAGTAATAAAAGTAAACAACGCGACATTGCTTTAATTTCCTCTGTCGCTTTACGCAACGTACGTTATCTGTGCCTACGTGTGTGGCTATGAGAATAGCGAATAGTGTATATGCCGGCAGTGTTTTAACCGACTCCAAAAAGGAGGAGGTTCTCAATTCGATGGGTACGTACGTTATCTGTGCCTACGTGTGTGGCTATGAGAAAAGCGAATAGCGTATATGCCAGCAGTATTTTAACCGACTCCAAAAAGAACGAGGTTCTTAATTCGATGGGTATTTTTTTATGTAATAACACAATTTACGATGAGCATGGCAAAAGGCTCGGAAGATGATGATGACATAGATTTTAAACTGAAAACACACCCAGAACATTAAATTACAACTAAACACAGAACAAATAATCATGCTCAGCACACAAAGATTCAACTCATAAAACTCTTTTCTGGGTTAAGCTCGCCACTGTAAATAAGTTTTTATTTTAGTTTTTCTTTAAGGATGTATGTACAATCGACCAAATGAAATCATGATCTACCATAAGCTTATTTTCCTACAGACATTCAAATACAATTAGCCTGACAATCGCGTAAACATGTATTAAAAATGTCACACGTCTAGTCTTATTTATATTTTGACAGCTTCAAGCAACTTGTCGTCGAAATATATTTTATGTGCAATATAGAATATGAATATTAACTAAGTGGAAAGGGCCAATGCCTGCCGAGGTTGCGAAATAGTTCTAATAGTTACCGTGGCCCCAGAACATAAAGAGCAACTGAAGGAACAGGAGTGGGTTTTCGTCAGTAAAAAAAAGTCCCTCCCGCTCCGAGAGGGAGAAGTCATTTGATGATTTCCACCCACAAAAAAAAACCCACGACCTCCAATTTAATAATCAAGCTACAAACCACTAGACCAAAGGCCAGTTAATAAATCAAAGTTTCTAACTACAACACTAAACAAGGGAAGTCCTATAAAAACACAGTAATAAATATGAGTAACTAGCTTCCCGCCCCATCATTAACTAAAAAAGGGATTTGTATAACTTTGATTTACATTCGGGCCTTCCATCCATCAGAACCTAGTTGGAAACTGCAAACAAACAGACAACGCTACTCTGTAATAATTTACATATACCTACTTAGTGTTTAAAGAAAATTATGCTGTAAGGGTCTAAGTTAAGATTGATTTTAGAATGTATGTGTTTTAGTTGCACTGAGTACCGGATAACTTAGTTTCTAAGTTATACTCTAGAATTGTGGTATTGGTAGAGTGTTGAATGGTGGGTCATAGGTTTAGTTCTTGCGTTGGGTAAAGTGTTAGTGTTTTTCCATTTAAGAATCTTCAGAAGCGCTCCCGTATTTATGTGGCGTCAAGGTGTGCACTCTGGAAGTTGATTTTGACAGTCAAAACGGATAATTAGCAGCCAGTATTATAATTTTTTTATTACCTCCGACGCAATAAGAGGGATGTTATGAGTTTGAACGATATGTGAATGTGTATGTCTGTCTGTTTGTCTGTCTCTCTGTTTACTCTTGTGTGACGGTATTTTGCGTAACAATAAGTACCTTTTTCTTCTCCCGCCCTGGGCGGGGCGGGAGGGCTTTTCAGACTTTTACTGACCCTTGTTCCTTCGGTTGCCCTTTATGATCCGGGCCGCAGTAACTATTAGAACTATTCCGCAACCCCGGCAGGCAACGCCTTAGAGGGCCCTTTAACGTGCTGACTGCTCTTTGTGGCGCGCGTGGAACAAAACGCGACGTCGACACACCAGCCCCCATCGCTCGCCGTCTGCAGTCCGGGTCGTCTTGCAAACAATGAGTGCCCCTCAACAAAAAACCTATAGGACCCTAACACGCTTATTTAAAGCCCCAACACCGTCCGTGAAAGAACAATCGTTCACAAAATGAAATTATCGCACCACAAGCTTCGATGTTCCACCGCTCCTTACGATCTGTTACTGTGAACATTTACTGAACATTTTCTACAAAAGTTTGAACACCGTCTTCATTTCTGGAACAATCTGTCTTGAGAGAATTCGTGTGGAAACTGAGATTACTAGTATGAGCCTCTTTTAGTATTGTAAGGCTGAAAAGACTAGGTATCATTGTTATTGTAAAAACGTCGCCTCATAATTATTGGAAACTAGCTGTCCCCCGCGGTTTTACCCGCGTCAAGTTAGGTTTTTTGTTAATACTCTGCTCCTGTAAGTCATATCGTGATGTTTTGCATCCGATACGTTATTTTGAATGTAAGAAATATTACTGTAATGTATCTTTGAAATCCGTTCAGTCGATTTTGCGTGAAACAGTAACAAATATCCACACACACACACTCACACATACAAACTTTCGCATTTATAATTATTATAGTAGGAGTTGTCCTATATCGTGCATATGTATGAAACTATTATATCAATGTACGAAACATGAACTTCTATTCTCAAACAAACTGAGTACAGCCTTAGGCTATATAAATATTCATCGCTGTATGGTTATTTAATCTAAGCTCTCTGTTCATCCTCCTGAAACCTCAGTGTCCAGTAGACAGAAAAGAAAGGATGTCTTCTAAGAAGAAAGACGAGGCTCTGGCTTCTTGACCTTTCCCGCCATGGACACTCAGCACATCAGCTTATAGTCTTGCGACTGATCACCAATATAAACGGAGAAATAATAAAACAAATAATATATCTACAAAAGAAAGGATGTTTGTCCACCGCCGTCATCGACACGTCAAGCAGAACGAGATGACGTGGTGGCGAATACATACATTTACTATAGCTGCGTGTCCACTACACGACACGTCACCTCATACAATTAAACTCGTCCCGCCATTTCGTTCTCATTTTGTTCTCACGTTGACGTGACCGTAACGTGGAAAAACGGCGTAAAGATAATACTAAAATTTCTCCAAATAACTTCAGGTTTCTAAGCATCCAAGCAGTTAAATAAACCCTACATCCTACACTCAAATAAAAATACATCATAATCCGACCTACTTTAAAACGTAACATCTTTACAACAATTCTGCTGTAATCCATCTGCCGCGGTACATTCGAGCACACAAGTGCTTCTACTTGAAAATTCCATTTCGCAGCGTCTTTGTCCGCACCACTCTCGCCGACTGTCCGATTGTGCGATACCCTGACGGATTACATGAATAATGCTGTACGCGTATATTCTGCATTCAGAAATATTAAAAGGTAAGGAGGTTAGCAGGAAAATGAGTTACGGTTATTTGAATTTGGAATGTTTAAATGACTCTGTCCACTATACTGTATCGGGCTGTGAACATAAAGCTCGGAAGGGAATATGGACACTTTGCTCTTATTATATTCTAATCTTAGCGTCTTACTAATAATCGCTGCATAAAGTTATGACAGGTTTATACGTCAAAAAATGTATGGTTACACAGGCTTTATTCATGACATAACTTTACACAGTTATTATTAGTAAGGGCAATAGATTAAGCGCCTTACTAATAAACGCTGCATAAAGTTATGACAGGTTTATACGTCAAAAAATGTATGGTTACACAGGCTTTATTCATTGCATAACTTTACACAGTGATTATTAGTAAGGGCATAAAACTATAAATTTTGATTAATATTTTAATCAATAATCTTTGATTAAAGTTTATCTTGGACATCACAGACATCGGTGAAAGATAAAATCCTCATAAAACATTAGTTTAGACCTGTCGAATTAAGACACTCCATAGATAATTTCGTCGCGTTTAAGAACATGGCCTCACCTACGTCGATTTACTTAAGGCGCTGTCTAATTTGACAGGACTAAACTAAAATGTCTGTCCCTAGACGAAATAGAAAAAAAAAATGCACTTATCTTAATTTTAGTTAAGTTTGTAAACAAGCGAGTCAGCGATATTGTTTTTCTATTATGTCTAGAATCACATATAGTCGAGGGTTCAAAAGAAGAAAAAGCATTGTCATGATAATCCAGATTATGATAATCACAATGTTACGCTCTAGTAGACAGGGTCTTAACAGTAGATCAGTAAAAAATGAAGAACGCTGAAGTTGATTATCATTCAGTTGGAAGTGAAAGCGGCAGATCACCGTATCGTTTATGCAAATTGAATACTGAATAAACGATTTCATCTTTTTCATGTTGGTATCGTAACAGGCGATTAAGGAACATCAGAAAGATGAAAACGAATTGCAATCTGGCCGTTTTTGAACTTAAAAACGGTTTTATTTTTAATGTATGCTGTTTCTTCGTTTTAGTTCGTTATTCTTTGTTGTTTTTGAAGGATAAATCTGGACTCCTTGGGGTTATTTTGGAAATTGTAGATATTGTAGACATACAGATAGAGAGAGTGTAGAGTTGATCTTTTACTTAATTCTGCTTCAACATTAAATCAACATTTGGCCATTTAAATCACTTAAGATAAAAACACCGAATTATACGATGTAAATTATTTGTTATATACTTACCTATAGGTACAAAATCTTACCTATAGCTAGGCAAAGCCCTTAAAACCTGAAAAAAAAATCTATAAATTGTTCTATTATAAATTCACAACCGAATAGTCTTCTATAAGTTCTATATATTAGTTCTAGTAATTTACTCCTATTCAGTAACTGTAAAAAGTCCAGCAAACCACTTTTTAAGGTGGAAGACCAATTTTTTTAAAGAGTATCATATCTAGCTGTCATCTACTAGCACAAATTAATCATAAAATCTAACCATAAAGCAAAACCCTTAATTTCCTCATACCAAGTAACAATAAAAGTAAGCACAAACAAAAAAAAACCTTCAAAACAAACAGTCAAATTCGTAAGTCTGCAATTACATCTCGTTTCACCATTTTCGCTTAAAAACCATTTTCTGCGCAACGATTATTCACTTAAGACCTTACTCGGTATTGTCGTCGGCTAAAGGTGTAGTCACACTAGTAAAGGGACATTAAATATTCCGACGCGACGGTACATTTTCGTTGCTGTGGCCAAATGAAAGATTTTGTTGTGCTTTGTTTTATGGTGCGGCTTCACATGGGGTATTTCACAAAATATTTGCGTTGCTAATTTAATACAAACTATACCCTTGACATATTGAAATAAGGTTTTTATAACGTAAATAGTTTGGTAAATACGCTAAGTACTTAAGTCGCACCATTAAGAAAAATATTTTTTGTTTAAAGTAAATAAAATTGTGTAGACTTTTGTTACACTATTTATGTATAGCTTTGTTCATATCGTGAAGAAACGTGGGCTTTTTTATGGATGGGAAATCATCAAAAGACTTCTCCCGCCCTGGGCACGGCGGGAGGGCGTGTCAGACTTTTACTGACAAAAACTCATGTTCCTTCGGTTACCCTTTTTGTTCCGGGTCCGCCATAACTATTAGAACTATTCCGCAACCCCGGCAGGCGTTGGCACTATATGAGAGACCTAGTGAGGGACTCCCCTTCACGTGCTGATAGAATAGTCTCTCAAAAAAGCCTGATATCGTTAATCCTGCTTGAGCAAGAGTGGTGATCAATGCTGAAGCCCTGCAATGGATATTTTATTATTGTGATAGGTGTTAGATAGATATATATAGGTACTAGATGTGCCAGAATTGTATTTTTCAATGAATTTTTCGTGTTTTAGTTATTAACTGTTTCAAATTAGGTAAACGACGTATCAACCATTATATCATACACATTAACTATGTAGTCTGTAGACACAGTTGTCTGGGTTTTCGTGTTTGTTAGTTTATATTCGAATTTGAATAGTGTGGTTCTAGCTTGTACCGTTTTATATGTTTTTTTTTTCTTTCTCCTTTTTTATTATGTTTTTGTTCATTGCCTGTATTGTGTCTTGTGTTGCGCTAAATAAACGTTTTATCTATCTATCTATCTTGTAAATACATCCACGAAACGGAAAAAAATCCTAGTACTGGGAACCCATAAAAAAAGTAAGTCTGTAAAAAGCTAACTGTAATATTTTAGTTTTCTGTAAGTCGGTGGATTTAGTTCTGTTTGATATTCTATATGACCGCATAAATGGCACTGGCCAGAAATGATTTATTTCTTGGAAATTTGTATTTTTTATTCAACAAGCCTGTTGGTTAGAGACCATGACTGCTAAGTCGGAGGTCGTGGCTTCGATTCCCAGGACAAACTTTGGGATCAAATCGTGTGTGAGTTGTCTCAAAATATTTATTTATTATTTTTTTATTTTTAATTCTTTTTACCTATGTTTATCATATAATATTCTGATTCTGATACTAATGATAATAAATAAACTTTTTTTTTTGGTGATTGGGAAATCATCAAATGACTGCTCCCGTCCTGGGTGCGGCGGGAGGGCGTGTCAGACTTTTACTTACTAAAACCCACTCATGTTCCTTCGATTGCCCTTTATGTTCCAGGGTCACGGTAACTATGATAAACATTCCGCAACTAATAAATAAACTTCATTTGTAAATAAGTTTTATACAACACTTTTACACGTCAATATTTTTATTTAATTTTAATCGAACGATGGAGCCGGTGTTTCGTAACTGACTACTCTGAGAAGAAACATCCGAAACAATACCAGAGGTCAAAGTCTCTTTTGAAGTCCATACAATGGTAATGGTCAAATTACGCGATGATCTTGAAGGTTAATAGCCGCGTACCCACCTAGCGCACAGGCTCGCGCGGCAGCCTCGCGAGCCAAATGCCTCGAGCCAAATGGCCGTGCTCGGTCGAGCAAACGCGCGCCCGAGGCAGGCCGAGGCACGTCCACACCAGCCGAGGCATTTGGCTCGCGAGGCTGCCGCGCGAGCCTGTGCGCTAGGTGGGTACGCGGCTAATGACTTATGTGCTTTCTTAATGAGAAAAGCACACAGATTTGAGTGGACCTGTCCAGACAGTGCAAGCATTTGTCAGTAATCGTTTAGCTCAACTTAAGACGTGAAGAGCCCAACATCAACAGGACAATATATCCATTCTGTTGGAACACAGCTTTTTTCCCAACTCCTAGAAATAGTATAACTATACACATGCCGCCTTATTACAAAACAAGGTTTTTCTCTTAACCAGGTTTAAACCATTGAGCTAGGTTTTGTATTTTGAATCTTGATTGTATCAGAATAAGATTCAAATTACAAAACCTGGCTCAATGGTTTAAACCTGGCTTAGAGAAAAACCTTGTTTTGTAATAAGGCGGATGGTGTTTAGTAGAAGGACTGATCCCTTTTACTAAACACCATGTATATATATATATATAGATTTGGAATATATATACTAGAGAGTACAATTGTTGACAAAAGCTTACACTGACTATCACCGACGGAGAGTACTCACGGTACTGCCGCGAACTAAAGTGTTAGTTAATTAAATAAATCATAGGAAAATCGTTGCAAAACGTCGAGATAACCTCTGATCGGAGAATCTTCTCCAATTGATGATCAGATGAACGAAATTAATAATAATAATACCAGTCTATTACTGTCCCACTGAAGGGCTTTACCCTTCAGTGGGACAGTAATGGAAAGCCTCAAGTATTGTGAGTGACAAAGAGACAATTATAATTGGCCACTGAGCTAAATGTGGGTAGAATAGCCACACTTTAAAATGTCACTAGCTGACTGCTAATGACCTATCTATACCTTTTTACTAATAATATCAATGGTCTAACCCACTTCATTAATGCCGGGAAAATTAGACTTTACTATAAGCACTCACTTTGTCTCAGGCATGTTCCCGTCTCTATCGTGCACTTGACGTTCGGCAGTTGTGTAACAGTGACAGGTATAGTGCTAAGCCAAAGTCAGTGCTTAGTAACGTCTATTTATCTCGCCTTTACTAGTCCATAACATAAACTTTGAACTAGAGACAAAATTAACTACCAGCCTCAACGTACCCATATTTAAACAGTTTAGTTTTCCAAAAATATCCCTGCAAAACTTACTCAGATGATATTATTTCCGACCCTCGACCAATTTTGCAGAGTTCTGGCGAAATAATATTAGATTCCAATTGGCCGTACCAGGATTGGCGGAAAACGAATTTCATTGAATTTCCATACCGATGTGATGGATGGAGATTTCCGTTGAAGTTTGTTAAGTACACGAAAAGTGGTTTATTCAACCAATTGATTGGGGTATTTTTCTGACCTCGTAACTCTATTTTTTCATAGATTTTGTGTGGCAAAAATCCATACTAATATTATAAATGTGAAAGTAACTCTGTCTGTCTCTTCTTCACGCCTAAACCACTAAACCGATTTAAATGAAATTTGGTACAGATACAGTCTGAGACGCGAGAAAGGACATAGGATAGTTTTCATCCCGGAAGTCCCTCAGGAACGGGAACTATTATTTCACGTGAACGAAGTCGCGGGCAAAAGCTAGTATTTAATAATATCTTGGGACAACTCACACATAGCTATCTGATCTTTTTCTATTTGTCTATTCTATTGCGAGCGAAGCCGCGGACAAAAGCTATACATGTAAAGCTTACCCTTGATACACTCAATGTAAAAAAAAACTGCACTTAAATCCGTGTGCAGTTTTAAAGATCTAAGCACGCATAGGGGCAGATAGAAACGAGAAAATGACTACTTGTTTTGATAGGTAAATGTTAAAAATAAGCAAAAAGTGAAAACCATTTTTTCCAAGTACTGCACCACACTGCTATTCCAATGTTCTACATTACTAAACAAACAATTATAGCCCTTACAATCACACAGTTTAAAACATTCCTCGGTGTAATTTCCTCGCGCCAGTACTTTGTGATGTTTGCTGTTCAAACATCGTGAGGATCTAGTCCCACAATACTCCTTCAATATACGTATGTAATAGCTCTTCGGTTTACTGGGAGCCTGGTACCGCGGTTGCACTGGAGATGTCTGGTTTGCTCTAGCTCAATAGTTTGTTCCATGGCACTTGAAAATACTGAATTTTGTTAGTGTATTCAGTATTTTATACAGATTTCTGACATTGATAATTTAGTTTCAGGTCTTATTCTCAGTTTGGAAAAAGTGTTGTTGATTTTTAAGTGACTTAAAAAAAGGAAACATCGTGAGGATCTAGTCCCACAATACTCCTTCAATATACGTATGTAATAAGGTCTTGGGTTTACTGGGAGCCTGGTACCGCTGTTTTGCTGGAGATATCTGGTTTGTTCTAGCCCAACAGTTTATTGTACGATAAATAAATAAATGAAGCTGAATTTTGTTTGTTTATTCAGTACTAGCTGTTCCCCGCGGTTTTATTCGGGTTATATCAGATTTTTGGTTACTAAAAAAAGAAGATAAAAAGTATTTTATGTCGGTCCCCAGGTCCTAAGCTACCTCTCCACCATTTTTTAGCCAAATCGGTTTTGCCGTTCTTAAGTTATCAATTAATGTGTAACTAACACAACTTTCTTTATACAAGGTGCATTTCTTATACTGCTCAACCTCCCAGGACGTTGTTATAACATTCGTAAATAATCATATAAAAATACGATACCTGGTCAACAATTAATAGTACTTGAGATATTTTTTTTTGAAATTTGACTGTTTTTCAGAATTATGTAGAATCATAAACCTCGTAAAAAATGCAGAATCACCTCTAGATCTATCGCGCAACATGTCACTGTGTGTGTAAGTGCTTGTACGAGGCTCCGCCCACTCAAGGGCATCAGGGATCCTTATTAAGTACATGTAAGCCTGTAGTTAGACATAATAAGAAAAAAATATGATGCGATGAACTTAATTCTTATGAATATGTCAAAATGTTAAAAATACTTTACGTAATAAAATTAGATAGTTACACGATACCTAGGTAAACTCGGAAAAAAAAATTATTACGAATTTAAATTATACGTAATCCTTTTACATTCAATTTAAAAATAAAGGGCGGGGTTTGCGCTTGCGCCATGTATGAAAGGCGCCGACGCGACGGATGGGTTGCCTTTTGGCGAAATATTCACTACTTTCTTTGGCTTAGCCGCCTCAGTCCACGTGGACTCAAAGTTTCGTAAATTGAGGTGCGGCGGTAAAAAAAACAAATTGTAATTTATTTATGCGCTGGTACTTAGAGCAACTTTTTCTTTAATTCGATAATCACAGTCATGTACATTATTTGGCTTTCTCTGGCTTTTGACTATCCTAGGACTAGATAACTAGCCAAGGACGACACAACAGCTGTACAGTACGGTCATTGACCCTTTCTGACCCGTGTATAATAAAACAAGTTTTCTTATTTATTAAAAGATATTTTTATTTAAACTTTTCTTATTTAAAGATAAAAACTTAGAAAAAGTACTTGCAGAATCGGAAAAATAACAGTGGTATCTACTTGCTAGGTTTCGAACCCGCAACCTAATGTTTATGACGCGAAATCCTTAGCCTTACATAATTTATTAAGAGGCACATTGGCGAATTGGCATCGAATGTTAAGTACCTAATCAGCTGTGATACAAAATAAACAAACGTGAAATGAAAGTGAAATTATGATTGCAAGATAAAGACGAAACATGGGTATGCATGTAGGCATGTAACGCTTATTTAGTTTTGCTTTATTTGTATTACCTACTAAGAAGCACTAAGAAGTAGTTATTTTAGCTGACCTCGCATTGTGTATGTTTTTCGTACAATCAGAAGTCAGCTTATACTAGTTTTGTGTAGCTTGATGTGTAGGCGTGTAGCCCACCGTACATAATAATAATAAAGCATTCGGCAGGTGGAAGGAAGGTAAAGACACAAAATAACAAAATAAGTGATAGGTAGGGAGGTCTTGCAGTGGGAGAGTTTAGGCCTGTAATAATAATAATTAGGCATGTAGGTAGTTGTTCGGCGCATTCATTGCACTCTGTAGGTGTAAATTCAGCCCCAAGGTCCGTAATAATTTCGTGTTTATTCGTAAATTAAATTGGTTGATTTTAAATTTTCGATCCATCTTTTTATCGAGCTGAACCAACCAACCTCAAGACAATTTGTGCCAGATAAGGTAGCTATTTACGCGTTAGGGTTTTAAGTGTTTCATTTTTAGCCTGATAAGTAGGTATTTTTAGGGTAGTTAAAATTTTTAAATAATCTTATTAGAGTAATAACATTGATTGGTCAGTGGGTCGTCTTAGGGGCGGTGATTTAGCTATCAACCACCTACTAATGGTTGTCTTTGTACAAATAAGTAAATTACGTACCTACTTGTTACTTCGAGAATTTGTTAGAAGGTTGCTCCTTCACGCTCCAGGCGCAGTCTAGCGCGACGTTGCTGATTGTTTATTTTTCAGCTTACGTAACACAAACACATTTGTTTTTAAAGTGTCGAAAGCACTGATCACTTTTGCACGTAATTGTGAAACACTGGTGACAAAATGTAACTCGCGTAACGTTATCAGCTTGGCTGAGGTTCTGAACATCGCGATGGCTCGAGACACGGTGTCTCCACTGAAGACATACTGGAGGGCCAAGTCAACATACCCTACATGCGTATTCCGATACCGCGCTCACTAACCGGCGCACCTGAGGGACGGACGCGCGGACGTACGCTTGCGCCGGGGATTCCAATGACACTGATAAATTGATCTGCGTGTGCGCGGCCGCGGGGGCGTGGCTTGTGGGATAGAAAGGGACGTCGTCATCCCCATCGCCGCGCGTAGAGCCTATGAATTTTGTTTGCGTTTGTTTGTGTGCGTGAGCGCGCGGTCATAGAGAGGCTACACACTGGCCGCATTTTCAGTACGGTAATTGCACACTTACCGATATGAATAAAATGAGAAAAAATTACCTACCAATTTTATTGTGGATTTGGGTCGAGAATCACTATCATACTTGCCCCCTGAAAGGATGAGCACTTCAAGAAAAACACCTTGTATATTAAGATTTTATAGAAATTTCCGAAATTCATATTTTTGTTTACAGTTATAACCCGGAACTAGATTTTTTTGGCGAGACACTTTGCACTTAAATAAGTACGTAAAACTTTTAGTCCTGAATAGACAAGATATTTCCAACGATTCTTTGCAGTCCTGACTATTACATTAAGCAATATTTTTAATTGCGCAGGACAAACCCTAAACGCCTGAAGTATTCCTTTGCGAGGGCGGAAATGTGATCTTTGAAAGTCAGGCCTTTGTCGAAAGTTACTCCCAAGTCCTTAATGTTAGTGACGCGAGTAATTTGTTGACCGTCTAAGGTGTAGCTATGGTAGATTGGTCGCAACCGTCGAGAGTATGACATGACGTAGCACTTACTACGATTGAAATAGAGCTTGTTCTCAATGCTCCAATGATAGATCGAGTCAATGTCACTTTGCAAGTGTCTACAATCATCGTCCGTATTCACTTCCATTAATAATTTCAAGTCATCAGCATATAAAAGATATTTTGCGAAATGGATTTCCTTTGCTAGATCGTTGATCATTATCAGAAACAGGAGTGGACCTAATACTGAACCCTGGCTGACACCTGAACTCGTATTATAAGTCTCAGACTCAAAACAGCCGTGTCTGACAAATTGTTTGCGGTCGCGCAGGTAATCGGCAAAGAAATTAAGAAAGCCTGGGGATAAACCAATGGCACATAGCTTAGTCAAAAGCACATCATTGTCGACTCGATCGAAAGCCTTACAAAAATCAAAATAGACGACTTCCATTTGTTTACCGGAATCTAGACTTTTAGAGATAAGATCCACATGGATCATTAAGTTAGTATCGACAGAGCGTCCGGGTCGAAAGCCGTGCTGAGCATCTGAAAGATTCACATTTATCTGTTTGAGAATAGTAGAATGAAGACTGTGCTCGAAAACTTTGGCTATTGTAGGAAGAACTGCAACGGGCCTATGATTTTCTACTGAAGTTTTGTCACTAGATTTGGGTATAGGAGTAACTCGTGATACTTTAAATTGCTTAGGGTAAACACCGGATTGTAGAGCTAAGTTAAAAATGTGACAAAGGGGAGCTGCCAAAATTTGTTTGCATCCCTTCAGAACATAGTTAAGAATGTTGTCAGGGCCGATCGAGGCATTAGGGTTAAGTTTTTCAATATTTTTTACAACATCCAAAGGAGTCAGGGAGGGAAGAGGAATATTATTCCCTACGTCGGTGGTCAGGTTCAAGCTACTTGGGTCCAGTTTTGGCATATCAGGTAGAAATACCCCTGCAAAATATTGAGCAAATGTATTAGCTGCTCTGATACCCGATATAGACTCTCCCTTATACGTTACATTGGGTTCGAAACCTCCCTTGGAATTCATATTAGATATATGATTCCAGAATTGTTGTGGGTTCTTCCTTATATTTGTTTCGATGAGGTGAGAGTATGATTTATAAGCCTCCTGAGTTCTAATTTTTAGATCCGATCGTAAGGCACTGAATTTGGCATATGTACTTTCACAGGAAGTACGTTTCCAGTAATTGTGGAGTTTGATTTTTTGCTTTAGGTCAGCGATCAGATCTTTGGTAAACCAGACCGGGAACCTTCTGTTATCCGCCTTTAGCCTTTTTTTCTTAGGTACTGTAGAATTAAAAAGTTCATACATTATACTGTAGAACTTATCAGTAGCAGAAGAAGCATTATTGCAGCTAAGTACCTCGTGCCAAGGGGCCGATTGTATTTAATCATACAAAAGTGTAAAATCTCCTTTTTTAAAATTCCAGTCGTGACTTTGGTTGATGTTACTGGGGTCTAACTTTTCCTCGCCTCCTTTATGTTATGTAGTGGTATTGGTATCGATATATTCAAGGGTGGATGATATAAATCAATTGGAACCAACTCAGTCCCTTCGACATACTCACAATCTACCTTAGTACCCTCCCAGGTCAACACCACATCTAACTTGCTCCCGCGCATATTCATCACACCATTCATGTCAGCAAAATTACAGAAATTCAAAAAATAACAGTAATAATTATTAATATTTACAGATGCACTTTTCAAGTTAAGGTCTCCTAATACTATTACAGTACACTTAAAATTACATATAATGTTCTCAACCTTGCAGAACCACGTCATGTAGTCATCATCAGTCGCAGACTGTTTTACGTAAACGACACATACATATATATTGCGACCATTAATTTTGAGAGACACCCACAAATCCTCGCCACTGTCCGTCTCGAGTTCACGCCGTCTTCTTAGGGTGATACCTGGCCGAGCAGCCAGAAGCACCCCACCACCCGCAGTTTCTCTGTCTCTACGAAGGATACTCCAACCAACAGATATCTCAAGGTCTTCTACAGAATTATCTAGATTCGTCTCTGTTACAGCAACTAAGTGGTGTTCTGTGAGCATTAAACTTGATTTCCATGTTAATAGTTTGGTTTTTAAACCACGTACATTCTGATACAAGATACGCAGGTGCTCATTACGCTCGTTGAAGACAGGTGGAGTGAGGTGGAGTGGGTTAAAGTGCTTGACTTTCATTAATTTTGGCACGAAAATTACGACGCCACGGCTTCACGCAGATATCCTCCGCCCAGTTATGAGCCGACATGACAAACTCCGCTAAACGTGTTGGCACCGCTATCTTGAAAGAGGCATAATTTCCACGAGCCTTGAGTACCTCAACAGTACAAGCATCCGATCCACAAATGTTCGCTAAATGTTCGCGTACCTGATTATCGGTAGTACCTTGCTTTACATAGTAAAGATGTACATATCTCATTCGATCGGAAGCCTCCAGTTTGGTTTCACCAGGTGCTGCTGTGCCACGCAGGACAGAATCGATTATACCACGATGGCGGCTTCGGCGAACCTCGATCCAACCAGTGTCTTGACCTTCTCAACTGCTTCAGTAGGTTCCTGCAGAGAGACACTGGTTTCAACCACCGATGGCCTGTAGGAATCGTCACACTGCAGGGTGACCGATGATTTTGGACGTTTTGGTGGCCATGGAACTGATGCAATAGGCTCCTGTGGAGTGGCGCTAGTTCTGATTGCAGGTGGTAGGTAGGTGGCCTCCGTCTGTTGAATGACCGGTGGTGGAATATGTTTGGGGGGCATTGGAACTGCTGGAATCGGTGCCGCCAGGTTACTTGAACGTAGAGATGGTGCAACGTCTTTAGCCAGATTCGCTGGCTTCTGGGTGCTCGAACGTGTTAATGGTTTTGCAATTGGCTGAGCCTGCAATGTATTTGCATTTGTAGATGCAGCAACCAGGGTCAAAGAGTCCAGCTTCATGTTTGCAGCGTCTAGTCCTTGGCGCAGTGCTTTTAAAGATTCCATAAACTTGCTGTTTAGGTTATCCAATAGCTGGTCTATAATTTTAGGAAGCCGGTCCGCAATTACCTTTTCTACTTCTTCACGAATAATTATTTCAATGTTATCCGTTGCTGAGCTCTTATCTGCTAATATCTGTTAATATTACTCCAACCTATTTGGTTAGCTCCAAGAAATTATGGCAGATTTTGATTTTGCTTGTAGATATATCTAAGATCTAGCATTACTTGTAAGACAGTGTTCAAAGCAACTAATAAAAGAAGCCTTGTAAAGGGGTTTTACGAAACTGCCAGCACTATGTTCCTTACCCGTATGAAATTAAACATAAAAAAGAACAAAATTATTTACCAACAATTTCTACTACAACTTTAAAATTTGAAGCAGCCATCATTGACTAAAAACTATAAAATACAACTTCTATACCTTTTCCACAACACACAACTGCACTACTAAAATACACCAACTCATCTCTCCTTCATCTAATTTAGGGTTCAGCAAACATCTTCTAAAATATAATGATATTCAAATCAAAAACTTAATACCTGTGCAAGTGTGCACAGAAGATCATCCGTCAAGTGCCGTCATATATTTGATTTATTCGTGTTTGCTATCCACGTCTTCATCGTGTATAGGTTTCTTTACTAAAAATATAAAACAATTTTCTGGAAAATGAATTGGAAAAAGTAAAATGCATGACAAAAACGACACTTGGCTTTTTTACTTTTTCGATTCATTTTGAGTCTGGTGACTTGTGAATTAAATGGAAAAATAAATAAAAAATGCACTCCCGAAGTTTGTCTTTGTTTTTACTATAAAGCACTCAATAAAGGAGCCTCGATACTTTTTTTTTTTTGGTGAGTGGGAAATCATTCAATGACTGCTCCCGTCCTGGGTGCGGCGGGAGGGCGTGTCAGACTCTTACTGACTAAAACCCACTCATGTTCCTTCGATTGCTCTTTATGTTCCAGGGTCACGGTAACTATTATAAACATTCCGCAACCCCGGTCGATACTTTATATCAAATGTATTATCGATACTCCCTTTTATTGTGTCGAGCAACATTATTGATAAAAAACAAAAGGTTTTTCGTCTTCTGCTTATAGTAAAAGGTAACAGTAACTTCGAAATCTATTTTTGAGTTCAAGTTGGTTTAACCCTTAATTTGGCAAGGATAAAAAAATGATTTTAGAAAGTTCGCGTTAATATATTATGTTCAAATGCTTTTAAAACACACGGGAAAAATAAAATAAAAAATCTTTCCTGAACAGTTTCCTGAAAACACAACGTTAAGTATACTCAACAAAATTCGGTCATTAAAGAATTATAGTTATGTAGATATGTTGAGTATACTTAACAAATCCGGCTGATCGGTAAGTTTAAATAAAACAAAATTGAGGTATATTATAATGAATTATTTATTTAAGAAAATTATTACACGTCGTAATTATAGTTAATTATGATGTTAATTAACGAATTGACGAACGAAAACGTTTTGACGAATTATTTCCACAATTGGCCTTATTTTAAAGTATGAGTCACTATTTGTTATCACTATTATCATCCACAAAGTGTAGATATCTTCGGATAACTTGATACCGCTTTACGGGCATTATATCTGCGACTAATGAAAAGCGAAAAGCATAGACTGATACTATACCCATTATAATTTTTATGGCTAAGAAGCTTCTTACTCTTCGCCAGTTTTTAATGATCGTCCTATCGTCTGCAGTGAATATATATTTGGCATATTGTAGAAGCTGAGACTTGTGGAGACTGTTGTGGAGAATCACTTACCTGATTGATGATGAATGACGTAGTAACAGATGGTATGTTTGACATAGGAGACAATGTTGGCAACGAACTAATAGATGGGATGTCATTGAAAGGTTGTTGCTGTTCATTATACCTATATGTTTCTTCAGGATTAAAATCCGCAAGAAGTGAGACAGATTCGTTAGGATTTTGTTCGTCATTCGAAGAATCCAAAAGGTTGAGTTCCGCAAGTGAAGATGTAATTGAAGGAGCTTCAGTCGTGACTAATCACAATCACTTCTGCTTCCTTTTCATTTTCTGAGCTTGATTCTCCGCTAACTTCGGATGGAGCGTTCTCGTCCGGTACTAGGGCCAGAAGAATATGCCTTGATCTTGAATTCTGAAAATAATTTAGATATTTGCAGGCACCCAAGCAAGCAACTAACAAAAGTAACACTAGACACACAAATAACATGCAAGAACGTTAGTAGGAAAAATTAGAAATATGCGACTAGCGTGAAGGTATTGCTATCAAACTGATTAGGTATTTAGCTCATTTTAAAATAACCAAAACCAACCGGACATATCTTATAAATATTAAGGTTTTAATCGAAACTGAACTTTAGTATAAGACAATAAAGTTGATATTTTAATGTAAAAATTGTGCAATTAAAAAATTGTAGATTTATAAAGGTTAAATATTCATGATATACTTCATTTCAGTTCTAGCTAAAGCGAAACTTGAATATAATTTCCAAAAATATTCACAAAAAAAGCAGACATAAAACCCTTGTACCATTATAGCAACAAATCTCACCATGCAGATTTGTTGAGTATACTCTACATACCCTGTTCACACTAGATTACTTATTATCGAATTTTGTTGAGTATACTCAACACTCGTGTTCTCCGACTCGACGCGTTCTTGTTCGGGTGAGAAACAGATAGCAAATAATTTTATCGTATTGATTATATATTATATAAATAGAAACAAATAACGTACGTATCAATAACAGACCAAAAAGCAACAAAAATAAATATAAACCTGTAAAGCTCGCAGAGCTTGTTGTCTAGTCGCCATTTTTTCTCGCTAATGTCAAGCAAAATGTTGTCAGACAGCCAAACAAATTTTTTCCACCAAATAGATTATATACTAAATGATATTAGTATGAAAAACACAAAACCGCAGAAGAAAATTTGTCTTTCAGATTTTTGTATTTATTATGTTAACTATACTCAACAAAACCAAATTAAGGGCTAATAAGATTATTTTTACAATAACTACTTACATTTTTAACGCCTAAATAAAAACACACGAATGCAATAGATAGCTTAAATTCAAATGGTCTCAAGATAAATAAATTCCCACATAATGACAATGGCCCAAACTTTTACATTTATTAATCTGTGCTTTTACTCCAAAAAAGGTAATTTAAATATTAATAACAAAAATTTCACCACACAAAAATAATCCAACGTGGCTTGCACCATAAAAATATAGGTTAAAAACATACTTTTGTAAAACAAGCATGGTTTCACATAATAAATACACGGGGAATATTATTCCCCTTATTTGTATGCTAATTCCGTTTTATCGCTCGCGAAATTCACGTCACCTCGCTAGGAACATTTAGTGATAATTTTGTTTAATTTAAAATGTTATTATTGTTTCTGTAAAGTTATTATGATTATGTGTTTGTCGTATGTTATTCTTGTATACATATGAATACATTTCCTTGAGATTAGATTCTAAGGCCCGTATTAATAGACGTCACTCATTATTCTGAGACGCTCTCAAGTTTATTGCTGTCCTTATTTTTTCTCTTTAGAATGACAAGGACAGCAAGAGACTTGAGAGCGTCTTGGAATTGAGTGACGTCTATTAATACGGGCCTAAGACCGACATAACTAAACTTTTTTAGCACGGGTCCACCCTTTATAGCAGAACTTTTTACGTCATAATTTTATTTTGCATAGCAACGGGTAGCATAAACCTCTTTTCGCAGGAAATCGTTTGGCATACACTCATTTGCCATACACCGAAACCCATAATTTTGTAAGTCAGAATCATCTTTAGGCATAAATTTCATATCCATAATAATCAATAAGTATAACCATCACATCGTAGAAAGTTCAAAACCAGAATCATCTTTTGCCATATATTTTATAAGTATCCATAATAATCAAAAGAAGAACCATCATATCGCAGAAAATTCACAGCCAGAATTATCTTTTGGCACGCATTTCATATCTTATTTTGGCATGCAGCAAGCATGCAAGCATGCAACCAGCATGCATCATGCAGCAGGCATTCAGCATGCAAGCATGCAACATGCAGCAGGCATGCAAAATGCAGCAGGCATGCAACATGCAGCAAGCATGCAACATGCAGCAGGCATGGCTTCTGTCACGGCTCCGGCGCTGCGGGGCTCCTGCGGCCCCACGAGAGCTAATCGTCGCAGATGGTTTTACGTCCACCACCGCAGCTTCGGCTTGCTGGCCAGCCTCAGCCGCGGCGGTGTGCGTTAAAAACCACCTGCTCCTCAGCTCGCGGGCCGCCTCGCCCCTCCGCGCCTTCGCGGGTTTAAATTACACTCTAGGGGTAGGGCAGACAAGACTACGTGAAGTCGGTTTTGCAGCGATTCATTTCTGTCACTCACTTTTGTAGCACACCATAGTGATTTTTTAAAACAATATTTTTTTTTCAATATGACTAATACATTATTTCTATTGAAATTCTGTGATCTTCGTAGTATGCTAAGTCAAATTATGCCAAATAATCGGCGCTCTAAATAAACGTTATGCTAAACGAAATTATACAAAATTGTAACTCTGACAAAGGTAATTATTCCCAATACGATTCTGCCATCTTAAAAGTATCCCATTTAACCCTTTGACGTATATGGGACACCGGTGTCCCCAATACTTTTTTGGTATTTATACAAAAACAATGCATTTTTTAGACTTATATGTAACACGTACCGATAATTTCCGAACCAATTTTGATTTTTTTCTGATGTTGGAACCTCGGCGCGCGAAAATAAATACAAATATTCTTAATTACTTTTGTGTCATTTGGCGCGCTTCTAAAATGTTTTTCTCTAGTGAATTATATTACATTTTTACAGCTTTCTGAACTATTTTTTATTAAATTTTATGAGAATGGTAAGTAATAATAATTATTATATTGTTACATATTGCAATAAGTAACTTTGAAGTACCTAAAATGTTATATTTTCCGTATGGGACATGGGTGTCCCAATATGCGCGAAAGGTCAATAATTATAAAAAACCCACATAAAATATTTTATGGTTTTACTTACAATATTTACACTAATCTTCATTGTTTTAGGCCCGTAAAGGAAATAGAATAGGTATTTTATTTGACTGAAACCGAAGTGGAGGAATTCCTCATGGCTGATAATAGTGACACTGAAGATGCACTCATTTTGGACGACGAAGACCAGTCATTTTTACAAGAAGACATGTGAGCTAGAGTTTCCGACGTCATAATCGAACCACCAGCCCTACCAGAGTTTTCTTAAGAACCAGACTTAAGATCAGACTCATCATCGACCACCTCTCTTGATTCACTATTGTGCGAACCGATTCCTGAGTTCCAGTGGAAAAAGAATACTCATCGCCCTTATGATTTTTCAGACACTGATTATGAATTTGATGAGATAAATATCTCTCAGCAATTAGACTCACTAAAACAAATAGATATATTTGAGGCAGTCACAAACATAAATTCATTGATTGAAGAAATAATAATACCGGAGTCCTTACGTTACGCTCATCAAAATGGTTCAGTATTCACTACAGACCTCCAAGAAATTAGAGCTTTTATCGGTATGAACTATGTTATGGGTTACCATGTATTACCTTCTCTAAGAAGCTACTGGTCAACTGAACCTGACATGGGCGTGCCTTACATAGCTAAAATTATGCCTTTATCGAGATTTGAAGAAATAAGAAGAAACCTGCATTTCTGTGACAATATGCATCACAACCTTCTCTGACATCGCCAGGCTTCGATAGGGCACACAAAATAAGATTAGTAATGAATCATTTCAATTTAAGTTTCCAATCAGCAATGAATAATCCAATCCGTGGATGAAAGTATGTGTATGTATGTACGAAAAAATGCATGCGCAACAACACATTGAAGGTAGTTTGCTATCGTCGCTCGAATACCGGCAGGTTGTGTCCAGAGCCATGATTGGCAACTTTTCCATTAGAAAACACGCCCTGCCATCTATGTCAATGACAAAGAAGAGGACTCAAAACTACTTAGGTCATAAGCAGTCTACGCCTTCACATGTTATAATAAAGGGACCTTCACGTAAACGATGCGCGCAATGTGCAAGAACAGGAGTTGAAAATCGTACCAATAATATTTATGACATATGCGAAGTAAATTTATGTTACAAAGCAACACGAAATTGTTTTGCAGACTTCCATGTTTAAAATGTATTAATAAATTCATATTATTTTGAAGAATTTAGTTATGTTTTTATAATAAAAATAAAGACCTTACAATCTCATGAATATCGTCCCTTATCGCATATTGGGACACATTTGTCCCAAGTAATTTCTCAAAATCCAATGGGATTTCTTCTTATTTTTTACTACATATGTTTAAAATACCCCTTCGCACACTAAATAATCCAATAATACTCGTAAAAACATTAGCGTACTTGTTTTGTGCGTGAAAGGGTTAAAATTCGGACATAAAAACATTAGGTCAAACAACAATTATGTTAAATATTTTTTATACCTTAACAATGTTCGTTTAAAAAAGTTTCTGCCAAGTGAGTTATGCCAAATAGGTTTCGGAGAAACAAGTTTCTGCCAGATAGAGGGCACCCTTTTAGCACCTACTTGGTACTCGTACAACCTTATTACGCACCTTGCGCTGTGATGTAACGCTGACAGAATGCTCAAAAGAATGGTTGCATTCCAATTAGATGCACAGACAATTCGTACAGGTTATAGTAAGAAAGGGCTATGCTTAGAGTCTTCCTAAAAGATAAAATTCAGAGTAAAATTATCCATCAGCAAGAATTACCGTCAAAGCAACTCGAATTGTGCACACCGTAACAGTGGCGGTAGGGCCCCTCTTTGAGGCGTGGCTGGAGCGGCGCCATGGCGCTCTTACGTATCGCCTGACGCAGGTCCTCACCGGACACGGGTGTTTCGGGAGGTTCCTGTGTCAGATGCAGGCGGAAGCGACGCCTGGGTGTCACCACTGTAGCATAGGTCGCCTGGAGGTCTCGGTGAAGCATACGGTAGAGGTATGACCCGATTAAACGGACCACCGCCGCCGTGTCTTTGAAGAGGCGACCGGTGGGGGTGACCTCTCGCGCCCGCGCTGGTTCAGGCCATGCTCCGGGGCGAGACTGAATGGGAAGTCATCGCCTCCTTCAACGAAGCAATTAATGGTTAGTCAATTGAGTTTTTAACCTAATGACGTTATACAGAGCTATTGCCACGGAATTTCCTTGGCCGAATCATGTTTTCACAGCTCACGAAAAACACGTCAACTCATGATGGTGTAAAATACCGAATGGTTACAAGATCAGCTCCTCTAGATTTGTGGCATTGTAGAATAGATGGTAGAATAAAGTTCGATACGAGATGTTAAATTACTTATCATAAGCGTATGTCAATTCCATACATTTAACATTCTATTCAATTCTATTATCTATTCAACAATGCCAATTGTTTAGAAGAGCTAGTAACTTACTTGTGTAAACCAAAATATCCAGCTAAAATATCTTCGAAAAATATACTCGCTCTTAATCCACGTAGCAATTAAAACAATAACTCTCAAATTGTATTTCCCTATAGACCCTCTTATTTAGCTATAAACGTGGTTTTTAATCTTTTTCCCTCTGTTTAATATTAACCCCTTCGTAGGGATTAAGTGGTTAATAACTACCCGTTTTTGAGAGGTTTTCTTGTAAACAATTTGAGGTTAATGCTTTACTTTCAAGGATTAATAAAGGCTATGTTAAAAGTCTGTTAAGTTATTAAGAAAATAAGTGTTTATTTTGTAGATTACATTTAGAACTGTTGTGATCGGAGGCCGATTATTAAGTTGCGGAATGTTTATAATAGTTACCGTGACCCTGGAACATAAAGGGCAATCGAAGGAACATGAGTGGGTTTTAATCAGTAAGAGTCTGACACGCCTTCCCGCCGCACCCAGGACGGGAGCAGTCATTGGATGATTTCCCACTCACCAAAAAAAAAGGCCGATTATTAAATGTGGGAACGTGGATTCGATATTTGGCTTAAGCTTAATATTATTAGGTTCTTCCTTTAAGTTATTCTTGGTACTCTCTACTATACTTCTCGGTCGCTGGTATTAGACTACCTCCTTGAAAAACACGCAAAGCTTGAAATATTTCTACTATTTTCAACCCCCGACGCAAAAAGAGGGGTATTATACATTTGACCGCTATGTGTGTGTGTGTCAGTCTATCTATGGCACTTTAGCTCTTAAACGATTGAACCGATTTAGATCAGGTCTTTTCAGACAATTTCGAAGTTATCAGTTAGTTATGGAATCGCGATCTTTATCACCTTAAAGGGCAGAGGTGTTGCGGAATGTTTATAATAGTTACCGTGACCCTGGAACATAAAGGGCAATCGAAGGAACATGAGTGGGTTTTAGTCAGTAAGAGTCTGACACGCCCTCCCGCCGCATCCAGGACGGGAGCAGTCATTGGATGATTTCCCACTCACCAAAAAAAAAAGTAAAAAAAGAAATCGTTAAGTATAACTAGAACACCGAACGTCTGACCCAAAAGAGGAAGTTATTCTATAGAGATTGTGTTTACGGACCCTAAAAAAAGTAGGTTTAACAAGACAACCCATTTCAATTTTCTATTCTACACCAATAAAGGGTTTATCGTCTCTTTAAATATTACTCCGTTTGGGTATAATATATCATAAAGAGAACCTATGAAATACAAGTCGTAAAATAAATAGATTTACGGTTCTCGTAAAATGTTGAATGAATTTCCGACGAACTTTTATTCCTTCATAAGCGTATGCAGGAAATTTTATCACTTTTAGTGTTAGACTATGGTAAAAAGTCGTTTTAGAGCTTCAATATTTCTTAAACTCTAGTCTAGTCCATACTAAAAATCGCCATCATCATCTCCCTAGCCTTTTCCCAACTATGATGGAGTCGGCTTCCAGCCTAACCAGATTCAGCTGGATACCAGTGTTTTACGTGGAGCGACTGCCTATCAGACCTCCACAACCCAGAAACTGGGCGGCACGACACCTCTTGGTTAGACTGGTCAGACTTTCTGGCTTACCCGTAACGACTGTCAAAGTTTTACGAATGACCTATATACTAAAAGTATTATAATAATATTCCTTTGCTTTTAATTTAGTAACATGGTTTTTATTCATGGAATTTCGTGGTTTTGTGGTTTGACGTATCAAAATTTTACATTAAAACCGCGGAGTTCAACTAGCATAAAAAAAAACATTATATTTAAGCATATTATTGGACTCGATCTAAACAATTATCGAATTTGATATTAGGGAACATTTACGAATTTTCCGGAGAAAATATTACATTTTGGCAAAGAGGTTACACAAGCTCTATAAAGCAAGCGTGGAACTTGAGCATGTTCAAATAGAGGTATTTAGTTACTTAGCTAGCTTTTTGACTTGCATTTTAGTTGATGATAATAATTGATTATAGGAGAAAAGCCGAAATCGCGAAAAAAATTCAGCTCTTCAGTACATAAATAAGCTGATATTTTTTCGCGATTTCAGATTTGTTCCCATAGTAAAAGTTGTTGGTTATCATGTGCACAATCACGTGTTAAGTATCGTTAACTAATTACAAGTCACCCTGTATTGATGTAAATAAGATTAAGATTGTATTTTCAGTCATTTATTTTTCTTAGTTAAGGCCACTTATACTTTACTTAATCCAGGTTTTCTCACGATGTTTCCTTCAAAGTTCAAGATAAACTTAAAAAGGCATTGACCACACAACAATAACTTCAACAATTTGATAATTTATACAAAGCACCAACACACATACCCTACTAGGTGCAATTATTAAAAGCAAAGAGCACCCCTAACAAACAAGTCACATTAATTTTAAAGTTATTATTACCCCCCTTCGCCTCTTCTTCTCCATGTACAGTCAGGAGGAAAAATATGAATAAAGCGTGTAAAAGAAAAGACGTTTAACGAACCCAAAGTTAAGAAGTATATTGTGTTTACAAACCTTGAACGTATGTGTGTTCGTTTGAGGTGTTTTAAAGACTAAACAGGTGGACAAATATTGATTAAAATGTATTGAAAAAAAAAAACACCAGATAGTACACGCAACGTAATGGAAAAAAAGCTATTTATAAATCGTATTATAAAAGTCTGCAACTAACTTTTTCTACATAACGATTTGAGACTTGCCAGCATATTTCTTTGCTTAGGTAGATAGATCTTTTTTCGTGTTTTTAGACCAATAAGTCCGTTTTCCTTTATTAACGAAAATGTAATAAATATTATATAATATTCCAAATTTTAATCATTAATCTTTTTTTTTTTTTGGTGAGTGGAAAATCATCAAATGACTGCTCCCGTCCTGGGTGCGGCGGGAGCCCTCCCGCCGCACCCAGGACGGACGGACTCACTAAAACCCACTCATGTTCCTTCGATTGCCCTTTATGTTCCAGGGTCACGGTAACTATTATAAACATTCCGCAACCCCGGCAGGCGTGGCCCTGTTGGGCCCCTTCCAGTGCTGAATTCTTCTCTTTAGGAAAACATCTACGTTCAACGCTAAAAGTATACACGTTTTTGCACTAGACTGTACTTCTGTAGAAGTGATAGTCAAAAAACTTGGTTATTTGCTATGTGCGCAAGGTTTTCAGAGTCGTGCAAGTGATTTGGTATTGGCTTTGTTCAGAGAAACTTTTAGCTGTTCATGTAGGTTTAAGTATGATTAAATATACAAAACTTGTATTACAGTACGAATAATTAGTGTACACTAATATTTTAAAGCTATTTTTTTTTAGTTGAACGCGATTATCTTGAAAATTAGTTCGAAAATATTGATTTATTTTCAAACTAATTTTATTGCCATTAAAATGGTTAGTTAGTGAAATATAAAAGTTAGACATGAGTAGGCGCGGATTTTTGTTAGAACTTTTTAAGGGTAACAATTTTCTATCTTTTAATTATTATTTATTATTCTCTATGAATATTTTTTGTGTAACTTCAACCATTTACCCAGCGCATGCACCGAAAGCGAAACGGAACGCACTTTTCATTACTGCTTCGCCTCTATTGGTTGTAAAGTGATGTTATATTATTATAATTATTCTATAGACACCAGGGATAATGCAGCTTCCCAACAGTGAAAGAATTTTTCAAATCGGGTAAGTAGTTTTGGAGCCTGTTTAATCTAAACAAACAATCAAATCCTTCTTCTTTATTATATTAATATCGATAGAGATTGGGATGAATGTAGAGGGTTGGAAGGGGAGAGGAAGACCGAAGAAAAAATGGGTGGATTGTGTAAGGAATGATATGAAGGAGAAAGGAGTAAGTGATAGCATGACGGGTGACAGGTTGGTATGGAAGAAAAAGACAGGCAATACTGACAGACAAGGGCAGGAAGAAGAGGAGATATAGATTGGACCTCAAATAATGATCTGTCTGTCAGTATTGTTTTCTTTTGAATTTGATATTACTTTCTCTTCTTTTTTACCGCGATGTGTTACTAATTTATATCTAACTAGCTTTCTCTGCGACTTCGTCTGCGTGGAACAATATTTCCTGTTCCCGGGGGATTTCCGAGATTAAAACGGATCTGGTACACTTGCGCGAAAGACATTTGCGCGAAAGACACTTGCGCGCGGACGTTTGGGCAAATGGACACATGCGCGAATGGACGTTTGCGCCCATAGACATTTCCCCATTCGCGGAAATGTCAAAAAAATCAAAATGTATAGGGTATTATGACTGATAAACAAGCTGTTAATCCATCTAATAGGATCTGTAAGGACTTGTAGATGTTTACAGCACATACAAAGTCAAAATCGAGCAATTGTGTTCATAGGAACTGATAAAAAAAAAGGATGTAAAGATGGCCATTGATGGCCATTTTGGCGCGTCAGTTAAACTGATGTTCGTAACATGCCAGAGTTGGTAGGCCGCCTAAAGCATTTGGAGTGACGTCACAGTTTTACGACTAGACTGACGCAAAAAATGACCGTCAATGGCCACCTTTAGTTAAGACCAAAGCGTTTCTTTTAGTATTTCCGATCAATTATAATTGATTAGCAATTACAAGCAGTATAAATACTACCTTCGTAAATTGCATATATCCATAACTACAGTTACTACAGTACTAAAGTTGTCCCTGATAGATTTAGAGCAGAAATGTAAACACCAATAAAATTAAATCCATACTATACTAAGATTATAAATGCGAAAGTAACTTTGTCTGTCTATCTGACTGCCTTTTCTTCACGCCTAAACCACTGAACCGATCTAAATGAAATAGGGTAGTTTTAATCGGTATCAGGACACATGCGCGAAAGACATTTGCGCGAAAGACACTTGCGCGCGGCCGTTTGGGCGAATGGACACATGCGCGAATGGACGTTTGCGCGACTAGACGTTTCCGCGCCAAACCACTTGCGCGAAGCCCTTTGCGCGACGGACACTTGCGCGCCAGACAGTTTCGCGAGAGACGTTTGCGCCCAAACACATCCGCGACTAGACACTTGCGCGAACTTTTTTCCAAAGGACATTGGGCAAATTTAAAAATATTAAGGGGTACCAATATTTTTTTATTTACTTAGTTTTTATTATATGGCGTCCACATACCTACCGAGGGTGGTAAGTCGTTTTCAAAAGCAAGATGGCGGCCATGATATTTTTCACAAAATACGTCATGGGTGTCAATTTCAAGGTTTTTTAGGGTGCTAAGGTCGAAAATGAGGTCCATTTGGGAATCCAAGATGGCGGTCCTGACCTTTTACACAATATGCATCATGGGTGTCGTTTTCATGGTTTTATGGGGTGCTAAGGTTGAAAATGAGGTCGATTTGAGAATCCAAGATGGCGGTCCTGACCTTTTACACAATATGCATCATGGGTGTCGTTTTCATGGTTTTATGGGGTGCTAAGGTCGAAAATGAGGTCGATTTGAGAATCCAAGATGGCGTTCGTGACCTTTTACACAATATGCGTCATGGGTGTCGTTTTCATAGTTTTTTGGGGTGCTAAGATCAATAATGAGGTCAATTTGAGAATCCAAGATGGCGGCCGTGACCTTTCTCACAATATGCATCATGGGTGTCGTTTTCATGGTTTTTTGGGGTGCTAAGGTCGAATATGAGGTCGATTTGAGAATTCAAAATGGCGGTCGTGACCTTTTACACAATATGCGTCATGGGTGTCGTTTTCATGGTTTTTTGGGGTGCTAAGGTCGAAAATGAGGTCCATTTGAGAATCCAAGATGGCGGTCCTGACCTTTTACACAATATGCATCATGGGTGTCGTTTTCATGGTTTTATGGGGTGCTAAGGTCGAAAATGAGGTCGATTTGAGAATTCAAGATGGCGGTCGTGACCTTTTACACATTATGCGTCATGGGTGTCGTTTTCATGGTTTTTTGGGGTGCTAAGGTCAATAATGAGGTCAATTTGAGAATCCAAGATGGCGGCCGTGACCTTTCTTACAATATGCATCATGGGTGTCGTTTTCATGGTTTTTTGGGGTGCTAAGGTCGAAAATGAGGTCGATTTGAGAATCCAAGATGGCGGTCGTGACCTTTCTCACAATATGCGTCATGGGTGTCGTTATCATGGTTTTTTGGGGTGCTAAGGTCAATAATGAGGTCGATTTGAGAATCCAAGATGGCGGCCGTGACCTTTCTTACAATATGCGTCATGGGTGTCGTTTTCATGGTTTTTTGGGGTGCTAAGGTCGAAAATGAGGTCGATTTGAGAATCCAAGATGGCGGCCGTGACCTTTCTCACAATATGCGTCATGGGTGTCGTTTTTATGGTTTTTTGGGGTGCTAAGGTCGAAAATAAGGTTGATTTAAGAATCCAAGATGGCGGCCGTGACCTTTCTCACAATATGCGTCATGGGTATCGTTTTCATGGTTTTTTGGGGTGCTAAGCTCAATAATGAGGTCGATTTGAGAATCCAAGATGGCAGCCGTGACCTTTCTCACATTATGCGTCACGAGTGTCGTTTTCATGGTTTTTTGTCGTTTTCAAGGTCACGGTCGCCATCTTGGATTCTCAAATCGACCTCATTTTCGACCTTAGCACCCCAAAAAACCATGAAAACGACACCCATAAGCAATTAAATTTCACTTATTTATATTTATTTACAGTACAAAACTTTGGCTTGTGTAATTTAGATGCATATTTGAGTTTTTGTAAATGTGAGTACGATGCAGTGATTTATTACGATAGTTTTCTACTGACACAAATAGACATGGCGGTTAGGAGCATTGTCATGCTCGCTCAAAAAGTCTCGCTGATGGTGGCGAGTGCATTGGATCATTCGGTTCCCTTCAAAATGGTTGAGCTAAATGGTGCTGATGTCACGCGTCATGCTCGTGAACGGGCGCTATCAGTTGAGATGGGTCATCTCTTAACTGCCATGACTTTTTATTTTTGACTTTTTATTTTAATTTTGTATTTGTTTATTTTGTTACATACTTACATTGTTTTCACATGTAGAAGCATCAAAAAGAAAATGTAACCAAGACTTTGTAAAATATGATATTTTTAAAAGAGTGTCCGTGGAGTTTCTTGCCTGTTCTTCTCCATAGAGATCTACGTTTTGGAACAGGCAATTAGCGTCACTTTTCTTTTCTGACTAACAGACCGACCGACTCTTTGACAATTCATAAGTACCTGTAAATGGTCTAAGTGAAATAAATGCTTTGAATTTTGAATTTTTTTTTGACCCATGATGCATATTGTGAGAGAGGTCACGGCCGCCATCTTGAATCCTCAAATCGACCTCATTTTCGACCTTAGCACCCCAAAAAACCATGAAAACGACACCCATGACGCATATTGTGTAAAAAGTTACGACCGCCATCTTGGATTCTCAAATCGACCTCATTTTCGACCTTAGCACCCCAAAAAACCATGAAAACGATACCCATGACGCATATTGTGAGAAAGGTCACGGCCGCCATCTTGGATTCTCAAATCGACCTCATTTTCAACCTTAGCACCCCAAAAAACCACGAAAACGACACCCATGATGCATATTGTGAGAAAGGTCACGTCCGCCATCTTGGATTCTCAAATCGACCTCATTTTCGACCTTAGCACCCCAAAAAACCATGATAACGACACCCATGACGCATATTGTGAGAAAGGTCTCGACCGCCATCTTGGATTCTCAAATCGACCTCATTTTCGACCTTAGCACCCCAAAAAACCATGAAAACGATACCCATGACGCATATTGTGAGAAAGGTCACGGCCGCCATCTTGGATTCTCAAATCGACCTCATTTTCAACCTTAGCACCCCAAAAAACCACGAAAACGACACCCATGATGCATATTGTGAGAAAGGTCACGTCCGCCATCTTGGATTCTCAAATCGACCTCATTTTCGACCTTAGCACCCCAAAAAACCATGATAACGACACCCATGACGCATATTGTGAGAAAGGTCTCGACCGCCATCTTGGATTCTCAAATCGACCTCATTTTCGACCTTAGCACCCCAAAAAACCATGAAAACGACACCCATGACGCATATTGTGTAAAACGTCACGACCGCCATCTTGGATTCTCAAATCGACCTCATTTTCGACCTTAGCACCCCGAAAAACCATGAAAACGACACCCATGACGCATATTGTGAGAAAGGTCACGGCCGCCATCTTGGATTCTCAAATCGACCTCATTTTCGACCTTAGCACCCCAAAAAACCATGAAAACGACACCCATGACGCATATTGTGTAAAAGGTCACGAACGCCATCTTGGATTCTCAAATCGACCTCATTTTCGACCTTAGCACCCCATAAAACCATGAAAACGACACCCATGATGCATATTGTGTAAAAGGTCAGGACCGCCATCTTGGATTCTCAAACGGACCTCATTTTCGACCTTAGCACCCCAAAAAACCATGAAAACGACACCCATGACGCATATTGTGTAATAGGTCACGACCGCCATCTTGGATTCTCAAATCGACCTCATTTTCGACCTTAGCACCCCAAAAAACCATGAAAACGACACCCATGACGCATATTGTGTAAAACGTCACGACCGCCATCTTGGATTCTCAAATCGACCTCATTTTCGACCTTAGCACCCCATAAAACCATGAAAACGACACCCATGACGCATATTGTGTAATAGGTCACGACCGCCATCTTGGATTCTCAAATCGACCTCATTTTCGACCTTAGCACCCCAAAAAACCATGAAAACGACACCCATGACGCATATTGTGTAAAACGTCACGACCGCCATCTTGGATTCTCAAATCGACCTCATTTTCGACCTTAGCACCCCGAAAAACCATGAAAACGACACCCATGACGCATATTGTGAGAAAGGTCACAGCCGCCATCTTGCTTTTGAAAACGACTTACCACCCACGGTAGGTATGTGGACGCCATATAATAAAAACTAAGTAAATAAAAAAATATTGGTACCCCTTAATAATATTTTAATATGAAAAAAGTTCGCGCAAGTGTCTAGTCGCGGAAGTGTTTGGGCGCAAACGTCTCTCGCGAAACTGTCTGGCGCGCAAGTGTCCGTCGCGCAAAGGGCTTCGCGCAAGTGGTTTGGCGCGGAAACGTCTAGTCACGCAAGTGTCCATTCGCGGAAATGTCTATGGGCGCAAACGTCCATTCGCGCATGTGTCCATTCGCCCAAACGGCCGCGCGCAAGTGTCTTTCGCGCAAATGTCTTTCGCGCATGTGTCCTGATACCGATTAAAACTACCCTATTTCATTTAGATCGGTTCAGTGGTTTAGGCGTGAAGAAAAGGCAGTCAGATAGACAGACAAAGTTACTTTCGCATTTATAATCTTAGTATAGTATGGATTTAATTTTATTGGTGTTTACATTTCTGCTCTAAATCTATCAGGGACAACTTTAGTACTGTAGTAACTGTAGTTATGGATATATGCAATTTACGAAGGTAGTATTTATACTGCTTGTAATTGCTAATCAATTATAATTGATCGGAAATACTAAAAGAAACGCTTTGGTCTTAACTAAAGGTGGCCATTGACGGTCATTTTTTGCGTCAGTCTAGTCGTAAAACTGTGACGTCACTCCAAATGCTTTAGGCGGCCTACCAACTCTGGCATGTTACGAACATCAGTTTAACTGACGCGCCAAAATGGCCATCAATGGCCATCTTTACATCCTTTTTTTTGATCAGTTCCTATGAACACAATTGCTCGATTTTGACTTTGTATGTGCTGTAAACATCTACAAGTCCTTACAGATCCTATTAGATGGATTAACAGCTTGTTTATCAGTCATAATACCCTATACATTTTGATTTTTTTAAGAGACAAAATTCCGTTCTTTCCTTTTGAGTACGAAAGAGAACTAAAACAATAGTATAAATACATGCAACGATAGTGAAAAAAAGTAAGTTTTTTTTTCATTTCGATGTACCATTTCCCCTTAAATTCATGATTTATACGACATAAACCATACCAGCAGCAAAGCACAATTTCCTCAAAAAATCCAACCTAACAATCAAACTCTTCAGATTTATAATATTAGTACAGATACAACGATAGTGTCACCATAATTTCTGTGCTGCCTACTAACCAGGAAATTGCAAAAAAAAAGAATTTTTCAAGTACCAATTCACCATGAAACCAGCTCTAATTCATGTGATTCACACGACATAAACCATACCAACCGAGCACAATTTCCCCAAAAACCACCACTTTTATTGCCAACACTAAACCAAAAACACCATTAAAGTAAAAACAGTTAAACTTAACTAAACATAGGTAACTACTGCCTTCCATTACCTGAGTATTTAAGCTCGCCTGCGTAGATAAGGCGGAACTAACCAACTCTAGCTTGTAATTAGAAACAGTAAAGTTTCTGGACTTAGATCTAATGATAACTGGCTTTAAAATTGCTTCTTGAAGCGTAGGGAATTGGGTTTATTTGTTAGCGTTATAGGGTTATAGTGTGGGGTGTTATTTATTGGGTGTGTGGGTGTGAATTGTTGTTTTATGTATTTTTTTTGTGAGTGGGAAATTATCAAATGACTGCTCCCGTCCTGGGTGCGGCGGGACTTTTACTGACTAAAACCCACTCATGTTCCTTCGATTGCCCTTTATGTTCCAGGGTCACGGTAACTATTATAAACATTCCGCAACTGGTTTTATATATCGGGTTATGCGGTTGCCTATGAAGCAAGAGAAATTATTTTTACTAGCTCTTACCCGCGGCTTTGCTCGCGTTGGAAAGAGACAATAAGTAGCCTATGTCACTCTCCATCTCTTTAACTATCTCCACTTAAAAAATCACGTCAATTTGTCGCTCCGTTTTGCCGTGAAAGTCCAACTAACACACACACACTTTTATATTTGTGTTAGTAATATTAGCGCCTTACTAATAAACGCTGCATAAAGTTATGACAAGTTTATACGTCAAAACTGTTACACAGGCTTTATTCATTGCATAACTTTACGCAGTGATTATTAGTAAGGGCATTAGTATAGTATGGGTAATGTGGGGAGGCGTTTTTAGGGTTCCGTACCCAAATGGCAAAAACGGAACCCTTATAGATTCGTCATGTCTGTCTGTCTGTCTGTCCGTCTCTTTCCAATTAATCATATTAATGTAATTCCCGCCAACTTCCGAAATAGCAGTTCAGCAGTTGGGTGTGCTGATTATTTTTTTGAATTCAATGAATTCAATTACACCCACATTATAATAGTTACCCGGAACATAAAGGGCAACCAAAGGAACATGAGTGGGTTTTAGTCAGTAAAAGTCTGATACGCCTTCGCGCCGCACCCAGGACTAGAGCAGTCATTTGATGATTTCCCACTCCCCAAAAAAAAAATACCTCATATGTTGTCTGAGTTGGGAAGCGAAGTCATAGCGCGTTCACAAAATAGTCTTAAATAAGTAGTACCGATTGCTTCCCTAGATGGCGCTATGTCATTTAAAAGCACGCTATGGTTTCGTTACCGCGAGTAGTATAAGGTATTTGGATTTTAATTGTCATTTGAGCAACGCACCTATTGTATATACTTGTAACCGGAATAAAGTGAAGTGTCAAGTCAGTGATGTTGTTTCCATAAACCAACCTTCGCCATTAGCAGACCCAAGGTTTTGTTCATGGTCCTTCGAGCCGGATTGGTGTAAAGTGTTTTTGTGGTAGTCATCAGCGGTGGTGGTGATTATCACCCCGCATCGTCGTAGTACTGGGCAGTGGATTGCTGTCCAGAGCATCCCTACAGCGAGGAGTCAGCGGTGACGTCCGAGGTTAGAGGATCCGGCTGGGTGCCGGAGGAGCGACGTTGCGTGGAGGAAGAGGAACCAGGCAGAGGAGTTCGCGGAGCAGACGCCAGAGGGCGCCACGAGTGCGGCGTAAATATCAGTGTGTGTGTGAGTGAATTGGTGTTAAAACTGTGAGTACATTTTCAACCTTATTAATAGAAAGAAATTAACTTTAACGGTTTATGAAAGTGCATAGAACTTTAAATTCAGTAGCTAAATAACTTAGACGGTTGTAATAGTAGTTTAGGACTTGTGCTAATTTAAGTGAATATTGGTTACTACGGGGAATCCATGCCCGATTTTGGACCCAATTAATTAGTACAAAAACACTTGTAATTTTTTAGATTTTTATACAACCAATTTATTTAAGTTCTTGTATTTTGAAATATTTGTTCCAAAATGGAGTATTTGGTCAATATTCAAGATGACATCAGTGCTAAAATGCATCGGGCTAGAATAAATTTAAAGAAAGCTCCTAAAGAGAGGATAAATACTCCATACTTAGAAACACGATTGGAAAACTTGGAACAATTATGGAACTCATTTACGTCCACTCACAGAGAAATATTAGGCACTGTAAAAAGGGCTGAATTAGCAAACTCAACTTATGTTAAAAATAACTTATATGATGAAGTTGAAGAATTTTATGTCGAATTTAAGAGCGAATTAAAAGAAATGTTAGGCACGAGGAATTCAAGTGATTCGTTTTATTCTGCAGAGTCTAAAACTTGTGAAAATAGTAGGGTTAAGTTACCGGAAATCAAAATTCCTTCGTTCTCGGGAAACTATTCTGAGTGGCAAACGTTTAGGGATTTATTTATAGGTTTGATACACGAGAATAAGTCTTTAGACGATGCACAACGTTTCTTTTATTTAAAGGGGCACCTAACGGGAGAAGCTGAGCAGTTGTTGCGCAATATAAATGTAACAGCCGACAACTATACAATTGCGTGGTCGAAATTAGAAAAAATGTATAACAATAAAAGATTTCTGGCTAATGGCATAATTGAAAGATTGCTAAATCAAAAATCTTTAACCTCTGAATCAGCCTTTGAAATAAAACGGCTTGTGACTACAACTTCAGAGTGTTTAGAGTCGATTAGTAACTTAGGAGTGGATGTCTCATCCTGGGATCTTATTGTGATTCACATTATTAGTGGTAAGTTAGATAGAGAAACTAGGAAAGCTTGGGAACTCAAAGCGGCTTCAGAGCCAAGTGATAAATTACCTACTTTTGAACAATTTTCGGAATATTTGAATAATCGTTTTAGAGGACTAGAAAATTTAGATAGTTTGGACAACAAAGATGAACATCCACACCGAAAAGGGAATCAATCTTTTGATATGAAAAATGTAGTGTCATGTACATTTTGCTCAGCTGACCACAGAATAATTTCATGCCCGAAATTCGCTAAGGAATCGAATGATACTCGACGTAATTTCGCTCAGGAACATAATTTGTGTTTTATTTGTTTGTATGATAACCACTCTGCCAAAAATTGTAAAAACACTTTTAAATGCCAGGTGTGCAAACGCCGCCACCATACTTTATTGCACCCAACAGGTGCTTCTGGGTTTGTTACTGGTGAGGATAGTGATGATTCTCACGCGGAAACCTCATCAACAAAGATGAAGGAGGATAGTAGAAATACTAGGAAATTTGATAATGCCGCGCAAGCGGAGGGGTCGGACAAGCCACTCGTATCATGCTTCTCGTCAGGAACCGGACAGAAAACCGTTTTATTGCCTACCGCTTTAGTTCAAGCGGAGTCAAAAGACGGATCCTTTCGAGTAGCGAGGGCCTTGCTGGACCAAGGATCACAGGGTTCTTTCGTATCAGAATCCACGGTCAAATTTTTGGGTTTAAATAAAACGCCAATAAGGCAAACTGTGATTGGCGTAGGTGGGGACAAAAGAACGATGGCTAAAGCCACCGTAGCCCTTAAAGCGAGGTCTATAAAAGATCCAACGGTGCAATTTACAGTTAACGCGCTCGTCCTGAAGTCAGTTACGGCTATTCTTCCAGCTACAAAGTTAACTGAGATTGACTGGGTGGGTTTGACAAGTGATGATTTGGCTGACCCAGAGTACTACAGACCTAATAAAGTTGACACATTGTTAGGTGCTGAGGTTTATGGTCAAATCATCCAGGGGGGCATAAAGAGAAATCCAAAAGGAACTCTCTTAGCGCAAGACACCACATTGGGATGGATCTTGTCGGGCACTTTTGAAGGGTATCATAGTAGTAGTAATTATCCCTCACATGTTACCGTCATGCATTCAAGACTGGATGCTGATGGAATGCCAAAACGGTTTCGGAAGGTAAAAGCAGAACCATCTGTTGGAGCCATTTTAAAAATAAATGAGAATAATTTGCCACTTGGCAAGTGGTTATTGGATAGGGTCAAAAAGAAACATCCGAGATCGGATGGTGTTACTAGTGTCGTAAAGTTATGCACACAGTCGTCATAAAAAAGACGGACTTCTGAATTGTGTGTGCTTTCTGTGTATGCGACCTAATTTTGTAACTTTATCCTTTTACATTTTATGCTGTTTTATTTTTTGTGTTTATTGACCTAATTGTTGTTATATTTGTTGTGTATAATTTAAGTTCTCACCAATTATATTGGGACACCATAAGCCCAAACAGTTTAAATTGTTATGTCACGGTGGGCGGTGTTAAAGGACATTGGCAATATGTCCTTGGTGGGCGGGATGTCTGAGTTGGGAAGCGAAGTCATAGCGCGTTCACAAAATAGTCTTAAATAAGTAGTACCGATTGCTTCCCTAGATGGCGCTATGTCATTTAAAAGCACGCTATGGTTTCGTTACCGCGAGTAGTATAAGGTATTTGGATTTTAATTGTCATTTGAGCAACGCACCTATTGTATATACTTGTAACCGGAATAAAGTGAAGTGTCAAGTCAGTGATGTTGTTTCCATAAACCAACCTTCGCCATTAGCAGACCCAAGGTTTTGTTCATATGTCGAAATTTGGCTGTAGAGCGTGCCATAGAATGACTTACGTTCGCTCGAAAAACACAACTCTCCTTTCGGTAAGTCTCTTAAAAAAATTGTCTTAATCTATCGAGTAACTAACTCAATACTTAGAAACTCTCGTATTTCTTAAAATAACATTAGATAGTCATTAATTGTCTAAATAATTAAAATTTACGCTGTCTTACACTATACTGCACTATCGCAATCAAAGGCGGGTCTTCTGATTTATATCGGCCGAAAAGCCCGGGTTGCACTGATAAAATCATTACATGGTCTATAGGCCAGTCAAGAGCGTGCTGAGAGGTCAAGGTAAGTTCAATTCCAACAGTTTATATTTATTTGAAAACCCTTAGTAACTCGCTAAGACTCTTCGCTAAACGTTATTAAGTTTTTTAATATTATATTTATTTATTTACTGAGAAGCTTATATATTTTGATCTCAAATGTATCTTAACTTGATATTAAACTAATTATATAAATTAAACATTATACAAAACAAATAAATAATACTTAAATAAATATTTACAATTTATATAAAGAAGTCACAGGGCATCAAAGAACTCGTCCGCATCGCTGTCAACAGGACAGGGGGTCAAAAAACTGGCAGCATTGCCACGTTGTATGGCAATGCTAATTCTTTGTCCCAAGAAAAGGCCAGCCCACCGGTCACGTGAAGAGTCAACCTGCCGCTTCACAATATCTTGAAAAACAAGTTGAGCCCCACCCTATGGCCCCAGTGTTTCAACCCCAAACGACTCAAATATATAATTCCCAAGGAGGTTATTATATTTGCGCCGTTTGAGGTTCTCTATACTTTCAGCAGCTGCCCCAGCACAACATGCAGATCTGGAAAGATGAGATGGCGCAAGGGTATCAACACATGGTTGTCGTTTAATCTTATTTGTGCAAAACAGGTATTTTTAGCTTGTAAAAAGGACACGCATAGAAAAGCAATTATCTTCGCAATATCTTAGTAAAAGCTGAATAAGAGCAACCGAAAAAACAATGGCGAACAATGATGAGATCCAAAGTATTTAAAAAAATATTAAATTTTAAGTAGCTAGAGAATCGATATTTATTCAAGGTACTTATTTCTTTTCCAATTGTAAAAAGTATGGAGAACTAAGGCAACATACTCCAGGAAAGCAACATGAAAAAGCTCCGCTGAAAAACAAAACCAAACGAAATAGCACCTAAACTATTTCATCCTTCAATCCTATTCAATCTTTCTTCCAAAACATTCAATGTAAAACAATGATATGTTAATACTGAACACAGGGCTGGACTAAATAATTCATGCGGTGTTCAGGGCCGCATTGAGCTGAAGGGTGCAAAAAATATTACATTGCCACGTTTCGCGGTAAAATCATGAATGTATTTTTGGGAAGAACGCATTGAAAATGTAACTCGTTTTATTTGGTTTTCTTAATGTCAGAGTGGAGAGGTGTTGGTCTTTTATTGTTGCAGCAGTTAAACTTTCGAACACACGTAACTAAATACCCACTAGAAACACAATAAGGCCTGTCACTCAATTCTGAGACACTCTCAAATCTCTTGCTGTCCTGGTCATTCTAAAGGGAAAAAATAAGTACAGCAATAAAATAAATAAATATCCTGGGACATCTTACACACAGCCATCTGATCCCAAGCTAAGCAGAGCTTGTGTTATGGTAATCAGACAACTGATATACAATTATAATTTTTAAATACATACTTACATATTATAGATAAATAACACCCAGACACAGAACAAACTATTATGCTCATCACACAAAGTTTGTCCTAGGTGGGAATCGAACCCACGACCTCTGGCTTAGCAGTCAGGGTCACTGACCACTAGACCAACAGGTCCGTCAAAAACCTGTCTCAAATAGATTTGAGAGTGTCTCAGAATCAGCGGCCTAAGACAATAGCAGCACGATAGCCGGTTGTCACTAGATCGTTGAAAGGTTAAAACTTTGTGGTTTTAGAATTAGGCCACTTGTCCACCGCCAATGTCAACGTCACATAAACAAGAACGAAATGACGTTTCTGAAGTGGCGATACATACATTTACTATAGCCGCATGTCCACCGCACGTCACCTCATACTAAACTCGGCTCGCCGTCATCTCGTTCTCGTTGACGTAACGGTGACGGTGACGGTGGACAAACGGTCTGTGCAATTGTGCACTGTCAAATTAGTGCCACGTATACGGCGCTATGCGACAGCCATTTGTATGTAGTTTCAAAACAATACGAATGATACACCAAAAGTAACTTACGCTAAACATTTATTAATTTTTATTTATATACATATCATAGAAATTAAACTTTACGAAATTATAAAGGTCTTCTAAAAAAACCGTCTAGACGGTTATGGGAGACACTACACTACTGACTTTACGCTACTCATGTCTGCGTAAGTTACGTACTATTCCAGTTGAATAGATTTTTGACAGAAAACATACACTCAGCGCCCTCTTATAAAGCATATATAATATTGTACCAATAAATAATTTGCTAATAGATAAATAGATAGATAGATTATTCTTTATTGTACACCAATAGGACAAAAACAGTAAAGGACAACACAAACAAAATATATGCAAGAGTACAAATAGCCTTATCGCTAAAAAGCAATTTCTAATTATGCCATATTAATATTTTGTGTGTGTAAAGTAACAATTTATAAATATTAAAAAAAAAACAGTAGACCAAAAATAAGTAGCTCTATTTTTTTACAACGCGCTTAAGATTGAGAGACATTTTATATAAGATAATAAACCATCAGCTAAAACATTCATTCCTTGCACGAAGGCCCGTCGGTATAAATTTAATTGAGTAGTTGGTACAAAACCAATAAATAAAACCACTAATTACTTTTAGGTAGGCACTTAATTTAAAAATGCTTTACGATTTCAAAATACTGTCACGTTTTTCTTAAAAAACCAAATCTAATAAACATTTCATTTAAATAGTGTACAGCGAGAGATATTGAAAAGATTAATATTAACGTAGCATTGATATTCACGATCATTTAACGGTAAAACAGGCCATTAGCTAGGCTAGAAGCTCGGGTACAGGAGCTAACTCCATCTGAATTTCAATTTCATTATTCAAATTAATTGAAGTTTGCGTTTCGATTTTTTACTTTCTCAGAAGGATTTTTACAATAATGCGGTGCAGTAATTTTTTTATTTATCGTTTATTTTTTATAATTTAATAAAATGTAACGGAACTGGTTTATGAAGGTATTTTCTCGCATTATGTCAAGTAAAGATATTGTTTCGTCCACAAACTATTAATGATGGCAAAACTTTTTACAAAGGACAACAAAGATATTATAAAAGTGAAAAGAAAAAAACTGATTTCGGTCTTTACAGATACAAATATAAACTCTCGTATTGAATAAGTACCTTCTCCATATCAACGTCAGTTAAAAATGAACCTATACTGCTTCAGAATTTATTTGGCAAAATCTTTCAACGACCAAGCGACAGCCAGCTGTCGCGCTGCTAGTCTTTCTATTGTGTCTCGAATCACGTGTGTTCGAAGGTTTAATTAGAGAATCAAACAGTGTAAAACGCTTTTGGCAACATCGACACATAATATAGCCCAGTGACTTAGTCGATTCTCACACAGCTCCACGCACTGACGCGATAGACAGCTAACTGAATCTTATCTTATCTTATCTTATTATGTGTCATTGATTTGTATGTAATCTGCTGATGCTTGACACTCATACCTTGAAGATGACATAGTTTGGTGGGTTGGTGTCTAGAAGCTCGGGGTTGCGGAATAATTCTAATAGTTGCCGTGGCCCCGGAACATAAAGGGCAACCGAAGGAGCATGGGTGGGTTTTAGTCAGTAAAAGTCTGACACGCCTTCCCGCCCCGCCCAGGGCGAAAGAAGTCATTTGATGATTTCCCTACAAAAAAAAAGGTGTCTAATAGCACTTTTTTAAGATACAAGTATTTTAGTGGCCCTACTTGTCTTGGATCGTCCTCGGATGTCATAGATCCTATTTTATGAAGACTCCTAACTTTTATTAACTGTGAGGCTTGTTGGCATACATGCATAACCAGGTCTAGCTGAATACCAGTGCCCATATTTATGATTTGATTGTCAGACTTTCCGGCTTCAGACTACCCGTGACGACTGTCATAGATGTACAGTCAGCAAAGTATATAAGTATACAGGGCCGTCAGATACAAGTTTTCTCAAAAACCCACGGATATTTTCTTATAAAAAATTAAACTAAAGTAGAAAATGACAAATTCTTCAATTAGGTTAAATTTCATTTGAATACATTCATTGGTTTTAAAGAAAACCTCAATTGTAGATGACGGCCCTGTATACTTATTGTTAGACTGAGAATATCAGTCGGAAATTGGACATCACTACTTACCGGCAAAATGGGGCACAACCCTATTTTTTTTCACTTTGACATTAGCTTTAGCTTCTCGCGGGAATCATTCCTCTTTTGTTCTTATAAGTTTGCAATTTGAATAAAACTTTATTTCTTTAACAATTTGTGCTTAACAAATTTCAGAAGTGAGATCAACTCATGCGATTAGTTCAAATAACTCAAAGATATACTAATTCTAGTTTAGGTTACGTGTTTCACAAGTTTAAAAACATTAGTTGAATAGTTTGTGTTAAAAAACGCGTTGAGACACGTTCACGCTGGAATAGCTGACGCCGGCGCTGTTCCTCGTTGAGTACCTGCCAGTTGGTGAGCTGTATCCCGAATCTCATATCTATTTACAATGCTTACATTGGACAAATTGTGTTAGTGGAACTCAAAGGACCATACCATTTACTTCTTATAAACAATTGATGAGTGAACATAGACTGATTATTTTAATGTGAACTTAGAGTGCTAATTTAGATAGACTTAAACCTTACATTTTATTGTGCAAGAACAAATCTGACTTAAACTTTTATATTAGTTGTTAATATTTACAACTTAATTCTATTTTTGATTACTAATTTGAACTCCTATCAGAGGAACATTTGATTTTATTTTATTGAACTGTGAATTGTTGTGCCTTGTGTGTATTTTATTTCTGCAATTTCCTTTTGTGTGTTTGTTTAATATGGGTCGACACAAGTTTAAAAAGCGCTCTAGGAGTAGTTCAAGCTCTTCCTCGTCTGGAAGTGATAGGAAGAAGATTAGAAAAGATTTAAAACATAAAATGAGGCGTATAGAAGCTCTTGAGAGCTTGATCAGGGAGCTGAGGAAGTCAAGAAATTATGGTAGATCTCAATCTCCTTCGGCCAGATCACCAAGCTCAGCCGTTGAAGTGGTACCAAAGGAACCTCCAAATGTTAGTGCTACTGTGCAGCCTATAGTACGCTATGTTGGTCGTAGTGATTTTATATCGGAGTTCAATCCACAAACCACATTAGTACCAGTAGAACATTGGATACGCAATTTAGAAAGTACGGCTAAAATGCATGGATGGGATGAACGGACATTAATTTGTAATTGTACTTCTAAGCTGGCTGGATATGCAAAGGGGTGGTATGAACAACAAGCATCATACGAAATAAGCTGGAATGAATGGAAGGAGAAATTGATACAGGCATTTCCGTTCACTAAAAATAAATTATGTCAAATTAGAGACCTAGTGAACCGAGTCAGACTCCCAAGCGAAGACCCAGTATCATTTTATTATAGTAAGTTAGGTTTAGGGATGTCATGTAAGCTGAGCGACGACATTATCACTGAGGCTGTTATTGGTACTCTGGGTGACAAACTATTGGAGGTAGGTGCAAAGTCAGCCGGATGTCATGACACAACTTCGCTACTGCGTTATTTGGCTAGCATTAACACTTCAAATGAGGAACTAGAAAAACCAATGTCTTCACAGAGGAAAGAAGGACATAGCCAAAATTTAAAATGTTATTCTTGTGGTAAACAAGGCCACAAGGCAAACAGATGCCGCATTAACAAAGAAAATAGAAAAATAAATGAAAATAAAGAATCAAAAAAGTGTTCATTTTGTGATCGGTCTGGCCATGTGGAATCTGAATGCTATAAGAAAAAGAATTTAAACAAGTATTGCTCTTTTTGTAAAATTAATGGACATACTCTTGAAGAGTGTAGGAAGCAATCAAAGAATGGACCACAAAACAGGTTGGTCCGAAAAGTTTGATTCATTTATTTGCTTGAGACATGTGTGCAATACAAGGATCTTAAACAACAAAAGTAAGGTATCAACATGCTCTACCATATCAGGCATACAAATATATTTCAACAATACAAATTCATTGATACCAATATTGATATTGGTCATTTAAGATAAAAATTACGAATTATTAAAAATTATTACAATTATTACATTTTGTTACAAACAGTTATTATTAAAATTATGTCCCTAGTTAAGTAATATTCAACATTACAAATTTTGCGATCATTCATGAATTCATTAATATTGTAATAGCATTTTTGTGAAAGCATTAAACTGTTTGTTGTGATTCTTCAGACTGGAAATATTTTAAAGATGTAGGTACTGGTTAACGGGCACTACTGCAAAAGCATATTTAGATTTTGAAAGTTTGTGTAATACTATGACACAGAGTTTCTATGAGAGACATAATCTGGATATGACACCTAATGACTCAATTGTTATTAAAGGCTATGGAGATGCAATGATCACACCAATAGGGTCAGTATTGGCATCGCTTATGATTGATGGTGTAGAAAAAGAAAACCAATTTTATATTGTACCGGATCATGTTCAAGAAGTCGACGTGCTTATTGGACGAACATTCACAGAATCGCCAGACTTGGTTGTTATTAAACTCCAACTGAATTAAATATTTATGAAAATGAGATGGCACTTCAAGTTACCGAATTATGTGAGTCGCTTAAAAGGTTTGTGTATATCCGGAAACCGGTGTTCAACTTACTCCTGGAATAAATAATGTTCTAGTACGACTAGATCCTGTTGTTACTAATACATTTAATATATATAAAAAAAAAAAAAAACAGTGAGCAGAGAAAACCCATGAATGAGACTGAAGTGTTTAGTGACAGTGTACTCCAACTGATGGTCATATAGTAATAAAAGTAATTAACAAGACAAGCACATTAATAGAATTAAAGGAAAGGAAGTGACTAAACAAAACCTGAGTGTCACAGAAAATGTTAAGACTGGTAAACAATTATCTATAAAGGAAAGAGCTAGTTTAATCGATTTATTGAACAATTATGACCACTGTTTTTCTGGAAATGGCATGGAGTTGGGAAGCTGTAGTGTGTAAATGAGTATCAAACTGACGGAAGAAAAGATAATAAATTATAAACCCTACAGGATGTCATTTCATGAGAGGGATATTGTCAGAGATATTATAGGAGAACTATTAAAAGCCGAAAACAGAAATCTCCAAATTACCTTATGCAAGGCTCCTACCAATGTTCACGAGCTTCGCCAGTTTCTTGGTCTTGTGAGTCATTTTTGTAAGCTCATTCAGGGATTCGCAACTATTACACGACCACTAACAATGCTCACAAAGAAGACTGCTGGCATTATGGCATTGGGGGCCGGATCAGGAACATGCCACACAAAAGTTAAAAGATAAATTCACCGTAGACCCAGTTCTCGCCATTTATCAGCCAGGCAGAGATATCCAAGTTTACACTGATGCATCAAAAGTAGGCCTTGGTGCTGTATTGCTTCAACGCCAATCTAAAGGAGAGATGAAGGTTGTGGCATATGCAAGCAGGCAGACCACAGCTACTTAGGAAAAAGGTCTTTGGCTGTTGTGGTTGCCATTCTCATCGGTTTAGAGTAAATCTGTCAGGCGTTAAGTTTTGTATTGTAACTGATTGTTCTGCCTTACGCCAGGCTTCGCTGTAAATTGCCGATTATTGAACGGTGATTATAAGCCAGCATTACCCAGAAGTGCGAGGTTACACATTCTCAAAATATAATATATCATGATGAACATGGACATCTAGGTTCAGACAAATGTTTGGAAGCTCTTCAAGCAAAATATTGGTTTCCTAAATTGAGGAATGGTGTTGGCAAATATGTGGCCAGTTGCATTGGGTGCCAGTTCACAAAGAAGCCGACAGGAAAGAAACCTGGTTTACTACATCCAATCCCAAGATGCAAGAAGCAGTTCCGTTCCACACTCTGCATGTGGATCACTTGGGTCCATTCTGCAAGAGCAATGGTAAATCTTATGTCTTTGCAATTATAGGTAGTGTCACCAAAATTGTGTGACTGGAAGCAGTAGCTAGTGCCAATGCAAAAGGTGCGGTAGCGTCATTGAATAGGTTTAGCAGCGTCTTTGGTTACCCCGTAAGAATAATTAGTGATAAGAACCGCATTTACATGCCGAGAATTCGAGGAATATTGTAAAAATAATGCATAAAGCATTTACTCAATGCTGTGGCTTCGCCTAAAGCAAATGGCCAAGTATAGAGGTTAAATCGTACGATTTTAAATTCGCTCACCGCACACATGGGTGAGGAGCAGAAAGGTTGGGATGCGTACTTGTCCATGGTGCAGTTAGGGCTCTACTCGATAGTAAGCGCAGGGACGAATAAATCTCCTCTGGAGTTACTTTGCTCTTTGAGACCCCGATTAGCGAAGGATGTAGTAGGATGGGGGTTCCTAGTTGATGAAAGCTCATAAGATGAAGACCCGGCAAGATCGCACCCGACGTATGGGACCGGCCGTTAAAGTAGGCCAGTTAGTAAAGGTGGAGCGAAATATCTTGCGTCCTGGTATTTCAAGTGGGAAGTTAGTCCCCAAGTATGCTGGGACCCTATAAGATAACAGCTATTTTACCCAACGACCGTTATGAAGTGACATCAGTAATAAAAGGGAGGCGAGCTTACAAAAATATTATTGCTCGAGATAAAATTAAAATATGGCACCCTAGATGCGAAAGCTCCTCATCAGCTGAGGAATAAAAGTTAATGTTTATTCAATTTGATTCAATAATAATAAAAAAATAAAAAAAAATAAAGTCATTATTCTGCGCTTGCTTACAAGGTCAATAACACTTGCCTACGGGGCCTACATAGTGGTTATTCAGCACTTGCTTACAAAGTAACACTTGCCTTCGGGGCCTACATAGTGGTTATTCAGCGCTTGCTTACAAAGTAACACTTGCCTTCGGGGCCTACATAGTGGTTATTCAGCGCTTGCTAACAAAGTCAATAACACTTGCCTTTGGGGCCTACATGGTGTTTGTTAAGTGTTGACTTTCGGAGTCTCATAACACTTAAATCCTTATCCACACTTGCCTACGGGGCCTACAGAGTGTGTACCCACCTCGAAAATGGTGTTTAATTACAAATAACGACACTTGCCTACGGGGCCTACACAGTGACTCATATAGTACCTGCTTACGGAGCCTTGTACTACTATTTTCTCGTCAATTCTCACACTTGCTTCTGGAGCCTTCAAGGTGAGAAAATTTCTTCAGCCGATGAAGGTGTATGGCAGTAAGAAGACCACCAACTTCGAGCCTGAGTACGAGAGGTCTTCCACATCGCGTCGTCCATTATCTCCTTCGGGGACCGAAGGACTTCAGGAAGGCCGAACTGTTAGACTGAGAATATCAGTCGGAAATTGGACATCACTACTTACCGGCAAAATGGGGCACAACCCTATTTTTTTTCACTTTGACATTAGCTTTAGCTTCTCGCGGGAATCATTCCTCTTTTGTTCTTATAAGTTTGCAATTTGAATAAAACTTTATTTCTTTAACAATTTGTGCTTAACATTATATACTTTGCTGACTGTACATAGAATGACAACCCAGGAGAGCAATCTTCTAGGAATTGTCCCAATAAAAAAAAAAAAAAAAAAGAATTGCAGCGATCAAATTATTTGTTTTTGTGATCTAAATTTCTCAAATTCAATTCATTTTTTTATTTTCATTTCTCAATTATTTACTGCATACAGATGGTAAAAAAATTGTTATTATTAATCACAATATGAACCTTGTATGGCACAGTATAGATCAAGTAAGAGAGACTAGGAAGAACACTGGATTCTGTTTTATTATTAGTTATGTAGTGACCAAATTCAATTCAGCATTTACCAATATAACTTATTGGTAAATGCTGAATTGAATGTAAGAATTTAAAATATATAAGTACATTTATTTTGTTATTAATATGTATTGTCTATTTTTATAAAATAAGTAGGCAGAAGTTTTATACGGGTCGACTTTTAAATCTTCAGGGAATTTCGGAATAAAAGTATACCGTCATGAAATTAAAGCGAATATTTTGTATGTGACTGCTATATAATAAATATAAATGCCTGGACATTTTTGGCAAATTGAGAATGTATAAATAACTGGTTTTTGCTTACGTCTAACTCCCACTTGCGGCCAACGTACTCATAACTGCTATAAGAATAGATTTTGACTTATACAAAGTATATTTTTGTTCTGGAAAAATCCGCTAGTAGATACTCTTAAAACACTCATGAAAACCAACAACTTTTGTTATCAAACTAACTTGGAAATCTCGAAAAAAATAACAGCTGTTTCATTCATTATAGTCGGGAGGGCATTGAACTTTTGTTAGAAACAGCTGATATTTTTTTCGCGATTTTAGAGTTGGCTCCATGTTAAAATTTTGACATACTGTAATCTTTGATTTTGACGACGAGTCATTTATTAGATTGGTCCATGTTTTGCTTTCGATGTTCAAATCCACGATCATTTTTTCCTCATTCTCGTCACCCTTGCGTATTGTGTAGCCAAAATAGAACAATTTAACTTAACTGAGAATAATAACTAGATCTCAATGATCCACAGTCACACTCACTACGAGATAAATGTTTTACCAACAAATATTAAAGCCATACCAACTTGAAGTAAACTTTGTAGTAAGTTTTGACAACGCTTCGTCTAAAAAGTTTAAGTGTTTATTTGATGCTTGTTACAGTTTTCGCCATATTTTTGCTGGGAAGATAAATAAGGTCACTTTTAACATAATATATTTACTTAAGGGGACTTTCGAGAATTGTAATAATAGCGAGCTTTTTAATAAAAGTCGAGTGATAATTAGGCGAATAAATGAAACTGTCTTGTTGGAAAGCGATGAGATCACGGGTTCAAAACCAAGTTAGTAATATGTGTTAGGTATATTTTCTATTAAAGAAAAATATATATTTTATTTATGCATAGATTTTCTTGTGCCTTGAGTGAAGTGAGAGTCCTTGATAACTGCGTGATTGTGTCTCCAATATCCAATACTTTCTGACCTAAAATAAAAAAAAAAGAACTTGTCACTAAGCACCACAATATATTTAAAAAAGTCGTCATTACTATAAACTGGCACTTCAATTATATGTATTTCAATAGATTTGATTTAAGATTTATCAACATATTAAAAAAATATATTCTAAATAATCAACAAAAAAACGACATCTAAATAACAACCTATTTCCTAGCTCCTAAACTACATTGATCGACAAAAAACGGACCCTAATAATTGGTTTAATTTCCCCATACATAAATCATGGTGCAACATTTAATAATGAATCATTTGTACCAAGTGTTGGTACTACGTTCAAAATTAACTAAATTGGTTCAATTTAACACTGCAATTAACAAATTGTGAGAAGGAAGGTGTTCCCGGTTTTTTTTTCTTTCTTTTTCGATTAAGATGTATTGAGATTTTTTTAGTTTGGTAATAGATACTGGTTGTAGTTGTTCGTTTGTGTTTTTAAATAGTTTATGTCTTTTCAAAAAGGTAGTTATTTATTCGTCTGTTTTTATTTAGTATTTAATTATTAATAAAAACAACATTTTATGTAGAGTACAGTTATTTTCCCATTTATGTTTTTAAATGTGATTTTGTGTTTTGTAATAATGTTTTTATTTTTTTATTTAGTGACCACTTACTAAATCACAATACGCATACTGTTACTTTCTGAAGAGTTTTGTCTATTTTTAATTAAAGGTGTATTTCAGATCTTAACACATTTTATAGTCACATTTTTAAATGACTTTAATTTTGGAATATTTATGAATAATTAACTTGTAATTAAAAATAAACAGTTTAAAATAATTATGGCGATAGACAAATAATACACTTCATGGTCCAACTAAATCAAAACATTTATCATCATCATCTCCCTAGCCTTTTCCCAACCGTATTGGGGTCGGCTGCCAGCCTAACCGGATTTAGCTGGATACCGGTGTTTTACATGGAGCGTCTGCCCGTCTGACCTCCACAACCCAGTAACTGGGCGACCCGATACCTCTTGGTTAGACTGGTCAGAGTTTCTGGCTAACCAGTAACGACTGTCAAAGTTCTACAAATGACAACCGGGACCAACGGCTTTACGTGCTTTCCGAGGCACGGGATGTCAGTGATGTCTAAGATAAACTTTAGAAAGTACATATGAATTGAAAAAGTCACATTGCTACTTGCCCGGATTCGAACCCACAACCTCTTACACACGAGGCGGGCGCCTTATCCACTGAGCCATCACGACTAAAATCAAAACATTTATGTCTGAACCAAATACGAAATTCAAAAAAAAAAAAAAAAAAAGTGGTCATGCGAAATAATCAACAGAACTAAAGCCATCGACTTCTAAATTCGATTATTATAAACAAGTCTATAAGTTATTTATTCATTTATTTCAAATCAAGCATCGCAGGCCCGTTACTAAAAAAACTCAACCCAAAAATAAGTAACACACGAATGAAGAAGCATAAAGGTCCCATTTTCGTTCGAACGCAAGAACCTCTAATAAAAATTGAAATACAAAAGTAACTTAAGATCTGCTTTTCAAAGAACATCAGGCAGGTGTCAGGATTACAAGAATATGCTTCTACAAAAGGTGACCCTTTGTGTCACCTCGGTGACATTCAAGATTTAATGATACTTGCTAGACGATTGATCCCTTCTAATCGGCTGCTGTCGAATGCTTTGAAGATCGTGCTAATCATTGTAATGAAACTAAAGAGATTATTGGTTTGTGTGTTTAAATTGAGTTCTAATCGTCTCTCAGCAGCTATCAGTCGGATTTGATGAATTATTTTTATTCGTGTTAGCTTACGGAGTAAATAATTCAAAGACGCTGGTGAAACTGGAGGTAGCTGGCCTGTTGATAAAGTACTTTCAACAGGAACATTTCAAAGGCACTTTAGAACGTCATTTAGAACAAAAAAAAATATAGTTGCCCATTTCAAAATGTTGTTTCGTATGAAGAAGAACGGCAAGAAAACCCCTTACTTGTTTTAAAATTATGTGTGTGTTTAGAATGTATTAGTGTGAATTAGAATGAATATAATGTAAAACCTATTTCCATCAGAATATCATGTATACAAACAAAGAAAAATAAAATATATAAATTAGGTAATGGCTATATCAAGTTCACGAGCATAGATTTATTTATATTTACAAATATATCACTTTTCTTAAACAATGAAAATAAAATAAAATGTGTGTGTCATATATGTCTATTTTGTAATCTTTGTTTGTTAATTTTTGTAATCTGTGTTTGTTTTTACCTATCTACTGTAGTCTCTTCTCTTATTTTTACTCACTCAACTATCTGTGAAAACTTTTAATTGGCCTTAGTTTTAGTAATCTGTTTTTTTTTATTTTCTGTTATTAGCTGTAAGTTTTCCTAATAAAAAAAACCGGTCAAGTGCGAGTTCTACTCGCGCAACGAGGGTTCCGTTAATTTGTTTTTTAGTGAAATAACTACAAATTTACGGTTTTCGGAGTTTTCTCTTTACTTGTGCTACATGACCTTGCTTCTTGCCAAATTTCACGATTCTAGGTCAATGGAAAGTACCCTATAGGTTTTGAGTTTTGATTCCCTTGAAAATGTCTAAATATGCAATGTAAACCGCCGTATCTTTTTATTGCGTTGATTTAGAAACTTGATTTTTTCACTGCTTTAAGAGATAGCAGACCCGAGTATGTGATATTAATTTCAGCTTGATATCTCGACGCGTTTCTGAGAAAAAGGTTCTTGACAGACAGACGGACAGACGGACGCCTGATGTGAACTAACTACAAATTTACGGTTTTTAGAGTTTTTCCTTTACTTGTGCTACATGACCTTGCCTTTTGCCAAATTTCATGATTCTAGGTCAATGAGAAGTACCCTATAGGTTTTGAGTTTTGATTCCCTTGAAAATGTCTAAATATGCAATATAAACCGCCGTATCTTTTTATTGCGTTGATTTAGAAACTTGATTTTTTCACTGCTGTGAGAGATAGCAGACTTAAGTATGTGATATTAATTTCAGCTTGATATCTCGACGCGTTCCTGAGAAAAAGGTTCTTGACAGACAGACGGACAGACGGACTCCTGATGTGAACTAACTACAAATTTACGGTTTTCAGAGTTTTCCCTTTACTTGTGCTACATGACCTTGCTTCTTGCCAAATTTCACAATTCTAGGTCAATGGGAAGTACCCTATAGGTTTTCAGTTTTGATTCCCTTGAAAATGTCTAAATATGCAATATAAACCGCCGTATCTTTTTATTGCAATTATTTAGAAACTTGATTTTTTCACTGCTTTAAGAGATAGCAGACCTGAGTATGTGATATTAATTTCAGCTTGATATCTCGACGTGTTTCTGAGAAAAAGGTTCTTGACAGACAGACGGACAGTCGGACGCCTGATGTCAACTAACTACAAATTTACGGTTTTCGGAGTTTTCCCTTTACTTGTGCTACATGACCTTGCCTTTTGCCAAATTTCATGATTCTAGGTCAATGGGAAGTACCCTATAGGTTTTGAGTTTTGATTCTCTTGAAAATATCTAAATATGCAATATAAACCACCGTATTTTTTAATTGCATTGATGTAGAAACTTAATTTTTTCACTGCTGTGAGAGATAGCAGACCTAAGTATGTGATATTAATTTCAGTTTGATATCTCGACGCGTTTATGAGAAAAAGGTTCTTGACAGACAGACGGACAGACGGACGCCTGGTGTGAACTAACTACAAATTTACGGTTTTCGGAGTTTTCCCTTTACTTGTGCTACATGACCTTGCTTTTTGCCAAATTTCATGCTTCTAGGTCAATGGGAAGTACCCTATAGGTTTTGATTTCCTTGCAAATGTCCAAATTTGCAATATAAACCGCCGTATCTTTTTATTGCGTTGATTTAAAAACTTGATTTTTTCACTGCTTTAAGAGATAGCAGACCCGAGTATTTGATATTAATTTCAGCTTGATATCTCGACGCGTTTCTGAGAAAAAGGGTCTTGACAGCCGGACGGACGGACAGACGGACAACAAAGTGATCCTATAAGGGTTCCGTTTTTACCTTTTGAGGTACGGAACCCTAAAAATAAAATAAATAAATATAATTTGAAAAATAGTTAATCATTAGTTTAATTAGCTTGGTTTTGTCAATAATGTCGATTCTTCTATAGAGCAGGACCAGCATGACTTGTATTGTCATAATTAACAATATGACTAAAGATTAAGGGGTTTTTCTCGTTCACCCTCCGCAGTCCAGCGCCTACGGTAGCCGGTAGTCGTCTTGTGACTTTTGACGCCTACACCTGGGTCCCTGTCCGGGGCGTGAGGCTTGACACCGCCTCCTTCCCCAGCATGACTGCTTCGAAGGAGGCGACGGCTTTCCATTCATTCCGCCCCGGAGCATGACCTGAACCAGCGCCGGGCGCGAGAGTTCACCCCCGCCGATAAAAGTACGGGTTAGCATAGCTCGTAGAACCGATGGCCGATGGAGTGAAAGGGTATCGAATGGCGGCCCCGTATTGGCAACCGCAGCCTGCAGCGTAAAGTTTTATGAAAATCCGTTTAGTAGTTTTTACGTGAAAGTGTAATAAATATCCATACATGAAAATCCATTGATACAAAATTTCACATTCATAATATTAGTTAGAAGTAAGATTAATACAGACACAGTACAAACATTCATGCGTATCAAAGATAAGTACTGATTGGAAAATGAAATCACGACCTCCAGCTTATCAGTCAGGGTCAATAACCACTACACCAGCAGGCCAGGTATAATAAAATTTGAAAAAGAGGTATATTGCACATCTGACCTAATTTAAAATATTACTAA